>CM066033.1:1073325950-1074576806 GCA_033557465.1 Ichthyophis bannanicus
TAGCAGAATACTTGCACTAGTAACATGGAGGCATGTCTTGAGACATCTCCATTTACTAGCATGGGATGAGCACCATCACCATCACCCAAAACCAAAAATTACACCAACCACGGGAAACCAAAAATATAGTTGAATAACTAGCTAAATTTAAAGTAGAAAAAGCGATGGGACCAGATGGGGTACACCCTAGAATATTGAGGGAACTTGGGGACATTCTAGCAGCTCCACTGACTGACCTTTTCGATGCCTTGGAGTCGGGAGTGGTGCCAAAGGACTGGAGAGAGGCTCATGTGGTCCCTTTACAGAAAAGCGAAAGTAAAGATGTGGTTGAAAACTACAGGCCAGTTAGTTTAACCTCGGTGGTGAGTAAATTATTAGAAGCGCTGCTGAAAGAGAAAATAGTGACGTTTCTGGAGTCCAACGGATTACCAGATGTGGGACAGCATAGATTTACCAGAGGCAGGTCTTGTCAGACAAATCTGATTGATTTCTTTGACTGGGTGACCAGGGATTTGGACCAGGGAGTTGGACTAGGGAGTTGACACCGTTCCTCACAGGTGACTTATAAGCAAATTGAGCACCCCAGGGATGGACCCTAAAGTTACTGCTTGGGTTAGAAATTGGTTGAGTGGGAGGCGACAAAGGGTACAGGTAAATGGAGCTCACTCTGAGGAGAAGGAGGTTACCAGTGGTGTGCTCTAGCGATCTTTCCTTGGTCTGATTCTTTTTAACATCATTGTTAGTGATATAGCAGAAGGGCTGTCGGGTAAGGTTTGCCTCCTTGCAGATGATACCAAAATCTGCAAAAGAGTAGTCACCCAGGAATGTGTAGATAACATGAGGAGGGTTCTAGCTAAGCTTGAAGAATTGTCTAGAATTTGGCAGCTAATATTTAATGTTAAAAAATGCAAGGTCATACATTTGGGCTGCAGCAATCCAAGGGAGCAATATAGTATAGGGGGAGAAGTACTTTTGTCCACTAAAGAAGAGTGGGACCTAGGCATGAATGTGTCTGATGATCTTAAAGTAGCTTAACAGGTAGAAAAGGTGACAGCAAAAGCTAGAAGGATGCTTGGGTGCATAGGGAGAAGAATGGCCAGCAGAAGAAAGGAGGTGATAGTGCCTCTGTATAAGTCTTTGGTGCAACCTCATTTGGAATATTGTGTGCAATTTTGGAGACCGTATCTTCAAAAGGATATAAACAGTTTGGAGTCGGTACAGAGGGTGGCTACTAAAATGGTTAGTGATCTTCATTATAAAGCATATGAGGACATACTTAAGGATCTTAATATGTACACCTTAGAGGAAAGGTGTGATAGAGGTGATATGATTGAGACATTTAAATATCTCTGTGGCATAAATGCACAGGAGGAAAGATTTTTTTGATTGAAAGCAAGCTCTGCTACGAGGGGACATGGAATGATGGTGAAAGGGGATAGATTCAGGAGTGATATAGAGAAATATTTCTTTATGGAAAGAGTGGTGGGTCTGTGGAATAGTCTCCCAGTGGAGGTGGTAGAGATGAGGACAATATCTGAATTCAAAGAAGCACGAGACAAACACAGAAGTTCTCTAAAGGAAAAAAGGGGACTGTTGTAGTGGTTGATATGGAAGGGCAGACGTGGTCTTTTTCTGTCATCATGTTTGTATGTTTCTAACTTCCAAAAATTGGACCCAAAAACTATTTTTTACAATTGAATGTGATTTAACATACTTAAATTACCAGAGAGCTCAATGTGTGGTCCTATTGGTGATATAAGCATCTACCTGCCACAGCACTGCTTACTAAACATGTCCCTTAGTCTCTGTGCTATGGCCTTGTCCTCCCTTAGTGGCCCACTTATTCCTCATTCATCTAATGGTCCAACAGACTCCCTCATAGGCTTTTTGTTTCAAATGTACCTGAAAACGTTTTTATTATGAGTTTTTGCTTTCAGGGCAGAAATCTTTTCAAATTATTTATTTTATTTATTTATTTAACATTTCTTTTATACCACGCTCTTTTCCATCAGTGCGGTTTACAGAGAACAAAGTGACTCAATGACAGCGAAGGCAATCAGAGTTTACATAGAACAGGGGAAAACAACTTGGAGTGAACTGGGGGAAACTATACAATTTACATATGAACAATTTACATATAAAACTATGTACAATTTACAAGTTACCACGTTAATCTTTCCATTGTTCCTAGGGTTATTCCATTGCTCAGAGCAAGTGTGGGACAGCAGGGTGTAGTCTAGCTAAGGATGTTTTACATAACCTGTCCGTTGCCCCTTGTGGATTATGTAGTTCAAGTTGAGATGTTAGGTGGAGGGGAGGGAGGTGTAGTGAGGTAGGTGTGTTGTGAATAGTGTATGAGGAATAGGTGGTGTTTGATGGCTTTTCTAAACTGCATGAGGTCTTTGATTGCTCTGATATGGGGTGGCAGTTTGTTCTAGGCCCTGGGGGCATAGGACACAAATGCACGTTTGTTTGTTGATTGTGCCCATTTTGTGGTTATTTTTGGGATGATTAGCATATTGGCAGCAAGTGCTCGCTTAGGTCTGTTGCTGGGAGTGTAGGTAAGAAGCGCTGAGATTGATGAGGGTGATATGTTATTTAAGGCTTTAAATGTCATTAGGAGGGCTTTGTAAGTTATCCTACTGCTTACTGGGAGCCAGTGTAGCTCTCTTAGTATGGGGATATGTGATAGCTCACAGGTATCCCACACAGGATACGGGCAGCAGCGTTCATCGCTAATTGGAGCGGGTTCAATGAGTTCTTGGGGAGGCCGTGTAGTATAATGTTTGCATAGTCAAAGTGGGGTGTGACTATTGCTTGGAATATTTATTTATTTTATTTATTTAGCTGTATTTATATTCCGCTTTTCACCGGGTCAAAGCGGTCAATTGGGGAATACATTTAACATGAGGGGATATGACACACATACATTAATACTTACAGGGAACATGGGCAATGGAGGGTTAAGTGGCTTGCCCAAGACCACAAGGAGTGCCTATAGGACTAGAAATCCCAGTCCCTCCAGCCTGAGATTGCTGTCCCCAGGTGGGACTTGAACCCCCGGCCCTCCGGCCTGAAGTACCTTGTCCTAACCACTAGACCACTCCCTTCCTCCCTCCTCCCTCCTTCCGATATTGTTCGGAAGTTGTCAGGGTCCAGCATGGGTCTAAGGTGTCGAAGAGTCTTGATCTTATAATAGATGGACTTTACTGTGCGGCTTATATGGTCTTTGAATGTTAATCGTTGATCTAGTGTCATGCCAAGGTAGCGTATGGTGGGCTTTATTGGTGGTTCGGCGTCTCTGACATTCAGGGTTGGAGGGGGTGTGAATCTTTTGTTTCTCGTGATGGTTAGAACCTCAGTTTTCTTAAAGTTTATTCTCAGGTTATTGTTTAAAATTATCTCTTTGCTTATGTTAGCAATGTTTTGCATAGGCTCTGCATGTGCAGAGTGTAGCTTGGCTGCAGCACACCTGTATTTTTTTTAATCACGTGATGTCTGGTATCATGTAAAAACAGTTTGTCAGATTTACGATGAGTAAAAAAATTGAACAGCAAATTTGCATTAAATTCTGCCAGAAACTTGGAGATTCCTACAAAGAGACTTATGACAAGCTACAGCAAGTATATGGCAATGAATGCACGAGTCGTGCTTGAGTTTATGACTGGTACAAATATTTACAAGAGGGCCGCCAAAGTGTTGACAGTGACGAACATTCTGGAAGGCCATCCATGAGGAGGACTAAAAGCAAAGTTGAAGCAGTGCATGCCACAATACGGTCAAATCATTGATTGACTATCAAGGAGCTTGCTAAGGACATGGAAATCAGTTTTGGGTTGGTACAGTCTATTCTTACTGTCAATTTAAGGATGAAATGTGTGTCTGCAAAATTCATGCCAAAACTCCTGTCCCCTGATCAAAAAGAAGATCAACTGTGTGCAGCCAAGGAGTTGTTGGAATGTATTGAAAATGACTCAGATTTCATCAAAAAGATTATTACTGGTGATGAATAATGGGTTTATGGTTATGACCCCAGAACTAAGGCTCAATCCCCACAATGGAAAACTCCAAACTCTCCCAGACCCAAGAAAGCCCATCAGATAAGGAGTAATGTCAAGGTTATGCTCACAGTTTTCTTTGACTACCAGGGTATTGTTCATCATGAGTATGCTCCAAAAGGCCAGACCATCAATAAAGAATATTATATCCATGTTCTGACTCATTTGAGAGATGCAGTTTGTCATTAGAGTGCAGAATTGCACAGGAATAACACAGGTACACTAAAAATAAAATTTTAAAACTGCCTCTAATGTTTCGATTGATTTTTACGTTTTTTGGTGCGCTGAATCCAAATCTGGTAACCAATTTGCTCCATCAAGTACAGATTTTTTGCTACATTGGGTTAGCAGTTTGAGGTGAACGTTTCAGATTGAGTGCGATCGAGATAAACGTTTCTTGGATGAATTCTTTATACTAATTGTTTAGTAGTTATTCAAATAAGAATAAAGAAAATTGTAACAAGGCAGCACATAAGAATAGAGTAATGTCAACAAAACACACTGTGATGGTAGCAAAATTGTCTGCACTTAAAACAGCCACATACATGTGCACAAACATTGAGCATATAAGAGCGAGGTTAGACACAAAGCAAAGCAAAGAAATGTGCAAAAAATGTTGTACAGGTATGTATGTAAGAATAGAAAACGCAAACCGCACCATTGCAATACATGAAGACAAACACCCGATGGTGTGAAAATAAAATTCTAATAAATGAGATCCGACACTGTGGTAATAACTAGCAAATTTTTATTTCAAAGTTTAGTAAAAACACGATATTTGTCAACACAGTTTAGATTTTAAAGTCATTCTTGGGTCAATCAATCTCCTGGTGGGCCCGTTTCTTCTTCCCCCGAATGCTTCTCTTGGTGCGCTGCTTGGCGTATTTTTCATCTGGGGTTTCCCGCAGCAGCAACCAGCAGAAATCAGCCATCATAGTGGTGTTCCATCTTCCTTGGTACCTTCTCTCTGCGTCCTTGATGTCCTGGTGAAACCTTTCACCTTGTTCTTCACTGTACGCCCCCAAGTTTTCGGGAAAGTAGTTCACATGGGAGTGCAAGAAATGGACTTTCAGGCTCATGTTACAGCCTTGTTCTTTGAAGGCATTGAGCATCCTGGCAACAATATCCTTAATGTGGAGAGGTGGTAATAGAATTTTATCACGAGGTACCAAGCTCTCATGAAGAACATTTTTCTCACCGGGTCTCAAATACTCCCGAATTGGCCAGTCTTTTTTCCCCCAGTGTAGGTCGCAGGCCCGGCTATCCCACAAGCAAAGGAAGCAGGGATATTTGGTGAAACCGGATTGCTGCCCTAATAACATGGATAGAATTTTAAAGTGTACCTGTGTAATTAATAATAACACAGGTACACTACCAAAAAACTGCCTCCAGTTTTGCAACTGATTCCTATAGATTTTGGGGTGCTGAATCCAGGAAAAATAGCCAAAATGTTCCATCACGTCACGTTTTCTTGCAAAATTAGAATTCTTACCCATATAAGGAATGTTCACATAATTTCTTTTTAGCCGACTGCAGTTTATTTTCTTGGCCCAAAATAGAGGTTGTAATGGTTAACTAACTAGAAACACTCCCTCATGATATTTTAGAGTGTTTTGTATTCATTTTATACATTAACAGGACAATTGGGAGGCGGGGGGCTAAATCCAGTACTCGCACTGGCGCATGTTCTTTCCTGTTCGCCTCGCCTCGTTCGCTCGCTCAAACACGGTGGTTGCGACATGAACGTTCCTGTCAAATTTCAGTTTCTTGCAAGTTCATTATTACCTTTTGTTTGCTCAGTCGTAATCCAGCTTTATTCTGAAGTGGTTCACTACAGTTGTTGTTTGCAGTGCTGTGTATTTGTGATGGCTCACAGAGCCAGAGGTTGCGTCAACTCTCCGGACAGTTTTTGTTTTATTTGTGGGGAATATACCGTGAAAAAGCGGCAGAGGAACATTTCTGCATTTATTAAAAAAGTATATTTCGCCTATTTCGGTTTGAAGTTAGGCGATCAAGACAAACCGTGGGCTCCTCACAAAGTGTGCAAGACATGTGAGGAAGATCTACGCTTATGGATGAAAGGTAAAAAACAAGCATTTCGTTTCGGAATACCTATGATGTGGCGTGAACAAAGAGACCACAGCAGTGACTGCTATTTTTGCTCTTGCATTGTGAAGGGATACAACTTAAAAAATAAGAACGTAATAAGTTACCCCAACCTTCCCTCAGCAATTAGGCCTATGCCTCATAGCAACGAAGTACCTGTGCCTGAACCACCAAAATCTTTGGATCATATTTGTGTGGACGGTTCTGATCATGATGAGACTCATCAGATGGCTTTTCCCGATGAGTCCAGTACTTCCGAGTTTGAAACTGAACCAGATCCGAAACCTGAACTTTTCTCTCAAGCTGAATTGAATGATTTAGTCCGGGATTTAGGACTCCCAAAAGATGCTGCCCAACTGCTAGGTTCTCGGCTTAAAGAGAAAAATCTATTGTCACCAGGAACAACTTTTTATTGGTACCGCAACCGCGAGACACAATTTTTGAAGTATTTCAGCAAAGAGGAAGATTTGGTATTTTGCAACGATATATACGGAGTGATGGAAAACTTTAAACTCAAGTATGATCCTGCTGAATGGCGGCTGTTCATTGATTCGTCAAAAGACAGCATAAAAGGTGTTCTTCTTCATAATGGCAACACATTCGCTTCAGTTCCTATTGCTCACTCTGTTATTCTCCAAGAAAAATACGAGAATTTGGCCCTGATTCTTCAGAAGATTCGTTATGATGAGCATAAGTGGATGATTTGTGGAGACTTTAAAATTCTATCCATGCTATTAGGGCAGCAATCCGGTTTCACTAAATATCCCTGCTTCCTTTGCTTGTGGGATAGCCGGGCCCGCGACCTACACTGGGGGAAAAAAGACTAGCCAATTCGGGAGTATTTGAGACCCGGTGAGAAAAATGTTCTTCATGAGAGCTTGGTACCTCGTGATAAAATTCTATTACCACCTCTCCACATTAAGTTGGGTCTCATTAAGCAATTCATCAAGTCCCTTCCAAAAGATGGTGAGTGCTTTCGGTACCTTTGCTCAAAGTTCCCCCGACTTTCTGAAGCAAAGCTAAAGGAAGGAGTGTTTGTTGGCCCTGATATAAGGAAACTCATTTCAGATGGAGCATTCGCTGAAACAATGTCTGAGAAGGAAAAAGAAGCCTGGGATTCCTTCAAGGATGTTGTTCTCAAATTCTTGGGGAACAGGCCTTCAAAGAACAAGGCTGTAACATGAGCCTGAAAGTCCATTTCTTGCACTCCCATGTGAACTACTTTCCCGAAAACTTGGGGGCGTACAGTGAAGAACAAGGTGAAAGGTTTCACCAGGACATCAAGGACGCAGAGAGAAGGTACCAAGGAAGATGGAACACCACTATGATGGCTGATTTCTGCTGGTTGCTGCTGCGGGAAACCCCAGATGAAAAATACGCCAAGCAGCGCACCAAGAGAAGCATTCGGGGGAAGAAGAAACGGGCCCACCAGGAGATTGATTGACCCAAGAATGACTTTAAAATCTAAACTGTGTTAACAAATATTGTGTTTTTACTAAACTTTGAAATAAAAATTTGCTAGTTATTACCACAGTGTCGGATCTCATTTATTAGAATTTTATTTTCACACCATCGGGTGTTTGTCTTCATGTATTGCAATGGTGCGGTTTGCGTTTTCTATTCTTACATACATACCTGTACAACATTTTTTGCACATTTCTTTGCTTTGCTTTGTGTCTAACCTCGCTCTTATATGCTCAATGTTTGTGCACATGTATGTGGCTGTTTTAAGTGCAGACAATTTTACTACCATCACAGTGTGTTTTGTTGACATTACTCTATTCTTATGTGCTGCCTTGTTACAATTTTCTTTATTCTTATTTGAATAACTACTAAACAATTAGTATAAAGAATTCATCCAAGAAACTTTTATCTCGATCGCACTCAATCTGAAACATTCACCTCAAACTGCTAACCCAATGTAGCAAAATATCTGTACGTGATGGAGCAAATTGGTTACCAGATTTGGATTCAGCGCACCAAAAAACGTAAAAATCAATCGAAACATTAGAGGCAGTTTAAAAAAATTTTTTTTTAGTGTACCTGTGTAATTGGTTGCTTCATCACAATAACGCCCCAGCTCACACATCACACCTTGTCCAGCAGTTCTTGGCCAAACACCAAATCGAGCAAGTTTGTCAGCCTCCATAGTCATCTGACCTCGCACCCTATGACTTTTCCTTGTTTCCAAAACTGAAATTACCACTGAAAGTAAGGAGATTCGATGTCTTGGAGACCATTAAGCAATTCGACACAGCAGCTTCACAGCAATTTCAAAATTGTTTCCACCAGTGGTAGGAATGCTGGAGGAAGTGTGTTTTATCAAAAGGGGACCACTTTGAAAGAGACTGAGTGCAATGACTGCCCATGTTATACTTCTTGTGTTATTGTACAAGTCTCAATACTTTTTGATTGTACCTTGTAACTTGTCAGTGCTTATGCTGCTTTCTGTTTTCTTCATTTGGATCCTTTTTCCATTTCTTGAAAGATGTTTTTTTGGGGATAACAGCCTCTGTTACCTCATCTTTAAACCATGCCAGCAGTTGTTTGGCCTTCCTTCCACCTTTTCTAAAGCATGCAATACATCTGGTCTGGGCTTACAAGATGGTATATTTTTTATAAGAAAATGATTTCTTGTTTCCTAGAGATTATAATAATTAAGATGTGCAATATAAAAGTAAATGTACTATTTCTGCTTGCAAGTAATTTTCATGCTCCAGTTTTTCTTCCCTACCTCTGGGAAACCATTTAGTTGTATATTTCATATGTGTATTTTAATTCTCACATCTAAGGGATGGAGTTATTTATGTAAACCCACCGAACAGAGGACTGGCAAAGTATTGGTCATCTTAAACTGGGAACATCATTCCTTAGTCTAGACACAATGGGTTCCATTCTGATTGGGGCCCATCTGGCCCATCTGGCCCAACTGGAAATCCAAAATCTGGACAGGCCAAATTTACACCTGATTCTGCACCTGCAGGAGCTAGACGTTCCCGTGGGAACAGAATCAGGTGCAAAGGGTCTGGACGGGCAGGACATGCTCCAATTCAGACCTGCTGCATGTCTGGCTCCCTCCCAGTCCAACCCTCCCAATGCTCCTGCATGGAGCACCAGTGTTGTGACAGCCATCGTCATGGCACTGGGACACCATGCATGAGCCTTGATTCCCTGCAGAAGTTTAAAGAAGCTATTCCTAGCCGCCCAACCTCTGGAGGGGCCTGCCAAGGCCGGGTCAGGTTGTGGAGAACCTCCCGCTGTTGCTCACCTGGGTTGTGGGTTCATCAGCTGCTGATCTGCACCCTCCGAGGTGGAATAAGTCTCCTGTTTAACTCCTCAACCCTGGACATACAGGGCCATGACTGGAATTGGCCCTGTACATCTGGGGTTATAGTCCGCCCACACTCCTCCTCTGGCCCACCCCCTCCTGCCGTCATCCAGAGCTCCCCGCACAATGCCACTGTACATGCGGGGAGCCTGGTGATGGGAATTCGCTCCCTGCGAATAGCAGAGGTTGGACGTCCAAACCAGACATCCACCCCTGCTATTCACAGATCAGAATGACCCCCTGTAAGCAGAGGGAACCGACAATGCTCTTCCACTTGGAGGTGTACCAGCTGTAAAGGTAGGATGGGGCTTTACATATTGCTAAGTATCTTTGTGTGTATCCATCTCATAATATATGGAACCTATGTTCTGTAGACCATCTCTATGAGGAAGAAGATGAAACACATATCAGGCATCAAAGTTAACCATGTTACTTGCTCAAGCATTCAGAAATGAAGTGGTTAATGCATTCCATGGCTCAGAGGAGGGCAGGTACCATGTCCACATGGTCCCAAAGATTTTATTAGTCAAAAAACTATTTTTACTAAAGGCAAGTATTAATTTAACACCTTGACTTCCTGTGTGCTTGTTACTCCCTTTCTCTAGAGTTCTCCTTGAAGACAGGCAAAGAGCCCAATTATATAACATGCATGTCCGGCTTGTGGACATATCTAAAACAAAAATGGGCTCCCTTTGAGCCTAATTCCACATCCACTGGTCTGGATGTGCCTGCAGTTCTGGAATTGGGGAGATAGAAGTGTTTGGCGAGCATGTGCATGTGCTATTCAGCCAGCCCCATGCCTTAGATGCGAGGAAATGTTTTGGACGTACCCGCGCCCACTGTATCTTGATGAAATGTTACACGTTTTGGATTCAGTTCGTCCTCATAGATGCCATGCCGCTTGAGAAAAACATTCATCTCCTAAGCAGCTCATCACAGACAGTAGTTTGCAGATGCACACTAGACATAAATACCAATGAGAAATGAAAGCTGCTGCCACCTAGACCATATACCAGTCCCCCTCATACCCTGAAAAGTGCTAGGTACGCCCAGTGCAAACCAATATGATATACCAGAATGTAAATGTGAACATATATGTCAGGACATACTTGTAACAAATGGTATGTGGCATTAGGAAGCAGCCCCAGTGATTCCTGCCTTGGTCATTTCTACAAATACCCCTGAAACTGCTAGGGATGGACCCTCACCAAGTCCACAAAACTCCAAAGGTGTAGGTCCTCAAAGGATGCATAATATTGCTGAGCAACAAATGTATGCCCTTTTTGTGCCTCTGGCCTATAAGTGCACTCATTCTGCTTCTCTGCACTACCATTCCCTTCTTATCTCTTCCTACACCCCTCCCCATGAACACCGCTCTTCTTATTTATTTATTTACATTCTCTTATATACCACGCTATTCTGCATCAGTGCGGTTTACATTGAACAAACTGAAATTACATTGAACAGGGCATTATAACTTGGAGATAACTATTTTACAGGGAACATGGGCTATGGAGGGTTAAGTGGCTTGCCCAAGACCACAAGGAACACCTGTGGGACTAGAAACCCCAGTCCTTCTGGCCCAAGGTTGCTGTCCTCTAGTGGGATTTGAAGCTCCGACCTTCTGGCCTGAAGTACCTTGCCCCAACCACTAGGCCACTCCTCCACTCCACTTCTGTCAGATTGCTTCTATCTGTGCCCTTCACTTCTGCAAAATCTGGACATCGCACCCTTCACGTTGCTGCTCCATATTCCTGAAACTACCTGAGTCTGTATGTCATGCTTTGTCCCTGGCCCCTCTCAAATCCTGGCTGAGCACTCACCTCATCGGTGCCACTGTTGGATCAGATCAGCCTATGCTCCCTTGTGTTACCTGACTGTTCCCCCTGGATGTATCCTGTTCACTGCTGCTGTGTTGTCTGTCCCAACTAGATTGCAAGCTCCGCTGAGCAGGGACCATCTGTTATGTGTGTCTGTGCAGCGCTGTGTACGTCTTGTAGTGCTAAACAAATGATCAGTAGTAGTTGTTGTAGTTGTAGTAGGGCCTTCTGGTTATGGCATTTGAGACCCACCTTGGGGGCTGGCATTTCTTACAGCAGCTATATCTGTCCCATCTGGCATATGTTGGTTGGTATACATCTGCTACTTGTGGGGCAACCCTGTCTGCCTTCCCACAGCCAGCTTTGTGGCACTGCTCCCCTGGTCAGGGCTATGTGGCTATGGGAGGGGAGATCCCTGTGCCATCACACCAAGTAGCCAGACTCCAGATATATAACCCTCTTACAGCTCTCTTTGACCCTGTCCTAGGTAGAGATGTGCGCCACATGGGACAATCCAGGGAATGTTGGCACTACATCATTCGTGTCTCCCAGTGCCAGGCACAGCAGATGGCTGCCCTATCACAATGCTAACAATATCTGATCTAATTAGAGTACCCTATGTAAAATAATCCAGAGGGAACCAGCAAAGGTTCCCTATGGCTAAATGTCAAAACATATCCCTGTCAATAACAGAGACTCTCAGAATAAGGGCATTCAGCAATGCAAACAGCACTAATACATGCTCAACAACAAAATGTGCATCATGAGCATGCATTAGTGCTGTTTGCACTGTTGAGTGTCCTTATTCTGAGGGGCCTGTCAATAACAGGGACCCTCAGGAAAAGGGCATTCAGCAATGTAAACAGCACTAATACATGCTCAACAACAAAATGTGCATCATGGGTATGCATCAGTGCTGTTTGCACTATCGAGTGTCCTTATTCTGAAGGTCTCTTATTATTGACGAGATATGTTTTGACATTTGCCTATAGTGAACCCACTCTGAGTTTGACTGTCCAATCACACTAGCACCTGGTGACACTGTGATCATCCATACGGTCCAGGTATGGCCAGACTTCCATGTCCCCCATGAATTGCAGATCCCTCCTGGGCACCCCTCCAAACACACACACACACACACACACACACACTCTCTCTCTCTCTCACTTTCTGTCACAGAAACATGATTCTGCCAAAAGAATGGACCTATACATAACAGGCATGACATAACATAATCAGATGGGGTACCAGGACTACAAATATGATCTCCGTTTCTCACCCCATACTATCCCTGCATTAGCAGTCCCATTTTTCAGAACATAGGAATTGTTAGGGTCCCGTAGATTGGCTCCCTTAACCCAAACAGCACATAGGTGCATAGCCTGATTAAATAATATTGCTCTTTTTAATATTTCTGTAAGGGTGTTTAGAAATGTTTATTTACCTTACAACATCCATTTAACAACTTATCCATTACGTAAACAACTTATCCATTAACATAAAGAAGACCGAAGCTCTTATAGTGACAAACGACCCAGACTTCAGACCACCCACTCACCTCACCATGGGAACCACCCAAATCCAAATACAACCACACATAAGATACCTTGGCATTATCATTGACCAAGCCCTAACCCTTAAGCAGCATATCAACAAGACCACTGGAACTGTATTCCACAAAGCAAAAATGGCACAACGTCTCCGACCTCTCCTCGAACCGCAGGACTTCAGGACAGTAATGCAGGCTCTGACACTCCCTCATCTGGACTACTGCAACATAATCTACCATGGACTACCTGCCACACAAACCAATCCCCTCCAAACTGCCCTAAACACCACGGCGAGAATAATTCACAAGGCAAAGAAACGGGACCACATCACACCAATTCTGAGAGACCTTCATATTCTCCCCATCGAAGCAAGAATCAAGTACAAAGCTCTTCTACTCACCCACAAATCCATCCACCAAACACAAGGCACCCCACTCCGCACCCTACTGCCTCGTCCAACCCACAACAGAACAACCAGACAATCCTCCAACAGCTCCATTGCCGTCCCCCACAAAAGAACCAAGGCAACACAACGGACCTGCAACAGAGCCTTTGAACTCTATGCCCCATCCCTCTGGAACTCCCTGCCAAACCACATCAGGAACAACGATGATCTCCCATCATTCAAAAAGCAGCTAAAAACTGTCCTATTCCAAGAACATCTCTGAATAGGAACCCCCCTATTTCTCTTCAAGAACTTCAGACCAGTAACTGTGCTACCCTGTCAGTCTCTATGTTCATCCCAAAATCATCAATGTTGAGCCCCCGGTGATGCCCCCCCTCTATTGATCCCCCCCCCCTGTTCTGTGTCCCACCGCTTTGACCTGGTGAAAAGCAGGATATAAATGCAGTTAAATAAATAAATAAATAAAATAACATTCCCTCACCTCTGCTCCCTGTACCTTAGGACTGCATCTTTTATTTTTCCAGACTGCAGTCACACCAGTGCAAAACATACTTGTCACAACCATTCTTCTACAGTATATGGGACGCATTGCAGAGCAGAGTAGAATATTTTCTGTCCTAGCCCTATACCACATTTCAGCAGGAATAACATGGATATTTCTGGGAAATATTTAATACATACACGGGTCTTGCCTGAATATGCTTTCTATATCTCCATGGCTGACCACACCCCTATTCCACCCTCTTCCACCCATGCTCTGAGATCCCTGTACTAGCAACATGGATATGCATGTCAGCAATATTTTGGAATATGGTCTGGGATGTTTTTGGCACATAAAAGTCCCCACTGCATGTACAAACCCCTCATTCATGTTCTAGGATGACCCCAAAGGGTTAACTTCAGGTACTCCAAAGCAGGAAAAAAACAGATACAGTCCTGGGATTAGGAATCTTCAGTGGGGAACAGCACAGCTACAAGGTCGAATGGTCACACAGTTAAATAAAAATGTCAATGCAAGTAGTATTCCGAAACCGAAAGGTTTACTGAAAATTAGTTAAAGTAGTGAAAACCCCACACTCATTCAAGAGTTTACGTTCTGCTGAGAATATAGTTCAAAGCCCAAACAAGAAAAAAAATTCAGAGCACAGAACAGTAGTGCAGATCCAAGGTATTCTTTCTGGCCTCTTTTGTCTCCAAAACCTTCCCAGAATCAAAGGAAGCACTGCTATTGCTAGTACAGATTTTCTCTTGTACCTAGAAATTTATTTTTTATTTTTGTTTGGTTGTTCTGAAGACTCAATTTTTTCTGGTTGTAGGAGTGCATGGTTGCTTTGATTGATTTCTGTGTTCTAGTATGACTGTTTTTTTTTTTTTGGTGTGTGGCTGTAGTGTTGGTTGGGAAGCGATTGGTTTTGGTTATGATTGTGCTTTGACAGATATGTCCCTCGCTGAGAGGTTGCTGAATGGTATAGCTTGGAGTGTAAGTCGCATTGCACCAGCATGGTGTTTTTTCTGCCGGGTTTAAAAGCCCTCCAGTTATGTATGGGCTGTTGAAGTTGTTCGCTTTGAATGCTGACTGCGCTGACCAGCATTTTGGATTTTATTGCACCAGATAAAGTGAGTAGTTGGTTTTGTAAATATGGCACGCTGGTTGTTGTATTGGTTGAGTTAAGTAGGATTTTCTTTTTTGGGATGTCGGTATTGGTCTATGATGTTTTCTCATGTTACTTTCTTAGTTATTTTTGGGGAATAATAGAAGGGACGTTTTAATTATTTTGGGTTAGTAAGGTTGTTTTTTGTTTTGTCTGTTAGGTAAATCCCCGGCAAGTGGCTTCTTTTCTTTAATATTGGGGTTTTGGCTATGCCCTAAGAAACTCCAGTGGGAGTGAAACACTGGTGATGCCAAGTTTTGCATCGGTGATGTTATAGCCTGTTTGAAGACATGTTGCTATGAAGATATACTATGTTGCTATTAGAATTGGAAGTGGTTTCAAGTTGATACATTAGCACTTGAATTGGTGTTACAGCTTGATGGAAGTGGATGCACCTGTTTGGAGTTAATTTCATTGTTGAATTTTTGTTTTAAAGTTTTTTACCCGAATATTTTTGGAGTGTGTGCTTCTATTTTGTGGGTTTTGTACAGCAAAACTCTTTACAATTGGGTTTTTCCTTAGTGGAACCTCTCTCATGGAAATGTATTGGGACTTTGTTTTTGGTAGGGAGGATATTTCTAAGAACATTAGAACATAAGATCTGTCATATTGGGTCAGACCAAGGGTCTATCAAGCCCAGAATCATGTTTCCAACAGGGCCATTCCAGGTCTCAAGTACCTGTCGGGCTCCTAAAGGTATATACATTCCATGCTGCTTGTCCCAGGGCTAAGCAGTGGATTTCCCTGGTCTTCTTTAATAATGGTTTATAAACTTTCCCACCAGGAACTCATCCAAATCAGTTTTGAACCCAGCTACACTAACAACTTTTACTACATCCTCTGTTAATGAATTCCAGAGTTTGATTACACATTGAGTGAACACATGTTTTCTTTTATTAGTCATAAATAGACTACATTGTAGCTTCATTGAGTGTCTTCTAGTCTTTCTACTTTTTGAAGAAGTAAACAATCAATCTATGTTTACCTGGTCCACTCCATTCATTAATTTATAGCCCTCTGTCATATCTCCCCTCAGCTATCTCTTTTCCAAGTTGAAGAGCCCTAACCTTTTAAGCCTTTCTTCATAGGGATATCCTTCCATCCCCTTTACTATTTTGGTTGCTCTTCTCTCTACCTTTTCCAATTCTGCTATATCCTTTTTGAGACATGGCACACAATACTCAAGGTGTGGTCACACCATGGAACAATACAGAAGCATTATAGTATCCCTGGTTTCATTTTTTATTCTTTTCCTTATGATTTCTAGCATTCTATTTGCTTTCTTGGCTGTGACTGCACACTTGGCAGAGGGTTTCAATGAATTATCTACGATGATGCCCAGATCCTTTTCATGATTCCTAATGTGGAACTCTGCATTGTGTAACCATAATTTAAGTCTTCTTCTTCCCTAAGTGCATAACTTGGCACTTGTCTACATTAAATTTCATTTGCCATTTGAACATCCAGTCTCCTAATTTATCAAAGTCCTCTTGCATTTTTTTTACAATCCTCTTGTGTTTTAACAATTTTGAATAATTTTGTCATCTGCAAATTTGATCATCTCACTCATTATTTCCATTTCCAGGTCCTTTACAAATACAGTATGTTAAAAAGCAGCGGACCCAGTACAGATCCCTGAGGTATTCCACTATTCACTTTTCTCCATTGAGAAAATGTCAATTTAGCCCTCTGTTTTCTATCTTTTAACTAGTTCCTAATTTCTGGAACTCCTGGTCCGATCTGGTCCATTTTCAAATGTATTGCTTTTTTTTCACTAGTGTTACTACCATGTCAAGTTTCATTCCATTTTATTAAATTTTTATGAGAGTTATTTTGCCCCCATACAAGCAGACCAAGACACAGATATTCTTGACCCCTTTTGTATAATTCTATCCAGGTTCCATTGGAATGGAAAGAATAAAAAGTGGGGAAAGCAATTCCATTTCTGGCCTTCCTTCTGTCTCCAACATACCTGAAACAAGTTGAAAAGTGTACACGTGCAGTGTGACACAATGGCATGTTTCCCCTCTTCGCTGAATCAGGCATGCGAGGGGTGCATATGTGTATGTCATGGCTGGTATCAGGGAGTGTGTGTGTGTGTGAGTATGCTTATGTGAGTGCATGTCATAGAGGGTATCGAGGATGTGTTTGAGTGTGTCATTGGAATGTTAGTGGTTGCACGTGAGTGTTTCATAGGGAGTCTTTGTGGGTGTGGAGGAGTAGCCTAGTGGTTAGAGCACTATCTTGGTAACCAAGTGACCAGCATTTGATTCCCAGTAGCAGTCCTTGTGGCCTTGGTCAAGTCACTCAACCCTCCATTGCCTCAGAAGAAAGGTTTAGCAATCTACTTCTATTCACACTGCCATGAAAACCCAGGAGCTATTGGATCACAGGAGTCAGCACTGACTCAAAGGCACACATTGCATTTTTGGGTGTGTTATGGGGAGTGTTTGTGAGTGTGTGCATGCATGTGTCATGGGGAGTGTTAGCAAGGCTGGTGCAAGGATTGGAGACACCTTAGGGAAGCCACTGGTGCCCCTCTCTGGGCCTGCAGTGACGGCAATGACATTGAAACCACAACGCAGTGCTTACCTGAACTCTCTGGTGCTGCATCATCGTTCTTGCCCACTGGAACTCTGTATCAGAGGGGATGGAAGTGGCAGGTCATAGAAAGTGGGAACGATGACACAGTGCCAGAGAGTTTAGATAAGCACTGCAGGTCCTGAAGATGGATGGCAGCAGCGGCAATGGGATGCTCCCGGAACATTGGTGCTCTAGATGACTGCCTAGTTCATCTTGTGGTGGCACTGGCCATGAGTGTTAGTGAGTGAGTGCGTGCCTATTTGTGTGTCATGGGCAGTAATGGGTGCTGTGTGTGTTTGTGTCATGGACAGTGTTGAGTGCTGCCTGGGTGTTTCTTGCTGGAGGTCTGTAGATGACATATGTATGACCCATCTTGGAAAGAGAAGATAGAACTTCCCTCCATACAGATGCCATCTACAGACCTCCAACTCAAATAAACTGGACAAAGATCAGGTCATAGATATCTATAAATTGGGAATGAAAGGGGAGATGCGGCTGCTAGGAGATTTCAACCTGCTGTATGTGACTTCTGGATGCTATGCAAGGCACTCTGCTCAGACAAATGGCAAAGGAACTCATGCAAGAAGGGGTGACATTAGATCATTAGATCTAATACTCACAAATGAAGACAGTGTGTCTAATGTCCAGGTGGGTGGGAGCTGTGATCATCACACTATATGGTTTGATATAAGGGCTAAAGCAGGGTCCAGACCCACAAAACTCAAAGTCCTGGATTTCAAACTTACTTTCAAATCTTTGCTGCACTGCCTCCTGCTCCTCTTTTCTCTTCAAGTTCCAAGTTTTCAGGTCCAGCAGCCTTCACCTCCCCCCACAGGGCTGAAGTATGAACTGTGGCTGCCATCGCAAGATTCAGCCTGGGAGCTTTTCCATGATTGAACCTCGCGGTGGAGAAAGTGGCTGATCTCACTGTTTGCTCGCAAGACTTCAAACTGTAAGATCACCTAGAACTACCTTCGCCACAGGACTCAATCATGGAGAGAGCCCATCATGGTGAAGGAACTGTGAAATCCCGTATTCTTAAGAAACTGCAGCCAAGGGGAAGAATATGTGAGAAAAGAACTACTGGATGGGGGAAGGAGAGAGAAAGAGGGGGAAGCCTGGGGGGGGGGGGGAGAGGGAGGGTGTTTTGAGAGAGATTGGGAGAAGGTATATGGGAGAGGATATGAGAGACATACCAGGAAGAAGGGGGTCATAAAAGATAGCAAGAGACACCCAGGCAACACCCAACACTATCCATGACACAAACACACACAACACACGATACTGACCATCACATACAAATAGGCACACACACTCACTCACTCACTAACACCCACAGCCAGTGCCACCACAAGATAAACTAGGCAGTCGCCTAGAGCACCAATGTTCTGAGAACATTCCATTGCTGCCATCTCTCTCCAATGGGATGGCAATGGCATAGAAACTCATGCAGTGCTTACCTAAACTCTCTGGCGCTGTGTCATTGTTCCTACTTTCTAAGACCTGCCACTTCCATCCCCTCTGATACAGAGTTCCAGTAGGCAAGAAAGATGATGCAGCACTAGTATTTTTTTGTTGACCTTTGCATGTTCTTTATAGCCTCTTGCTTAGTCTCCTCTTCTACTTTGTTGTTGAGAAATGAGTTGCTAAGATGGTTTATTTTCCCTCACTTCTGTCTTACATTAACTTAGGAGGACATCCTGAACTTATCTGCTTTCGGGTGCTACTCCCATCCTCAAGTTTAAACGCCTGGTAATATTTTGTCTGAATTTTTCACAGGATCTTTTTTACTGCCACAGAAAGATGAAAACCATCTTTAGAACATGCAACTTTGAATCAGCGCTGACTCCAGGAAACCCAGCAGCTCCTGGTTTTCTTGGCAGTGTGACCAGAAGTAGATTACCAGGGCTTTCTTCTGAGGCAATGTAGAGTTAAGTGACTTGCCCAAGGCCACAAAGAGTGCTAGTAAGAATTAAATCCTGGTCGCTTGTTTAGCGAGCCAGTACTCTAACCACTAGGCTACTCTTCCAGCTTTACATTTTTTTCACACATTGTCTATCTTCCAATATACCCAAAACTTTATTGTTGGCAACAGGTTTTGAGTCACTTATTGGAATTGTTTGCATGATGTAGCCTTTCCTCACCCTTTTCATAGGCAGGTACTGCTTCTGAAAAAACTGCAGTTGTTAGCATTGAGTTTAGCCCCTCCAATTTCTGGAAATTTCTCTGTGCTATAAGGGTGATGTTTCTTGCCAGGTCACCATGTGGATTGTTGTTGTTAAGTGCCGTTGAGTCGGAGTTGACTCATGGCGACCCTCTGGATAGCTATCCTAAATTGTGTTCGGTCTTCAGTCAGGCGGCTCATTGTTGACAGACTGGTACCTGTAGCTGCTGTTATTGTATCAATCCATCTCATTGCTGGCATTCCTCTTTTGCGTTGACTTTCTATCTTGCCAAGCATGAGGTCTTTCTCTAATGATCTCTCTCTTCACATGATGTTTTCAAAGTATGAAAGTCATAGTCTTGTCATCTGAGCTTCTAAAGAAAGCTTAGGTTTGATCTCCTCTAGTACCGACTGGTTTGTTCTTCGGGCAGTCCATGGTATACACAGTATTCGCCGCCAGCACCATAATTCAAAGGCATCAATTTTCTTCCTGTCTATCTTTTTCACTGTCCAGCTTTCACATCCATATGATGTTATTGAAAATACCATGGCTTGAAGAAGTCGAATCTTTGAATGGAGAGAAACATCTCTGCTCTTGAGAATCTTATCTAGGTCTTTCATAGCCATTCTGCCAAGAGCAATTGTCGTCTGATTTCTTGACTGCTTGTTGCTTCTTTATTGATAGTTGATCCAAGTAGGTTAAAGTTGTTCACGATTTCATTTTCTTCTCCTTCAATGATGAACCTGTTGATTATGCCAGTTGTCATGATCTTTGCCTTCTTTACATTAAGGTGCAGGCCCATTTTGAGACTATGTTCTTTGATTGTGAGAAGCAAATGTTTCAGATCATCTTCACTTTCAGTCAGTAATGTGGTATCATCAGCATAGCGAAGGTTGTTTATTTATTTATTTATTTAACAGTTTTTCTATACCGCTCTATTTTAGATCAGAGCGGTTTACATTTAAACATTAACTATACAACACAGGCACTTTGAGTTGTATTTACAATAAACAGAGAGATCAACTTGGAAGTAACTGGGGGAAAACTATTTACATTGTATTTACACTGGTACATGATTTCAGGCAGAACATATCTACATCTTATTTACACTGGGAGTCTGAATTCAATTTCAGGGAGTACTTCTGAGGAATCAGTTGATTATCCTTTTTCATGCTGAGTCTGATTGTTTAGTTGTAGTGAGTGATTGTCTGAGGGGTCACATGTATGATTACTAAGGCTGGATTCGGGGTAGTATGTGGTGAACAGGTGCTGCTTTAATGCCTTCCTGAAGTGGGTTAGGTAAGTGATGTTTTGAATAAAGGTGGGGAGGGCATTCCATGCTCTAGGTGCATAAATCGTAAAGGACCTATTTGTTGTTGCTTTTGTGCATTTCGTTATTACTTTTGGGACCTCTAGGGTGTTTTGCATCATGGGTCTTCTGTTTCTGTTCTGTGGTACTTTATGTATCATCTTGCTGATAGCTGTGGGTGTCAAAGTGTTTAAGGCTTTGAAGGTTAAGGTTAGAACTTTGTGGAGGATTCTTGCTTGAACCGGTAACCAATGGAGGTTCATCAGTACTGGCATTATGTGCTCTCTCCGTGAAGCCCCTGTTAGTACTCTCGCAGCAGTGTTCATTGCGAGCTGGAGTGGAGCTAGCGTTGCTTGAGGGAGACCGTGTAGGATTACGTTGGTGTAGTCGAAATGTGGTAATATTAATGCCTGATAGATTGATCGGTAGTCGCTGAAGTCGAGTAGCGGTCGGAGATGTTTTAAGGTCCTTATTTTCATGTATACTGTTTTTACTGTGTTTTTTATGTGGGTTTTCAGGTCCAGTTGTTGGTCCAGTGTAACGCCAAGGTAGCGGATTGTGGGTTTGGTTTTCAGTTCTGTGTTGCCGATTTTTAAAGAGAGTGGAGGGGTGAAGTCATTGTTCCTTGAGATGAAAAGGACATCTGTTTTGCTGTAGTTGATTCTCAAGTTTTGTGTGTTGAACCATTCTGCTACTGCCTCAAAACATCTTGTTAGAGGGGAGAGGTCTGGTTGGTTGGTCCTGAATGGGATGTATAGGAGGATGTCGTCCGCATAGGCTAGACAGTTGACCTTGAAAGAACGTGCTAGGGCGCATATGGGCTGCATGTAGATGTTAAACATCAATGCAGATAGTGACGAACCCTGTGGTACACCCTGGTTTTGTAAAAACAGTTCAGAGGTTGTGGAGCCAGACCTTACATGTTGCCATCTATTAGTCAAGTATGACTTGCACCACTTTAGGGCTGTTCCCTGAATTCCTTTCTCGCTGAGGCGTTGTATGAGGATCTCGTGGCTCACCGAGTCAAAGGCCGCAGCAATGTCAAGGAATATGAGGGCGAATCCTTGGTGAATTTTGTCGGTTCCAGAGACTAAGTGATCAAATAGGGTGGTGAGGAGGGTTTCCACCTCATGTGCTTCTCTGAACCCATGCTGGGAAGGATCCAGTGGGGCTTCAGTATCAATATGCTGTTGGATTTGGCGCTGTACTAGCTTTTCGATTACTTTGGCAAGCATGGGGATACTTGAAATTGGTCTGTATGATTCCACTTTCGTTGGGTCCAGCTTGTTATTTTTCAGGAGTGGTCTGATTGATGTTTGTTTCAGACTTTGAGGAAACGATCCGATTGTAAGAGATTGGTTTATTAATTCGCTCAGATATTGGCTTAAGTCACATCGTAACTCCTTTATCCATAACGCTGGGCATGGGTCATTGGGTGCGGTAGTGGGGTTGATTGCAGCGATAGTGTCTTCAATCTCTCTGCGTGAAATTTTTTCAAATTTGGATAGAGGTGATGGTTGGGGCAAGTTATGTTGAAAGATGTTGTCCGCAGAGCTCGAGGTTGCACCAGCCTGGATCACTTCAGGTTGTAGGTAGTTGGTTGAAGATGTAGTAGTCTGGATCATTTTTGACTGTAGGTAGTTGGAGTATGCCTGGGGGTGTGGCATCTGTGATTGGTCTGCGGGAGGTTCTCTTATGAGAGATTTCACTATATTGAAGAGGTTGTGGGGCTTGTTTAGTGACCATTTCAAGATGTCGGAGTGATATTGTTTCCGCTTCTTTGTTACTTCATCACGGTGTGCTCTTAGGTGAGTGATGTAAGTACTTTGTTGATGAGTTGTTGATGAGTCTTCCACCAATCTTCACACCTCTGTTGTCTTCATACAATCTTACTTCTCTGATGATTTGTTCTGCATATAAATTAAACAGGTAGGGGGAAAGTATGCAGCCTTGTCTTACACCTTTGCTTATTTTAAACCATTCTGTTTCTCCTTGTTCCATTCAAACTGTTGCTTCTTGATCAATGTACAGATTGTGCAAGAGAATGATCAGGTGTTCTGGTATACCCATGCTTCTTTATGTGGCTCAGAGTTTCTCATGGTTTACACAGTCAAAAGCCTTGCTATAGTTGATAAAGCACAAATAGATATCCTTTTGGTATTCTTTAGTCTTTTCAAGGATCCATCTCACATCAACAATGATGTCTCTCGTTCCTCGCCCTTTCCTGAACCCTGTTTGCACTTCAGGTAGTTTTTGTTCCAGGTATGGTTGTAGTCTCTTTTGAATAATCTTCAGTAGAATCTTGCTGGCATGAGGGATCAGAGCAATTGTGCGATAATTTCCACAGTCAGTTGGATCACCTTTCTTTAGTATTGGTATAAACACAGATCTTTTCCAGTCAGTTGGCCATGATGTTGTCTTCCATATTTCTTGGCAGAGCCTTGTAAGTATGGCAACAGCTGCATCAGATTGCTGTAATACTTCTATGGGAATGCTATCAATGCCTGGTGCTTTGTTTTTTGATAAGGCTTTCAATGCTGCTTCAACTTCTTCTTTCATCACCAATGGTTCCCGATCATAAGGTACAGGTTGAAACGGCTGTTGGTTCACTTGATATTTATCATATAAAAACTCTGTATATTCCTTCCACCTTTTCTTGATCTTCTCAGCATCATTCAACATAGAACCTTGAGCATCTTGTAACATTCCAATTCGAGGCTGGAACTATTTCTTTAATTCTCGTAGCTTTATGGAAGCCGATCTTGTTCTTCCTCTAATAGTTTCTGCTTCTATTTCCTTGCATGTGTCATTGTAGTACTTTTCCTTGTCCTGTCTTGTTGCACTTTGGAAATCTCTGTTGAGTTCTGCGATTGTCTTTCTTTCTCCTCTGGCTTTAGCTTCTCTGCTTTTCTGGGCAATTTTCAGAGTTTCTTCCATCATCCATTTTGGCCGTTTTTGCTTTTTCACCTTTTATAGAGACTTCTCGCTTTCTTCTAACACAACCTTCTTGATGCCATTCCATAACTCTTCTGGAGATCTGTCATTTGTATCTAAAGCAGCAAATCGATTTTGCAGGCAGTCTTTAAATTCCAGTGGTATATTCTCAAGGTCATATTTTGCTGCATTCATGAGTGGTTTTCTCTTTTGACCTTTAGCTTGAGTTTGCATACTAGTAGTTGATGATCTGTACCACAGTCATCTCCAGGTTTTATCTTTGTTGATGTTACAGAGCTTTTCCACAGATGTAATCAATTTGATTTTTATACAATCCATTGGGTGAAGTCCATGAGTACAGTCACCGCTTGTGTTGCTGGAAGAAGGTGTTTGAGATGAATAGATCGTTGGTCTTGCAGAATTCTATCAGTCTTTCTCCAGCTTCATTCCTGTTGCCAAGTCCATATTTTCCAACTACTTTGCCTTCGTCTTTGTTGCCAACCTTTGCGTTCCAGTCACTCATGACTATCAGGATATCCTGTTTGCATGTTCTGTCAATTTCAGCTTGTACTTGTTCATAGAACTCTTCAATTTCATTCTCTTCTGTAGCTGTTGTTGGGGCATATACTTGAATTATAGTTGTGTTGATAGGCATTCCTCGTAGAATAGAGATTAAGAGTTTGCTGACTGCATTGTATTTCATTACAGTTCTTGCAAGTTTCTTCTTTATTATAAATGCAACACCATTTCTTCTTAGTAGACCATGTGATCATCTAATGCCATGTGGATTATAACATCAATTTTAGTGTCCTTACTTTTTTTCATGATAATGCTTAACTGAGGATCCAGGAAAGCATTTGACCTTGATGGAACCTTGGATGATGTTCCTAGGTTGGCACCTCTGATAATGGAGTCTCCTAGCAGTAAGGCTTTTCTATTTTGTGATACTTTCCCAGTGCTTTGTGGATTTTGTTTACACTGAGTAATTCTTGTTATTTCTGATTCCAGATTTCCTTTCATGAGCATTGTAATGTTCTGGTGCAGCAAAGTAATTTTGTCGGGGCAACAGTTAGAAGAATGGATGCCTTTGTGTTACAGGTCATAATCTACTTGAGCCCACTGTAATCCACCTATCCCTGGGTTGTTTTATTCTCTGTGGGAACACGGGTAAATTGCCTGGATGCTGTATAGTTCAGAAGGTACTTTTAATAGCAGCTAATTCCAGTTTGAATTGAGTGAGCTCCTTTTTTCATAGCAGAGTGTTGAAGACAGATGGGGTAGGCTCTAAGTCTCCAGATGGTCTGCCTTAGGACTAAGGCACCACATTGATTACATTGAATTATGTTCATGATTGATTTGTTGGTATGAGTTAGAACAGCTATATTCTGATAATGTTTTCCAAACAGCAAGATTACCTGATTGTCAATTAATGGAAGAAAATTGATTATGTGAATTGGGAAGCCTATGCAAGAAAAGCAAGCTGAAAGGAATCTGAGAGCAGAAGAAGCCTCTGTGGGTAAATGAAAGTGAACACAACTTTTCTGAGAAATTTGGGTGACTTAAAAGTTGGGACAAAAGAGTTTGTGGACTTATTTGGAAAATTCTATATTTTACATTCTTTAAAAGCTTAATTAGCTTTTGGCTTGGCTTAGAGCTGTAGTTAGGTCTTTTCGAGTTTTAATACAAAAACAAGCAGGTAGTTAACCTTTCTCCCACATACCCCAGGCACATCCATTTTCCCAATTAAGAGTGAGATTTGTCATCACAGAATATTTTAATCAGCAAATGATTAATCCTTAACAAATAATTAACAGTTCAGTAAGAAGCATACACAAAATATCAGCAGATAATATACTAAAAAATTCTGAAAGTCTTAATTTTAGTGTAGGTATCCTTACTCCCTTAGCAACTCTAAACAACTAAAACCGCTCATCAATGCAACAATGCAGGCAGCAGTCCAGTATCAAGATGTAGCTATCCAGTCTTTTGCATTGAGTGTCACATGTATGATTTTCTTCTGGTTGGTGAGAGGCCATATGTGTGCACTCAGTGAAAAGAGCTCCTGGCTGTCAGAGAATGAGTCTAATCTCTGGAGGCGAGAGTAGCAGACTTGGAGGAACTGAGGCAGACAGATAGACCTATAGGGACATAGTAGAGAAGTCCCACCTTCAGCCTGGAGGCTTCTTTGCTGCCTTGGAGAAGAGAGGTCACCTAGAAGGCGAGCATAACAGCCTTGCTATGGCAGGAAATGATCCTGTAGACATGATCTGTGCTCCAGGGGATGCAATATCCTCTTGCACTAAGAATGTGTCTCTAGGGGCTTCTGCCCAGGAGTGAAGGGTTAGGACAGTCATTTTAGTTTGTGCTTCGGGGCCTATATTTGGCACGTGGCTAGTGCTGCTAAAGCGGCTAGCAAACAGTGCTGAATTTTAATCTTGGATATTCAATGCCAGGGCTACAGTATATGTGGCCAATGGCAGTAAATATCCAAGTTGGTCACAGATCCTGGAAGATAACCAGGAAGTGCTGTTGTGGCTAAAATAAGGTCAGGTTTCACTGCGCTTTACTTTAGCCATGTGTTACTAACTAGGTGGCGGCTCAATATTACTGCTGCCTGGTTAATGATGGGTGCAACCCATGAATGCCCCCGACATGCCCTGCTGCTAACTAGTTAGCATTGGGGCATATATCAGTGGTACTAACATGGTTGGCACCAACATGGTTAGTGCCACTGAATATCCAGTTCAGTGGCATTTACACAGTTTGTAGGTCTGCAAACCGTGTAAATACTACTACTACTACTTATCATTTATATAGCGCTACAAGGCATATGTAGTGCTGCACAGGCACATGTAAAAGATAGTCCCTGCTTGTAAGAGCTTACAATCTAGTCAAGACAGACAAAACAACAGCTGAGGACAAGGATACATTCAGGGAATGGTAAGGAAAACATAAGAGACTAAGCAGAACAGGATCCAAAAGCAACCTCAAAGAGGTGAGTTTTTAGCTTGGAGTTGAAAAGGGCCAGAAATGAAGCCTGATGTACAGACTTAGGTAGCTTGTTCTAGGCATAAGGAGCAGTGAGGTGAAAGGACTGAAGTCTGGAGTCGGCAGTGGAAGAACAGAGCACAGAGAGAAGCAATCCACCTGAAGCGCGGAGTTCACAAGGAAGGGTTTAGAGGGAGACAAGAGAGGAAAGATAGTGAGGAGCAGCAGAGTGAGGGCATTTAGAGGTCAGTAGAAGTTTGAACTGGATACAGAACTGGATAAGGAGCCAATGAAGTGACTTGAGAAGAGGGGTGACATGAGCATATTGAAGCTGAGTTTTGAACAGATGATTTTTTTAACTTTATTTTATATTTATCATTTTACAAATAATTCCAAACAAATACTTGAATAGAAATAAGGAAAACTGGGTACATCAAACCATTCTAAAAAATGTAAAGGAAAACACCGTTTCATACACAGTAAGAAACTACATACCCTAGCCCCTTCTCCAGCTCACCACTAGAAAGGGGAATCACAAAGAAATAACTTAGCACAAAAAAGGAGAGGAAATAAGGCAAGCACAAATCAAGCAGTATATTATTATATATTGGAGAGTGAGAGAAGAATGGAAGGTCCCGGATCAATGGGTCTACGTGCATTCAGAAATGTCAGCAATTGGGAGGGTTCAAAAAAAGACTAACAAATGTCATTGATACTTTACCATCCACTTGCAAGGAAATTTAAGAAAGAACAAAGCCCCCAACTGCTGACACCCTGGACGAAGCAGCAGAAATTCTTTCCATCTACGCTGCGTTTCCTTAGATAAATCAGGAAAAACATGAACTGTCATTCCTTTAAACAAAACAGCTTTCTTTCGAAAAAATAGCTTCAAGAACCACTGTCTGTCAGTAGCAAGCGCAAATGTTACCAATAGGGTAGAGGGAGTAACAGGATCAGCTTCCGATGAGTCCAAAATAGCGGATACATCTAAAGCATCCACCTGTTGAACCCCTGAAATTACCCCCTCCCTGAATTTTCTTTGAACTAGGCAAATAATAAATTTTAGACATAGGAGGATAGGACTCCATTGGGCACACCTAAAGCCTCTGCAACTAACAAGGTAACCTAGGAAAATTTATCAAATGTAAATGAAGAAATCTAGCTGAATTTTCCAAAGTTTCCATTCTAAATTTAAAAGCAATAGAATCCTTAATCGAAGCCTTCACATTATTTTCCAAGGATGAAACCTTTACTTGCAGTTCAGATGAAACAGCCTGCACAGACAAAATTTCTTCAGCGTGCTTTTGTATCTCGAGAGAATTGTCTTGAGTCTGAGTTGCTAAAGATTGAACTTGAGCCACCAAAGTTTCCCCAACTTTCGCTATGGCAGACCAGATAGTTTCCAGTGTAAAGACTTCTGGACAAGCAGGAGAAAATGCTGCTGGACCTCCAGCTGCTCCAGTTCCACCATCCGAAAGCTTCAGCACCATCGTCAGGGACCTATTCGCGGCCAAATTTACAGCCACACCTCCACTGTGCCTCTGCGGTTTCTGTATGCTGGAGAACTGACCCAGAAGAGGAACAGAATCCACCTGTTTCTTTCCACTAAGCCCTTGAGCTGCCCCTCTCACTGGAGCCGACTCACCACTACCAGGGGAGAGGCACTCCAGCTGACTCTCAGGGCTAAACTCCAGCAACGCCACCTTAGAGGATCTCCACCGACTCAGTGGCAAGATATCTGGACCCAAGCTGGTTTGCCAAGCCACTTGACTCCAGTGAACCTGCAGCAGGACTCTGTGCCACCGCCGTCGCTGCCTGATACTGCTGAGACTGATCCACATATGCGTCCAAAGAATCGGAAGAAACCATTGTAAAGGGTAGGAAGCCACTGGGGCAGAGAAGGGCTTCTTACCCATTTTAGCTTTCCTTTTCCCCATCTAGGAAATACAGTCTAAGTGAATGTGCCCACCTGTAGCCATCTTGGATTCCCCCAATTTTGAACAGATTGAAGGGGAGAGAGATGATTCAGAGGGAGACCAGCAAGGAAGAGGTTGAAATAGTCTAGATGAGAGGTGACTAAAGAGTGGATAAGTGTCTTCGTAGTGTGTTCATAAAGGAAGGGGCAAATTTTGCTGATGTTATAGAGAAAGAAACAACAGGTTTTAGCTATCAGTTTAATGTGTGTGGAGAAGGACAGCGAGGAGTCAAAGACAACCCCAAGGTGGCGAGCCAAGGAAACAGGGAGTAGTAAAATGTTATCCACAGAGAGTGAGAAAGGAGGAAGGGGGGAGATGGGTTTCGGGGGAAAATTAAGAAGCTTGGTCTTGGCCATGTTCAATTTCAGACAGTGGTGAGACATCCAGGTAGCAATGTCAGAAAGACAGGCAGAGATGCGGGCCTGGACTTCAGGGGAGATATCAGATGTAAAGAGGTAGATCTGAGACTCATCAGTGTAAAAATAGTATTGAAAACCATGAGAGGAGATGAGTGCACCAAGAGATTGGGTATAGAGAGAGAAAAGGATTGGGCCCAGGATAGACCCCTGGGGTACACAAACTGAGAGGGGGATAGCAGTAGAGGAGGATCTACCAGAACGAACACTGAAGGTGTGATGGGAGAGATAAGCAGAGAACTAGGATAGCACAGAGCCCTTAAAACCAAGTGAGGTCAAGGTGCCGAGGAGAAGAAGGTGGTCAACAATGTCAGAAGCTGCAGAAAGGGTCAAGAAGGATGAGGATTGAATAAAGGTCCTTGGATTTAGCTAGGAACAAGTCGCTGGAAAACTTGGCAAGAGCTGTTTCAGTATAATGTAAGGGATGTAAACCAGATTGCAATGGATTTAGAAAGACATGAGAGTCAAGGGAATGGCAGTGAACCACACGTACAAGTAGTTTAGACATGAAGGAAAGGAGAGAGATGGGTCAATAATTAGAAAGACAGCTAGGGTCAAGTGAGAGTTTCTTGAGGAGAGGTGTGACCACAGCATGCTTGAGGCTGCAGGAACAGTTGCAGTGGAGAGCAATAGGTTGAGAATGTAAGAGATGGAAGGGATGATAGGGGGGGGGTGGACGTGGGCAAAAAGTGGGCCCACACAGAGGTAGCATGGCAAACTTATTTTATCATGTTTGCTGTGCTGCCTCTGCTCTTGTACGTTCACCATGGGTCTGGCGACTGTTCTCATCCAAGCCAAAATCTCACAGTGTGACTGTTATCACAAGATTTCAGCCCAGTAAGGAAAAGTCACCAGGCCTGTAGCAAACTTACAAGAGCAGAGGCAGCATAGCAGACATGATGAAGTAGGGTTGCCGATGCCATATGAAGAGGGGCGCAAGCAGGGGAGGGCATGCCACCGCTTGACTTTGGTCAGACCAAGTCCTTTATCATTCTTAAGAGCAAAGTAAAGATACAACGCTGCATGCTACTGGTTACAAAATACATTTATTGATACAGGATATATGCATATAGATTATGGATACATCACCGAACCGGGCATTCTCTTCACAGCCCATTCTCTTCAGCTGGGAAAACCCCACAGTGCAGACTGGAGCCAAGTTCAGGATACATCACACTCATTAGCGGAGAAAAGGTGCCTTCTAAATGTTTGGGACTCTCCAGCTATCTTTAGACACCTTGACAAACAAGTGAATCAAGGTCAGCCAACAAGATTGATGGCTTAATGGGAGACAGCCAACATGGCTTTAGCCAAGGAAGGTCTTGTCTTACTAATTTGTTATTTTTTTTGAAGGTGTGAATAAACAGGTAGACAAAGGTGAGTCGGTTGATAAAGTGTATCTGGACTTTCAGAAAGCCTTTGACAAGGTCCCCCATGGCAAAATTAAAAAGCCATGGGATGTGAGGCAGTGTACTATTGTGGATCAGGAACTGGTTAAAAGATAGAAAGCAGAGGGTAGGGCTAAATGGCCAATTTTCCCAATGGAGAAAGGTGAATAGTGAAGTACCACAGGGATCTGTGCTGGGTCAGCAGCTTTTTTATCATATTCATAAATGACCTGGAAATGGGAATGAGTGAGGTTATCAAATTTGCTGAGGACACAAAACTATTCAAAGTTGTTAAAACATATGATGATTGTGGAAAATTGCAAGAGGATCTTGATAAATTGGAAGACTGGGCATCCAAATGGCAGATGCAATTTAATGTGGACAAGTGCAAAGTTATGCACCTAGGAAAGAACAACCCACACTATGGTTACATGATGCAAGTTCCATATTAGGAATCACCACCCAGGAAAAAATTGCAGGTGTCATCGTTGATAACATGTTCAAATCCTCTGCACAGTGCGTAGTGGCAGCCAAGAGAGCAGATAGAATGCTAGGTATCATAAGGAAAGGAAGGGAGTGGGCTTTAAAATGGAGATAGAGCAGCTTTTAAACTAGATAATAGGGGAAAGCTGACAGTCGCCCAAGAGAGGATGGTTCGGAAGAATGTATCCTTGAAGGATACTACCAAAAGCAGAGAGGTTCCAAAAAAGAGTAAAGTAGCCCAAATGCCCCCGAGTATGAAGCAGACAGAGCTTAAAGATCCCAAATTACCCATGTCTACCAATAGCCAAATTAATATGAATAAAATACAGTCTCTAAAATGCTTGTAAGCAAATACTAGAAGTCTAAAAAATAAGATGGGAGATTTAGAATATATAGCACTAAATGAGAGGTTAGATATGATTCGAATATCAGAGACATGGTGGAAGGAGGACAACCAGTGAGACACTGTGATACCTGGGTACAAACTATATCGCAATGATAAAGCTGATCAAACATGTGCTCTATGTTAGAGAGGCCATTGAGTCAGAAAGGATTGAAGTTTTGCAGGAAACAAAATTTGCTGTAGAATCTCTATGGATTGAAATTCCATGTAAAAAGGGGAAGGCGATAGCAGTGGGGGTGTACTATCGACCGCTTGGCCAGAATAAACAAATGGATGATGAAATGCTCAAAGAAATCAAGGAAGCTAACAAAAGTTACAGCGCAGTAATAATAATGGGTGATTTCAATTACCCCGGTATAGACTGGGTCAGTGTCACGGCAGGACATGCTGGGGAGATAAAGTTCCTAGATGACATAAATGACTGCTTCTTGGAGCAGCTGGCTCATGAACCGACCAGAGGGGAAGCCATATTAGACCTAGTCCTTAGTGGAACACCAGATCTAGTGCAAGAGATAAGGGTGTTGGGACAACTTGGCAATAGTGATCATAGCATAATCGCCTTTGTTTTAATTAGTGGAGGAGGGATAGTAAGGAAATCCACAGTATTACCTTTTAACTTTCGAAAGGGAGACTATGATAAAATGAGGAAAATAGTTAAGAAAAAACTAAAAGGAGTGGTTGCAAAGGTTAAAGACTTACATCAAGATTGGGTGTTATTGAAAAATACTATCTTGGAAGCCCAGACCAGCTGTATTCCACGCTTTAAGAAAAGTGGAAGGAAGTCCAAAAAACTGCCAGCATGGTTTAAAGGTGAGATCAGAGAGGCTGTTGCCAAAAAAGCATCTTTCAGGAAATGGAAAAAAAGAGCCAAACGACGAAACCTGGAAACAGCATAAGTAATGGCAAGTCAAATGCAAGGCATTGATAAAACAGGCAAAGGGAGAATTTGAGAAATAGCTTACTGCGGAAACAAAAACGCAAAATAAAGATTTTTTTCAAGAACATTCGTAGCAAAAAACCTGTGAGAGAGTCAGTTGGTCCATTAGATGATAGAGGAGTTAAAGGGGCACTAAGAGGCGACAAGGCGATAGCGGAGAGACTGAATGAATTCTTTGCTTCGGTCTTTACTGAGGAAGATGTAGGGATGTTACCCATGACTGAAGTGGTATTTAAAGGTGCAGAAGAAATGAAGGAAATATCGATACATCGGGAAGATGTATTACAACTATTAGATAAACTGAAGAGTAGCAAATCACCTGGGCCGGATGGTATACATCCAAGGGTGTTGAAAGAACTGAAATATGAGATTGCAGACCTGCTATTAGTAATCTGTGAACTATGATTAAAATCATCTCTAATACCTGAAGATTGGAGGATCACCAATGTAACACCAATTTTTAAAAAGGGTTCCTCCGGGAAACTACAGACCGGTGAGCCTCACGTCAGTACCGGGAAAAATGGTAGAAACCATCATAAAGAATAAAATTACTCAGCATGTAGATAGTCATGGCCTAATGGGAGACAGCCAACATGGCTTTAGACAAGGAAGATCTTGTCTTACTAATCTGTTATGTTTTTCTGAAAGTGTGAATAAACAGGTGGACAAAGGTGAGTCGGTTGATATAGTGTATCTGGACTTTCAGAAAGCCTTTGACAAGGTCCCTCATCAGAGACTTTTGGCAAAACTAAAGAGTCATGGGATAGGAGGCAGTGTACTACTGTGGATCAAGAACTGGTTAGAAGATAGAAAGCAGAGGGTTGGGCTAAATGGCCAATTTTTCCAATGGAGAAAGGTGAATAGTGGTGTACCCCAGGGATCTGTGCTGGGTCCGCTGCTTTCTGACATATTCATAAATGACCTGGAAAGTGGAATAACGAGTGAGGTTATCAAATTTGCAGATGACATAGAAATATAGAAACATAGAAATATGACGACAGAAAAAGACCACATGGGCTATCTAGTCTGTCCTTCCATAACAACTACAACAGTCCCCTTTTTACCTTTAGAGATCATCTGTGTTTGTCCCATGCTTTTTTGAATTCAGTTACTGTCCTCATCTCTACCACCTCCACTGGGAGACTATTCCACGGATCCACTACTCTTTCCGTAAAGAAATATTTCTGCATATCACTCCTGAATCTATCTCCCTTCACCCTCATCCCATGTCCCCTCATAGCAGAACTTGCTTTCAATTGAAAGAGGCTTTCTCCCTGAACATTTATGCCATGGAGGTATTTAAACATCTCAATCATATCACCTCTATCCCGCCTTTCCTCTAAGGTGTACATATTAAGATCCTTCAGTCTGTCCTCATATGCTTTATAATGAAGACCACTAATCATTTTAGTAGCCACCCTCTGCACCGACTCCATCCTGTTCACATCCTTTTGAAGGTGTGGTCTCCAGAATTGCACACTATACTCCAAATGAGGTCGCACCAAAGACTTATACAGAGGCATTATCACCTCCTTTTTTCTGCTAGCCATTCCTCTCCGTATGCACCCAAGCAACCTTCTAGCTTTTGCCGTCGCCTTTTCTACCTGTTTAGCTACTTTAAGATCATCAGACACAACCACGCCTAGGTCCCGCTCTTCTTTAGTGGACAAAAGTACTTCACCCCCTATACTATATTGCTCCCTTAGATTGCTGCAGCCCAAATGCATCACCTTACATTTTTTTAACATTAAATCCCAGCTGCCAAATTCTAGACCATTCTTCAAGCTTAGCTAGATCCCTCCTTATGTTATCTACCCCTTCCTGGGTGTCTACTCTATTGCAGATTTTGGTATCATCTGCAAAGAGGCAAACCTTACCTGAAAGCCCTTCCGCTATATCACTAACAAAAATGTTAAAAAGAACCGGACTAAGGACAGATCCCTGGGGCACACCACTGATAACATCCTTCTCCTCAGAGTGAGCTCCATTTACTTGTACTCTTTGTCACCTCCCACCCAACCAATTTCTAACCCAAGCAGTAACTTTAGGGTCCATCCCTAGGGTGCTCAGTTTGTTTATAAGTCGCCTGTGAGGAACAGTGTCAAAGGCTTTACTGAAATCTAAATACACCACATCTAGGGCTCTCCCTCGGTCCAACTCCCTGGTCACCCAGTCAAAGAAATCAATCAGGTTTGTCTGACACAACCTGCCTCTGGTGAATCCATGCTGCCTCGGATCCTGTAATCCGCTGGACTCCAGAAACCTCACTATTTTCTCTTTCAGCAGCGTTTCCAATAATTTACTCACCACCGAAGTTAAACTAACCTGCCTGTAGTTTTCAACCACATCCTTACTTCTACTTTTGTGTAAAGGCACCACATGAGCCTCTCTCCAGTCCTTTGGCACCACTTCCCACTCCAACGAGGCATTGAAACTATTTAAAGCTGTGAGGATCTTGATAAATTGGAAGACTGGGCATAAAAATGGCAGATGAAATTTAATGTGGACAAGTGCAAAGTTATGCACCTAGGGAAGAACAACCCAAACTATGGTTACACGATGCAAGGTTCCACATTAGGAACCACCAACCAGGAAAAAGATTTAGGCGTCATTGTGAATAACATGTTAAAACCCTCGGCCCAGTGTGCAGTGGCAGCCAAGAGAGCAAATAGAATGCTAGGTATCATAAGGAAAGGAATGGAAAATAAAACAAAAGATATTATAATGCCTCTATATCGTTCCATGGTGAGATCGCACCTTGAATATTGTGTGCAGTTCTGGTCGCCGTATCTTAAAAAGGATATAGCGTTATTAGAAAAGGTTCAGAGAAGAGCCAGCAAAATGGTAAAGGGGATGGAAGGATACTCCTATGAAGAAAGGCTAAAAAGGTTAGGGCTCTTTAACCTGGAAAAGAGACGGCTGAGGGGAGATATGATAGCAGTCTATAAATTAATGAATGGAGTGGAACGGGTAAACGTAGATCGATTGTTTACATTATCAGAATATAGAAAGACTAGGGGACATGCAATGAAGCTACATGGTAAACTATTTAAGACTAATAAAAGAAAATATTTTTTCACTCAACATGTAATCAAACTCTGGAATTTGTTACCGGAGGATGTAGTAAAGGCTGTTAATGTAGCTGGGTTTAAAAAAGGATTGGACAAGTTCCTGGAGGAAAGGTCCATAAACCATTATTAAGAAGGGACCCAGGATATCAATGCTTGACCCAGTACAAGCATTGCAGAACCTGTGTTTTTTGTTGAAACTGCTAGGTACGTATGACCTAGATTGGCCACTGTTGGAAACAGGATACTGGGCTTGATGGACCTTGGTCTGACCCAGTATGGCATATCTTATGTTCTTATGTTCTTAAAACAAAGGATATTATAATGCTTCTGTATCATTCCATGGTGCAACCGCACCTTGAATATTGTGTGCAATTCTGGTTGCCTTATCTTAAAAAGGATATAACGTTATTAGAAAAGGTACAGAGAAGAGACACCAAAATGGTAAAGGGGATGGAAGGATATCCCTTTGAAGAGATGCTAAAAAGATTAGGGCTCGTCAACCCGGAAAAGAGACAGCTGAGGGGAGATATGATAGAAGTCTATAAATTAAAGAATGGCGTGGAATAGGTAAACTTAGATCGATTTTTTACACCATCAAAACATAGAAAGACATGCAATGAAGCTACAAGGTAACCTATTTAGGAATAATAAGAGAAAAGTTTTCCCCCCAACGTGTAATCAAATTCTTTAATTTGCTATCGGAGGATGTTAGTGTAGCCGGGTTTGAAAAAGGTTTGGACAAGTTCCTGGAGGAAAGGTCCATAAACCATTTTTAAAGTGGACCTGGGATATCCACTGCTTACCCCAATACAAGCATTGTGGAACCTCTGTCTTTTGGGGAAACTGCTAGGTACTTATGACCTAGATTGGCCACTGTTGGAAACAGGATACTGGGTTTGATGCACCTTGGTCTGACCTAGTATGGCATATCTTATGTTCTGATAAGATTAGTCATCTGATATGTCCATATAAAGTCACATACACAAATCTTCCTGGTAGGGCTTCCTTGCCTGTCTTATGCAGCTGCCTGTCATCCTTAAACTTCCTTCTCATGCAGCTGTACACTGACAGTATGCCCAGTACACAATGATCCGATTCAATGTTTAGTTCAGATATAGTTCAATACCTAGTTCAGATATAGTTCAGTGTTTAGTGCAGATGCAGTTTAGTCAGATAAAGTTCAATATCTCCTTCTGATTCTCTAATACATCAACCATCCCTATAACACCACTGCAACAATGGGAGGCCCTCAGCAAAATTTTGCTTGGGGGCCTGTCATTGTAACTTACGCCACTGCTGCCTGGTGTGAAAGTGGTGGATCTCACGCATAACCTAGATAGGATTTAAGACAGTGCTGGGAAGAAGCCGATTGTCCTGGTACATATTGGTACTAATGACATAGGAAAATGTGAGAGGGAGGTTCTCAAAGTCAAATTTAGGCTTTTAGGTAGAAAGTTAAAATCCAGGACCTCCAGGGCAGCATTCTCTGAAATGCTTCTTCTTCCACATGCAGGACCCAAGAGACAGGCAGAGCTCTGGATTCTCAATGCATAGATGAGATGATGGTGCAGGGAGGAGGATTTAGATTTATTAGGAACTGCGTTACATTCTGGGGAAGGGGGAGCCTACTCCGGAAAAATGATCTTCACCTTACATGGGGTGTTACCAGGCTGCTGGTAGTTTCATTTATTTATTTATTTAGCTGTATTTATATTCCGCTTTTCACCGGGTCAAAGCGGGATATAAATACATTATAAATACATATATTTATAAATACATTTATAAAAAAGATGGAACAGTTTTTAAATTAGAACTTTGGAGAAAGCTAACAGTTGTTTAGGAGTGCATGGTTCGGAGAAAGGTATCTTTGAAAACTACAACCCAAGCAATGAAGCTAGGGCATCCCGACAGAGGTTGCAGTAATAGCTAAAGAAGTCCAGATGCCTTTAAATAAAGTAGAGAAAACGATGAATGATTGCGAATTATCTCTGTTAACTACTACCTTGAAATGTTTGCATAGAACTGCTAGAAGCCTAAAAAGTATGATTGGCAAGTTAGAATATATAGCATTAAATGAAGAAATAGATATAATAGGTGGAAGGAGGATAACCAAAGGGACACTGTGATACCAGGGTATTGCGACGATAAGGTGGATCAAAATGATGGCGGGGTGGCGCTATATGTTAAGAGGAGCATTGAATCAAATAGAATAAAAGTTCTACAGGAAATAAAATGCACCACTGAATCCTTATGGATAGAAATTCCATGTGTGAAGGGGAAGAAAATAGTGGTAGAGATATAGTGGACAGAATGAGCAGACAGCTTCCCTAATTTCTGATAACATTTCATCATCTAATGAAATCAGCAACACAGTAATAATGGGCGATGTCAATTACCCAAATATTGATTGGATAAGTGTCATGTCAGGAAATGCTAGGGAAGTAAAGTTCCTAGATAATAAATTGCTTTGTGGAGCAGTTGGTTCAGAAACTGATTAGAGAAGGACTATTTTAAACTTCAGATTCCTTTTACTCACACTTAGCTCATGCTATCTGCTAGAGAGCTCATGGGAATATAATGGGTCATGGAGCAGATAGCTTGAGCTAAGCTTGAGCAGTTATTCACTTGCTCCTGAAAAAGAACAATTTAGATCCTAAAGACCTGTCCAACTATAAGCCAGTTTCAAACATCCAATTCATTTCTAAGCTTACAAAACATTTGTTCTGTTCCCCAATTATCAAATCACATAGAATATATGCATGTGCTTCATCCAGGACAATCAGGCTTTAGCCCAAATCACAGTCCAGAGACCATAATCACCACCCTTCTCAGTGAAGCACATGGTGCACTAGATGCAGGCAAGCTCGTATTAATCACTGGACCTCTCTCGTGTACCTTTGACCTCTTAAACCATGATCTCTTGTTATCCCATCTTCACTCAGTTAGCATTCATGGTCAGATACTCTGTAGGTTCCACTCTATTCTTTTGGATCGCTTTCTCAATCACAATCAAAGATAACCTCTCTGATGCTTGGCCGCTCTCATGTGGAGTCCCGCAGGGCTTTATATTATCTCTTCAATATCTTCATGAGCCCGCGATCAACCCTAATTCAGAGCATTGGCCTTAGCTTTTGTCTGCGCTGACAATATGCTGTACTTATTACCGCTTACATCGATACTGCTAACCTGGATCTACTTATGATTAACCACTGTTTCATTCAAGTAGAGGACTGGCTACATAATAGCTGCCTACAGTTAAATCCCAGCAAGTCCACAGCTACATGGCTGACAGGTGACTCTCCTCCACCAACCATCTCCCCATCTCTTTGTTCGGGACCAATTGCGCTGGTCTCAACTCTTAGATATTTAAATGTAACTCTTAGATGTAACTTTAGATTCGGACGTTTCCTTCTTGAAGCAGATCAGCTCAGTGGTAAAATCTTATTTTCATGCCATGAGATTCTTCTGGTCCACTCACCCATTTCTGAACTGTTCAGCCTAGGTTACCATTGTCTGTACCTTAGCCATTAGTTGTATTGACTATTGCAATGCTACTTATGCAGGTCTACCCAACTATGAATTAAAAAGAGTACAGACTATCCAAAATACCACTATAAACATGATTACATGACCCCACTTCTAATTCAACTTCACTGGTGACCAGTTGCGGAACACATTCAATATAAAGTCTTAACATTAATGCACAATGCACTCCACCGAAATGCACTGGAGTATTTGTCATCCTTAATCATTTCATATTGCCCCACTTGTCCTTTGCTTTCACTGCACAGTAATCATATATGCTTACCTTTCCCAGCTAGATCACATCACAGATGAACTAGGAAATTGGCCTTTTTCTGCCTAGCACTGCTATGAAATCACCTCCCGTTGCAACTTCATCTCCAGGATTCATACGTATGCTTTAAAGCAGATCTGAAAACATTCTTGCTCAAACACCTAATACTACTACTACTATTACTACTACTAATCATTTGTATAGTGCTACAGGGCATATGCAGCATTGTACATAAGGCACAGTCCCTGCTCATTAGCGCTTACAATCTAATCAAGAATTAAAAGCATCACAAAATTGGGGCTAGACTATAGTAAGAGATACATAAGTAGTAAACAAGAGAGTGAGGAGCATCAGGATCCAAAAGCAGCCTCAAAGAGATGCGTTTTCAGGCTGGATTTGAATAGGTCTAGAGAAGGATCCTGATGCACTGACTCAGGTAGATTGTTCCAGCAGCAAGGTGGAAAGGGCGAAGTCTGGAGTTGAGAGTGGCAGAGAAGGGCACAGATAAAAGGGATCTGCCAGAGGAGCAGAGTTCCCGAGGAGGGGTGTAGAGTGAGATAAGAGATGAATGGTAGTGAGGAGCCACAGAATGAATGAGCTTGTAGGTCAGTAGGAGAAGTTTGAACTGGATGTGTATTAATGAACAAACAAACCTTTTTCAAAGAAGGGGAATCTGTAATACTAGAGGGCATAAAATGAAGCTGCAAGGAGGTAAACTTGAAAGCAGTATCAGGAAATACTTTTTCACAGAAAGGGTTGTGGATGCATGGAATGACCTCCCGATGGAGGCGGTGGGGGAAAATATAGTGATGTAATTCAAATGGCATGGGACTGACACAGAGGATCCCTTTATAGCAAGAGGATCAAATCAAAATAAGAACATAAGAACATAAGATATGCCATACTGGGTCAGATCAAGGTCCATCAAGCCCAGTATCCTATTTCGAACAGTGGCCAATGTAAGTCATAAGTACCTAGCAGTATCCCCAAGAGACACAGGTTCCACAATGCTTGTATTGGGTCAAACATTGATATCCTGGGTCCCTTTTTAATAATGGTTTATGGACCTTTCCTCCAGGAACTTGTCCAAACCTTTTTTAAACCCAGCAACACTAACAGCCTTTACTACATCCTCCGGTAACAAATTCCAGAGTTTGATTACACGTTGAGTGAAAAAATATTTTCTCTTATTCGTCTTAAATAGTTTACCCTGTAGCTTCATTACATGTCCCCTAGTCTTTCTATACTCTGATAGCATAAACAATTGATCCACGTTTATCCGTTCCACTCCATTCATTAATTTATAGACCTCTATCATATCTCCCCTCAGCCGTCTCTTTTCCAGGTTGAAGAGCCCTAACCTTTGTAGCCTCTCTTCATAGGAGTAGCCTTCCATCCCCTTTACCATTTTGGTGGCTCTTCTCTGCACCTTTTCTAATAACGCTATATCCTTTTTAAGATACGGCGACCAGAATTGAACACAATATTCAAGGTGCGGTCGTACCATGGAATGATACAGAGGCATTATAATATCCTTTGTTTTATTTTCCATTCCTTTCCTTATGATACCTAGCATTCTATTTGCTCTCTTGGCCGCTGCTGCACACTGGGCTGAGAGTTTTAACATGTTATCCACGATGACAACTAAATCTTTTTCCTGGGTGGTGGTTCCCAATGTGGAACTTGCATCGTGTAACTATAGTGTGGGTTGTTCTTTCCTAGGTGCATAACTTTGCACTTGACCACATTAAATTGCATCTGCCATTTGGATGCCCAGTCTTCCAATTTATCAAGATCCTCTTGCAATTTTCCACAATCCTCATGTGTTTTAAAAACTTTGAATAGTTTTGTGTCATCTGCAAATTTGACCACTTCACTAGTTATTCCCTTTTCCAGATCATTTATGAATATGTCAAAAAGCACCGGACCCAGTACAGATCCCTGGGGTATTCCACTATTCATCTTTTTCCATTGGGAAAATTGGCCATTTAGCCCTATCTTCTGCTTTTTATCTTTTAACCAGTTCCCGATAGTACACTGCCTCCTATCCCATAACTTTTTAGTTTTGCCAAAAGTCTCTGATGAGGGACCTTGTCATAGGCTTACTGAAAGTCCAGATACACTATATCAACCGACTCACCTTTGTCTACCTGTTTATTCACACCTTCAAAAAAACATAACAGATTAGCAAGACAAGATCTTCCTTGTCTAAAGCCATGTTGGCTGTCTCCCATTGAGCAAGAATGTTGTTTGCACAGGGCCCCGCATTTCAGGGGGCCCCGTGCAAACAACATTCTGCCCATCAGCCCAGGAAAACTTTAAAAGAAAAAACTAACTTGCTGCTGCCGCTGCCGCCCTGGCAGCGGCAGAATCAAGTGTCTCCCGCGGGGCCCCCGCCCGCCCAACAGAGCCCTCCCTCCTGTCCGGCAGAGCCCTCCCTCGATCACTCTCCTCGGCGCGGCTTTCAGAGCTGCGAAGCGAGAGTTTCCTTCTCGCGGTTCTATTAAGCCCGCTGGTGCTGCTGGGAACAGGCATTTCCTGTTCCCATCAGCCCCGGCTGGCTTAACAGAACCGCGAAAGGGAAAGAGTCCCCTTTGCGGCTTTGAAAACCACGCCGAGGAGAGTGATCGCGGGAGGGCTCTGCTGGACAGGAGGGAGGACTCTGTTGGGCGGGCGGGGGCCCCGCGGGAGACACTTGATTCTGGTAGCAGCAGCAACAAGTTCATTTTTTCTTTTAAAGTTTCCCTGGGCTGATGGGGGGAGGGGGGTTAGGACTGGTAATGGGCTGGCGGGGGGTCTAGGATTGGAAATGGGCTGATGGGGGGGGGGTTAGGACTGGCAATAGGCTATGGGGGGGGGGGTAGGACTGGAAATGGGCCGAGGGGGGTTAGGACTGGTAATGGGCTATGGGGGAGGCTAAGACTAGAAATGGGCTGATGGCGGGATTAGGACTGGATGTGGGCTGATGGGGGGGTTAGGACTGGTAATGGGCTATGGGGGAGGCTAAGACTAGAAATGGGCTGATGGGGGGTGGGTTAGGATTGGAAGTGGGCTGATGGTGGGGTTAGGACTGGTAATGGGCTATGGGGGGGCTAGGACTGGAAATGGGCTGATGGGGGGGGGTTAGGACTGGTAATGGGCTATGGGAGAGGCTAAGACTGGAAATGGGCTGATGGGGGAGGTTAGGACTGGAGGTGGGCTGATGGGGGGTTAGGACTGGAAATGAGCTGATGGGGGACTAGGACTGAAAATGGGCTGATGTGGGGGGTTAGGACTGGTAATGGGCTATGGGGGGGCTAGGACTGGAAATGGGCTGATGGGGGGGGGTTAGGACTGGTAATGGGCTATGGGAGAGGCTAAGACTGGAAATGGGCTGATGGAGGGGTTAGGACTGGTAATGGGCTATGGGGGGGGGGCTAGGACTGGAAATGGGCTGATGGGGGTTAGGGCTATGGGGGGGCTAAGACTGGAAATTGGCTGATGGGGGGCTAGGACTGGAAATGGGCTGATGGAGGTGCTAGGATAGGACTGGAAATGGGCTGTTGGGGGGGTGCTGAGATTGGAATTGGGCTGTGAGGGGAGGGAGCTAGGACTAGAAATGGGCTGATGGGGGGGTTAGGGCTATGTGGGGCAAAGACTGGAACTGGGCTATGAGGGGGGGCTAGGACTGGAAATGGGCTGATAGAGGTGCTAGGATAGGACTGGAAATGGGCTGTTGGGGGGGTGCTGAGATTGGAAATGGGCTGTGAGGGGAGGGAGCTAGGACTGGTAATGGGCTATGGGGGGCTAAGACTGAAAATGGGGTGATGGGGGGTTAGGACTGGAAGTGGGCTGATGGGGGGCTTAGGACTGGTAATGGGCTATGGGGGGCTAGGACTGGTAATGGGCTGAGTGGAAGGGGGACTTGAACTGAAAATATCTGATGGGGATGGGGACGGAGGCTTGGAATGGAAATGGTCTGAGTGAAAGGGGGGCTTGAACTGCAAATAGCTGATGGGGAGGGTGGCTTGAAATGGAAATGGGCTGAGTGGGGGGGGGGGGAGCTAGGACATGAAATGGGCTGATGGAGGTGCTAGGATAGCACTGGAAATGGGCTGTTGGGGGGTGCTGAGATTGGAAATGGGCTGTGAGGGGAGGGCGCTAGGACTGGAAATGGGCTGATGATGGGGCTAGGATAGGACTGGAAATGGGTTGATGCGGGGACTAGAAGGGAGCAGATGCTGGGTGGGACTAGAACTAGAAGGGAGCTGATGTTGAGGGAGGATTAGAATGGGATGGAGCTGGGAGGGGGAAATGGAGAGGGGGAAAATATTTTGTGTGGGAGGGAAGAAAAATCTTCAATTGGCCAGGTATTGGGAGAGTTAGTGGGGATTGAGGATGGAGGAGTAAAATTTGAGTGGATGAAATAGGAATGAGGAAAGAGCAAAAGGAGAAAGATTAGTATCTTAAAGCAGATGTAGAGAGAGAATGGAAAAAAACTAGAAGAGAGAAGAAAGGACAAATGGACAGCAGATGATGGAGAGTTAGCAGAAGACACGAAGAAACCAGTAGAAAGTGGCTGGAGCAAGTGCAACTGAAAAAAAATGCACAAAAGGTAGACAAATATCTCTTTATTTTGAATTTATTAACTGGAATATGTCAGCTCTGGGAAATGTGAATCATTAACATCTGCGATTTATTTAGTACAAGAGGAAATTAATTTATAGTTTTATTTCTACAGTGTTGTTGTACATTCCAAGTTTGGCTTTTGGGGTTCCCAGTTTAATTATTGTCTTCCTGTTTCTAAATTGTGATTCCTTGTTTGGTGATGGTCTATGTTCTGCATGTGTAACTGAGCTGAGGTATTCTGTTTATGTAATTCCTATTTGACATTGCCACTTGTTCTCTTTCCCCTATAGGTCATGTATTGTTATTCTCTGAAATGTATTGGTTTAATATTTGCAGTGTTGCCTTTTGATAGGTAGGGTCTGGTGCTTTATGAGTCCTGGTAGTGCTGTTATGATACGGTGGGTTTGCTATTGGGTCTAAATGGGCAGTGTTTGTAGTAGTTCCTAATGTGCCTGGCAGTTGGCACTGGATTATAGTAATGTAGAAATCTTTTAGTCTTTCTTTATCCATACGCTCATTAAGAAGCATGTTTACTAAAAGTTAGTGTATGGTAAAATTATGTGAATATTTATGCAAATGAGGTCCCTTATGCAAATGAGGCCCCACACCGAGTCTCCGCAGATGGCTCCGCACCCCCCTTGGGCCACCCCTGCCCATTAGGCCATGACTATCAACATGCTGAGTAATTTTGTTTTTTATGATGGTTTCTACCATTTTTCCCGGTACTGACATCAGGCTCACCAGTCTGTAGTTTCCCGGATCACCCCTGGAACCCTTTTTAAAAACTGGTGTTACATTGGCGATCCTCCAGTCTTCAGGTATTACAGATGATTTTAATGAAAGTTCACAGATTACTAATAGCAGGTCTGCAATCTCATATTTCAGTTCTTTCAACACCCTTGGATGTATACCATCCGATCTAGATGATTTGCTACTATTCAGTTTATCAAATAGTTGTAATACATCTTCCCGGTGTAGCGATATTTCTCTCAATTCCTCTGCAGTATCACCTTTAGATACCACTTCAGTCTTGGGTAACATCCCTACATCTTCCTCAGTAAAGACCGAAGCAAAGAATTCATTCAGTCTCTCCGCTATAGCCTTGTCTCCTCTTACTGCCCCTTTTACCTCTCTATCATCTAACGGTCTAATTGACTCTCTCACAGGATTTTTGCTACGAATGTACTTGACAAAGTCTTTATTATGTGTTTTTGCTTCCACGGCAAATTTCTTCTCAAATTCTCACTTTGCCTGCCTTATCAATGCTTTGCATTTAACTTGCCAGTGCTTGTGCTGTTTCCAGTTTTCGTCGTTTGGCTCTTTTTTTCCATTTCCTGAAAGATGCTTTTTTGGCAGCAACAGCCTCTCTGACCACACCTTTAAACCATGCTGGCAGTTTTTTGGACTTTGTTCCACTTTTCTTAAAGCGTGGAATACAGCTGGTCTGAGCTTCCAGGATAGTATTTTTAAACAACACCCAAGCTTGATGTAAGTCTTTAACCTTTGCAACCGCTCCTTTTAGTTTTTTCTTAACTATTTTCCTCATTGTATCATAGTCTCCCTTTTGAAAGTTAAAAGGTAGTACTGTGGATTTCCTTACTATCCCTCCTTCACTAATTAAATCAAACGCGATCATGCTATGATCACTATTGCCAAGTGGTCCCAACACCCTTATCTCCTGCACCAGATCTGGTGTTCCAGTAAGGACTAGGTCCAATATGGCTTCCCCTCTGGTTGGTTCATGAACCAGCTGCTCCAAGAAGCAGTCATTTATTTCATCTAGGAACTTTATCTCCCTAGCATGTCCTGCTGTGACACTGAACCAGTCAATACCGGGGTAATTGAAATCACTCATTATTATTACTGTGCTGTAACTTTTGTTAGCTTCCTTGATTTCTTTGAGCATTTCATCATCCATTTGTTCATTCTGGCCAGGCGGTCAATAGTATACCCCCACTGCCATCACCTTCCCCTTCATACATGGAATTTCAATCCATAGAGATTCTACAGCAAATTTTGTTTCCTGCAAAACTTTAATCCTTTCTGACTCAATGCCGTCTCTAACATAGAGCGCAACCCCTCCACCAATTTGATCAGTTCTATCATTATGATATAGTTTGTACACAGGTATCACAACTATTTTTGATACTTCAACAAATAAAGAGGGGTGATCTGCACAAAGTGGCGGGTACAACCCTAAACAAAGGCATAAATGGGGGTGACCTGCACGGAGTGGAATGTACACCTACTCTAGCCACCTTAGATGGACCATACTGGTCTTTATCTGCTGTCATATAATATGTTGCTATGTTACATTAGGGGTATGATTACTAAACAGTGCTAAAGGCACAGCGTTTGCGAGCAGTAAATGGCATCATTAAGGGTCCCAATGGGCAGTAAAGGAAGGGGCGAGGAGTAGGTGTTCCGTTGTTAAGGGTCCTAGTTACTGGTTAGCAGGAATTAAGTAGCCAGTGGGTGGTAAGAGTGCCCAATGTACACATTAACGCCCACTAAGGCCAGTTGCCTTAACGTGGGATAAGGGAGCCTTTCTACAAGTCACATTTGAGCTGCTGGATCGGATCAAAGGTAATAGCTGATGAACATGTCACATCCATATGTCCCTTGCGCGTGAGACAGTGAGTGGAAGGAGAATGTGTGAGTCAGCTGGACTGTAGCAGTTAGGGGTGTGCATGTAATCCACAGCAACGTTCATAGGTGGCAAAAGAGTGGGTAAAAGTGTGCCATGGAATAGTCACCATGGTCATGATGTAGGCATAGAAAGAATGCCTGGGCGGCACTAGTGACCTGCATGTTGCTACACACCTGGCGTCTCTCATGTCTCTGAACTGATGTGTCTGTAATATTGCCCATATGGAGCAAGTAAGGATGTGGGATGATCTGGGCAGGTGGGCATCCCAGGAGTGTGACGTGCTTGCATGTACTGCTTATATGTGATGGAGCAAATGATGTTCATTCACAGTTAGCATGACAGTCTCCAATCATGTACAACTCATGTGTCATGCATCTACAGGGTCATGTGTCATGCATCTACTCCCCACCCCTTCCTTTACCACCCATTGGGGCCCTTTCCATGGCACATTTTAGCGCTGTTTAGTAATCATACCCTTTGCAATGTGCTGTAGAAGAGGCAATAAAGTCAGATGGCTATGATTGCAGTGTGCATGCTTGCAGAACCAATGTGCATGCTTGCAGATCACATAAAAAGAATAAAACTAATAACAATGTGTGCCCTCAAGTCAATACTATAGTCCCAGTGACCCAGCAGCTCCTGGGTTTTCTTGGCAGTGTGATGAAATATTTTGGCTGGCTGCACTTCAGAGGTAATAGAGAGTGAAGTGACTTTTCCAAGGCCCTAAGTGGGATTTGAACCCTGGTGTATTCTGTAGTGAAACAGTGCTCTAATCATTCAGCTACAGCTCCACATGGATCTTTATAGTGTGCTCTAGAATACACCTGACTACAGGTCCCTGCCTGTATTGGCTAAACCCCGGAAATCATACAACCTGGCAGGGACATTCTGAGAAAGATGTAAACCACATCTAGGGCCTGCCTGCAGCAGTACACATGCAGTATGGACTGCACTGGACACTCAGTACTGCAGCTGCATAACAGAAACAAAACAGCAGTAGTAATCTCCTGTGCAAAGCCCAAGTCACATGTGAGGGCAAGATACCCTTTCCTCCACTGTGCTGTGCCCCCTAAGCCAATCAACATTCGCACAAAGAGGTCCACTGCGCTGCAGTGTTGCAGTAATCTCTGAGGCAGCATATATGCAGGGCATGCATTCCCTTGTGACCTGCTGTATACTACAAGATAAGTACTTTTTCACATATGCCAAACTCAAACCTCATTCATGACTCATGAGGTCCATCCCAGACCATCCTGCCCACTCCAGGGGGCCATTCACACGTGCTCCCTTATCATACAAGACATGCAGGTACTGGGCAATGCTCCAGTGATCAGTGATCAGGGTCACCACTATGGCTGCAATGTGGACTATTTGTGCCAGTATTAGTTAGCCCCGTTATTTCCTGAGATGCACCTCACAATCTTAACACCTATATGTTACTTTTTACCCAATGGAGACTGCAGCGATCTATCACATCAGCTATGGAATGTGCAGAAATGTTGCGTGCTTCATGGATATAACAGCCACCACATGTGCAAATTACCTTTTTCACTGTCCACCCTGAATGAGAGAAAGGACACCCATCACCTGGTCCCCAGACCAAGTACTGCAATAGATGGTCCCTCCAGGTTCTGGAGCAGATCTATTCTGCTGTCAGAATACTGTAGGTGTTGAGTAAGGCATGTCATGCTAAACGCTTAGTACTCTACAACTATGGCATGTTGGAGTAGCATGTCCCATCTGGCCTTTGTGTCCTGTACCCTCTGGACAGGGACTCTCATGTAGCAACATACTTGATATGCTAGGGCTAGCGCAGCTGCTTCCTGTTAGTGTGGGTTATTCCTTTCCCAGCACTATATACCACTTACCCTCGGGACGTCCGTTAATCCTCTGAGCTGAGGAATCACTTACCTTCTCTGTCCGGAATTCAAGGGGAACAAACACACACACTCGCACATAAGTAGTATGTAAGTTTATTCCACAGGTTAGAGGGGCTCTCTGTCTTTTATACATTAACAGAAACATATACATACATCATCAACTCATCCCCTGAGGCCCACCACAGCTTATCAGTAACTTCACAGATGTTAGTCGTCTCTGTGTAGAACAATCAATTTGTCTTAGCACAGCACATTCCTTTCCATATATAGGTATATACAGGATTCCTATTTTCCCTTGCGGGCCTCTTAGTCCTGCTACACACTTTAAGCTTTATTTTTCCCCTATCAATCCCCCCTTTGGGCCTGCATAGGCCCACTATAAGAACAGCCAAACAGTCTTCTGATGGACAGTTAAGCAGACATTATTAGCTGGAGGTCGGTGGTGGCGTGCTCAGGTGCAACAGCCACAGTGGAAACAGGTGCATAAGAGTATATAAAAGTGGTGGAGCTCTGCAGGGCCTGAATCCAAGTTGCATTGTTCTCTGACCGATGTGCCTGTGTCCAAGGTCCTCATGGCTGGGGCGAGTCAGGTGTCTTCCAGAAATCCTCCGGTGCACTTGACGAGTGAGGCGTGTACCCAGGTTGGAAGCTTATCAGTCAGCATGGCTGTGCGAGTAACTGCAATAATCTCCTCCGTATCTCCAAACGGCGGGTCCCACTGGCCTTTCTTATGAAACAGCTTTACCAGCACACGGTCTCCCGGGCGGAACGGGTGCGTCGGTTCTGTAGAAGGAAAAGGGAAAGCATTGTACACTTGTTCAGACACCATGCATAAATATTTAGCTAGCTGTGTAGCATATTCTTCCTGTGCCAGCAACAAGTCATCCGGCATTATCACCATTCCCTCGGGCCATTTCCAGGGTAAGGGTAAGGGTCGTCCCATCAGAATTTCAAAAGGAGAGAATCCAGATGCCCTGGGGGTTAGCCTAATTTCTGCCAATACAGCTGGCAGATACACTGGCCACCTTCCTGGGGCGTGTTGTGTAGCCTTTTTTAATTTTTCTTTAATTGTTCGATTCATTCGTTCTACTATCCCTGATGACTGTGGGTGATATGGGACATGAAATTTCCAATCAATGGCAAGCATCTGAGTAATCTGTTAGAATACCTTAGAGGTAAATGCTGGTCCCTGATCAGAATCTATAGAAAGGGACACCCAAAGCGGGGAATAACTTCCTTACAGAGAATTTTTGCTACTGTTCTAGCATCTTCCTTGGTCGTGGGAAAAGCCTCTGGCCACTTTGAAAACCTATCTACAATGACCAACAAATACTTATAACCCCCTATCGATCGTGGCATACATGTGAAATCTACTTGTAGGGCCTGAAACTGGCCTTGGGGTGGGGATAAATGTTGCAATTGTCCTATTGCTTTTCCCTGCTGAACATTATTCCTAGCACATACTAAGCATTGACTCAACTGTGATACCACTAAATGAGGCAAATCTCTGCAAACAAATATTTCCTGTAACTCCTTAAGAACCCTCTTTCTGTTTTTATGCCCTACCCCATGTACTTGACCAATTAAGAGAGGGGCTGCCGCTTTTGGTAGTCCTCTTTGCACCCCCCCCCCCCTTTTTTCCTGCCAAATCTGTGCTGAATTTAAACTCATATTATGCTGGTCCCAATACATTATATCCTCGGGATCTGCAGCAGCCTGCAAGTGGTGCAGAGGAAAAGAATGCTCAAGAGGGGAAACATAATATTCAGACAATGGAGGATCAGATAAATAATAAGAAACTGTCGGGGCGGAGCCTGATGTCCAGCGGGATGGTCGCATAACGCTGAGGCTCCCGAGAGGCCTACTCAGAATCCTGAATTAACACCGTACATACTTGGAACTTCTACTCTGATCTTGCCGGGGCACATTGGTGAGATGGCGGGGACCAAACCCACGCGCCTGGAATTTGGATCTCCAGCGGCTTCTCACGGCAAACGTTCCAAAACTGAACCCCCATCCCCGCAGAAGGGGCTGGCCTTGCGCGAGGGCCCCGAAATGCAGCAGGAAATCCTCGCAGAGATTAGAGGGGTCAAGGACCTCGTGCAGTCAAACGGTGAAGCACTCCGAGCGCTGCGGGAAGATCTTGGTGTGCTGCAGGGCAAATTAGAGGGGCTCTCTTCGCGTCAGGACAAAATGGAGAGCATATTGGACTCCCATGCGGCCCGGTTGTCCAAACTCGACAAAGTTGAACGTCAGGTACGGGCCTTGCAGAAAGAAGTGGAAGATGGCAATAATAGAGCGCGCCGCAACAACATACGACTCGTGGGCATACCGGAGGGAGCGGAATCGGGAGACATGAAAGAGTTTTTATGCAAAATCCTCCCTTCCCTGCTCCAAATCACCTTTACCAAAGATTTGGAGATCGATCGCGCTCATCGTGTACCCACAAGCATAACGCTCAACAGGAAGACCCCGCGGCCTATCATTTTTCGACTTTTGAGATATCAACACGTGGAGCAAATTCTCAGTGCCTCTCGGGCAAAGGGCCATATGGAGTTTGAGAGCCACAAGATCTCCTTCTATCCTGACTTGGCTAAACCCACGGTCGACCGCCGAAAGCGCTTTCTGGAATTCCGGCCGAGGCTTCAACAACTACAAGCACGCTATGGCCTGATGTACCCGGCCAAGCTCCGAGTCACGCTTCACAATCAGACAAGAACATTTGAGGACCCTGATCTACTAGCGGAGTTTTTGGATTCCAAAGAAGCCGACTTGATGCGCTGACTTCCAGAATATTCCTGCACGCATTCTCATATCCGCTGTGCCTGCCATACTGGATCTGCCGCAGCCCAGCAAAGAGTCAGGCGAGGGCAGTTTCTTTGCCTTACTTTTGATGATATCTGCGACCCGACTCCATCTACCCACAGTAGCCTCGATGAGTATCAGAGACAGTGTTAATTATGGACTCTGGTGTTTCTTTTCTTTTTTTTCATGTCTTTCTATTTCCTCTCTAGGGCCTCCTCCCGCAGACATATGGTCGCCATATTCATTGGGGGTTTTGCTTCTTCTCTAAGATACTTTGGTACATACTTTTCAATTTGGGGTGTATTAGCCAGCATACTCGGTGATTATGTCATTGTTGCACAGATTCTGATTATGTTATATGTTTTCAAGCGCCCTTACCTAAAATGTCTATTACCGATTGATGGCACCATGTAAGATTTTCTCATTGAACGTAAAAGGAATCAATAATCCGATAAAACGGAAGAAAATCCTAAGCTACCTAAGTCAGGAAGCTGCGGATCTGATTTTTCTCCAAGAAACGCATTTAAATTCGAAGGAAACTCTTAAACTCAATATTAAACCTTACATGGTGGCCGCCTATTCCCCAGCCGTTTCTAAGAAATGTGGGGTTGCCATACTGGTTAGGAAATCTTTGCATGCTACTATTATTGCGACTAGCTCAGATACAGAAGGTAGATGGTCCAGAGTTCACCTCAAGATAGGTAGCCTTGAAGTTACATGTATATGCCTTTACGCTCCTAATGTGGATGACCCTGCCTTTTTTGCTACCATTGCTCAGGTTGCGCAGGCCTCTGCTAATACTTCATTGATAATTGGGGGGGATTTCAATTTAGTCCTTGATCCCCTGATTGACAAACAGCCGCCTAGGACAAGTGGTCCCCCCAAGAGTCACACCACGCTTACCTCTTTGATCAAAGATCTTGCTTTAGTTGATCTATGGAGGTTACTACACCCCAAAGAGCTTGACTTCACCTTCTTCTCTTCCGCTCACAAATCCCAGTCTCGCATAGACTTCTTTCTAATATCAAAACTGTTGGTTCCTCAGGTGGACACTGCAAAGATTCACTCCCAACATATTTCAGATCATGCTGCTATTTCTTTTCAATTACACACTACTGCACCCCAAGGGAACTCGGGGGCCTGGTTCTTTGATAGAGCCCTGTTAACTCAGCCAGAGTTCCAGTTAGAAATTCGAGCAGCCATACAGGATTACTTCCATTTTAATCTACCCCAGGATACTGCGAATTGGGCTTGGTGGGAGGGCTTCAAAGCGGCCATTCGAGCAACGATCACTAGCTATCAAATCCGCCTGCGGAAACAACGCAAACAGCAGCTACTCATACTAGACCAACAAATAAAAGCAGGCGAACGAGTTCTAACTTCACGTACTGATCCATGTGTATTAATTCGATTACAGTGTCTCCGTTTTCAATATAATTCAATCCTCTCAACTGCAGCTTCTAAGAGTATTGAGCTTCAACGAGGGACATATTATCGTGAAAATAACCGAGCCGGTCGACTCTTAGCCAACGCCTTGAAAGGTCAAAAAGAAGCCAAACGCGTAGCGGCCCTTCGAGCCCCACAGGGAGGGGGCATATTGACTACAGACTCCGACATTGTAGAACTCTTTCGGGATTTCTATACCCGCCTCTATCAATCTGAATGTGAGTTCTCGTCAGAGACATTCGAGCGATTGCTTTCTGGCATTCAGCGGCCGACCCTCTCTGAAGATGATAGGGATGCGATGGATGAACCCTTCTCTACTTCAGAGATCCAATCTGCCCTAAAACGAACAGCCTCGGGCCGTGCCGCAGGGCCCGATGGTCTCCCGACCGAATTCTACAGAACGTTCAGTGCAGATTTAGTTCCCTATTTAAAACTCTATTTTACTGCCCTTGCGGTAGATACATCCTCTTTGGGATCCTTTTCTGCAGCTAATGTGGTAGTATTTGAGAAAGAAGGCAGAGACCCGCTGCTAACCGCCAACTACCGTCCAATCTCCCTACTTAATGCCGATTATAAGATCTTCGCAACGATCTTGGCCACCCGGCTATCTGACAGGATGGCCACCCTAATCCACCCCGACCAATGCGGTTTTATACCCGGCCGATCCACTGCTGACATTGCTCGGACCTTGTGCCATGTGCTATCCAGTGCTGCCAATCTAGATCATCCATGGGTGGGTCTTTCCCTAGATGCCGAAAAAGCCTTTGATCGCCTAGAATGGCCCTTCTTATTTGCAGTCCTCCGATGGTATGGCTTTGGGGAGGGCTTCCTCCGATATCTCCAAGTCATGTATACTCAACCCGTCGCCAGTATTTGTGTAAATGCCATCAAGTCTCAGCCATTTAATCTCCAAAGAGGCACGCGTCAAGGTTGCCCCCTATCACCAATGCTCTTTGATCTAGCTCTTGAACCCCTAGCCCTCCTTATTAGACAGTCCGCACGTATTCGAGGTGTCCCCTTCAGTCATAGGGAGATTAAACTCTCTGCATATGCAGATGACCTTATGCTTTTCGTATCCCTCGATTCGGTTCCAGCTGTCTTGGATCTGATTGACGGATACTCACAATTATCGGGCTATAAAATTAACTGGACCAAATCTGTAGCATTCCCACTGAACCGCTGGGTACATGAGGCTGACATGCAGGCCTTTCCCTTCCTTTGGCAATCCCGCATGGTGAAGTATCTCGGGGTCCATTACTGTTCTCCTTTAGAAGACACTATCAGTTTTAATGCCAAAGAGGTAGTCTCCAAAGTCCGTGAGCTCACAAATCGTTGGTCTCCCTTATCTCTTACATGGTGGGGCCGCCTAGAAACTGTGAAAATGATGATAGTCCCCAAAGTGAACTACATTTTAGAAATGCTGCCATGCTTACTCCCGCTACATACTTATAAAGATATTGAGGGCCTTCTCGTCCGTTATCTCTGGCAGGGCAAGCCACCAAGGATAGCTAAACAAAAACTACAGTCTGCAAAGGAAATAGGGGGTACCAGATTTCCTGATTTTCTTAGATATCATCAAGCCTTCCTACTTAAGCAAGGTGCCCGATGGCTAGATGCCTCAACAGACAGTAGACCAGTTTGGCTTGACATAGAAGAGGAGCTTAGTAGCCCAATTCCGTTGACCCATCTCCCTGGTATGTCCTATCAAGTAGATACCCGCCATCCACCAATGATTGTCGATACTCTTGCGGTCTTTAACACTCTCATTCTATCACTGGGACCGAACGTATGTCCTCAGGACGGACTCCCGCTATGGAATAACCCCAGAATTCAAGTCCTAAATAGAACGATAGCATGGAAACCCTGGTACTCAAGGGGGATCTGGACACCCCAACAGCTTTTCTCTGCAGCTCGTTGGAAAACCTTTTCTGATTTACAAAAGGAATTTGCGTTACCAGCGAAACACTACTTTCAATTGATACAGCTTCAACACTGCCTCAAAAGTGCTCAAATCATGCCGCCCTCTGCCCCTACTGAGGACGGGCTATTAGAGATAGTTCACTCTATTAGTAGTACACATGGGGTAGCCTCTAACTTTTATAAAATATTATGTCAGGGTACAGACACGGCCACTTTTAGAGCCCAACAAGCCTGGGAGCGCGAACTGCAAACCACTTTAACCCCTGTGCAATGGAGCGTTTTCTGGAGCAAAATAGTGCGGGTTTCCCGGTCTGCCTCTGTTACCCAAACTCTCTTCTTTTTTGCACACAGATGCTTTTATACCCCAGAAAAAATAGCCAAATGGAACACAACTGCTGGGGACCAGTGTTGGTCTTGCCATACTGCTGCGGGAACCCTCGCTCATGTTATTTATGAATGTCCTCAACTACAGGTTTATTGGGGGCGGGTTTGGGGTTGTATTCAATTTATCTTACACCTTCACGAACCTCTCTCATGGAAGATCGTGGGACTCCGCTCTGTGGCGGAGGTCCCCTCTCTTCCTAAGAAGGGTCGCTTTCTCCTTGATTTCATGCTGGGTATAGCCATATGCTTAATCACGAGGAATTGGAAGGATAGCTCTCGACTTACTGTCAATGAATGGTGGAACCTCGTCTGCTTATATAGTAAATATGAGCAGATACCTCGGAGAGCTATTCCCCATGCCCAAACTCACTCTCGCTTGTCTAAATGGCAGATGCTCAATGATTATGTACAATCTGCTCATTGTTCCGATATGCCTGTTTAATGTGCACTCATCATGTTTCAGATCACCGTTAGGTTTTGTAACACAATAATGTAAATACACGCCCGCTTCGGGAATGATTAGTTTTCTAGAGAAGAAGCAGGGGGGAGGGGGGTGGCAGGGGTTTACTTTGGTGTATGTATTACACTTTATGTATCTGTCTTTTAGCTGTATGTCTTCCTTTTCCTTTGTTGTTATAAAACGAAAATAAAGAATTTAAAATAAAATAAAAAATAAGAAACTGTCGACATGCCCTGAGAGATATTATTACTACGTAAGAGTTCAATTTGGGCTTGTGCACACTGCTTGGCTGCAAGATCAGCTAAGGCATTACCTTGAGAGGCAATAGAAGTGTCATATCTCTGTGCAGTACACTTAATAACGGCAACTTCTTTGGGTTTACATAAGGCAGCCAGTAGTTCATTAACCAATTGTGCATGAGAAATTGGTTTACCGTCTGCCGTTTTTCATCCCCTATGCCCCCATAAGAGACCAAAATCATGCACCACCCCAAAGGCATACCTGGAATCTGTATAAATGTTAACACGTTTATCAGCAAATAATTCACAGGCTCTAGTAAGCGCTACCAATTCTGCAGCTTGTGCAGAACCATAAGGTAATAACTGGGCTTCATGCAAAATATTTGGGAGTTCTACAATGGCATAAGAAGCAATGTAGGTGTTGTCTGAGGGACGGACACAGCTCCCGTCCACGAATATATGTGGAGCGTCCAGGAGTGGGGAGGAGGGCAAATCAGGACATACTGACGTCTCAAAGTTAATCAACTTTAAGCAATCATGTTCTTCTTGGGGCAACTTGGAATCATCTACTGGACGCATTAAGGCCTGCAAGGCCAGCATCGGGGTAAAGGCAGCGGATTGCTGTTTAACCGACAACCCTTCAGTGGTGGTTAAAATCACCTCATACCCACTAAGGCGCTGGGCTGTCGTGTGTTGCGTAGTAAGGTTCTTTAACACATTCAAAACAGAATGGGTAGAAAACAGAAGAGTCTCATGAGACAGGGTAATCGGGATAGTCATCTGTACGGCAATAGCTGAAGCCGCCAGGGCTCACAAACATGCAGGCATACCCTGTACCTGGAGGGGCAATTTTTTTTGATAAACATGCAACTGGGCACATTCCCCCCCCCCCCCCCGTGGTCTTGAGCCAAAATAGCTGCCATAGTTCTTCCCTTACATATAAGTAAAACATTTTCCCATAATCGGGTAGTCCAAGTGTAGGAGCCAAGATAAGCAGCTTTTTCAAAGTAGCAAATGCAGAAAGCATTTCTTCGGTCCATTCAATAGATGCAGAGCCTGGTAACTGCAAAGTAGCCCTTCACAATATGGAATCCCAATAAGCACAGTCTGGGATCCAAGCACGACAGAAGGATACTAATCCAAGTAAAGCCAGCATTTGTGTCACTGTTGTTGGAGGAGCAAGGATACAGAGTTATTTTCACATTCTGTGATTGTTTTAGAACATAACAACAAATCGTCCATATACTGGAGAAGGGTAGAGGAACAAGGTGGATGCCACATTTCAATTGATGACTTAAGAACAAGAGAATACGCCCCCGGGGAATCAATGTATCCCTGTGGCAGGCAAGTCCAGGTATATTGTTTGCCTGCATGTGTGAAAGCCATATGAGGCTGCGTGATGGGATCTATTGGTATACTAAAAAGGGCATTAGCTAAATCAGTAACCGTGAAGCATTTGGCTTCCCTAGGAATAAGAGTAAGTAGCCTGGCAATATCGGGCATCACAGGTGCCAGTGGGACAACAAGCTGATTTACGGCCCATAAATCCTGGGTAAAATGGAACCCATACCCCTTAGGGATGGGATTCACGGGAGTATTATAAGGAGATACAGTAGGAACTACAATACCTGCTGCAACAAAATCCTGGATCATGGACTGCAAAGCAGTTTCCTTAGGGCCATAAAAAGGGTATGGTCGAATAAAGACAACAGCTTGAGGATCCTTCAAATGTGCCACGTATGGCATACAGGGGACCAACCCTGCGTCAGTTGGGGAGGTGGCCCAGAGTTTAGGAGGAACCTTAGACAACCCATGCGCCTCTGTAGAAATCATATTTAATAAAAAAGGAGAGGGCAAGGCAAAAGAGCCATCTGAATTACTAATAGTTACTGCTTCTAAGTGACACAACAGGTTCCGCCCCAGGAGACTCACTGGACAGGAGGGAATAATCGTAAATGAATATGTAAACAGAACGGTATTGTTACCAAGTGCGGAGACAGACAATGGGGGTGTAATCCATGTGGGGGTAGAGGTTCCATTTATCCCTACTGAGGCAGGACCTGGCGTTAAGGGTTCCCTACAAACAGAGGCATGCAACGTAGAGCAAGTCTCTCCCATATCAATTACAAAGGGGACTTGCTGGCCATTAATGCACAACGTACAACAAGGGGGCTCCTTCCATCCACCCATTAATTGAACCCAGATCGGAACTGTTGCCTCAGGGTAGCCCTATGGGCATTGCGGGGGCTGTTGCCATGTAATAGGGATAACAGGTGTTGCGGGGCTACTAGATGGGGGAGGGAGTGGTGCCGATGGCGTCGTGGGAGGGGGCAAGGCCCACCCCCCCGAGTCGGCACAGGGCCACTACCTGCCATGTAAGGGCACTCATTTTTCCAATGTCCTTGTTGCTTACAATGAAAACAAATCTGATTCCTAGATATTCCCTGCCCTACTCCTCTTCCACCACCCCGCCCGCCTTGAAACCGGCCCCGCTTTCCCCTCCACCCCCGATATTGTGACCACTGAGGCCACGGGGGTTGATATCCCCCAGGGTAGGATTGCTGGCAACCAATATCCTGCTGCCAAGCATGAGAAAGTTTACCTTTCTTAACAGCCATATCTGCAAAGCATCCCGCTGCTTCCTTCATTAATATTACCTTCTCTAATTCTGCCGGAGTCATGCTAAACCAAGCATATATCATTCGTTTACATGCTACAGTCACTTCGGGGCGCATAGCCCCAAACAGCTTCTGAATATACATCGAAGCCAACAGGCCTTCCTGTGATAAACCTGCCTCCTTCTTCCAACACTTACGAAACCTTCGCACAAACTGTGAAACTCCTTCCCCTGGTTCCTGCACGCATGCAATAGATGCAGCAAGATTCTGTTTCGCCCCAAATAAACACGCAAACTCTTCTAACACTTTGTCCCACATCTTTTTTATCACCTCGGGATATCGGAGGGGATAATTAGAATCATCCGGCGTCTCATAAGGATTCGCCAGTGACTTAACTTTTGAAAAATCAAATGGGGTTTCTTCATCATACCCCAGGACACCCTCAATAATGAGGCGGTAGTCCTGCACTGTGCACTGCAAACCACGAGTCATACGTTGCAAGTAGTGCACAGTGGCAGCTGGTGTTTTCATGGGGTTCGGGGCATACTGTAAGATAGAAGAAAGGATGGCGGGAGCTAGGGGCTTAACAACAAGCTGGTTACCAATAGTTAGAAAAAGATACTGGGTGTATATATGGCCCTTGGAGGTAGGGTCTCCTGTCACTCTATCACTATTAGAAGTTCTCACGTCATTTGAATCCAGCTTATGAAAGGGGTTATGAGGGCTAAGCCCATCCTATGAGCCCTAGCCCTACTCTGTTCCTGTTTGCCCCCCCCCAATCTTCAGATGAATTAGGGCCGGTAATAAGGGACTCTGGTTGGGCAAAAGGGACAGAAGGGGAAGCGGCAGTGGACCCTCTGGCCCCCGCTCGCGTTCCCAAACTCCTGGTAGAGACCTCCGGAGATGTCTTACACAATTGGCGATACATGTTTTCCCTGGGTGCGTCCCGACCAGCAGGAGCGGGCCCAGAATCAGTCAAGCATGGGCTTGAGTGAGAAGGTAGGGCAGTAGAAGGTAGCCAAGTTGCGGGCGGCAGTGGAGGCGAACTGGCAGGCTCCTCCACCTTGCCACGCACAGCCTCATAAGTGGTACATCTCGGATTAAACATTTTATCTATGGGTAATTCCCGGTGGGTGGGAGCACACCCCGCCATCACTACCTGGGGGGTGTGTGGTAGAAGCAGCCGCCGCCAGAATAATGTCCTCTAATGAATCAGAGTCTCTAGCTGACTTTAAAATGGTGGCCGATCCAAACAGGGAGGGGTAAATGGGCTGATATGGCGGAGGGGCCGTGGGCACCCGGGAGGAGGACACCTTGGGTTGGGGCGATTTTGGAGGCAATTCCTGGGGTGAGTCAAGCACCGGTAGGTGCTGACCATTATGATAAGGAGCCAGTTGTATCCATACTGTACCATATTCCTTCATATAAGATTTTGGTCTTTTCGGGTCTCCGGAATAAAAGGGAAAAGCTTTTTTGTCCCCCAGACACAATCCCGAATCATATCTAAATGCCAGGCAGAGAAGCTACCCTCCCTGGGAAAAGGATTTGAGCTATTTAAACCTTCTGTCCACCCCGCCATATTAGCCACCCAGGAATTAGTATAATAACCCCCTGCCACTCTGTCTACGTATTCCTTCGGCGTCTCCCCATCTGCCGGGGGTGTGCTGGGAGGGACCGGGGTATGGTGAGAATAGGATGCCTTCTTAGCTGCAGTTTTAAACCTTATCACAACATTTGGCTGTGCATACACTCCCGCGGATTCTGGAGCGGTCCCCTTACCTTGGGACCCCCCCATCCTCTAACTAATATCCAACAATCGCACGCTTGGCCACTTGCTTTCTGCCAACAACCGTCACTAGCGCTATCACTTCAGGCTGAGGCAGGGGCGTCTTGCCAAGCTCACACAATCACACAAGCCACAGAGAAGGAAAAGGGTATTACCACAGGCCCAGCAGGATGTCCCTGTTATGCATAGCGCTACCAAAGCGCATGTTATGCATAGCGCTACCAAAGCGCATTCCCAAGACGAGCTACCAAAGCGACGTCAATTTAGAAAGTCTGGAAATCTCAGTGCAGTTATCAAAGCTGCAGCAATTTAGGAAGTCTGGAAATCCCAGTGCAATGGGGAAATCCTCACTTCTGACACCAAATTGTTAGTGTGGGTTATTCCTTTCCCAGCACTATATACCACTTACCCTCGGGATGTCCGTTAATCCTCTGGGCTGAGGAATCACCTTACCTTCTCTGTCTGGAATTCCAGGGGAACAAACACACACACTCGCACATAAGTAGTATGTAAGTTTATTCCACAGGTTAGAGGGGCTGTCTGTCTTTTATACATTAACAGAAACTATACATACGTCATCAACTCATCCCCCGAGGCCCACCACAGCTTATCAGTAACTTCACAGATGTTAGTCGTCTCCGTGTAGAACAATCAATTTGTCTTAGCACAGCACATTCCTTTCCATATATAGATATATACAGGATTCCTATTTTCCCTTGCGGGCCTCTTAGTCCTGCTACACACTTTAAGCTTTATTTTTCCCTCTCACTTCCAAGGAACCTGAATGGAGTGAGTGGTACCTAGGCAGGAAGAGGGCTTCTGACACCAACCATAGTCACCAGCAGGTTACAGGCAGCCCTGGAAAGCAGCTCTTCTTTCCTTTTCCAAAACCTATTCAACTAGATCCATCACAGTCAGCCTGCAACACTGGACTGTGTCAGCCACCCACACACCATTTGTGCCAGGTTGGCTAGTCACCACCCACTGCAGGTTCACATAGCCATGATGAAGATCTTGGCTCGGTTCAAACAGCATGGACAACCAGCAGCCTGGCCAATGACTGGAGTGCCATATAATAAAACAGCACCCTTTTAATTGCAGTTTAATCCTATATAGCATTATATGGATACACAGCTGTGACATGGCCTCTCAGAATGAACAGCTGTGTGCAGTTAGACCATGCTTTTACCGGACCCATGTTTCGATGGCTCAACCAGTTACCTAACCTCTGACTCATGTACATCCACAGCAAACTGCTCTTTTGTAGACAATACCCCAAATCTTCTGCTCGTCATTTCTGTACCCTTCTTTGTTTGAACGTACGGACTTCTAATACAATGCCAAGAACATTAGAACATAACATAAGAGCATAAGATATGCCATACTGGGTCAGACCAAGGTCCATCAAGCCCAGTATCCTGTTTCCAACAGTGGCCAATCTAGGTCATACGTACCTAGCAGTTTCCCCAAAAGACACAGGTTCCGCAATGCTTGTACTGGGTCAAGCATTGATATCTTGCGTCCCTTCTTAATAATGGTTTATGGACCTTTCCTCCAGGAACTTGTCCAAACCTTTTTTAAACCCAGCTACACTAACAGCCTTTACTACATCCTCCGGTAACAAATTCCAGAGTTTGATTACACGTTGAGTGAAAAAATATTTTCTTTTATTAGTCTTAAATAGTTTACCCTGTAGCTTCATTGCATGTCCCCTAGTCTTTCTATATTCTGATGGCGTAAATAATTGATCTACGTTTACCTGTTCCACTCTGTTCATTAATTTATAGACTTCTATCATATCTCCCCTCAGCCATCTCTTTTCCAGGTTAAAAAGCCCTAACCTTTTTAGCCTTTTTTCATAGGAGTATCCTTCCATCCCCTTTACCATTTTGGTGGCTCTTCTCTGAACCTTTTCTAATAACGCTATATCCTTTTTAAGATACGGCGACCAGAATTGCACACAATATTCAAGGTGCGGTCTCACCATGGAACGGTATAGAGGCATTATAATATCTTTTGTTTTATTTTCCATTCCTTTCCTTATGATATCTAGCATTCTATTTGCTCTCTTGGCTGCCGCTGCACACTGGGCCGAGGGTTTTAACATGTTATCCACAATGACGCCTAAATCTTTTTCCTGGGTGGTGGTTCCTAATGTGGAACCTTGCATTGTGTAACCATAGTTTGGGTTGTTCTTCCCGTTACCAGTCCTAACTCCCCTAATCAGCCTATTTCAATTCTTAACCCCCCATCAGCCCATTTCCAGTTCTAACCCTCCCCGATAGCCCATTACCAGTCTTAGCCCTTCCTCCCAATCAACCTATTTCCATTCTGACCCCCCATCAGCTCGCCCAGAGACAGGCTGCAAGTGCTTGTTGGCCCACGGTGGCCTATGTACGTCTGTCATATACCAGAAGACTGCGTCCCCCTATACAGCTTTTGGCAGTGAGCACTGAACATAGTGGCATGCTTGTACTCTCATATGATGTCATGTCCCTGGCCATGGACACAGCGAAAATGGCTAGTGCAGCACATGTGCTTTCCCACCTCCACCAAGAGCATGTGGAAGCATGGCAGTTTGGAAATGGGGTTAGATGTTGTTATAGTTGCTGGCTACACATATGCTGCAAGCCACAGCCTCTTTATACTCTAACAACGTCCTTGTAGCTGTCCGATTTGGCACTCACAGAGAGTTGGTGTGACTGCCATGCAGAGCCTCTGATGTGAAACATGCATAGAGTGGGTAGGCCCTCAGAGCTTCTTTGCATCTGAACAGAACCTCTGGTCAGCAATGCCACCTACCAGGGGTACATTCAAAACAGGTATGGACTGTTCCCCCCCACCTGCACTCCAGTATTCACCTCCAGGCACTGTCTTCCCACATGGTGCCAGGCGATGCAGAGACCAATATGACATCCTGTGGCATATTCTTCCTGCTGGAATTGTGCATGCATCATTCAGGGGTCAGTGTCCTACTGTCACAACCAGGCAAACCAATGCATGTCCTCTCTGTGAACATAAGGCTGGCTGTTGCTATAGAGTGGTACATAATGTCATGCTAAATGCTGTGGTCCATGATTGGTATAAAGTGTTGACATGGTGTATATTTTGTGCAGATGTGCCTAAGATAGACGTGTCTGTATGTGCACGCTGTGCATGGAGCTGAGACCTCCAGATTGCACTCTTTGACTTCAGCTTGGGACAAGAGCAAGGAACATGCAGTTACATGGCAAATGTTTTCCTGTCTCACCAACTCTGGCTTTCACGCTTTCGGGCTGCCTCCAAGATCTTTCCCTCAGATTTTTCATCCCTTTCACTGGAAGAGCAAGCACAGATGTGGAACATGACATTCACTCATCAATTTGACCTTGTTGCTTCTCTACGCTTTTGTTCACATCTTGTACATTACTCTCAGGCTTGGTATCACACTGGCCTACGTCTTCTAAGTAAACAGCTGCGAATGACTGAATGTGCATGGAGGAAAACAAGCGACCTAGTATGACTCTCCTTATGTCATTCCAGCACTGTTAGTATGGATCACAAATTTTGGCTGCAAAGAGGGGATATTATTCCTCTCTAATTCTTGCCTCTTTACATAATTTGAAAACGATATTCACTATAACACTATAACTATAAGTTTGTTTATCCTCATTGCAATCTCAACCTGTTGCTGCCTAAAACCATACTGTGCCCTCCCCTGATGCCTTTGTTTCAGCCTTTATGCACAAACTCGGTACAGCTACAAATGGGCTACCAGTCATCGATTCCTTCACACCCCCTATATCTCCCCCTCCCACCACTTGCCTTCCTACTCATACCTGGCCTCTTTCAAGCTTCCTGATCTTGCTGATGTCCATAGGCTAGTAACTAATTCTAAACAAAGCTGTTGTCCGTTAGATCTGATTCCATCAACATGGGTGGCAGATCCAGCACTAGATCTGGTTCCTCTAGTCCACTCCATGCTTACAACCAGTCTTTCTGCAGGCTTCCTTCCTTTGTTCTGGAGAGCATTTATTATATGACCACGTATCAAGGCACCAAAACTTGACCCGCAAGATCCATTGCAATATTGTCCCATATCTAATCTTCACTGTCTGGCAAAATTGGCAGAACATTTCATTCTCCCTCAGGTCACAGACCACTTGGAGCACACATTTGCATTTCACCCGTGCCAGTCAGGCTTCCGGCAATTTCATAGTATGGAGATCATCCTTACATCCGTCCTTAATGACATTCGATGTATCCTTGACTGGGTGACTCTGCTTTAGCCGTTGCCTTAGACTTCACTGCAGCTTTTGACTTTTAACCCCTCTTTCAATTGCTGGGATTCAAGGTACAGTCCACAATTGGTATACTTCGTTTTTGAGTAATTGAAGTTATCAAGTATCCATTCAAAATTCCACCTCTGACCCATACTGCCCTCCATGTGGCGTCCATTAGGGCTCAGCTCTATCTCCTATTCTTTTCAACCTCTTCTTAAGTCTTCTTGCCACTATAATACAGGATTCAGGTGTCAGTTTTTACATGTATGAGGATGACATTTTGCTCCTTACCAGTACTGACAATATCGCACTTCACCTATCTCTCATCATCTCAGGTTTATCCATCATTTTCACATGGCTCTGATACTAAGGCATTGAAACTAAACCCTGCTAAAACAGCTGCTACTTGGTTTACAGGATCAAAAACAACTCCTGGAATTGCTCCTACTATAGGGTCATCCCCTGTTTCTCTAGTCCCATCATTTAAATACCTTGGGGTCTTTCTAGACTAAACTCTTTCTTTCTCCCCACACATTACCCACCTTTCACAGTTGACCTTCTTATCTTTACATCGGTTTCAAGCTATTCACCCATTCCTCATTCAAACTGCTCTAACCACAGTCCTGTTAGTACAGTTATGTTGCTGTTGGATTACTGTAATTCAGTCTTGGCCGGTCTTCCCAGCTCACAGCTCAAAGGACTTCAAACTTTCCAAAATACTGCTGTCCATACACTCACAGGTGCTAAAAGGTTTGACTACATCACCACATTTGTTATTCAACATCAATGGCTTCCATATCCACAGCGGATCCAGTTTAAGTTACTGATCTTGACATATAAAGCCCTTCACAATATGACTCCTCAATACCAATCCACTTTAACCATTCCTTACACTCCAAGTCATACCATCAGATCCCTCTCTGATAAACAGTCAGTTCTTCCATCAGCTCAACAGTTTCACTATGGCGATGCGTCACTCCGCATTCTGTTGTCTCACTCCTGTACTATGGAATAGCCTTCAAGGATACATATGGCTAGACTCCTCTTTACACTCTTTCAAAACTCACTTGAAAACATATTTCTTTAAAAAAACAATCAGTTTGGAAGAAGTAGGAGATATATGAATGTGGATGTTTCTTCTGTCATATCAATTCTTTGTACCCATGATACCTGTCTGTAATATGTTGTATCCGTTCTTGGAGTATGTTTTTGTCTTTTGTTCTATGTAATCATGGATAACCATCATGATATATTTTATTTGTATTTTAAAGCATGTTTTTACTCTGTTCTTTTTAATTTATGTATGTGATTGCTGTAAACCGCTTTGTATGCTAGTGCCAAGGGTGTTATATCAAATTTTAAATAAACGATAAACTCTGTGACTCCTTTGGACATTCACAAAGGCCAGGCATCCACATGAGCCTAGCTCCCAATAGGCTGCAGCTGCACTAAGGGAGCTGACAGTGTTGCCACGGATACAGCTATCATGGTAGTTGGCAATTCTCATCTGTGCAGACAGGTGTGCCCTGAGGCCTGGAGACTCAGTCAGAGGTAAGGTTTGCTGCACACACACACATGTGATGGAGTTCTCCCTGGTGAGGCTATGCCCCCCAGCTCACTCCAGTGAAACCAGCAGGGAATATGAGATCTGTACAGCAGTATCTTGGGAGGTAAGTGTAGGTGCATGCTGTGGGGATGGGCCTTGATGATGGTGTAACTGGGAATGCATTTGAGTGTCACAGCTTTGAGGACAAGATGTGCACAGGCACAGATAGTCAGCTAGTGACTCCCACAGGTTGCAACTACTTACTGGAAACGGACCTTCTGCTCATTAGTGGTGTCTCACACAGTTTATGGAGCTGCAGAATAACTGACCATGGAGCATGTTGTATGCACAGTCATAAAGCCTGGGAATCACACACATTACTAATGTTCACAGTCCTCTGGACAACACTCACCCACAAACACATGATCCCACTGTCCAAAAGAGGTGTAAGTTGGCAATCATACTTTGTCCTTAGGACTCCTTTAATGCTTGGACTTTGGTAACATCTGCTTAGGGTTGCCAACTTTTTGAAAGAGAAAAACCCGCCACCTGTGGCTAGTCACGCTCCGCCCCATGCCCACCCTGCCCTGCCCTTTACCCGCCCCCGCCCCACCCTTGCTCCACCCCCTGTCCCCAAACAAATTGCAGAGAGGGCAATGTGCAAACTGAACAAGCAAGACTTCTACAAATTCTTAAGCAGAAATTCTATACTGACAAAATATGCAGCATTGGTTGCACACACACACACACACACACACACAAAATAGACAGGTCTTCATCAATAAATGAGCATAAAGGAGTGGAGGAGTGGCCTAGTGGTTGGGGCAAGGTACTTCAGGCTGGAAGGTCAGTGGTTCAAATCCCACTAGAGGACAGCAACCTTGGTCCGGAAGGACTGGGGTTTCTAGTCCCACAGGTGCTCCTTGTGGTCTTGGGCAAGACACTTAACCCTCCATAGCCCATGTTCCCTGTAAAATAGTTATCTCCAAGTTATAATGCCCTGTTCAATGTAATTTCAGTTTGTTCAATGTAAACCGCACTGATGCAGAATAGCACGGTATATAAGAGAATGTAAATAAATAAATAAAACAAAAAGAGGAATATACAGACAAAAATTAAACTGAAACCCCAAGAAGACAGACTCCGTATACAGTGCAATATTAGATAAATAAGAGATGCAGTTCCCCATACTGTGTAAAATATAAAGGTAGTACAAAGTCCAATCATTAAATTGAAAATAAAATTATTTTTTCTACCTTTGTTGTCTGACCATTTTATTCTCTGATCATGCTGGTTCGAATCTGAGGCTTCCGTTTTCCTGTCTTCTCTTAGCTCGTTTTCTATGGTCTATAATCCATCTGCCATTTCTTTTCTCTTCTTTTCTTCACTTCCTTCCATCAGCCTATTTCCAGTCCCAGTGCCCCCTCCCCATTACGCAGTCACTTACCAGTACCATTCCCAGGTGTCAACTCCCTTTGAACCCCCTCCTTACCTCCTCTGTCAGCTCCTTTCCAGCACCTCCTCCCCACTTTCAGCTCTCCTCCAGCCACCTCCTTCACCCTGTCAGTTCCTTCCTGCCACCTCTTTCCCCTTGCAGCCACAGCTCCTGCTTTTTACAGAGCAGTGGCTGCAATAAAGTTAAAAAGAAAATTAAACCTGTGCAGAGACTTCTGCCCCCCTAGTGCAGCTTCCCCCCTTAGTGCAGCTTCACCCCCCCTTAGAGCAGCTTCACCACCCCCTCTTAGTGCAGCTTCGCTCCCCCAGTGCAGCTTCACCTTCCCCTCTTAGTGCAGTTTCGCCTCCCCCCAGTGCAGCTTCACCCCTCCCACTTAGTGTAGCTTCGCCCTCCCCTTAGTGCAGCTTCACTGCCCTTAGTGCTGTGCTGCTGCTTGAACCCCTTAGTGTTGCTTCACCCCCCTTAATGCTGCTTCCACCCCCCTTAGTGCAGCTTCCCCCCTTAGTGCTGCTTCCACCCCCTTAGTGCTGTGCTGCTGCTGCTTCACCCCCCTTTAGTGTTGCTCCCCCCTTAGTGCTACTTCCACCCCCCTCAATGTTGCTTCACCCGCCCTTAGTGTTGCTTGCTCCCCTAGTGCAGCTTCACAACCCCCCTTAGTGCAGCTTTACCTCCCCCTTAGTGCAGCTTCACCCCCCTTAGTGCTGTGCTGCTGCTGCTTCACCCCCCCATTAGTGTTGCTCCCCCCCTTTGTGCAGCTTCACCCCCCTTAGTGCTGTGCTGCTGCTGCTTCACCCCCCCTTAGTGTTGCTCCCCCCCTTAGTGCTGCTTCCACCCCCCCCTTAGTGCTGTGCTGCTGCTTCACTCCCCCCCTTAGTGTTGCACCCCCCCTTAGTGCTGCTTCTACCCCCCTTAGTGCTGCTTCCACCCCCTCCTTAGTGCTGCTTCTACCCCCCCTCCTTAGTGCTGCTTCCACCCCCTCCTTTAGTGCTGCTTCCACCCCCTCCTTAGTGCTGCTTCCACCCCCCACCTTAGTGCTGCTTCCACCCCCCCCCCTTAGTGCTGCTTCCACCCCCCCCCCCTCCTTAGTGCTGCTTCTGCTTTGCCCCCATGCAGCTGCTGCTTCTGCTTTTCACAGAGCAGTGGCTGCAATAAACTTAATTTGAAAAGGAAGAGAAACCTGAGGAGCTCTCTGGTCATCCTTCTGCAGCCCCTGAGGAAGTGATGTCAGAGGGGAAGGGCTCCTCACAGGTTTCTCTTCCTTTTCAAATTAACTTTATTGCAGCCGCTGCTTTGTGAAAAGCAGAAGCAGCGGCTGCATGGAGGATTGATCGCGGATCGCGTTCGCGTTCGCGCACTGCAGGAGAAAAGCCTTTTTTTTTGCTCTGGCCGCTCCCGATCTCACGGCCAGAGCAAAAAACCGGCTTTTCAAGGGCCGGTTCTATATCTGTGCCGGCAGCCGGCCTGGCCATGGAAAAACCAGCCAGGCCGGTTGAAAACCGGCCGGTAGGCAACCCTACATCTGCTCTGAGTGTGCAGACCTTGCTAAGGCCTGCTCAGTTTGTGGGCACTATTAGTGCTCACTGCCATCCAGCAGTGTTGGTGCAGCTTCTCAGTGTCTGGATACTATCAAGACTTGTGTTAAATGAGATGGGGAGAGTTGCACTTGTGGATGCAGATATGGAAATGTGGTATAAAGTTAACACACCTTAACATATCACTCTTGATCCACAAGCTGGTTTTAAACCTGCAACACTTCTCTCTTACTCAGTGATGGGGTGTATTTCCCATCACAGCTAGGATTCTAGGAGACCCGAGCCAACAGGCAGGAACAGCTGGTGAAAAGTCCTAAATTGAGGTAGGAAAGCCCAGAGAAAACCCCAAACTCCTCTGCTCTTTAGAGTTAGAATGGCCTAGGTTCTCTACCCTAACCCACCCAGGTTTGGAAGAAAGAAGAAAATGAATTTTGAGGACATACCTCAAACCCCTATTGGGAGAAACCCCTATCAGAAGAGGATAGAATTAGGAATTGACAAACAAGTGGTGGACAGCCCACCACACAATTGGGGTGGATGTAGCCATAAGAAGCTACGTGAGAGGTAGTGGGGCATCCTGGTATCCAGGTAATTGAACACCTGGGACACACCCCAGTTGGACCAGGGATGTAAAAGGGGGGGGGGGGGGCTGTGGTATGTTGAATAGGCATGCTTGCTTGAATTGGAGGATTCTGGGAAGACTGAATTTGCATACTACCTTCTTAATTTGCATAGTGTACATTGTGTTGCGAAAAGATCACTTGAGAGGACAACGTTTGGCCTGGGTGAGGGCAGATGCCCTCGGTAGGGGCAACAGACCCCAGCTGTGTGGAGGGACCCTGTTAGATGGAGGCATTGGGAAGTTAAAAACCTCACCCTAACATATAGAGGAATGCTACTGGGGAGGCCAGAAGGAAGTGTGTGATTTTTTTTTTCTTCTTTTCCCCCTAGTTGCTGTTTGTTAGAGAAACTACAGACGTGACCTGCTAGAAGTCCCAAATGCATGGATATAAGATGGATGATACCAGCCCTGACCTCATCTGATCTGATAAAAAGTAACAAATGGAGATAGGAGTGGGGTCCTGAAGCATTCTAGAGTGGACTTGCTAATCCCTTGATAAAAGAGCAAGCAGGAGCTAGAGGCAGTGCCTCTCCCAGAAAAGGCCCTGAGACCTGTCTGTCCAGAAGGTATAAGTATCTACTTGCACACACGCTCACGCTGGACTTGCCACCGATGGACTACCACTCCACAGAGACTGCACTGCCGAACCAACAAAGGGAAAGCAGAAAACAGTGGGACGGTAAGCCCTTTCCCGCTGTGTTTTGTTCTCTGGGCCCCCTTGCCCGCCATTTAACTCCCAGCTCACCCGAGGCACCAAAGACACACTTGCATGCATTTACACACTCACACATGACCCACCGGTCATGCTGGACTTGCTGCTGACAGATTCATGCTCCACAGAGACTGCACTGCCTAACCAACAAAGGGAGAGTGGGACAGCAGAAAATGGCGGGAAGGTAAGCCCCTCCCTGCTGTGTTTTACATCATCTCTCCGCGCTCCCTGCACCCTGTAAGAATGGCACAGCTGCTGCTTCTGTGCTGCAGGTGGCCTTAAAGCAGCAGTGCACATGCGAGTCATCCCGTTGTGTCACTCCTGCCCCCCTCTGGTGTGCCAGGAGCGGCATGCCGTGAGCAAATGTGATGCAACATTAAGCCACCGCACAACAGGGAACAATTGTCATGCCGCCTTCTTCCCCTAGGTGAGACAATGGATGCTGGGGGGGGGGGGGGCAGTATGGGGACTCCTTCCTTTCATACTGTGGGCAACCTCAAGGCAGCAGTGGGGGGGGGGGGGTCGGGTCTGCTTAGGATGGCAGATACCCTTGGTCTGGCCCTGAATGTACAAACAGCAGTATTGCTCCTGTAATGCAGGGCAGGGACAATGGTATCTTCTGCACCAGGCAGAAGCCACTGCCACTCCCACCCCTACATGCTGCTAATATGCTGGCAGTATATTGTGAAGACAGATTCACCGTTAAACCAGTCCCAAAAAAATTGTTTTACTTTTTGTCGAAGCACGCCGTAGGAGGAATGGAATTGAATATCCACCCACACCAAGCGGCAAGCTGCTTTTATTCAAATTAGGTTCTACACCGTAACATTAATTTTTAATATAACGTCACTTATCTGAGTCTGGTTTAACGGTGAATCTGTCTTCACAATATAGTAATATTCATTCACTGTGTGGGGTTTAGGTGATTTTTGAATATGCTGGCAGTGGCACAAGGCCTTTGTGAAAGGGGCGGCATGTATGTGTGCCGATGCTGTCACAGCAGAGTCTCACCAGACAGCACAGGTGTACACCCTAGGTGGCTGCCTGGTCTGCCTAGCAGACTAATTGGCCCCACTCAATCACTCACACGGCACCAACCTTTGCCACTTTGACACCAACAACATAGTTCCCTTTATTGAAAGGGCACCATGTTGTGACTGCCAATTGACCACTATTATCAGTAATTTCAGGGCTCTAGTCTGGTTTCTGCACACTGCTAACATGTAAATGGGCTCTCTGTGTGGTGAGAATGGTTCTCTCCCTCCAAAATGAGCTTTGAGCTGCCATTAAAGTTCCTGGAGGCTGTGCCTCTAACACCCGTTAATAGTGCCTGCTGTTAAGGGAAAACGTGCTGTCTCCACCCAGTTAACACCCCTTCTCCACTGCTTTGTACCTTAATGCCTGTTAACAGGCTACTGGCCATTAAACCTGTATTCTCCATGGACCGCAGGATTTCGTCAGCCACACATGGTGACATCCTGTGCTTGTGCATAAATTTGACACACATCTTAGGATTTACACTCTTATTTTATAAAGAAAAATAGGTATCCGCTTTTCTTGATAAAATAGGCATGATTTGTGTGTGCTGGAAACACATGTTAACTGAGATAACTTTTGTAAAATAAGTTATCCTCTAGGTGGGCATAAATGTGTAAAGGGTAATTTTTGTGTGAAGCTTAACTGCACTTTAGGGCAGAGGTTCACAACCTTTTATGAACCTTTTAAACATTCAGGGACCACCACTCTTCCCTAACCTCCTCCCCTCTGTACGAAGCCTCTCTCCACTAACTCTCTTTATCTCCCTTCTGCTTTCTGTCTCAGTCTCTCTCTCTGCCTTTAGCCAGCTCCCACCTAGGGTTGCCAACTGGCTCCAGATGCGCCCGACAGTGTCAATCCAGTCCTGGGTTTACCCCATTGCATGCAGGGATATGTAGTTCTGATTTCTCCATTGCACTCCATAAGAAATGAAAAACTACAAGTCACTGCATGCAATGGGGTAAACCCAGGACTGGATCAAGTCTGTCGGGTGCATCTGGAGCCAGTTGGCAACCCTACTCCCACCAGTCTCAGTCTCTCTCTCCTCCTTCCCCCAGCCAGTTCCCTCAAGTGTCTTTCTCTTTCCCACAGCCAATCTCTACCAGCCAATTTTTTTTCTCCTTTCTGTAACCTATAGACCTCATGTAATGGTCTCGTGGATTTTCAGGAGTCCATGGATCTCAGGTTGGGAACCATCTTAGGGAGCTGTAATTATGTTTTTCTATTAAAGTCTGTGATCCTGCATGAACTTTAATGCAAAAAAGAATACCACAAACTTGATTTGATATTTTTTAAATGAGTTGGTAACACAAGAAAAAATTGTGCCTTACTGACCTTGCAGAGTTGTCTATAAGTTACTAATTTAACCTCTTAGGGTTGTAGGGAAAGATGACCTTGCTTTTTTTCTCCAATGTTAAATTATCCATAACCCTCGTTCAACTGGTGCAATATTACAAGGACAGGGAATCCTACAAGGCTCAGCCCTCTCCGCCCTCCTTTTTAATCTATACCTACAGCCCATCACAAACATATTTAAAAAATATAAAATTAACCACTTCATTTATGCCGATGACATCATGCTCGCTATTCCCATAAATACCAACAACCCCTCCTACCACAAATTATCCGAATGTATCAGTGAGGCTAACTCCTGGCTAGAAACAAACTATCTAAGCAAAATGCAATGTGTACCTTTGAGCCAGTCCTGACTCCTGGCTTTTCTTGGCAGTGTCAGTAGAAGTAGATTGCAAGGTCTTTCTTCTGAGGCAATGGAGGGTTAAGTGACTTGCCCAAGGCTACAAGGAGTGCTAGTGGGACTTGAACCCTGGTTGCCAAGTCAGTGTTGTAACCACTAGGCTACTCCTCCACTCCTCACTAGCTAAGCATTAACCTTAAAAAAAAACAAAAGCAATGTTTGTAACACGAAAACCTGATGCTACCTACCCATCAACCATCACAATCAACAACACTACTATCCCTGTTAAAAAAAGAGGTAAAATACCTAGGGATAATATTAGACCACACACTCAGTACGCTCCCCCACATAAAACAGACAGTAAAAACTGTATTCTATAAACTAAAGACCATACAACACCTAAGACCTCTTCTCGACACTCACAATTTTAGATCTGTAGTCGGCACACTCCTCACCCCCCACTTCGACTATTGTAATAGTCTACTAAATGGTCTACCGCTTAAAAATACAAATTTATTACAAAGAGCCCAGAACATCTATGCAAAAGTCATAACAAAGCCACGTCTAACCGACCACATAACCCCCATATTACTAGAACTACACTGGCTCCCTATAAATAGCCGGATAAAATATAAAATACTCCTTACAACATTCAAACTCCTCAATGACATCTCCCCCTCCCAACTAACCACCCTCCTACACCCCCCATCAGAATCCAGAACACGCAGACAAAGTGCAACCCACTCACTTACCATACCCAAAACCATCTGCAAGACAAAGACAACTACAAGCTCTAGAGCCTTCTCATTTGCTGCCCCCACCCTCTGGAATGAACTTCCACTGACCCTCCGCTTGACAAAAGACCTCCATATATTCAGAAAAGAACTTAAAACTCACCTTTTCACCGAGCATTATAAAACCACCACCGAAATCCCCTACCTCCCACGAGCTACCCCCAACAAACACAGAACCAACCCACTAACCTCCAGAACTCGCACCCTATTACCCCCCTTCCAGAACCCACATCCTATTAAACCCCCCCATACACACCTTTACCAAATGAAGAAGATAACTCAAGATGAGACAGACACCTATAACTACTAAGAGTCACACAAGGTTGTTTGTGTGATATGTTTATTGTTCATTGTAAATAGTTAATTGACACAGTTTCATGTAACGTTGCCTGTAAATAGTTATAACTGCTGTTCCATGTAAAATTGTTGAATTGTTCCCTGTAAACCGCCCTTGATCTCTGGAAGGGGCGGTATAGAAGAAAAGCATAAATAAATAAATTACAAAATAGCGCTGCAGCAAAACATAGTTGCTTCAGCTGCAGATGGAACATGGCTAAGTGTTACTAGATATCCATAAAAATGTTGCATCAAATAAGCCCATGTTGTCTTGGAATAAAGTTATGTGGTTTAGTTGCATAAATCTGAAAGAATAAGACATTTTGGTAGTATAAACATTTTATTCCAAAAAGCCCACAAACCTAATGTGGTCATAGGGGTTGCAAACATCTTAGCATCAAAAAGTTAAGACATAATCTAGGACAGAAAGTTTGTTCTCTAAGTTCAGTGCACAAAAAAACATGTTTGCTCAAGGTTAATGTGCATTAAGTGGCATGTTTACTGAAAAGCATGATGGTAGCGCACAGTGCAACAGTGAAACTAATGGGGAGGCCTAGCTAATGTCAGGGCATGTGCGTCTGTCCCCTACCATTAGCACAGTGCAAGCGTGTGGCTTGGCGTTAATCGCCATGTAGGGGCACCTAATGCCACCCACTGAGGTGGTGTTAAGTGCATCCATGCTAATGGCAGTAGTTGCAATTAGCATGCGCCCATAACCCCATACTGACCATGACATACCATCAGCACCCATGTTCAGGGCCGGCCCGTCCATTGAGCAAGAATGTTTTTTGCACAGGGCCCCGCGTTTCAGGGGGCCCCGCGCAAAGAACATTCTGCTTTTTTTAAAAATGAAATTTAAAAAAAAAAAAAAACGGGCCGCTGCCACCGCGGCAGCATGGAGTGTCCCGCGGGGCCCCCTCTGCCCGGCTGAACTCTCCTGGCACGGCTGAAGCCCTCTGCTCCGGCTTGCAGATACGCGAAGGGAGAGTGTCTCCCTCGCGTCTCTGTTAAGCCCGCAGGGGCAGATGGGAAATTTCCCATCAGCCCCAGCCTCCCCTCTTCCCATGCGGGCTTAACAGAGACGCGAGGGAGACACTCTCCCTTCGCGTATCTGCAAGCCGGAGCAGAGGGCTTCAGCCGCGCCGGGAGAGTTCAGCCGGGCAGAGGGGGCCCCGCGGGACACTCCATGCTGCCGCGGTGGCAGCGGCCAGCTTTTTTTTAAATTTTAATTTCCATGAGCCGATGGGGGGGGGGGGTTAGGACTGGCAATGGGCTGTGGGCTGGGGGCTGATGGGCTGATGGGGGGGGTTAGAACTGGCAATGGGCTGTGGGCTGTGGGCTGAGGGGCTGATGGGGGGGGGGTTAGGACTGGCAATGGGCTGTGGGCTGTGGGCTGATGGGCTGATGGGGGGGGTTAGGACGGGCAATGGGCTGTGGGCTGATGGGGGGGTTAGGACTGGTAATGGGCTTTGGGCTGATGGGGGGTTAGGACTGGTAATGGGCTATGGGGGGGTTAAGACTGGCAATGGGCTGTGGGCTGATGGGGGCTGTCTGGAAATGGGGTGATGGGGGTTAGGACTGGTAATGGGGTATTGGGGGGGGGGTTAGGACTGGCAATGGGCTGTGGGCTAATGGGGGCTGTCTGGAAATGGGGTGATGGGGGGTTAGGACTGGTAATGGGCTATGGGGGGGTTTAGGACTGGTAATGGGCTATGGGGGGGTTAAGACTGGCAATGGGCTAATGGCGGCTGTCTGGAAATGGGGTGATGGGGGGTTAGGACTGATAATGGGCTATGTGGGGGTTAAGGCTGGTAATGGGCTGTGGGCTGATGGGGGGGTTAGGACTGGTAATGGGCTATGGGGGGGTTAAGACTGGTAATGGGCTGTGGGCTGATGGGGGGGTTAGGACTGGTAATGGGCTATGGAGGGCTTAAGACTGGCAATGGGCTGTGGGCTGATGGGGGCTGTCTGGAAATGGGGTGATGGGGGGTTAGGACTGGTAATGGGCTATGGTGGGGTTAGGACTGATAATGGGCTGTGGGGGGGCTAGGACAGGAAATGGGCTGATGGGGAGGGGTTAGGACTTGAGGTGGGCTGATGTGGTTAGGACTGGTAATGGGCTGTGGGCTGATGGGGGGTTTAGGACTGGCAATAGGCTATGGGGGGCTGACTGGAAATGGGCTGATGGGGTTACGACTGGAAGTGGGCTGATGGGGGGTTAGGACTGGTAATGGGTTATGGGGGGGCTTAAACTGAAAATGGGGTGATGGAGGGTTAGGACTGGAAGTTGGTTGACGGGGGGCTAGGACTGGTAATGGGTTGGGGGGTTGCTAGGACTGGAAATGAGCAAAAGGAGAAAGATTAGTAAGTTAAAGCAGATGTAGAGAGAGAGAATGGAAAAAAAAACTAGAAGAGAGAAGAAAGGACAAATGGACAGCAATGATGGAGAGTTAGCAGAAAACATGAAGAAACCAGAAGAAAGTGGCTGGACCAATTGCAACTGATAAAAAATGCACAAAAGGTAGAAAGATATCTCTTTATTTTGAATTTATTAACTGGAATATGAAAGCTCTGGGAAAATGTGCATCATTAACGTCTGTGCTTTGTTTGGTACAAGAGGAAATTAATTAATAGTTTTATTTCTACAGTGTTGTTGTACATTCCAAGTTTGGCTTTTGGGGTTCCCAGTTTAATTATTGCCTTCCTGTTTCTAAATTGTGATTCCTTGTTTGGTGATGGTCTATGTTCTGCATGTGTAACTGAGCTGAGGTATTCTGTTTTATGTAATTCCTATTTGACATTGCCACTTGTTCTCTTTCCCCAGTATTCTCTGAAATGTATTGGTTTAATATTTGCAGTGTTGCCTTTTGATAGGTAGGGTATGGTGCTTTGTGAGTCCTGGTAATGCTGTCAGGATACGGCGGGTTTGCTATGGGTTCTAAATGGGCAGCGTTTGTAGTAGTTCCTAATGTGCCTGGACGTTGGCACTGGATTATAGTAATGCAGAAATCTTTTAGTCTTTCTTTATCCATACACTCATTAAGAGACATGTTTACTAAAAGTTAGTGTATGGTAACATTTTGCAAATATTTATGCAAATAAGGCCACTTATGCAAATGAGGCCCCGCACCGAGTCTCCGCACATGGCCCCACACCCCCATTGGACCGCCCCTGCCCATGTTCCTCCCCAACTCATTCTGCCCCTGCCCACTTATGTACTATGCAGTTAGTATAGAACTTTTAGCACAGGAGTCTGCGCTGTTAGCTCAGCGTGCATAGTGAGTGGCAAACCCCATGTTAACAGTTAGTGCTCATTAGGAAAGATGCTCCTAAATGCATTAACGTGTGCTAAAAGCCATTTCGGGCCATTTCATTTCTATGGGTGCAGCAATACTTAGCATGTGCTAGCACTCATTAACATGTGATAACCTGCCCCTAAATCTCAGGAAGTAATCGTAGCTTGTTGAGTTTGGCCATTTCCTTCAACTAAGTTAAATAGGCTATTTTTTGCTAGGGCATGTATAGGTTTTATGTATTTATGTCACATGGGTTTAGCGGTACTAACATGTAAGAAGAAATAATTGTACTTCATGCTGTGGCTTCCTGTTTTACTCTTCAGCTCTTTAAAGGCTAAAACCATTTTCTTTCTGGGAACTGGGGCTTTTTCTTTTGCAAGTTGTAGCATACGTGTGTGCTGATGGGGTTGTCCCTAAGTTGTACTGAAAAATATCACTGACCGAAATTCCACTGGGGCTTAAATGAGTCAGATATAATACTTTCACTGTGATACTTCTTCTGGTCAGAGAAATTAGCCTGACCTTTCAGCTGGGTAAAGTTCATTAGTGAGTTTATTCTCCAGAAAGTAATGCATGTGCCTTTGGAACATAGAAAAGGATTGTTGTTTTTTTTTACTTTCAAAATGTATTGGTATTAATAGCAAAAATTCAAATGCTGGAGATTTGAAATGATTCAAATGACTCTTGTCTGGCTGCCCCACCGGCGGTCCATTGCATGGTTGGCTTCAGATGATACACAGTGTGTGCCGGGGGAGATCCTAGCCTCCTATTTTCTGTGTCCAGAGGGTTGTGGGGGAGGAGAAAAAATGTTCTTTTTAAACACCATAATGTACGAATGACTTCTCACCTCTAATGTGTTTTCCAGTCTCACTCCCAGTTGTTCTTAAAGAATCACTGCAGTAGTATGGTTAAGTATAGGAGGGAATATTCAGCTGCAGCAGTCAATGCTACGAAAGCCGCTGGCTGCTGCCATTTAAAATTAAAACCAGATATTCAGCACTAGTGTGTATCTGGCGACCGGTGCTGAATATCTGGTTTGAATATCATTCAGCACTGATATTCAGCTGTTAGCTGGGTTGCAAAACCGCTTAAAGTTGGGACAGCCTGTCCTAATTTTATGCGGTTTGACTATTCAGTTAGCAGCTGAAAACTGCCGCTGACCAGATGGTCAGAACTGCCATCCCTGAAATGCCCTCGCGCCATCTGGATAGCACCAGGGATTTTAACCCATTAAGAAGAGATGTTCAGCAGCACTAATTGCAATAGTGCCACTGGATATTTCTCTCGGGGGCACTTATGCAGTTTGAATATGCGCCCCTCCCACCCCTAATTTGCTAAGTGAATTAAGGGAACTTATTTCATCTGCTAAAAAACATTCTGGGTCCCTGCGTCAGACAAGTATCACTCAAACTTAATGGAGGGTGATCTTAATTGTAATTTCCCTACAGTTTCCCTACAGTTCTCTCCAGTTTTGGAGGGAAGTATAAAAGTACATGTTTGGGAGGGGCACAGGGCTTCCAACCAAGAGATCAGAGATGCAACAGGTGTAGGCAGGGCCTTTCAAAGGGAAGGGGAGGCCCAGGAGAGGGGTGCCGTTCCCCAGTAAGACACTGGAGAAGGAAGACCAGGGTACAAGCTCCCAAAGCTAACCCCAGAGCATAAGGTATTCATAAGCTGGAGAAGAGAAGCGAAGGATCCCATAAAGATAAGGGGCCCGATTTGCGAATGCCTTTACATGGGTAACTTCCCTAGTTACCTGTGCAAAGATCTTATCTGGGATTTTCGAAGGGCACCTACATTGGTAGTGCCCTTCGAAAATCCTGGATAAGTCCCTAACATGCCCAGATGCTATGCGGTTAGTGGCATTCTGGGGTAAAGCGGGGGCGGAGGAAAGGGCTGCCGGCCGACCCCCTTAACCTGGATTTTAACATCTGGGTTTAGGGTTGCCAACTTTTTCACCGAGAAAAACCCGACACCTGTGGCTCGCCATGCTCCACCCATTCTCCGCCCCTAGTCCCACCCCTGCCCCGCCCCCAGCCCCACCCACAAAAATTACCGAGGATACGTGTAGGCTAACTTCCTTGGTCAGATAATAATTAAACTGGGAACCCCAAAATCCAAACATGAAATGTACAACACTGGAGAAATAAAACTATAAAGTAATTTCCTCTTGCACTAAACAAAAACGCAAAGATGTTAGCAATACACATTTCCCAGACCAGACATATTCCAGTTAATAAATTCAAAATAAAAAGTATTTTTCTACCTTCTGTTTGGGCGTTTTATTTTTCAGTTGCAATTGCTTCCAGTCACTTTCTTCTGGTTTCTTCGTGTCTTCTGCGAGCTATCCATTTGTCCTTTCTTCTCTTTTAGATGTTTTCCATTCTCTCTCTATTTCTGCTTTAACATACTGATTGTTTCCCTTTTGCTCTTTCCCCCAATTCTTTCCTTATTCCTTTATCATCCGTTTAAATTTCACCCTTCCATTCTCAAGCCCCTCTTACTCTCCCAATACCGGCCCATCATAGACTTTTCTTCCACACAAAATATTTTTTCCCCTCTCCATTCTCATTCCCCATCCATTCTAGTCCTCCCCCCAAATCAATTCCCGTATAGTTCTAGGCCCACCCCGCATCACTCCTTCTAGTCCCATTCTTCCATGCCCCACATCAGCCCATTTCCCAGTCCTATTCCAGCTCTTTCATCAGTCCATTTCCAGTGCTAGCCCTCACATCACAGGCCATTTCCAGTCCTAGCTCCCCCCCCCCCAATCACAGCCCATTTCCAGTCCAAGTCCCCCATCACAGCCTATTTCCAGTCCTAGGCCCCCCCCCCACCATCACAGCCCATTTGCAGTCCGAGTCCCCCCGCACCCATCACAGCCCATTTGCAGTCCGAGTCCCCCTGCACCATCACAGCCCATTTGCAGTCCAAGCCCCCCTAATCACAGCCTATTTCCAGTCCAAGATCCCCCTTCCTCCACCATAGCCCATTTCCAGTCCAAGTTCCCCCCCCCATAGCCCTTTTCCAGTCCAGGTCCCCTCCACCCCCATCACAACCCATTTCCAGTCCATGTCGTCCCCCCCCCATAACCCTTTTTACAGTCCAGGTCCCCCCCCCATCACAGCCTATTTCCAGTCCAAGTTCCCCCCCCCATAGCCCTTTTCTGGTCCAGGTCCCCTCCACCCCATCACAACCCATTTCTCGTCCATGTCCCCCCCCCCATAACCCTTTTCCATTCCAGGTCCCCCCCCATCACAGGCTTTTTCCAGTCCAATTCCCCCCCCTTAGCCCTTTTCCATTCCAAGTCCCCCCCCCCCTTAGCCCTTTTCCAGTCCAAGTCCCCCCCTTAGCCCTTTTCCAGCCCAAGTCCCCCCCCCTTAGCCCTTTTCCAGTCTAGGTCCCCCCCATCACAGCCAATGCAGTCCTTGCCCCCCCCCCGACCAGCATCGCGGCTGTCTGAGGCTTCAGAGGGAGCCGGGGAAGCCCGCGCGAGGCCCCGGCTCCCTCTGAACAGCCACCAGCGTGAAGAGCCTTTACCTTCACGCTGGCGGCTGTTCCTGTGAAGCCGCGAATGCTGGGAAAGGTTAAAGGTTGCTGGGAAAGGTTAAAGGTTGCCCTTTAACCTTTCCCAGCATTCGCGGCTTCACAGGAACAGCCGCCAGCGTGAAGGAAAAGGCTCTTCACGCTGGTGGCTGTTCAGAAGGAGCCGGGGCCTCGCGCGGGCTTCCCCGGCTCCCTCTGAAGCGGAGAAAAGCCGGTTTTGCCTCTGCGCCGGCAGCCGGCCTGGCCGTGGAAAAACCGGCCAGGCCGGCTGAAAACCGGCCAGTTGGCAACCCTATCTGGGTTTGTCTGGATGCACCAGCAGCCTCCGAGGCTAAATGGTTAGCAGTGATTTTTGAAGCTGCGGAAGTGAAAATCCGGGTTAAGGAGGTCAGCGGGCAGGCTATGCACTGCAGTGGCACATAGCCTGCCTAATTGAAAATCGGGCCCAAGGTTACCGGATTTTAGGTTTGCAAATCTGCAACACCTGGATGGGGCAGGGGAGGGGCTGGGTGGAGTTGGGCAGGACCGAGTGGCTCCTTCTCCTTCCCTGATGTAACTTTCTACAATAAAAGTTATACTAAAAGCGCCTTGGGAACATTTGCATTCACCATCTCCCCTTTGCTTTCCAGGCCCCTTTCCTCTGTCCATCATCTTGCCCTTCTTTCCCTTGCCCTCCCCAGTTATCTCTCTGCTGCTACCCCTGCCTCTCCCTTAGGATAACTATCTTCCCCTTCCCTCCCTCCAGTCCAACATGTCCCCTTGCCTTGCTTCAGAAAATAAACCTGTGCTAAGGAGGTGACAAAAATGAACAGGGAAGCAGGGAAGTCAGGTTACCAGAAGATCAGGGAATTAAGAACCAACTTCGGCTGGCAACGTTTGGAAAAAACAAAAAACAAAACAGGAGCACAGCTTGTGGTGAAAACAAGGGCAGACTGCTGCCATGGATCTGGTGGGAGGAGCCACAGCCTGCAGCGGGGATTCGGCCTGTTTGCCAATGGAAATCTGACTTCCAGTGGCAGGGTGGAGCAGCTGCAGCCTACTCCGGGGAAGAAGTCTGATTGCTGTCGGGACCAGACTCTTGGAGGCAGGATTGGGGCAAGGATTGGAGACACCCTAGACAGGCCCTCCATACTGTTGCTCCCATTGCCACTGCTGATGCCCCTCTCCGGGGACTGTAGTGGCAACAACGGCTATGAAACCATGATGTAGTGCTTACCTTAGGGCTCAGCACTGCACCACGGTTGCAGTCTTTTATTAGTTCCTGCTTTCACCCCCCTCTGATGCAAACTTTCAGTTTATGCAAACCGGAGGTCTGCACTGGAGGAGTGGTGTTGGGGGGGGGGGGGGCAGAAGCAGCAACTAGTAAAAGACTGAAACCGTGATGCAGCTCCAGAGCACTAAATTAAGCACTTCATTGTGGTTTTGTAACCATTGCTGCTGCTATAGGCTCCAGAGATGGGTGATAGTGGTGGCAATTGGGGCCCCCTTAGGGCAAGCACTCCAGGCGGCCACCTAGTTTGCCTAATGGTAGCGTCAGCTCCGCCTGGAAGCAGGAGGGGGATCTACAGCCTGTGCTGAGGATGCAGCCTGCCTGCAGCCAGGGAATGACTCCTGGTGGCAGAAGGAGCTGCAGCCCCCATGCCATTGATGAGACTTGGTTGCCACGACCCCTGGTGGCAGGAGGGAGAAGCCATAGCCCGTGGCAAAGATGAGACATGACTGCCCTTGGGGAGCACACTGTCAGCATTAGAAGGGAAATAATGGTGGGCCCAGGTATCAGGTCATGGAAATTGGAAGGAATGGGAGGTTCAGGGTAGAAAGGAGTGATGGAAGGAGAAGAGAGTGCAAGAAGAACGGGGAGTGGAATATGGAAGGGTGAACCGAGAAGATAAAGAGTGTAAAGGGAGACAGGAATGTCAGGGTGAGCGCTAAGAATGAGAGCGTAAGAGGGATGGAAGGAGGAAGGGTGAGTGCAAGGGGAAGGGAAAGGTTGGAGGAAAGCACCACACATATATGTGCATGCACTTGAACACTCAGACACACATGCATATATACATAGACACACACCTGCATGCACGTGTGCAGGGCCGGCACAAGGGGATGAGGTGCCTAGGTGAACCTCATCCCTTTCACCCGCTCCCCCTCCAGTGCCCATTGCCTCCACTGCCGCCCCTCTCTGGACAAGTGGTGCTTACCTTTAATCTTTGGCACCGTGGGGCTGTTTGCTTCCTTCCCCTCTTCAACACCCGATGCCGACTTCCTGTTGCTGCTGCCCAGTTATTGCCGGGTGCCACCCCCAGACTGCCCATGGAATGCCCTAATGCTAAGCAGTTAGCATCGGGTCATGCAGCGGCGGCACCTGTGGATATTCAGCGGCACTAATCATGTTAGTGCCGCTGAATTTCCTGGCTAGGGAATTAACACGGTTAGTAGAGCATGATGGGAAAGCTGTTTACTTCCAGCGCTAAGTTTTCTCTATAGCTGCATCTTGCTGGGACCCTGGGAGTGCGTCCCTTTTTGAATGTGAACCAAATTTCCAGAGAAAGAGTTATCACAGTTGTATGGACTTAAGTTCTGTATTGTTTTTAAGTGCCTTCAAGTCAAGGCTACTGTAACTCCTGGCGATCCAGCAGCCCCTGGGTTTTCTTGGCAATAGCTACCTTCAATTCCACTTCGTCTTACAGGAACTTCTTGTTTGTTCAGTTACTCTGTAATAACTGTTTGGAGGCTAAGAAGCAAGATACTGGACTTTGAACCGGCATTTTTTATTTAACTATCTGCAGAACAGTGCATGGGGGGAGGGCAGGACAAGGTTGCTTCAAGTTGTCATACAAGAAAGACAGGAGCTCTTAGATTACAATTACTACAGTCCCTATGTACTGTATTTTAATCTGTTGCACGCTATTTAGAATAATCTTTTGGAACTGATTAGACAGGGTATATCTGGTCGCTTCAGTGCATATGGTGCCTTTTGCTTGCTTCAAAATGAGAAAGGCACAATGGGAATTCAAGTTTCAATGGAATCAGTGAACCCAGCCTTTATTGTCCAAAGTTTGCCCATCCTTTCCCCTTCAAACCATGTTACAGTGGTAGGCTACCAAAGCCAGTCTGCTCAGGGGCCTTCCTTTTATGCCTTAGGAGCATTGCTGCATACTAACCACAGGTATAGTACTTCCGGCATAGACTGAGAAACTCACCTAAGCACTCAAGTCAGAAAACCTGATCAAAAGCTAAGGTGCTGCTCCAATCTTTTAGTCCTTTGAGTGTTTGCTCATCTTCTCTGGAGCCAATCATTTCTAATTTAAACAATTAAGTGGTAGTGTTTTGGAGGGTTCTTTTGACTATGCCAAGAAACTATGTAAATTGGGGACTTTGCACTCCTCAATCACATAACAATCCAAGCCACTTGCAAACTAGGCAGTCAAAAGCAATTGGTAGACAAAGGCTGTAGAGTTCTTCAGTGGTTAGTTCCTGGATTTTCAAGCGGTTAAGACTATGGGGTATGTTTATTAAAGAGCGGTAGAGGTTTCCTTGTGATATCGGAGCCACGGCCTTACTGAATTTATGGAAGCCGCTATCGCTGTTTAGTAAACATACCAGATATTTCAGAAATGGGACACTCCTCAAATAGATTTGCTTTCCAGCAGTGAGAACACAAAGCTGCATCTTTCTTGTTCAGTGCATCTGGCTATCTCTCAACTTGTGCAGGATGTGGTAGCTATAGACTGGACTTGGCTCCTCCTTTACACGTATCCACCAATCCCAGTGATAGCTAAAACCCTGCAATAGGTAGATAGATGTTATCCCTACTCCTCTGGGTTGCCATTTATGAAAGAGTTTTGCCCAGAATAGTGAAGTATGGGGTCATGTTTAATCCCCAAACAACTTCTACTGGCATACTTCTACCAGAAAAGAAGTATAAGATCCTCTCTCTCCTACTCTTCTGGAGAAGTCTCTATTGCACCCTTACTGAAAAAACACACATGCCTCTGATTCCGAAGGGTGCACTGGACTGTGCCATCTGCTGTGGGAGAAGATGAATGTCCCTAAAGTTAGGCAAAAGAGTCTTACAAAAGATTCACATGAAATCATTTTTATGGCAAGGTTGCATCAGGTTCTTTCATGAGCTCACAATGTAATCTAGGAAGAGTTCTTTCCCATTAATATGAATGACTTGTATGTAGAAAAATATTTTTTGACCTGGCAGTTTCCTCCTGCTCTGATTGCAATCGGAGTTGTGATCTGGAATGATGAGCCTTTGCAAACAGAAAGTCGGCATCGGGTGGTCTGAAGGGGCGCAAGCAAACGCCCCGATGGCGCTGAAGTTTTAAGGTAAGCCCCACAGGGCTGTTTGCGGCCATTGCTGCTGTTCCAGGTCCCGGAGAAGGGCAGCAGTGGACCTCCCCTGGACCATTGACACTCTAGGCGGCTGCCTAGTTCACTGAATGGTCACGCTGGCCCTGACTAAACCAACTTAAAGGATGTAAGACAAGACCTGAGAACTGAATACAGGAGCTCAGCATGACAGCTTGCAGCATTCACACAGAAGTACTAGGGAGAGGTACTAGATTTATCATAGATTAGCTACGGGACATGTTATTCTTATATAAGAACATAAGAACATAAGATATGCCATACTGGGTCAGACCAAGGTCCATCAAGCCCAGTATTCTGTTTCCAACAGTGGCCAATCTAGGTCATACGTACCTAGCAGTTTCCCCAAGGGACACAGGTTCCACGATGCTTGTATTGGTTCAAGCATTGATATCCTGGGTCCCTTCTTATAATGGTTTATGGACCTTTCCTCCAGGAACTTGTCCAAACCTTTTTTAAACCCAGCTACACTAACAGCCTTTACTACATCCTCCGGTAACAAATGCCAGAGTTTGATTAAACGATGAGTGAAAAAATATTTTCTCTTATTTGTCTTAAATAGTTTACCCTGTAGCTTCATTGCATGTCCCCTAGTCTTTCTATATTCTGATAAGGTAAACAATCGATCTACGTTTACCCATTCCACTACGTTCATTAATTTATAGACTTCTATCATATCTCCCCTCAGCCGTCTCTTTTCCAGGTTAAAGAGCCCTAACCTTTTTAGCCTTTCTTCATAGGAGTATCCTTCCATCCCCTTTACCATTTTGGTGGCTCTTCTCTGAACCTTTTCTAAAATCGCTATATCCTTTTTAAGATACGGCGACCAGAATTGCACACAATATACAATATTTCTCAGATTGTTGAAATTGCCCAACTTCCAGTCTCATTTCTGCCAACTTTCTGTGTTATTTTATTACTACAATCAAATTTCATCCCGCCCTGCCCCTAGATAATTTGCTTTCAATTTAGGGCCCCTTTTAATAACACTTAAATCAAGTTATCTGCTACACAGCCCATAGGAATAAAAGCGTTAGTAAAGGGGTTCTTAATGTTAGTTTATTTTGTTCCATCCTTTTGAAGTGGGTGTTTAGCTGATATATGCTAACTTTGACCTTAACATTTTTTACTGTAAAAACCCCAAACAAATCTTGAGTCGGTGTTTTCACACAAATGAATCCAGGAAAGCACCACAAGGTCATTTGCTTCTGCTGGCACTAGGAAATGGGCTCAGCTAGCACCAGCGGCCAAGACTCTGACTCAGTGACAACCCACAGATTGTGAGGGGGCTGTTTGTGGTGCTGGGGTCCTGGGCCATTGCATTGTGTGCCCTCTCCCCTCTCAAAGAAATGAATCCCTAGGCTTGTATTAGAGAAAGCGAGAGAGAGCTCTACTTTCTGTTTCATCTGCAAAACATCTCCTTTAACATCTGAAGCATAACATGCTATAGCACTGCCAGCTTCTACTGCAGGTGTCTCTTAAAGTAAGATTTGGAAACATGGCAATTTAATACCGTCACAAAATGATCTGATCCCAGATTAGTATTTCTGATGTTACTTACAGTTCATAAAGAAGGTGGTGTGACAAACAAAATTTCAAGTAGTCCAAGCAAAAACCTGGTGGTAACCACTCCTCTTGTTCCACCCTCCCGCAGAGCACAAGCACTGTTTGCTTTCATGAGCGAATACTTAATTCACACACAAGGTCTTCACTCAGTGATGCAAGTGATTGGTCCATGTCTGCATAACTTTACATCCCTGCCACCACACACACCGCTCTAAGGTCAGGCTTGCAGCCTATTCAACCCGTCCAGGCTTCATGAGAACGCTTGTCCTCATCACAGAAAGGTGAGAGAGACTTGTAATGTGCTATGGAGAAGCATCCCATGACAAAAACAAACAAGATCCGTCCGGGTGCAGAGAGGGCCTGTATGTCCGGATTGGAATCGGGCCCTAAGTGAAAAAATATTTTATCCTACTAGTCTTTCTACGTTTCGATGGCGTAAACAATCTATCTATGTTTAACTGTTCCACTCCGTTCAATAATTTATAGACCTCTATCATATCTCCCCTCAGCCGTCTCTTTTTCAGGTTGAAAAGCCCTAACCTTTTAAGCCCTTCCTCACAGGGGTATCCTTCCATTCCATTTATCATTTTTGTGGCTCTTCTCTGTACCATTTCTAATTCTGCTTTATTCTTTTTAAGATACGGAGACCAGAACTGCACACAATATTCATGGTATGGTCACACTATGGAGTGATACAGAGGCATTGTAATATCATTGGTTTTATTCTCCATTCCTTTCCTTTTGATTCCTAGCATTCTATTTGCTTTCTTGGACGCTGCTGCAGTCTGGGCGGAAGGTTTCAATGTGTTATCCACCATGTCGCCTAAATCTTTTTCCTGGATGGTGGTTTCTAATGTGGAACCTTGCATCATGGAACCATAGTTTGGGTTGTTCTTTTCTAGGTGCATAACATTGCACTTGTCCACATTAAATTTCATCAGTCATCTGAATGCCAGTCTTCCAGTTTATCAGTTTTCAAATTTTCACAATCCTCTTGTGTTTTAACAACTTTAAATAATTTTGTTTCATCTGCAAATTTGATCATCTCACTCGTTATTCCCATTTCCAGGTCATTTATGTATATGTTAAAAAGCAGCGGACTCAGCACAGATCCCTGGGGTACTCTAATATTCACCTTTCTCCACTGAGAAAATTGGCCATTTAGCCCTACCCTCTGCTTTCTATCTTTTAACCATTTCCTGATCCACAATAGTACACTGCCTCCTATCCCATGACGTTTTAATTTAGCCAAGAGTCTTTCAATGTGCAAGTAAACCCGGGGGCATTTAACACTTCCTCGGGAGGAAGCATTAAGTATGCCCGTGCTGATTACTATTACACTTAACACGTGGTAAGAAAAATGCCCCCAATACTTAGTACGTGGCCTTTGACCTTACTGTACATTGGGTTTCATTCCTAATTTTCGGTAACTGCAAAAACATACTGCCCCTTACGTGGCAACAATATCAGGGGAATACAAGAGTGTTTATTTATGACATTAGAAAGCATAGGATCCATATACACAGTAATTTCTTGGTGAAATAGCAATTACAATTCCCAAAATACACTCCATTTGAAATCTACATTCTTGAGTGGAATAAGCCTCAGCATTGGCCATGAATTTCCATAATGCACAGGCTGAAGTCCTTACTGCTCTGAGAATTACCTTCTTCTCTTGTAGTATATCTATCAGACAATTTTTCCAACAAAGTCAGAGTTAGTAACTCATGTAATCTTTCATGTAGGGTGGCTGGGGAGCCTCTCCCAAAGGATCAGGTATTCAGTAGTCACTTTCCATGCTCCTCCCGGGGCTGTTACTGTATCTCAGAACATAGGATTGGAAAACAAAACTCTTCATACTGGAAAATCAGGAGCTCAACAACAGTGGTTCTGACTCTTTGGCTTTTCTTTACAGACTCTGTACAGAACAAAACTATTACAATCCCTAGAGATCTCGCCACTCATGTACACATCAAGGGCTTCTGGGCTTCAGCTGTAGAGCTCAAAGAAATATATTCTTTGTAACACCAGTATGGAAGGTAGGAGTACTAAGACCACAGGGCATGTATATACTGCAAAGATAACAAGTTGAAAAGTGTGCCATTGTCTCACACTACTAATAACATTTCCCTCATTATCAGAATCAGGCACATGGGGGGTTCATATATGTGTCTCATAAGCAAGTCCATGTTAGACATATGTGTGTGTGTCGGGGGAATATCAGGGGCTGGATATATGTGTGTGTGTGTGCGTGGGTCGTGAAGGGTGCATTGAAGTGTGTAGAGTGTTGGAGGGTGCGTACATGTGTGTGTGTTATGAGGAGCGTTAAAGGGAATATATGTGTGTGTAAGTGCGTGTCTGTATCATGTGAGTGTCAGGGACTGTGTACATACGTGTATGTGTGTGTGTCATGGGGCATATTGGGAACTTGAGTGGAGGAGTGGCCTAGTGGTTGGGGCAAGGTACTTCAGGCCGGAAGGTCAGGGGTTCAAATCCCACTAGAGGACAGCAACCTTGGGCCGGAAGGACTGGGGTTTCTAGTCCCACAGGTGCTCCTTGTGGTCTTGGGCAAGCCACTTAACCCTCCATAGCCCATGTTCCCTGTAAAATAGTTATCTCCAAGTTATAATGCCCTGTTCAATGTAATTTCAGTTTGTTCAATGTAAACCGCACTGATGCAGAATAGCACGGTATATAAGAGAATAAAAATAAATAACTTCATACATGCATGCCTATGTCTCATGGGAGTGTCAGGGGCTTCGTGTGTGTGTCATGCATGGGGAGTGTTAGGGACTGTGTGTATGTGTCATGGAGAGTGTTGGGGGCTGCATGCCTGCATCTGTGTGTCATGGGGAGTATCAAGGACAGCATATGTGTGTGTATGTGTGTCATGGGGAGTATCGTGGGCTGTGTGTGTGTCTGTGCTTGTCTCTCACTCTCTTGAGCCCCCTCCCATGCTTCTTCCAGACTCTCTCTCTCGCTCTCTCATAACTGCTTCCTAAGTCAGAATCTTTCTAATGAACCCCTCCAGACTTCACCCTGTATTTTCCTCTCATAACCCCACCTCAAGGCTTTACCCACTCACTCACTCTCTCTCTTTCATATCGCACCTTCATCCAGTCCCTCTTTCATGCACCCATTCTTGTTCCTCGTTGCAGCACCTCAAAAATGCCACAATGCAGGCTTTCCCCAACTCTGATCAGCTCTCTGAATGGTTGAATTGTGTGGGGTAGGAAGTTCGAGCTGATATCTTGGTTTCCAGTCTCGTAACTGTGGCCTCATCATTCAGAGAGCCAGTCGGGGTGAAGGAAGCTTAAACTGTGGCATTGGCTTGTGTATGCATGTTTCTTTCTGCATGCTTATCATGGCTTAATGGGAGACAGCCAACATGGCTTTAGCCAAGGAAGGTCATGTCTTACTAATCTGTTTTGTTTTTTGTTATTTTGAAGGTGTGAATAAACAGGTAGGCAAAGGTGAGTCAGTTGATATAGTGTATCTGAATTTTCAGAAAGCCTTTGACAAGGTTTCTCATGAGAGACTCTTGGCAAAATTAAAAAGTCATGGGATAGAAGGCAGTGTACTATTGCGGATCAGGAACTGGTTAAAAGATTGAAAGCAGAGGATAGAGTTAAATAGCCAATTTTCCCAATGGAGAAAGGTGAATAGTGGAGTACCCCAGGGATCTATGCTGGGTTAGCTGCTTTTTAACATATTCGTAAATGACCTGGAAATGGGAATAACAAGTGAATTAATCAAATTTGCAGATGACACAAAATTATTCAAAGTTGTTAAGAGAGGATTGTAAAAATTGCAAAGAGGACCTTGATAAACTGGAAGACTGGATGTTCAAATGGCAGATGAAATTTAATGTTGACAAGTGCAAAGTTATGCATTTAGGAAAGAAGAACCCAAACTATGGCTACACAATGCAATTCCATATTAGGAAAAACCACCCAGGAAAAAGATTTAGGCGTCATGGTGGATATCATGTTGAAGCCTTCCACCCAAAGTGCAGCAGCAGCTAAGAAAGCAAATAGAATGCTAGGAATCAAAAGGAAAGGAATGGAGAATAAAACAAAGATATTATAATGCCTCTGTATTGTTCCATGGTGCGACCGCACCTTGAATATTGTGTACAATTCTGGTTGCAGTATCTTAAAAAGGATATAGCTTTAATAGAAAAGGTACAGGGATGAGCCATCAAAATGGTAAAGGATACACTTGTGAGTAGAGGCTAAAAAGGTTAGGGCTCTTCAACCTTGAAAAGAGACAGCTGAGGGGGAGATATGATAGAGGTCTATAAACTAATGAATGGAGTGGAAGGGATAAACGTAGATCGATTGTTTATGCCATCAAAATATAGAAAGACTAGGGGACATGTAATGAAGCTACAATGTAACCTATTTAAGACTAATAAGAGAAAATATTTTTTCACTCAAATCGTAATCAAACTCTGGAATTCATTACCGGAGGATGTAGTAAAAGCTGTTAGTGTAGATGGGTTTAAAAAAGGCTTGGACAAGTTCCTGGAGGAAAGGACCAGAAACCATTATTAAAAGGGACTTGGGAAATCCACTGCTTGCCCCAGTACAAGCATTGTGGAACCTGTGTCCTTTGGTGAAACTGCTAGGTACTTGTGACCTAGATTGGCCACTGTTGGAAACAGGATACTGGGCTTGATGGGCCTTGGTCTGACCCAGTATGGCATATCTTCTTATTAGGCAATTTTCCTGTAACAGACATTCTACATTCAGGTACAGTATATATTTCCTTGTCCACAGATGGCTTATAATCTAAGTTTGTACTGAAGCTATAGAGGGTAAAACAACTTGTCTCAAGGAGCTTCAATGGGATTCAAACACTGGTCTTTTTGGGGTGTAGGCTGCTGTTCTAATAACTTGGCTTCTTCTCCTCTAATTGAATCTTGTCATAGATGCTTGTTTATAAGCTTTGGGAATTACAAATCTCCAGGAAGAAGCAGGAATGCAGTCTTCACATATGGGTGAACATCACCGATGGAGCATCCAATAGGAAAGCCCTTGGGAGCACTCCACTGCACCTGCGTACCTGCCTTCTTAGTTCTTCTTTTTCTGCAGGATCAGTAGGACACATCATCTTGTCACTGCTGAAAAACCTTTCTTTTTGTGGAACATCGTGCTTCCGCCTTCCCATCTACACTGCTTCCGTCGAATCCAACACCGGTCCCAATAATTCTTTCATTTTTTCTTTTCAAATTTTCCATTTTCTTTTCTATTGATTTTCATCACGGTTTTCACCACTAAACTAGACTTCTAGGCTTCCATAACCTTCTCTTCCTCAAAGACAACTTTTTAAGGCATGGAAAAGCCAGTCAGTGATTTCAAAAAATGTACTAAGTGTGCTGGTACCATCTATAAACATGACGTGTCTGAAAAGTTTGGGTCCTGAACATCAACCCAATCTTGTCCTTTCTACCAACAAATGACAGAGGGGCCTCCAGAATTTGGTTCATTTTTCACCTTGAACTCAGTTTCAGTAGCTTCCACTTCTTCGAGGGCATCAACTTCCTCTCATGGGTCTCAGGTTTCTTCAAAGTCCAAACACAAAAATAAATCACTGTCTCTGGCCATGCCCAAATCCTTAGCATTGGCTTTGAAGACCAATACGGAGGCCAGAGAGAAGTCCTAGCATAAGCATTGCGACTCCCCTAGAGGATGCAGACCAGCTAGCCAAACAGCCCCAGTGGGAGGATTTGTCCTCCAAAGCACAAGTGGAGCTCTAGGACGCTCCCAAGGCATTGAACCTCTGGAGAGCTACTGGTTCCATGTTCTATGACGGTGGCTCAGAGCCCCCTAGGTGATTCCACCCAGACATTGGCCATCTCTCTAGACCAGTGCATGCTGACGCTCAAGGGGAATTTGGCAGCACTCCTGGCAGTCTTGATACCGATAACATTGAGAGCTTCAGGTGTGCATGCTTTGGCACTGAACCTACAGATAGGCGTATCGAGCCCAATGCTGGCCCTTGAACTGGCATCGTTAGAAACCCAAGGTCGATACCTTCATTGGAACCGATTGATATTGCCGGAATCCAACAGACTCAAACCACTATGTCTCTCAGTTCTGATACCTCTGAGCATTGGTATTAGCATTGACCTTCGACGTTCATGAACCATCGAGGTCAAACTCAAGACCACTGATACTTTGGGTTCTTACCAGACTCTGATTCCAGTTTTTCAGAATCTGATGGCAGGTTACTTGATTCCCAAGAACTTCCAAACATCCCTTCAGACCCTTTGCCACCTCAGGAGTGGTGTCGGTTCCCACCAGAAGATATGTTCTTTCAGGATTTCATAAATGACATGGCAGCAGGGTTAACCATCACAGTAGCTTTGGAAAAGGAACCAAGGGCAGAGGAATTGGAGATACCCCAATACCCTCCCACGCCTAAGATAGCAGCTACATTACCAGTGCATTGCATCCTGTAGGATCTTATGCTCCACATGTGAGAGGCCCCGCTTATGGTTCTGCCTGTTAGCAAGAGACTTGATACCATGTATTGAGTAATAGAGGGCCAGGCTTCCAAAAACCTCAGCTCCCCCACCACTCAATGGTGGTGGAATCAGGGATGTGCCAAATAAAGTTCTAAGAACCATTCATACATGCCACCTGGCAGAGACTCAAGGTCACTCGATATGTTTGGGCGTCGATGCTTCCAAGCATGCATGTTGACCTCCAGAATCAACTCTTACATGCTGTAGATGGGCATGTTGCTGAAGGATGTCACCAGGGATCTGGAAACTTTCAACCTCCTGCTTCCTGAGAATAACTGGAGTACATTCCAGGCACTCATCAAGCAAGGCCAAAATATCTCTAAGGGGTCTGTTTACTAAATCGCGGTAAACGTGAATAACGCGCGTTGTATGACGTTAACGACCGCAAGTGCAGTATAACGCGCGTAAACACGCGCCAACGACCGGTAACGTCATACTACGCGCGTTGACCGCGCTTAACGATCGTAAAGCCCCGCGGCGCGTTAAAACAGCGCAGAAGGTGGAGAGTGGGCGGAGAGAAGGGGTCAATGGGCGGAGAGGGGGCGGGGAGAGGCTCCCCCTCACTAACGCGCTGTAATTCTGAGCTCAATTCCAACGCGAATGAAAACCTGCCGTTGAAGGCATCTTTAAAGATAAGAGAAACCATTTCCGTCAGCAATGTACAGAGAAACCTGGGTAACACACAAAACGTGAGCAGTGTGATACATGTGCACAGAATGAAATGTCACAGAAGACAATAAAAATGACCAGAGGAAACCCCTTTAAAAGCATAAATCAGCAGTTAAACAGTGATAGCAATGGACAACAAGGAACAGAACTCCCTGGAAAGCACAAAATAAAAACCTAATGATATGTGGAAGGGTTCACGCTTCGCAGACCCTCTAAAAGGGAAAGTCACTGTAATGGAGCTGACCTGGGAGTGTAGTGTAATGTCTCCCAATGATATCATTGTTGCCCAGCTCGGATATGGGTGTGTGTCCCTTCTGTGAGGTCCCCCTGAGGTGTATGTGCACCGTTGTCTGCATACAAGGGAAATGAGGCCACAGTAAACCTTTTGCAGAGCAGAGTCCCTGACCAGCCAGGCAGGTCATACTAACACCAGGGACAGCACCATCTCTGTGGCCCCAGTGTGGTGCAATGGACACAGCCAGTGCCTGTAAGACCAGAGGGTCACAGGTTCAAATACCAGCTGGGACTGCCGCCAACCCAGTCACAATAGTCCTACCCACCACTAAAAAGTGAAAGTAAAGACACACCTTTAATGCAGAGAACAAAGGCATGGTCTATTTTTACACCACACCAAACACAGACACCAGAAACAGGCACAGCAACGAAAGCTGAGCCCCGCAAATGCAGCCCTAGAGGGCCCCACAGCATTCCTGTCCCATGCTGTCACATCAAAGATGCCTGTGCTGTATAGCTATGCCCCACCCCCATGGTAGGCAGATGTAGGTCAGGCATATGTATGAGGGACAGCATGAAAACACAGATAAAACGTGGAAAATAGCAGAAAGAAAACTGTAAACATCACAAGTCAGCTGGGCAACAGTGATAGCAATGGGCCACAATAAAAAACACACTCCCTGGAAAGCGAAACCAAAAAAGAAAAGATACTTGGAAGGGATCACGCTACGGAGACCCTTTCAAAACACATCCCCTGTTATTGGAGCATTCGCGGGAGTGTCGTGTATTGTTGCCCAATGATATAATTGTTGGCCAGCTTGGTAATGGGGGATTGCCCCCTCATGCGAGGTTGTATGTGAGGTTACGTGCAAATTGCCTCCATACAAGCTATATGAGTCCACAGTAAAATGGTGCAGAGCAGGGTCTCTGACCTGTCAGGCCAGGTATCCCATCTCCAGGGATCGCATTGTCCCTGTGGCCTCAGTGTGGTGCAACAGACACAGCCAGTGCCTCTAAGACCAGAATGTCACAGGTTCAAATCCCAGCTGGGGCCATGCCAATCCTGCCCACATATTCTCCCCACAACTAAACTGTGATGGAATGGTCACACCCTTATTGCTGAGAACATACGCATGGACAAAACACCAATATTTTACCACACCAGATATAGGCGCATTACCCAGAGCATAGTCCCCCAAATGCAGTCCTGGAGGGCCCCACACCATTCAGTTACCATGCTGCCCCCAATAAAGATACCTGTGCTGCATAACTATGCCCCCCCCCCCTTGTCTGCAGATGTAGCCCATGCATATTTATGAGGGACAGCATGAAAACCCGATCAGTGCCTGGAATGACAGGACTGGAGTTGTGGAACCCTGCCGTAAAGCAGCAGCTAACAGTGACACCCACCCACCCACCCACAGGCCCCATTGGCCAATGAAACCCGAAGAGGTAAGACAATTGGCCCTGCTGTCAACTCCCAATACTAGCAGGTGCATACCTTAGCAATGGCACCCTACACATGGGTATATGGTACACATGCACTAAAAGTTGCCAATGATAAAATGTAGAACTCATGTCCTATGTAAAGCACATTGTGCACATTGAGCTGCGCCACAACAAGCAGTCAGATGTCTGTGGTGTGTGCCGCAGGTCTGGCCCCTGACAGTGTCCAACACCCTTGGGAGTGATCCACCAGAGTATGTCGTACCACATCCATGCATGTACTGTGCCCATGACAGGTGTTGTGTGTATGGCTGCAGAACCCCCCTACAGTAGCACAATGCTGGCATAGGTGTGGGGGTGGCTGTCTGTCCAGCCAGTGTGTGGTGGCTGCAAACACTGTCGACAGGCCACACTGCCAGCAATGTTGCCAGTAGTGGGCTGCCAATGTGCATAATGAGTAGCAAAGTACCATGGGTAGAGGTCGGATAAGGCGGCCTGGCCAGAGTGTATATGCACAGGGCAAAGGGCAGTGACAGGTACATTGTAGTGCCAGGCAACCACCTGCCCAGACAGGGTGACCACGGTAGATGCCGCTGCAAGCTCAGTGTCACCCTGAATGTGCAGTGACCACAGCATGTCTAGGCTCCACCATGGTGCTACATAGTAGTTCACTCATGTGATAAATATGGGTGTTCCCCTGGGGCCCAGTCACAGATGTATCTGCTGGCTGTGTATGCTGGCACCCCAGGTCTGGGTGCAGGCATCTCTGCTGGTCACTAGCAGCCTGTTTGCATCTGGTAGGTGATGTGATGGAGTGGCCTGCAGGGTGTGTTGGCCTGCACCAGGGGAATCACAGATAGTGGTTGGGATTGTCATTTTCTACCAAGTCCCAATGTCAGATTGCTCCTGTGGCATGCATGTGTCTGGATCTGCAGTGACTGACCTGTGGGGTGTCTGCACCTCAGTAGGACTAGGGTTAATGTCCCCCCACCACTGGCACCTTCCAAGGGAGGTAGAATGTGCAGATTATGATGGGTGACCCTGTTTGCCACCCAGGGGTGAGGGGGGGGGGCGGTGGGGCATGGGTCTACACCTGCCCCAAACAGACAGAGATGTCCAAGGTGGTCATGCAGAAAATATCTATCTCACACAGTAACACTGCTGTGGACTTGCGCCATGGACGGTGCTGAGGACCTAGGGCTGGATGCCCCACTGCACACTCAGGGTGAGCAGAGCACCCGCACAATGTGGTGTTGGGCAGGTCCTCAATGCCAGTACAACAAATGGTCAGTACCCCCTATAAGGGCAAGGGGCTGTGGGGGGTGCACATGACAATTTACCCCTACCATGTCCAGAGTCTGTGGGGATGCATTCCATATGGTGTGCCTGTGTGGAGAGCTGATTAGCATGTGCAGTGCATCATGGGGGTGACTGTATTATTCAATCCCTCTGAAACCGCAGCACGAGCTCGCAGCCATTGATAAACCATGGGACAGCACACGTACATCTGGTAGCAGAAAGCATAGGTGCACGACACCCTACAGAGTCTGTAATATATGAGATGCCCCCACTGCTGAAACCCTTACGTACCCACACACATAAAAGAAAAGATCCCCGGGCTCAATGGTACGCGCGTCGCTGCACACGCAACAACGCACGTAGCTCGGCTCGCATACGCAATGTCCCGTCCAAAAGCCTCAGCAATCCCCCTCCAATATACAGGCCAATACCCCTTCCAATATACAGGCCATTGCCCGGGACTCGAACCCATGCTGCCTGTAACAGCGGTCATTACCGTGACCATTGTGCCACAGCTCTCTGTTAGTGCTCTGTGTCGCCACATCTCCCTACTACCCTAGCAACGCACGTTCATATGCCCCCAGCAACGCATGTGGCCACGCCCCCGGCAACACACGTGGCTACGCCCCCGGCAACGCACGTGGCTACGCCCCCGGCAACGCACGTGGCTACGCCCCCGGCAACGCACGTGGCTAGGCAGTAAAGGCACTTATAAGACATGGCAACCATGTCGAGGAAGCCTCCCTTCAGCCAAAGGGACATCTACCTGCTGACAGAGCTTTTCTGCCTACGCCAGCAGAGACTCTTCCCTGGCTCGTCCAAGAGGCAGGACCTGGCCAAAGTCAGGAGGGCCTGGGAGCGGCTGGCCCACCGTTTTAACAGGAGCGCAGACTACCCACGTGAGGTAAGTGCATGGGGACAATTCAACCAAATGATGAGACAAAAGAAAAAACACCCAGCAAACCCTGCAAAAATACACAATGCACTGACAGGGTATAGCAGGTGCTGACATATCCTGCGTCCAGCAAAGCCCTCCACACACCCCTGAAAAAGACACCCCTGCCCCAAGGGGTTAGCTGCACCATGGCAGAGGTGCACCAAAGGTCACAGAGGTATGGTACAGGGTGCCCCTGCAGGCTAAGGATGTCCCCCAACCACAAGACACCCTAGTCCCACCTCCATGGCCAATAGGGAAGGAAGGGGTTCTGGACCATGTCCCTCTTAACTAACAGATTCGCCAAATGAATACATCGATGCTGCAAGCCACAAATGAGGGCCCCCCACCCTGCACACTGACTGCTGGTGCCCTGTGTGAATAGAAAGGCCACAACCCTGCCCCTGAGAGATCCAGCCCCAAATGCGGGCATCCCTCCCCCCCACCCTGCACACTGTCTGCTGGTGCCCTGTGTGAATATGAAGGTCAAAACCCTGCTTAACACACATGTAGGCCCAAATGAGGGCATCCCTCCCCCCCACCCTGCACACTGTCTGCTGGTGCCCTGTGTGAATAGAAAGGCCAAACCCCTGCCCCTGAGTGATCCAGCCCCAAATGAGGGCATCCCTCCCCCCCACCTTGCACACAGTCTGCTGGTGCCCTGTGTGAATAGAAAGGCCAAACCCCTGCCCCTGAGTGATCCAGCCCCAAATGAGGGCATCCCTCCCCCCCACCTTGCACACAGTCTGCTGGTGCCCTGTGTGAATAGAAAGGCCAAACCCCTGCCCCTGAGTGATCCAGCCCCAAATGAGGGCATCCCTCCCCCCCCACCCTGCACACTGTCTGCTGGTGCCCTGTGCGAATATGACGGTCAAAACACTGGCCCTGCCCGATGGAGGCCCCGCAAGGGGTCCCCTGTACCGACCCTGTACCCCGTGAAACAGGCCCTGTATGGGATCACAAGGGGCAAACCACAGGCAAAGAGCAGCCCAGCGACCACTGTAGGTGATAACTGCACACCCCAACAGTGGATGACATGCACATGCAGATGTGTGTAGGTGGCACACACAGTTGGGATGGTACATGTATGTGGTGCGCACATATAGGGCACATGGTGCACACATCAGGGTGGCGTGTTTGTCACACACACATGTGGCTGTTACACGCCACTGCATGGGGGGATGTGTGCCAAAGGAATAGGGGCATGCGCAGGTAGTATGACGTGGGAGTGTCAGTTGCAGGGGCAGGGGCCACCACGTGTCCCCCCGCTAGCTAAGGGCAATGTTCTCTGTAACACCTACAGGTGGAGGACCTTCGAAAGAAGGCAAGGGAGCTGAGGGCCCGGTTCCCCCGATTTGTTGCCAGGGTGCAGCGTGACAGAATGGCACAGCTGAATGGTGAGTACCTGGACACGGCCATGTAGGGGGATGTGTTGTGGAAACACAGGTCCACAGTGACATGGTATGTGGATCATCCACCAGGGGATGACATGTTCTATCTCTCCCACAGCTGATGCACGTGCAGCCAATCAGGCCGAGGTTCCGGAGGAGCCCCCAGACGTAGAGGGCCAGGAGGGGGATCAGGTGCAGCGTGACCAGCAGGACGGCGGACAACAGCAGGATGAGGAGGATGGGGGGGATGGGCACGAGGATGGACCTGAGCCTGCACCCCCAACCCCTGACGAGGGGGATGAGGGGGATGAGGATGGGGCCCACATGCGAGGGGATGAGGGGGAACCCACAGAAAGGGGGACAGAGGTCGGGGAGCCAGGTGAGCAGGATGTGGTGGGGGGGGGATGTCGGTGGAAGGGTAGAGGAACGTGAGTGGCTGGGTGGCAGGGACAGCGACATGGAGATGGGGGTGGAGGGGGATGGGGATGTGGGTGGGATGCTGGGGGCAGGGGGGAGGGAGGTTATGCCCACTGGAGGGGGTGGGGTTGTGGCAGGGTCACAATGGCACGCTCCGCCACAGGGCACTGGGGGCACCAGCCACCTGCCCCTTGATGAGGGCACGGAGGGCCAGCTGGACGTGTGCATGCCACACATGGCCGCAAGCAGGACCGCTGTCCATGCAGCCACACAGACACATGGATCAGTGTGTCTGTGTGGCTGCATGTGCGGCCAGCGCCTGGCTGCAGCTGTGCGTGCACAGGCACAGGCCCAGAGGCAGTTTGGCCTAATCCAGGGGCAGGTGCTTGCGACCCTGTCGATGGTGGCTAACCGTCTGCGGGAGCGGGATGAGCGCCGTGACTGATCCACACACAGTCAGTCACCATCCGACAGGGGCACCCAGGGTGTGTAATATGTGGACACACATAGCACACCTGCCCTGTGGCGGACCGTGCCATTCTGTGGCCATGTCAGGGGCACGGGGGGGAGCAGGGCCATGTAATCCCGTTCCAGAGGGCATTGTTGACCATGCTGATGTAACCAACAGCAGATAGACCATGTGACACATGGCCCATGTGTGGCCACATGAACATGTGTACATTCTGTTTTAATCAAAGTTGTATAAATACGTTTACGTTTACACATACCAACTGTGTGTGCAGATGTGCCTCATTGCCAGGTGACAGTGATGTGCGAGTGATGGGTGTGTCTGTGGCGACTAGGAGGGGCAGGGGCCGAAGTGGAACAGGTTTAGTCCATGTTGACAGCACACCCGCACACATGTAACTATCACGCTGCAGCAAGGTTGGGCCAACGTGGGGGAGGTGAGTGACGTGCATGACCGACATGCAATAGCATGTGTGTGGCTCCCTGGGCCACACACAGCCCAGAGTAACAATGATACATACGGAGGTGTGGAGCAGGTGGCCTGTGTGACCAGTACAGCAGGTCCACGTACTGTTGGCCTGGTTGGACGGGTGCAGGACAGCTGTGGTGTATGTGTGGCGGTGTGCAGAGGGGAGAACCACATACTGTGCACCGCAAGGTCACATGAGGCTGACACCGGAGGGGTGGCGGGGAAGAGGCCGAACGTGTGTTGCCATGTGAGACCGTGTGGGGCCTGGGAAAAACTGTGCATATGTCAGGCACGTGTATCAGCATGCAGGACAGAGATGGGGGATGGTACACGTTGGTCAAACGGGACATTCCAAAACATATTAACAACATGTTGTGTGTCGCCATGGGTGGACATCCAGGGCCCAGGGGGGTGCGGGAGCATACCGCCGTTGGTGGACATGGGGCCATCGGTGGGGACACACACGGGGGTTGTGGGGGTGCACACAGCAGAGGGCGGGATAGCGGCTCAGCGGGATGATGGCCAGTGGTGTGACACACTGAGGTGGTCATGCGGAGGGTGCAGGCTGCAGTGTGGATGATGCTACAGGTGACAGTTGCTGTATGTCGTCATGTGAAACCAATGTGGTACTGGTATGTGCCAGGATGGGTGGCAAGGGGGTGTAGGTGTATACAGTGGCCACCGGTGCATAGTGTGACGGGTAGCCATTACTGGCGGTGACACCAAGGTGCTGAGCTCCACCCACGCCTGGCCCGTATCTACAGGACCAGGGTCCTGCTCGGGGACCTGCGGGAGGGACAGGTATTCTCCCTCTACCGGTTGGACAGAAGGGCCATTAGGGAGCTCTATCAGGAACTCAGACCTGACCTAGAGCCCCTGACTGCCAATATCTAATGTGTGGGTGTGTTTACTTGCACCCCTCCAACACGACAACCATGACAATATGGGACCTGCCCCCTCCCTCATTGTGTCATGTACAGGGTGCTACATCAGGCAGCCTTCTGCATATGCCACCCTGGGAACTCGGACCCATGCTGCCCGTATCAGCTGTCAGTGCAGTAACCATTGTGCTACAGCTCTGTATGGGTCAGGGATGTTTGCTGGCAACCCTCCGACACATAACAGACATATACATGCCGCCACACTCAATGAATAATGTGTGGGTGTGTTTACTTACACCCCATATGGACAGCAAACATAGACATGCCCCCTCACTCACTATCTGATATATGGGTGTGTTTGCCTGCATCCCTCCGACACGTCCAGGAAATAAAATATAATTGGCGCTGCCCCCTCCCTCATTGTGTCATGTACAGGGTGCTACATCAGCCAGCCTTCTGCTAATGCCACCCTGGGGACTCGAACCCATGCTGCCCGTATCAGCTGTCAGTGCAGTAACCATTGTGCTACAGCTCTGTATGGGTCAGGGATGTTTGCTGGCAACCCTCTGACACATAACAGACATATACATGCCCCCACACTCAGTGAATAATGTGTGGGTGTGTTTACTTACACCCCATACGGACAGCAAACATAGACATGCCCCCTCACTCACTATCTGATATATGGGTGTGTTTGCCTGCATCCCTCCGACACGTCCAGGAAATAAAATATAATTGGCGCTGCCCCCTCCCTCATTGTGTCATGTACAGGGTGCTACATCAGCCAGCCTTCTGCTAATGCCACCCTGGGGACTCGAACCCATGCTGCCCGTATCAACAGTCACTGCAGTAACCATTGTGCTATAGCTCTGTATTAGTCTTGTATGTCTGGGTGGCTACTTATGCTTTACGCGCGGTGGCCCGCTCGTTAGTTTCGTAATGCGCCAGTTAACGCTCGTTGGTTTCGTAACGCGCGCTAGGTCTTCCGCGGTCCCGCCCATCTCCTTATTTGGGGGTTTGTCTTCTTAACGCGGCTCCTACCGCGAACTGCACTAACGCGATTTAGTAAACAGACCCCTAAGTTTCTTACCAGGGCCTCTTTTGATGCCTTTGAATCAGCAAGCAGAGCTTCAGCAGTCTGCAATGGAGCTCACAGAATGACCTGGTTACAGGCATCAGATTTCAAGCAATGGGTCCAGGACAAACTGGCTAATATCCCATGTACTGGCGAAAACCTTTTTGGCAAAGATTGGAGAGAAAGCAGGGGAGGTTGAGACAGATGATCTCACCCTAAAACACCTTTCCAGGAAAACTGACCCATCCAAGAGGAAGGCACTTCCCAAGAAATCTTTCTATTCTAAAAAGAAAAGATACTATCCTTCTTATCCACCTTCTGCTGCCTATCAACCTCAGCATTCTCAGCAGAGGCACCATTGCCCTCACCAACCCAAGGCTTCATGAGATAGATCTGCATACAATGGAAGCAGTACATGCAGATCTACAGTATCTTATGCATATTCTTTGTGGATATCCTGAAAACCTGACTGGCCTGGGGGTTCCAGAGGACTGGATTGAGAACCACTGGTCTAGGTAACAGGGAAGAACTGCTCCTGCTTTGGGAGAGAAAACCTGGGAGTTGGGTTTCAGCTCCCCTCCAGAGTTCTAAGCTTGGACTCAGACTTAAAGAAATAACAAGATTTATTCTGCCCTAGTTCTAGGTTCGAGCTCAGAAGAAAAAGATTCTGCATTTCTTGACAATCATGCAACTTTAAGGTTCCCTTGAGAAAAAGTTGAGCTTTGCATCTTTCAGAGACGAAACTGCCATCCAAATGGTAAGATCTAACCATAAATAAAGAGAGTTGGATTTTTCCCTAGCAGGAAAAGGCACAAAAGATTTAAATGGGACTGGGCTTGTATCTAGATTCAAACAGAATTTATAGTACTTGTGCACAGTGGCATTCCCAGGCCCTATCACTACGAGTGGGTGTCCTCCCATTGCTGTTGGCACTCCCTGCATGGCACGGTGCTGCACACTGCGATGCACCCCCCCACCCCCAGCTATCCTCATAGAGGCAGTGTTGCAATCTTACAAATAAGCTGGCTTTCCTTGGAACCTCTCACTCCAGGGGCAGGTCACTCTTCTCGCTCAGCTGAAGTCTCATGATTCACGAGACTTCAGCCGGAAGAGAGGAGCGGCCAACTTCTGGAACACGAGGTATGACAGCAAGCCAACTTAATCGTAAGTTTACTTCACTGCCTCCGTGGACAGGGCAGAGGTGCACCCCCCTCCTGGCCAGCACCCGGGTCAGCCCTCATCCATGGCCCTGCCCTTCATACACCACTGCTTGTGCAACATTCTCAGAAATCATTGGGTTTCAATTACCAAACTATCTAGCTGGTTTAAATGGTCTTGGTTTCTATTATTAGCCAGCAGTGCAAATTTTTAATTTACATTTTTTACAAGTTTACCTTAATTACTGATTTATTTTGGAAGATATTGTTATTTAATGATTCTATTTCTGTCTTTGGCTTACTTTGGTAAATATTCATATTGCTATTTCTTTGTGAGCTGCTTCTTGTTCATGACAGTAAAAGAAAAAGTTGGATTCTAGTATTTTTTTCTTCTTTTATTCTGAACACAGTACATTATATTACAGGGCTCAGTACCCACTATTTCATTTAGAATTAACAAATGTCACTGCAACTGATACAAATCCTTTGAACCCTATAAATTTTCCAAGTGATGGAGTGCATATCTATGCACCAAAAATCTCCAACCTCTTGATGATGTCTTAGGACTTGTCTGCTGTAGATTTTATACAATGGCAGGGCAGAAAAGGCAGCCCCGGGTTATACACACATTATAGGAAATTAAACCCTTTGATACAGATGAGCCATTTCACTGACTTGTAGACATTTTTGGGGACATATTTAATGTCAGTGGCTGGGCTAGTTAAAGTGCCTAGCTCTTGCTGATCTATTTAAAACAGCAGAAAATATGCAGTTTCTGCCGCTGAACATTTGGGCTCGCCGGGCATCAGCAATGCTATCTGGTTACTGGTGATAGTCAGTTGATAACCAAATGGCACTAACCGGTTAAAGTTAGTACAACCATTCACCTGTTGTAACTTTAACTGGTTTAGCTATCCGATTAGCAGCTGAATTTCACAATTAACTGGATAGCAACCATCACTGCTCCTGACCTACCTACATACCACCCTGGTTTTAATTGAACATTTTCCCCATGGTCTGTGGGAATTTTCAGTGGCATTACCCAGTTAGTGGCACTGAATATTGGACTGATCATATTTTAACCAGTTAGCAAGTCCGCTAACCAGCTAAACACCTTGAAAATGCCCCCTTTGGACTTATTTTGCCCTACATTTATCCAAAACTTAAATATGGCCCTGGGATTTGTACCAGGATTTAGAGGAAGTGAAAAAAATGAAAAGGGTTCTAGAAAAGTTTGAGAAGTGGTCCACAGTATGGCAAATAGCATTAAATACAAATATAATGCCCAAAGTCTCACCAAACATGAACCAAGGGAAGTTGGAGATGGTCAAGAATGACATAGAACGTGTACAACTTGATCTGTTGGGTGTCAGCAAACTGAAATGGAGTAGAACCAGCACTTTGCATCTGATGATCACATGGAATACTATGCTGGAAACGAAAGACAAAGAAGAAATGGTGTTGCATTTGTAATTAAGACAAAACTTGCAAGAACCGTAATGAAATACAATGCAGTCTGTGAGTGCTTGATTTCTATTTGTCTAAGGGGATTGCCCATCAACAACTATTATTCAGGTATATTCCCCAACAACAACTTCAGAAGAGGAAGATGTTGATGAGTTCTATGAACAAGTACAAGCTGAAATTGGCAGAACATGCAAACAGGATATTCTGATAGTCATGGGTGACTGGAATGCAAAAGTTGGCAACAAAGAAGAAGGCAAAGCGGTTGGAAAATATGGCCTTGGACACAGAAATGAAGCTGGAGAAGACTGATAGAATTCTGCAAGAGCAACAATCTATTCATCTCAAACACCTTCTTCCAGCAACACAAGCGGCGACTGTACACATGGACTTCACTCAATGAATTGTACAAAAATCAAATTGACTACATCTGTGGAAGTCAATGTTGGAAAAGCCAATAACATCAACAAAGACAAAACCCAGAGCAGACTGTGGTACAGATCACTAACTGATAGTATGCAAACTCAAGCTAAAGCTGAAAAAGAGCAAGCCACTCATGAATGTAGCAAAATATAACCTTGAGAATATACCACCAGAATTTAAAGACTGCCTGCAAAGTTGATTAGCTGATTTGAATACAAATGACAGCACTAGAAGACTTATGGGGTGATATCAAGAAAGTTGTGCTGGAAGAAAGAGAGAAGTCTTTACAAAAGGTGAAAAAGCAAAAACAGCCAAAATGGAAGACCGAAGAAACTTTGGAAATTGCTCAGAAACGCAGAGAAGCTAAAGCCAGAAGAGAAAGAGAGGCAATAACAGAATTCAACAGAGATTTCCCATGTGCAGCAAGGCGAGACAAGGAGAAGTACTACAATGATGCATTCAAGGAAATAGAATCAGAAACTATTAGAGGAAGAACAAGATTGGTTCTTCCTCTATTTGGAATGCTACAAGATGCTCAAGGATCCATGTTGAATGATGGTGAGAAAATCAAGAAAAGATGGAAAGAATATATAGAGTCATTATACCATAAAGATCAAGTGGACCAACAGTCATTTCAACCTCTGTCTTATGATCAGGAAGAAGACAAAGCAGCATTGAAAGCACTATTAAAGAACAAAGCACCAGGTATTGGTGGCATTCCCATTGACATATTACAGCAATCGTATGCGACTGTTGCCATACTTCAAGGCTCTACCAGGAAATTTGGAAGACAACATCATGGCCAACTAACTGGAAAAGATCTATGGGTCCGATATTCAACTGGGACAGCTATGTGCTGCTATGGCACATAGCCATCGCCACCGACCTCGAACCCCAGATATTCAATGCCGGGGTGATATCCAGCCCCAGCATTGAATATGCAGGGTCAACGCACAGCCTCTGATGCCGCAGAAGTGAACTGAGTAGCGCTGATATTGCACTGCTACCTGATTATCTCCCACAGGCAAAACTATGTCAGCCTTTGCTTTGCCTAGTTTTACCCACAGGTCACTAGTTGGGTAGCAGTGCACTATTGCCACTACCTGGTTAGCAATTGTCACCACACACAACACGCCCCGATGCTAAGTGGTTAGCATTGGGACATTTAGCAATGTTAGTTGGCGATATTCAGCATTACTAACCATGCTAGTGCCATTGAATATCCAATTCAGTATCACTTACACTGTTTACATGTCAGTAAACCATGTAAATGCCTTTAGAATATAGGGCCCTATACCAATACTGAAGAAAGGTGATTCAACTTACTGTGGAAATTATCGCACAATCGCTCTGATCCCACATGCCAGCAAGATTTTACTGAAGATCATCCAGCGGAGACTAGAATCATACCTGGAATGAGATCTGCCTGAAGTACAAGCAGGGTTCAGGAAAGGGCGAGGAACGAGAGACATCATAGCGGATATTAGATGGATCCTTGAAAAGACAAAAGAATACCAAAGGGATATTTATGTGTATTTTCTTGGCTACAGCAAGGATTTTGACTGTGTAAACCATGAGAAACTCTGGGCCACATTAAGAAGCATGGGTTTACCAGAACACCTGATAGTTTGCTTGCACAGCCTTTACATTGATCAAGAAGCAACAGTTCGAATGGAACAAGGAGATACAGAATGGTTTAAAATCAGCAAAGGTGTATGACAAAGCTGTATACTTTCCCCCTACCTGTTTAATTTATATGCAGAACAAATCATCAGAGAAGCAGGACTGTATGAAGATAACAGAGGTGTGAAGATTGGTGGAAGACTCATCAACAACTTTTGCTATGTTGATGATACCACATTACCGGCTGAAAGTGAAGACGATCTGAAACATTTGCTTCTCAAGATCAAGGAACATAGTCTTAAAATGGGCCTGCACCTTAATGTAAAGAAGACAAAGATCCTGACAACTGGCAAAATCCATTGTTGATGGAGAAGAAAATGAAATAGCGTACAACTTTAACCTGCTTGGATCAATAATCAGTAAAGAAGCGACAGTCAAGAAATCCCATGATGTATTGCTTTTGGCAGAATGGCTCTGAAGGGCCTAGACAAGATTCTCAAGAGCAGAGATATTTCTCTCCATACAAAAATTTGATTTGTTCAAGCCATGGTGATACATTTCAGTGACTCCCTTGAGTGCGTGTGCACAAGAGGTTTTCGAGTAGAGGATGAAAATGAGAAAGGTACAAGATATAATGGGCAGAAGATGGGAACTGTTTTCACAAGAGAGCAATGGGAGGAAGGTATTTCAACATCCTTAGCTCTGTAAGAGAAAGAACATTTTCCACAGCTTTATATGTGTTGTGTAGCCAGGAGATTGAGAGCAACAGAAAAGCTCAGCTGCCTGGATCTCTATCATGTTGCCAGAGATCCAGGAGTCTTCTATAGTAATGGTGTGCTGAGAAGGGAAAATATGAAAGTGATTAATAGATGGCCTGGTAATATCAATCTTCTTGATTTAACTGAATAAACTGGAATCAAGTGGAAATAGCTCAATACTAGAAAAAGATTTCGGTATAACTATCTGGGGTGGGGAGAGGAGTCAAAGACTGAGGCAGAATGCCCAGGGTCATTCTGGCAGTTTTAATTTAATTTATTGTGCCATTCATATTCTGCTTTTAATGATGTAGCAGGGCTTCCACAAACTCCCTCTCTATGTGGGTCATTCTGTTCCACAAATAGCGGGATGGACGTCCCCTGCTGGCTTCGGCAAAAGCTTCCCCATATGAACAATGCATTTGTATGGGGAGGCTTAGACAAGGGCAGGAAGAGACATTCTGGAGGTGGACCGAGGGGGCATGGGCAGTCCATGATCCTGGACATACAGGGCGGATTCTGAGGTCGGCCCTGTATGTCCGGGGCTGTGAACTTAGACAGGGGACTTATTCCACCGCAGAGGTGGAATAAGTCCCCCTGGATGTCGGAGGATTAAACTGCTGGGCCGGGAACAAAAGGTAGGGGGTGCAGGAAGTTCCCCGAAGGCAGACTCTGGCCATGGGAGGCGGGATTGAGGGTCCGTCTGAGGGGAATGATGTAAATTGGCAGCGGCCAGCATTTGCGGCTCCTGAATGGAGCCGTGGTACCATGGTGACAGTACGCCATGGCACTGCAGCTCCATTCAGGAGCCTGACTGAGGTAGCTGGGCAAATGACTGTGCATGCAGGCCAATCCGAATTGGGGCCCAGCCTGCACGTTCAGGCCCTAGACCTGATTCTGATCCCGTGGGCTCATCTAGCCCCATGGGATCACAATCGGGTCTACCTCCGGGCTTCCAATTCCAATCGGACACACAGGAGCCTGGACGGCAACATCGGAATGTGCTTCCATGTGTATAATGAGGAAGTTTCTGGAGCTTTACTCCAAGTTGATGCTGAGTAGTAATGTGATATAATGGATGATGTGTCCTAGTATTTGTTAAAACCTGGTGGGAGCTCCCTGACTAAATTTTGGGGGAAGCCAGAGGGGTCTTTGGGAAGGCTGGGCATACCAGCATTGGGAGTGTACTGGAGGCAGCCCATGAGGCCACTTGAGGCCTCTAAAACATTCACAACAGATATCTAGGTGGCTAATCTTAGTAAAATATTCACCCTGTCTGCATATACTGATATTTCTATCATAAATTGTGGTCCTTGGCTTATCCAAATGAACTTTGGCAGTTGCCGCTCCCCTTAGCCTTCTACCCCTGATGTCTGCATGCTGGAGAGCTTCTTTTTCCCCTATGTAAATATTTCATTGGCTTCTCCTGGATCCAGTAATTGCTACTTCTTTTCCCTATTGTTAGTCACAGCTTACTAACTAGTTCAAGGCTATGGCTTCCCAGACAATCCATTCCCAGGAGCCTCCTGTTTACCTTACTTTCACTTTCTTGGCTTAGGACTAATCTGTCTCTTTTCTCACAGTGCTGCCTACAGCTCCAGCTGACAAATGTCTTCAAATCCTGAGGCTGTTTCTGTCCATGAGGAACCTGGCTCATTACAGCTGGCAATGCATAGACTTCTTCAAACACACAATGACAACAGTGGTTACAAATGCAATTTATATAATTTTGCAGTCGTTTTGAGCAGTGTGTGTAGAATAGCTGGCACAATATGATTTAATGTTCTGATTTCTCTTGCCTATAACTAAGTGAATAGTAGATAACAGAATTACACCGCTGATACGTTTGTGGCTTGAATAAATCAGAATTTTGGCCATGTTGATACAGTAGATGATATTTTTGGCACAGTACTTAAAATGATGCTTCATGTATTAAATAATTATTCTCCCAAAGCTGAGAAGTATATAGTCTGGGGAGACCACCTATCTATCATTACCCTGAAGGATTCCTTCACTATGGTCAAGGTTCCAGGCTGCAACATGCCAACAACAAATTGGTTCCTGTGGGTAAACTCAGCTTTTGCTCTTTAGCTTTACCATGAATTGGTGGGCAGCAATTAGAAATTAACAAGAAAAGGAAATCTGAACCCATGTAACCAAGAGCAAACATAAACAACAAAGCAAGAGCGAGTAGTAGGATAAATAGTTAAAGTCTTTATTCAGGGGTACAGTTCAGCCACACCCAACATGGCTGTGTTTTGGCACCTGCCTTCCTCAGGGGTGTATTGGCACCGATACTGCAACAGTATGAATAATCTTCTTGTGCAAAGTAAACTTTCTAAGAAATACTTGGCGGTCAAAGCTGGTATCTTCCGATCTGTGCGACAATCATCAAAAGAACGCTTAGGAAGTTTATTTTGCACAAGAAGATTATTCATAGTGTGCAGTATTGGTGCCAATACATCCCTGAGGAAGGCAGGTGACAAAACACAGCCGTGTCAGGTGTGGCTGTACTGTACCCTTGAATAAAGACTTTAACTATCTATCCGACTACTAGCTCTTGTTTGTTGGTTGTGCCTTTGCGAGTGTCCCATTTGCTTCCACATTGGACTTACCAAGAGCAAACATACCATGTGGTTACTCTCTGTCAGTTGTCTTGGACTCCCCCAGAAACACATACTGATGAATATTAGAGAAGCAGTTCTGCAGTCAGCATCGGGTGCTGGGCACATAACCACCAATGAACAGATACAGTTTGACCATAAGAGTCAATATATAGACAAAATGTCTCCATATCCAGGGCCGGCCCTGCCACTAGCTGGATTAGGCATCTGCCCAAGGCAGCAGGACTTGGGGGCAACAGCAAAACATGGCATGGGCCCTTTTAGTGATGAGGGCCTGTACTGGGGCTGGAGCAGCTGGGTGCTGGGGAGGAGTGATCCGGTGAAGAGCAGTGGCAGCTTTGCTTATTGTTGCTGCTGCTGCAGTGGAGACTATATAGAAGTGTTCGCAGACCACAGCTGCTGATTCAGCAGCACATCACAACATCAACCTCTGGGTCTATGAAGTCACAGGGGTAGGCATGGCATCCAGGGAAGAGGTGGAGAGAAGCTTGTAGCGGTGGTTCTTTTATGCTGCTGGGTAAGGAGGAGGCAGCTGTGCACAGGAGCAGTGTCAGTAGATGAAAGCAGACTACAGTAAGGAAGCAGCTGCAGCCTGTGAAAGGGGTGCAGGAAGAGAAATTAGGTAGAAGTAGCCCCAGGGATTGGTGGGTTGTGGTGGAGGGGAGATGCTGGATATCTGGAGGGCAAGGAAAGATGAGATGCTGGACACTTAGGGATGCTAGGGAAGGGAAGGGAAGGAAAGATGCTGGACACCTTGAGGGGCTACTAGGTGAGGGAAAATGATGGACAAATTGAGGGGGTACTAGGGGAGGGAAGGGGAGATGCTGGAAGTCTTGAGGGGGTGCTGTGAGAGGGGAGGGGAGACTCTGGACACCTTGGGGGAGGCTATGGATGGATGTTGCTGGACACCTTGGGGTGTTACTGGAGGAAAGATGATGGACACTTTGGGGGGTGTTATGGAAGGGGATGGAAGATGCTGAACAACTTGAGGGAGTTATGGAAGAATGATGCTGGGCAACTTGGGAGGGGGGTGATAGGGAAGGGGAGAGTAGATGCTGGACATTTTGGGCGGAGTTAAGGAAGAGAGATGTTTGACACCTGGGGAGGGACAAGGGAATGAAAATATTGAACTACAGTGGATGGAATATATCCTTGAGCTGCCTGAGGAGGGGGTGGTGTATGGCTGAAGGTTTCTCTAGGGCCTTGGATACCCTTGGGCTGTCCCTATTCATTACAGTTGATGAAGGGCCAGAGGTATTCCGGGATTGTGGGGGGGGGGGGTGGGGTGGGGGGAGGGGTAGGGGAGAGACCAAATGTTATACATAGAGTGATGATGTTTACCCACTATAGGGTAGATTCAGCTCCCCAAATAGCGGGGTTGTACTTCCAGGTTGGACATGCATCCCCCATTATTCACCAAGACCATATTCTGTGCCAACTGCTCCCCATACATATAGAGGGTTTGTGTTGGGAGCACTGGATGGTGGCAGGAGAGGGCGGAATGGAGGTGGAGTGGGGGCAGAGCAAAGCACCCGGACGTACAGGGCCTATTCAGGTCAGGGCCCTATACATCCATCAGCTGTCTGTTGCACACCTGACTTATTCCACCTTGGAGGAGGAATAAATGCTGGGCATTGGGGCAATCAGGGCATGTGACCCTCCCCACAAAACAGGGCTGCCATGGGAGAGCCCCCGCTGTCTGATCCTGACCCTGGCAGCACCCACAGAGGGTGTGGCGACGGGGAAAAGGTCTGTTTTTGCAGGCTGCATTTTGGTTATCAGTCTGGACGTGCTGGTGCCATGGCACCAGCATACCAGCCGGATCCTTGAGCAATAGAGATGGGTAGGCACTTGGATGTCACCAGCTCAGAATGCCGTGCATACTTGGCCATCCAAGTGCCCTGATTCTGCAACCACGGGAATGTATAGCTCCTGCGGTTACAGAATCAGGTACAACTAGGCCACATACATTTGCTGCCCGTCTGGATGGCCCGGATGTGCAGGCCTCCACCTAGATATCTTTAGTTGTGTTAAGTGGCTGTATAAACAACAGTCTTAATTTTAAGAAGATAACGTTTTCCATTTATGTTCAAGATACAATATTCAGTGGTCCAACATACACAGATATGCTGGCTGAGAATCCACATAAAGATCTTTGTTATTTGTCCTTGTTTTATTTAAAATTGAACCTAGACAGTCCTTTATTACTGGGCGCGAGCTGGTAGCATGTGTTCTGGCACTCACTGAAGGTGCACTGGGACATGCATTGCCAGCTAGCGTGGGGCCATGACAGCATAGGGCAAGTCCCACACTAACTGTGCAACCCATGTTGTGGTCACGAGTAGGCTGTGAGGGTTGCGAGTGGGTATGGTAAGCTCGGATCAGTTAGCACTGGGTTCACAATGCATGCTAATTGCATTAGCGTGGGTTCACCCAACGGCATCTTAATAGGTGAAGTTAAGTGCACCCACGCTATTATGGCCCACATTAGGGGAAAGTGCTTCGTGTTAACTGCCAGAGAAATGCTTTCAATGCTCCCGATAGGTAATGCTGTGGTGTTGCACCTAACATGCCACCATTTTATCACTTTTGGTGCATTAGGTGCAACACCCTAGTGCCCTTCAGTAAAAAACCTCTTTAGTGTTTTTTGATTTCATTATTTTATACTTTACATTAATTGCTTTCTTTTTCTTTTTATTATTGCTTTGTAATTTGCTGCTTATTATGTTTTATATTTTTGATTTAAAGTCTGGTTGTTAATTATAGCCTATAGTTTTTTGCTCGAAAAACAAAGAAAGGCATGTAACTTGAAATTCACTGTCAAATAAATAAATATAAAGTCAGATTGATGCTCCTTATTTCAAGACAACTTTAGTGTCGAAGCTGAATATTTTCTCTGCTTTTCATTCATGAATTCATGCTCTTGTCTCCTTTGGATCAACACTGCCTATTCTTGTTTCCTCATTATTCCCTTTCTTAACACCTTATTTGACAGCAAAATGTTGCAAAGAAAGGAGAAAATGGTGTTACTGAACAATGTGTGTGAGTTCTAGATAAAGTTACTATGGTGTGCGCTCATATGGGAACTGTGTTAAGGTCCAAATGTAGACTATTATTGATATTTTGGATTTATATAGGGTGCATTACAACAAATTATATCCAGGCATAATGATTCTCTTCCCCAGAGATGAGAGATGAAGTGACTTTCTCAAGGTTACAAAAGTACAAAGGTGATCACATAAAATAAATGAAATAAATCCCAAAGGTTCAGAAGCTATTACATAAAACAAAACTAACTAAAACCCAAATGGCCATGTTTCAATGTGGCACCTGCATCAGGGTAAAACTCATAAACAAGATAAGTAACTGAAAACAACATATATTAAAAGTTACTAATACCCACATTTGTCATACATCAATTGGGATTGCAAATGAAATCTCTTGTTCTATTCTTTATAAGATGAACAAATATTTTGTAAATTATGATTTTTAAACCATATAGAAGAAGATATAATTTTTTTAAGCATCTGAAATGCAACACACCCAAAGGGATTGTCTAAGTCATCCAGTCTCTTAGAACCCATTAATCTCAGATCTTATGGGGCATTTGATATAAACCAATTACCTAAAGATCATAATAACAATTACATGCCTTAATCATTATTTAGAGCCAAACTTGCCTACTTATCTCAAAAATAAAACAATTATGGAGTCTTCTCTGACTTTATCAATAGATGTGTCAAATATTTTTTGGTCATAAATATTTTATACTATTCAGTCTCTGTCTCTATAAACGCGTTCTTGTATCAAAGAAGTTCCTGTTTGACTTCCTTCTTTACAGAATTTTCTCTGCCTTCTGACCACCTTAAGGACCTAGCGATAGGCTTTCCTATCATTAGGTACTTTGAAATATAGCAGATTAATTTAACTTTGAATTGATTTCAATGCTTCTCTTTCACGAAGTCGTGTGATTACTGTGTTAGTCCACTTTAATGGTAGTTACTGTAGATAAAAGGAGAAACAAAAAGGAAAATAAGGTGATACCTTTTTATTGGACTAACAATACATTCTTAGACTAGCTTTTGAAGGTTAAAACCACCTTCTTCACGTCAGGACAGTATGAACAACAGATGACAATACTGTAATATATAAGTGAATTACAAAAGCATTCCATTGACAGTCTCAGGAGAAGAGGTTGGGGAAAATTCGGAGTAATGGAAAGGTGGGTGATCAGAAAATAACAGACTGTAAATATTTACATATTTGCTGCAGCGGCCATTAAAACAGCTCCCCAATCGGGGTAGAGCAGAGGGTGAGCGTTCCTTTCCCGCTCCTACACTCCGGCCCAATCCGGGCCGTGGGAGACTTCAGCGGCAACGATAAAAGGCAGCCGCGGGCACGAGACAGCCCTCTTTGCTGCAGCGGCCATTAAAACAGCTCCCCAATCGGGGTAGAGCAGAGGGTGAGCGTTCCTTTCCCGCTCCTACACTCCGGCCCAATCCGGGCCGTGGGAGACTTCAGCGGCAACGATAAAAGGCAGCCGCGGGCACGAGACAGCCCTCTTTGCTGCAGCGGCCATTAAAACAGCTCCCCAATCGGGGTAGAGCAGAGGGTGAGCGTTCCTTTCCCGCTCCTACACTCCGGCCCAATCCGGGCCGTGGGAGACTTCAGCGGCAACGATAAAAGGCAGCCGCGGGCACGAGACAGCCCTCTTTGCTGCAGCGGCCATTAAAACAGCTCCCCAATCGGGGTAGAGCAGAGGGTGAGCGTTCCTTTCCCGCTCCTACACTCCGGCCCAATCCGGGCCGTGGGAGACTTCAGCGGCAACGATAAACAGACAGCCGCAGGCAGGCGCGCCCGCGTCTTGCGGGCCCGCGCCTGAGGGCCTCGCAAGAGGGCCCTTTGGCATGGCCCTTAGGCGGGGCACGACAGGCAGACAACGAAGCAACAACCAACCATCAAATAAAGCACCAGCCCTACAAACGCGTCACTATAGCATATATGAACAAAACCAGTTCATCACCAAACAAACTTTAAGTTACATCTTCAATAGCCAATGTACTAAAGTGCACAGGAGAAAACAACGAAGGAACAGAGCATTATCATAAATTGTTTAAGTCACTATATACTTTTATTACATTGAATATATCAGCATTTATTACCTTTATTACCTTAAACATAATTACATTTACTGCTCTCTTTTGTATTACCATACCTATACTGCTATCTTTTACTACGTATACTACTAATATACTCTTATATGTTGCTAATATTCCTATTATAAATATTGCTAAAATAATTTTATGGTTACTAACACATCACCATTATACTACTACTAGTGTTCCCTTAAGCAACAGTTTGCTTTCACTATTGCCATTACCTCTCCTATATGGTTACATTGTTACTCAACTGTTTACACTGTTGCCAATACCTATCTCATATAATCACACTGTTGCAAACACCTTACCAATCCTACTAACACTCTCTCCTCACTAATTACAATTGTCTCCCACCTGCCTCCACGGTTGCCAACATATTTACAATCTCATCTTTAGCATTCCCAAAAACAACATTTTACACCCACCATTATTCCTATACACACACTAATTCAAAGCAAAAATGAAAGCTGCACAAGTCATTATACAGCTCTTATATTTAATAAGTATTACTTTAAGTATACTAACCTCCTGTGGAATATGCTACCAATCACAACACTTACTCTATCATCCTGCTAGAATAGCTCATCTTTATATTGCCCCACCACATATCAATCATATGCACATTAATAACCACAAATCATACACACACACACATAACCCACCAACAACTAAATACTCAGACACACGGATAAGAAGATTAATCAATATACAAACTAAAACTGATAATGAAATAAAAAAACTGAATTCACTCAATCAAAACCTGAAAATTATCCTCATAAATGTAAGATCTGTCAGGAATAAAATTCCAATCATCATAGATCTCCTCACTGATGAAAACCCAGACTACCTCTGCTTAACGGAGACATGGTTGAGCAATTCCGATACAGTCCTAACTAACCAACTAAAAATAAAAGGATATACTTTATTCATCTGTAACCGAAATAAAAGAAAAGGTGGTGGAGTCCTGATACTAGCAAAATCTAGCTTGAATTGTTCCACTTCCATTAGTGAAACTAATGAAAATACTGATATACTAATGATAGAAAACAGAAACCTAGCAATCTGCCTATTTTATAGACCCCCTGCTTCAAACACCCATAATTTGACATCTATACTAGAAACAGCATGCAAAGCATCCATGAACAAACCTCATATCATCCTAGGTGATTTTAACTTACCAACCTGCAATAATAACCAATCTTCAATAATACTAGAATCAATGGATGTTATAGGCTATCAACAAATCATTAAACAACCTACTCATACTAAAGGTAATATTCTGGATTTAATATTCCTTCCCATGTCATTCACTATTTCACAGGCCAAAGGCCAAGGCAGAGAGGCTCGCATCCTGGAGACAAATGCATGGCTGCGTGGATGGTGTCATCGAGAGCGTTTTGGTTTCCTAGACCATGGGATGCTTTTCCAAGGGTTGCAAAGCAGAGATGGCATCCATCTGTCCAAGAGAGGTCAATGCATCTTTGGTAGTAGACTGGCTAATCTACTGAAGAGGGCTTTAAACTAGATTCCTTGGGGATGGGTGAAGAAAGCCCCCAGGTAAGTGAAAGCCCCCAGGTAGGTGATACATTAAATACCTTTATGGAAATGGGTAACAGGGGTAACATATGGAAAGCAGTGTGTATTAATGCCCGTAGCATGGGAAATAAGATCTCTGAGGTTGAAGCTTTGGTGGGAGTGGCTGACTTGGATTTAGTGGCAGTTACAGAAACATGGTTCACAGAAAACAATGACTGGGATGTAACTATACCTGGCTATACTTTATTCAGGAAGGACAGGGTAGGAAGAAGAGGAGGAGGAGTGGCACTATATGTAAAAACTACTATTAAAGCTTTGGAATTACAGAGCTTAAAAGGGAGAGAGGAGGCATTGTGGGTTAAACTAGAAAGAGGGAAAGAGAAATCTATTTGCATTGGAGTGATATACAGACCTCCCTCACAAGAGGAAGAGGTGGACAGAGAGTTAATTGAAGACATACGCAGCATTGCTAAGAAAGGGGAAGTGCTACTGATAGGAGATTTCAATATGCCAGATGTTGATTGGCACATTCCTGCTGCAGTATCATCTAGAAGTAAGGAGATCCTGGATTCTCTACAGGGAGAACTATTCAGGCAATTGGTAACAGACCCCACACGTGAAGGGGCCATACTGGACTTGGTGCTTACCAATGGTGAAAGTGTTTCTGATGTTGTAGTGGGAGATCATTTTGCTTCCAGTGATCACCAGATGGTGTGGTTCAGTATTAGGACTAGGGCTGTAAGAATCCATTCCAAGGTGAGGATCTTAGACTTTAGGAAGACTAACTTTGCGAAGATGGGCCAATACCTCAGGGAGTCGTTAGTGGGATGGGAACAGCTGGGGGATGTAGAAAAACAGTGGGCAAAACTGAAAGGGGGTATTTTAAGGGCAACCAACCTTTTTGTTAAAATGGTAAATAAAGGCAAAAGGAACAGGAGACCGCTATGGTTTTCGAAGGAAGTAGCTGAAAAAGTGAAGAAAAAGAGGGAGGCCTTCATGAAATACAAGAGATCACAGAGAGCAGAAGACAAGCATCTGTATTTGGAAAAACGTAGAGAAGCTAGCAAAGTAGTCAAGAAGGCAAAGATTCAAAAGGAGGAGGAAATAGCCAATGCAATAAAATGGGGGGATAAGACATTTTTCAGATATATTAGTGAGAAGAGGAAGAGCAAAAGTGGTATTGTCAGACTCAAGGGTGCAGGGGGGGAATATGTAGAAGCTGATAAGGATAAAGCGGAATTGCTTAACAAATATTTTTGTTCTGTGTTCACAGATGAAGAACCAGGAGCAGGACCTCAGAAAACACCCACAAATAAGAACAGAAGCGAGGGACATCTTGAACTATTTTCAGAAGACTGTGTTCGTGAGAAACTAGCTCAACTTAAAGTAGACAAAGCGATGGGACCGGATGGGATACACCCTAGAATACTGAGGGAACTTGGGGACGTTCTAGCAGCTCCACTGACTGACCTTTTCAATGCCTCGTTGGAGTCAGGAGTGGTGCCAAAGGACTGGAGAGAGGCTCATGTGGTGCCTTTACACAAAAGCGGAAGTAAGGATGTGGTTGAAAACTACAGGCCGGTTAGTTTAACTTCGGTGGTGAGTAAATTATTGGAAACGCTGCTGAAAGAGAAAATAGTGAGGTTTCTGGAGTCCAGCGGATTACAGGATCCGAGGCAGCATGGATTCACCAGAGGAGGGTCTTGTCAGACAAATCTGATTGATTTTTTTGACTGGGTGACCAGGGAGTTGGACCGAGGGAGAGCTCTAGATGTGGTGTATTTAGATTTCCGTAAAGCCTTTGACACTGTTCCTCACAGGCGACTTATAAACAAACTGAGCACCCTAGGGATGGACCCTAAAGTTACTGCTTGGGTTAGAAATTGGTTGGGTGGGAGGCGACAAAGAGTACAAGTAAATGGAGCTCACTCTGAGGAGAAGAATGTTACCAGTGGTGTGCCCCAGGGATCTGTCCTTGGTCCAATTCTTTTTAACATCTTTGTTAGTGATATAGCGGAAGGGCTGTCGGGTAAGGTTTGCCTCTTTGCGGATGATACCAAAATCTGCAATAGAGTAGACACCCAGGAAGGGGTAGATAACATGAGGAGGGATCTAGCTAAGCTTGAAGAATGGTCTAGTATTTGGCAGCTGGGATTTAATGTTAAAAAATGTAAGGTCATGCATTTGGGCTGCAGCAATCCAAGGGAGCAATACAGTATAGGAGGTGAAGTACTTTTGTCCACTGAAGAAGAGCGGGACCTAGGCGTGGTTGTGTCTGATGATCTTAAAGTAGCTAAACAGGTGGAAAAGGCGACAGCAAAAGCTAGAAGGATGCTGGGGTGCATACGGAGAGGAATGGCTAGCAGAAAAAAGGAGGTGATAATGCCTCTGTATAAGTCTTTGGTGCGACCTCATTTGGAGTATGGTGTGCAATTCTGGAGACCGCACCTTCAAAAGGATGTGAACAGGATGGAGTCGGTGCAGAGGGTTGCTACCAAAATGATTAATGGGCTTCATTATAAAGCATATGAGGACAGACTTAAGGATCTTAATATGTACACCTTAGAGGAAAGGCGGGATAGAGGTGATATGATTGAGATGTTTAAATACCTCCGTGGCATAAATGTTCAGGGAGAGAGCCTCTTTCAATTGAAAGCAAGTTCTGCTACGAGGGGACATGGGATGAGGGTGAAGGGAGATAGATTCAGGAGTGATATGCGGAAATATTTCTTTACGGAAAGAGTAGTGGATCCGTGGAATAGTCTCCCAGTGGAGGTGGTAGAGATGAGGACAGTAACTGAATTCAAGAAAGCATGGGACCAACACAGAGGATCTCTAAAGGCAAAAAGTGGACTGTTGTAGTTGTTATGGAAGGACAGACTAGATAGGCCATGTGGTCTTTTTCTGTCGTCATATTTCTATGTTTCTATGTTTCTATGAATATACTCCCCCTATAATATCACAAATCCCATGGTCTGACCATTTCCTAATAAACTTCTCTATCAAAATACCCTCCGCTACCTCTCCTAATCAACCTAAAATTCATTTGGGACCCAAATTTAGACTATTCTCACCTGAAGAATTCCTCAACACAATTATTCCACAATTATCTACTGACATAATAAACCTCGATGAAGCTACATCTACCTGGAATTCAACTATAAAATCAGCATCTAAACCAACACATAATACACTAAAAAAACACCATACTAGACAATCAGAAAAATGGTACACAACAGAATTAGCCTCCATTAAAAAAAACCTTCGCAAAATCGAAAAAGAATGGAGAAAAACAAAAACAACAGATCTACGAGTCTTATACTTTGCAACTCTCAACAACTACAGATCATCTACAAACATTGCCAAAAAACAATACCATGCGAGGATTCTAAACAAAGCCATTAATCGCCCCAGAGAACTGTTTGAAATAGTAAAATCATTATCTAAAGCTCCCATAGATACCCAACAACCAGCCTCAATTAACATACAAGATATGGCAGACTACTTTGCCAGCAAACTTAAATCATCAATGATACCAATACCTTTCAATACTATTCCATCTACTAGTAACCACACCTGGAACGTTTTCCACCCAATAGATAAGAAGCAATTACTCAATATTATATCGAATATCAATACAACTACATCCATACTTGATCCCTGCCCAGTTCTCTGGATCAAACAAACAAAGCAAGAACTTGCGCCCTTTATTCTAAATATAGTTAACCAATCACTCCTTCAAGGGGTATTACCTAAAGAACTAAAATGATCTGCAATCCGCCGTATATTAAAAAACAAGACTTTGAACGAAAATGATCCATCATCCTATCGTCCGATAGCTAGCATCCCCTTCATAACTAAAATTATAGAAAAAGCCGTACAACTTCAATTACAAGATCATATAGATACATTTGCCCCACTAGATGAACATCAATACGGTTTTCGCTCTTTTCACGGCGTAGAAACCCTACTCATTACACTTCTTGATACACTTAATAAAGGTCTAGACAATACTAAACATGCATTCCTTATGGTTTTCCTTGATATATCAGCTGCATTTGACAGCATCAACCACAACATACTTATCTCAAGACTTAAACAAATAGGATTACTAAACACCACGCTCGAATGGTTTAAATCATACATATCCGATCGTTCACAATATGTTCAGTTTAACCAATGTTCATCATCCCCTTTCCCTCAAGAACAAGGTGTACCCCAAGGCTCAGCTCTGTCTGCTTTATTATTTAACATATACCTCCAACCAATATGCTCCATATTCAAAAAATACAAAATTAATTATTCTATATATGCAGATGACATTATGTTATTCTCTGAGTTTAATGTAAATAACCCAAACCACAACAATATAATAAACTGTCTAACAGAAACTGAAAAATGGCTCCTTTCAAACAACCTAACTATTAACATAAAAAAAACTGAAGTCCTGATTGCAACAAAAACACAAAATATACTCCCCCAGCTAACATTAATATCCTCAATGCCACTCTTCCAATCAAGGAAGAAATAAAATATTTAGGTGTTATCATTGATAAAACGCTCAGTTTTACAACACACATCAAGAAACTAACAAAAACAATCTATTACAAATTGCGTTCTATCCAACAACTAAGACCGCTATTACAAGACGATGACTTTAGAACTGTTATTCAAGCCTTGATCATACCACATTTTGATTTTTGTAATAGCATACTACATGGAATAACCAAGAAGAACATCAAAATCTTACAAATGGCCCAAAATGTAACAGCTAGAGTAATACTTAAAACCAAACTTTCAGACCATATCACCCCTATTCTATTCACCCTACACTGGTTACCTATATCCAGTAGAATTCAATATAAAATACTTTTAACAACATTCAAATTAATTAATAATATTGCCCCATCATACTTAACCACCCTCCTTCACAGCCCACCTGAAACTAGGATAAGACGGAGAAAAAACCTCAACACCTTAGCAGTCCCAGATATAATAAGAAAATCTAAACACTCAACAAGTAACAGTGCCTTTTCGCTAGTTGCTCCGATACTGTGGAACAATCTACCAGATCAACTAAGAGAAACAAAAGATCTTCTAACATTCAGGAAAACACTAAAAACCCATCTATTCACACAATACTATACCAATGGAGAAACAGGTATAGCTTCCCAACCTCCATAAACTGAATCAATACATTAATAAACTATTACTTGTAATATAGTTCAATAATGTTATTTTATACTGTAATACATTTATACTAGTATTGCATTATACAATACCTGTAATAATGTAATATCTGTAATAATGTAAACTAACTTATAAAGTTCTAAATCAATTGTATTGATATTTGATTTGTTATAATGTAAAACCAATTTGTTATAATGTAAAATATTCCTAGTTCTTAAAGTTCAATGTACCTGTTCTGTTTGTTATAATGTAAACCGCTGCTGATCCTTGGAAGCAGCGGTATATAAAAGTTGTCCAAATAAATAAATAAATAAATAAATAAATAAATAATGCAATAGAAAGCCATATCGTTGTTAGTGGAATAGTAGCCTAGTGGTTAGAGCACCTGCCTAGAACCCAAGTGTTCAATTCCCACTGACAGCTCTTGTGACCTTGGGCAAGTCACTTTACCTTGTATTGTCTCCAAAGAAAAGACTTGGCAATCTGCTTCCAGTGATACATTGCTAAGAAAACCCAGAGGCAGCTGGGTTGCCAGGAGTTGGCACTGACTTGATCAAATATATAATCAGATCCAATAAACAACACAAAGAACAAACATTACAATTAAACAACAGGACAATTTTTGTAGGAACGTTCGTCAGGTCCGGGGACAGAATAACCCCTTCGAATAACGAACTTCTCCCTTTAATCTTAAATGACAATGTGCAGACACTTTAAAACAGAACTTCAAGAATGGACCCATAAAGCCACATTACTAAGAAACAAAAAATTGGAACCGAAGTTCTTAAATTCAAACTTAGCTGGCAATTGGATCCTAGGTAGGAGATACCAAATAGATTGTAAGAGTTGTAGTTGAGTCAGGAGACCATTCACTCCCCGCAAGGGTTAAAAGATATTATTCTCCCCTGTCGGGGTAACCACCACTGACTTGATGGCACAAAAAAAGAAGAAATCTTTATTGAGTTTTATCTGGTTTGAATGAAAGTGTCTTATCACCTTAAGTCCAATGGTTTTGAGATTCTATTTCTGCTGTGACTAGAATGAATCTGAGCACAAGGCTCAAGTTCTAAATAATACCATTATTCCTTCTTTTTACTGTATTAATATTAAACATAATAGACAGTGGCGTGTGAGTGTATATGCACTTGCCTGTGCTTGGTCCAGTATTTGATTTACAATAATCTGATTTAATAAAATTATTTTTGATGAAGCTATCCAATGGGAGAAGTTAATCCCTGACCCAAAATATTCAGATTTTCATGCTTAGAATTACAGCCATCCTTCTTCAGATCTCATATCCCCTTTGGCCCTTGTGAGCTTCACTCCTGGCCCTCTTTCCTTTTCATCTCTCCCAGTGATATATTGATACAGATATCCAGATACAGTCTTTGGAATCATTGCGACGGATGTGGCAAAAGTAGGCAGTGTAGCTGGGTTCAAAAAAAGGTTCGTACAAATTATTGGAGAAAAAGTCCACAGTTATTAAAGCAGTCCAAGAGAAAACTACTGCTTATTGCTGGTATAAGTAGCATGGAAATGGCTACTTTTGGGATATACCAGGCACTTGAGTCCTAGATTGGCCGTTGTTGGAAAGAGGAGACTAGGCTTGATAGACCTTTAGTCTGACACACTATGGAAGTTATTATGTTCTTAAGTGGATCAGTTAGGAGGGGAGGACAAGTGCTTGGGGGGATAAGAGAAAGGGAAGAGATTTTGGACCTTTTCGGGAGTAGCTCAAAATGAGATACATTCGGGTATGGTAGGTATTTTTCATATTCCTTGGAAAGCATATAATCTAAGGGCCTTGGTAACTAAGCATTTTTTCCATAGACATAAAATGGGAGAAGACCCGGAAGTCTGCAGAGTTCAGCATACAGTACTACTACTTGCCCCAAAACCAGGCTAAAAATAAAACAAACCTGGAAGTTTCTAGCTGGATTCCCAGTATAGAAGGCCAAAAAAGAGCTACAGCAGTGGTTCCCAAACTTTGGGTCACATCATCAGTGGATGGGGTCACAGAGACATGTGTCATCAAAGAACTCCCTTTAATCTTTATGCTTCCTCTGATGTTAAATATTAAATAAGTTTCACATTTATTTTTTTATTTTTTATTTTCATAACGATGGAGAGGAAAAGACCTCAGTTAGTCCCTCCAGTCTATTAAATTGATCCTCATAGGACAGAAAAACCCCTCTATTTTTATTTATACTTTTCTCTTTTTGTTTAAGCTGAAATGTATTTAAACCCCCCATTTCTTCAAGATCATTGAAACATTGTTATTCAACGAAGATGAAAACTTATCTGAATTGAAAAACTGAAATTGGCAATGCTGGAGGTTAATTCACACTGTCTCTATTAATTGCTTCGGTCATACACCTGATGTGGTCCCATTTTGCCCCACAGCTGCTTCAGGGGTGTGACCAGATAACAAGAGAAATGAGCTACATAAAAATCCAATGTTAGAGATCGTCAGATTGATGGGAAAAAACTGCTTATGTTTACTGGCAAACAAATTACCACTAAGAGTGATCACGATTACCCCACCATAGTAATGCATGAATTACCACCTTGATTGAAGGAAAAGGTGGTATACAAAACTGGCTAAATAAATTACATGTCCTTATAAATTACTTTTCTACCAGTACTTTTACTATGATATTACTACCATCTTGGAGGTCACTCCGGATACTTGTAACTGCAAAATTAAAAAAAATGATCCAAGCAAGTTGAAATTATGTTTTCCCAAACATAACTTCAAAGTCCATTGTAATCCCGGTAACAGTGACAAAGTTGCTTTTTCAGTGCTGACCACTGATTCATTGTAACCACTAGAATTGTTCATATTATAATATTGTCTTCCAGAAACTATAAAAAATTCATTAGAGTAAGCATAATTAACGAGCAGCACACTTACCTAAGTAAGAGAATTGCTGGTTCTTATGGCTAGATGTTATCACGATCATTCAACTGAAACTTTGCCACTCAAAAATAACTAAATGGCTTCCAAACTTTAAACCACAAGAGAGAAGTTTTGAAACTCCCAGAGCAATGAACAAAACCGGAAACCCAGGAGGACAGATAAGAAAAAGAGAGATGGGATATGCTGGATGGTGGTGAGGGATTGGAGAGTTAGCAGAAGATACGAACAATGCAAAAGAGAGAGACTAGGGCAATTGTGACTGAAAAATAAAATGCCCAAACAACAAAAAGTAGAAAAAACAGTATTTTATTTTGATTTTATTAAATGGAATATATCAGCTCTGGGAAATGTGCCTTGTTGATGTCTTTCTGCTTTGTTCGGTACAAGAGGAAATTAATTTCATAGTTTTACTTTTCCAGTATTGTGGTGCATTCAGAGTTTGGCTTTTGGGGTTCCCAGTTCAATTATTGTCTTCATATATCCCGGCGGGGATCGAGTGGGCCGGAGCACCACACCACCCCCACCAGGGAGCACTGTCCAATAGGGGCAGTCGGCGGCAAGTTTAAAAAGGAGCGCCGAGCGGGCGCGTGGCCCTTTTCAGCACTCCGGCCCTTCCAGCAGCTCTCCCGGCGGGGATCGAGCGGGCCGGAGCACCACACCACCCCCACCAGGGAGCACTGTCCAATCGGGGCAGTCGGTGGCAAGTTTAAAAAGGAGCGCCGAGCGGGCGCACGGCCCTTTTCAGCACTCCGGCCCTTCCAACAGCTCTCCCGGTGGGGATCGAGCGGGCCGGAGCACCACACCACCCCCACCAGGGAGCACTGTCCAATCGGCGCAGTCAGCGGCAAGTTTAAAAAGGAGCGCCGAGCAGGCGCTCCCGCGCCTTGCGGGACTGCGCCTGAGGGCCTCGCCAGAGGGCCCTTTGGCGCGGCCCTTAGGCACGGTCCGTGGCTCCGTGTTTTGTATTTTTTTCTTTTTTTTTTGCGGCTGCAGCTGAGTTCTTTTATGAAGCCCTCCAAGCACTGTCATCATCACCTTCTACAATCGCTACCCTTGGCCGATTACATCGTTGCTCAAAATCCTCCTAAGTTGACACTGAGAAGTCTCTCAAGTCATTTGGAAAAGTCATCTGAACAGCGAAGAGCAACCTCCAACTTGCATGAATCCTTCTTGTCCTGCGCCAACCCCAATTGACCAGAAAACATCAATGAATGCTATGTCTAGACAACAAGCTGGTAATAGTGTATTACTATACTTACTGATCTTGTAACAGTGCCTTTACTCTGAATAGTTACTTTACTTTGCATTCCAGTAGGTAGCCTTGTAAACCATCTTGATCAGTCTAGTTTGCTAATTTACAACTTGCCTGTCTAAACTGTGTTACTCGGGATAATAGATCTGCATTCCAGAACCAATCTATACCTAGAATAATAGGATTTGCTTGTTTTCCGTGTGAGAAACAGCCCTCCAGAATTCTCGCAGTTCTCTCCCACTCACTAGAAATATCTCATTGTCTCTGTGATCACATCCAGAGTGAGTAAGATGGGTTCCCCTATCACCCTAACTGGCTGCTACCTACTCTTCTCTTTCTGCCTCTCATTCTCTCGAGCTCTATCCCTTGAGGTCAACCGGATACCTATATTATAACCTATATTATATAGCCAAGGAAAAAGATGGACAGGTATACCCAAGCACAGTTATAATTGGAACTCTCATCTACCTCACCAGCATCTAATACACATTCCACTCCAGCACTCGATGAGAGCCAAACAGGATGAAAGCCTCTACCCACAGAGTTTAAAATGTGCCCTCATCAATGCCCGCTCAATTCGTAAGAAATGGCCGGTGATTGCAGACACAATTTCCCTCCATAACCTTGATATTCTCATGGTTACTGAAACATGGCTTTCCTCAGAAGACAATGTACTACTCAACCAGCTCCTTCCACCAAATTTCTCAGTGTTTACTAGTCACAGACTTAACAAGCGAGTAGGGGGCATGCTCATACTCTCCAGGTCAGTTCCAGCTGATGGATGCTTCTAGCACCAACCACCTAGAGTTAGTCTCTATCTCCAACAAGTTATGTGCTATAAACCTTCTATACAGAGCACCTTCAGCCTCCCCAGATGACCTTCCAGCCATTATAAATCTGGCATCCAACGTCCAGAATCCTAATACCCCAATTTGGATTGTTGGTGATTTTAACCTGCCAGCTCTCCAAGATAGCCATTCATCTGCCTTCCTTGAAGCGTTTGAATCCCTTGGATACCAACAATTAGTTCACGAACCTACTCATGTGAAGGGAAACACTCTTGACCTTATCTTTGCCCCACAGTCCATATACAACTAATCATACAACACTGCGATATCTATATCTGCTGTCCCATGGTCAGATCACAAACTCCTTACTTTCCAGATACCTACTCACTACAGGCATTCAAAGACTAACAGTGCTCCAAATAACAGCCCTAAATCTCTGGCTAGGAGCTTTTTTCCATTCAACAGAGATCGCATCCTTGCTGGAACATGCTCGCTTCGTAACGAGACCTCCTTAAATGTAGAAGATTTAATCACCTGCTGGAACAGCAGTCTCAATGCGATTGCACTACGACCACCTCTCAACAGGCCGCCTAGAAAAAGAGCTTCTGCACCATGGTACACAGAGGATCTGAGACTATCACTATCCTGACTACGGAGTCTCGAGAAGCACTGGCGTTGGTCTCGCTCTACGGTAGACCAGGCAGCTTACCTCAATCAGCTATCCACCCACTGCAAGGCCATCTCAGAGAAAATGAAGCAGTACCACACAGACACCTTGAAGCGTGCTTTAAACAAACCTCATGATTTGTTTAATCTAGTCAAGACCCTATCTAAAGAACCAGCTCCTGAAAAGCAATGCGAGATCCATCCTCAGGACTTTGCAGTCTACCTACAATCCAAGCTTACGCAAACAAATAAACCTCCATTAGAATTTGCATCCAAAATCCAAGATTGCCCAACAGCTCTAACCATTTTCTCTACGCCTGCAAAGAAGCGAATTGAAGATTTGATCATGTCTCTCAATTCCACCACTGCACAGACGGACCCTTGCCCAGCTTTCTGGATAAAGGAAATGCGTTGTGAATTCAGCTCAATAATAACTAAAATAATAAACCTGTCTTTCAACTCTGGTACGTTCCCCTCTGCCCTCAAGCAAACATCTATCAGACCACTCCTAAAAAACTGTAAGTTAGATCCTCGAAAGGTAGACTCCTATAGACCCATCTCAAGTATTCCTTTTCTCGCAAAGTTAATAGAAAAAGAGGTTCAATGTCAATTACAAGACCACATCGATGCGGCTGCTCCGCTGGATCCTTGCCAACATGGCTTCAGAGAGTCACACGGTGTAGAAACACTCCTTACAACTCTCCTCAATAACATAATTTCTGGTATCAACAACATCCGGCAGGGTTTTGCACTTGTGTTCCTGGACATAGCCGCAGCTTTCGACTCTGTGAGCCATGAGTTCCTCCTAATACGGCTAAGAGAGAAAGGAGTTGGCAGAACTGCCCTTGAATGGTGCAGATCATACTTATCCGAAAGATGGCAACACGTCCGTTCTGGTGGAGCGATGTCTGATCCATTTCACCAAGGGCAGGGGGTCCCACAAGGTTCCTCCCTCTCTGCTTTGCTGTTCAATATATATATGCAACCCATTTGCAAGATCATCCGGTCTTTCAATGTAAGTTGCATGGTATATGCGGATGATGTCCTGTTTTATATGCCATTCGACATAGATAAATTGGACCTATTCCCTCTGAGCAACTGCTTTGATGCAATATCGGAATGGCTCTTGTCACAAAACCTCAGGATTCAACATAAGAAGACAGAGGTGCTCTTCTGTCAAAGAACCCGAACTTTAGCCCTCCACAATTCTTGAAGGTGAAAGATGCTGAGCTACAATCAAAACCCAAAATACGTTATCTAGGTGTTACACTTGATCAGAACCTGGACATGAAGTCACATATAGCCAACACTGTAAGAGCTATATACTACAAAATCCGGTCACTCAGACATCTTCGCCCCTTGCTTGAACCTGAGGATTTCCGTACCATCTACCAGGCTCTGATCATGCCTCACTTTGACTATGCGAATGTCATTTTACTAGGCCTCCCTCAATCTACTTTGAACCCCTTACAGCTCGCAATGAATAGCGCTGCGAGGGTTCTCTATGGGGCATCTAGGAGTGAGCATGTATCGCCCCTTCTGAAGCAGTTACACTGGCTTCCTATACAGGCCAGGATCATCTTCAAGACATTACTACTTACCTTCAAAGCGGTTAATAGTCTATCCTCCACATCATTAACCGAGCTCATCAAACCCATAACCCTGAATAGAGCAAGAAGATCATCGGCACTAAATATGCTAATGGTCCCTCGTGAACTTACAAGATGCACCTCATCAGCAGCAAACAGGGCTTTCAGTCTCCGTGCCCCAAAACTCTGGAATGCCTTGCCAACAGATATTAGAGCAATCACCAACCTACTTCAATTTAGAAAGGCCCTCAAACATTACTTATTCCTTAAATACTTCCCGGTGAGTGCGGAAGCACGTCCTCTCTCCGTCAGTTATAGGAACTCCGAATCACCTAGTGAGCCAGAATACCCCACGTAGTAAGGTTCCACTGACCATTAATTATAAGGTTCCACTGACCATTAATTACGTTTCATTTGTGCTATAATGTAAAGATGTCTATAGTTTTCCTTGCAATCCAAGTTTACTGTCTTGTTATTTGAAATTACCTTGTTATCCAAGTTTTTATGACCTTGTTTACTGTAACTCAGACACATGTTTTTGTGCTGAATTTTGTGTTCGATGTAAACCGCGCTGATGTCAAATAGTGCGGTATATAAGAAATGTAAATAAATAAATAAATAAATATTTCTAACTTGTGATTCCTTGTTCTGTATGTGGTGATGGTCTGTCTGTTTTGTGTGTATGACAGAACTGTGCTATTCTCTTCATGTAGTTTCTGTGTAGCAGACCCACTTGTCCTGTTTTTCCAGTAAGAGATGTATTGGTTAATACTGTATTTGTATTGCTACCTTTTGATAAGTAATGCTTGGTGCTGTGTAAGTCCTGGTAATGCTGTTATGCTATGGCAGGTTTGCTATGGTTCTAAATGAGCAGGGTTTTGTAGTAATGCACCTGGTAGTTGGCACTGGAAAATAGTAATGCAGAAATAAGGTACTTTTATTTTTATCCTTGCTGTACATGCAAAGGGTTTTCAGACACTCATTAAGAGCTATGTTTACTAAAGGTTAATGTGCATTCACAAATTTGAATGTTGTCTAAGTGCAGCAACACCCATTTATTTCTGTGGGCACAGTGGCACTTAATGCACATTAACGTTTAGTAAACATGCCCCTCAGTCATTGTTAGGACAAAAAAGAGGCTTGTGAAGGACTCCTTTGAAAGCTGTTTAAAATTTTAGATGGGCAGTATATATGTTTTAAAATAAAATAAATTAGATTTATACAAATTAGGTCCAGTGGATATACAAATATTTATGCAAATGAGGCCCTGCAATGAGTCTCTGCACATGGCCCCACAACACCCTTGGCAGGGAGCATAGGGGAAGGGAGACCCTGTCTGGGCTTTTTAGTGCTTTAAAATATCGGAAAAGGAAGTAGACACAGGGAAAGGTTCCCATGGGTGAGTTACATAATCTACTACTTGTTTTCCTCAGTATCTGTCCCCTGAGGAAGTAGGAAGTGGTGGATGGTGGCATGGAGGGGTGTCTGTGGTACACTCTCTTCCATTTAACACCCCCAATACACTTTCCTCTTCCTTTTTATCATTATATTCTCTCATTCTTTTTTGCACGGGCATAAAGTAAAAAAGAGAATGCTCTGGGGGCTGGATCTGATCTTAGTTCAGGAAAAGCATGGAGGGCCAGAAAATTTTGTTCCAAGGGCTACCTCTGGCCTACAGACCTTGGTTTGGGGACCCCTGCCCTAGGGATCTGTACTTTTGGTGCCTTTTAGCATATTTATAACTGAGCTGGAAATGGGAACAATGAGTGATAGTAACATAGTAAATGATGGCAGATAAAGACCAGTATGGTCCATCTAGTCTGCCCAGTACGGTGTCAAGAGTAGGTATACCTGACGCTCTGTGCAGGCCGCCCTTCCCCTTGTCTTTGTTTAGGGGTGATCCCACCACCCCATGTAGGACACCCCTATTTGTTAAGGAATTAGATGGTTCAGATTATTTTGATATTTTCTTGTTGCTGTAAAGGGATCCACTGTGTCTGCCCCATGCTCTTTTGAACTCCGTCACCGTATTTTCCCCCACCACTTCCACTGGGAGCGCATTCCAAGCATCCACCACCCTTTCCGTGAAAAAGTATTTTCTGACATTGCCTTTCAATTTACCACCTTGTAGCTTCATGTTATGCCCTCTAGTTTTGCAGCTTCTTCATCTTTGGAAGAGGTTTGTTTGTTCGTTATTTCTCTTTAAGTATTTAAAGGTCTGAATCATATCTCCCCTGTCCCTCCTCTCCTCCAAAGTGTACATGTTTAGGTCTTCAAGTCTCTTCTCATAAGACTTCTGACGCAGGCTCCAAATCATTTTGGTCGCCTTCCTCTGAACAGTTTCCAGTCTTTTTACATCCTTTGCAAGATATGGTCTCCAAAACTGAACACAGTATTCCAAGTGAGGCCTCACCAGTGACTTGTACAGTCGCATAAGTACCTATTCCTTTCTGCTGGTAATTCCTCTTCGTATGCAGCCCAACATCCTCCTGGCTTTTGCCACCGCCTTGTCGCACTGTTTTGCCACCTTGAGATCTTCAGAAATAATCACTCCAAGGTCTTTCTCCTGATCCGTACACACCAATCTCTCGCCCCCTATCGCGTACATTTCCTTTGGATTTCTGCTTCCCAAGTGCATGACTCTGCACTTCTTCGCATTAAATCTTAATTGCCAAGCATTAGAGCATTCTTCCAGCTTTTGTAGATCATTCCTCATGTTAACCACTCCCTCAGGGGAGTCCACTCTGTTGCAAATTTTCGTGTCAGCTGCAAAAAGACAGACATTTCCATGCAGTCCTTCAGCGATGTCACTCACAAATACATTGAACAGGGCAGGGCCCAGGACTGACCCTTGGGGCACCCCACTAATCGCCTTCCTTTCATCCGAGTGAGCTCCATTTACCATCACCCTCTGTCATCTGTCAGTCAACCAATTTCTGATCCACTTTACCATCTTGGAATCTATCCCCAAACTACTGAGTTTATTGATAAGCCTCCTATGAGGAACAGCATCAAAGGCTTTGCTGAAATCCAGATAGATGACATCCATCGCATGCCCCTGATCTAGTTCCCTGGTCACCCAGTCAAAGAACTCAATCAGATTTGTTTGGCAAGATGTGATGTAATTTGTTTGGCAAGAGTGATGTAATCAAATTTGTAGATGACACCAAATGATTTGAAGTTATTAAATAGCATGTGGATTATGAGAAATTGCAGGAGGACCTTTCTAGACTGGAAGACTGAGCATCCACACTGCGGATGAAATTTAATGTGAACAAGTGCAAAGTGATGCACATGGGGAAGAACAACCTGAACTACAGCTACACGATACTATATTCCACATTAGGAGTCACCGCACAGAAAAAGGATCTAGGCATTAATGCGGAAATCCTCTGATCAGTGTGCAGTGGATGCAGCAAACAAAAAAGCAAACAGACTGTTAGGAATTATTGGAAAGGATGAAAGAATAAAGCATTGGATATCATAATGCTTCTGCATGACTCCATAGTGTGACTATACTGAGTTTTGTGTGCAATTCTGGCCGCTTGCATCTCAAAGATACAGTAAAATTAAAAAAGTACAGAGAAGGGTGAGCAAAATAATAATGGGATGGAATGATTTTCCTTGGAGAAAAGGCTAAAGAGTTTAGGGCTCTTCAGCTTGGAAAAGGGACTGCTGCAGGGAAATATGATAGAGGTTTATAAAAATATAAGTGGAGCGGAACAAGTAAATATGAATCTGTTGTTCGCTCTTTCAAAAAAGAGCAATGACACGAGGACATGGCATAAAGTTAGTAAATAATATTTTTAAACAAATCAGAGATAACATTTTTTCCTTCAACACCTACTTGAGTTCTGGAATGCATGAACAGAGGATGTGGTAAAAGCAGTTAGTATAGATGGATTTTACAAAGGTTTGTATAAGTTCCTGGAGGAAATAGCCATAAACTGTTATCAAGTGAGACTGGGAAAACCTCTGATTATTCCTGGGGGTAAACAGCATGGAATCTAATAATGTTTGGGGCTTTTACCATGTGTGGAAACAGGATACTGGGCTTGACGGACCTTTGTTCTGAATCAGAATGGCAATTTATATGTTCTAATTTTCTACCAAGGATCTTTACCACAGTACAGTTGGGCATATGACTAGAAATGCCCTTGCAAAGCACAAGATTACCCAAAATAGGGCAGAAATCTGCCAGTAAGCCTTGTACATCTGTGTACTAGTACACACAATTGTGCAATAGGGTGCTCTATTAGAAATAAAAAACGATACGAAGACCAAAAAAAAAGAAAAATCAAAACAAAATGAAATGACATGAGATTTTTGGCCTGTGCATCCCTATTCCTTGTACAATTGCTTCAAGATTTGCTTTAGGGCAATTCCAATACCATCACACTTCTCTTAAATAGGCATCCTCTCCCTGAGCCCTAAGTCTCTACGGCCCTGGTAGTCTGCAGTAACACCTCCCAAAATCAGCACTGAGTTTGTTAACCACAAACTCCTCCTATAACAGTTCCATTAGAAATATCATCAAAAGAGTGAGAGAAAATGTATTTGTGGAAACAGAAGGACTCCTTGGCTGAATTAATTGCACCAGTGCCGGAGTGAAGAGGCATCCCCCTTGGAGTGTTGACCCATTGACCAAATAAAACCACTCCCTGCCATAGTTGGGAGAGAGAGGATTTGTACCTGAGGAAGCAGAGGGGCTTCCTGGCTGAATTCATCATGCCTAAGTCAGAGTAAAGGAGGATTCCCTCATTGGAGTGCCTACCCACTGATATCATTCTTTGAAGGACAATCTGATAAAAAAAAAATGATGCTTTGCCTGAGGCATGTGGTTGTAGACACATGCCTGAAGGGACCTGCCCTAAGGCAACTCCTTGTTGGAGCACTTTCCAAGCCACGGCAGGGTTCAGAGAACCTGGAAGAGATAGATGTGTGTGTCCTTCTGAGGCAGTGAGGTACTGCTTTGTTGTGTTTGAGGGAGAAGAGCAAGATCACACCTAAAATTCCCTCTACTAGCTCTAAAGTGGGTTCAGATCGTATGGTTAGGCATATACAAGTATTGAAGGGTGGAGCATCCTCTACACCAGGGATCTCCAACTATAGTCTTGGATGGCCACAAACTAGTCAGAATTTCAGGATATCCCTAATGAATATGCATGAGATAAATTTGAATACAATGGGGCAGTGCATCCTGAAAACCTGACTGGTTTGTGGCCCTCCAGGACTGGACTTGGAGACTCCTGCTCTTTGCCAATGCAATCTTGGGAATCATCTGCATCTAGATCCTCTCTCAATACTAGGGGTTGAACACGTCATTCCCACCTATGACTTCCTTCTCTGTTTCTGGGGTGGGGTCTTCCTTGTATGGTTCCCCTGCCCTGAGGATTGGATAGAGAATCCCTGCTCTAAAGCCTCAGGTTTCAACTTGCAGGCTACTAAAGCAACTGGGTATTAAATATAGTCTTATTAGGGATCTCAGGTTGGAGGTAATGGACAACAAGTCCAAAGCTAAGAACTTGCGTTTTTTGACTTTTCCTTTTATCCTCTTAATATCTCCAGAAACTGTTAAAGAATTATTTAAAGGAAGTTTTATCACTACCCAAGGCTGATAGTATTCCCATTGTAAGTTATTATTATTTAGCTACTGGGAGGATTAGAAAGAATAAAGAAGAGGGTGCCCTTGACATGTTGGAGCCTTCAGAAAATTTTAATCTCACTAAATGTCTGAAAGCCTTTCAGGCAACATCATGACTAAGGCTACACTTATTGCCTCATTTCTTTCTGAAGAGGCTAAGACGGGTGTTATGAAATCTTCCTTTATGAAAAAATAATTTAATGTTTTGTTATCAGAGGTTACAGGTATTTCCTGATGTGGTGAGAGTCACCCGATTATACCATAAAACATTTCTTCAGTTAAATTGTAGAGTTGTATCTTTGGAAGCGAGGAAAGAGGAAATTCCAAGCACAGAGTGGAGAAGAAGATCCACAGCCACACTAGGATGAACCTCAAAACGTACTTGTAAAACTGGTGTTAACAAAATATAAATTACTAAAAGCGACAGAATTTAAATTTTTTTGTAAGGCTGCAACAGGGGCTGGGTTAAAAATATATATATATATGTTAAAGGCCAGTCATCAACATTTTTATTAAAAAATGGCAAAAAGTACTCATGTAACAGACGGCAAAGACTGAAGCAGGAATAGAACTTGAGCAGAGAAAAAATAACGAAGAGTGAATACAGGTATGTAATTGGCCATGAAACACCGATAAATGTAATATGTAAAAATATTATGAGTCTCTGCTCAGGTATAAAATCAGAAAAACTGAACCTAAGGAAAATAGTATCATTGAGAAGGTAAGAAAAATGAAAAACGAAAGTGAAAAATGAAGTTGGAACCAAGCTATCCTGAAACGCTGTCACTTGGCGTGGTTGACCTACACTGAGAAACAAAGCACAAAGAAAACCCGTGCATATAGAAGACTGCCGTGAAACGATCATATTGAAAAAACAGGAGTATTACTAGTGCTGAAGACATTGATAAGGAGTAAGCATTTGGGAGGTGAATAAACAATAGGATATTGAAAGGCACACGTAAAGCAATGTGGCATATGTATATAACTACATCATGTGAATTTGAAATGTACTAGCAGCATATAAGAAAATGGCTACCGTTGACAGTACTGCTGATCTACCATCTATAAAAAGTAAAAGGTTGGAAAGCAAAATGGAACAAAAAGGACAGCTGTTACTTTTGTGCGTACAACAGATGCGAGAAAACCGTCGCGCATGAGCAGAAGTGCATTCTTCAACCAGAAGGGAATGGTCCATCATGAGTTTGTGCCTGAGGGTCACACAGTCAACCAGCACTTCTACCAGAAGGTCCTCAATCGCCTCCATGACCAGGTTTGGCGCAGCTCTGTGGAGAGTCAAGTCATGGCTGTTTCACCATGACAACGCGCCTGCATACACCGTGCTCAGTGTGAGACAGTTCTTGGCCAACAAACAGATCACAGCTCTCGACCACCCTCCTTATTCCCCAGATCTCACACCGTGCGACTTCTGGCTCTTCCCCAGGCTGAAGACTGTGCTCAAAGGAACTCATTGCACCTCTGTAGAAGAGATCAAGGCCACTGTGACGAGGGAGCTGAGGGACCTCAAGGAGGCGGACTTTACCGAGTGCTTCCGTACGTGGCAGAAGCAAATGCAAAAGTGCATTAACTCTGGGGGGTATTACTTTGAAGGGGACGATGTGTAATTTCTTTGTAGATTTTGTAATAAAACATTTATGGGACAATCTTGTTTCTTTTTTGTCACACCTCGTACCTCACTGATAGACGACAGAAGATAAAACTGCAAACAAACACCTCCAAACCATACCAACAAACACAAGGAGTGCCCCAGGGCTCCACAATATCAGTACCCCTCTTCAATTTATATCTTTAACCCCTCTTCTTGATCATTAAAAATCACAACATCTACTTCCATATATATGTATGACGACAACATTACATCATATTGCTCTCTCATTATGAAATAACCAACATATACAGTACATGAATACAGGACTGCTTTACAGACATCTCTCACTGGCTTACGGTGAATAACCTATCAATCTACAAGAAAAAAAAGCTCTCTTTATTATAAAGGATTCCTCATTCACCCCCCCCAGCCTCAATAACTCTAAACAACATTCAGATAAATGTTAGACTGGAGCTAAAATACCTTGGGAGCATTCTTACATACTAACATAGTATATGTTGGCAGATAAAAAACAGTATGGTCCATCTAGTCTGCCCAGCAAGGTGGCAAGGGTAGGTGCACCTGCATCTCCGTGCAGGTCACCCCTATTTGCTGAGATATAAGAGATAGTTATGTTTATTTTGATTTTATCCTGTTGCTATAAAGGGATCCACTGTGTCTGTCCCATGCCATTTTGAATTCTGTCACTGTATTTTTCCCCACCAGTTCCATCAGGACAGCATTCGAAGCATCCACCACCCTTTCGGTGAAAAAATATTTCCTGACATTGCCTTTCAGTTTACTCCCTTGCAGCTTCATGTTATGCTCTCTAGTTTTACAGCTTCCCCATCTTTGGAAGAGGCTTGTTTGTTCATTAATACTTTTTAAGTATTTAAAGATCTGAATCATATCTCCCCTGTCCCTCCTCTCCTCCAGAGTGTACATATTTAGGTCTTTAAGTCTCTTCTTATAAGTCTTCTGATGCAAGCTCCAAATCATTTTGGTTGCCTTCCTCTAAACTGTTTCCAGCCTTTTTATCTCCTTTGCGAGATATGGTCTCCAAAACTGAACAAAATATTCCAAGTGAGGCCTCACCAGTGACTTGTACAGTGGAATTAGTACCTCTTCCTTTCTGCTGGTAATTCCTCTCTGTATGGAACCCAGCATCCTTCTGGCTTTTGCTACTGACTTGTCACAGTGTTTCGCCACCTTGAGATCCTCAGAAATAATCACTCCGAGGTCCTTCTGCTGGTCCTTGCACACCAACCTCTCGCCCATTATCGCATGCAATTCCCTTGGATTTCTGCTTCTTAAGTGCATGACACTGCACTTCTTCACATTAAATCTTAGCTGCCAAGCATCAGACCATTCTTCCAGTTTTTGTAGATCTTTCCTCATGTTTTCCACTCTCTCAGGGGAGTGCATTCTGTTGCAAATTTTCGTGTCATCTGTAAAAGGACAGACTTTTCCTTTCAGTCCTTCAGCAATATCACTCACAAATACATTGAACGGTACTGGTCCCAGTTCCGAACCCTGGAGCACACCGCTAATCACCTTCCTTTCATCTGAGTGGTTCAATTTACCATCACCTTCTGTCATCTGTCTGTCAACCAATTTCTGATCCAGTTCACCACCTTGGGACCTATCCCCAAGCTACTGAGTTTATTGATAAGCCCCCTATGAGAAACAGTATCAAAGTCTTTGCTTCAAGGCACAATTAATGATGAGAGCCAGAACAATGTATTTCAAAACCAAAACTCTAAATTTCCATCCCTTCCTTGAACCAGAAGACTTCCGCTCAGCACTCCAAGCCCTCGCTCTCCCCCATGCAGACTATTGCAACATAATTTATCAGTGCCTGCCACAAGCCACCCTCCTCCCACTACAAACTGCCCTATACACTGCCGAGAACACAATCCAGGGAGCCTCTAAACATGACCACGTCATCCCCATCCTAAAACAGCTCCTCCCCAGCAGAATCAAATATAAATCCTTGGTTCTAACACACAAAGCATTGCATTCCCACCTGGACACCCACCTCCAATCTCTCCTTCCGGCACTCACCCCAAACCAACCCTGAAGATCGACTACAATCAACAAACTCACCTTACTGCCCTCTAAGACAAAGTTCAACCAGCAAACTTGCCGCAGAGCATTTGATCTTTATGCACCATCCCCCTGGAACACTTTGTCAGACACTATAAGGAATATCGCCAACCCCCCTTCCTTCTGCAAACCCCTGGAAACCCTTCTATTTTCTGAACACTATGGATGCACCACCTAACCCCCCCTTCGCCGCCATGACCCATACTGTAATTATGCTAAATAAGACATAACTTTCACCTGTAAATAAAGAATATATCTTTTGTACATAGTTCACCAGCTGTACAGAGTTCAATGTTTGCAAATAGTTGACTGTTATATGTTCCCTCTAACAGAGGTTTTGTTCATTGTAAACCACTTTGACCTGGTGAAAAGTGGTATAGAAGCCTAGCTAAATAAATTTCTGTCTCTGGATAGTTCAGAGAAGTATCTGAAACTCTTGCCCTTTGCAGGATTTCCATGGCAAAATTTTAAAACGGGTTCTCTCTGTAATTCTCTCTCTCTAAACATCGGTCTCAAACACTTTCCTAGATTTGACAATCTCACTTTTATTCTTCCCTTCCACAATCTGTTACCTTATTTTCTTTTTCATACACCTTTTTGAGTGTTGCAGATATGACTCCCACTCTTTTCCAGCTAATGTACACCTGTCTTTTCACAATAAGCGAGAGCCACCTGTTGCTGAGGCTTTGTCTGCCTGTCTTTCTATCCATCCTTTCATCCACATGTATGTCTGCATATGCGCAGATGGATACAGACAGATAGTCAGGGCAGGAACCTCTCTGGTGGGAGGAGACCAAACCCCATCATCCAAAGATCTAGTAGTGGCCTGGCAGTGGATTGGATAAGTGGGGTGTAGGGAAATCAGATCAGGTCCTGTCACCCAAAGAGGTGAGGGTTTGGTGGTGGCTGAAGTAATGGTTATGGTTTAATTAACTTTCTATACCCTCTTTTCCCAGCGGTTTACAAAAATAAAAACTATGAAAGTGAAAAGAAAGTCAATCAATTAATAGGGCAAGAGAAGAGAAAGAAAGGCAAAAAAGGAAGCAAACAAACAGAAAACAAACTGCAGGACAATCATACCAGAGGGACAGGAATGCTTAATGTTGTCTTTCCAGGTAGAGAGAACACATGGCACATCATTGGTTAAACTAACCTATCCTGGGAGTTTAAAGGCTTACTTGAATAGATATGTTTTTAATTCTACCTTAAAACATTTCAAAGATGCCTGAAGGTGAAGGTCATTCTTGAGTGAGGGGGCAAGAAAGAAAAAGGTGCAGTGCCTTGCAGATTCATAGCATGCTCAGATTGGAGAAGGCAAACAAGAAAAGTGGAAGAAAGTCCAAAAAACTGCCAGCATGGTTTAAAGGTGAGGTCAGAGAGGCTGTTGCTGCCAAAAGAGCAACCTTCAGAAAATGGAAAAAAGAGCCAAATGATGAAAACTGGAAACAGCACAAGCACTGGCAAGTTAAATGCAAAGCATTGATAAGGCAGGCAAAGCGGGAATTTGAGAAGAAACTTGCTACGGAAGCAAAAACACGAAATAAAGACTTTTTCAAGTACATTCGTAGCAAAAGGCCTGTGAGAGAGTCAATTGGACCATTAGATGATAGAGGGGTAAAAGGGGCAGTAAGAGGAGACAAGGCTATAGCAGAGAGACTGAATGAATTCTTTGCTTCGGTCTTTACTGAGGAAGATGTAGGGGTGTTACCCAAGACTGAAGTGGTATTTAAAGGTGATACTGCAGAGGAATTGAGAGAAATATCGCTACACCGGGAAGATATATTACAACTATTTAATAAACTGAATAGTAGCAAATCACCTGGACCGGATGGTATACATCCCAGAGTGTTGAAAGAACTGAAATATGAGATTGCAGACCTGTTATTGGTAATCTGTGAACTTTCATTAAAATCATCTGTAATACCTGAAGATTGGAGGGTCGCCAACGTAACACCAATTTTTAAAAAGGGTTCCAGGGGTGACCCGGGAAATTACAGACCGGTGAGCCTGACGTCAGTACCAGGGAAAATGGTAGAAGCCATCATAAAGAACAAAATTACACAGCATGTAGATAGTCATGGCCTAATGGGAGACAGCCAACATGGCTTTAGACAAGGAAGATCTTGTCTTAGTAATCTGATCTGTTTTTTTGAAGGTGTGCATAAACAGGTAGACAAAGGTGAGTCGGTTGATATAGTGTATCTGGACTTTCAGAAAGCTTTTGACAAGGTCCCCCATCAGAGACTTTTGGCGAAGCTAAAAAGTCATGGGATAGGAGGCAGTGTACTATTGTGGATCGGGAACTGGTTAAAAGATAGAAAGCAGAGGGTAGGGCTAAATGGCCAATATTCCCAATGGAAAAAGGTGAATAGTGGAGTACCCCAGGGATCTGTACTGGGTCCGCTACTTTTTGACATATTCATAAATGACCTGGAAAAGGGAATAACTAGTGAGGTAATCAAATTTGCAGATGACACAAAACTGTTTAAAGTTGTTAAAACCCAAGAGGATGGTGGAAAACTGCAGGAGGATCTGGATAAATTGGAAGACTGGGCATCCAAATGGCAGATGAAATTTAATGTGGACAAGTGCAAAGTTATGCACCTAGGAAAGAACAACCCACACTATAGTTACAAGATGCAAGGCTCCACATTAGAAACCACCACCCAGGAAAAAGATTTAGGAGTCATCGTGGATAACATGTTAAAACCCTCCGCCCAGTGTGCAGCGGCAGCCAAGAAAGCAAATAGAATGCTAGGTATCATAAGGAAAGGGATGGAGAATAAAACAAAGGATATTATAATGCCTCTGTATCGCTCCATGGTACGACCGCACCTTGAATATTGTGTGCAATTCTGGTCACCGTATCTTAAAAAGGACATAGAGTTATTAGAAAAAGTACAGAGAAGAGCCACCAAATTGGTGAAGGGGATGGAAGGCTACTCCTATGAAGAGAGGCTAAAAAGGTTAGGGCTCTTTAACCTAGAAAAGAGGCGGCTGAGGGGAGATATGATAGAGGTGTATAAATTAATGAATGGAGTGGAACGGATAAACGTAGATAAATTGTTTACGCTATCAGAATATAGAAGGACTAGGGGGCATGTAATGAAGCTACAGGGTAAACTATTTAAGACAAATAGGAGAAAATATTTCTTCTCTCAACGTGTAATCAAACTCTGGAATCTGTTACCGGAGGATGTAGTAAGGGCTGTTAGTATAGCTGGGTTTAAAAAAGGTTTGGACAAGTTCCTGGAGGAAAGGTCCATAAACCACTATTAAAAAGGGACCCAGGATATCAATGCTTGGCCTAGTACAAGCATTGCAGAACCTGTGTCTTTTGGGGAAACTGCTAGGTACGTATGACCTAGATTGGCCACTGTTGGAAACAGGATACTGGGCTTGATGGACCTCGGTCTGACCCAGTATGGCATTTCTTATGTTCTTATGTTCTTAAAGTTGATTTCCATGAATCGACTGTAGGGAATGCGCTGGACAATAAGGTATAACCAGAGCTGATGAATATTCTGGAGCTATTTTGATGCAGGGCCTTGAAGGTCAGAAGAAGAACTTTAACTTGAATATGAAAGTTTAGTAGGAGCCAATGATACTGGACGAAAGTGCAGTGGCATGATCATATTTATGGACTTGTGAGAATATACAGATAACGGTGTTATGAACCGTTTGGAGTATTCTGAGACTTGAGCATGACAAACCAGCATAGATGGAATTACAATAGTCAAGTCTGGAAATGACTGCACCAAGAATAACAGTAATTTGTGCAAAGGTCTTGAGAAAGGGAAGATTGCCCAGAACGGGGCTATGATTTGAATGAGGAAATGACGACTTGATTAATGCTGGGTGAAAGAGAGGTCAGTATCAAGCAGGACACTTAAATATTTGAAAAAAGAGGTTAATGTCACAGGTTGCCCCTGTGACATTAGCCATTTTTCTTACTGCCAGCAGACACCCAACGGTTAATGGCCACAGCTTGGAGCAACCCTTGAATCTCTGCTGACTTTGATGATCAGACTGGGAGCACAGCCACTGAAGAAGTGGACAACTGAAACTGTGAGCAGGTCACAAGACGTTCAGAGACAGGATTGGGGAAGGAGGAAAGGATGGGAATGGAAAAAGGAGGAGAAGAAAAAAATGAAGAAAGAACTGTAGAGAGGAGGAGGTTGAGGAGGGAACAGGGTAGTGTGAGGTGGTGAAGAGAAGGAGGAAAGAGGGTATCTATTACACTTAACCCTGCACCTCTCATAGCCTTTTCATAGCCCAACCCTCCACTTCTTAATGCCCTGCACTTTCTCCATACCATCATCACACACTCCTACCTCATATCTTCATAACTCCTTCATATATACACATATATACCCACAGGCCCACCCCTGTGCCCACGCCATCCCACACCTTGCACCCTATTTCTCTATACCCTCATCTTCATACCTCCCTCAAATCCGTGCACACAGTACCATACTAAGCCAGAAATGGAAATCAGGTTCCCCCCACAGGTTCGACCACATGCACTAACATGCTCTTTTTGAGCTTCCTGGAGGTCCAGCAATGATATCAGTGCCCCTTCTGTACATGCTCCCTGTGCGGCTGGACCACTTGCATAGCCCTTGGGATGGCCTTGCGAGCACATTCCTACCCAATCCACACATTCATCCCGATCCTACATATGCACACACACATTGATATATACTCCCACAGACCTTCTCACAGATATCTCACTTAAAGAAGAGACACACGCATATACTCCCTTCAAATGTATCATCCACTACCACCCAAACATACCAAATATACCCCCAAAACCACAGATATCCCTTGCCACTATTTTGGGACCTGCTTCACCACAAGCCTCCCCACTTGGTCACTTCCACACAAGAACCTGCCAGGAAAGGAAGGCGAAAATGCCATTTTTTAACCTTCTGCCCACAGACACCCTCAGCATTCTTTTGTCCAGAGCCCAATCATACTGATCTGCTCACAAATGTCGCATCTATCAGGCACAGCTACCAGTGTGCCTCTCTGAATAGATTCCCACAGGAAACTCTATGTTGTCACAAAGAATGGAGGGATATGTTTACTTAGCTGCAATGGTCATTTGCCGCTAACGCTAGGCGATAGCTGCAAAAGCCTGGCGTTAGCTGCAGAAGTCCTATGGAATCTGCAGGGAGCATTCCCAGCGTTTCTCCTGCAGATACCATGGAAAAAACATAGGCTTTGTGGGCGGATGGCTATGCAGATGCATCTGTCTCCACCCATTGAGGCGGCAGTAGCTCATCTGCGAAGCCTGTAAAAGGAGCAGCAACCATTTTATTTATTCATTTATTTAATAAAAAGTATTTATATTCCGCTTTATCCTTTAATCAAAATGGATTTCACTGCAAACCAATCAGGTAGGATAGTGTGGGGGTGTTGGCATGCAGTGGTTGTGAATTTAGGGTTCATGAGTGTGTGGATAGGTAAATCTTGATTATGGGTGCAATATATACAGGTTGAGCTATCTACATTGGGCTATATACAATTTACAGAGAGTAATAGGATGTATTGATGTTGTGGATGTCATTTCTTGAGTAACTCATTTTGTGGTGTGGTTGGGGTGGATTTGGTGGTCTTTGTTGAATTGTTCAATGAATAGGGTTGTTTTGAGTAGCTTCTGGAAATCCTTTATATCTGTTGTTGATTTTAGGTTATCTGGGAGGACATTCCAGATAGCAGGGGCAGCAAGAGAGAAGGCTGGCATGGATGTCGATTTGTTTGTTCTTGTGAATAGAGTAGGTGTGATGCAAATGCTTGTGGAAGGTGCTCCAGATCGGAATGCCCACTCTCTGCCCACCTTTGCAGGCAAATGTGGGAAATGCAGCTACTGTGGAAAAAGGCGCACAATAGCTGCATTCCTCATGCGTTAGCTGTCTTTGCAGTGCAACAATCCTGCATTAGCACCGCAAAGACAGCTAGCGTGCATTAGTAGACATACCCCTTGATGCTAGTCTCAATTCCAGCTTCCCTCTATGGAGTTATTTCACTGTGAACCCAGTTTGTTTCTTTTGGCCTCCCTACAGCCTTAGAAAGAAGCCTAGTGCTACTGGAGACTGTCATGAATTTGTTTTCCCTTAAAAGGAAAGTACGCAGCCTCTCCCTTCATGTAACAATATAAACAAAAATAATTTTTCTTGCTTTTAAAATTGCTGTGCTTTAACCTCTGATTACATTATTTTAAGGCATAGCCTGAATTATCATTTTAACACAGTTACATTTGCCAACCCTACTTACGTAGTACCATTAAGTGGAAGGACATATTGATGTACTTTATGACTGTCCAATTGCTCATTATGAGTATCAATAGCTTAGTTATGTTCAGATAGTCGAGTTTAAAATCTGTGTATGTCTTATGGAGCCAATTTAGATATAGAACAGCTGGATCCTAGAACAAAACAAAATCTGCTTACAGCCAAAATTGGCTGCGTGCATCCGGCTTGACCAGCTCGGCACCACCTGTCTCCCAGAATACCGCCTTGTATAGAATGAAATCTCTTTCTTGTGCTCAGGAAAGGCAGACAGAATTATCTAGCAAATGTTTGCATGATGAAAGTTGCAGTTTTTTTGTGTAACTTGCTTCTAATGAGATTGAAGAGGTGAGTAATCAAGTGCACTCAATAAATAAAGTAATAAAGTTTTGATTTTTCATTCCATCACCAAAATGTTTGTCTTATTAACTTTGTCAAGTTTTACAGTCTTTTCAAGATAATGACCATTAAGGACTAAAAATATCTTTCAACAACAGGAATAACACCACCAGATATACTGTAATTGCTGTTTCTAAGAACTGGGGCTATGCTCCAGAAAAGGAGGTTACAGCTTTTGAGACGTTGACCAATCTGAGACAGTAATTAGAGTTTACCTAAATCCTGAACATTTTCAGTGAAAGGATAGTAAGAGAAAAGGGTCACAGCTAAATCCAAGAATGATGTGTTTTTTTTTTAGTTCCTGAAATAAGATCTTGTGGCTGAAAAGGACAAAGTTAACAAAGCTGTGAACATTTTTGCTTATCCCAAGATTTGATTCTGATTATAGCCATGTTATCACAGCACTTCAACTGATCTGAAATTCTTCTGTTCCAAGGGATAGTGTCCTAAAATAGTATTAAACATTATTCACAGGAGAAGATAACATTTTAATGGCATGTCTAGAAATATGGACAACTTAAAAAAAACCCCACATTTTATGGGTGCCACAGGCAGGGTTGGCCCAGCCACCAGGCAAACTAGGCAGTTGCTTAGGGTGGCAGTTTTTTGAGTGGGTAGGGGGGGGGGGAGAGTGACAAAGGGCAAGACATTTAAAGCTAAACAATAGATTCTGACAGCCAGAAGGGGCATAAGGTTTGCCTAGGGTGTCAATATCTTGCACCAACTCTGGAGCAGGTTGCGTTTACACAATTCTAGATTTTTCTTTGCTTTTTAATTTTTATTTTGTTTGACCTTTTGCCTTTCTTTTCCCTACTCTCTTCTCCTACAAGCCCCCTTTTATTTCTCTGTCCTGTAAGGACAAAACATAAACATAAGGAATTTTTATTTAATAAAACACATTAAACATGAATTTAGTTCTTTGTTCTGGGTTCCTTGCTTTCTGTTACAAAATAATTTCATTTGAGAGCAAACTGAAGAAAGACAGTTTTTTTCTTTAGAGGGTGGTGGATACATGGAACGGTTTCCTAACGGAGGCAGTAAATATAAAACCAGAACTGAAGAAAAAATGGGATAAGCAGTACAGAACGCCGTTGTGAGGAAGTGCGAGGAAATTCAGGGATCACACACCTTTGCTAGATAACTCCCTCTGACTTCACTGAGCACAAGAAAGAGATTGCATCAGGAGTGAAATGGACATAGTGGCCCTTATCTGCATTTCTATGCTAACTGCTGGATATAATGGTGTGGCTGCCATATTTATCCACAATTTTAGTGGGTGTGTGCTGTCAAGTCAATACTGACTTCTGGTGATCCAGTAGCCCCTGGGTTTTCTTGGCAAGGTGTGATCAGAAGGAGCTTGCCAGGCCTTTCTTCTAAGGAAAGTGGAGGGTACAACGACTTACTCAAGGCCACAAGGAGTGCTGGTGGGACTGAAACCCTGGTTGCTTTGCTCTTCTCTAACCACTAGGTTACTCTTCCATCCTGTAGTGGTCTAACCTAATTCTCTTTAGAGCAGCTTTTGAGCAGTGCCTGAGAAATGCATGCTAGTCAGAAGTATATTATAGAGGAGTCGCCTAGTGGTTAGAGCAGCTGCATAATACCCAAAAAATCAAAGGTTCATTTCCCCCTTGCAACTTTGGGCAAGTGACTTAACCCTCCATTCCCTGGGAAGAAAAGGTCTGCTAATCTACTTCTAATTATACATTGCCAAGAAAACCCGGAGACTGCCGCATTGCCAGTAGTCAGCACTGACTTGATGGCACTTAGAAAAAATCTGATAAAAAAGTATCAGATACATCCCTTTGGTTAATCTATATTTATGCTAACTAGTGAAAAACAAATCTAACCATACAATCTGGATGGATAAGCCAGGGAGTCCAATAAGTGAGTCAAATCAGAGTTAAACCCACGGGGTTTACAAAACAAACAGAGGCTGATCAGGATTAACACAGAGGAAGCTGACCCCATGCTTCAATCTTAGCTCTGCATATAGACAAGAGACTTTGGAATGAGTCTCCTGCCCAGCAAAGCTGGCAGAGATTGGAGATGTTATGAAGGCGACGTGCATAAGCTCAGGGTTGGGGAGTGACTAGGGATAGGAAGAGAAGCTGACTGCTCAGTATCTGCTATGGAGAAGCTGAGGGGTCTAGTCTCTGAGGAAACTTCTTTTCCAATGCTTAGCATAAACTTGCATCGTAGGGGATGGGGGGTTGGGGGATGGAAGCAGCAGAAAGTGCAGTGCTGTAGTTTCCTAGCCATTGCTGCTGCTGAACGTCCTGGAGAGGGGCGGCAGGAAGGAAGGTCCATCAAGGGAAATCCAATCTTAGCACCGACTCTGCCCGAGTATCATCAAGGCTACATAGCAATTTTGGAGGTAATGTGAGTTCAATCCAAAATTGATGATGAGTATTTATTGTTACCAAGAGAAAGACAGAGACAAAGGAAGAGGGTGAAAAAAGAAAGGAGACAGGTGGCCCCCTCCATAACGGAAACAGGGGCTTGGCAATCTCAATATGACATCTCCCACCATCTACAAACACACTACCACTATTTGTCTCATCCCTCAAGATCAACAAAAGCGTGAAGATCCTTATAAAAACACCACCATGCATGTAGAAACTGGCATAAACACACACATATCTCTGGAGCAGGAACACACCTAGCCAGTCTGGTTTTCTGGGTAACCATGATGAATATGCATGAGAGAGATTTGCATACAAGGCCTCCATTGATTCAAATCTCTCTCATGCATATTCATCATGGTTCTCCTAAAACCCAGACTGGCTAGGTGTGTCATGAGGTCTGGGTTGAGAATCCCTGCTCTGGAGCGCTGCCCCCAGACTCCAAGCAACACATACAGACACCTGAAGAGGAATGGAATGAAGAGATAGTTAGGTAAAAGGCAAATGAGAGAAATAGAAGAATCAATGTCAGAGAGAGATGTAGCGAAGGAAAGTACAAAGAAGACAGGGAGGGTGAAGAAACAGGACATGGAAATGAGATCTTGGAAAAGGACATAGAAGAAAATCAACAAGAGGAAGTAGGAAAGAGTGACTGGGACCAACCCAACTGCAAAAATAACATGATCAGACAAGAAAGGTACAAAAGAGTGTCAGTTTTTAAAGAATAAAATGTCAGCTTTGAAAATGTGCATTTCTTATAGTTCATTACAGGAGGAAACGCATTTCTGTTTCTCTTTCTTCCATGTTTCACAGCTTGTTGTCCGATTTTGGGGTTTTCCATCTCAATTTTTGTCTTTTGTAGTTTTTAAATCTTTAATTGTTCTATGTTTTTCATGTACAGCCACGATAAGGAATTCTGTTAACATGTAGGTTCTCTCTAGAAATCTATAGTTTAGTTTGTTTTCTTTCCAACTGGGGGTTACTGGTGTTCTAGAATATTTGCAGTGTGATTTTCCATAAGTAGGGATGGTGAAATTTGAGTTCTTGATGCTGGTGTTGAGTAACAATTTGCAGGGTTTTGTGTCATGATGTACAATGTCCAGCTGTGGACGGAGTTAGTAGTATTATGAATGATGTGAGACTAGTGTTTGAATATAATTTTTTTTGTATGTTGAGAAGCAACATTCTTTTACCAAAGGACGATCATGCCAAAAACATTTGATTGAGTTCTTTGACTGGATGACCAGAGAACTATATTAAGGGCATGCAATGGATGTGATCTACCTAGATTTCAGCAAAGCCTTTGATACTATTCCTCATAGGAGGCTTATCAAGAAACTGAGTAGCATGGGGATGGGTCCCAAGGTGGTGAACTGGATCAGAAATTGGTTAACTGACAGATGACAGAAGGTGGTAATAAATGGAACTCACTTGGAAGAAAAGAAGGCGAGTAGTGGAATACTCCAGAGTTATTTGTGAGTAATATTTCTGTAAGATTGAAGGGAAAAGTCTGTCTTTTTGCAGATGACACGAAAATTTGCAACAGAGTGGACTCCTCTGTGGGAGTGGACAACATGAGGAAAAATCTACAGAAACTGAAAGAATAGTCTAATATTTGGCAGTTAAGGTTTAATGCAAAGAAGTGCAGAGTCATGCATGTGAGATGCAAAAATCCAAAGGAATTGTATGCAATAAGGAGTAAGAGGTTGATATGCATGAACCAGGAGGTGGATCTCGAAGTGATTGTTTCTGAGGATCTCATGGTGGTGAAACAATGTGACAAGGTGGTGGCCAAAGTCAGAAGGATGCTGGGCTGCATACAGAGAGGAATAAGAAGCAGAAAGGAGGAGATATTAATGCCCCTGTACAAGCTTTTGGTGAGGCCTCACTTGGAGTATTGTGTTCAGTTTTGGAGACGTGGAGCCCAATTCAGAAAGGGGGATATCCGGGCTGTCTGGATGGCCCCGAGCAGGACGGGCCCGTTAGGACCCAATTCTGTAACGCGGGAGCAAAACATTCTCGAGGCATACAGAATCAGGCCTGAGGATGGCCCAACATGCCCATGAATGCCTGTGGAGACATCCTCCCTGCAGGCTCTCCTGTCACCCATGGTGCCGACCCTCTTCTTCCCCACTGCCTAACCCACGGCTGGGCAGTCGGGGCCTGGATTGGGCAGCGGGGACCTACCTGCCCCTGGTCCCAGGCTCTGGGGGTGAGGGGGGGTTCCGGCCCCAATCGCCAGGTTTATGCGACTTATTTATTTATTTATTTATTTTACAATTCTTATATACCGCACTATTTGCAATCAGCGCGGTTTACATGTAACAAAAAACATCCGACAAAATGCATATGTCTGGTCATTACATAGAACAGGGAGTGGGATTTGGAGAACAAGTATCAACTTGCCATGACATATTCTTTGCACCTCAGCCATGCTCTTTCAACCTTTGAGGTGGAATAAGCAGCATGTTCCCCCTGACCCAGCAGGACATACAGGGCTGTGACCGGAATCAGCCCTGTATGTCCTGCCTCCTCAGCCTGCCCCCACTTTGCCCAGACTCCGCCCCCTCTGCCCCCTGCCGGCTCTCCCCATACTACTGCTCTAGTCATGCGGGGAGGGTCTGAAGGGGACTAGGGGCAACCCTGCAAGTCGCCTCTCTGAATAGGGCCCTATATCTTAGTTCAGATACAGGGCTCTATACATATCTGAAAAAGTTCAGAGGAAGGCAACCAAAATGATTTGGAGCCTGTGCCTGAAGGCACATGAGAAGAGACTTGGACACCTAAATATATATACCCTAGAGGAGAGGAGGAACAGGGGAGATATGATACATTCTTTTAAATACTTAAAGGGTATTAATGAACAAGGAGAAATTAGACCTTATCTGCTAACTGTTTTTCCTTGAGTCCCTCAAGTCCAGTCCAGTATGCGTGTGTTGTCTCCATCCTACAGCATCTAGGGACCGAGAATGCCTGATTCTTTTGATGTCACAGTAGAAGAATTCCCCCTTGGAGTCCAGGAGTCAGTATCCTTTTGACAAGGCAGATCTGGAGAGAGTATAACCACTAACCCTGGGATAAAACATCCCTTGATCGAAAGAGCCAATTAATCTAGATGCCATTCTGTTTAATGTTTTTTTTAATAACAGTATCACTGTAACATTTTAAAACTATATACAACATCAAGATATCAAGTTCATACTTGCCAGAACCGTGACCGTCCAAGAGGAGGCCCTGGACTATATCCATGTAATTCTTATCGGAATCTTTCCAGCCAAGCCAGACACACCCACTCTCTTACTGTAAATCCTGACATACAGCAGACAAAAATACTTATATGCCACAAGGGGGGTCCAGGATTGGACTGGAGGGACTCAAGGAAAGGCAATTAGCAAGTAAGGCCTAATTTTTCCTTCCTAATTGCCCTCCAGACCAGTCCAGTACGTGTGGGATGTACCAGAGCAGTAATTAGGCATGGGAGGGACCTGTGAGTCCAGCCTGAAGCACCAAGGCTCCACATCCAGCTGGTAGTGACATGTGAAAGTACACAGAGATGACCAGAGACCACATCACTGCCTTGCAAATATCTGCCTGTGGAACCAAGCTGTACCCCTCCCTGGATGCTGCCCGGGCCCTAGTCAAGTGTGCTCAAAGGCCATGTGGTACCTTTTTACCCTTTAGCAGATAGGCTGAGGCAATTGTCTCTTTTTACCCAGCAAGCTACTGAAGCTTTGGAGGCCTCCTCCCCTTTACGTGGACCCCCATACAGAACAAAAAACCTATCTGACTTCTGGAAGGACTCCGTATGTTTCAAATAGTAAATTAGAACTCTGCTCGTGTCTAACAAGTGCAGCTGACACCCCTCCTCCGAATTCGCCAGGAGGGAAAAACCCGGCAGTGATAAGATTTTGATTCATGTGAAAGTGCAAAACCACTTTGGAGAGTAAGGAAGGCACCAATCTCAACATACCTTCTCTCTAGACATGACCAGGTATGGCTCCCTGCAGGAGAGCGCTTGGAGATCATATATCCACCAAGCCAAATAAATGGCCACCAAAAAGACCACCTTTAGAGTCAGGTCTTTTAAAGATGCCCGGACTAGATGCTCAAATGGTTCTTCTGTCAACGTGGATAGTACCAGAATAAGGTCCAACGGCGGCACCACTGATCGCACTGGTGGTCACACCTGCCTCACCACTCTGAGAAAGTGAGCTGCATCAGGGTGAGCAGCCAGGGAGTAACCCTGCACACACCCTTGATAACAAGCAAATGCTGCCACTTGTACCCGCAAGGAGTCCAAGGACTATCCCTTGTACAATCCCTCTTGCAGGAACACCAGGATATCCAGGACTGACAAACTGTTGTCCTCACACCAGCCTTCAAAAGCTCGTCATATATTTATATATGCCAAAGAGGTGGACCTCTTCTGAGCCCTCAGTAGAGTGACCACCACTGCCATGACATATTCTTTGCACCTCAGCCATGCTCTTTCAAGAGCCAGGCCGTAAGCAAGACTTGATCCACTTGTGGCATGAGGATCAGACCCCGTGAGAGCAGATTGATCCTGCTTGGAAGGCGCCATGGACTGGCTACCAATAGAATGAGCAAATCTGCATACCACAGCCTGTGGAACCAGTCCAGTGCAATAAGGATCACTTGTCTGTGACCCTCTATGCATTTTAAAGAGCCCACGGAGGAAACACATAAAATAGGCCCTTCGTTGTACCACAGTGTTGAGCCCCTTGGACATACATTCCCTGCATCTGCTGAAAAATCTGCTCATTTTGGCGTTGGAGAAGAAGGATATCAGATCCATGATTGGCACAACCCACCACCTGGTGATATCGTGAAAGACTGCGTCATTCAACTCCCCTTCTCCTGAATCCAACTTGTGACAACTGAAGAAGTTCACTTGGACGTTTACGCTGCCTCCCACGTGAGCCACCGAGAGAACTGTAAGGCTTTCCTCTGCCCACAATAGCAGAGGGCAAATCTCATCCACTAATGTCACACTGCCCATTCTGCCCTAGCAATTGATGTAGGCCACTGTGGTCACATCGTCGGAGCAGACTCTCACTACCTGCTGGTAAATCTGAGCCTGGTAGAACTGATTGACCATGTGCTCTCCTCCTGAGTCCAGCTGCCCTGTGCTACTTGCAACCCACCTTGGCCTTGGTCATTACAAGTATCCAATCTGGTGGCTCCAATGGCATTCCCACCATGAGATGTGCTGGCTACAGCTACCAGTCCAGCTGAGCCCTGGTGTGCAGTGGACAAACAAACAAATTTCATTGGTAGAAGATGGTGTTGTGGGGACCACCTAGACAGAAGGACTTGCTGCAGGAGTCTCATGTGTGCTCATGCCCAGGGCACCAGGGCCACTGCTGTGGATCCTAAGAGCTGCAGGTAGTACCATGCTGAGGGAGCTGCCTTGGAGAAGAAACTCCTTACCTGATGTTGAATTTTCTGCACCTGCTCCACGGGCAAGAAGATAAACCCTGCTGCAGTGTCAAAACATGCTCCCAGATAGACCGGGTCCTGCACTGGCTCGATCTTTCTCTTGGCAAAGCTGATCACCCAACCTAAGCTCTGCAGGAATGTCACCACCCTCTGCATAGAGGCTATGCCTGTGGATTTTGATTTTGCCCTGACCAACTATTGGCTATGCCTGTGGATTTTGATTTTCCCCTGACCAACTAGTTGTCCAGGTAGGGATGCACCAAAACCCCCTCCCATCGCAGAGCCACCGTCACTACTACCATGACCTAAGTGAACAACTGCGGAGCAGTGGCCAGGCCAAAGGGCAAAGCTCTGAACTGAAAGTGTTCCAACAGCACCACAAACTGCAGGTATTGTTGGTGATCTGGCTGGATTAGGATATGAAGGTATGACTCTGTGTGGTTGAGCACTGACAGGAATTTGCCCTGTCTCATGACAAGGATAACAGAGCACAATGTTTCCATGTGGAAATATGGCACCTGCAAGGTCCTGTTTACTTGCTTGAGTTCCAATATGGGGTGAAACAACCCTTCGTTCTTGGGAACCACAAAGTAAATGGAGTATCTTTTTTAAACTTTTTTATTGATTTTGCACTAATACATACATGCAGTACACTTGCAATATGGAAAGCGCCAATAAGAAACACAACCATAGTTGTCAAATACAAAGAAAAAACACGCAGAACAAAACAAAATAAGAACCTGAGGGTGCAAGATACACCAAGAAAAACGTACACAAAGGCAAATAACACAGGAAAAAGAGAGGGAGAAATAAGGTCTAAATAACTAAATTAAGGCTTATCTACTAGAGTAGAAGTTTGCTCAAGAAGGCACCTAGAGTCCAGGAAAAATCTGAGTTGAGAGGGCTCAAAAAGCAAGTACCTATTATATTCATAACACACAACACATTTACAGGGAATCGGAGACTGAAGGAAGCTCCTAGATCTAATTGTTGTTATTAAGTGCCATCGGGTTGTGATATACATACACACGTCTTCCTTCACTCCTGAGTAGCCCTAGAAAAATCAGGGAAAACCCATACTTTCACCCCCATAAACATCTCAGATTTTTGATTAAAGAAAAAATGTTGAACATGGTCTCTGTCCTGTAGAAAAACAAAAGAAGCTAACATAGTACCATGTTGTATAGCCTGAGAATGAAAACGTTCCATAAATCCCATTAAATCCTTAGAATCTGATATCTGAGAAGCTCCAACTCCTAAGAACTCAATTCTAGGACTTAATTCAGTCCTGAGCAGCAGGTAAAAAACCTTAGCAGTAGAGGGGAAAGCATATTCAGGCATTTTGAGGACCTCTGAGAAATACTTATGCAAAACAGCTTGGGTAAAAGTAAGAAAACCTTAGGAAAATTAGCAAAACAAAGGTTAACGGCCTGAACAGCATTGTCCAGACTTTCCAGTTTGTGAGCGTTCACTAGCTTGTCTTGAACTAAAGTATATTGCACCTCACAAAGTTGAGTCACAGAATCTTCTACTTTTTTTATTTTGGTGTCCAAATTGGAAAGTTTAGCGTCCTTGGTCTGCAAGTGAATATGCATATCCAGGGTGAGAGTAGCCATCACTGAGGTCATCCAGTCTATGAATGCAACAGCCTGCCAAAGATTCTCCAGAGAAACTTTTGATGGTTTCACCAGTGGGGCCTTATGCTGGATACTGGCAACCCAGTCTGCAGGTTTACACCCCCAACCATCTCTGAAGGGAAACACGGGAGCACCACTGCACCAGTCTTACTGACTGGTATTACTAGAGTCACGTCAGATGTCACCTGCGAAGATCGTCCAAGTGATTCTGCTGCTCTGATGAACTCCCCTACAGCCAAGCTGGGTTCCACACCACTTCAGTCAGCCTCTCGGAAGAGATTGTCGAAGCCTCCAGACCCCATCTGTAGTGACGAAAACAGTCTTTCCCCTAGGGCTCAAAGAGATGTCAAGGCCAGGGAAGAAACTCTCTCCTGAAGGTTCTGACATACCAGCCATAGTCCCCGGTTGAGCAGACACTTGAGGAGTAAGGAGCTCTGTAATCATCAGTTGGCGAGAGGTAGGCTGAGAGGGAAAAGAAGGGATCTTTGCCACAATTTTTGCCTTATGCTTGCCCATTTACAAGAAAAAAAGGGAGAGCTGAGAAATGAGCTGCTCACTCAGCATCCCCCTCAGACACCATCATAAATGGAGCATCGACCTGAGCCACACTGGTTGTGAGGAACCGGCACTACCACCTGTAGCCACAGTAAGCACCGGAGTATATCCTGAACCTCTTTCTGCTTTGAAGGGGCCTCGGAGGGTGACTGCATGAATGCCTCAGGGAGAGGATGAGCGAACTCCAGTGCATAGCCCTCCCAAATTATCTGCAGTACCCATCAGTTGGTAGTAATTGTGGCCCAGGCAGAATAAAACCATTGTAGCCAACCTCTTACAGGCAGTACTTCTGCCTGGGCCTACCTCACTTCAATGGGGCTTCTTGGAGGGGATGGAGGGAGCTGAATAATAATCCTTGTTGGAACCCCAGTAGCCTTGAAAGGGCTGACCTCTAAAAGAATAGCAACCCTGTTGATAGTGGGAAAACCATGCCGCACAGAACTTCCTATAATTCTGAGGCTGTCCTCTAGGAGTGTTATCCTGCTTCGAAGCCTTGGGATGATCTTCCAGTAACTTTGCTTCCTTTGACTCACTTAGATCCTTGACTATTTTGTCCAGCGCTTCCCCAAAAGGTAGTTTGTCTTTAAAAGGGAGCTTACTCAGCCTGGTCTTAGAAGAAACATCTGCCGACCAGTTTCTTAACCACAGGAAGTGCCTGGTCACAATGATCGAGGCCATGGACTATGAAGATGTCTGCACCAAATTATAAAAGGCATCTGCCAGATAAGCTGAGGCCGACTAACTTGGTCACTTCCAGCACTACTGCCAAGGATTCCAAATCTGTTCCCAGTAGTCCTTGAATCCAACGGATGGAAGCCCTGGTTATGTAAACCCCACAGATTGAGGCTTGCCGGGTCAGAGCACTCCTGTCAAATGCCTTCTTCAGGAACGACTCCAGTTTGTGGTCCTGCAAATTTTTCAACGCTGCCCCGCCTTCCACAGGGATGGTGGTTTTCTTTGTCACTGCTGAGACCAATGAACTCACTTTAGGCATTTTGAAGAGCCCCTTCTCCTCCTGTGGAATGGGATACAAGCAACTCAAGGCTCTGCCGCTTCTCAAACCAGCTCTTGGCAGTTCCCAATCCTCCTCAATCATCTTCTTAATGATCCTGTGAATCAGAATAGCGCTCTGGGAACACTCAAACCTTTGTAATAAAGGATCCTCCAATGGCTCTTCAGCCAGAGCAGGAGCAGAGACAAAGTTAAGTGCCACCAGCGAATGATTTATTAATGCAGGCAGCTCCTCAGGATGAGTAATATGCACTGTATTGGGGTCTTTTCCCCGAGGGATCTCTCCCTCTTCTAGTTCTGGTTGTTCAGATTCCCTCCAAAGGTCTGATGGCCCTTCCATCAGATTGTTGGAGGCCAGAGACTAAGGAGAGTCCTGGTTCAGCCAGGAAGCTTTCTCCACTTGTGCCTTCTTCAGCTGGGGCTCCCTCACCTGTGGGGTGCTCTCCTGCGGGGTGTCAGCAAACAGATCCAGTGAGGTCTTGCCTGGTGTTTGATTTTCCCTACCATTGCTCTGCTTATACTTTAAGCAATGGGCCTTATGTAATAATAGTACAAAATCCAGGGAAAAACCAGCTTCTGGCCCCTCAGCAGCAGGGCTTTCTGTCCCTGGTGCAGAAACTGACAGACGTTTTTTTCCATGCTTGTTACCCTGGTTCTTGCTTAGCTTGTTCTTTTTCCCCGAGGAAATGGCAGCTAGATCAGAAATGGCAGCATTTCCTACAAAACCCACGGTCCTGGCAGAGAGGGAGATGTCCTACTCTGAAGGTCCTGGCTTACCCTTCACCCCAGTGCCAAAAACCAACTCCATTGATCTCCCTTGCCTTGCACAGGCATGGCAGACCCTGCCGACAGTATACCACAGGTTCCCAGATGCCACAAAAGCAGAATGAACTGACCACATACAACAACCCCTCGGCAGTAAACTATACTGACAGCCTGCCTGATGCACGGAGAGAGAGAGAGGGAACAGTCACTCACCAAATATCCTGCCAGAAATGAAGGGCCTGACCATGGACAGGCAGAAATCTAATAAAAAAAGACCCTTCTGGTCTTTCCCACCCTTTCATTTCCACTTACAGCGAAATTAGCAAATTATGAAGAGGACCAAACCCGCTAAACCTGTTCTAGGAATGCTGGGATGTCCAGCTGGGGGAGAAAGGGACCTGGACCACCATGTAATTTAACTCCTGGCACCTAAGGAATGCAGACCCTGCTATCTGCTGGCCCAGCACTGGTATATTTATTGATACAGTGATACCCAGCTCACAGAATCACAGCTGCCTTTTGCTCTCTTTAGCCTCTCTTTGTATCATTCAGTGGTATTCTTTCCAGAAATTATGCCAAGGCCCGTTCAGTGCAGCCCAGACACACAGAGGGTCCTCCTCCAGCTGCTGAATATTGAGATACTGGCTCCTGGACTCCAAGGGGGAGCTCTTCTACTATGACATCAAAGAATGAGCAGTATGTCAAATGTAATAAACTAAACTAAGAATCAGGCATGCTCAGTCCCCAGCTGCAACCCACACATATTGGACTGGACAGCAGGAATGATTAGGAAACAAACCTTTTTCAAAGAAGGGGAAGCTGTAAAACTAGAGGGCATAAAATGAAGCTGCAAGGAGGTAAAGTTAAAAACAACATCAGGAAATACTTTTTCACTGAAAGGGTGCTGGATGCTTAGAATGTCCTCCCGATGGAGGTGGTGTGGGCAAGTACAGTTACGGAATTCAAAATGGCATGGGACAGAGACAGTGGATCCCTTTAGAGCAAGAGGATTCAATCAAAATAAACGTAACTATCTTTTATACTTCAACAAATAGAGGGGGATAACCTGCACGGAGTGGTGGGTACACCTATTCTAGCCACCTTAATTGGCAAACTAGATGAACTATACTGGTCTTTATCTGTCGTCATATACTATGTTACTATGTTATTATGTAAAGTGGAACACCCTACCTCTGCTCTGCATCTGCTTTTGAGAGAGTGTTATTGGTGAGTCTGGGAGTGTTATAAGAACATAAGAACATAAGATATGCCATACTGGGTCAGACCAAGGTCCATCAAGCCCAGTATCCTGTTTCCAACAGTGGCCAATCTAGGTCATACGTACCTAGCAGTTTCCCCAAAAGACACAGGTTCTGCAATGCTTGTACTGGGTCAAGCATTGATATCCTGGGTCCCTTCTTAATAATGGTTTATGGACCTTTCCTCCAGGAACTTGTCCAAACCTTTTTTAAACCCAGCTACACTAATAGCCTTTACTACATCCTCCGGTAACAAATTCCAGAGTTTGATTACACGTTGAGTGAAAAAATATTTTCTTTTATTAGTCTTAAATTGTTTACCCTGTAGCTTTATTGCATGTCCCATAGTCTTTCTATATGCTGATAATGTAAACAATTGATCTACGTTTACCCATTCCACTCCGTTCATTAATTTATAGACTTCTATCATAGCTCCCCTCAGCCGTCTCTTTTCCAGTTTAAAGAGCCCTAACCTTTTTAGCCTTTCTTCATAGGAGTATCCTTCCATCCCTGTTACCATTTTGGTGGCTCTTCTCTGAACCTTTTCTAATAACTCTATATCCTTTTTAAGATACGGCGACCAGAATTGCACACAATATTCAAGGTGCGGTCTCACCATATGAATGAATAATTATGTTGTATCAGACTGATATTCAAAGGCAATTAGACGTTCGCTGGTAAATGCATAATTAGGCTAAGCATGTATTTTCAAAAATTATTTCAATAATATCTGGCTTTTAAATTGCAGAATGGCCAGATATTATCTGTATACTTGTGGGGCATGTTAGGGGAGGAGCGAGGGTAGGCCAGAAAATTATCCAGATAGTGGCAATATTCAGCCACTATTCAGGTAAGTTACACATTTAGTTTAGGTCTTCGGATTAGCAGGCCTAGCCTAAACAGATAATACAATGGCCACACTATCACTCTCTGTGTATTCAACACAGTTATCTATATGGATAGTGACAAAGAATACATAGATTAAGTTAAATGGGAGGATGATATTTAACAAGCCAGTGGGCTGAAAATTTACTCCCGTTTGTACATCTTACACGGCAAGATCAGACTCAAGTGGAAGGGGGGGGGGGGGGTGCAAAAGCAAAAGTTGGCTGAGGGTGCTACAACCTCTTGAGCCAGCCCTGGCCCTAAGATCTGCTGTTGCCTCATCGTTTTGTCAGCATGCAAGAAGTTAAAAACTGACTGGCCACCAGCACTTCCTGTTCCTGACTGTAATTTGTGCTGCAAAAGAGAGGACACAATTTGGGCATGTTTAACCTTCTTCCCAACTTTGTCTCCTTTCATGTCTTTGCTAGAGGTAGGTCTTGTCAGATGAATCTGACTGATTCTTTGACTGGATGCCGAGAGAACTGGATCAAGGGAGAGCACTAGATGAGTTATACTTAAATTTCAGCAAGGTCTTTGACCAGGGCCGGATTTACCTATACGCCACCTACGCCGTGGCGTAGGGCCCACAGCTGACAAGGGCCCACAAAAATAGCCGCCTTAAAATTAAATTAAAAAAAAAAAACGCTGGCTGCCGCCGTGGCAGCATGGACTGTTCCTGCGGGGCCCCCTCTGCTGCCGCGGCAGCATGGACCGACCCACGGGGCCCCCTCTGCCCAGCTGAATCGTCCGTCCCTCCCTCCCTCCGTGCCGGCTTTGAGAGGCACGAAGGGAGAGTGTCTCCCTCGCGTCTCTGTTAAGCCCGCAGGGGCTGATGGGAAATTTCCCATCAGCCCCTGCGGGCTTAACAGAGACGCATGTTCTTTCACGTATAGAGGCTTCCTTTATTTTTGTGGTGTCTCAATTCTCGGATTTTTCAAAAGATTCTGTGGCTAAATTAGCCCAGCATGATTCTCAAATAATTGCTTTGGATAATAAGTGTCAGAAATTGGAAATCCAATGTAATGCATTACAGAATGCTTCTATGTCTTTTATTAAAGATAGTCTTATTTTGCATACCCAGCAAGAATTGCTTGAAAATAATTTGAGGTCTATGAATGTAAGATGTTTAAATTTTCCTCGTACTCGTTTATTGTCCCCTCAAATTTTGTTTGATAAATATTTGACAGAAATCTTAGGGTATCGAGATAGTACTAAACCTGTTGTTACTAAATTATTTTATTTACCTCAGGTGGGGGTGATTCCAGGTGAGGTTCCGTTGGGAGACGCCCCTTTATCCTCTTTGGATTCCCTGGATGTTTCTGCCTTTATTGAATCTTCTCAGGATGTAATTTCTACTAGGGCCACTCTTTTGGTGTCCTTTTCTTCTGAGGTTGAGAAAAACTCAGTAATGCGTTTGTATTTTTCTAATAAGAATGCTGAATTTTGTGGGGGGGAAATTAATATGTTTCATGATGTCTCTAGGCAAACTCAGCTTCGACGTAGGGCTTTCTTGTCTTTAAAGCCCCGTGTCTTAGCTATTGGTGCAACCTTTTTCCTTAAATTTCCCTGTAAATGTTTGGTTACATTAGGGGGCACCAAATATGTTTTCTCTGAGACATCGTCATTAGAAATGTTTCTAGGGAATCAGGATCCGCAGGTATGATATAAATGTTGGATTTTCATGTCATTAGGTTGAATTAGAGTTTGAAAACTTTAGGACAGCAGCTCCTCTTTCTGTATAATTTCTAATTTTGTAAATTTACTTTTCTTATGATGTGGTTTTCTTTGTAAATGCTCCCCTTAATGTGGACTAGATTTGATTTCCTTGTTTCCTAATGTGTATTGTGTAATACCTTTTTGAATGTATTAATAAAAAAGATTGAGTCATAAAAAACCCCATAACAATCATAAATCAAAATTAACTTAAAAACACTTTCATGCATCTACAAAAAACAAACCATTATAAATATCAGCATACTAAATTTATTTGTTCAGTGCTATGGCCAGTTTATTGATGAAGAGGGAAGATATAAAATGAGAAAAACTAACCATGAATTCAAGATCATGCTGCCCAGGCTTGATTGGACTGTGGTAGAGCTGGAAAAGCCCAGAAATCATCAGGAGTGAAGATATCGGGTCAGTAAATAAATTTAAATTGAGAGGTTCCCTTAAAATTTGAGATTTCCTTGAAACTGAACTGCCAAAATATTTTAAATTTCAAACTGGCAGCATCAAGAATGCAAAACTTAAAATCTCAAAGACAATCCTTATTGCACCATCAACCACCAACACCTTACAGTTGACTTCACACCAAGAACACACAGTACAGGATCTATAGAGCAAATCTACCATTGCGTGACACCACTAACTTCCAAAATTCACAAAACGAGGAGCATAGCTAGAAAAGGGGGCACCATAAATACTGCAGTAGAACCTAGAATATCCATACATCTACTGAGAAAACCGAACAAGTCAGATTCCTATATAGAAACTCCATACAGAATACTTGGCCCTAGTCACACACTGAGAATAGAGATCGACCTTCATCAAGTACAGAATAAGTGACCACAAACTAAAACTAGAAATATTTTGACAAAAATTAAACTTAAACCCCAAGAAGTCACATTATGCATATAGAGCAATACCAGAGAAATAGAAAGATACATATAAAAAAAGCACAGGTCCCTGTGTCTTACTGCTGTTGCTGCCAGGGCTGGGTAATCTTGCTGTTGCTGGAGGGAGTAGGCATTGTGAGTAGTTTCTTTCAGCTATGCTTGCAGGTGGCTCAGGGCTTGTAACAGCGCAAGGCCGTGTGCAGGCAACCTGCCTAGGGCTGGACCTGGAAGATGTGCATAGCATGAGGAGGAATCTAGTGAAGTTTGAAGAATGGTCAAGAATTTGGCAGCTAAGATTTAATGCTAAAAAATGCAAGGTCATGCATTTGGGCTGCAAAAACCGAAAGTGCCAGTACTCATATGCAGTTCTCCTTCATTAATAAATGAGCACCATGGGTCACGTTTAGCGGGCAATGAAAAAGGGGCCAGAACTCAGTTTCTTTGAGTACCTCCTTATAAAAAGCTCCTGGTGAAGTGCTTTAGTGCATGAAAGAAGAGGGGGACCTGGGAGTGATCATATCTGATGATCTTAAAGAGGCCAAACAGGAAGAAGAGGCGAATCCAAAAGCCAGAAAGACACTTTGGTGCATAGGGAGAGGAAATACCAGCAGAAAAAGGAAATCTAATTTGGTTGAAAGGGGATAGACTCTGGAGTAATCTGAGGAAATATTTTTTATGCAAAGGGGTGAATGCATAGAACAGCTTCCTAATGGAGGTGTGGAGACGAAAAGTGTATCTAAATTTTAAAAAGCATGGGACAAATACCGAAGATCTTTGAGGGAAAGGAAGGAACTGTAGAAATTAATAGTCCTTATGTTTGGAGAGACCGGATAGGCCATTTGTTCTATATCTTCCGCTGTTTTCTATGTCTACATGTTTCTAGAAGCATTCTCTCTATAAGCCTTTTTCTCTGTATCGTGCTGAATCTTTTTTTTGTTTCTTATCAGAGATACAGGTAAACCTTCAAGCTTGCATGACTGGCCTTTGAGGTATACTATAAGCCTTCTAGAGTACGGACTTCTTCATATTGTACTCGGCAACGGACCGGATTCCTTTCCTTGGATTCGTGTTTTCTAGTAGTGCAGTATGTTTCAAATCTCGGGAGCACTTCCTTGTAATCATTTTCGCCTTCTTTGAGTGCATCTGCACCTGCTCTGCTGAGAAATAATGTTATCTTTTCTTCATCGCTTTTCTCTTCAGCACAGATGGCTTTCAGGTAAAATATGAATCTTTGTTGATCTATTCCTCAGTTGTTTCCCTGGTTGCCTGCAAATCCCACTTCTGCTGGACGCATGAGTTGCTGAAGCTGCCTGCCGTCTTCTCTAGTTTCAGTGATCATTTTATCTTTAATTGCCTCTTTTTGTTAGGGTGCTGCAGTGCTGACTGTTTTAACAGTGCCCTGATGCATATGAACACAAACACTGAACAGTAGAAATATAGGGCCCAATATTGCAAGGGTTGAGTAGAGAGTAGCTTAGTGGTCAAAGCCAACAGCCTTCCACCCAAAAGATGTGGGGTTGATTCCCACTGGTTGCTCCTTGGGCAGGTCACTTTGCCCTCCATTGTCTCATAAGAAAAAAGCCTGGCAATTTATTTCCACTCTTTTCTTGCCAAGGAGCTGGTTAGCCTCACAGTGGTACCTGGTGGTAACCGGGCAGAGGCAATATTGAGCTGCTGTCTTATCGTGAGATGGTGAAAGTCAGGTGCAGTAAAGACTGGCCTAACTTGCTGCTGAAGCTAACCAGTCAGTGGGTGAATATCGCAAGCTGGATATTCAACTCTGTGGCCTGGATAGGGCCCCAGCATTGACTATCTGGGTCTAATGTTCAAGTGCGGCAGCTAGACACTTTGGCAGCACTAGCCGTTACAGTCGAATATCGGGCCCATAGTCTTCTGAGCTTGCTGTTCCCTTTCCTTCAAGATCAACAAAAGGAAACACAATCAGACAATATACTAGCTTGATGGACCTAAATGGTAGAAGTAACTATTGCTTTAGGATTAAGAGAGAAATAAAGATGACTTTAATTATCCTAAGAGAACAATGAATGTGAAAACCAACATCCTTAATAAAAAAATAAATATTTCTTGCCAGTGCTAATAACACTAATGGAAAGCTGTGACTTTAATATAAATAAATACATGCAAGGCTGTTTACTGTGAAAAGTGAAGACGTGGATCTTATTCATATGCTCATTTTCTTCTATTAATGCCATCGCATTGATTCTTCCCCTGATCTCTTTGCCAGATTTGTAGCTGTTATTGCTACACCCTGCTTACTTCCATCTGGAAGTCTCAGCTAGTGCTACTGATTGGACAGCGAGTGTGTGGGGTGGAGGGGAAACTGCTTTGCCAGAAATAGAGCTCGTGCATCCTTAATACACTGCCTGATGGTAAAGTCTGTTTCTCTATCAAATAACAAAGATCTCCAGCCTCCTTTATATGTAAAATATCTCAAAAGAAATTCTAAAAGAATAAGAAACTATTTTTTGAAAAGGAAAAACTATTTTTAGGGGTGCACTGGTTAAACTTTTATATTTGTTTAATTTCTCATGTCATTTGTGGGATTTTTCATTTTGTTTTGTTTTTTATTTTACAAAACGTTTGTTTGATGCACTAATGACAGGCAGGAAGAGATAGAATTTCAATGGGTTTTCCCCCCATTTTCTTTCAAAAATGACATGAAATTATATAGGAAATGTCGAAATTTCCTGTGTCATTTCAAATGACTGCATATCCCTAGTATTCATAAAGGATGTATCTCAAAAAGAGAAACTAAGATTGAAAAGAATATGAACGGATGACTTTTAATCACTACACACTGAAAAAACATGCAGACATTTCCCACCATTTATAGTTTGTTCACATTTTTATAGTTAGATGTTGGAAAGCAAACAAATCCACCTGCAATAGAGTCTTCTCCCTGTATGCACCCCAGCTGTGGAATGATCTCCCCATCTCAACATATGCAATTAATGACCCAGTGGGCTTTAGGAAAACCATAAAAACTCACCTTTTCCTAGAATACTTTGGACCCACCCCAGAAAACTATGATCCATGAGTAAATGTACCTCTAAGCACATGAGCATGTTGTAATTTGTATATAGTTACCCCTGTTATCCAAGTTATATGTCCTGTTCATCTGTAACACAAAGTACCATTGGAAATGTGTAATTTCATTGTTTATTGTAAACCGCGCTGAATAGTGCGGTATAGAAGAGACTATAAATAAATAAATAATAAATAAATAAATAAACACTGCAGATGTTTATCTGTATATAGTTAGCAATTGTTAATTGCATGTTATACCTTAACTAACCTCCAAGTTGTAGACCCCTGTTATATGTAAAGCTTGTTGCTGTAACTGTTCCATGTAAACCGCTTTGAATGTATGATGGACATAAAAGACCTGTTAAATAAATAAAAGACCTGTTAAATAAATAAATAGAAAGCAGATTGTGGTGTTCGCGGTGATGGTTGCAGTGTACTGCTGAATAACTGCCATCACCTGCAATACTCTAAAGCAGTTACAGACATGATGGTTTCTAGCAAGCATAGAAACAACTGGCAAAACAAACTTATGCAGATTCTGTAAGACCTGGAAACAATTACTCATCTCATAGTCAGTTGCAAAGTTCTGATGGCAGAAAATTTCTATATAGAAAGGCACAATAAGGTGGTACGTCTCATCCATCGGATACTTTGGGAGTCATTTTGCACCACGAATAGCGGGAATGTACGTTCTGCCTGGAGTACATCCCCGCTATTTGCCTCCCTACCGCTCCCGGTGCAAAGGCTCCCTGCATGAACAGCACTGTTGTACAGGAAGCCTTAGATGGGGGCGGGAGGCGGAGGTCTGGAGGTGGAATGAGGGTGAGGCATGGGCAGGAGGTGACCCCGGATGTACAGGGCCGATTCTGAGGTTGTCCCTGTATGTCTGCGGTTGGCCAAGTACAGTAGATGGGGGACCGCAGTGCAGGGCAAAGACAAAACAGTGACGGAGTGCAGGGGTACCCTACAGCCTAACCCTGGTCATGGGAGGCTGGATAGGGGGTCGGGCTGTGAGGAAAGAGCAATTTATGTTAGTGGTTGGGGAGCACAGCTCTGTAATGGAGCTGCAGTGTCATGGCAATGAGATGCTATGGCACTGCAGCCCATCAGAATTGGGGCCCAGCCTGCACATCCAGGCAAGTAGACCCGATTCTCTCTCACGGGCACATCTAGCACCTGTGAGATCAGGATCATGTGCTACCGCTGTACGCCCAGATTCTGAGGGGCCGCAGAGGGGCTAGACGGCTAGAGTAGAATTAGTCTCTTTGTAAATGCTTTAACATCGCTGTTCCAGAAAAGCAGTGGGACCAGGGCCAGCGCTACACAGTAAACTTGGTAAGCGTGACAGGGGGCACTGATGGTAGGGGACACCGCCCATGATCATCTGCCATTTACATTAAAGTAGTAAAGTCACTGCTTACCCAACAGAAGAACACTGGTGTGGTGTTAATGTAACTGTCTGCCCATGGGGACCCCATCTCCCATGGGCAGAAGAGAGGAGTCCTGCTGTGATTGCGGCCTCAGTATGCGCTGTCTGTCAGTGGGGACCCCATCTCCTGCGGGAAGAAGAGAGGAACAGTGCCACTATTGTGGCAAAGATCTCTTCTGTCTGCCATGGGAGATTGGAATCCCGTGGGCAGAACAGAAGAAACCTGCTGTGACAGCAGCCTCAATGTGCGCTCTCTGCCCATGGGGACCCCATCTCCTGTGGGCAGAAGAGAGGAGCACTGAGAACTCTTGTGTCTGCCCACAGGAGATCGTATTCTCACAGACAGTAGGAAGGAGAAGGCCAACAATCCTTGCAGCAATGAAAAGGGTTTTTTTTTGGGGGGGGGGGCGAGGGAGGAACTGAAAGCAGAGAAAATTTAAAGGGGCAATAGGCTTATAAAAAGAGAGAATGGGGGTGGGATTTTAGGACAGGGAATGGGAGTACTAGGGGGTTTGGTGAAGCGGGGATAGCCTGGAAGGGGAACAGAGTAGGGGGATCAGCAGGAGAGTAGTTGGAGAGGGGAAGGAAGAGTACAAGGTGTTGCTGAAAGGTCCATTCCCCTCCCCCAGAACATACCACACACTCAGGCTTCCCACTTCCGCACATCAGACATGCACACCAGCTCTACATTGCATACCTATGCACAACCCAGGCACCCCACCTTCATATCATACGTTGGTACATCAGGCTCCTTCTGTGGCCCTGTTCAAATCCACACTAAAAACTCCCTTCTTTGAGGCTGCTTTTGGATCCTCATTCCCCCTAGTCTCCTGCTTACCTCCTTCATATCCTAGTGCCTAGTTGTGTTGTCTGTCTTGACTAGACTGTAAGTTCTTAGAAGCATGTCTCTGTACAGCGCTGCTGTGACAGAGTGTATGTCCCATCACTGCCAGAGTCCCGGGGAACCCTGGCCAGTACCTGCTCTGGGGGTGTAGATCTGTCTAGGAGGGGTCCCCCAGAGCAGCAGACAAGGACACCCAGGGGCCAAGAAAGGGCCTGAGCCCCTTCTTCCCTTCCAGCCAAGAGACATAGAACCCGGTTCTCTGACAACACCTGGGATGAGAGGGAGGTGGAAAGGAAGGTGAGATACTTGACCCAGGCCTCCATGGAGACAGACCCCTTGGGAAGGCTTGAGGGGACCCCCAGTGGGAGGAGGCGGAGATGGAAATGGGAAATGAGCTACAATTAATCCCTGAAGACATACCCATGGACATTCAGCTGGTGGATAACCTGCCAGATTTGGGGTGGTAGTAGCAACAGACAGCCACATGGGAGGTGGCGGGGTGTCCAGGTAATTCCTCACCTGGGACGCACCCCAGCTGAATGTGAGACTTAAAGGAAAGGGATTTTATTGTACTGTTCATTATGTGTGTGTGTCTGAACTGAAGAACGTTGGGAAGACATCATGTGCATATTCCTGATAATTTGCATATCATTCATTTTTATGCTGTTACAAAAGACCCTGGTGAGGGATACTTTGGACCGGGGGGGGGGGGCAGTTGCTCATAAAGGGAGTGTAGACCTCATCCTCAAGGGGATACTAACAAATGTGGACTTTGGGACCATGGGGTCTCTCACCCTAACTTACGTGGGAACCCCAGAGATAAACCTCTCTTCTAAGGGCAGGAGGAGGGGGGGGAAAAAAAAAAAACCAACAAAAAACAACAACAACCCACCCCCCAAACCCAGCTGTTTTCTGGGCTCTTTAATGAGAGTGGACTAAGTCAGGAGACCCAGGACCTGAAAGGGCTACTAGATGCTTGCTTGCTGGACCTGGAAGTGGAGTGACAGCTGTGTATGCCTTGTGGAGTGGAGCATGTGTATGCATGACAAGAAGTAGTAGTAGAGCGCACCCAGGCCTTCTATTTCCCCTTCCCACACAGCCACCCTATCTCCCTATCACTCACACACAATCCCTCTAAAAGTCCCCTTTTGTGTATATGATGGTTGCCACATATTTTGCTTGATATAGTTTCATTTTTTTATATAACATCTTTGCTTTTATATTCTTCTACTTGGCTGTTCTTTGACATTTTTAGAAGTCTTTACTTCTGCTGATGACATCTGTCTAATATTTATTCTGCAGATGAGTCACAGCCAGGAAAGAAAGGAATCTGAAGAACAGTGGTGAGTAAATCAATTTATGGTGAATAAATCAATAAATTGATTTTTTCAGCATTGCTCTTCAAATTCCTTTCTTTCCTGTCTGCGACTCATATAGAATAAATATTAGTCAGATGTCATCAAATGAAGTAAAGCCTTCTAAAAATGTTTGTGTTATCTTCTCAGAGTGAGAGAAAAATCTGGAATGGTTTCTCAATGAATACTTGATTTTGCCTTACAATAGGGAGAAGGAAGAGAGCAGACGTTTGCCAAGTGGGGACTTTGGAAGATGATGGACATAAGACATGTGCCTGAACAAAGGGGACAAATGGCAAACATCACCATTTCAAAACATCACATGTTTGGTGAGGGCCAGAAAGGCAGGATAGAGCCAATGGAAAACACAAGGCCAAAATAATCACATGATTGCTTCAGAGAAGGAGTACATATTACAGCATTAACTGGGTATTATAAAAATTACACAGATCAGTCTTTTTCTTGTTAGATATGTAATTTGCAGCCTGAGAAGTTTTAGAATGCAGGAATAGAAGCTTGTTCTTCTAAGTAGTTGCAGAATAAGACTAGGGGATATGTTTACTAATGTGGTTGTAGCTTTGAAGAACCTCATTTTTTATTGCTTAAATAAATTGTTTTGCTTGCTGATCGCATTAAACATCAGACTATCGTAGCTTGTTCATATGATACTAAGTATTCACTGCTCAGTATTTATTTTTATTCCATCTATACATTCCCCCTTTCAATGCAGTTTTCTTACAGCATTCAATTTGAGGGAGAAATACTGGCATATGAAAAGAGTTCACAAAGGAATTTTGTAAAAATGGGAGTGGAGAGTAACCACCATTAAGAGTAATGAGTGAGGGGGGCACCATAAACCCTAGCTGTGAATGAGACCATGACCCTAAGAGAATAATGGAGAATGAAGAAGTTATGATCACTTGGGACATTCCCATTCTGATGTATGAGAAGGTGGATGCAAGAAAACCTGACATAGTGGCTAAGCAGAAAAACACCAGAACAGCATTGATAGGTTTTGGTTCAAAGCAATTATTTTGTGAATCGTGTGGAAAAGGAGATGGTGTTGAAATACCAAGAAATGTAGTCAGAGAACAAAAAAATGTGACAGAAAGATACAGAAATATTTCCTATCATATTGGGAGCCACAGACCTGTTTAAGAGGAATTTCCAATTGCAGCTAGAGGGTCTCCATTGCAAGCTATGTAAATCTGTAGCTCTAGATACCAATTCTCTGCCTGAAAGCTATTAAAGGGGGTTATTTTTATTTTTAATAGATACATTTTCTGTTGCTCTGAAAACTGATTTCTTTTTGTAGCAGTTTTGCAGAAAAGGATTTTTTTCTGCTGCTGTTTTTTTTTCCTCTATCCTTCAGGTTCAAAAAGGAAAGCAAACTCTTTGAAGTCATTGAACTCCTCAGGTATTAGTGTCCTTAATTAGCTTGCTTAGGACCAGGTAGTGGAGTATTGTATAAAGGTTTACATTGCCTTGCAAGTACTGCCATTCCTAGAGGGTCTCCATCACAAGCAATGCAATTCTGTGGTTCTTGAATACAAACTATCAGTCTGAGAGTTCTTAAAGGTTTTTTTTTCATTTTTAATAGCTATTTCTGCTGCATTGCCTATTGATTTATTTTTGTAGCTGTACTGCAGATGGGGAATTTTTGTGTTCTTAGGCAAAGCTTTTTTCCTGTTGCTATAGTTGCTTTTTTTTCTTCTCCTCTAACCTTTAGGTTCAAAGAAGAAGGCAAGCTCTTTGAAGTCATTGCACTCCTCAGGTGTTAGTGCTCGCAATTAGCTGGCCTAGCAGTCAGGTAGCTGAGTGTTATATAAAGGTCTACATTGCCTTGCAAGTACTGCCAGTCCTAGAAAGTCTTCATAGCAAGCAAGGTAAATCTGTGGCTCTAGATACCAATCAGCTTGTTAACAAAGATAACAGAGTTTGTTATTGCTTGGAATGAAATATCTAGGAAGTAAATAATTCTACATTTGGATATCTGGTAAAAGTAAATACTTTGATATATTTGAAAGAAATTTGATGAGGTAATTTTACATAGGGATCACATTAGACTATGTACCTCAGATAGATATCAGATTTTAGTAGCTTAAAGTAATAACTGTTTCACACACAAGCAGGGCTACACACTGGGATATAGAACAGAGCTGTTAGATCAGATATAAAAGAGACTAGTTGTTTTTTGACTTAAAAGGACAGCTGAGAAAAGCTTAGAGACTTTGGTAGGTGTTTCTCATTTCCTTCAACAGGTACCAAAGTTCCAACAACTGAGCTATGGCTGAGAAAAATCATGTTGCCAGAGCCATTGCCCCCATTGCAGTCTCTGCCCCTCTCCAGATGGACAGCCCAATCCTAGTCAAGAGACTAGTTCTGTGTGCAAGATGCTGCAAGCTAAAGCCCTTATGAAACAAGTGGAAGAGATGAGAGAAGAGGAGGCTAGGCTGAAAAGCATCCATGACAACGAGAAGTCTGTAACTAAGATGCTTCTTGAGGCATCCAAGCTTTCCAACAGAGGTGAAAATGGTATGCCACAGAAAGAAGAGAGTTGGACATGGGTCATCAGAGCCTGCAGAATCAACAATGCAACTCCACCATCCTTCAAATTGAAGAAACTGTATGTAGCTGGAAGTGGAAAAGGCAAAAACATCCCAGGAATGGGAAGAACCAGAGTTCAAACACCCCAAAGTTGCAAAATCAATTGACCACAGGGAAGTGAAGCATAGTGGTGATTGGTGAATCTCTTCTGAGAGGTATTGAGGCGTCCATTGTGAAAAATTGCAAGAGGACCTTGATAAATTGGAAGACTGGATGTCCAAATGGCAGATGAAATTTAATGTGGAAAAGTGTAAAGTTATACACCTAGGAAAGAACAACCCAAACTACGGTTACATGATGCAAGGTTCCACTTTAGGAAACACCACCCAGGAAAAGCATTTAGGCGTCATCATGGATTATACATTGAAATCCTCTGCCCAGAATGCAGCAGTGGTCAAGAAAGCAAATAGAATGCTAGAAATCATAAGGAAAGGAATGGAGAATAAAACAAAGGATATTATAATGCCTCTGTATCATTCCATGCTGCTACCATACCTTGAATATTGTGTACAATTCTGGTTGCCATATCTTAAAAAGGATATAGCAGAATTAGAAAAGGTACAGAGAAGAGGCATCAAAATGGTAAAGGGGATGAAAGGATAGCCTTATTAGAAAAGGCATAAAAGGTTAGATCTCTTCAACTTGGAAACGAGGCAGCTGAGGGGGGCTATGATAGGGGACTATAAATTAATGAATGGAGTGGAATGGGTAAACATAGATCGGTTGTTTATGCCATCAAAAAGGAGAAAATATTTTTTCACTCACTGCATAATCAAACTCTGGAATTCATTACCAGAAGATGTGGTAAAAGCTGTTAGTGTAGCTGGGTTTAATGAAGGTTTGCATAAGTTCCTTGAGGAAAGGTCCATAAACCATTATTAAAGGGGACCTGGGAAATCCACTGCTTCCTCAGGACTAGCATTGTGGAATCTATGTACCTTTTTAGGAACCTGCCAGGTACTTGTGACCTGGATTGGCCACTTTTGGAAACAGGATACTGGCCATGATGGACCTTGGTCTGACCCAGTTCGGCATTTCTGATGTTCTTATATTCATCTGCTGACTAGATTTCATGTCCTGTGAAGTATGCTGTCTGCCAGGTGTCAAAATCCGAGATGTTATTGAGAGTTTTCTGAGACTAATCAAGCCTATTGACTATTATTTGATGTTGCTTATCCATATTGGCAAAAAAGATCATGCTAGGTTTCCCCTAAGCGTATCAAGAGTGACTTCATGGCTCTGGAAGAGAGGGTGAAGCAGATAGGAGCACAAGTGGTGTTCTCCTCAATCCTCCCTGTTGAGAAATTCGCATCCTAGTGATGAATGCATGGCTACATGGATGGTGTCATTGAGAGTATTTTGGTTTCCTGGACCATGGGATGATTTTCCAAGGGTTGCTGAGCAGAGATGTCCACTATCCAGGAAGGGTCAAAGTGTCTTCAGCAGTAGACTGGATAACTTACAAAATAGGGCTTTAAACTAGATTTTTTTGGGGGATGGGTGAAGAAAGCCCTCAGGTAAGTTAAACATTAAAGACCTCTAACATGGGTAAAAAGGGCAACATCTGGAATGCAGTGTATATTAATCCCTGCAGTATAGGAAATAAGATTTTGGGTGTTGGGGATTTAATGGAAGGGTCTGACTTGAATTTAGTAGCAGTTACAGAGACATGGTTCATGGAGAATCATGACTGTGAAGTAATTATACTGGGCTATAATTTATTCTGGAAAGACAGGGTAGGAAGGAAGGGAGGGAGGAGGAGTGGCTCTATGTGAAAAAATAATATTAAAGCTACTGAATTACAGGGCTTATGATGGAAGGAGGAGGCATGGTTGGTTAAGCTGGAAAGAGAAAATGGAGCATCCATTCGCATTGGTGTGATATACAGACTTCCTTTACAGGTAGAAGAAGTGGACAGAGATTTAATTGAAGACATTAGCAGTATTACTATGAAAGGAGAAGTGCTGTAGATAGGTGATTTCAAAATGCCAGATATTGATTGTGACATTCCTGCTGCAGTTTCATCTAGAAGTAAGGAGATCCTGGATTCTGTACAGGGAGAACTACTCCAGCACCTGGTAACATAACCCACATGTAAGGAAGCCATCCTGGACCTGGTGCTAACGAATAGGGAGAGTGTTTCTGATGTTACTCGGTATTAAAAAACTGTTAAATAAATAAATCATAGGTAATCATCTCACAGTGATTATTGGATAGTGTGGTTCAGTGTTAGGACTAGGGATGATATAGTCTGCTCAAATTGAGAGTTCTAGACTTTAGGAAAGCTAATTTTGTCAGGATGAGACAATACCTCAAGGAGTCATTAGCGGGATGGCAACAGCAGGGAGATATAGAAAACATAACTTTTTTGGGGGGAAAGAAAGTAAATTAACCTTTAAAAAGGAGATAGAGCAGCTTTTAAACTAGATAATAGGGGAAAGCCGACAGTCGCCCAAGAGCGCATGGTTCGGAAGAATGTATCCTTGAAGGATACTACAAAAAGCAGAGAGGTTCCAAAAAAGAGTAAAGTAGCCCAAATGCCCTCGAGTATGGAGCAGACAGAACTTAAAGATCCCAAATTACCCATGTCTACCAATAGCCAAATTAATATGAATAAAATACAGTCTCTAAAATGCTTGTATGCAAATGCTAGAAGTCTACAAAACAAGATGGGAGAGTTAGAATATATAGCACTAAACGAGAGGTTAGATATGATTGGAATATCAGAGACATGGTGGAAGGAGGACAACCAGTGGGACACTGTGATACCTGGGTACAAACTATATCGAAATGATAGAGCTGATCAAATTGGTGGAGGGGTTGCGCTCTATGTTAGAGAGGGCATTGAGTCAGAAAGGATTAAAGTTTTGCAAGAAACAAAATTTGCTGTAGAATCTCTATGGATTGAAATTCCATGTAAAAAGGGGAAGGCGATGGCAGTGGGGGTGTACTATCGTCCGCCTGGCCAGAATGAACAAATGGATGATGAAATGCTCAAAGAAATCAAGGAAGCTAGCAAACATTACAGTGCAGTAATAATAATGGGTGATTTCAATTACCCCGGCATCGACTGGGTCAGTGTCACAACAGGACATGCTAGGGAGATAATGTTCCTAGATGAAATAAATGACTGCTTCTTGGAGCAGCTGGTTCATGAACCGACCAGAGGGGAAGCAATATTAGACCTAGTCCTTAGTGGAACACCAGATGTAGTGCAAGAGATAAGGGTGTTGGGGCCACTTGGCAATAGTGATCATAGCATGATCGCCTTTGATTTAATTAGTGGAGGAGGGATAGTAAGGAAATCCACAGTACTACCCTTTAACTTTCGAAAGGGAGACTATGATAGAATGAGGAAAACAGTTAAGAAAAAACTAAAAGGAGCAGTTGCAAAGGTTAAAGACGTACATCAAGCTTGGGTGTTGTTGAAAAATACTATCTTGGAAGCCCAGACCAGCTGTATTCCACGCTTTAAGAAAAGTGGAAGGAAGTCCAAAAAATTGCCAGCATGGTTTAAAGCTGAGGTCAGAGAGGCTGTTGTTGCCAAAAAAGCATCTTTCAAGAAATGGAAAAAAGAGCCAAATGATGAAACCTGGAAACAGCACAAGCACTGGCAAGTCAAATGCAAGGCATTGATAAGGCAGGCAAAGAGAGAATTTGAGAAGAAGCTTGCTGCGGAAGCAAAAACGCGAAATAAAGACCTTTTCAAGTACATTCGTAGCAAAAAAACCCGTGAGAGAGTCAGTTGGTCCATTAGATGATAAAGGGGTTAAAGGAGCACTAAGAGGCGACAAGGCGATAGCGGAGAGACTGAATGAATTCTTTGCTTCGGTCTTTACTGAGGAAGATGTAGGGATGTTACCCACGACTGAAGTGGTATTTAAAGGTGTGGAAGAATTGAAGGAAATATCGATACATCGGGAAGATGTCTTACAACTATTAGATAAACTGAAGAGTAGCAAATCACCTGGGCCGGATGGTATACATCCAAGGGTGTTGAAAGAACTGAAATTTGAGATTGCAGACCTGCTATCAGTAATCTGTGAACTATCATTAAAATCATCTCTAATACCTGAGGATTGGAGGATCGCCAATGTAACACCAATTTTTAAAAAGGGTTCGAGGGGTGATCCGGGAAACTACAGACCGGTGAGCCTGACATCAGTACCGGGAAAAATGGTAGAAACCATCATAAAGAATAAAATTACTCAGCATATAGATAGTCATGACCTAATGGGAGACAGCCAACATGGCTTTAGACAAGGAAGATCTTGTCTTACTAATCTGTTATGTTTTTTTGAAGGAGTGAATAAACAGGTGGACAAAGGTGAGTCGGTTGATATTGTGTATCTGGACTTTCAGAAAGCCTTTGACAAGGTCCCTCATGAGAGACGTTTGGCAAAACTAAAGAGTCATGGGATAGGAGGCAGTGTACTACTGTGGATCAGGAACTGGTTAAAAGATAGAAAGCAGAGGGTAGGGCTAAATGGCCAATTTTCCCAATGGAGAAAGGTGAATAGTGGTGTACCCCAGGGATCTGTGCTGGGTCCGCTGCTTTTTGACATATTCATAAATGACCTGGAAAGTGGAATAACGAGTGAGGTTATCAAATTTGCTGATGACACAAAACTATTTAAAGTTGTTAAAACCCAGGATTATTGTGGAAAATTGCAAGAGGATCTTGATAAATTGGAAGACTGGGCATCAAAATGGCAGATGAAATTTAATGTGGAGAAGTGCAAGGTTATGCACCTAGGGAAGAACAACCCAAACTATGGTTACACGATGCAAGGTTCCACATTAGGAACCACCACCCAAGAAAAAGATTTAGGCGTCCTTGTGGATACCATGTTAAAACCCTCGGCCCAGTGTGCAGCGGCGGCCAAGAGAGCAAATAGAATGCTAGGTATGATAAGGAAAGGAATGGAAAATAAAACAAAAGATATTATAATGCCTCTATATCGTTCCATGGTGAGACCGCACCTTGAATATTGTGTGCAATTCTGGTCGCCATATCTTAAAAAGGATATAGCAATTTTAGAAAAGGTTCAGAGAAGAGCCACCAAAATGGTAAAGGGGATGGAAGGCTACTCCTATGAAGAAAGGCTAAAAAGGTTGGGGCTCTTTAACCTGGAAAAGAGACGGCTGAGGGGAGATATGATAGAAGTCTATAAATTAATAAACGGAGTGGAACGGGTAAACGTAGATCGATTGTTTACCTTATCAGAATATAGAAAGACTAGGGGACATGCAATGAAGCTACAGGGTAAACTATTTAAGACTAATAAAAGAAAATATTTTTTCACTCAACGTGTAATCAAACTCTGGAATTTGTTACCGGAGGATGTAGTAAAGGCTGTTAGTGTAGCTGGGTTTAAAAAAGGTTTGGACAAGTTCCTGGAGGAAAGGTCCATAAACCATTATTAAGAAGGGACCCAGGATATCAATGCTTGAACCAATACAAGCATTGTGGAACCTGTGTCCCTTGGGGAAACTGCTAGGTACGTATGACCTAGATTGGCCACTGTTGGAAACAGAATACTGGGCTTGATGGACCTTGGTCTGACCCAGTATGGCATATCTTATGTTCTTATGTTCTTATGTTAAATGTAAAATAAAAGGAGACCTCTATGCTGTGTTCACACTTCTCAAAAAACCTTCACTTGGCCTTACTTGTCCTTCTAATTATTAACCAATCTCCTTTCTTCCCTTCATTTCCAAACTTCTTAAATGTGCAATTCTCCACCGTTACCTTGAACTTCTCTCCTCTCAAGTCCTGCTAGATCCACTTCAATCTGGCTTTTGCCCCTTACATTCTATTGAAATGACTCTTGCCACGGTCTCCAGCAACTTGTTCCTGGCTAAACCCAAAGCCTTTACTTAGTCCTCATTCTTCTTGCCCTTTCTGCTGCTTTTGACACTGTTGACCACCACTTTCTCCTAGACACATTGTCCTAATTTGGTTTTAGGGACTCTGTGCTGTCCTGGTTCTCTTCTTATCTCTCCCATTGCTTTTTTAGTGTTTGTTCTGGTGGTTCCTCCTCTACTGCTATCCCACTCTCAATAGGTGTATCCCAAGGGTCTGTTCTGGGCCCTTTCCTTTTCTCTCTCTATACCCAGTCCCTTTGTGCTCTTATCTCCTCCAATGGTTTTAAATATCATTGTTTTGCTGATGATGCTCAGATCTATCTATTTACTCCTGATGTTTCTCTGTCACTCCAGGCCCACATTTCTGCATGCCTATCTGACGTTGCTGTCTGGATATCTCAGCGTTGTTTGAAATTGAACATGGCCGAAACCAAACTTTTTATTTTTCCCCTGAAAACCCTTCTCCCCCCCCTTTCTCCTTGATGTGTCCAAAGTATGAAAGTCAAAGTCTTGTCATTTGAGCTTCTAAAGAAAGCTTAGGTTTGATCTCCTCTAGCACTGACTGGTTTGTTCTTCGGGCAGTCCATGGTATACGCAGTATTCACCGCCAGCACCATAATTCAAAGGTATCAATTTTCTTCCTGTCTATCTTTTTCACTGTCCAGCTTTTGCATCCATGTGATGTTATTGAAAATACCATGGCTTGAACGAGTCAAATCTTTATATGGAGAGAGACATCTCTGCTCTTGAGAATCTTGTCTAGGGGGTATGTTTACTAAACTGTGGTAATGTCATTCGCGTTAGGTTCCGTGGTAAAGGTACAGATGCCCATATAAAGGCGTGCATCATTACAGCAAGCCGTATCAGCCAACGCATGTTACAAACTAACGCGCGTTACAAGGCGCTTCATAAGGCACCTTACAAGGCACCTTGTAAGGTGCCTTATAAGTAAGGTACCTGATAAGATACCTTGTGAGGTGCCTTATAAGGTGCCTTGTTAGGTGCCTTATAAGGTGCCTTATAAGATACCTTGTTAGGTGCCCTGTTAGGTGCCCTATAAGGTGCCTTGTTAGGTGCCCTATAAGGTGCCTTATGAGGTGCCCTATAAAGTGCCTTGTTAGGTGCCTTATAAGGTGCCTCATAAGGCGCTTTGTAAGGTGCCCTATACAGTAGGGCTCCTTAGGCTAAGCGCCGTATTAGGCACCCCTGGACAAGGCACCTTAGAGGGTACCCTGGGTTACGGAACCATAGGTTAAGGTGGCCTAACAAGGTTATGGTGGCCTAAGGGCTGCAAGGTGCTTCAGGATGACATGCATGACCCACAGAGACAGATGTAGCCCTAACACTAGATAGAGCGCTCAGGAAAGGCAATGAACTGGTGAGTGAAGAAGGTAGAGCTGGGAGCCGCTGGACCTGCCATATCTGAGGGCATCCCAGTTACCCATGTTACCCATGTTCTCCAAGTTCTATTCCCTGTTATAATGTAAACTCTATCAGTCTTCTCTGATCTGAGTAGTCTTTGTTAATTGTAAACCGCACTGATAACAAATAGTGCGGTATATAAGAATTGTTAAATAAAAATAAATAAATCCCATGTGGCTGCCAGTACTAATAACAAACATGGTGGGGGCAACTGTACCACAGCACAGGGTGTTGGCAATGTAAAGTACTGGAAAGACAGTTGGTGGCAGACGATGGGAATACCTGTCCCCCAGTGGAGGCGGAGGTGGCGTTACAATGATGGGTGGACAGAGGAGTGGTGGTGCCATGCAGATCAGGCACAGACGAGGAACGCAAGAAGAGGCGTAATGCAGGAAAGGCTAGCAGTGCAGGACATGGGGTGACAGCCTGCACAGGCAGACAGGACTCTACATAGTTGACAAACGTAGATAGACAGACCGAGGGAATGTTGGCAGTTGTGACAAGGGTATTATGGGCTGGCAGCACAAATCTGCAAAAATATGACTGTTACAGGTATGCACACTATTTGAGTAGGACAGGCATGAGAGGAGGGAACAATGAGGAATTGAACCCATGAACCCTGCCGAGAATGGCATCGTATTAACTGGTAGGCTATGTCTCTGTGGTGTATGTCACGGCAATGGCTGGGTACAGAAGGACTGCGGGTCACTGCACAAACTGCTCTGAGTGCCAGGATAGGGTAACCCCACCAGTACCCATGATGCAATGCACATGCTGAATAGCTGTCTACAGCTGATCAGCAAATGGGGTCTGCACCTCTCTGGTACCTCAGCTTGGAAAGACGAACTGACAGTGCATGATACTGGCACAGAGTAACTACAGACCATGCCATTGTGCAGGTTCTGTGTTCTCCCTGAGGGATAGGATGAGTGCCCAGCACTAGGTCCGCAGTACATGTGGTGCTAGAGATAGGACCTGCTGTACATCCCCATCACTAACAGTGTGTGACAGGTGTTCCTTGCAGTGCAGCTGAAGGTAATTTGGTGTCCATCTTTATCCTACAGTCACATGTGGCCCTCTGGGACCAGATATCACCCAGATTAGTGTGTACCCTGTGTTTAGGTCTGGCTGACATGGGCACCTTTTATCAGGGGCAGTGGGGTTTCTAGACCTGCATGAGGTGCGTGTAACAGTGCCTTTATAAGGTCAAAGTGGTATACACTACATCCCCCAAAGGGCCCATATCATCCTTTTTGTAGGTAAGAGACAGGTGCCCCAGCTCCAGTGAAGCAACCTCCATCCTGCTGGTATAACACAGCCCTCCAGGGTTGGTGGGCCAGAGCCATACCTGTGACTGGGGCAGTGGTAGACCAGCAGCAATGTTGGGGTTGGGTCTGGAACACCCCAACTGCCTCACAACACTGTCTGCCAGTCACTAGCAGACAAATAACCCCAGAACTCAGTGAAAATAACCAGAATAAATCCTAAATTTTTTTGTTGGACCGGCCAGCCAAGTAGAGAGAAAAATCACCCTCTACCGCCGTGGCCCTTCCTTTTTAATCGTAATATAACTTTTTAAAACAGCTCTTCAAAAATGGCTGGTACTTAGCTTTGAACAACACAGGCTTTTTACAGCAGGTCCGATTTTTCTCTCGACGTGCCACGTTTCGGGGGTGTTCCCATAGACCCCCTGCTTCAGGTCAAACCGCTGTTAGCAGAAGCATTAGCCTTACACAATGCCAAAAGCAACTGGTTTTTATAACCCAGGCGCTATCATTAAGTCGAGCGCGTCCTTCAGATGTGAGAGGTAGACAAAAACCAATCAGAACAGAGAGAAGAAACCACCAATCAGGTAACCGCTCTCCAACTGAATGGTTAAAAAACTGTATGCCAGTCTAATTGCTGATTTAGTCCTTCTGGCTGAACAGAATGCAGGCGAAAAATCCATTTCTGCTCTAGATTTTGCAGGGCTTGATAGTCACTAGCAGACAGCATAATCAGACTGCACATTATAGTTGTTCTCACCATGCACAGTCTAACTGCAGACAATCCACTAACCAGTCTATAGTGCATGCTCACAGAGGAACTACATGCACCAAGCAAGCATCTCAGTGATTGGTGCCCCAACAGTGGGAACACAAAAGCAACACTGGAGGCAAGCAATGCAGAGCGCTATGTGGGAACCTAGACATTCCATGGTCACTGCTCAGTCAGAGTGAGTGCCCTCCCAGCATGCCATGCTGTGGCCACCCTGTCCATACAGGTGGTGGTTGGGCACTACAGTGTCCCAGCCATTGCCCCTCACTCTGTGAAGATGCATCCTGGCCAATCTGCCCTGTCCGGGCCATACCCAATACACCTTGCTCCTCATTATGCACATATTCAGGCTAACGCTGGTATCAGCGGGACATTGTGGGCCCGGTGAGGTGCGGGCAGCCACAAAACAATGGATAGACATACACACACACGCTCCTATTGCAGCATTGTGCAAAGATAGGGGTGGTTGGCAACCCTGCCCACCACACTGGTCCTGATCACAGTGCCAACATTGCTAAACTGTGCAGGAGGTTGTAGTAGTGCTCTGGTGATAACTGCAGCTCAATGCTGGGGCCAACAGCCTGACTCTCCATGCATCTTTGGATTGTGGAGCCTGTGTGAGTGGGTGTTTGTACCCCTGTTCGCTGCTGCTTTGGGCTTTGCACATGTTGCTGTTGTATCTGCATTGTAGGGTAAAGCATAGGGACATGCTCTGCAGGAACCACAGCTGGGGCTTGAACCTGTGCTTCTGGACACACTGGCTGGGTGTACTGCACCACACTGTTGCCACAGATGCATGGTGGTCCCTGGGGCTACCGGTACTTTTCCTCAGCCAGACCTTGTATGTTGCACTGCACACCACGTACTGGTACAGGGCATGGCGTAGGTCCACTGCAGGCAGGTGCCACTGCCCCCTCCAGCACGGGCACACCCCCCCTGCCATGCTGACATGGCCATATGCTGTCAGTGCAGGTCAGTGCCCTGGTAACTGTTAGCTTGGGTGGACCAGGTGGATGTAGGTGGATTGTGTTTGGCCTTTGTCAGCTGCTGTCATGCTGATTTCTGGTGTCTATGTTCCTATGTACCACCTCGGCGCCCGCCTAGTCCACCCTGTGCCCCAGCTGCCCCCGCTACATGTCCCACCTGCAGCCCCCTATGCCCCACTTGCACCATCGCCATAGTGGCATTTGATACTTGCGCACTATGCTGGTGCTGGGAATGGAGCACTACTATCACGGTTCTTGGGCTCCCTGTTGATGCTGTACATTGCTGACACTGAAATGGTTTCTCTCTCCTGCAAATGTGCATCTAACGGCAGGTTTTCATTCGCAGTAGGATTCAGCCCTTCAGTTCAGCGCGTTAGTGTGCAGGGTACCTCTCCCCGCCCACTTCCCGCCCATTGACCCCTTCCCCCCGCCCTCTCTCCACCCTCTGCGGTGTTTACCATGGCCGGGGACGTTAACGATCGTTAAGTAACGTTAACGCGCGTTAACGTTACATAACGCGCGTTAACGTTACCTAACGATCGTTGACGTTACATAACGCGCGTTAACGTTACCTAACTATCGTTAATGTTACATAACGCGTGGTCTGTAATGTTACCGCAGTTTAGTAAACATACCCCATGGTCTTTCATAGCCATTCTGCCAAGAGCAATGCATCATTGGATTTCTTGATTACTTGTTCTTTATTGATAGTTGATCCAAGTAGGTTAAAGTTGTCCACGATTTCAATTTCTTCTCCTTCAACGATGAACTTATTGATTTTGCCAGTTGTCATGATCTTTGTCTTCTTTACATTAAGATGCAGGCCCATTTTAAGACTATGTTCCTTGATCGTGAGAACAAATGTTTCATATCATCTACACTTTCAGCCAGTAATGTGGTATCACCAACATAGCAAAGGTTGTTGTGAGTCTTCCACCAATCTTCACACCTCTGTTGTCTTCATACAATCCTGCTTCTTTAAAATAGTGGTCCCAAAAGACACCAAACAAATAAATTAATAAATTAATTTAATACAGACAATAAAATCATAAAATCGTAAATAGCCATACAAATGTCATAAAAGGACTATTGTTTTGGCCTAAGCCTGTTTCAGGGGAATCAATTGCAAATCACAACAGAAAGGTATGGTACAAAATACAAATTCAAATTGGTCCTTTCTGAACACCATGAAATGCGATCTACAAAAAAACTAATAGATTGTAACATAGTAGCATAATATATGATAGCAGATAAAGACAAGTATGGTCCGTCTAGTCTGCCCAGTAAGATGGCCAGAGTAGTTGTACCTGCTGCTCTGTGGATGTCACCCCCTGTATGTCCTTATTTAAGGTTGTACCCACCACTCTGTGCAGGTCACGCCCCTCTATGCCTCTGTTTAGGGTTGTACCCGCTGCTCCGTGCTGGTCACCCTCCTCTATTTGTTAAAGTATAAAAGATATTTAAGTTTATAAAAGGGATCCACTGTGTCTGCCCCATGCATTTTGATTTTTTTCACTGTATTTGCCCCCACTACCTCCACTGGGAGGGCATTCCAAGCATCTACCACCCTTTCAGTATAAAAATATTTCCTGACGTTGCTTTTAGGTTTACCTCATGGCAGCTTCATTTTATGCCCTCTAGTTTTACAGCTTCCCCTTCTTTGAAAAAAAGTTGGATTGTTCATTAATACCCTTTAAGTATTTAAAAGTCTGTATCATATATTCTCTGTCCCTCCTCTCCTCCAGGGTATACATATTTAGGTCTTCAAGTTTCTTCTCAGGTGTCTTCAGGTGCAGGCTCCAAATCATTTTGGTTGCTTTCCTCTGAACCATTTCAAGTCTTTTTTCTTTATTGTGAGATATGTTACCTTGTCCATGTCTATGTCTACCCTCTGTCGAAATCATCAATGTTGCCCTCCTGGTGATGGCCCTATCCCTATAACTGATTAACCCCCCCCCCCCCCTTTTGTTACACCACTTTGACCCGGTGAAAAGCAGGATATAAATACAGTTAAATAAATAAATAAATAAATATTCTCCAAAACTGACTTGTACAGGGGCATTAATACCGCTTCCTTTCTTCTGGTTATTCCTCTCTGTATGAAACCCAGCATCCTTCTGGCTTTTGTTACTGCCTTGTCACAATGTTCAGCCACCTTGAGATCCTCAGGCACTATCACTCTGAGGTCCTTCTCCTGGTCTGTACACACCAACCTCTTGTCCCTTATCACATACAATTCCTTTGGATTTCAGCATCCCAGGTCCGATCCCTGGGGCATGTCATTACTCACCTTCTTTTCTTCTAAGTGAGCTCCATTTATTACCACCTTCTGTCATCTGTCAGTCAAGAAATTTCTGATCCAGTTCACCACCTTGAGACTTATCCCCAAGCTGCTTAGTTTATTGATAAACCTTCTATGAGGAACAGTATTAAAGGCTTTACTGAAATCTAAGGAGATCACATCCATTGCATGCCCTTGATCTAGTTCTCTGGTCACTCAGTCAAAGAATGCAAATCAAATTCGCTTGGTTTTATGAAAGGATGATCATGCCATTTTGCCTCGGATCATGCAACCCATTGATTTCTAGAAAATCCATTATTCTTTCTTTCAGGATTGCCTCCATTACTTTTCCTGCCACTGAGGTAAGGTTTACCAGCATATAGTTTGTCATCTCCTCCCTATTACCACTTTTGTGAAGAGGTACCACATCAGCCCTTCTCCAGTCCTGCGGAATTTCTCCCGTCTCCAAGGAACTATTAAACGTATCCCTTAAATGCTCTGCCAGAACCTCTCTGAGCTCTTTCAGTATCCTGGGATGTTGCCCATCGGGTCCCATGGTCTTGTCCACTTTCAGTTTTACAAGTTGTTCAAAAACATCATCTTCTGTGAATGGTGTGGTGTCTACTCCATTCTCATTTGGAGAACAATGGAGAATAAAACCAAGGATATTATAATGTGTCTGTATTGCACCTTGAATATTGTGTGCAATTCTGGTCACTATATCTTAAAAAGAATATAGTGGAATTAGAAAAGGTACAGAGAAGAGCAACAAAAATGGTAAAGGGGATGTAAGGATACACTTTGAAAAGAGAGGCTTAAGAGTTTGGGGCTCTTCAACTTGGAAAAGAGACAGTTGAGGAAGGATATGATAGAGGAAAATAAATTAATGAATGGAGTGGAATAGGTAAATGTAGATTGGTTGTTTACGCCATCAAAAAATAGAAAGACTAGAGGACACACAATGAAGCTACAATGTAACCCATTTAAGACTAATAAGAGAACATTTTTTTTTACTCATCATGTAATCAAACTCTAGGATTCGTTACCAGAGGATGTAGTAAAAGCTGCTACTGTAGCTGGGTTTAAAAAAGGTTTAGACAAGTTGCTAGAGGAAAGGTCCATAAACCATTATTAAAAAGGACCTGGGAAATCCACTGCTTACCCCAGGATGAGCACTGTGGAATCTGTATGCCTTTTTGGGAACCTGCAAGTACTTGTGACCCAGATTGGCCACTTTTGGAAACAAGATTCTGGGCTTGATGGACCTTGGGCTGACCTAGTATGGCATTTCTTATGTTCTTATATTTATCAATCATATGTGGTCCTTCTACTGGATTTTCTTTTCCACATATCTGTCCTCTGAACCTTTGAGTCTTGCAATTCCACCACTGATCTTCGTCTTCTCCTGAATATACCTGAAAAACATTTTATCTTCACGCTTCACATCTTTAGCCATCTTTTCTTCTGCCTTTGCTTTTGCTTTCCTTATTTCTCTTTGTCTCTTTTAGCTTTATCCTGCATGCTTTTCTGTGTTCCTCTTTGAGCGATTTTCTGAATTTTGTGAAAGTTGTGTTGTTTGCCTTTATTTGTGCAACCACTTCTTTGGAAAACCATATAGATTTTTTTTTCCTCTTGTTTTTATTTACTTTCCTTACATATATATCCATTGTTCCTTTTATTGCTTCTTTTAGTTTGTTGTTGTTGTTGTTAAGTGCCTTCGAGTTGGTGTCGACTCATGGCAACCCTCTGGATAGTTGTCCTAAATTGTGTTTGGTCTTCAGTCAAGAGGCTTGTTGTTGATAGACTGGTACCCATAGCTGCTGTTATTGTATCGATCCATCTCATTGCTCGCCTTACTCTTTTGTCTTGACCTTCTACCTTGCCAAGCATGATGTCTTTCTCTAATGATCTTTCTCTTCGCATGATGTGTCCAAATTATGAAAGTTGAAGTCTTGTCATCTGAGCTTCTAAAAAAAGCTTAGATTTGAACTGCTCTAGTACTGATTGGTTTGTTCTTTGGGCAGTTCATGATATACACAGTATTCATCGCCAGCACCACAATTCAAAGGCTTCAATTTTCTTCCTGTCTGTGTTTTTCGCTTTCCTGTCTGTCTTTTTCACTTTCTTTTAGTTTAGCTCATTGCAATTCCACTTCCCTTATGTCCTCCTACCTTGCAATTCCTCCTTCAGGTACTGTCCCATTTTACTGACGTCAACATTAGCCATCAGGAACTAAAAATCAACAGTGAGTGAGATAATGGTGTGGACACAAAAAGCACAATAATACAATTCCCAATAATATAAAAACAAAGCCAAAAACAAAATTAAAAATGGAACAAAAATTAATAAGACCAACTTCAGTAAGAGCTGTCTCACTACTCCTATTTGAAGGTACACCAAGGTACAAATGATCCACCTGAAATAGAAAAACCCAAAATAAGGTCAGAACCTTCAGATTAAAATCTTGAGAAGCTAAAAATATGAGCTCAAAGACTAAAATGTATATTAAAAAATACGTAAAAAAGCCACAGGCTCACAAATCTTACATAAGGGAAACACCCACAAAGGAGACCCAATTCCACTATCCAGATGTCTCTTCAAATCAAATAAAACTTCAAACCGAATAAAATGCAAATCTTTGACATTGATCATCAGGAACTAAAAACAAACTAAGGGGCATGTTTACTAAAACCCCGCTAATGTGCGGGCCGTGCTAGAGTGCGGGTGCCATATAAGGAGTGGGCGTTTCTTGCTGAAAAAGAAAAAACGGAATTTACATATGGCCTAAGGTGCACGGCGCCCAAGTGCGCCCTGCACATTAGCGCATGAGAAAGCTGCGCGGGAGGCATAAGTGGCGCGCTGATGTTCAAGCAGAACAGCAGAGCCACAGCACAATGGTTAAAGCACTTACCAATGGTACAAGGATCAGGGGTTCAATCCCCCACAGAGCCCAATGAAGACAGCTGGCTGAGGCATTACTTTAAGAGGCATTTAAATAATGGGCAGCATAAGGCAGCGTGCTGATGGGCATAAGTTGGTGTGCTAATGTTTTAGGAGGCATTTTAATATTGGGCGGCATAAGGCGGCACGCTGATGCACAAGCACAGTAACAGAACCACAGCACAATGATTAAGACACTGACCCATGGCACAGGAATCAGGGGTTCAATTCTCCACAGTGCCCAATGAACAAGGCTCGCTGAGGCATTACCTATTATGGGGAAGATTGCTTTAGGAGGCATTTTATTTTCATGTTAATTATCACTACTAGCAAACGCACTCTCAAAGCGTGTTAACATAAGGCACCCCATAAGGCACATTTTAAAGTGCACTGTCCGCCAAGGCACCCTAGAATGTTGCTTATAGGGCGCTTTATAGGGTGCCGTATGAGGTACCGCAAGGTCAGAGTACTGTTTTTGATGGCAGCACTGTGCAGTTTAAGGAATGAAAAGCATAGGTAGGTGCGCTGACATGCAAGGAGGAGCAGCAGTGGAGCACAATGGTTAAGGCACTGACTGCTGATACAGGGGTCATGAGTTTGCTCCCCAGGGTGCCTAATACATAAGGCTGGCTGAGGCATCAGCTTTGCACTGTACATTTTGTTTCCTGCAGCACTTTATTTTTATTTTATTAATTGCTGCCAGCAAACACGCCCTCACGTGCCGTAATTGAAGGTGCCGTAGAAGGCACCCTATAAGGCATTTCATAGGGCACATTATAAAGTGCACTGTCCGCCACGGCACCCTAAAATGTCCCCTATAGGGCACCCTATAAGTTGTGTCACAGGATAATGTATAGTGCACCTTATATGGACGGGAACCTTATATGGATGCTGAGGGTGGTTGTGCTGGCAGCAAAAATGTACATTAAAAAGAGATAATGCTTTGGACAGCCCTATCAAACAGCCCCACTGTGGGTTTGAACCCATGACCTCTTGCTTCACAGGCAGTGAAATAACCATTGGGCTACAGCTCTATAGCTGCTAGCAAGTCTCTGGCTGGCTGCAGAGAGCCTGCACGTCACCACACAGACAGTCTGCTGTGGTCACTAGGATAGGGTTAGCCCACCCGTACCCATGATGCACTTCACATGCAAATCAGCTGTCCACAGATAAACAAAAGATGGGGTATGCACCCCCACAGCACCTCGGCCTGGTAGGGGGAAGTGACCATGTGCACCCCCACAGCACCTCGGCCTGGTAGGGGGTACTGACCGTGTGTTTTACTGGCACAGAGTAACTACACACCGTCACATTGTGCAGGCATGTGCTCATCCTGAGGGTGCGGTGAGGCGCCCAGCACCAGGTCCACAGCACCTGCCATGGCTAAAAGAGGCCATGCCGGAAGTACAAAGCACTGTTAATGTGTGAGATAAGTAGTTTCTGCAGAAACACCTTGGATATCTCTGTCTGTCTCAGTCAGGTGTATCCCCTAGGAGGTTTATGTACCACCACCCTCCTCCAGGGCTGAGGGTGGCAAACAGGGTCTCCCATCAAATGATCCACATTATACCTCCCTGCATAACCATAACACAATAGCAGACAGACATTAGGCCTGCATATACTAAGATGCACCCCACCACTATCTGATATTCTCCTGCAGCAAGCCTTCAGCCGCTGCACTCTGCAAGGCACTCCATCATGACACATACCAGCTGCAAACAGTCTGCTAGTTAGTCAAGAGTGCATGTTCCTGGTGGAAATGCATGCACCCAGAACTGGGATGGCAGCACACACAACAAGCAGATAAGTCAGTGACTGGGCCCCAAAAGAAAACCCATAAATATCACATGAGAGAAATACTGTATAGCACTATGGGGGTGCCTAGCCATGCTGTCGTCACTGAACAGTCAGGGTGAGAGTGATCCCCCAGCAGGACATACTGAGGTCACCCTGTCTGTGTAGGTGGTGGCCGGGCACTACAATGTCCCAGCCAGTGCCCTATGCCCTGTGCAGATGCATCCTGGCCAGGTCACCCTGTCCGGGCTATACCCATGGTACCTTGCTCCTCATTATGCACATTGGCAGCCCAATACTGGCAACAGTGCTGGCAGTGTGGGCTGTGGAAGGTGTTTGCAGCCACCACACACTGGATAGACAGACAGACACCCCCACACCTATGCCAGCATTGTGCTACTATAGAGGGGTTCAGCAGCCATACCCACCACACCAGTCCTGGACACAGTACAGGCATGGATATGCTATGCAATACTGTTGGGGGCCACTCCCCAGGGTGGTAAACACTGTCAGAGACCAGACCTGAAGCATACACTGCACACATCAGAATGATTGTTATGATGGAGCTCAATCAGCAAACTGTGCTTAATGTAGGAATTGCTATCTGCCAGTAAGCATAGGAAACGTTTGATAACTGTGTACCGTATACCCAGGTGTAGGGTGGCATTACTAAGGTATGCAAGTGCTAGTATTGGGAGATGCAGGCAGGGCCCAGTGTCCTGCCTCTCCAGGAGGCATTGGTCAATGGGGCCTGTGGGTGTGCATGTGGGTGTGTCTGTCCCTGTTGGCTGCTGCTTTACGGAGAGGTTCCCAACTCCAGTCCTGGTGTGCCAAGCACTGTTCGGGTTTTCATGCTGTCCCTCATGAATATTGTGATAAGGAAGCTTATCATAGCTCAGGTAGGAGCTATAGAAAAGATGATGTGACTCTGAACAAGCAACCTGTCAGTTCTGGTAGAAGCAAGAAAACAGAGTTTTCACATAAAAGACTACCAGTCCCAGAATGCACCAGGTTTCCAGCAGCCATGAGGGGGGCTGAAGTGAGAAAACGTGTGTGCAATCAAGAGAGCTATGAGGTAATCCCTAAGCACTCATCTCAAAGGGCAGGGCCTGATTCAACACAGCTGCGCTGTGTTAGGGAGGAGCACACATTAGGACAGAATAAGAATAGAGCTTATTCTTCAGATAACAGCTACAGAAAGAGATACAGCAACAGCTTCAAGCTCAAGCACCAATATCACCTGGAGAAACAGAAGCCAAGCCAAGCGGATAGAGAGAGAAGGAAACTCTCTGGAAGGAAGAGAAGAAAGGCCATTGGAAGGTCTGGGAGATTCCAAGGCAGTACCTATACTGGGAGGTATTCCAAATGCCAGCAGAGTCCATTGGACTGGAGTCAGCCAGAGGAATGGAATGGCAGAGATAGGAATCACCAGTGGCTACCTGGAAGAGAGAAGACTGCACGTGGAAAGGACTTTCAGACCTATGCCAGAAGGTATGTGAGAGAGGATCCAGTGTCCAGGGATCAAGATTGGAAGGCTGGACATCAGAACTGGATTACATACTGGCCAGGCTATACAGAGAGGAATTATGATAGCAGGAGAGGCTCAGGTATGAACACTGATCCAGACCCTATCTATAATAGTGAATGGCAGCAAGGGAATAAGCATTCTCATGATAGTGCCTTAATGAAAGACTCGTCTGTGCCAATGTATGATAGTGACCCTATGCTGATTGATGAAGGGGGAGATACAGCAGATGAGACTATTAATTACATGGACTGTTCTTTATCCAAGTGCTATTGCTAGCTTTCTGTGAGCAAACACATCAGCCATCACAAAGAAACCTAACTTTGTTCTTTATTTCCACTGCAAACAGCTCTTAAAGCAGGATTTGGGTTCACACAGTAGCAGCCAGCCAGCTAAAGGGTTTCAGCTGGTCAATTGATAGTAATTAAAGCTGCACCTGATTGTGTGTGTGAGCAAGGAAGAATCACTGCAGGATCTGTGTGGAAAATAAGCAGAAGTTAACCTAACAAGCAAAGTTCATTTATTTCTTTGTGCCTTTTTATTTGGTAATTATTTGCTAAGAAAACATTAGCTAATTGCCTGACAAGTTGAAGGTTGTTTTCTGATTTGCTTTGTGACTTTATGTTATCCATTTAAACACTGCAAGCAAGTAACCTCATTTATATTGCTACCAAGCATATTTGTGCTGGGTGAATTAAACCCCATCAATAAAAGAAGTATTTTATTGGCCTTACCACTGGTTTCACAACTCAATTATTGTCTTCAGCTGTGTTTGGGAGTGAATGAACTACAATACCCACAATACCTTGCAAGAATCATATGAATATATGCATCGTCAAGATTGTGTAAGTTCTCACCCTAGGCAGCCGTCTGACAAATGGCGTAGTTTTTCGGATTGCTTTTGCACCAAGAGGATATATTTGCTGTGGATTACAAATAAAATTCAAGTTTGAAGCTGAAAGAAGATTTGTTCCCTCATCTACACTTTGAAGGAGAAGTGGTTGTTCCAAGAAGCTGTCCCAGATGAAAAGACCCTGTGCAAAGCTGGATTCATCACTGAGACAAGGTAATATGTACCTGTGCATGTCTAGTGGTGGATGTGTGTAAGCACAGGGGGTAATTGAAAAAAAAAAGTTGAAAAAAAAAAAAACCACACCTGGTTGGAAGGTGCTGCACTTTGGGTTTTTTTTTTCTTTATTTCTTGCAGGGGTCAAGATGGATCCGAGGGAGATGGCTCAGTGGATGGCAGCCCAATTTTAGCAAGCAGCAGGAGCTATCACAGCAGGCCCAGGACACTGCTATGAAGGCCTTAATGGAACAGCAGAAGCCAGTGCTTGATCTGGTGCAAGCTCTAGTTCAGCTGCAGAGCCAAATTGGAACAGATGCAAGACCAGCAGTTAGTACTGGTACACCACATGTGGACACTGTGGGACTCAATCAAGGGATTGGGGCATTTAATTTTGGGAAATTAACTCCAGATGATAATGTTGATGATTTTCTAGAGTCTTTTGAAAGAGTGGCACAGGCTTTAGCATGGCCAGAGACCCAGTGGGCAGTAAGGCTGGCAGCCTCATTAACTGGAGAGGCACTTGCAGCCTACAGAGCAATGCCAGCAGCCCAGACTTTGAATTATAAGGATGTAAAGGCAGCTATTAGAGATCGCCTAGGGTTGTCTATTTCAGAGTATAGGCGAATGTTTAGAGCTGTTACATTGAAAGTGGGTGAGACACCCAGGGCTCTGAGTCAGAGAATCAGAAGTTTAGCTGTAAAATGGTTGGAGCCTGAGCAAAAGACAGTAGAAATGTTATTAGATATTATAATGCTGGAACAATTTATGCTTGGGGTACCTAAAGATTTGAATGTTTTTCTTATACAGCAAAATTGCCAAAATCTTGGAGAGGCAACCATGCTAGCCGAGAGATTCTTGGAAGCCACGCAGGCTTGCCATAGAATGGGTGGCCCTCTAAAGATGGATGCTGAGGCTAAATGTGCTGTATCAGAAAAGAGAATAATTAAGAATGTTTCTGAAAATGAATGTACTGTATCAAACCAGATGACACAGTGGAATAGCAGTGGAGGAGTGGCCTAGTGGTTGGGGCAAGGTACTTCAGGCCGGAAGGTCGGGGGTTCAAATCCCACTAGAGGACAGCAACCTCGGACCGGAAGGACTGGGGTTTCTAGTCCCACAGGTGCTCCTTGTGGTCTTGGGCAAGCCACTTAACCCTCCATAGCCCATGTTCCCTGTAAAATAGTTATCTCCAAGTTATAATGCCCTGTTCAATGTAATTTCAGTTTGTTCAATGTAAACCGCACTGATGCAGAATAGCGCGGTATATAAGAAAATGTAAATAAATAAATAAATAAATGTTTCAAGTGTGGAAAAGTGGGACACTTAGTGAAGAGATGCCAGACACACACTAGTTTAATGGGTCTGGATTTAAAACAGCCCAAGGAAGGATTTCTTTTGATGGTTGATGTGCAGGGAATTACCACAAATGCATTATTAGACTCTGGGGCAGACCAGAGTATGATGTCAAAAAGGCTTTGGAAGAGGATAGAGGCCCAAGAAAGATTTGTGCCTAGAACCCCTGAAAGCCAAGTTCACATCAGATGCATTCATGGTGCTGCATCATCATATCCCACCTATAGGCTTAAGGTTAAGTGCCTGGGGGAACAAGAGGAAGTCCTATTAGCAGTGGTGCCTAGGCTACCCTTTGATTTGGTTCTAGGAAGAGACTGACCAAGATTTAAGCAGGGTCTAGTGGAAGGACTAGGAAAGAAGGAGGGAGAAGGTTTAATGGTAGTAGCTCCCGGGCCTTTATTTGGAAGTCCTCAGACCCCAGCTAAAAAGATGGTTAAGCGTCCAGAAGACCAAGCTACCCCAAAGCAGATATTCGTCCTAAAGTACCATAAGGTCTCCGAGAAGGCCCAAGCTCCTAAGCGGGCAACCCCTCAGTCTGCTGGGTTTGACCTGTACAGCATAGAAAATGTGACTGTACCTAGCCAAGGGAGAGCCCTGGTTGACACCGGTCTCTAAGTGGAAATACCAATTGGATGTTATGGGAGAGTAGCCCCAAGGTCCGGATTAGCCCTTAAATATTTCATCGATGTGGGTGCGGGAGTAATTGATCCTGATTACAGGGGCAATATTAAAGTTCTGTTGTTTAACTTTGGACAGAATGAGTATCACGTGAAGACAGGAGACAAAATTGCCCAATTGATCTGTGAGAGGCTGGGTTTTCCACCTGTGGAGAAGGTCACATCCCTAGAGAATTCTGAACGTGGAGCCAAAGGCTTGGGTTCTACTGATGTCAAAGGGGTTAAAAGCTTAGCTGCCACCTGTGCCCGAGAGAGGGAGGTGAGTGAAGAGGAAGATTTGGGACCCCAGGTATCTGATTGTAAAGAAAAATCAGAGCCCCAAATAGGTGAGGACCTGACAATGGTACAACAGGAAGAAATTAGGAAGTTGCTTAAGGAATTCCCAGATGTGTTGACACCCATACCTGGGGAGACCCATTTGGTGGCCCATGAAATAATAACTCCACCTGGGAAATTGGTTCGTCAAAGGCCATACCGCTTGCCTGAAGCCAAAAGACAGGAGGTAGTGGCACAAGTCCAGGAGATGTTGGATATGGGGGTAATAGAGGAGTCAAAGAGTCCCTGGAATAGCCCCATAGTCCTGGTGCCGAAGCCTGATGGATCCTTAAGATTTTGTATTGACTTCCGGCAGGTAAACGCCATATCAGTTTTTGATGCATATCCAATGCCAAGAATTGAGGAGCTGTTGGACCAGCTGGGACAGGCTCAATACTTAACCACCCTTGATATGACAAAAGGATATTGGCAAATCCCGCTCACCAGGGAGTCGAAGCCAAAGACTGCGTTCAGCACCCCCGTTGGCCTTTTCCAGTTCAAGAGGATGCCTTTCGGACTGCATGGAGCAGCGGCTACCTGCCAAAGGTTAGTGGATCAGGTACTTCGACCCCACCAAAGTTATGCTTTTGCATACATGGATGATGTCATAATCCATAGTAACACCTGGGCGGAGCATTTGAAGAGGATCAGGGCAGTCTTGTGCTCTATGAAGCAAGCGGGAATCACTTTAAACCCGAAGAAGTGTGCCTTTGCAAATAGGGAGGTAAAATACCTAGGCCACCTAGTGGGAAGAGGAAAAATTAAACCTCTATTAAGCAAAATAGATAGCATCAGGAATTTTCCTCCTCCAACAACAAAGAAACAACTAAGAGGTTTCTTAGGACTTATTGGATACTACCGCCGGTTTATACCGCAATTCGCAGAGAAAAGTGCCATTTTCACGGATATGCTGCGAAAGAATTGTCCAAACCAGATAAAGTGGACACCAGAAGCTGAAAAAGCGTTTTCAGTCTTAAAAGAAAAATTGTGTACAGGACCGGTACTGAAAGGAGTAGACTTCAAGAAACCCTTTCTGGTTCAAACCGATGCATCGGATGTAGGGCTAGGAGTGGTCCTATCCCAGTGCCATGATGGGGAGGAGCATCCTGTGATGTACCTAAGCAGAAAGTTGTCACCGGCTGAACAAAAGTATTCCACGATAGAAAAAGAGTGTTTGGCTATCAAGTGGTCAGTGGAGGCGTTAAGGTTTTACCTTACAGGGAGAAAGTTCCAGTTGGTCACGGACCATGCCCCACTTAAGTGGTTGCAGCAAATGAAGAACCACAATGCCAGGTTGACACGCTGGTACATGGCCTTACAGGCGTTTGATTTCCAAGTTGAACATCGTGCCGGGAAGTTACACAAGAATGCGGATGCACTTTCCCGTATTACGGACTGTAGAGAAGAAGTTTCACCAGTAAAACCAGTCCGTAATAACTTAAGCAGGGGGGTATGTGATAAGGAAGCTTATCATAGCTCAGGTAGGAGCTATAGAAAAGATGATGTGACTCTGAACAAGCAACCTGTCAGTTCTGGTAGAAGCAAGAAAACAGAGTTTTCACATAAAAGACTACCAGTCCCAGAATGCACCAGGTTTCCAGCAGCCATGAGGGGGGCTGAAGTGAGAAAACGTGTGTGCAATCAAGAGAGCTATGAGGTAATCCCTAAGCACTCATCTCAAAGGGCAGGGCCTGATTCAACACAGCTGCGCTGTGTTAGGGAGGAGCACACATTAGGACAGAATAAGAATAGAGCTTATTCTTCAGATAACAGCTACAGAAAGAGATACAGCAACAGCTTCAAGCTCAAGCACCAATATCACCTGGAGAAACAGAAGCCAAGCCAAGCGGATAGAGAGAGAAGGAAACTCTCTGGAAGGAAGAGAAGAAAGGCCATTGGAAGGTCTGGGAGATTCCAAGGCAGTACCTATACTGGGAGGTATTCCAAATGCCAGCAGAGTCCATTGGACTGGAGTCAGCCAGAGGAATGGAATGGCAGAGATAGGAATCACCAGTGGCTACCTGGAAGAGAGAAGACTGCACGTGGAAAGGACTTTCAGACCTATGCCAGAAGGTATGTGAGAGAGGATCCAGTGTCCAGGGATCAAGATTGGAAGGCTGGACATCAGAACTGGATTACATACTGGCCAGGCTATACAGAGAGGAATTATGATAGCAGGAGAGGCTCAGGTATGAACACTGATCCAGACCCTATCTATAATAGTGAATGGCAGCAAGGGAATAAGCATTCTCATGATAGTGCCTTAATGAAAGACTCGTCTGTGCCAATGTATGATAGTGACCCTATGCTGATTGATGAAGGGGGAGATACAGCAGATGAGACTATTAATTACATGGACTGTTCTTTATCCAAGTGCTATTGCTAGCTTTCTGTGAGCAAACACATCAGCCATCACAAAGAAACCTAACTTTGTTCTTTATTTCCACTGCAAACAGCTCTTAAAGCAGGATTTGGGTTCACACAGTAGCAGCCAGCCAGCTAAAGGGTTTCAGCTGGTCAATTGATAGTAATTAAAGCTGCACCTGATTGTGTGTGTGAGCAAGGAAGAATCACTGCAGGATCTGTGTGGAAAATAAGCAGAAGTTAACCTAACAAGCAAAGTTCATTTATTTCTTTGTGCCTTTTTATTTGGTAATTATTTGCTAAGAAAACATTAGCTAATTGCCTGACAAGTTGAAGGTTGTTTTCTGATTTGCTTTGTGACTTTATGTTATCCATTTAAACACTGCAAGCAAGTAACCTCATTTATATTGCTACCAAGCATATTTGTGCTGGGTGAATTAAACCCCATCAATAAAAGAAGTATTTTATTGGCCTTACCACTGGTTTCACAACTCAATTATTGTCTTCAGCTGTGTTTGGGAGTGAATGAACTACAATACCCACAATACCTTGCAAGAATCATATGAATATATGCATCGTCAAGATTGTGTAAGTTCTCACCCTAGGCAGCCGTCTGACAATATGCATGAGCTACATCTGCACACCATGGGGGTTGTGCATAGATATGCAGCACAGGCATCTTTATTAGAGGCAGCATGGAACCTGAATGGTGTTTGGCCCTCCAGGACTGCATTTGGGAGACTCTGCTCTAGGTAATGTGCCTGTTTATGGTGTATGTGCTCAGTGGGGTAAAATATAGGCGTATTAACCATGTGTATGTTCTCAGCAATAAAGGTTTGTCCTTACTATCACGGTTTAGTAGTGGGAAAAATATGTGGACTGGATTGGCAGTAGCCCCAGCTGGGGCTTGAGCCTGTGACTTTCTGTTCTTGCACACACTCTCTGTGTGCACTGCACCACCATGTTGCCACAGATATGCTGCATTCCCTGGGGAGCCCATGACTGTACATCCGACAGAGACTGTCTGTTGCAGTGGACGGTGCCAGCCTGCACAGGCCTAGGCCACTGTCTGCTGTGGCTAGCAGCCACTGCCCCCTCCACCACCTGTAGCCTTCCGCCAACATGCTGACATGTCCTCATTTTGGGAAAAGCATATGACCTGATTGAGTTGTGGCACTCCAGGACTGCATTTGAGGGACTCGGCTGTAGCTAATGCCCATTGTTATGGTGTGTGTGCGGTGTAGGGTAAAATAGAGGTGTTTGAACCATGCTTATGTTCTCTGCAATAAAGGAGTGTCTTTACTATCTCTGTTTCGTGGTGGGTAAAAAATGGGGACTGGGTTGGCAGGAGCCCCAGCTGGGATTTGAACCTGTGACCCTCTGGTCCTACAGACACTGGCTGTGTCCGCTGTACCACACTGTGGCAATAGAGCCAGTGCAGTCCCTGGAGATAGGAAACCTGGCCGAAAGGGTCAGAAACCCTGCTCTGCAAAGTTTTACTGTGGGCTCGTTCACCTTGTATGGAGACAAAAGGGCAAATAAACCTCGAAAATGACCTTGGAAAAAGGGAAATAACACATAACCAAGCTGGGCAACAGTGATATCAATGGGCAACATTAAAAAACACTCCCAGGAAAGCTCCAAAAAAATGAAATGATTTTTGGAGGGGTCTACGGAGCGTAGACCCTTCCAAAAATCATTTCTTTTTTTTTTAGCTTTCCTGGGAGTGTTTTTTAATGTTGCCCATTGATATCACTATTGGCCAGCTGGATTATAATTTTTAAGAATTTTGATGTGGTCATTTTCAGTTTTTATTTGCTATTTTGTTCTGTGCACATGTATCACACTGCTCACGTTTTGTAGGTTTCTCCGGTTTTGCTGTACATTGCTGACGGAAATGGTTTCTCTTCCCTTTAAATGGGATCTAACGCAAGGTTTTCACTCGCGGTATTTTTTTTGTTGAATTTCAGCCCCGCTCCTGTGCGGGGAGCCTCTCGCCTCCCACTCCCACTCTCCACCCATTGACCCATTGACCCCGTCCCCCTGCCCCTCGGGAGCCTTCCTCCGCCCTCGGGATGCCTTTCCACGCCTCTATCGCACTTCAGCGCACCGCGCACTTGTACGTGCGGCGCGCACACGTGCGGGGCACTAAAAATGCACTATTAGCGTGTGCTGAGGTACCTTAGCGCACGCTCAAGTGCGCCCCGCACAATTGCGCGGTTTAGTAAACATACCCCTAAGAGAGTGAGTAAAAGGCAGTGTCCATTCATTTATACACAAAGGCGGCCCAATACATAAGAAACCCTAGCTTCTCCATTTATTAACACAAGTGTTCAACTGCCCACGCATCAATAAAAGGGGTGGAGGTGTCATCGTAATAGCCAAAACCATCTTACAACTAACAACCACCTCCCTAAACTCAAATTTTGACATAGACATACTCAAAGTAGAAAACTCAGTTCTTTCCGTCTGTCTTATCTACAGGTCCCCCTCATCAATTCACGAAACACTTGCCTCAGCACTAGAAAGCATCTCCACCACTCAGATCAGAAAATTCCAAATCATCTTGGGAGACCTGAACTTAGCATCACTACCAACTAGTCATGCAAACAATTTCATGGAAGCCATGGAACAACTGGGGTACCAACAAATCATAACTGACGCTACCCACGAGAAGGGAAATACCCTAGACTTGGTTTTCCTACCCACCAACCAACGGATGGGCGAGGAGAAACCAGTGATCAGAATAACTCCAGTACCATGGTCAGACCACCACCAAGTAGATCTCAAAGTAAAACTGCCCTCTCCACCCAAAAATGCAAAATCCAGGAGGACAACACACACGCAGAGGAGTTTCAACAAATTCAACAAGGAAAATCTCATAGGCTCCATTACCTCCCATTTAGATTTGGAATGTACGGACCTTGAGGTTCTAACCAGCAGATGGAACGAAGGTATACAAAAAACATCAAACCCTACATGGAAAACCACTACAGACTCAACTAAACCTCGATCGGAACCTTGGTACACAGCTACACTGACCGGAATGAAAAGGGCACTCCGTAAATCAGAGAGGAAGTGGAGACAAACAAAATCCATTGTACACAAGACAGAATACCTGACCCTCCTTGCCAAATACAAAGAAGAGATTAACTCCGCAAAAAGAACTCACCATACAAATTTACTGAACAAAGCCATCAATAAGCCCCGCGAATTATTCGAACTGGTCAAATCTCTAACAAAAACAACACTGGTTGACCATGCTGACAACGTAATCAAGCCTCAAACTTTGGCAAACCACTATGCAAGCAAACTCACGGCTTCATCTCCCACGCAATACCTGGGCCCAACCCTCCCAGTGCCAAACCCAACCTTGGCAACCACCGACAGTCAAGACATGATATGGAACACATTTCACAAACTTGATGACAAACAAATAACTAACATAATCACAAGCATCAACACCACCACCTCCCCACTAGATCCCTGCCCAGCCACTTGGATCAAGGCAGTGAAACAGGACATCACTCAACTTGTCTCGCACATAGTAAACCTATCACTGCAACAAGGAATCATGCCCATACAACTAAAGAAGTCTATCATAAGACCTGTCTTAAAAAACAAAACAAGCAATAGAGAAGACCCTGCTTCCTATCGACCAATATCGAGCATATCGTTCCTGGCCAAAATCATTGAAAAGGCCGTGTTACTACAACTGCAAGACCATTTGGATGACAACGAAACCCTGGATAAACAGCAATATGGATTCAGACGATACCACGGCGTTGAAACACTACTCCTAGCGCTGCTTGACAACCTCCTCAAGGGTTTAGAAAACAAAAAGAAAATGTTTCTACTCATATTCATAGACATATCTGCAGCATTCGATACAGTTCACCATGGCACCCTCTTAAACAGGCTTAAATCCATTGGAATAACAGGAACCCCTCTAAAATGGTTCTCCTCGTACATATCAAACAGAATGCAACAGGTCCAGTTCAACGGAGAAAAGGCAGAAGCATTCACACAAACACAGGGTATACCACAGGGTTCGGCTCTCTCAGCACTCCTGTTCAATATTTACATGCAACCACTTTGCAAAATTTTCCAACATCATAATATCAAATACCACGTCTATGCAGACGATATTATGCTGTACACTCAACTCGACACTGCCAACCCAAACTACACCCAACTCGAAGAGTGCCTAAGTGAGATGCAAGCCTGGTTACTCCAAAGTAACATGACGATCAACCACAAAAAAACAGAGGTAATGTACATCTCCAGAAAGCCAAACTTCGATCCCCCCGGAACAATCACCTTATGTAACAATACTTACCAAACGAAGGAGAAAATAAAATATTTGGGAGTAACGTTCGATAGTAATCTAAAAATGGAGAAACACCTCCGCAAAACAAACAAAGCTGTTTTTCACAAGCTTAGGGTCCTCCAACCGCTAAGGAGCATTATCGAACCTCAGGACTTCAGGACCATTGCCCAGGCACTCATCATGCCACATTTCGACTACTGCAACACCATCCTGCAGGGTCTCCCAAAGAAAACTCTGAACATTCTGCAAATGGCGCAGAATGTAGCCGCTAGGGTCATCACGAAAAAAGGCTTTGCTGATCACATCACCCCGGTATTGATTGAGCTCCACTGGCTCCCCATCACGGCTCGTATAAAATACAAATCACTCACGACCACCTTCAAGCTCCTACATAACATTGCTCCATCCTTCCTCTCCACCTTGATATGCTCACAACCACCCAACAGAAGCAGAAGAACCTTCAACGCCAACACCCTCCTCGTTCCAGCCGATATAAGAACTGTTAAAACCAATACTAGTAATAGAGCGTTCTCATACGCAGCACCTACACTCTGGAATCATCTGCCGCCAGAGTTACGAGATTGCAAAGACCTAACTGTCTTCAGGAAAAACCTCAAGACTCATCTTTTCCAGAGTCATTTTAATTTGAATTAACCTAAGGGGTCTAAGTCCAGAACATATTTATGTACTCCTGCTCGCATATTGTATAATGTATATATGTATATATGTAATTAGTACTCATATACCTAACAAACCCCCCGTGTGATGTGCCTACCCTCCTGATCAACCTGTACACACCCAAATTTTACTGTACTGATTGACAGTCCTCTTTATGTTCCCCTTGTGTAATCAGACCGCTGCTGATCGCTGGAAGCAGCGGTATATAAATGTTTGCTAAATAAATAAAATAAAAACAAATTGTAAAAAAAATATGCAAAGGTAGAGGTGGCAAAATAATTAGCAAATACTATTCTGCCTCCCAAAATATCCATATAGTCAAATATATAAAAACATCTTACAATGCAATATGGTAGCTAAGAAATATATATAAAGAAATGAGACCATCCACGACTAAAAAACATAAAGAAAGAAAGACATACTGCTCCAAATCTGCTTCACTCCTGATGGAGTGAAGAAACTGCGCTCCTGATAGGGTTGTCTGCCCATGCTGTTTCACCTCATTTCATAAAATAACAAATAGCTAAAAAGCAAAAGAAGCAGAAAAGTGTATAATACCTAGCAGGACAATCTCCTAAGAACGCTTACCCAACTGCGTTCGCTTGTGCAAGCATTATCAGTTTTTGTTTAAGATTTTGAGTTCAGATAGCCTCATTTTGGCAGCACTCGTAGTCAAGCAGTCCAGCAGGAAGGCTGCTTTAAATGGCAGCCTGCAGCCTGATCGCAATATTGACAGTTTCTGATTGTTTTATATGATTTGGAATTTTATTACTGTGCTTTTTGTTTATTTATTTATTATTGTGTATTTTATTTATTTATATATTTATACGGATTTAGGGGTATGTTTACTAAACTGTCTTAACTTTGCAGCGGTGGTATTATCGCGCGATAAGTGACGTTAACGTCACTTATTGCGCGATAACGCAGAGGCGGCATTAAGGCACACTAACGCTGTGAAATCTGGGTCTGAAGGGTGGAGTAAGGCTTCCCAAAGGGCGGAGAGAAGGGGTCAATGGGCAGAGAGTGGGAGGGAAGAGGCTCCAGGCACACTAACGCTGTGAAATCCGGGTCTGAACACTAACGCCAGTGAAACCCTCGTGTTAAGGCACATTTGCAGGAAAGAGAAAACATTTCAGTCAGCAATGTGCAGCAAAGGCAGGGAAACCTAGAAAAGTGATAGTTATGATACATGTGCAGTGACCAAAAAGGCAAATAAACATATAAAAAGACCAGAACCACATCTAAAATCCCAATAACCAAGCTGGCCAATAGTGATATTAGTGATAAACATAAAGCAACACTACTGACAAAATGTATAAATTAAGATATCATGTTTGGAAGGGTCTATGCTCTGTCCCCCTACAAAGTGAATGATCCCACATTGAAATAGCGCTGATCAGGGTTTCTGTCGTTTAGATTGGGCAGGTTTGTTATGGCGTGCACATGTGCAGCAACAGCAGAGTGGGCACGTAGGAAACAGCAACTGTACTGATGCTGTAAATGGGATACAGGGGGCTGCAGGCGGTACATGCTGTAGTCCAGCTGGGGCACAGTGCGGGCTAGGCAGATGCCTAGGTGGCACATAGGAATGCCGAAACTGTAAAGCAGCAAGACAGCAACTGATGAGGGTCCAACATGGGCACGAGTGTGTGTCCCACAGTGTCACAGGGGAGATTACCCAGCAGGTAACCCCAAGGGCACATAAGATTGGCAGGCGGTGCGGGGGGGGGGGGGGGAGGCACGCATGTCCATGTAGGCACACCTACCTGAGAACCTACACCATAGGCAGCTGCCTACTGGCATACTGGATGGCCTGGGACTGCGCACCACCAGCACCACCGGCATAATGGCATGGCAGCATGGTAGTGGAGAGGTGCTGGTGGCGGAGGGGGCAGTGGCATCTGCCCACAGCAGACCATGACCTAGCCCCGTTTAGGTGGCTGCCATTCAATGCAACAGACAGGGTCTGTCTGATGAACAGTCATGGTATCCCCAGGGAATGAACTGCCCCTGTGGCAACAGTGTGGTGCAGTACACACAGCCAGTGTGTTCAGGAGCAGAAAGTCACAAGTTCAAGTCCCAGCTGTGGCTCCTGCCAACCATTTCCCCATATTTTACCCAGTACTATAACTGTGGTAATAAAAACAGAACCTTTATTGCAGATAAAGTAAACATGCCTGAAATGCCTATATTTTACCTTACAGAGCACAGACACCATAAAAATGTGCAATCCCTAGAGCAGTTTCCCAACTGCAGTCCTGGAGGGCCAAACACCATTCAGGTTTCATGCTGTCCCTAATAAACATGCCTGTGCTGCATTAGTATGCGCCGCCCCATTATATGCAAATGTATCTCATGCATATTCATTAGGGACAGCATGAAAACCTGAACAGTGTTTGGTCCACCAGGACCAGAGCTGGGAGCCTCTGTCCTAGAGCAGTGGCCAACAGGGGCATAAACACCCACACCCACAGGCTCCACTATCCAAAGCCTTATGGAGAGTCAGGCTGTTGGCCCTGCACGCAGCAGCATCTCCCAATACTAGCATTTGCATACCTTAGCAATGCCTCCCTAAACTTGGGAATACGTTACACATATATCAGAAGGTTGCTATGATTAATGGCAGATAACAATTCCTAAGTTAATCACAATTTGCTGATAGAGCTGCATTATAGCAACCTTTCTGATATCTGTGGAGTGTGTTTCAGTTTTGGTTTCTGACAGTGTTTACCACCCCAGGGAATGACCCCAACAGTATTGTGTACCATAGCTATGCCTGCACTGTGCCCAGGACTGGTGTGGTGGCCAGGGCTGCCAAAAGCCTCTATATTTGCACAATGCTGGCATAGGTGTGGGAGTGTGTGTCTGTCTATCCAGTGCGTGGTGGCTGCCTACACCTTACTCAGCCCACACTGCTTGCACTGTTTCCAGTGTTAGCCTGCCAATGTGCATAATGAGGAGCAAGGTACTGTGGGTATGGCCATGACAGGGTGTCCTGGGCAGGATGCATCTGCACAGGGCACAGGGCAATGGCTGGGACATTGTAGTGTCTGGCCACCACTTGCACGGACAGGGTGGCCACAGCATGTCCTGCTGGGAGGTCACTCTCACCCTGACTGAGCAGTGACCAAGGCATGGCTAGGTTCCCCCATAGTGCTATATAGTATTTTTCTCAAGTGATATTTATGGTTTTTTTTTTTCTGGGGCCCAATCACTGACTTATCTGCTTGGTGTGTGTGCTCCCATCTTTTCTAGGAACATGCACTATGGACTAGCTAGCAGACTGTCTGCAGTTAGTATGTGTATGGCTAGAACACCTTGCAGGGTGCAGTGGCTGGAGAATGTCATATAGTGGTGGGGGGCAGCTGAGCATTTCCAGGCCTACTGCCATTACCTTATGGATGTGTACAGATCTGCATTGATGGCGCTGTAGGGTGCCTGTTCACCAGCAGGACTGGGGTTGATGGTCCCCTCTACTGCCATCATTGCAAGGATGTAGAATGTGGATCTGTTGGTGGGAGATCCTGTTCCCCCACCCTGAGCCCCAGAGGGTGGGTTGGGCAGTGCTACATAATCCGCCTATGGGTCCAAACACCCCCCTTCACTTATATCATGTGTCCATGGCACCCACACAGGATATGCACTATTCTGGGTGCATCATAGTCCACAAGGGTTAGACATGACTGGGAAATACTGATGAACATGGGTGTGTCTGCAAGGACTACCTATCATACACTGGCACTGATGGCAACCTGCAGCATAGCCTATCTCAGCTAAGCCAGGTGCTGCGGACCTGGTGCTGGGCGCCCCACCTCGCCCTCAGGGTGAGCACAGTACCCCCACAATGTGTCGGTCTGTAGCTGCTCTGTGCCAGTAACACACACGGTCAGTTCCCCGTACCAGGCCGAGATGCTGTGGGGGTGCATACCCCATCTTGTGATCATCTGTAGACTGCTGATCTGCATGTGCAGTGCATCATGGGTACGGGTGGGTTAACCCTATCCTGGTAACCCAGTAGACAGTTTGTGTGGTGCCCTGCAGTCCTTCTGTAGCCAGCCAGGGGTCTGTTAGCAGCTGTAGAGATGTAGCTCACTGGTTACTTCACTGACTGTGGAGGCAGAGTTTATGGGTTTGATCCCACAGTGGTGTTATTTGATAGGGCTGTCTGAGGCATTCCATTTTTTAATTTAAATTAGTGCTACCAGCAAAAACACCCTCACAGTGCTGTAACCGTAAGGTGCTTCACAAGGCGCCCTATAAGGCGCCCTATAAAGCACCCTATAGGGAACATTATAAGGTGCCTTGGTGGACAGTAAACTTTATAATGTGCCCTCTGGAGTGCTTTATAGGGCGCCTTATGCGGCACCTTAGGTTACGGCACTGTGAAGGTGTGTTTGCTGGCAGCACTAATTTAAATTAAAAAAGAAAATGCCTTCGACAGCACTGATTTAAAGTAAAGGGTGATGCCTCAGACAGCCTTATTCATTAAGCCCACTGGGGGATCAAACTCATGACCCCTGTTTCATCAGTCATTGCATTAACCAGTGTGCTACATCTCTATTGCTGTGATTACAGGTCAGCACACGAAGTTAAGGTTAATGCGCAATAGCGTGCGCCGCGCCCTCTATCTCGTGATAATGGACACGGTGCACTTTATTGCGCGATAACCCGCGATTAAGACCGGAACGCCCACTCCTTATATGGCATCCTTCACATTATCGCTGCAACTAGTGCTGGGAACATTAAGACGGTTTAGTAAACATATACCTTAGTATACCTCTTTATCATTAAATCAAAGCGGTTTAGCACATCAAACAGTCGAGATAATTGTGTGGTCAGTAGCATGCAGTGGGAAATTAAGAAGAGTGATGTGGAGTGCAGAGTGCTAGATTTTACCGGTGAGCTATATACAATGTGAGCAATATATATATATACAAGATTAGAGCCATGTACAAAGGTGATCTAAGATCAAGACCTACAGAAAGTTGTAGGTACTGCACATAGGAATCAGTTCAGGTGAAGTCCTTGTAGTGTCCTGTAAATAGAGTTTTTAAAGCAGCTTTCTGAAGTCCTTAAAGGTCTTTGGTTGATCTTAGATGGTAGGGGAGAGAGTGCCCTTCTTGATGTGGCCTGTTTTGTTTCGGTGAATTCCTTTAGTGGGCTGATGGTGTCCGAGGTTCGTTTTTTTTTTGGTCTTATGCTGCAGTCGGTTTTAATGAGTGATTGTAGGCTGTTAGCTGAGAGGTTGTGTATTATTTTGAAAATGTTTATAAGTACTTTGAAGTGGATTCGAGAGCTGATTGGGAGCCAGTGCAGGTGGTACAGATGGAAGTAATGTGGTCGTGTCCTGAGCAATCTGTTATGATGCATGTGGTGGTGTTCTGTGCAAGCTGTAGAGGTCTGAGAGACTGTTTTGGTAGCCCCTGATAGATAGGGTTACAGTAGTCTAGTGTGGGAATGATGAGGGCTTGACAGACTGTTTGAAAATGCTCCTGAGCGAGGATGGGTTTGAGCCTTCTGATAGTTCTCATTTTGATGTAAGCGCTCTTTGTGGTTTTGGCAATGTGAGATTGTAGGTTAAGGTCCTTGTCGAGCGTCACTCCCAGGTATTTTACTTCATGTTTTACTGGTATTGTGATGTCATTTAGCTTGATGGTAGTTGTGGGTGAAAATGTGGGGTTTCTTGAGATGAATAGAGCTTCAGATTTGTTGTAGTTTATTGAAAGATTGTTTTCCTGAAGCCAAGTTGCCATTTGTTGGAAGCAGTTGGCTAGGTTGGAGTAGTCTGGGTTGTCCAATCTGATTGGTGTGAATATCATTATGTCGTCTGCGTATATGGTGTATTGAATCTTGTGATCCTTGATGATGGCACAGATGGATTGTATGTATAGATTGAAGAGCAGGGAGGAGAGTGCTGAGCCTTATGGGACGCCCTGTATGGCTCTTAAAGGTTGAGAGGTGTCTGAGCCGCATTTGACTTGTAGCTGTCTGTTAGTGAGGTATGATGTAAACCAGCTCAAGGTGGTGCTGCCTCTTGTAGACTGGCTATTTGTTTTTTTGTAGATCGCACTTCAGTGTTCAGAAAGGACCAATTTACATTTCTATTTCGTACCATACTTTGCTGTTGTGATTTGCAATTGAACCCCTGATGCAGGCTTAGGCCAAAACATGTTGGGCATTTTGTGATATTTGTATGGTTATTTATGATTTTATTGTTTATTTACATTCTCTTATATACTGCATCAGTGCGGTTTACATTGAACAAACTGAAATTACATTGAACAGGGCATTATAACTTGGAGATAACTATTTTACAGGGAACATGAGCTATGGAGGGTTAAGTGGCTTGCCCAGGACCACAAGGAGCACCTGTGGGACTAGAAACCCCAGTCCTTCCGGCCCAAGGTTGCTGTCCTCTAGTGGGATTTGAACCCCCAATCTTCTGGCCTGAAGTACCTTGCCCCAACCACTAGGCCACTCCTCCACTCCATATTACACTCCACTCTGTGTACATAATACACTCCACTCTGTATTAAATTAATTTGTCAATTTATTTGTTTGGTGTCTTATGGGACCACCACGTCTTCTGTGACTGAGTGACCAAAAGAAGTGCATTCCCAATACCCATTCATGCCTGGAGCGGGTCTAAACGTGGATGTGCCTGCAGATATCCCCGATGTGTGAGTCCATTGCACCTCCCCAGACACACTTTCTATTACTACAATTAATCATTTATATAACACTATAAGGCATTCACAGTGCTGTACAAACATATAAAGAAGACAGTCCCTGCTTGTAGAGTTTACAATCTAATCAAGACAGACAGAACAATATAAGAAGAACAAGGGGGTTCAAATAGGGAAGGAGACACAAGGTGAACAAAGGATTAGGATCCAAATGCGGCCTCAAAGGGGTAAGCCTTTAGCATGGATTTGAAGAGGGAGAGAGAAGAGACTTGACATAAAGATAGAGTAAAATGGCTTCAGAGACATCTCTGTGATTTGGACGTGTACATCTTCAGAATATCTCTGGATGTTTAAATTGCATGCTAGTGAGCCTAAGGGGTATATTTACTAAACTGCGTTAGTGCGATTCGCGTTAGGAGCCGCGTTAGAGACAGAAACCCCAAATAAGGACATGGGCGGTACATCGTTGCCAAGAACGCGCCGAGAATGCGCGCTACAAGGCGCCATAAATGAACGAGCGCTACAGGGCACGTTACCGCGCATTAATCTTAAGAAGGCACGTAGACATACGATCACAGCAACAGAGCTGTAGCACAATGGTTACAACACTGATTGATGGTACAGGGGTCATGGGTTCGATTCCCCAGTGGCCCCAATGTATAAGGCTGGCTGAGGCAGCACCATTTACATTTATGTAGTGATTGTTGAGGCATTTGACATGTATTTTAATGTGTGCTGCCAGCAAACACACCCGCACGGTGGCATAACCTAAGGTGCTGCATAAGGCACCCCATAACGCACTCCATAGGGAACATTATAAAGTGTACTGTCCGCCAAGGCTCCCTATAATGTCCCCTATAGGACACCTTATAAGGCTGTGAACAAAGCCCTGGCTGACTGCAGGACTGCACGTCACCACACAAACTGCTGTGGTTACCAGGATAGGGTTAACCCACCCGTACCCATGATGCACTGCACATGCAAAGCAGCAGTCGAGAGATGGGCACAAGATTGGGTATGCATCCCCACAGCACCTCGGCCAGGTAGGGGGAACAGACCGTGTGTGGTACTGCCACAGACAGTCACATTGTGCGGGTACTGTGCCCACCCTGAGGTTGAGGTGGGGCACCCAGCACCAGGTCCACAGCACCATTCATGGCTGAACTATGCCATGCTGCAGGTCCCCATCAGTGTGTGATAGGTAGTTCTGTTAGACACACCTAGGATAAATCTGTGCCCTGCTGTATGTCTCGGTCATGTCTAGTCCTTATGGGCGATGATGCACCCAGAATAGTGCATATCCTGTGTTGGTGCCATGGTTACCTGCTGTAGGTGTAGGGGGGCTGTGTATAGACCCATGGGCATACCATGTACCACCACACAACCCACCCTCTGGGGCTCAGGGTGGGAAACAGGATCACCCACCAATAGATCCACAGTCTACCTCCCTGTAATGGTAGCTGTAGAGGGGACCCTCAACCCCAGTCCTGCTGGGGAACAGACAGAGCGGTACACATCCATAACGCAGTAGCAGACAGACGGCAGGCCTGGAAATGCTCAGCTGCCCTCCACCATTATCTGACATTCTCCAGCAGCAAGCCTCCAGCCGCTGCACCCTGCAAGGTGTTCCAGCAAGACACATACTGGAGTGGCCTAGTGGTTGGGGCAAGGTACTTCAGGCCAGAAGGTCGGGGGTTCAAATCCCACTAGAGGACAGCAACCTTGGGCCAGAAGGAATGGGGTTTCTAGTCCCACAGGTGCTCCTTGTGGTCTTGGGCAAGCCACTTAACCCTCCATAGCCCATGTTCCTTGTAAAATAGTTATCTCCAAGTTATAATGCCCTGTTCAATGTAATTTCAGTTTGTTCAATGTAAACCGCACTGATGCAGAATAGCGCGGTATATAAGAGAAATAAAATAAATAAAATAAACAAACATACTAGCTGCAGACAGCCCACCAGCTAGTCCATAGTGCATGTACCCAGAACGGGGATGTCAGCATACACACCAAGCAGATAACTCAGTGATTGGGGCCCAAAAGAAAACCCATATATATCACATGAGAGAAATGCTATATAACACTATGGGGGAACCTAGCCATGCCATGGTCACTGCTCAGTCAGGGTGAGAGTGACTGCCCAGCAGGGTGTCTGTGCAGGTGGTACCGGGCACTACAATGTCCGAGTCATTGCCCTATGCCCTGTGCAGATACGGCCAGGCCAGGCCACCCTATCCAGGCTTTTCCCACTGTACCTTGCTCCTCATTATGCACATTGGCAGGCCAATACTGGCAACAGAGCAAGCAGTGTGGGCTGTGGAGGGTGTTGGCAGCCACCACACACTGGATAGACAGACACACACTCCGCACACCTATGCCAGCATTGTGCAACTATAGAGGTGCTGGGCAGCCCAGGCCACCACACCAGTCCTGGGCACAGGGCAGGCATGGCTATGGTATGCAATACTGTAGGAGTCACTCCCCAGGTTGGTAAACACTGTCAGACACAAGACCTGTAGCACACTCCACAGACATCAGAAAGGTTGCTATGATGCAGCTCGATCAGAATATTGTACTTAACCTAGGAATTGCTATCTGTCAGTAATCATAGCAACCTCTTTAAATATGTGTACCATATTCCCAGGTTTAGGGTGGCATTACTAAGGTATGCAAGTGCTAGTATTGGGAGATGCACACAGAGCCCAAAGTCCTGCCTCTCCAGGAGGCTTTGGATAATGGAGCCTGTGGGTGCGGGTGTGTCTGCCCCGTTCGCTGCTGCTCTACGGCAGAGGTTCCCAACTCCAGTCCTGCGGTGCCAAACACTGTTCGGGTTTTCATGCTGTCCCTCATGAATATGCATGAGATACATCTGCATACCATGGGGGTGGCGCATAGAAATGCAGCACAGGCATCTTTATCAGAGGCAGCATGGAACCGGAATGGTGTTTGGCCCTCCAGGACTGCATTTGGGAGACTCTGCTCTAGGTAATGTGCATGTATATGGTGTCCGTGCTCTGTAGGGTAAAATGTGGGTGTCTTGGGCATGTTTACGTCATCTGCAATAAAGGTGCTGTCTGTATTAGCACGTTGTAGTAGTGGGTAAAATATGGGGACTGGGTTGGCAGGAACCACAGCTGGGACTTGAACCTGTGACCCTCTGCTTCTGAATACACTGGTTTTGTGCACTGCACTACCTTGTTGCCACAGAGTTGGTATATTCCTTGGTGATACCTTGACAGTACACGGCACCCACCTACACAGGGCTAGGCCACGGTCTGCTCTGGGCAGCTGCCACTGCCCCCTCCACCACCAGTATCCCTCAGCCACCATGCTGACATGCCCTTCTGCTGGTGGAGCTGGTGGTGCGCCATCTCAGGCCATCCAGTGTGCAGGTAGGCGGCTGCCTATGGTGCGGGTTCTGGGGTAGGGGTGCCTGCATAGATGTCCACGCTCCCCCCAGCCCCGCCTGCCAATGTTCCGTGCCCTTGGGGGTTGCTGTTGGGTACTATCCCTGTGACACTTTGGGAAACACACTCGTGCCCATGTTGGGCCTTCAGCAGTTGCTGTCTAGCTGCTCCGCTGTTTCAGCATTCGTATGGGCCACCTAGGCATCACCCTAGTCCGCACTGTGGCCCAGCTCCATCACAGCATGTGCCGCCTGCGGCCCTCTGTATCCCCTTCTCCGGCATCTGTCCAGTTGCCGTTCCGACATGCCCGCCCTGATGTTGCGGGACATGTGCACGCCATAGGAACCTTGTCCGATGGTGGGGAAAACCCTGAGCAGCGCTATTTCACTGTGGGCCCATTCACCTTGTATGGGGACGGAGTATAGACCCTTCCACGATTTATATCTGTTCTGTGGAGCTTACTCGGGGGGGGGGGAGGGGTTGATGTTTCTCATTGATACCACTATTGGCCAGCTTGGTTATTGTTTTTTTGCAGTTTGTTGGGGTCATTTTCAGTGTTTCTGTGCCCTTTTGTTCTGTGCACATGTATCACACGTATCACTTTTTTTTGGTTTCCCTGGCTGGGCTGTACATTGCTGACACTTAAATTGTTTCTCTCCCCTTTAATGTGCATTTAACGGCAGGTTTTCATTCGCGTTGGAATTCAGCTCTGAAAATCAGCACGTTAGTGTGAAGGGAGCCTCTCCCCGCCCACTCTCCGCCCATTGACCCCTTCTCTCTGCCCTCTTTCCACCTTCTGCGGTGTTTTACCGCGCCGCGGGGCATTACGATTGTTAGCGCATCATAACGCGCGTTATGTAACGTTAACGATCGTAAGCGCAGCGTAACGCGCGTTATGATGCGCTAACGATTGTTAATGTTGCATAACGCGCGTTATTCATGATTACCGCAGTTTAGTAAACATACCCCTAAGAGTTTGAATCTTAACATTGATTGGATGACACTGATTTAATGCTTCCCCTTTGCAGTGTGCTACTTCAGTGCCCATTTCATTCATATGATTGTCTGATGAACTCTTGTCCTGACTGGTTGATGCCTAAAGTGGTATAGAATGAACTGATTAGCCTTTGGCTTGCTGGTTCTTTGCTACCTCACTTGACTGGTTCCAGTGTGCATGTGGTCTTCAGCACTTTCTCTTTTATTTAGTTGAGCAGGTGAATGCTCTTTACTCATTGCTTACCTGCAGCTGTTTTTGGAGTATGTGTGGGTCTGGACCTCTCTGAAGAACTGGAGAGAACATCATGGTTTTTTGAAATCATCTTTATCCCTGATGCAGATAAGTTGAAATGCGACATTGTGTCGGATATATGGCCATTTTGTGCTTTTTGTTTTTTGTGTTTGTCAGCTGATAAGTGCATTTTTATAATTCTGATTGTGATATCTTTAAATTATAAAAGAAAACTAAAAATGTATTAGTTTGGATAGCAGATACCTGAATTAGGGACCTTTTTGCCTCCCTTTTGGGAGTTTTATGGACCAGTGATGAAATTACAAGCAATCCTGGCTCTGTGGCCTTGAGTATGTCTAGGCTGTTAGCATTATCTGCTCAAGTGATTTTGAGGTCCTTATACGTTAGTATAAGTAGTTCATGATTTTTTGTCTTTTGTTTTGATTTCAATCCTGTTTCTAGTAGACATTTTGGTGTAATTAATTAGTTTATTCATGTCACCTATGTGGAACCACATCAAAGTCTTTGCTGAAATCCAAGCACATGACAACTGATGCCCTCCCTCAATCAACTCTCTGACCACCCAGTCATTGAACATATTCATCTGACAGGACCTACTTCTAGTAAAAACCATGCTGCCTCAAATAGACTCCAGGAACAGCATTACCCTTTGTTTTAGTAGCATTTTCATTCATTTACTCACCATAGAGGTTAGATTAACCCACCTGTAGTTCCCAACCTCTTCCTTATTTCCACTTTCGTGGAGAGAGGGGTCACATCTACTTTTCTACAGTCCTCTAGGACCACTACCAACTCTAAAGCAGCTGCCAGAGCTTCCCTTAGTTCCTTCTGTACCCATTTGACTCCATTGCCTTGTCTACCTTTAGTTTTGGATAATTGGTAATGGTATAGAAATATGTATAAACGAATAAAAATAAGTATTTCAGGAAGAGTACAAGGCAATCAGCGCTGCCCTGACATCAGAACTGAAGGCGGATGCTTGATATCTGCAACCTCCTCTCTCTAAGCCAGGGATTGCCAAACTATGGTTCATTGTGTGCAGGTGCTTTCAGCTCCCGGGGCTGCAAGACCTAGGTGTATGTAGGTGTGTGTGTGTATGTCCGGGGCTGTAGAACTAGAAGGTGTGTGTTGGTGCCCCCTACTTTCAAAGCATACCCATGAGCAAGGATTCAGGTGTGACGGGCAGTAAGGGGGTGAGAGAAGGAAGCTGCTTCTCTTTCTTGATGCTGCTTGTTCTACCTGGAACCCAAGGCTGGTGTAGCCTCTCTCCCATCAAATGGTGCACCAGGAACAATGAGACACCTGTGATAATGGTTTGTCAGAGGCAAAGCTGAAGGAGGAGAAGGAACTAGAAGTGAGATATAAAGGAAAAGGTGAGAAGGAAAATTAGATTGGAGCATAAGAAGCTAAATGGGAGAAGAAAACAAGATTAGCAGGAAGACGTATGAATGGGAAAAGGAGATACTAGAAAGAAAAGAGGGAAAGAAAACCAAGGAAGGAGGGAGAATGCTCGGGGGAAGAGAATATAATAAGAAAAGAGGCACTTGTGATTTTCCTAAATAGAAAGTCTGTTTAAAGTTGAATCATTATCCTGTATCTTATTCTAGTTAAATATTTCAGTTTTAATTTTTTGGATCATATTTTGTTTGGAAACTTATAGAACTGTAAATCACATCTAAAATAATGGAACAACTGATGTCATAGTAGTTTTCTACAATGTCCTTCAAGGATGTAACTTTACCCATCCTTCTTAGCTATGTTTAAGTTATTGCTCTGCTATGACTTCATTCGGTCTATTAAAGGATTTCATTGTGAAAAGCCATGGAGCAAAGAACTGCAAACATTTTATCAAATACCAGCGCTTATACTATCCAACCAAGTTACATTACCCAATGCATCAGATGAAGAGCATATTCCCCAAAAACCTGTTCAAGAAATTGTTAAAGAATCCATTGATGATGTCCCTTTGTGGATGATTATCACGTTTTCAGCATTACCAATACAAAAGCAGAGCGAGAAACAACAGAAAGAAATAGCAAGATATTCTGGCCCAGAGATGAATGTTGCCCAAATTAAATGGCGGAGATTAAGATTGGGGCTAGGCTGATGTCCTGGAAATTATCAGGCTGAGCTCAGTGAAGGGCGCTTGCTTTGGATTGGTCAATCTTTGCATTTATGGCTCCATGGATATCGTATGAGGTTTGGGTTCTGATGAATAGCGAATGTTATATAAAGGGTTGTGCATGAATGCATTCCCCCTAGCGTGTCAAACTGTCGGAATCACACACCGCTGTAATGTTTGCGCTTTGAGCATTTTCAAAACTCATGGTCTTACGGTTACTACTTAATGCCTGTGGAGTGCTTTTACACATTGAGTGGAGGAACCTATTTTATTGCATCTACTTTTCAAGGGAAAAAATATCTGCAGAAAAAGCAGGTGTAAATCTCTGCAACTACTTTTTCTTGAGGCAGATCTCGAAGGGAGGCATGCACGCACTTCCCCTTTGATATTAGTGCAAAATCTGTGGGTTAAAGAACTCGTGAATTTTTCTCTATGTATTCTCCCCGTACCTTATGGACTGTGTTTCAATAATATATTTGTTGAGTATGTCTTCATTGCATCCCATGAGATTTGGCTTTGTTTTCTGCATGGGGTGGGAGAAATAAAGGTCAACAAACCAGCTCTAGGCAAAATTAGGTCAATATTTAGCAGTGGCCACTGTTGCTGAAATTAAAACTGGATATTTAGTGCTGGATCCTATCCAGCGTCCGGAGCTGAATATTCGGTTTTGCCAGTGATCATGGTAGCTATCCAATCAGCAGTGATATTGAGCCACTAACCTGATAGTTAAACCATATAAAGTCAGGACAGCAATCTGGTTAGTGGCTCAGTATCGCCGCTGATCAGACAGCTGCTGCAACCGCCCCGGATTTAATCATGCATCTTTCTTGTGGTCTATGGGGATATTCAGTGCCACTCTATCAACAATGAGCTGCTTGATTGAAGACTGAACACAGTTTAGGTCAATTATCCAGAAGGTCGCCATAAGTCACACCGACCCGACAACAACGATCACTGAATATTGGGATTGTCAGTGTTTACGAAAACCTTTTGAATATCATCCCAAACCTTTTTATGGGACTAATTCAATGCATCTGTGGTGAGCTTTCAAGAGCTATGCTTCCTTCAAGGTAGTGAAATAAGAGCACGGTTATTCTGGGTTTAAATAGTACAAAATCAGTTAGGCATGAGGTTGTCTGGATATATACCATTACAGCACAGCCAAAGGATGAAGGAGTTGACAGAGGTGACAGAAGCAGGAAAACTTACATCTCTGTCAAACACTTATTCCTTCACTGAGCTCTAAGGGCATTTGTAGTCAAGCTGTATTAACTAAACCCAGTTTAACTACACTTTCTCTGCACTTACCTAATGAAGGGAGCATCGTTCTTCAAATCTAGTCACAGATGTATTGTGATTATTCAGTAAAAAAGGTGCCGCTTGCAAGTTATTTGTTGACTCTTATTCTACATTTTAAAGTAGTTTAACATAGCAACTGCAGTGCTTTAGCTGAGGTGGTGAAAGCTATATTCTGCATTTAGTTAGGTGAGAGCCTGGATATCAATTGCCTCTTCGTGAGATGTTTGTTTATTAAATTTGTTGGAAATGAAGCCTTAGGAGTTTTAGGGGGATGTTTACTAAATCGCGCTAACGGAGCAAGTTGCCATTAGCCGTTAGTGCGTGTGCCGTTAGTGCGTGTTAATGCCGCTTTAGCGTGCGTTAATGGCAGGACCGTACCGAGCCCTGTGCAAAGACAAGGGGCGAATTTCGGCTCTCTACTGTTGCCTGCAGCTGCCACTTTAGCGGCGGCAGGCAGCGGCAGAGAGCTGAAATGCACCCCTTAAGTCTTCTCACCGGCACACTAAGCAGGTCTGATCTCTCGCCTCTTCTCTCCCGCCCCCATAAAGTGGCTAGATGGAGGTGCGGGGGGGGGGGGGGCACGCACCCGATGTGCAACTCGCACAGGGCGCTTTTCACCGTTGGTATGGCTCTGGTTAATGGGATCGGCAGCATAAAGCACCCTATGAGCGGAGAGTAGGCAGAGAGTAGGGGTCAATGGGCAGGGAGTGGGCAGGAACAAGACTCTGCTCCCTCAACGATGGCACCAGAAACCTTACCACGTATTAAAACCTGTCTGGAAAGGGTGCATTTTGAGGTGTGAGAGCCTATTTAACGTCTGCAATGTGTTGCACAGACAGGTGAGCCCAAGAAAGTGATAGTAGTGCTCCATTAGCAGCAACTGCATAGTCCCAAGTATGAAAGAGCTCTATGTTGATGGTGCAAATAGGGCATAGGAAGGTGCATGTGGATCATGTAGTGGGAACTGCTGGTGCACAGGGCAGACTAGGCAGTTGTCTAGGTGGCACATAAGCACATAGGACCTGAAAATATGCCAGACTGTGTCAGACCAAGGTCCATCATGTCTAGTATCCCGTGTCCAACAATGTCCGATCTAGGTCACAGGTACCTAGCAGTTTCCCCAAAAGATACACAGGATCCACAATGCTCATAATAGGGCAAGCAGAGAATCCTTAACAATGGTTTATGGACCCACCCCAGGAACCTGTCCAAACATTTTTTAAACCCAGCTACACTAACAGCCTTTACTACATCCTCCTGTAATGAATTGCAGGGTCTGATAACGCATTGACTGAAAAAATATCTTCTCCTAGTAGTTCTAAATGGGTTACACTGTAGCTGCATTGCATGTCCCCTAGTCTTTCTACATTCTGATGGCATAAACAATCGACCTACGTTTACCGGTTCCACTCCAGGCAATATTTTCTAGACCTCTAACATAACACCCCTCAGCCATCTCTTCCCCAGCTTGAAGAAATATAACAATCGCAGGTAGTGATGGGGTCCCTGGAGAGGCAGATGGTTGTGGGGGGGATGAGTGGCCATCCATGTAGGCTTCTGCCTCCTCTCCCCCCCCCCCCCGCCGGACCCTGCACCCTAGGCGCCCATCAACCTGCATGTTGGTTGGCCTGGGACTGCGCAGCACCAGCAGTGACAGCACATGGGCATGTCAGCATGGCATGGGGGTTGTTGGTGGAGGGGTCAGCGGCACCTCCCTGCAGCAGACCAAGGCCATGCCCTGCTCCAGTGCATTGTGTGCAGTGCAACATGTGCCAAGGTCTGTCTGATGGGGAAGCATGTCAGCCCCAGAGACTGGTGCAACTGTGTGACAGCACTGTGGCACACTGCACGCAGTTGGTATGTATAAGAGCAGCAGATCACAGGTTTGGATCCTGGGTATGGATCATACAGTGTATGACTTTGTGGCTAGATTTTTATCCCACAGTGCAGATTCAACACCAACATGTGCAACCCCCAATAAATTGGCCAACAAGGGTACAAACACCCACACAGACAGGCTCAACTATCCTCAGTTGGATGGAGAGTCAGGCTGACAGCACTGGCACACTGAACGGCCGTTAACATTAGAGTGCAATACTAGCCCCTGCAGAATGAGCACACCTTAACAATGCCTGAGCTGAGATTGGGACCAATGTGGCAGGCAGGAATGCCAATCATCCCCATTTTTGCACAATATGAGTGTGTGTATGTCTATCCATTGTTTTTTGGCTTTCTACTCCTTACTGAGCCTCACAGTGCCTAAGCTGTTTCCAGCATTAGCCTGCAAATGTGCATGATGAGGAACAAAATATTGTGGGTATGGGCTGAAACAGGGCAGATTGGCCAGAACGTGTTTGCATCAGGGCTGGATCAATGGCAGGGACGTCATAGCATCCAACTGCGCCTGTGGGGCTCTGCAGAAAATGAAAAACTGATCTAAAGGTGGCAGGAGGTGCGCAGGCGTTCCTGCTCCGTCGGGATATCACCAATACATGAGGACTCATTCCTGATTGTCCATGGAGCATGTATGTTTTGAGCCAAAGGGTGAACTTTAGGATCACTGATAGCAATAGCAAAAATACAAATGGCAGTAACAACAAAACAGAATTACGTTACAAGCAGGTTAACTCCTTTTTCTTTCTCTCAAAATAGGTTACAAGCAGAATAATTCTTTTTCATCTCACTTTGTTATATATCACAGTCAATGTTCATCCTTTCTCGGTGCTAGAAGATTAGTCCAAGCTACTTCACTCCTCTTTTCTCTTTCTTTCTTGGATACCCAATAAACTTTCAAAGTATATCTTTAGAGGCAGATCCCCAAAACAGCTCTGCGGGTGCTCCTGGCTCTGGGGCACTGGGCTACTAGATGTTCTCTATTTACTTCTCACTTTTCACACTATGTAAAATAACCTGGTCAACAGACTAAATGCACATATAAAATATACGATGGATGCTCCATATGGCTGTACTGAAAAGCAGGCCTGTTTGTGATCCCTACAGTCTGGAAATGAGAACCACTGACTGGGGACAGAAGCATCACTAGAAATAATTTTCTAGTCCAAAACAATTGTATGTAGCTGGCTCCCACTCTCTAATAAACCAGCACACAGCTAACAAAACCACTAATATAGCAACCCCCCCCCCCCCCAACAAAGCTATGCATCATAGCTCACACTGTAAGGAACTATGGTGAGGTCCCCTGTAAAGTGGGGTAACACATACAGCTAGAAATGATAACTTAGAGAGCAACAAAGAACCATTAAAAAAGTTTATATGCAAATGTTTGCTGAAAGTAGACTACTATGGGCAACGGAAATGCACAGTATATATTTTGACAAGGGCTAGTGAATGCATGCATGCAAACCTAACCGACTGCTGGAAAGGTACATGGTTAACAGTTTGCTAATTGGGCCTGCAAGATGTGGTTTGTTAGCATTAGACGTGCTAAAAGGGGATCGCTATTGCTAGAGCTTTGTGGGGGACTTGTGAAGTGTGCAGAGGCATCATTTCCAAGTATACATGCTTCATATCGCCTTGCATCGAAGCATTCCACTTAGAGTTTAAACAGTTGGCATGAGTCATCAGATCTTGGTTTGATTTCTTGCATCAGAGATCTTTCAGCAATTCTTAGTTTTTGGTCAATAAGCATTTTAGAGAGATCATATTGATAGCAAGGTTTTCAGTCCTACGTTCTGTCACAGACCCTTTAGATACCAGCCATCTTTCACAAGAAGAGTGGAGAACTCACCTAATCCAAAATAATTTTGGCTAGCAAGAGCAAATAGTGGCAGATATTTGGGTTTTGCTAAATAGCAACTGTGCACTCCCCCCTTCATTAATGTGGGTCTGGAGATGCCCGCACATTAAGTTTTAGGGCTGAATGCGCAGTAATCTATCATGTTTTAGTAAACATACTCCTAACTGCAGTCTCATAAATTCTGGTATCCTAAAATGAGTTTCTCTTGAAATATCAGAATAAAGTTTTATAGCATGGCCCAGGAATTTATCTATTTGAAGCTGATTAACCACTTTTATGGAGTATTTAAGGGCAGGGCTGGCACAATGAGATGAGGACCTTAGATGAACCTCATCCCTTGCACCTCCCCTCCTCTGGGGTCCATTGCCTCTGCTGCTGCCCCTTTCCGGGATGTGCAGTGATAGCAATGGCTGCAAACAGCCCATGTCGCTTACCATAAACCTTCGGCGCCTTAAGGGCATTGTGGACATTGCTGCTGCTGCAGGTTCTGAGAGGGGCATCAGCGGTGGCACTGGCACTCTAAGCAACTACCTAGTTTACCTAAAGGTGGCACCAGCCCCGCTCAAGGGGTGGTAAAACAACAAAATAGTAACAAATACAATCAGCAATATTCAGCTTATCAGTTTCCTCCCTCATAATCATTAACGCCACATACCCAAGAAAAATTTATCATGATAAAAATTACTGCAAAATGTCATCCCAAATTAGTGTTTGATAATAAAATAATAATAGTAAAAAACATTTCAGCAGCAATCAAATATCACGTTGATTGACTAAAAAGTCATTTGCTAAATTTCACATCATGTTTAGAAAAATAAAGTGTTAAGATCCTAGTCACAATTAGAGTTTGTAATAAAAAAATTGAATTATACGGCTGTTCCTCTGCCACTTAATGTATCATGTGGAAGAGGAGGTGGCAGAAGCACCAGAGAGTGCTCCTGGGCCACAGAGGTGCCCATGTGAGTATCTATCAAACAAAAACACTGGCTGGGCATCCGTCAGCGTGTGAACGCAATCTACCACCATGACTGAGATGCTGAGGACCTGAAATGGAATTGAAAGGAGGTAAAAAGGAGAACCAAGAAGAGGGCCATGGAGAAGGAACTGGATCACCAGCTTCAGCCCCTCATAGACCTGGAGCAACAGGTGTTCCAAACAATAGATGAGGAGACTGTGAGGGAAATCGGTGACCTGGATCTATCAAAAGCCTCCCAGAAACAGAGTAGGTACCTGTAGCACACATTCCTACACATGTACTACCTTTCCCTGTGTGCTCTGCTCCCTCTTGTTGCTATTGCTCTTCCACCTAGGTCCAATTTGTGCACATGCAAACTATCACCATCACCTCCAGATGTTACCCATTGCGGCAATGTGTGCCTCATGCACTGCAGGGGAACATTTAGTGGGGGAGACCACACCTTGAATATTGTATGCAATTCTGGTCGCCCTATCTTAAAAAGGATATAGCATTATTAGAAAAGGTACAGAGAAGAGACACCAAAATGGTAAAGGGGATGGAAGGATACCCCTATGAAGACAGGCTAAAGAGGTTAGGACTCTTCAACCTGGAAAAGAGACGGCTGAGGGGAGATATAATAGAGGTCTATAAATTAATGAATGGAGTGGAACGGGTAAACGTAGATCAATTGTTTACACAATCAAAATACAGAAAGACTAGGGGACATGCAATGAAGCTACAGGGTAACCTATTTAAGACTAATAAGAGAAAATATTTTTTCACTCAACATGTAATCAAACTCTGGAATTTGTTACCGGAGGATGTAGTAAAAGCTGTTAGTGTAGCTGGGTTTAAAAAAGGTTTGGACAAGTTCCTGGAGGAAAGGTCCATAAACCATTATTAAAAGGGACCCGGGATATCACTGCTTGACCCAATACAAGCATTGTGGAACCTGTGTTTTTTGGGGAAACTGCTAGGTACTTATGACCTAGATTGGTCACTGTTGGAAACAGGATACTGGGCTTGATGGATCTTGGTCTGACCCAGTGTGGCATATCCTGTGTTCTTATCTTATGTTCTTACCAGTGGTATATCACAGGCATATAGTTAGGCTGCCCCACTCCCTGAGGTTGAAGTGCTGCACTGGTAGGCTGCTATTCTGGTAATCTACCATTCAGTTCACTCTGTGTTTGCAGAGGTCATGACCCACACAGCTTGACTGCAATGATCAGGCACCTCTCAGATTAGCACCGTATTACCACTAAAGGTGTATCAAACCATCTGGAAGGGTCCTCCAAGGGACACAAAGGCCACTCCCTGGACTTTCTACTATGGGAGTGCATGAACAGTATCTACCTTGATCCTCTCTATTTGAACTCTGCCTCCTAGCTCTGCATCAGGCTCATTAGCATCCTCTTTCCCAATGACTGTTTCCATACTTGCCTGTCCCTCTACAGATTGCTACTTGCCTGTCCCTCTACAGATTTGCTTTAGGTTGGGGCCAGGACACATCTAGGGGCTTTTGCTGCATGTGCATTGCTGGGGTAGGGTGTTGGAATAACACCCAGGGCATCTTTAGCAAAAGTCACCAGAGTTATCAACTTTTGCACTGTGATGAATGTCTATTGCAATATAATGTCTATCATCAGGCACAATGAGCTGAGAAATTGTGCTGCTAAGACAATTGCTTGCCCTCCAAGAACACCACATCTACCTAAAGAAGAGACAGCTTCAAGCAACGGAGACTCTCAATGACTCCTTCATGGGGCTACACAGAGACTTACAGCAATTCATGGTGCAGCATACCATGGCCCCTTCTTCACCTTTGGAAGCCTCTACAGTATCATCTGTGTCCCTATCTGCCTGAGCATCAAAGAGGAAGATGCCTTCACTATTCATAAGTACCATCTCTATCACCACCAGTTCTTGCATACTGTTGCCATCTTTGTCCAGGCACAGCCACAGCCTCCACACATTTGGGACTGAAGCATCTTCGAAGGATGAACCCCTTCACTTTCCCTCCTTCTACAAGGCCTCCCAATGCTCTGATGCACCGGATGATGTCTCCAACAGTTCCTCATATCACAGTGAGACATCATCTAGCATACCATCACCCCAACATAATTAGGGTCAGGAAGAGGGTAAGATGCTGAGGGTCAGGAGATGGAGGAGGGGAAGTGAGAAGAAATAATCCTATCAGCACCCTTCGTAGGGTTGAGAGAGATATATTACTTGAAGGGGGGTAGGAAGGGGCAGAGGGATTCTTGATGGGGGGACAGGGGTGGTGTGGGTTAGTGGTACTGGCAATGGGCTTTTGGGGGAGGGAGCTGCACAGGGTTGGTGGTATGAAAGGGAAGGAGGTTGTACAGTGGTAGAGGAATGGGAGGTGATGTGGGTAGGGATGGGCATGGTGATGGGTGGAAGGATGTACCATAATGCTGTGCATTTTTTGTATGTTAGCTAATGAACACCTACTTTCACATGAAGTTCCTGGGTATGAGGTTATCTCTTGCAGCCATATCTAGATATGGTTTTCCAGTATCCTCCTCTCTTGACCCTTCTGCATCTGTGTCAGTCTGGGTCTGTTGCATTCTGTTCTTTAGGGAGGGGTTGTCGGTATCTTGATGCCAGATTGTGGAGCATGCAACAGGCCCTGGCGTAGGCATAGGCTGGGCAGGGCTGTATAGTAGTTTACCCCCAATCAATCAAGGCAGAAGAAGCAGCTCTTGAGATGGCCAAATGTCCTCTCAATGATGGTGCGAGGATGTCTGTGGGCCCTGTTGTACCATTCTTTTGCCACTGCCTCAGTGGGTCACCACTATCACCTGTGTTGGTAGAGGGACAGTGGACACATATTAGGGTATTTAACCAGTGTATTTCATGTGCTGGGTGGACATTACAGTCCTGGGCTCTTTTGGCCAAGTGTTGAAGCTCCCAGGGTACAATGCACCCTCTAAGCATGTGCATGTCTAAGTGATGCAAAGGGTTGGTGTAGGGCTTAACTAGAAGCCATTCACTAGTGATTTCTTTGCTCTCAAACATCTTGCAGATTCTAGAGTAAGTCAGGATTATGAGTTGTGCCAAGAACCTGGGAACCTTGGAAAGACATCAGTTATCTTCTCCTGCTCATTGCAGACCACCTGCATGTTGAATGACTGGAATGGTTTTCTTTCTGTTGCACTACATGGCCTCTCTCCATTGTGGGGAGCCTGAGAGCCACATGTGTGTAGTGGGTGACCCCTAGTACCATTAAAAATAAGGCCATCTCATGGAAAATAGTTAGCTGCCTCTGCTGCATGGCCTGTGGGAAAGCTACATATTCCGCAGTATGGGTTAAGAAGGCCCTCAGAAACTGACAGGTACACACTGAGATGGTTGACTAGCTTAGACTTGCAGTGTAGCCAACACAGACGGAAAACTGTCAGTGGCTAGGAAGGAGAGAACCGAGGTGACCTTGAGGTGGATGGGCATGGGCTGGTTCCTCTGTGTGGTGGAGTGGAGGAGTGGCTCTAGCTCCTGGCAGAGATGGTGGGTGGTTGCCTTATCAAAGTGGAGAGGCACTGCTCATCTGTGATGTCCAGGAATTGCTTTATCCTGGTGGCTCTCCTCTGTTCCTTGTGGACCTCATTTAGTATGGCCAATGCAAACCATGTCTTCATCCCATTACCAGTGCACAGTGAATCCTACCACCAATGTCCACAGAATTGCACATACACCCCCACTCACAAACACCCACACAGTCACACACAAGCACCAGGGCACCTCACAAAGACACAGAGGCTGCAGGGAGCACTGGGGCACACACAAACAAGCAACAGGGAACCTCACAGAGACACAGGAGCTGCAGGAAACACTAGGGCACACAGACAAGCATCAGAGAACCACACAGAGGCTGCAGGGAACACTGGGGTACACAGTGAAGTAGGAACGAACCACCCAGAGACACAGGTTCTGCAGGGAACAGTGGGGCACACACACAGTCGGCAGCAGGGAACTGGACAACAGGGAGACAGATGCACCAAAGGCCAGGGAGTGGGTCGTTGGGGGTTCGGGTTTGGCGCACTGGGCGAGGAGGGAATGAGAGAATGGTAGTCTATAGGAAGTCTTGGAAAAGGTGAGATAGGCATTAGAATGGCAAAGAGATACATGAGAGCTGAAAAGGCACCTATGTTGGCAGAGATGAACAGCAAGTCAAAAATTTGCAAGTCAAGCTCCTTCAGTCACCAATGCCACAAGTAATCCCAATAGACAACAAAACACCATCATTCGTGATTTATAGCAGGTGTGGATTGGCATGTTTAGAAAACCTGACCTGCATGTCATTGGCCTGTGTGAAAAACGTCATGGACATGCAGGTGCCAGTGCTGTCCAGGCTGCACCCAGAAATGTCCTTGCGGAGACATGCAAAATCAGTGTGTCTGACACCTTGTGGTCTTTCTAAACAGGTTCCATGTTTTTCTGGCACTGCATCTACATTTAAAATGTGAATAAGGCTTCTAAAAGAACCTGCATAGACTAAATAAAATCCCTGCAAGAACTGGGCTCCAAGCTGCTCTGCTTTTATGATCAGGGATATACATTTTCATTTCCTTCAGTTTCATTGCATTTTACTATGCTATATTTTGTTTTGTGCACACTAAATAGCGTGCTTGCACAAAATAACATGTTCACTTGAAATAATGCATATTTTGTGTCAGTATGTAATTTCATGTTTGTATATGCTAAAACGGCATAGTGCATGTTAAAATGAAATTGAATGACATGAAAAAAATGAAACTGCAATAAAATGTTTACCCTACGTGCCAATAAAATATATATTAAACTAATAAGTGCTAAATTTATCTGTTAAATTGAAAACAATCTGTGTATGAAAAATGGACCCCATATGTGTACCACAATGGAATTTTTTAATTTGTTCACCCAAATGCAACCTCTTCCCCTCCCACCCACTTGCATGTGAAGTATACTGTAATTTCTGCAGCTGAAGAGAATACATAAGCCACAATCCACCTCCTCTGTGGAAAACCCTTTAGTTTCCTAAGCTAGAGGCAGAAACCTTGATCTGCAGCAGTGAGAAGTAAAAATGGCAGCCTTTTTGCATACCATAAGAGTTGAGCTTAATAAAGAAAATCAGCAAATGCTTATGGCGCCCAATTGTGGCTTAATCGCTTTAGAAAATACTTTCCAATTAGCTTACTGTGGAAGATGGTGATTACCCTTCACTAGTATAGATTTTATGCATAGATGTTTTCATCTCGGTAATTAGGAACTGGAATAGATTAGGGTCAATGTACTAAAGATCTTGAAAAATATGCATTACCACATGATTTTTAACAGGTTAGTGAAGGATGTTTAACACATTGTGTAGTTGAAGATGCAAAGCCTTTGGTGCATATCTTCTGAAGAATGATTTTGCTATGGCTAATAATAATAGCTGTATCTTACTGATATGTCCTGCCACCAGTAATTCCATGCTATTGGCTGAGGGAATGACATTACTGCATTCCCTTCTCTACAGTAAATAAAATTGTGGGTTGCATTTGTCCTTTATAAAATGAAGTGATTCATGGATCCTACAAGCACTATGTAGGGGATCCAAGCTGAGGTTTTCCCTTCATACCTCTCTAGACCCCCTATTCCCATCAGCATCATCTGATGTCAAAGAAGGATGTTGAGGAGGGGGAATGGGAACTGGTTAAGAGATAGAAAACAGAGAGTAGGGCTAAATGGTCAGTTTTCTCAGTGGAGTATCCCAGGGATCTATGCTGGGCCTGCTGCTCTTTAACATATGTATCAATGACCTGGACATGGGACAACAAGTGAAGTGATCAAATTTGCAGATGGCACAAAATTATTCAAAGATGTTAAAACACAAAAGGACTATAGAAAATTGCAAGAGGACCTTGAGAAACTGGGAGACTGGGCATTCAAATGGCAGATGAAATTTAATATGAACAAGTGCAAAATTATGGAAGTAGAGAAGAACAACCCAAACTACAGTTAAACTATGCAAGGTTCCAGATTAGGAGTTACCACCCAGGAAAAGGATCTGGGTGGCCTTGTGGCTAATACTTTGAAACCCTTTGCTCAGTGTGCAGTGGGAGGCCAAAAAAAGCAAATTGGAGGAGTAAGCTAGTGGTTAGAACAACTGCCTAGTACCCAAAAAATATAGGGTTTGATTCCCACTGACATTCCTTATGACCTTGGGTCACTTTACCCTCCATTGCCTCTGAAGAAAAGGCTTGGCAATTTACTTCTGCTGATATGGAACTTTTAACTAATCTCTGTTCTTGCTGTTAAGTGCTGTTGAGTCAGTGTCGACTCATGGCGACCCTCTTGATAGTTGTCTTAAACTGTGTTCGGTCTTCAGTCAGGAGGCTCATTGTTGACAGACTGGTACCCATAGCTACTGTTATTGTATCGATCCATCTCATTGCTGGACTTCCTCTTTTGTGTTGACCTTCTATCTTACCAAGCATGATGTCTTTCTCTAATGATCTCTCTCTTCGTATGATGTATCCAAAGTATGAAAGTCAAAGTCTTGTCATCTGAGCTTCTAAAGAAAACTTAGGTTTGATCTCCTCTAGCACTGACTGGTTTGTTCTTCGGGCAGTCCATGGTATACGCAGCATTCACCGCCAGCACCATAATGCCCATGTTCCCTGTAAAATAGTTATAATGCCCTGTTCAATGTAATTTCAGTTTGTTCAATGTAAACCGCCTTGATATCATGAAAGGCGGTATATAAGAAATGTAAAATAAAATAAAATAATTCAAAGGCATCAATTTTCTTCCTGTCTATCTTTTTCACTGTCCAGCTTTTACATTCATATGATGTTATTGAAAATAACATAGCTTGAACAAGTTGAATCTTACACATATTCTGGAATACTGCAACATCATCTACTATACACTCTCCACACTCTGCAAATGGCCCAGAACATGGCATCAGGATTGATCACTGGAGCCCCTTGTTGAGACCACATCACCCCATTACTTATACAGCTCCACTGGCTGCCCTTGACTGCCAGAATCAAAGGCAAAGCCCTTACATAATATTCAAAATCCTACACAAGGAATACGCAAACCGCCTACTGCCTCTCATCTCAACACCCACAGCTGACCGGTCCCAAAGGACCTCCACCCTTAACCTTCTGAAGATTCCAACCTAGAAAGTCAAGAGCAAACAGTTCATTTGCAATACAGCCTTCAAAATATTTGCCCCCACATTATGGAACTCCCTCTCTCCAACACTAAGGGGTATGTTTACTAAACCATCTTAATGTTACCGGCGCTAGTTGCAGCGATAATGTAAAGAATGCCATATAAGGAATGGGCGTTCCGGTCCTAAGGTAGCAAGAATCTGTATCCCGCGATAGTGGGCGCCATGGCATGTTAACGTGCGTTAACCCTAAGTACATGCCAGCGCAGTGTTCGAAGATATAAAGATGTAGCTATCTGGTTAATGCAATAACAGTGGAGACAGAGGTCATGGGTTTGATCCTGCAGTGGTGTAATCTAAAAAGGCTGTCGGAGGCATTTTCTTTTAATTTAAATCAGTGCTGCCAGCAAAAACACCCTCACAGTGCCGTAACCTAAGGTGCCTCATAAGGCACCCCATAGGTCACATTATAAAGTGCCCTGTCCACCAAGGCACCCTATAATGTGCCCTATAGGGTGCTGTATAGGGCGTCTTATAGGGAGCTTTACAGGGCACCTTAGGCTACAGCAGAGGTATTCAAATCCAGTCCTGGAGGGCCGCAAACCAGTCAGGTTTTTGGGATATCCCTAATGAATATGCATGAGATAGATTCAAATACAATGGAGACAGTGCATGCAAATATATCTCATGCATATTCATTAGGGATATCCCGAAAACCTGACTGGTTTGCGGCCCTCCAGGACTGGATTTGAGTACTTCTGGGCTACAGCACTGTGAGGGTGTTTCTGCTGGCAGCACTGATTGAAATGAAAAAGAAAAGCCTCAGACAGCATTCTTAAATAACACCACTGTGGGATCAAACCCATGACCTCTGCCTCTACAGTCATTGAAGTAACCAGTGGGCTACATCTCTATAGGGCAGCGATGGCGAACCTATGGCACGTGTGCCAGCTGTGGCACGCGAAGGCCTTGCAGCTGGCACGCGGGAAGGTCGCACATTAAAAAAAAAAAAAAAGCTGCCCGCTGCCGCCGCGGCGGCATGGAGTGTCCCGCGGGGCTCTCTCTGCCCGGCGGGACTCTCCCGGCGCTGCTCAGCCCCTCTCTGCCGGCTTGCAGAGACGCGAAGGGAGAGTCTCCCTCGCGTCTCTGTTAAGCCCGCAGGAGCTGATGGGAAATTTCCCATCTGCCCCTGCGGGCTTAAGAGAGACGCGAGGGAGACTCTCTCTCCCTTCGCGTCTCTGCAAGCCGGCAGAGAGGGGCTGAGCAGCGCCGGGAGAGTCCCGCCGGGCAGAGGGAGCCCCGCGGGACACTCCATGCCGCCGCGGCGGCAGCGGGCAGCTTTTTTTTTTTTTTATTGCCATGAGCCGAGGGAGGGGGGTTAAGACTGGCAATGGGCTAGGGAGGGAGAGAGGGGGGTTAAGACTGGCAATGGGCTAGGGAGGGAGAGAGGGGGTTAAGACTGGCAGTGGGCTAGGGAGGGAGGGAGGGAGGGGGGTTAAGACTGGCAATGGGCTAGGGAGGGAGGGAGGTTAAGACTGGCAATGGGCTAGGGAGGGAGGGGGGTTGAGACTGGCAATGGGCTAGGGAGGGAGGGAGGGAGGGGGTTGAGACTGGCAATGGGCTAGGGAGGGAGGGGGGTTGAGACTGGCAATGGGCTAGGGAGGGAGGGAGGGGGTTGAGACTGGCAATGGGCTAGGGAGGGAGGGAGGGAGGTTAAGACTGGCAATGGGCTAGGGAGGGAGGGAGGTTAAGACTGGCAATGGGCTAGGGAGGAGGGGAGGGGGGTTGAGACTGGCAATGGGCTAGGGAGGGAGGGGGGTTGAGACTGGCAATGGGCTAGGGAGGGAGGGAGGGAGGGGGGTTGAGACTGGCAATGGGCTAGGGAGGGGGGGGGGGTTAAGACTGGCAGTGGGCTGGGGAGGGGGGTTAAGACGCAGTGGGCTATGGGGGGGAGTTAAGACTAGCAATGGGCTGTGGGCTGATGAGGGCTGGCAATGGGCTATGAGCTGATGAGGGCTGTCTGGAAATGGGGTGATGGGGGGGTTAGGACTGGTAATGGGCTATGGGGGGGGTTAAGACTGGTAGTGGGCTGATGGGGGGGGGTTAGGACTTGTAATGGGCTATTGGGGGGTTAAGACTGGTAGTGGGCTGATGGGGGTGTAGGACTGATAATGGGTTATGGGGGGGGCTAGGACAGGAAATGGGCTGATGGGGAGGGGTTAGGACTTGAGGTGGGCTGATGTGGTTAGGACTGGTAATGGGCTGTGGGCTGATGGGGGGGTTTAGGACTGGCAATGGGCTATGGGGGGCTGACTGGAAATGGGCTGATGGGGGGTTAGGACTGGTAAAGGGTTATAGGGGGGGGCTTAAACTGAAAATGGGGTGATGGGGGTTAGGACTGGAAGTTGATTGACGGGGGGCTAGGACTGGTAATGGGTTGGGGTGTTGCTAGGACTGGAAATGGGCTGAGTGGAAGGGGAGGCTTGAACTGCAAATAGCTGATGGGGAGGGGGCTTGGAATGGAAATGGGCTGTGAGGGAAGGGAGCTAGGACTGAAAATGGGCTGATGGAAAAGCTAGGATAGGACTGGAAATGGGCTGTTGGGGGGGAGCTAAGATTGGAAATGGGCTGTGGTGGGGGCTTGAATTGAAATGGACTCATGGAGGGGCTAGAACTGGAAGTAGGCTCATGGGGGGGCTTGGACTGGAATTGGGCTGAGTGTAGGGGAGCTATGATTTGACATGGGCTGATGGTGGGGCTAGGAAATGAGTAGAAATGGGCTGATGGGGGGGCTAGGATTGAAAATGAGCTGATGAAGGGACTTGGACTGGAAATGGGCTGATGCAGGGACTAGAAGGGAATGGATGCTGGGTGAGACTGGAACTAGAAGGGAGCTGATGTTGGGGGAGGATTAGAATGGGATGGGGCTGGGAGAGTAAAATGGAGAGGGGAAAAATATTTTGCGTAGGAGGGATGAAAAATCTACAATTGGCCAGGTATTGGGAGAGTAATTGGGGATTGAGGATGGAGGGGTAAAATTTGTGTGGATGAAATAGGAATGAGGAAAGAGCAAAAGGAGAAAGATTAGTATGTTAAAGCAGATGTAGAGAGAGAGAGAGAATGGAAAAAAAACTAGAAGAGAGAAGAAAGGACAAATGGACAGCAGACGATGGAGAGTTAGCAGAAAACATGAAGAAACCAGAAGAAGGTGGCTGGACCAATTGCAACTGAAAAAAAAATGCACAAAAGGTAGAAAGATATCTCTTTATTTTGAATTTATTAACTGGAATATGTCAGCTCTGGGAAATGTGCATCATTAACATCTGCGCTTTGTTTGGTACAAGAGGAAATTCCTATTTGACGTTGCCACTTGTTCTCTTTCCCCAGTATTCTCTGAAATGTATTGGTTTAATATTTGCAGTGTTGCCTTTTGATAGGTAGGGTATGGTGCTTTGTGAGTCCTGGTAATGCTGTCAGGATACGGCGGGTTTGCTATGGGTTCTAAATGGGCAGCGTTTGTAGTAGTTCCTAATGTGCCTGGCGGTTGGCACTGGATTATAGTAATGTAGAAATCTTTTAGTCTTTCTTTATCCATACACTCATTAAGAGACATGTTTACTAAAAGTTAGTGTATGGTAACATTATGCAAATATTTATGCAAATAAGACCACTTATGCAAATGACGTGCTGGCACTTTGAGGAAATTCTTTGGTTTTGTGCGGCAGTTTGGGCACTCGGGCTCAAAAAGGTTAGCCATCACTGCTATAGGGTCTAACACACTGCTGGCTGGCTACAGAAAGACTGCAGGTCACCACACAAACTGTCTGCTGTGGTTACCAGGATAGGGTAAACCCACCCGTACCCATGATGCACTGCACATGCAGATCAGCAGCCTACATCTGATCACAAGATGGGGTATGCGCCTCTATAGCACCCCGACCTGTTAGGGGGAACTGACCGTATGTGTTACTGGCACAGAGTAGCTATAGAGCGTGACATTGTGCGGTTCCTGTGCTTACCCGAGGGTGAAATGGGGGATCCAGCACCAGGTCCGCAGCACATGGCATGGCTGAGATAGGCTGCGCTGCAGGTCCCCATCAATTGCAGTGTGTGATGGGTAGTCCCTGCAGACACACCTAGGATACACCTGTGTCCATCTGTATTTCCCAGTCATGTCTAGGCCTTGTGGACTATGATGCACCCAGAGTAGTGCATATCCTGTGTGGGTGCCATGGTCACATGTTATAAGTGAAGGGTGGAGTTTGGACCTCAAAGCAGATTACGTAGCACCAACCAACCTGCCCCTGTGGGTCAGGGTGGGGGACAGGATCTCCCATCAACAGATCCACATTCTACATCTCTGCAATGGTGGCAGTAGAGGAGAATGGGCACCCTCCAGGGAGGTCAATGCAGATCTGAACACATCACATAGGGCAGTAGGCCTGGAAAAGCTCAGTTGCCCCCCCATCCCTATCTGATATTCACCAGCAGAGAGCACAGTCAGTCTCCACCTGCTGCACCCTGCAAGGTGTTCCAGCCATACACATACTAACTACAGACAGTCTGCTAGCTAGTACATAGTGCATGTTCCTGGAGAAACTGTGTGCACCCAAAAATGGGATGTGAACACACACAACAAGAAGGTATGTCAGTGATTGGGCCCCAGAAAAGAGATCCCAGAGATATCATGTGAAAGAAATGCTATATAGCACTAGGGGGGAACCTAGCCATGCAGTGGTCACTGCTCAGTCAGGGTGAGAGTGACCTCCCAGCATGACATGCTGTGGCCACCCTGTCCGTGCAAGTGGTGGCTGGGCACTACAATGTCCCAGCCATTGCCCTATGCCCTGTGCAGATTAGGGTTGCCAACCGGACGGTTTTCAGCCGGCCTGGCCGGTTTTTCCATGGCCAGGCCGGCTGCCGGCACAGATGTAAAACCGGCCATTGAAAAGCCGGTTTTTTGCTCTGGCCGCAAGATCGGGAGAGGCCAGAGCAAAAAAACGGCTTTTGTGCTGAAGTCCGCGGCGCGAATGCGAGCGCGATTCCCCATAGCAGTGCAGCCGCTGCTTCTGCTTTGTACAGAGCAACGGCTGCAATACACTTACATTGAAAACTAAAGATAAACTGTGTAAGGCGCCCTCCGGTCATCGCAGAGTCAGAGGAAGTGATGTCATGGGGGCGGGCTCCTCACAGGTTGTCTTTCCTTTTCAAATTAACTTTAGCTGCCCGAGGAAGTGATGTCATGGGGGCGGGCTCCTCACAGGTTGTCTTTCCTTTTCAAATTAACTTTAGCTGCAATAAAGTTAATTTGAAAAGGAAAGACAACCTGTGAGGAGCCCGCCCCCATGACATCACTTCCTTCCATCACTTCCAATCCGGGCAGTGGGAGGCCGTCCGGGCAGCTCCAGCCCTCCTCAAAAGCGGCGTCCCTGCTCCGAGGGAGCCGCTTTGAGGTAGCCCGCCCCCACCAACACTCCTGCCCAATCCGGGCAGTGGGAGGCCGTCCGGGCAGCTCCAGCCCTCCTCAAAAGCGGCGTCCCTGCTCCGAGGGAGCCGCTTTGAGGTAGCCCGCCCCCACCAACACTCCTGCCCAATCCGGGCAGTGGGAGGCCGTCTGGGCAGCTCCAGCCCTCCTCAAAAGCGGCGTCCCTGCTCCGAGGGAGCCGCTTTGAGGTAGCCCGCCCCCACCAACACTCCTGCCCAATCCGGGCAGTGGGAGGCCGTCCGGGCAGCTCCAGCCCTCCTCAAAAGCGGCGTCCCTGCTCCGAGGGAGCCGCTTTGAGGTAGCCCGCCCCCACCAACACTCCTGCCCAATCCGGGCAGTGGGAGGCCGTCCGGGCAGCTCCAGCCCTCCTCAAAAGCGGCGTCCCTGCTCCGAGGGAGCCGCTTTGAGGTAGCCCGCCCCCACCAACACTCCTGCCCAATCCGGGCAGTGGGAGGCCGTCCGGGCAGCTCCAGCCCTCCTCAAAAGCGGCGTCCCTGCTCCGAGGGAGCCGCTTTGAGGTAGCCCGCCCCCACCAACACTCCTGCCCAATCCGGGCAGTGGGAGGCCGTCCGGGCAGCTCCAGCCCTCCTCAAAAGCGGCGTCCCTGCTCCGAGGGAGCCGCTTTGAGGTAGCCCGCCCCCACCAACACTCCTGCCCAATCCGGGCAGTGGGAGGCCGTCCGGGCAGCTCCAGCCCTACTCAAAAGCGGCGTCCCTGCAGGGCACGCCCGCGCCTGGCGGGCCCGCGCCTGAGGGCCCTTTGGCGTGGCCCTTAGGCGCGGCACAGAGGCGCAAACAAACAACGCAGCAAAATCAACAGGAACGCCGGAACGAAAACGGCAAAAGGAAAACAGGACATCACAACCCACTACAACACCAAAGACACAGCAACGTTAACCGACGACCTCTCCGCCCCGTGCAATCAACACTGAAGCCCAGCCTGGTCTCAAACATCAGCAAACTACATTTAATCATGGGTACAGCAATCTACATCTGACTGGCGTGCAGAAGGAAACAACCAAAAGAAATAGCAGTGCCGACAGCATCATAGCAGAACCAACAAGGTGCAGACAGAAGAGAAAGACGACAGAACCGCAAGTAGAATACTCGCAGAATATCACACATATCCCACCACCAAACTCTCACCCCCACGAGCCACAACCGAATAGATCCAGCCCATCCCCCTTGGGACAGGCTCCCGCACCAAGACGCCCTCCACAGTTCCAGCTCCTCCTCCACGGGACAGGCTCCCGCAACAAGACGCCCTCCACAGATCCGGCTCTCCTTCCAAGGGACAGGCTCCCCCCACGGGACAGGCTCCCGCACCAAGACGCCCTCCACAGATCCGGCTCTCCTTCCAAGGGACAGGCTCCCCCCACGGGACAGGCTCCCGCACCAAGACGCCCTCCACAGATCCAGCTCTCCTTCCAAGGGACAGGCTCCCTCCACGGGACAGGCTCCTGCACCAAGACGCCCTCCACAGTTACAGCTCCTCCTCCACGGAACAGGCTCCCTCCACGGGACAGGCTCCCGCAACAAGTTCACCGCTCACCGATCAGACAACAGACGAAGACTTAAGAAAACAGTCATCACCCTAATAAAACTTCACAAGAGACCAACATGCACGCCATATACTTCCTCCCACTCTACCTACTCGTCACACAACTCCTCCCACCTACCACACACCTCCCCTACCCACAAGCAAACACAACATGGCACACACCAACTACATTGCCATATTTAGAACCACAACACACATATAAAGAGACACTCAGAACTTTCCAGACAAAGCGGACAAACAGAAACAAAGCAAACTCCCACACGTACACAAAGGAAGCACAAGTAACAACAAACCCCGCAACAAAGACAACAACGATTGAGCTCATAAACGCCAGATCCGTCTGCAACAAGATATACACCCTTGTAGACCACATAGAAGAGCGACAGCCCGACGTAATATGCATCACAGAGACATGGCTCAACCCTACCGACAATGTACTACTCAACCAACTGGTACCGGAAAACTACTCAGCGTACAACTGCCCACGCACCCACAAGCGTGGAGGAGGAGTCCTGATAATAGCGAAAACAAACCTAAAGTTCAAGACACAGAACCTCACCGATACACAGCAATGTAACACAATTAGCATCAAGAACAAGAACATTGCAATCTGCCTAACCTACAGAGCACCCAGAGCTCCACCCGACGAACTAGCCTTCACACTCGAAGAAGCCTGTGCCATAACATCAAACAACAAACCAGCGCTACTGATTGGTGACTTCAACCTCAAGTCCACCAATGCCAAAGACGCAGAGGCCTTCCTTCAAGCAATGACCTCACTACAATTCACACAGATAATCAATGCACCAACGCATAAACATGGATCATCCCCAGACCTCATCTTCGCATCTAATTACCTAACATCAAGAGACCTAATTTCCCAACCCACCATTACCCCAGTGCCATGGTCTGACCATTACTTAATCGAAACAAAGCTGCGATCACCAGAGGACCAGACAAACGAAAGAGCAAACAGCTCACACACACAAAGACGATTCAAACATTTCGACAGGGACGAATTCATACAGGACACAACACAGCACTCGAACATTACTACAGATGACCTGGAGGAACAAGTTTCCAGTTGGAACAGCATTCTAGCTAACGCCGCCAAAGCAGCTGGTAGCGGGATCAAGAATCCACACCACAACAAGAGACAAAACAAACCATGGTACTCAGCAAAAATACGACAGGAAAAGAGGGAGCTCAGGAAGATTGAACGGAGATGGAGAAAAAATAAAACAACTGCCGACCAGCATCTTTATCTAACAAAGCAAAAACAATACAATACACACATCAACCAATCAAAGATGGAATTCAACACAAACATGATAAATTCCTCCATCAACAAACCCAGGGAGCTTTTCGAAATAGTAAAGATCCTCACAAAAGAGCAAACAACAGAAGGGGAAGTACAAGTTGATCCACAGGAATTTGCCGACCACATCAAAAACAAATTTCACTCCACGGGTCGAACAACACATAGTGGGAACAACAGGACGGACGTTCAATCCAAAACCTGGGGCACATTCTACACACCCTCAACAGAACAGATATCTCACATCATCTCTACAATCAACACAAGCACTGCTCCTACAGACCCGTGCCCAGTGTCATGGGTCAAAGCCACCAAATCAAGCTTCATCCCCACCATACACAAAATGGTACACAACTCACTCACTCAAGGACTCATGCCAAAACAACTAAAACTTGCCACAGTAAGACCAATCCCAAAGAAAACAACTCTCGACAAAAAAGATCCAGCAGCATACCGACCAATTTCCAGCATACCCTTCCTTGCAAAAATCATCGAAAAAATGGTTCAACTACAGCTTCAGGAACACATCGACAAACACGAAACACTTGATGACAACCAACACGGATTTTGTCCCAACCATGGAGTCGAAACACTTCTGATATACCTCTTCGACAGCATCCTAAGAATAACTGACAACACCAGGAATGGAATCATAATGATCTTCATCGACATCTCCTCTGCCTTCGACACAGTGGACCACAACACACTCTTGGAAAGACTAAAGAACACTGGTGTACACGGTATCACGCTGAAATGGTTCCAATCATACCTAACCGAAAGACAGCTACAGGTCAAGGTGGGACACAACACCTCCCGACCCATAAATGTCCGACAAGGAGTACCTCAAGGATCCGCACTCTCAGCACTCCTATTTAACATCTACATCCAACCAATATGCAACATCATGAAAGAGAGCAACATTCAATACACAATCTATGCGGATGACATCATGATATACACCCCGATAGCGATCGACAACCCGGACTTCTCTAAAATAACAGACTGCCTTACCCAAATGACGAGTTGGTGTCAAAACAACAACCTCGCAATAAACTACAACAAGACTGAAGCCTTAATCATCACTCGGAACCAAAGCTTCATACACCCAACAAATATAAAGATACAAAGCACCACTATACCAATAAGATCAGAAGTAAGATACCTCGGAGTTACTCTGGACAATAAACTAAACCTCAAGCCACACATAGACAAAACAATCCAAAAAGCCTACTATAGGATGCGAATAATCAGAAGACTGAAACCACTCCTCGCCCCAGATCACTTCCGTACCATCTGTCAGGCACTGATAACACCACTACTGGACTTCTGCAATCCGATATACCTTGGACTACCGAAACAAGCCCTCAAACCACTCCAACTGGCACAAAACACTGCAGCACGAATCATATCCGGAACTACAAGACAAGAGCACATCACACCTATCTTAAAGGACTTACACTGGCTCCCAATCGGTGCACGCATCAGATACAAAACTATCATAAACCTATTCAAGATAAAGCAGCACACATCAGCCAACAGCCTACACGCCCTCATACAACCAGACACCAGCACACGTCCCAGAAGAAAACAAACACACAACCGAGTCAGCACCCCAAGTGAATACAAACATACACGCAAGAACACAACAGACAGAGCAATCTCCATGGCTGCTCCAACAATATGGAACAAACTACCGGACGACCTGAGGGCAACTACTGACCTCAAAGACTTTAGAAAACAGCTTAAAACCATGCTATTCATAGAACACTATGGACACATCACATAACCCCAGAGAATGTACAACAGTACATGATACCACCCAAACAATGGATGTAAGAAATGTTTTTAGCACCACTGTATATAGACCACCTTGTATATAGCTCAAACCAATCTAGCACACAATACAACACACACTCAACTAAATTTCACCCTCACTGCATGTATAACACACACACTTTACCTGATTGTTTGCTGTGATACCGCCTTGATTATCAAGATAAGGCGGTTTAGAAATACTGTTAAATAAAATAAATAAATAAATAAATAAAATAAATAAAATCACTTCCTCGGGCTCTGCGATGACCGGAGGGCTCCTTACACTGTTTGTATTTACTTTTCAAAGTAAGTGTATTGCAGCCGCTGCCTCTGTACAAAGCAGAAGCAGCGGCTTGGGCAGGGGGGGGGGGGGGTGATGGTGTGAGTGAACCAGCAGGGGAGGGGGGGGGGTTGGTGTGAGTGAACCAGCCCGGGGGGGGGGTGGTGTGAGGGAACCAGCATGGGGGGGGGTGGGGGTGTGAGTGAACCAGCAAGGGGGGGGGGGTGGTGTGAGTGAACCAGCACGGCGGGGGGGGGCTGGTGTGAGTGAACCAGCAGGGGAGGGGGGTGAGTGAGTGACCCAGCAGGAGGGGTGAGTAAGTGAAAGGGGGGTGGGTGAGTGAACCAGCAGTGGAGGGGGAGGGGGGTGGTGTGAGTGAACCAGCAGGGGAGGGGGGTTGGTGTGAACCAGCAGGGGAGGGGGGTTGGTGTGAGTGAACCAGCAGGGGAGAGGGTGAGTGAGTGACCGGGGGGTGGGTGAGTGAACCAACAGGCAGGGGAGGGGAGGGGTGGTGTGAGTGAACCAGCAGGGGAGGGGGGGTGAGTGAGTGAACCAGCCGGGGAAGGGGGTGAGTGAGTCAGCAGGGGAGGTGAGTGAGTGAACCAGCACTGAGGGGAGGGGGGTGAGTGAACCAGCACTGAGGGGGGGTGTGACTGAATCCTCGGTAATTTTTGTGGGTGGGGCTTGGGGCGGGGCAGGGGTGGGACTGGGGGCAGAGAATGGGTGGAGCATGGCGAGCCACAGGTGTCGGGTTTTTCTCGGTGAAAAAGTTGGCAACCCTAGTGCAGATGCTACCTACCCAGGCCGCCATGTCCAAGCCATACCCACAGTACCTTGCTCCTCATTATGCACATTGGCAGGATAACACTGGAAACAGTTCAAGGATTTTTCGGCTCAGTAAGGTGTAGGCAGCCACATAACACTGGATAGACACACGCACACTACCACACCTATTTCAGCATTGTGCAAATATGGAGGTGGTTGGCAGCCCTGGCCGCCACACCAGTCCTGGGCACAGTGCAGGCATTGTTATGGTATTCAATACTGTTAGGGTCACTCTCTGGGGGAGTTAAACACTGTCAGAAACAAAACCTGAAACACACTCAACAGATATCAGAAAGGTTGATATGATGAATCCCTGTCAACAAATTGTGTTCAAATTAGGATTTGTTATCTGACATTATTCATAGCAACCTTTTGATATATGTGGAACGTGTTTCCACGTTTAAGACGGCATTGCTAAGGTATGCAGGTGCTAGTATTGATAGATGCTGCTGCGCGCAGGGCCCAACAGCCTGACTCTCCATGAGCCGCTGCATAGTGGGGCCTGTGGGTGTGGGTGTTTGTGCCCCTGTCGGCCGCTGCTCTAGGGCAGAGGTTCCCAATTCCGGTCCTGGTGGGCCAAACACGGTTCAGGTTTTCATGCTGTCCCTAATGAATATTCATGGCCACATTTGCATACAATGGGGCGGTAAATGCATTTCATGCATATTTATTAGGGACATCCTGACAACCTGAATGGTGTTTGGCCCTCGAGGACTGGAGTTGGGAAACTCTGCTCTAGGGATTGCACATTTTTATGGTGTATGTGGTCTGTAGGGTACAATATAGGTGTTTATGGCGTGTTATTTTTATCTGCAATAAAGATTCAGTCTCTATTACCATGGTTTAGTAAGAGAAAAATGAGGGGACATGGTCTGCAGGAACCACAGCTGGGACTTGAACCTGTGATCTTCTGCCCCTGAATATACTGGCTGTGTGTACTGCACCAAACTGTTGCCACAGAGGCAGGTTATTCCCTGCAGATAGCATTACTGTTCATCAGACAGCCCTTGTCTGTTGTACTGCATGTCACCCACCTGAACAGGGCTTGGCCTTGTTATGCTGTGGGCAGATGCCACTGCCCCCTCCACCACCAGTACCCCTCCGCCACCATGCTGACATGCCCTTATGCCGGTGGTGCTGGTGGTGCGCAGTCCCAGGCCATCCAGTGTGCCAGTAGGCGGCTGCCTATGGTGTGGGGTCTGGGGTAGGGGTGCCTAAGAACATAAGAACATAAGATATGCCATACTGGGTCAGACCAAGGTCCATCAAGCCCAGTATTCTGTTTCCAACAGTGGCCAATCTAAGTCATATTTACCTAGGAGTTTTTCCCAAGAGACACAAGTTCCACAATGCTTGTACTGCCTACATTGACATCTGCGCTTCCCCCGGCACCGCCTGTCAATGTTATGTGCCCTTTGGGGTACCTGCTGGGTGATGTCCGCTGGGACACTGTGGGTCACACACTCATGGGCATGTTTGCCCTTGGTCAGTTGCTGGCTTGCTGTTTTCCTGTTTCTGTGTTCCTATGTGCCACCTAGGCATCTGCCTGGTCTACCCTGTGCCCCAGCTGCCCCACTGCATGTCCCGCCTGATAGGGGAAAAATAAAGCTTAAAGTGTGTAGCAGGACTAAGAGGCGCACAGGGGAAAATAGGAATCCTGTATATATCTATATATGGAAAGGAATGTGCTGTGCTAAGACAAATTGATTGTTCCACACGGAGATGACTAACATCTGTGAATTTACTGATAAGCTGTGGTGAGCCTCAGGGGATGAGTTGATAATGTATGTATATGTTTCTGTTAATCTTTAAAAGACAGACAGCCCCTCTAACCTGTGGAATACACTTACATACTACTTATGTGCGAGTGTGTGTGTTTGTTACCCTGGAATTCCAGACAGAGAAGGTAAGGTGATTCCTCAGCCCAGAGGATTAACGGACGTCCCGACGGTAAGTGGTATATAGTGTTGGGAAAGGAATAACCCACACTAACAATTTGGTGTCAGAAGATTTCCCCGCTGCACTGGGATTTCCAGACTTCCTAAATTGCTGCAGCTTTGGTAACTGCACTGGGATTTCTAGACTTTCTAAATTGACGTCGCTTTGATAGCTTGTCTTGGGAATGCGCTTTGGTAGTGCTATGCATAACAGGGACGTCCTGCTGGGCCTGTGGTAATACCCTTTTCCTTCTCTGTGGCTTGTGTGATTGTGTGAGCTTGGCAAGATGCCCCTGCCTCAGCTTGAAGCGATAGCGATAGTGACGGTTGTTGTCAGAAAGCAAGTGGCCAAGCGTGCGATTGTTGGATATTAATTAGAGGAAGGGTGGGGGGGGGGGGGTCCCAAGCTAAGGGGACCGCTCCAGAATCCGTGGGAGTGCGTGCACAGCCAAATGTTGTGATAAGGTTTAAAACTGTACTCTGGTCCCTACCGGCGCACCCCCGGCAGATGGGGAGATGCCAAAGGAATACGTAGACAGAGTGGCAGGATGTTATTATACTAATCCCTGGGTGGATAATATGGCGGGGTGGACAGAAGGTTTACATAGCTCAAATCCTTTTCCCAGGGAGGGTAGCTTCTCTGCCTGGCATTTAGATATGATTCGGGGATTGTGTCTGGGGGATAAGAAAGCTTTTCCCTTTTATTCCGGAGACCCAAAATGGCCAAAATCTCATATGAAGGAATGTGGTACTGTATGGATACAACTGCCTCCTTATTATAATGGTCAGCACCTACCGGTGCTTGACTCACCATGGGAACCTCCTCCGAAATTGCCCCAACCCAAGGTGTCCTCCTCCCGGGTGCCCACGGCCCCTCCTCCATATCAGCCCATTTTCCCCTCCCTGGTTGGATCGGCCACCGTTGTAAAGTCAGCCAGAGACTCTGATTCATTAGAGGACATTGTTCTGATGGTAGCTGCTTCTACCGCACACCCCCCGGTAGTAATGGTGGGGCGTGCCCCCATCCATCGGGAATTACCTATGGATAAAATGTTTCGGCAGATATGTACCACTTATGAGGCTGTGCGTGGCAAGGGGGAGGAGCCTGCTGGTTCCCCTCCACTGCCGCCCGCTGCCTGGCTACCTTCTCCTGCCCTACCTTGTCATTCAAGCACATGCTTGACCAATTCTGGGCCCGCCCCTGCTGGCCGGGACGCGCCCAGGGACAACATGTATCGCCAATTGTGTAAGACATCTCCGGAGGTCTCTAACGGGAGTTTGGGGATGTGAGCGAGGGCCGGAGGGTCCACTGCCGCTTCCCCTTCCATCCCTTTTGCCCCACCGGAGTCCCTTATTACCCCCCTAATTCCCCCCTTCTGATGCCTTCATCCGAAGATTGTGGGGGGAGGGGGGAACAGGAACAGAGTAGGGCTAGGGCTCATAGGGATAGGCTTAGCCCTCATAACTCCTTTCATAAGCTGGATTCAAATCAAATGACGTCAGAACTTCTAATAGTGATAGAGTGAAAGGAGACCCTACCTCTAAGGGCCATATATACACCCAGTACCCTTTTCTAACTATTGGTAACCAGCTTGTTGTTAAGCCCCTGGAGCCCGCCATCCTTTCTTCTATCTTACAGCATGCCCTGAACCCCATGAAAACGCCAGCTGCCACTGTGCACTACTTGCAACGTATGACTCGTGGTTTGCAGTGCATGGCGCAGGACTACCGCCTCATTATTAAGGGTGTCCTGGGAGTATGATGAAGAAACCCCATTTGATTTTTCGAAAGTTAAGTCACTGGCGAATCCTTATGAGACACTGGATGATTCTAATTATCCCCTCCAATATCCTGAGGTGATAAAAAAGATGTGGGACGAAGTGTTAGAAGAGTTTGAGCGTCTATTTGGGGTGAAACAGAATCTTGCTGCATCTATTACATGCGTGCAGGAACCAGGGGAAGAAGTTTCACAGTTTGTGCGAAGGTTTCGTAAGTGTTGGAAGGAGGAGGCAGGTTTATCAAAGGAAGGCCTGATGGCTTCGATGTATATTCAGAAGCTGTTTGGGGCTATGCGCCCCGAAGTGACTTTAGCATGTAAGCAAAAGATAGATGCTGGGTTTAGCATGACTCCGGCAGAATTAGAGAAGGTAATATTAACGAAAGAAGCAGCGGGATGCTTTGTAGATATGAATGTTAAGAAAGGTAAAATTTCTCATGCTTGGCAGCAGGATATGGGTTGCCAGCAATCTTACCCCAGGGGATATCAACCCCCGGGGTCTCAGTGGTCGCAATCTCGGGGGTGGAGGGGATAGAGGGGCCGGTTTTGAGGTGGACGGGGTGGTGGAAGAGGAGTAGGGCAGGGAATATCTAGAAATCAGATTTGTTTTCATTGTAAGCAACAAGGACATTGGAAAAATGAGTGCCCTTACATGGCAGGTAGCGGCTCCATGCTGACTCAGGGGGGGTGGGCCTTGCCCCCTCCCTCGACACCATCGGCACCAGTCCCTCCCCCATCTAGTAGCCCTTCAACCCCTGTTATCCCTATTACATGGCAACAGCCCCCGCAACGCCCATAGGGCTACCCTGAGGCAACGGTTCCGATCTGGGTTCAGTTAACGGGTGGATGGAAGGAGCCCCCTTGTTGTACGTTGTGCATTAATGGCCAGCAAGTCTCCTTTGTAATTGATATGGGAGCGACTTGCTCTACGTTGCATGCCTCTGTTTGTAGGGAACCCTTAACGCCAGGTCCTGCCTCAGATGGGATAAATGGAACCTCTACCCACACATGGATTACACCCCCATTGTCTGTCTCCATGCTTGGTAACAATACTGTTCTGTTTACACATTCATTTACGATTATTCCCTCCTGTCCAGTGAATCTCCTGGGGCTGTTGTGTCGCTTAGAAGCAGTAACTATTAGTAATTCAGAGGGCTCTTTTGCCTTGCACTCTCCTTTTTTAGTAAATATGATTTCAACAGAGGCGCGTTGGTTGTCTAGGTTCCTCCTAAACTCTGGGCCACCTCTCCAACTGACGCTGGTTGGTACCCTGTACGCCGTACGTGGCACGTTTGAAGGATCCTGAAGCTGTCATCTGTATTCGGCAGTACCCTTTGTCTGGCCCTAAGGAAACTGCTTTGCAGTCCATGATCCAGGATTTTGTTGCAGCAGGTATTGTAGTTCCTACTGTTTCTCCTTATAATACTCCCATGAATCCCATCCCTAAGGGGGATGGGTTCCGTTTTACCCAGGATTTGCGGGCCGTAGATCAGCTTGTTGTCCCACTGGCAACGGTGATGCCCGATATTGCCTGGCTACTTACTCTTATTCCTACGGAAGCCAAATTCTTCACGGTTATTGATTTAGCTAATGCCTTTTTTAGTATACCACTAGATCCCATCACGCAGCCTCTTATGGCTTTCACACATGCAGGCAAGCAATATACCCAGACTCGCCTGCCACAGGGATATATTGATTCCCCGGCGGCGTATTCTCTTGTTCTTAAGGCATCAATTGAAATGTGGCATCCGCCTTGTTCCTCCACCCTTCTCCAGTATATGGATGATTTGGTATTATGTTCTAGAACAATCACAGAATGTGAAAATGACTCTGTATCCTTGTTCTGCCATCTAGACTCCCATGGACATAAGGCTTCTTTAAAAAAGCTCCAGTGGTGTTGTGAGCGTGTTACCTACTTGGGGTTTGTGCTGTCCCCTGGAAACCGGGCGCTCTCTCCCGCTCAAGTACAGGCAATTATAAAATTATCTCCTCCAACAACATTGACACAAATGCTGGCTTTACTTGGATTAGTATCCTTCTGTCATGCTTGGATCCTACACTTGGACTACCCATTAATGGGAAAATGTTTTATTTATATGTAAGGGAAGAGGGAGGAACTATGGCAGCTATTTTGACTCAAGGCCACGGGGGGGGGGGGGGGGGGAGGGAATTTGCCCAGTTGCATATTTATCGAAAAAATTGCCCCTCCAGGTACAGGGTATGCCTGCATGTTTGCGAGCCCTGGCGGCTTCAGCTATTGCCATACAGATGACTATCCCGATTACCCTGTCTCATGAGACTATTCTGTTTTCTACCCATTCTGTTTTGAATGTGTTAAAGAACCTTACTACGCAATACATGACAGCCCAGCGCCTTAGTGGGTATGAGGTGATTTTAACAACCACTAAAGGATTGTCGTATAAACAGCAATCCACTGCCTTCACCCCGATGCTGGCCTTGCAGGCCTTAATGGGCCCAGTAGATGATTTCGAGTTGCCCCAAGAAGAACATGATTGCTTAAAGTTGATTAACTTTGAGACGTCAGTACATCCTGATTTGCCCTCCTCCCCGTTCCCGGACGCTCCACATATATTTGTGGACGGGAGCTGTGTCTGTCCCGCAGACAACGCCTACATTGCTTCTTATGCCATTGTAGAACTCCCAAATATTTTGCATGAAGCCCAGTTATTACCTTATGGTTCTGCACAAGCTGCAGAATTGGTAGCGCTTACTAGAGCCTGTGAATTATTTGCTGATAAACGTGTTAACATTTATACAGATTCCAGGTATGCCTTTGGGGTGGTGCATGATTTTGGTCTCTTATGGGGGCATAGGGGATGAAAAACAGCAGACGGTAAACCAATTTCTCATGCACAATTGGTTAATGAACTACTGGCCGCCTTATGTAAACCCAAAGAAGTCGCTGTTATTAAATGTACTGCACACAGATATGACACTTCTATTGCCTCTCAAGGTAATGCCTTAGCTGATCTTGCAGCCAAACAGTGTGCACAAGCCCAAATTGAACTCTTACGTAGTAATAATATCTCTCAGGGCATGTCGACAGTTTCTTATTATTTGTCTGATCCTCCATTGTCTGAATATTATGTTTCCCCTCTTAAGCATTCTTTTCTTCTGCTCCACTTGCAGGCTGCTGCAGATCCTAAGAATATTATGTATTGGGAACAGCTTAATATGAGTTTAAATTCAGCACAGATTTGTCAGGAAAAAAAAGGGGGGGGGGCAAAGAGGACTACCGAAAGCGGCAGCCCCTCTCTTATTTGGTCAAGTACATGGGGTAGGGCATAAAAACAGAAAGACGGTTCTTAAGGAGTTACAGGAAATATTTGTTTGCAGAGATTTGCCTCATTTAGTGGAATCACAATTGAGTCAATGCTTAGTATGTGCTAGGAATAATGTTCAGCAGGGAAAAGCAATAGTACAATTGCAACATTTACCCCAATCCAAGGCCCGTTTCAGGCCCTACAAATAGATTTCACATGTATGCCACGATTGATAGGGGGTTATAAGTATTTGTTGGTTATTGTAGATAGGTTTTCAAAGTGGCCAGAGGCTTTTCCCACGACCAAGGAAGATGCTAGAACAGTAGCAAAAATTCTCTGTAAGGAAGTTATTCCCCCGCTTTGGGTGTCCCCAACCTGTAGATTCTGATCACGGACCACCGTTCACCTCTAAGGTGTTACAACAGATTACTCAGATGTTTGCCATTGATTGGAAATTTCATGTCCCATATCACCCACAGTCATCAGGGATAGTAGAACAAATTAATCAAACAATTAAAAAAAAATTTAAAAAAGGCTATACAACACGCCCCAGGAAGGTGGCCAGTGTATCTGCCAGCTATATTGGCAGAAATTAGGCTAACCCCTGGGGCATCTGGATTCTCTCCTTTTGAAATTCTGATGGGATGACCCTTCCCCTTACCCTGGAAATGGCCCGAGGGAACGTGATAATGGCGGATGACTTGTTGCTGGCACAGGAAGAATATGCTACACAGCTAGTTAAATATTTATGCACGGTGTCTGAACAAGTGTACAATGCTTTCCCTTTTCCTTCTACAGAACCGACGCACCCGTTCCGCCCAAGAGACCGTGTGCTGGTGAAGCTGTTTCATAAGAAGGGACAGTGGGACATGCCGTTTGGAGATCCGGAGGAGATTATTGCAGTTACTCACACAGCCGTGCTGACTGATAAGCATACGACCTGGGTACAAGCCTCACGTGTCAAGAGTGCACCAGAGGATTCCTGGAAGACGCCTGACTCGCCCCAGCCATGAGGACCTTCGACGCAGGCACATCAGACAGAGAACAATGCAACTTGGATTCAGGTCCTGCAGAGCTCCACCACTTTTATGTATTCTTATACACCTGTTTCCACGGTGGCTGATGTACCCGAGCGCGCCACCACCGATCTCCAGTTAATAATGTCTGCTTAACTGTCCTTTAGAAGACTGTTTGGCTGTTCTTATAGTGGGCCTATGCAGGCCCAAAGGGGGGATTGATAGGGGAAAAATAAAGCTTAAAGTGTGTAGCAGGACTAAGAGGTCTGCAGGGGAAAATAGGAATCCTATATATATCTATATATGGAAAGGAATGTGCTGTGCTAAGACAAATTGATTATTCTACACGGAGACGACTAACATCTGTGAAGTTACTGATAAGCTGTGGTGGGCCTCAGGGGATGAGTTGATGATGTATGTATATGTTTCTGTTAATGTATATAAGACAGACAGACCCTCTAACCTGTGGAATAAACTTACATACTACTTATGTGCGAGTGTGTGTGTTTGTTCCCCTGGATTTCCAGACAGAGAAGGTAAGGTGATTCCTCAGCCCAGAGGATTAACAGACATCCCGAGGATAAGTGGCATATAGTGCTGGGAAAGGAATAACCTACACTAACACTGCCTTCAGCTCCCTGTGCCCCATTTGCAGCTTCAACGTCGTGCCCTCTCGTACTTGGCCACTATGCTGCTGCTGCTGCACATGATTCACTACTATCACTTTTCTTGGTTTCCCTGTTTTTGCTGTACATTGCTGACTGAAAAGTTTTTTCTCTCCTGAAAATGTGCCTCTAGCGCGAGGTTTTCACTGGCACTAATTTTCAGACCTTCATTTCATGGCGTTAGTGTGCATGCAGCCTCTCCCCGCCCACTCTCCGCCCATTGACCCCTTCTCTCCACCCCTGGGGAGCCTTACTCCGCCCTCTGGGGAGCCTTACTCCACCCTCTGCACACCTTAACTCCACCAGCCACATTATGGCACGATACGTGACATTCTCGCACGGTAATGCGCCATTATCTCACGATAACATCACTTATCACGCGATAACGCCGCAGCTGCACCGTTAGTGCCGTTTAGTAAACTTACCCCTAAGAGAGAGCACAGACCTGTTGGACTTTAGGGAAAAACTCAAAACATACCTCTTCCAAACTTAATACAGCATGGACACAGACTTGAGATTTCAACCACCTTAAAATGAACATATTATTATTTTATTTTATTTTATTTTATTTATTTTAATTTATTTTATTTATTAACATTTCTTATATACCGCACTATTTGCCATCAGCGCGGTTTACATAGAACAGAAACATCCGACAACTTACATATGTCTGGTCATTACATTTAACAGGAAATGGAACTTGGAGAACAGGGAAAACTATATACATAGGAAGTGTAATGAGAAAGGATACTGTTTGGTGTTTTGCATTGTAGGGGACGCCTGTTGCGAGGGCTTGCCTGGTTGACTACTACTATTGTTGAGGTGCTCGCTATTCGAGTGGGACTGAGGTTCGGAGCTGTCAGTGAGATATTTGATGAAGAGGAAATGTTTAAGGGCCTTTCTGAACTAGCTTAAGTTGGGGATTGCTCTGATATGTGCTGGTAAGGTATTCCATAGACTTGGGGCACAGAATCGGAAGGCTCTGTTAGCTGTTGTTTTGGTGCATCTTGTTGTTTCTTTTGGTATTGCTAGCATGTTTAACTCTGTGGTTCTTCTTGGTCTGTTAGGTGCAAGTGGTTGGATTAGGTCAGATAGCGAGGAGGAGGAGAGCCCCTTGCCAGCTTTGAAAGTTATCAGTAAGGTCTTAAAACTGATCCTGGCTTGAATGGGGAGCCAGTGTAACTGTTTCAGGAGGGGTGTCACATGGTCTTTCCTGGATGCCCCAAAGAGTACCCGCACTGCACTGTTCATAGCAAGTTGCAGGGGGTTCAGGGTGGACCGGGGGAGCCCTTGTAGTATGGAGTTTGAAAAATCAAAATGGGGAATGATCAGGGCTTGGTAAATGGTGCGGAAATCTTCTGGTTCGAGTAACGGGCATAGGTGTCTGAGGGATCTGATTTTAAAGTAGATCGCCTTTACGGTATTGGCTATGTGTTTCTTCATGTCGAGATTTTGGTCCAACGTCACTCCCAGGTAACGTATAGCAGGTTTCACTTGTAGTTCAGCATCCTTTACCTTCACACAGCTGGGTGATATGAAGTTTAGATTCCTCGATATGAAAAGAACCTCCGTCTTCTTGTGTTGGATTCACAGATTTTGTGACATGAGCCACTCCGATATGGTGTTAAAGCAATTAGTCAGAGGGGCGAGGTCTAGTTTATCCAATGATACTGACATGTATAACAGCACATCGTCAGCATATATCATGCAACTAACATTGACGGATCTAATGATGTTGCAGATGGGTTGGATGTATATATTAAACATCAAGGATGATAGGGAGGATCCTTGAGGCACTCCTTGACTTTGTTGAAATGGTTCCGATGTAGCCCCGTCTGCTCGAACATGCTGCCATCTTCCAGACAGGTAGGATCTGCACCATTCAAGTGCTGTTCCACTGATACCTTTTTCTCTTAGCCGGCAGAGGAGAATCTCATGGCATACAGAGTCGAAAGCTGCTGCTATATCTAAAAAGATGAGTGCAAAACCTTGTCGTATGTTGTCGACGCCTGAAATTATATTGTTGAAAAGGGCTGTGAGTAGTGTTTCCACTCCATGTGACTCTCTGAAACCATGTTGGGCTGGATCTAGTGGGGCAGTAGTGTCAATATGATCCTATAATTGCCTGTGCACTACTTTTTCAATGATCTTTGCGAGCATAGGTATACTAGATATGGGCCTGTAAGACTCTACCTTTTGGGGGTCTAGCTTGGCGTTTTTTAAAAGAGGTCTGACGGAGGTCTGCTTGAGAGTAGGGGCGAAAGACCCAGTGTTAAAGTATTGGTTTATGATGTTGGCTATAATTGGAGAGAGGTCACATCGCAGGTCTTTTATCCAGAATGCCGGACAAGGATCTGTGTGTGCAGTGGTAGTGTTTAGGGCTAAGATGGTATCTTCGATAATTTTCTTTGAAGGTGTAGAGAAGGATGTTAGCGATGCTGGGTAATCTTGCTCATCGGGGGGGGGGGGGGGTTAGGTATTACTATTTTGTCGGTCTTGCACATTTTGGATTGCATGTAGACCGCATAGTCCTGCGGGTGAATATCGCCGTGGTGCTCAGGGGTTGGTTCTTTAGCAAGCGTTTTGACTAAGTTAAACAGGTCATGCGGCTTATTCAATGACCGTCTCAGGGTGTCTGTATGGTATTGCCTCATCTTGTGTGTGATGGCTTTGCGATGTGCAGTCAGGTGTTGGATGTATGCTGATTGGTCACTGCTGGTGTGTGACTTCCTCCAGTGCTTTTCCAGCCTTCGTAGAGAGGTTAGTGATGCCCTTAAGTCATCTGTGAACCATGGGGCTGATGATCTTTTCTTCGGGGCCTTGTTTGTTGGAGAACGGATCGCGATTGTGCTGAGTTTGCTGTTCCAAGCAGTGATCAACTCATCTAGGCTTAAGGAAGTCTCATCAATGAGAGTGCATGTTTCGGCGAGGATGCGTTCTCTATTAAACGGGTGGAAACTTCTGGCAGCTGGGTTAGAGGTCTTGTTTGTATCCCTTTTGGACCTTGGTGGCATGTTGAGGGTAGGCATCTGAAAAGTGATGAGTTTGTGATCAGACCATGGGACTGCTGTTACTGATAGCATGATGTTTTGTGGTTGTTCAAGAATTAACTGCGGGGCGAATATGAGGTCTAGAATGTTACCTTTCACGTGAGTAGGTTCCTGCACCATTTGCGTGTATCAGAGGATCTCTAGGGCTTCTATAAATGCAGTTGCTTGATTGTCCTGTAATGGTGGCAGGTTGATATCCCCTAAGATCCAATAAGGTTTATTTGGACCCTGGATGTTGGATGCCAGGTTAATTATGGTTGACAAGTCGTCTGGATCAGCGGATGGAGCTCTATAAATCAGGTTTATGGAGCATATATTGTTGGAGATTGATACAGTTTCCAGGTTGTTGTTACTGTTGGAGTCATCCATTTTGAACTGGAGATCCGTTCTGGTGATGATGAGCACTCCTCCACCTCTTTTGTTCTGCCTGTGGCTGGTGAAAGCAACAAAATTAGATGGGAGTAGCTGGTTGAGGATGGTATTGTCTTCCGAGGAAAGCCACGTTTCAGTGACCATGATGATATCCAGGTTGTGGGATGTTATTATGTCTGTGATTACTGGCCACTTTTTGCGAAGTGAGCGAGCATTTATAAGTGCACACTTTAGGCTACTAGGGTAGAGGGTTTTACCTTGTCTGGCTCTCGTAGTGTGTTGTAGTGGGATGTGTAATAGGTGGTGGTGGTGCGGATAGTTAACCCCACGTGAATTGTGGTAGAAATCACTTGAACATTTTCTCCCACTAGGTGGTACGATAGGGATGTGCTTGTGTGATGTATTTAGGGCTAGTGAGCTGGATGGCCAAATCATGAGGAGCAGGTAGAGGCTCATTAATGTGATGATATTTTGTTCCATTCTGACTCTTCTGGGCCAACTCGTTGGAGCAGGGGGCTTGTGTCAGGGGGAGTGAATTGGAGGGTCTCCAAGCTAGGATATTATGCAATCAGGCAACCGTCTCTTTGTGTCATGCAAGGTAACAAGTTGGAAATTTCCTCTCTTATGTATGGAATATAGCAGGGTATACTATTACGTACCTAATGCTTCATGAGATCTTGGTGAACAAAATTTTCCTGGCTAGTCTGTTCTGGTAAAGATATTTGTTTTACACTGCTGCATGCATATACTTCATGAAATCTCGGTGAATAAAACTTTCCTGGCAAGTCTGTTCTGGTACAGATATTTGTTTTACACTGTTGCGTACATATACTACGTGAGATCTTGGTTAACAACACTTTTCTGGCTAGACTGTTCTAGTACAGATATTTTAGCTTTACACTGTTTGAACATATTCAACTACATGCATGCAATACTGGGTATGGAACATTATACACGGTATAAGGTACCTGATCTGTTGTTGCACAATGTTAACTGAGTTTGTGAGTGCAAAATGGGAGTCTCAAATGCACGGTCATACTTCCACGGTCCACGCCTAAGGGCCACGCCAAAGGGCCCTCTGGTGAGGCCCTCAGGTGCGGGCCCGCCAGGCACGGGCGCTCCCGATGGCGCTTCGCTTTTAAAGGGCAGGCTTGAGCCCCGATTGGGCCCTCGAACAAAATGGCTGTTCCCGCCTCAGCCGGTGATGAAAGCTCGATCCCCGGAGGGGGAGAGCAGCCGGAGCTGGCTGGAGAGCATCTCTGTCCTTGCGCCCGATGGCGCTTCGCTTTTAAAGGGAAACCTTGAGCCCCGATTGGGCCGTCGAACAAAATGGCTGTTCCCGCCTCAGCCGGTGACGAAAGCTCGATCCCCGGAGGGGGAGAGCAGCTGGAGTTGGCTGGAGAGCGTCTCTGTCCTTGCGCCCGATGGCGCTTCGCTTTTAAAGGGCAGGCTTGAACCCCGATTGGGCTGTCAAACAAAATGGCTGTTCACGCCTCAGCTGGTGATGAAAGCTCGATCCCCGGAGGGGGAGAGCAGCTGGAGCTGGCTGGAGAGCATCTCTGTCCTTGCGCCCGATGGCGCTTCGCTTTTAAAGGGCAAGCTTGAGCCCCGATTGGGCCGTCGAACAAAATGGCTGTTCCCACCTCAGCCGGTGATGAAAGCTCGATCCCCGGAGGGGGAGAGCAGCTGGAGCTGGCTGGAGAGCATCTCTGTCCTTGCGCCCGATGGTGCTTCGCTTTTAAAGGGCAAGCTTGAGCCCCGATTGGGCCGTCGAACAAAATGGCTGTTCCCGCCTCAGCCGGTGATGAAAGCTCGATCCCCGGAGGGGGAGAGCAGCTGGAGCTGTCTGGAGAGCGTCTCTGTCCTTGCGCCCGATGGCGCTTCGCTTTTAAAGGGCAGGCTTGAGCCCTTATTGGGCCGTCAAACAAAATGGCTGTTCCCGCCTCAGCCGGTGATGAAAGCTCGATCCCCGGAGGGGGAGAGCAGCTGGAGCTGGCTGGAGAGCGTCTCTGTCCTTGCGCCCGATGGCGCTTCGCTTTGAAAGGGCAGGCTTGAGCCCTGATTGGGCCATCGAACAAAATGGCTGTTCCCGCCTCAGCCAGTGATGAAAGCTCGATCCCCGGCATATGCACCTAAATTGATCAATTCAGCTATTAAAAGTACAATTGTAAATTGTACTTGACACGCATGACTTTAGGTCTGTCATCAGCACACTTATCACTCCACACTTCGACTATTGCAATAGCATACTTATCGGCCTCCCTCTTACAAGCACCAACATACTCCAAAGAGCTCAAAACATCTGTGCTCGAGTAACAGCAAAAGCCCGCCTCACTGACCACATAACTCCCGTACTAGCCGAACTACACTGGCTTCCCATAAATAGTAGAATATCATACAAAATACTCTTAACCACATTTAAAATTATAAACGGCATCTCACCCTCACATTTAACCACTCTGATTCAAGCTCCAAAAGAAATTAGAACCCGCAGACAAAACGCAACCTACTCACTAGAAATAAAAAATCCATCCGAAAAACAAAAAAGACCACAAGCTCAAGAGCCTTCTCTTATGCAGCCCCCACCCTATGGAATAAACTTCCGCTAGAACTCCGTAAAATAAAAGATCTTCAAACATTTCGGAAAGAACTAAAGACATTTCTATTTAGAGAACACTTTGCAAATCTTAATGAATCCCCTCCATCCAACACACCACACAACCATAACAATCCTCCTTAACCACAGTTCAACAAGCCTCAACACTCAGTACACTTAAGAAACTAGGTTTAATTTAACGAAGAATCAATGTAAATAGTCAAAGCATTACTAGCTAATGTTAAACTGTATATAGTTCTGTAACAATGTTCCATGTTATCGTTTATCGTAAGTTAACTGTACATAGTTATGAAAAAAACCGATGTTCTATGTAAAACCATGTTCACTAAATGTTACCTGTAAACCGCCTTTGATCTTTGGAAAAAGCGGTATAGAAAATAAGCATAAATAAAAAAAAATAATAATAAATAAAATAAATAGTCAGAAACCTAGTTATAAATAGTTAAATGTTAAATTGTTATACTTTTGTTTACAGTTTTCTACTGTTCCTGTTTCATGTGAACAGTATGTCATCAAGGCATACTGTCACAAATTTGTTGTATGTAAACCACTTTGAATTGTAGAAAGGCCTTATAGAATAAGCTTAAATAAAAAAATAAGTACTAGAAACTACCACCCAGGAAGAGGATTTAGGCGTCACCCTTGATAATACGTTGAAACCCTCCGCCCAGTGCGCAGCGGCGGCCCAGAAAGCAAACAGAATGCTAGGAATCATAAGGAAAGGAATGAAGAATAAAACTAAGGGTAATACAATGCCTCTGTACTGTTCCATGGTGCGACCACACCTTGAATATTGTATGCAGTTCTGGTCGCCATAGAAAAGGTACTGAGAAGAGCCAACAAAATGGTAAAGGGGATGGCAGGATACCCCTATGAGGAAAGGCTTAAAAGTTAGGGTTATCCAACTTGGAAAAAGATGGCTGATGGGAGATATGCCAGAGGTCTATAAAATAATTAATGGAGTGGAACGGGTAAACATAGATCAGTTGTTTACTCTTTTAAAAAGTAGAAAGACTAGGGGACATGCAATGAAGATACAATGTAGCCCATTTAAGACTAATAGGAGAAAATATTTTTTCACTGAATGCATAATCAAACATTGGAGGAAAAGTCAATAACCATTATTTATTTAGCAATGCTTATATACTGATTCAAAGTGGTGTACATTCAGGTATGGTATATATTTCCCTTGTCCCTGAAGAGCTCACAATCTATGTTTTGTACCTGAGGCAATGGAGGGTTAAGTGGCTTTCCCTAACCCACAAGTAGTGCCTATGGGACCAATCCTTCTGACTTGAGGTCACTGTCCTCCAGTGCGATTTGAGCCCTTGAACCTCTAGCAACTTGCCACAACCACTAAGCCACTCCCCCCACCAGAGGACCAGGGAAATACACTGTTTATCCTGAGATAAGCAACGTGGAATCTGTGTACCTTTTTGGGAACTTGACAGGTACTTGTGACCTCGATTGACCACTGTTAGAAACAGGATACTGGCTTTTGATGGACCTTGGTCTGACTCAGTATGGCATTTCTTATGTTCTTAGTGTTATTTGGGGATCAAATTTCAGGTGATCCCACATTTCAGATCATTTTTTACTGTTAAAATCTAGTCCCCTTGGGATCAAAAGGAGGACAATTTTTACTTTTTCTCCATTCATATCTATTTCTACTTATAAGACCAGCTTCCTAGAAGACTACTCATGGGCCACTTGCAATACAGGTGGTTTATGGTTTAGGTACTTGCTATACCACCCTTTACCCTGTATATCAAAGCAGTTTACAGTTATATGCTCACAGGCACCTTTTATTCCCTTGTCCCCGAAGGGCTCACAATCTAAGTGTAACTGAGGCAATGGAGGATTAAGTGGCTTGCCCAAGGCCACAAGGAGTGGCCATGGGACTAGAGACCCCAGTCCCTCTGGCCTGAGGTTACTTGTTCCTATGTGAGAATTGAACCCCTGGTCCTCTGGCCTGAGGTAATCTGTCCCAATCACTGAGCCACTCCTGGGAGGATTTAATCATTCTTACTATTTGGAATAATTTAGCAAAAATATTTCTCTTTCTCTGGGTAGCTTTTTATTGCATTGATATTCTTTTCACTAAAGTCAAATAAGTTGCTGATGCTGCCTGTTGCCTCATTAATGCTATATAGGGTGTTTGACGTAAAAAACAGCTGCATGTGAAAGCAACACAGACAAATAATGATGTCGAGGGGTTAAGCACCTGTTTCACAGCAAAGGTATAATCTTTCGGGAATTTGAGAATGCCCTTTGGCTTTTTGTTTTCCCTTTAATGCAATTGATGAGGAAAAAACAGCCAAGAGGGCCTCAAGGGTTGTTGTTAGGAATCTCTTAACCATAGCTAAAGATTTCTAGAAAGATCTTCTTCCTAGTTTTGTGCTGCGACTCTGTTGTCATATTAGGAGCAAACACATTTGAGAATGAATCCGTGCATGGGAAACCCAGGCATTGCGACACTTGAATATTTGGCACTGAAAAGTGTACAGCTGTTTTGCGTTCTTTGCATCATCTTGTTGATGCAGATGTACGGTGCGTCCACGACACTTGTCAGAAGTTTGCTGGCAATGCCAGTGCTTTCCTCAAGTAAAAAAGACCACAGTCTCTGAAATTCATTTCATGGTTAAAGGAAGTTCAAACTGAAGCTTTCCGTGATTCTCTTAGCAAATGTTTGCAAGGGTCACAGACTCGGAGATGAGCTTCAACTGGTATTGTTACTGAACTCCAGGTTTACCTGTGATAGCCTTTTACTGTTTCTTCATTCTGATCCAGCAAAACTGGTAATTAACTATTGCAACTTACAGTAACTTGTCCAAACAAGTTCAGAGCATAACGTAAGTGAGGGAACCACCTCCTACCCTGCCCCACAGGTGGCCAGTTCCCTCACTCATAAAGTCAGCATTGTTGGCAAGCTAGACATAAAATAAATCCCAAGTGAGTATACCCATTCCTTGTGGTTACTGGGAGTGAGATCACTTTTTTCATTCTTTATGTTCGATGCAACATCTGGCAATTTGCATGTGAGAGTGAAACTGCTGCCCAGGACTGACTCAGTGAGTTTTCACTGAAAAAAAATATTTTGGTGGGTAAACAGAAATACAGGAAGTCGTGGGATAATGATTAGATACCATTCTTCTCTGGAGGGCGGGGACTTATGTGATCGGCAGTTCAAGGGGAAATATATTGTTCATAAAGGGGTCTCGTGTCACTTACTAACAACTTATGCTATATTGTAAGATAAAAACAAGTTCTCAAAAGGGCCTGCTTACTAAACATTAGTGCGTGCTAATGGACACTCGTGTGCACTATCTGCTGCTGCGCTCATACTGAAGGACTAACAAGAGCATAGTAGCAGATAGAGCACGCCAATGTCCATTAGTGTGGGCTAACATTTAGCAAACAGGCTCCTACATTTAAACTACAATGTCTAAAAACAACCATTCTGGTTGTCTTAGGCCTGTTCACAGATCAGCAGATCTCAGAACCGGTAACCTCAAGGGTCTTTGTGAATTTGTATTCAGATTAAGAAAAACAAGTTGGAATGTTCACATATGGGACTAACTTTATAATAGGGCTCCTGTGGGAAAAGTCCAAAACAGAACCTATTTTTTTTCCATTTTATGAAGGCATCAGAGCCGCCTAGCTGTCTTTATAAAATGTATTTAAAGGTATTTGTATCCCGCCTTATCCTAAAATCAAGGCTTTGATTATTGAATATATTCTTAGCACCTGTTCCTAATAACTTGTATCCATGCAGTAGTGTTACATCTGTAAATAGACTGTAAATAGTTTCCCTTGTTATCCAAGTTCCTTCCCTTGTTATCTGTAAACTCATGCTTGTTATTGTACTGAGACTTTTTGTTCTATGTGAACCGCGCTGATGCCGAATAGTGCGGTATATAAGAGAATGTAAATAAATAAATAAATAAAAAATAAAATAGGCTTTTTCAATGATGCCCAGTAACACACAAATAATCTCGCACAAATTTACACCTGCTTCAATGAAGGTAGAAAGGTATGCATTTATCTATGCATGTATATGCATATTTATAAAATAACTGTGCGCCTGCTCTGCTATTCAGAGGGTTGCCATGAGTCAACATTGGCTTCAGGGCACTTAACAACAACAAAAGTGTGACACAGTGGCACATTTCCTCTTTCTCAAAAGTGAGTGTGTTTGGTGGAGGTGTGCACAAAGGGAAGGTGGATGTGGATTTAGGGGGCAGGGGAGAAGTGAATGAAAGAGTATTCCATCAGGAAAAGACTTGTTTCCTTCTAGTGTTCAGAAAAATCAGTATTCGGAAGCATTTATCAGGACTGCAGATGCTGACTGGAGTATTCAGAGGCACTATAGAGGTCATGCTGCACAGTGATTAGTAGGGATGTACGTCCGATTTTGAGGTACATCCCCTACTAATCACTTGGGGTGGATTCTGTTCCCAAAGCTCCCTGCATGTACAGAGGAGATGTGCGGGGAGCTCTGGATAGGGGCAGGAGGGGGAAGGCCAGAGGAGGAGCGTGTACGGGAATGCTAGGTATCATAAGGAAAGGAATGGAAAATAAAACAAAGGATATTATAATGCCTCTGTATCGTTCCATGGTATGACTGCACCTTGAATATTGTGTGCAATTCTGGTCGCCGTATCATAAAAAGGATATAGCGTTTTTGGAAAAGGTACAGAGAAGAGCCACCAAAATACTAAAGGGGATGGAAGGATACTCCTATGAATAGAGGCTAAAAAGGTTAGGGCTCTTCAATCTGGAAAAGAGATGGCTGAGGGGAGATATGATAGAGGTTTATAAATTAATGAATGGAATGGAACGGGTAAACGTAGACTGACTGTTTACATCATCAGAATATAAAATGACTAGGGGACATGCAATGAAGCTACAGGGTAATCTATTTAAGACTAATAAGAGAAAATATTTTTTCACTCAACGTGTAATCAAACTCTGGAATATGTTACCGGAGGATGTAGTAAAAGCTGTTAGTATAGCTGGGTTTAAAAAAGGTTTGACAAGTTCCTGGAGGAAAGGTCCATAAACCATTATTAAAAGGAACCCAGGATATCACTGCTTGAGCCAATACAAGCATTGAGGAAACTGTGTCTTTTGGGGAGACTGCTAGGTACTTAGGACCTAGATTGGCCACTGTTGGAAACAGGATACTGAGCTTGATGGACCTTGGTCTGACCCAGTATGGCATATCTTATGTTCTTATGTTCTTATGTTATGGGATGGAGGCAGGCCCATACCACCGGATGTACGGAGTCGATTCTGCTCACGGCCATGTATGTCCGGAGTTGAGGACATAGACAGGAGACTTATTCCACCACCCCCGACCAGACGAGCAGGGCAGGGAGATCCCTGCTGCCCGATCCTGGCCTTGGCAGGCCCCTCCAGGTGTCGGGCAGCGGGGAACACTGTTTTGGAGCTGTGCAGGGTAGTGGGGCTCCTGCATGGTGTCCCAGTGCCATGGTGATGGGACACCACGGCACTGCGACTCAATGCAGGAGCATTGGCTGGGCTGTTTGGGGAGTTTGCCAGATAAGCAGTGGGCCTGGATCGGGGCCCTTCCAGTCCATTCAAGTGCCCCGATTCTGCACTTGTGGGAACTAATAGCTCCTGTGGGTATAGAATTGGCTGCAAATCTGGCACGTCCAGGTTTTGGACGTCCAGATAGGCCAGACGGGCCCCGCTCAGTGTCGCTGAATAGACTTACAGACCATCTAGATCGTGCTGAGGCAGCATGTAGACAGAGTGAAGAATTATCCATAGAGTGGTGATATTCAGCCTTATCTTTATTTTTATTGCCATTTGCTATACCGCCCTAGGCAGCAAGACATCAGAGTGGTTTACAAAAATCTAAACTAAAAATAAGAAAAAGGAAAAGAATGCCAATCATATATAGGACAGGACAGAAAAGAAGGAGAATGATGAAGAGAGCAATGGGCGGACAGGGAGGAGAGAAGAAAAACTCAGACTAAGAAGGGATATTTATCTATTTTAAAAAATTACAGATGGCAAAAATTATTTTAGACAATTCTAGGTGGCTCACATAAATTACGCTCAGAATAAAATTAAACAACAAAACACATAAATTACCAAGCTGAGTCAGGAAAAGCTAATATCCACATATAGGAGATAATTTGATAATGAGTTGCATAAATTACTTTTCCATCAACGTGCATAAGTTACCTATATTCAATGACTTACACACAGGGCTGGGCACATACTTGCATAGTTTAGGCAGGTGCTATTCTGTAAGCACGTGTGGAAGGGCAATGGCGCCTACTTTTGGAGTGGGTGAGCACAGGGGCCGAGCTTGGGTGGAGCATAGACAGAGCCTTGATTTATGCACCTAAATTAAAAAATATAATAACTTAAGTGCATTTTCTACAAATCTAGGTAACGGCATTTGTACCAAGTATAGATTTGGTGGAAGAGGTCGCACCTAGATTTGCCGCACGTGCCTTACCACTTAACACCCCTATTTCATAAAGTACAAGCATATTTTATTTTATAAAATACAGTCGGCGCAAAATAAGCACTAAGGGGTCTGTTTATTAACTGGTGGTAGCGGACTCCATGCGATATCGGAGCCGCGGCCCCAATATCGCATGGAGTCCGCTACCGCCATTTAGTAAACAGACCCTTAAGCGACCTTTAGAAAATTACCACTTAAAAACCTAATTAGGCAGTTAAGGAAATGTTTCCTGAAACAAGTGGGGATTACAGAATGACCCTCTTTACGCGTCTATACTTGTGTACAATTGTTAAAAAGCTCCCATAGGATTCGGCGTAATACTTGCAGTGTTGCTTTTTCATAGGCAAGGTTGCAGCACTTGAGTCCCAGGAGTTAGTGATATTTTGGTGTTCAATGCACAGGCGCTGAGTGTCTTTTGCACAGGATTTTAGGTTACTTCATTTTAGGCAGTGGAACATGAGTATGTTGTTCTAGAGATGACACTAGTTTTAATATTTATATATTTTTGTATGGCGAGTTGTTAGGAGAGTTGTCCTAGTTCCATTGTTGGGGAATCGTTACTATGAAACTGGTAGTACAGCATTTATACTTAAATTCTGTCCCATGCTGTATAGCCACCAGACTTCACATTTATGTAGAATTAATCAAATGATACTATCAAATAATTATAAGGGTAGTTTTATGGGTGACTGATACTGGTTGGGGATCGATTTATGCATGAAAGGCATGGTCAGGTGTTTTACACATGTAAAAAACTTTATAAAATTACATCCTAAGAGGGGCCGCCCTCATACCTACTGTATTTGAATGTAACTCACTAAGAGCCATTACAGGAAAAGGTTTGAACGGAATCCAGAATCCCTTCCTGCCACCCTACCAATTGAATTTTTGCCCTCAGTGACATCTATCTCTTTAATATTTAGGGGCCCTTTTACTAAAGAGGGTTCTGGTGTTGCACCTAACTTGGCAAAAGTTCTGAAATGTTGGTGCATTAGGTGAACAAATTAACGTGGAGCCCTGTCTCATAGCGCTTGCAGTGTTAGCGCGAGTGCACCTAACGCCGCCTATTGAGGTGGCATGTGAACCCCACGCTAACTGCACAGAGCACACCACACCCACTATCCGCCCCTACCCCACCCACTCACGACCCTAACGCGAGTTAGACAGCGTGGGAATTGTCCCATGCTGTCATGGCCCTGCGCAAGCTGTCAGCGTGTGTCCCAATATGCATTCAGTGCACACTAGAACACAGGCCTGCCATTTTAGATACTCATACATGTAGTGGTGGTCAGTAATGTTTGGACAATATATATGCAAGTTTCTTCGGGCAGGAAATAATACTTGTGACAATGAAAGCTCATTACGTGCTTTCCCCTGGAAGAATTACATCCATGAAACAAGCACTCTTTTCACCTTATTTGTGGTCAGGACAGATATAGGCATGACTGCTTATGCCATTCTGAAATCGCACCGCGACGTGCATCTTCCTTGCTCCATCCAGGCCATACCTCCACCGTGCCCCTATTCTACATGGATGTTCTCATGCTGAGAACGTCTATCTGTCTGGCTTCTAAAATGGCCCCAGGGACATTTGCAATCTTTGAACGTCTAAGTGCCCATTTTCAGCTGTCTAACTCATGACTAGGGCTTCTAAAATACCCCTCTTAGTGTATATTTTAGAGCAGTTAGGGTAGCCCAAAATTCTGAAGGAGGGTGGCTTGGACGTTCTAGAGGAGAGGTCACTGCATCTGAATAGGGAAGCCTGTAATGGAACACCAAGGGGTATGTTTACTAAACTGAGATAAGTGACGTTATCACGTGATAATGGCCCTGGCAGCATTAAGGCTCACAGAGGGTGGAGAGAGGGCGGAGAGAAGGGGTCAATGGGCAGGGAGTGGGCGGAAAGAGGCTCCTGCTACACTAACGCTGTGAAATGAAGGTCCAAAAATTAACGCGAGTGAAAATCTGGCGTTAGAGGCATATTTGCAGGAGAGAGAAACCATTTCAGTGTCAGCAATGTACAGCAGAGGAAGGGAACCCAATAAAAGTGATAGTAGTGCTACATGTGCAGTAACAGCAGAGTGCCCAAGTTTAATAGGGCATTATGGTGATGCTGCAAATGGGGTACAGGGGACTGCAGGCGGGACATGCAGTGGGGCAGCTGGGGCACAGGGTGGACCAGGCAGATGCCTAGGTGGCACATAGGAAGGCAGAAATGGAAAATCAGCAAGACAGCAACTGACCAAGGCCAAACATGCCCACGAGTATGTGTCCCACAGTGTCCCAGGAGACAGTACCCATAAGGTAGCCCAAAGGGCATATAACATTAGCAGGCGGTGCCGGGGGAAGAATGGATGTCGATGTAGGCACCCCTACCCCAGACCCCACACCATAGGCAGCCGCCTACTGGCACACTGGATGGCCTGGGACTGCACACCACCAGCACCACCAGCATAATGGCATGTCAGCATGGTGGTGGAGGGGTGCTGGTGTTGGAGGGGGCAGTGGCATCTGCCCAAAGCAGACCAAGGCCAAGATCTGTTTAGGTGGGTGGCGTGCAGTGCAACAGACATGGTCTGTCTGAAGAACAGTCATGGTATCCCCAGGGAATGACATACCTCTGTGGCAACAGTTTGGTGCAGTACACACAGCTAGTGTGTTCAGGGGCAGAAGGTCACAGGTTTCAAGTCCCAGCTGTGGCTCCTGTAGACCATGTCCCTATACTTTACCCTAGACAAAAAACTGAGTCAGGTCTCTCTCAAGAGTGAACTACAGTCACACAAAAAATACTTAAATTCACTCAATTAAATTTCTTTAATTTCAACTCATTTCTTTAACGCATTTTTTTATTCATTTTTTTCTTCTTGCCAACGGTCTCAGATAAACGGTATTGTTTGACACTTTTTTATGGGTAATGAAACTCTCCCAAGATAGTGTCCGTTCACATCAATGACCATAGGCAAGTATTTTATCTTAATTTTTTAACATCTGCATTGCTCTTTTTTTGTATATTTATCTTTTCTTAAAAAACTTTAAATACCAGTCACCACTCCACTTATCTTATGCAGAATGGTGCCAACAAACGCCCCTTTGGACTTGATGAAAAAGAACCCCAATGCCTCAATATTCTAAGCGCTCTGGCGTTTCTCCTGTTGGGTTTATCAAGGGGATCAACAAATTGCTTCTCCTGGGGACAAGTTGTTTTTCAATGTTCTTGTAATATATTCTATAGCAACACAAACAAAACCAACGATATTACATGGTTGAATAACATTGATAACTTTGAACTGTTCTCTATATATATACATCACTAATTTTTTATCAAATTACCTCTGATGATATCCCGGGATATCATCAGAGGTAATTTGGTAAAAAATTAGTGGAGTGGAGGAGTAGCCTAGTGGTTGGGTCAAGGTACTTCAGGCCGGAAGGTTGGGGGTTCAAATCCCACTAGAGGACAGCAACCTTGGGCCGGAAGGACTGGGGTTTCTAGTCCCACAGGTGCTCCTTGTGGTCCTGGGCAAGCCACTTAACCCTCCATAGCCCATGTTCCCTGTAAAATAGTTCTCTGTGTGCTGTGCTTTCCTGTCTAATCAATGTGTTTATACCTCAAAAATTTCCTGTCGTGATTTGACAATTTCCAATCTGTAATCAAAAACCGCTGCTGATCGCTGGAAGTAGCGGTATACTAAATAAATAAATAAATATCGTCATTTTTGTTTGTGTTGCTATAGAATATATTACAAGAACATTGAAAAACAACGAGTTGTCCCCAGGAGAAGCAATTTGTTGATCCCCTTGATAAACCCAACAGGAGAAATGCCAGAGCGCTTAGAATATTGAGGCGTTGGGGTTCTTTTTCATCAAGTCCAAAGGGGCGTTTGTTGGCACCATTCTGCATAAGAAGAAAAAAATGAGTAAAAAAATGAGTTAAAGAAATGAGTTGAAATTAAAGAAATTTAATTGAGCCTATACTTTACCCTACAGAGCACATACAACATAAACATGTGCACTCCCTAGAGCAGAGGTACTCAAATCCAGTCCTGGAGGGCCACAAACCAGTCAGGTTTTCAGGATATCCCTAATGAATTTGCATGAGATAGATTCAAATACAATGGAGGCAGTGCAAGCAAATATATCTCATGCATATTCATTAGGGATATCCCAAAAACCTGACTGGTTTGCGGCCCTCCAGGACTGGATTTGAGTACCTCTGCCCTAGAGCATCAGCCAACAGGGGCACAAACACCCACACCCACAGGCTCCACTATCCAAAGCCTCATGGAGAGCCAGTCTGTTGGGCCTGGCGCGGAGCAGCAGTTACCACTACTAGCACCTGCATACCTTAGCACCATCATAAACATTGAAACAGACACCACAAATATCAAAACGTTTTTATGATTAATGTCAGATAACAAATCCTAAATTAAACACAGTTTGTTAACAGAGATGCATCATAGCAACCTTTCTGATATATGTGGAGTGTGTTTCCTTTTTTTCTGACAGTGTTTACCACCCCGGAGAGTGACCCTATCAGTATTGAATACCTTAGCAATGCCTGCACTATGCTCAGGACAGGTGTGGCAGGCAGGGCTGCCAACCACCTCTATCTTTGCACAATGCCGAAATAGATGTGGGAGTGTGTGTATGTCTATCCACATCTTACTGAGCTGCCTAAACCTTACTGAGCCCACAATGCTTACACTGTTTCCAGCATTAGCCTGCCACTGTGCATAATGAGGAGCAAGGTATTGTGGGTATGGCCTGGACAGGGCTGTCTGGGCAGGATGCATCTGCACAGGGCATAGGGCAATGGCTGGGACATTATAGTGCCCGACCACCACCTGCATGGACAGGGTGGCCACAACATGTCATGCTGGGAGGTCACTCTCACCCTGACTGAGCAGTGACCATGGCATATCTAGGTTCACACATAGTGCTATATAGTGTTTTTTTAAGTGATATCTGTGAGTTCCCTTTTCTGGGGACCAATCACTGACATGCTTGCTTGGTGTTTGTGCTTACATCCCCCTTCTGGGTGCACATAGTTCCTCTAAGAACATGCACTATGTACTGGTTAGCAGATTCTCTGCAGTTAGCATGTGTATGGCTGGAACACCTTGCAGGGTGCAGACTGACTGTGCTCTCTGCTGGTGAATGTCAGCTTGTGGTGTGGGGAAGCTGAGTTTTTCCAGGCTATCTGTCAGTGCCTTATGTGATAAGTACAGATCTGCATTGACTGCCCTGGAGGGTGCCCTTTCCCCAGCAGGACTGGGGTTGGTGGTCCCCTCTACTGCCTCCATTGCAAAGATGTTGGTGGCAGATCCTGTCCCTCACCCTGATCTAGAGAGGGCGGGTTGGGTGGTGCTACATAATCCACATGTGCTAATAACAAGTGACCATGGCAAGCACACAGGATATGCAATATGTCATAGTCCACAAGGGCTAGACATGACTGGGGAATACAGATGGACATAGGTGTATCCTAAGGTGTGCCTGCAAGAACTACCTGTCACACACTGGCACTGATGGGGACCTGCAGCACAGCCTATCTCAGCCAAGCCGGGTGCTGCTGACCTGGTGCTGGGCGCCCCACCTCACCCTCAGGGTGAGCAGAGGAACCACACAATGTCACAGTCTGTAGCTACTCTGTACCAGTAACACACATGGTCAGTTTCCCCCTACCAGCCTGAGGTGCTGTAGAGGCGCATACCCCATCCTGTGATCAGATGTAGACTGTTGTTCTGCATGTTTTTTTGAAAGTGTGAATAAACAGGTGGACAAAGGTGAGTCGGTTGATATAGTGTATCTAGACTTTCAGAAAGCCTTTGACAAGGTCCCTTATCAGAGACTTTTGGCAAAACTAAAAAGTCATGGGATAGGAGGCAGTGTACTACTGTGGATCAGGAACTGGTTAAAAGATAGAAAGCAGAGGGTTGGGCTAAATGGCCAATTTTCTCAATGGAGAAAGGTGAATAGTGGTGTACCCCAGGGATCTGTGCTGGGTCCGCTGCTTTTTGACATATTCATAAATGACCTGGAAAGAGGAATAACGAGTGAGGTTATCAAATTTGCAGATGACACAAAACTATTTAAAGTTGTTAAAACCCAAGAGGATTGTGGAACATTGCAAGAGGATCTTGATAAATTGGAAGACTGGGCATCAAAATGGCAGATGAAATTTAATGTGGACAAGTGCAAAGTTATGCACCTAGGGAAGAACAACCCAAACTATGGTTACACAATGCAAGGTTCCACATTAGGAACCACCATCCAGGAAAAAGATTTAGGCGGCATTGTGGATAACATGTTAAAACCCTCAGCCCAGTGTGCAGCGGCAGCCAAGAGAGCAAATAGAATGCTAGGTATCATAAGGAAAAGAATGGAAAATAAAACAAAAGATATTATAATGCCTCTATACCGTTCCATGGTGAGACCGCACTTTGAATATTGTGTGTAATTCTGGTTGCCGTATCTTAAAAGGGATATAGCGTTATTAGAAAGGTTCAGAGAAGAGCCACCAAAATGGTAAAGGGGATGGAAGGATACTCCTATGAAGAAAGGCAAAAAAGGTTAGGGCTCTTTAACCTGGAAAAGAGACAGCTGAGGGGAGATATGACAGAAGTCTATAAATTAATGAATGGAGTGGAATGGGTAAACGTAGATCGATTGTTTACATTATCAGAATATAGAAAGACTAGGGGACATACAATGAAGCTACAGGGTAAACTATTTAAGACTAATAAAAAAAATATTTTTTCACTCAACGTGTAATCAAACTCTGGAATTTGTTACCGGAGGATGTAGTAAAGGCTGTTAGTGTAGCTGGGTTTAAAAAAGGTTTGGACAAGTTCCTGGAGGAAAGGTCCATAAACCATTATTAAGAAGGGACCCAGGATATCAATTCTTGACCCAGTACAAGCATTGCGGAACCTGTGTCTTTTGGGGAAACTGCTAGGTACTGTCAGACGGCTGCCTGGGTGAGAATCTTCACAGTCTTGGCAAGTGCATATATCTATATGATTTGCAAGGGATTGTGGGCAATGTAGTTCATTCACACCGACACAGCTGCTGACAATAATTTAGTTGTGCTCAAGTGTTAAAGCCAATAAGATATTTATTTATGGGGTTATTTCTCCCAACACAGATATGCTTGGTAGCACATAAATCAGGTTACTTACTTCCAGTGTTTAACTTGGAAAAACAAAGTCAAAATCAGGAAAACAACATTCAAACTTGTCAGGCATTAGCTAATGTTTTCTTAGCATATATCAAACAACAAACGAAAAGCCACAAAGAAAGAAAAAAACTGTTCTTTTCAGGTTAACTTCTGATAACTTCCCACATAGATTCAGAAGTGATTCTCTCCTAGCTCACAAGCAATTAGGTAAGGCTCAATTGCTAGCAGTTATCCAGCTGAAACCCCTTAGCTGGCTTGCTTTCTACTGTGTGGGTCAAATCCTGCTTCAGGAGCTTTTCTGAGTAGATTAAAGAACAAGTTTGTATTTCTTTGTGATGGTTGCTGTACTTTATAACAGAAAATCACCAAAGGAGTTTGGACAGAGAGCAGTCCATATAAACACATTCTTCATCTGCAATCATTCCCCCTTCTTCAACAAGCATGGGTTCAATATCATGGATTGGCACAGATGAATCTCTCAATGGAGCACTTTCAGGAGAATACTTGTTTCCCTGCTGTCTTTCAAGGTTATAGCTAGGGCATAGATCAGTGTTCATACCTGAGCTTCCATTGCTGTTAGAGTTCCTCTCTATATAGCCTGGCCAGTATGTAGTCCAGTTCTTATGTCCAGCCTTCCAATCCAGATCCCTGGACACTGGATCTCTCTTCACATACCTTCTGGCACAGGTCTTAGGGTCCCTTCCACGTGCAGCCGTCTCTCTCACAGGTACCGTCTGGAGATTCCTAGCTCTGCAGCACCATTCCTCTGGCTTTCCCCAGTCCAATGGTGTATGCTGGCCCTTGGAATGCCTCCCAGTATACGTACTGCTCTGGACTCTTCTAGACCTCTCAAAGGCTTTACTCTTCCTTCTTCCAAAGGGTTTCTTTCCCTCTCTGTCCGTCCGGTTTGGCTTCTGCTTCTGATGATCCTTCAGATGAAACTGATGATCAAGCTCAAGCTGATTCTCAGGATAATGAGGATAATTCTCTGTAGAATAAACTCTACTTTTATTCTGCCTAGATGAGTGCTCCCCCCTAATACAGCGCAGCTGTGCTGAATCAGGCCCTGCCCTTTCAGGTGAGTGCTTAGGGATTACCTCATAGCCCTCCTGATTGAACACACGTTTCCCCACTTCAGCTCCTCTAATGGCTGTTGGAAACCTGGTGCATTCTGGGACTGGTAGTCTTTTATGGCAAAATTCTGTTTTCTTATTTCTACCAGAACTGACAGGTTGCTTGTTTAGAGTCACTTCACCTTTTCTATAGCTCCTTCCTGAGCTATGATAAGCTTCCTTATCACATACCCCCCTGCTTAAGTTATTACGGACTGGTTTAACTGGTGAAACTTCTTTCCTACAGTCCGTAATACCTACAAGAGTGTTATCTTTTTGAAGCTCACTTACTTCCTGACTGGCTTCAGGATCATTATTATTTACAGGCCTCTCCTTCCAAGACTTAAGTACATTAATATGGTAGGTCTGCCTACGCCCTCTTGCATTTTCTACCATATAAGACACTGGGCTCACTTGTTTAACAACCTTCCATGGCCCTTTCCACTGTACTTCAAATTTTGGGGCTGTACCTGCTACTTGAACCAAAACCTTTTTACCAATGCTTAATTGGTTGCTTTTGGCCTTCCTATCATACCACCCTTTCTGGCGCAATTGACTGTCCTGCAGGTTCCTCTCAGCAACCTGCGAGGTCCTTTTCAAACGTGCTGTCAAGTCACGTAGAAACTGTGGCACTTCCTGACTTCCTGGTTCAGGATCAATCCATTGTTCCCTCAAAATATCTAACAAACCCTGTGGAGCCCTACCATACATCAATTCATAGGGAGTTACACCTAGGGACACCTGAATTCTTTCCCTGCAGGCATATAAGGCAAAGGGCAATAACATATCCCATTCTTTTACCTCTCCTGCTAACCCCCTTCTCAACATTTGTTTGAGAGTTTGGTTGAATCTCTCCACCAAACCGTTTGATTGTGGATGGTAGGCTGAGGTTTTTACGTGATGAATGCCAAAGGCATCCCAGACCTGGGCCAAATATTTGGATACAAAATTGGACCCTCGGTCAGTCAACACCTCTCTTGGGAATCCCACTTCACAAAACAATTTTACTAGCTCTAAAGCTATTGTTTTTGCAGAAACATTCCTCAATGGTATGGCCCAGGGAAACCTTGTTGCCTGATCTACCATAACTAGGGTGTATTGGAAACCTCGGGGCGTTTTGACTAGTGGGCCTACAATATCCATGGCAATGCGACCAATTGGGTCTGTGATAATTGGCATGGGAATCAAAGGCACCACCGGTGGGTGAGCCGCTGTAGCTCGCTGACACGCTGGACATGCAGCACAAAACTGGGCAGTTTCTTTGAAAATACCTGGCCAGTAAAAACGCATAAGTATTTGATCCAGCGTTCCTTGCATCCCTTTATGACCTCCCACTGGATGATCATGTGCTAGTCTAAGTACTAGCCCTTTGAAAGTTGTGGGTACCACCAATTGTTTACGAATGTTCCCATTCCTGGGGTCCTGACTCTCTCTATATAATATGTCATTATCTAGTCTGAATCTGGGCAATTCCTCCCTGACCTCCTGAGCATACTTAAAAGCTCGGGTGAGAGCTTGATCAGCTCGCTGCTCTTGTGGAAAGTTAGGAAACTTTGTCACTAACTCAGCTGGCACCCAGGGTAAACTTTGACCAGCTAACATCTCAGCCCTACCCTGTGCTCTGCAAAGTCTCTCACGCCGCTTTTGTGCTTTCAACTTTCTTACTTTTCCAGATGATTGGGTTATTAAATCATCATGAGAGGGTAAGTCTCCTAATAACTCTGCCTGCTCCCCCTCCTCCTTCTGCTGGCTCTCTACCTTAGCCTGCGAGCGGGTGGATACAAGGTCCCTCTTAGTATTTATTTATTTATTTATTTATTTATTACAGTTTCTTATATACCGCGCTATTTAGAATCAGCGCGGTTTACATCATAACAAAACGACCATTACGACAAACTGTCAGGTTTTACATTGAAGAGGAGTACAAACTTGGATAACTGGGTTAACTATATACATAATCTATCTACACTGCAGTGTGAGGGCATTTCTAGATTGGGTCATTTCTTGGAGGGGATATCTGGTTCAGTTGCTGTCTGGGAAATATTGGCGGAAAAGGTATGTTTTGAGAGCCTTTCTGAACTGATATAGATTGGTAATGGCTCTAATGTCGGGGGGTAGGGTGTTCCAGCATTTTGGTACATAAAAACTGAATGCCCTGTTTGTGGTGTTCGTGTTGGACTTTGTTGAAGCCTTTGGTATTGCTAGCAAGTTTACAGCTGATGTTCTTCTTGCTCTATTGGGGGGGACCATGTGGATTAGATTCGTGAGTGAGAGGGATGAGGTGCCTTTGATTGCCTTAAATGCTAATACAAGGGATTTGAAGGTGATTCTCCCGTGAATTGGTAGCCAGTGCAGCTGTTTGAGAATGGGAGTCAGGTGGTCGTTTCTGGATGCACCGTAGAGGACCCTAGCTGCGGCATTCATGGCCAACTGTAAGGGGGTTAGTGTGGATTGGGGGAGACCTTGTAGGATGGCATTTGCAAAGTCAAAATGCGGCAGGATCAGCGCTTGATATATGGTACGGAAATCGTCTGGGTCCAGCAGTTTGGCCTTCTGGAAGCTTAACCATCTTTTTAGCTAGGGACTGAGGACTTCCAAAGAAAGGCCCGGGAGCTATTTCCATTATTCCTTCTCCCTCCTTCTTTCCTAGCCCTTCCACTAGCCCCTGCTTAAATCTTGGCCAGTCTCTTCCTAGAACCAAATCAAAGGGTAGCCTAGGCACCACTGCTAACAGGACTTCCTCTTGTTTCCCAAGGCACTTAACCTTTAGCCTATAGGTGGGATATGATGTTGCAGCACCATGAATGCATCTGATGTGAACTTGGCTTTCAGGGGTTCTAGGCACAAATCCTTCTTGGGCCTCTATTCTCTTCCAAAGCCTTTTTGACATCATACTCTGGTCTGCCCCAGAGTCTAACAAAGCATTTGTGGTAATTCCTTGCACATCAACCATCAAAAGAAATCCTTCTTTGGGCTGTTTTAAATCCACACCCACTAAGCTAGTGTGTGTCTGGCATCTCTTTTCTAAATGTCCCCATTTTCCACACTTGAAACATTTCTTTCTATTCCACTGTGTCATCTGGTTTGATACAGTACATTCATTTTCAGAAACATTTTTAATTATTTTCTTTTCTGATACAGCACATCTAGCCTCAGCACCAATCTTCAGAGGGCCACCCATTCTATGGCAAGCCTGCGTGGCTTCCAAGAATCTCTCGGCTAGCATGGTTGCCTCTCCAAGACTTTGGCAATTTTGCTGTATAAGGAAAGTGTGCAAATCTTTAGGGACCGCAGACATAAATTGTTAAAGCATTATAATATCTAATAACATTTCTACCGTCTTTTGCTCAGGCTCCAACCATTTTACAGCTAAACCTCTGATTCTCTGACTCAGAGCCCTGGGTGTTTCACCCACTCTCAATGTAACAGCTCTAAACATTCGCCTATACTCTGAAATAGACAACCCTAGGCGATCTCTAATAGCAGCCTTTACATCCTTATAATTCAAAGCCTGGGCTGCTGGCATTGCTCTGTAAGCTGCAAGCGCCTCTCCAGTTAATGAGGCTGCCAGCCTTACTGCCCACTGGGTCTCTGGCCATGCTAATGCTTGTGCCACTCTTTCAAAAGACTCTAGAAAATCATCAACATTATCATCTGGAGTTAGCTTCCCAAAACTAAATGCCCAAATCCCTTGATTGAGTCCCACACTGTCCACATGTGGTGTACCAGTATTTACTGCTGGTCTTGCATCTGTTCCACTTTGGTTCTGCAGCTGAACTAGGGCTTGCACCAGATCAAGCACTGGCCTCTGCTGGTCCATTAAGGCTTTCATAGCAGCATCCTGAGCCTGCTGTGCTAGCTCCTGTTGCCTGCTAAACTGGGCTGCCATCCAGCTAGCCATCTCCCTCGGATCCATCTTGATCCCTGCAAGAAACAACAAAAAACCCCAAAGTGCACCACCTTCCAAACAGGTGTGTTTTTTTTCTACTTTTTTTTTTTTTTCAATTACCCCTGTGCCTTACTCCCATCCACCACTAGACATGCCCAAGTACTTATTACCTTGTGTCAGTGATGAATCCAGCTCTGCACAGGGTCTTCTCCTCCTGGGACAGCTTCCTGGAACCACCACTTCTCCTCCAAAGTGCAGTTGAGGGAAAATCTTTTTTTCCAGCTTTAAACTTGAACTTTAGTTGTAATGCTCAGCAAGTAAATCCCCTTTGTGCAAAAGCAATCCGAAAAACTACGCCATTTGTCAGACGGCTGCCTGGGTGAGAATCTTCACAGTCTTGGCAAGTGCATATATCTATATGATTTGCAAGGGATTGTGGGCAATGTAGTTCATTCACACCAGACACAGCTGCTGACAATAATTTAGTTGTGCTCAAGTGTTAAAACCAATAAGATATTTATTTATGGGGTTATTTCTCCCAACACAGATATGCTTGGTAGCACATAAATCAGGTTACTTGCTTCCAGTGTTTAACTTGGAAAAACAAAGTCAAAATCAGGAAAACAACATTCAAACTTGTCAGGCATTAGCTAATGTTTTCTTAGCATATATCAAACAACAAACGAAAAGCCACAAAGAAAGAAAAAAACTGTTCTTTTCAGGTTAACTTCTGATAACTTCCCAAATAGATTCAGAAGTGATTCTCTCCTAGCTCACAAGCAATTAGGTAAGGCTCAATTGCTAGCAGTTATCCAGCTGAAACCCCTTAGCTGGCTTGTTTTCTACTGTGTGGGTCAAATCCTGCTTCAGGAGCTTTTCTGAGTAGATTAAAGAACAAGTTTGTATTTCTTTGTGATGGTTGCTGTACTTTATAACAGAAAATCAGCAAAGGAGTTTGGACAGAGAGCAGTCCATATAAACACATTCTTCATCTGCAATCATTCCCCCTTCTTCAACAAGCATGGGTTCAATATCATGGATTGGCACAGATGAATCTCTCAATGGAGCACTTTCAGGAGAATACTTGTTTCCCTGCTGTCTTTCAAGGTTATAGCTAGGGCATAGATCAGTGTTCATACCTGAGCTTCCATTGCTGTTAGAGTTCCTCTCTATATAGCCTGGCCAGTATGTAGTCCAGTTCTTATGTCCAGCCTTCCAATCCAGATCCATGGACACTGGATCTCTCTTCACATACCTTCTGGCACAGGTCTTAGGGTCCCTTCCACGTGCAGCCGTCTCTCTCACAGGTACCGTCTGGAGATTCCTAGCTCTGCAGCACCATTCCTCTGGCTTTCCCCAGTCCAATGGTGTATGCTGGCCCTTGGAATGCCTCCCAGTATACGTACTGCTCTGGACTCTTCTAGACCTCTCAAAGGCTTTACTCTTCCTTCTTCCAAAGCAGGGGTTCTCAACCCTGTCCTCGGGACCCACCTAGCCAGTCAGGTTTTCAGGATAACCACAATGAATATGTATGAGAGAGATCTGCATACACTGCCTCCATTATATGCAAATCTCTCCCATGCATATTCATTGTGGTTATCCTGAAAACCCGACTGGCTAGGTGGGTCCCGAGGACAGGGTTGAGAACCCCTGTTCCAAAGGGTTTCTTTCCCTCTCTGTCCGTCCGGTTTGGCTTCTGCTTCTGATGATCCTTCAGATGAAACTGATGATCAAGCTCAAGCTGATTCTCAGGATAATGAGGATAATTCTCTGTAGAATAAACTCTACTTTTATTCTGCCTAGATGAGTGCTCCCCCCTAATACAGCGCAGCTGTGCTGAATCAGGCCCTGCCTTTCAGATGAGTGCTTAGGGATTACCTCATAGCCCTCCTGATTGAACACACATTTCCCCACTTCAGCTCCTCTAATGGCTGTTGGAAACCTGGTGCATTCTGGGACTGGTAGTCTTTTATGGCAAAATTCTGTTTTCTTATTTCTACCAGAACTGACAGGTTGCTTGTTCAGAGTCACTTCACCTTTTCTATAGCTCCTTCCTGAGCTATGATAAGCTTCCTTATCACAGTACGTATGACCTAGATTGGCCACTGTTGGAAACAGGATACTGGGCTTGTTGGACCTTGGTCTGACCCAGTATGGCATATCTTATGTTCTTATGTTCTTATGTGCACAGCATCATGGGTACTGGTGGGTTTACCCTAACCTGGTACCCACAGCAGACATTTCATGTGGTGACCTGAAGTCTTTCTGTGGCCAGCCAGTGCTGTGTTAAATGCTATAGAGGTGTAGCCCGCTGGTTAATGCAATGACTGCCAAACCTAGAGGTCATGGGTTCCATCCCTCAGAGGTCTCATCTAATGAGGCTGTCCATGCACAATCCCTTTTCCTGCCTGTAACAGTCAGACACATCTCTACAATCTGTGCTGCCAGCAGAAACACCCTCACCTCAGTGCCGTAATCTATAGGGCACAATATAAGTTGCCTTGTCAGCCAAAGTGCTGTATAATGTGCCCTATAGGGTGCTCTATAGGGCGCCCTATAAGGCACCCTATAGGGCACATTAGATAGTGCCTTGGCAGGCAAGGCACTTTATAATGTGCCCTAAGGGATACCTTATAGGGTGCCCTATAGGGCACCTTATGAGGCACCTTAAATTACGGCACTGAGAGGAGGGTGTTTCTGCTAGCAGCACAGATTGTAGAGATGTGTCTGACTGTTACAGGCAGGAAAATGGATTGCCTCAGACAGACTTATTAGATGAGACTTCTGAGGGATTGAACCTCTGACCTCTGACTCAGTAGTCATTGTGTTAACCAGTGGGCTACACCTCTATAGCTATTCTCACAGCGCTGGCACGAAATTAAGGTTACCGCGCGATAATGAACCAAGGTGCCCTCTATTGCACGATAAACAGCCATTGCTACCTTGATGCCGGAATGCCCACTTCCTTATATGGCATTCCTCTCATTAACGCTGCACCTAGCGCCGGTAACAGCACGGTTTAGTAAACATACCCCCAAGTTAAAAGACTGGAAAACCAGGCATCAGGACCCAGAAAGACATCTATACTAAGTGAGGGCAGGTGGTATCTCCCCATGTCTGTCAGTACCTGTGCCTGAACATTGCTTACGTAAACCAGTGTGCTGCAGAGCAGCCACTACCAGCTGAACTGAGCCAGCACTCGGGCCAGCCCAAACATTAAGGAACTCTAAGCGGTTGCCTAAGGTAGCAGCAAAGAGCAGCAGAAAAACAATATGTTTATTATGTTTATTACATTTGATATACCGCTCAGGCCAAGAAGCATCAGAGCGGTTTACAATCCTACATTTATGTTATGGAAAATAAGAAAAGAACGCCATTAATAAGATAGGACAGAGTAGGAGAAACAGATAGACAAAGAGATAGCAAAGATAGGAGAAAACAGAACAGCAGACTACCTTCACAAACTACAGGCATGACAAATAGACTCACAATTTCTGTATGATTTTAATCCTTCGCCACGGACCCCGCCTAAGGGCCACACCAAAGGGCCCTCTGGCGAGGCCCTCAGGCGCGGGCCCGCAAGGCACGGGCGTGCCTCCGGAGCGGCGGTTTAAATGCCGGTGAGCAGGGCAGTTGCTAGGCAGTCTGTGAGGTGAGGAGAGGTTCCCGCCCACACACCAAGATGACATCAGCTGCATTCCCTGATCTTAAATGAGCCTCCGGAGCGGTGGTTTAAATGGCAGAGGGCAGAGTCTGAGAGGCATACAAACTCCAATGACTATCAGCACATTGTTTATATATTTGTGCAGGGAGAGCAGGCACACATATAGAAAGCAAAATTTAGTTTAGTTTATTTACAATTTGATATACCGCCATACCAAAACAGCAAGACGATTTACAATAACAACAATCAGGAACCAGAAAGGAGCTGCAATTGCACAGAAAAGAACATCTACAACACACAAGAAAGAAATGGAAATCAAGGGAAAACGATAAAGATAATACAGGGAAGGCTAATGGGAACAGGTGTGTTTTGGTTGACAATTTGAACCTCGGATAGGAGGGCTTCAGATGGAGATCAGATGGGAGAATATTCCAGAGAGATGGTGCAAGGAAATAAAAGGTGGATTAGCGTGTGGATTCACATCTAGCTTCCGAGGCAGAAGGGAGATGTACGATGTTCAATTCTGCATTTTTAAAGGCTTGTTGTTGGAAGGGTAGCATTCAGATGATCATGATTATTGGTTTTTATTTTCAAAATCTCGGAGGAAGGGGGAGGAAGGCTAAAGGTTTGCCTATGGCACCCACTATCTTCACTAGCCCTGGGTTGATGCTGCCTGTACCACAGAGATGTGAGGATGCAGCACAAAGGAAATAAACTGCTTTGCGCTTTGTGGAGAGCTAAGAACATGGGTCGCAGGCATTACCTGCCAGTGTCATTGCTTGCTGTGAGTTATTTGTGCTTAATGAAGTTGCTGGACCCTTCCTGAGTGAACACTCCTTTGTTACATGGAACCACAGAACCCAAGGTCTCTAGGCTAAGAAGGGGTGAGTAATAGTATATCTCTATAAAATCGCTTCCACTGAAGATTTTATACTTGCCAATAAATATCTCCATATAACCTATAGTTACAGTAGTTCTACTTTTCCCCCAATCCTAGGCAGTTGGCAGTTAACAGCAATCACATCTGCAAAAGGGACATGAACCACATCGGTGAATTATTTAACCATGGTCCAGTAAATCAGTCTCATGGCCAGGACTACAGCCACGGGTGGGCCTTTGCATGCTACAGCTGCACTCCCCCATGTTGGAGACAGGCCCACCCAGTCAGTGGCAGAGGAGGACTGGAGGAGGTGTCATCATCCAAAATGCCTAGTGCCATGTTAACCTTAGGACCTACCAAAAACTAAGTGCTGACTTCACCACTAGTTATAACCTACAAAAGAACCCAATTAACAGAGTTAATAACCATTGAGTTGCTGAATTTACTCATTATGTGCAATATTTTGAATGGCAATATATATATATATATATATATATAATGGAAACTATAAATATATATTTACATTTTCTATCATACCGGTTAAAAGTAGTATATTTGCTAGGTAAGTCCCATTTGGACACACAGAAACAAACATCAACAAAGAAACTGTAGGCAACAGTCTTTCTGCATATGGTATTGCTGAGCACTTAATCATTGACCTCTATTTCGACATACCTATCGCATCACCTGTGAGTGCAACACATGTGATATTCTACTCGGTTCAGAGACATTGACCTTCTTGGTCATCATACACGCCCTTTGAAGATGGACGACGTTAAATAATGATTAACTTGTTTTTAGTTTGAAATGCTATTCTTTCTTGTTTACCACAAAGAGCGTTACAAAGTTTTTATACGCAGATGTATTTACACAGAACGTTCCAAGCCCTCAAATGAGACCTTTATACTTACACCACACCTGCACATGATGGTCTAATAAACATGTTATCAGCTCAGGGAAATGATAGCAAACAGGTGACTGGTGGATTTGTTACGTCAGCAAGAACAATGAGCAATTCTTTTCGAGACAGGACTTAGTGGGAGAGTCTACTATTCACAAGAAGTGCAGCCCATGAATTTAAAGCATTTAAAACTCATTGTTGACAATTTGTCCTTGTCACCAGGGTTGCAGAAGTTTGCAGGTGGCTTTAATTATAGATAGAGATTTTAGAGTTTGAGCTAGGTTCTACATGTTGCAATGGGAATTTGAGGAATGCTTGTGGAGAAAGGTGGTTTGTAAGTTCTTGGTCACCAATAGATACTGTAAATACAAAAGTCAATTTATTAACATTTCCAGGCTTTGGACTTTTTTTCTATTCTTTATCGCGTTATAGAATACAGGTTTCTGCACCCAGGTAATACAATGAGATAACCTTTGTGTTCCTATTCCTGCACTATTGAATCAACTTGTAAAATTGTTTGGAAAAACACCCTCAAACCTTTTGCACTTACTGTGTATGGGGATTATAAATTATGGGGCAGCTCAAGCTACATGCACAGAGCAGAACCGTTTGCGCTGAAGGGTCAAAACTCCCCTAAAAATCAGCACAGAGCTTTGGAGCATCAGACGTGCAGCACGCGTATGGGCTTCAAAGTCCCATGCTGTTTTTTACCTTTTGTTTGCCGCTTGCTATTTGCCACTGTGCCACGGGCTGCTTGCCTGTCTGACAGCTAGCCTGGTTGGCTCACTGTGCTGACCATGTCACCCTGCCAAGGCTGTTGCCCCATGTAAGTGCACGGTTTGCACAATGGGTCACACTGGCCCTGGTTTTCTCCACATCTTCCCCCTACTTCCTACCCCTGATTCCATCCCTGGTCTTACTGGGGTTGTTGTTGTCTAGCAGAGCAGAAGCAATCCCCAGGGCAGGTGTAAATGCTTTTGACACACATGTTTACATGCCCTTTGCATTCCCATACTGAAAGTACACACGATTGGTCTTGCTTGCATACTTACAGAACAGCGACTATCTAAAGTACAAGGTAAGAGCTCACTCACATGGGTAAATCCTTGAGACAGTGATGTATGCATGGCAAGGAAACATCTTTCCATAGCTCCCTTATGAAATCACCCTCATTTTTTTTTAAGTGTCATCAAGTCAGTGCTGACCCCTGGCGACCCAGCTGCCTCTGGGTTTTCTTGGCAGTGTATCAAGGGGTGCCAGTGGGAATCCAACCTTTGATGTTCTGGATACTAGGCAGTTACTCTAAGTATTAGACTGTGCCTCCACTCCAATTGGTACAGCAAAGTATATGTAAAACTGTACATCTCAACAAATGGGGGTGACCTACACGGAGCGGTGGGTATACTCCTAAACAAAGGCATGTGGAGGGGTGACCTGCATGGAGCGGCATGTGCACCTACTCTTGCCGCCTTGCTGGGCAGACTGGATGGACCATGTATGCTACTATGTATAAGTGGTTTAATTTAGACCTGTGAAAAGCAGCCCTAAATTAAAGCACTTAACTGTATGTATACAGTAGCAGCTGAATTTCACTGCAGTAAGTATAGTATTAGCAGTGAGCACTTTCCACGCCTATTCAGATAACCGTGTTGATACAGGTTTTTTAAAAACTGCAGGCAATGTTTAAAAACCACTCACTGCTAGAGAAAACCGGAGGTAGAGCCACCTAACTAATTGCACAAATAGTTTGGAAAGGTTTACCTGAAGCACTGCAATTTCAGACAGATGCACCCAAATATACTATTAACTTTCTTTTTAGAAAAGGTCAAAGCACAAGTCTTCAGACAGGCCTGTCCTGAAGGCCTGAAGATGTTTTAAACTGGCATTGATGATTAACTAACGGTGTTTTATAACTAGGGCTTCTGATTTTAGGTTTTAACCAATAAGCATCAATAAAAAAAACAATAAATAAATAAATAAAAAATATGTTCCTATGTTCTTATGTAAAAAAAAATAGGTTTATTAATGGATAGCTACTGGAATAACATCACTTTTACTAGCATTCTTTCACCTCTCTGCTTTCTTGCCTTGGATCCTGCATTGTATTTTCTGCCTTCTCCTCGCTGACAACTCCTCGGCTGCACAAATGTATGTCTTTAATTAAACTGAAAAAGGCCCCCAGCGGTAGTACCTACACCCAAGACGGTACCAAGCTAGAAATCTAGTGCCTCCCTCTGCCCCAGCCACATGTAATAACTCACTTTTTCTGAACTTCCTTTCTATATTTACACCCTGTGTGGCCGCACCGCTAGCACAGCCCTTGGTACAGCCCTGACTACACCTGAAGGAGTCCCTAACTAGCAAGAAAATAAACACCTAAATTTACAAGTTATAAACACCTAAGAACAGAAGCTCTATTTATAACCTCCATTTTTACTTTAGATGTAAATAGGACTGAGGGAGGTTTTCACTGTTGACGATTTTATAGAGCTACTTGGAGAGAAGTGAATAGTAGACCTCGATGGGGGAAGTGCTATAGAAATTGATTTCTCTATCACTGCAATATCAATAACAAAAGCAAGAGATAGGACGTTCTGTTTGTATTGGCGGGAAATAGGTTTTAGTGATATTTTTTAGAAATATTAAAGTAAAGAATTCACAATATAGTTTTAATCCCTGCCAGTTTCCCCAAACCCTTCCCAAACATCCCATGCAGGTACTACACACTCTTCCAAACAACCATACACTAGTAGAATCACATATTCAGGGTAAGGCTATGGACTCTATGAAAAAGAGTATCAAGCTATGGACCCCAAATCTGGATAAATCGTGTCTAATTTCTGGGATGTGACAGCCATGCTACCAGTTTCCCCAACATCATTATGTTATGGTGTGCTTGTCTCCCATGAATGAAGGAAGGGGATTGTGAACTTCAGTGGCACACTATCATCTTTTTGACATTAGGTGTGTTTTTTGTGCAGATAACGTCATTGGTGTATTTTGGATCTCAGAGGAAGTGATTTGATGCAATTGTCAGATTCAACACCAACAGCCTATAACCTTGACTAGATAATTAAAGACACCTCCCCAGAATTTCTTTACCACTGGACATAACCAAAAGCCATGACCCAAAGATCCTACAGCCTGGTTGCAGTTTTCACATGTCGGAAGCAGCCAATAGTGCTTTAAAAGCCTGCTGTTGCAAATATAAGGTCTCATTAAGAATTTGTATAGAGTTTCTTACAATGCAGTGTTTATGGCCAATGAGGAAATTCTCTGCATTACAAGCTTCAGCTGAGTAGCCAAGATAACAACACTGAGGTCCATAGTCCATTGCTCTGCCAGGGTAACAAAGTCAGAAGCTTCTCTAAGAGAGACAAGGGACTTGTATGATTTAGACAAAGATATCTTTTCCTCAGTCTTCAACAATAAGGCATCAAGCAGGTCTTCCAAAACCGGGGCATTCAGAATCATTCTATCCAAGCTCTCTACATAATTCCTTAGTTGGAAGTAGACAAAGTTATCCTTCTGGGGGAAATTGTATTGAGTTCTCAATTCCTGAAATGACTAAATTTACCCCTCTTCATCAATAAAATATATTAATTGTTTGAGACCTACCTGGTGCCAATCAAGAAATGGTTGTTGCAACATACCCAGAACAAAATTCAAATTGCCCTCAATAGGAAGCCAAATAGTCACCTCTGCATGACATTGGGTCCTTTCACAAATCCAATGCCAGGCTTTATATAGAGGTGCCACCAAAGAATAGGTCTTAATTTGAGAGGGGACTGGAGTATGGTTGCTCGAGCATGAAGCAGAAAAGTAGCATCTAAAGATTACATTTCATGCATTTAAAAATAAATCAATAGTAGAATATGGCCATGTGGAGGAAGGTGGATTCAATTCCCAGGTCAGGTCTTCTGCTCCTCTGGTTTACTGGGGCTGCAAAAGCTTCCAGACAGTATTCACATTTTCTTCAGGGGGAGTTAGCATGAAATGGTGACACTAAGGGGTATGTTTACTAAACTGCATTAGTGCCATTCGCGTTAGGATCCGCAGTAGAGGCAGAAATACCCAAATAAGGACATGGGCGGTACATCGTTACCGATAACGCGCGTTACAAGGCACCATAAATTAACAAGCGTTAGAGGGAGCCGTGGCACGTTATCGCGCGTTAATCTTAAGAAGGCGCGCAGACATGCAAACATTGAAACAGATCTGTAGCACAATGGTTACTACACTGACTGATGGTACAGGGGTCATGGGTTTGATTCCCGAGTGTGCCTAATCAATAAGGCTGGCTGAGGCATTATGTTTAAGTATTGGGTTGTGAGGAATTTTAGTTTTACTTTAATTAGTGCGGCCAGCAAACACACCCTCACAGTGGCGTAACCTAAGGTGCCGCATAAGGCACCCTAGAAGGCACTCCATAGGGCACATTATAAAGTGCGCTGTCTGCCAAGGCACCCTATAATGTCCCCTATAGGGCACCTTATAAGGCACCTTATAAGGCACTTTATAGGGCACCGTATAAGGCACCTTATAAGGTGCCCTCAGCCGTCTCTTTTCCAGGTTAAAGAGCCCTAACCTTTTTAGCCTCTCTTCATAGGAGTAGCCTTCCATCCCCTTCACCAATTTGGTGGCTCTTCTCTGTACTTTTTCTAATAACGCTATGTCCTTTTTAAGATATGGCGACCAGAATTGCACACAATATTCAAGGTGTGGTCGTACCATGGAGCGATACAGAGGCATTATAATATCCTTTGTTTTATTCTCCATCCCTTTCTTTATGATACCTAGCATTCTATTTGCTTTCTTGGCCGCCGCTGCACACTGGGCGGAGGGTTTTAACACGTTATCCACGATGACTCCTAAGTCCTTTTCCTGGGTGGTGGTTTCTAATGTGGAGCCTTGCATCGTGTAACTATAGTGTGGGTTGTTCTTTCCTAGGTGCATAACTTTGCATTTGTCCACATTAAATTTCATCTGCCATTTGGATGCCCAGTCTTCCAATTTATCCAGATCCTCCTGCAGTTTTCCACAATCCTCTTGGGTTTTAACAACTTTAAACAGTTTTGTGTCATCTGCAAATTTGATAACCTCACTAGTTATTCCCTTTTCCAGGTCATTTATGAATATGTCAAAAAGTAGCGGACCCAGTACAGATCCCTGGGGTACTCCACTATTCACTTTTTTTCCATTGGGAATATTGGCCATTTAGCCCTACCCTCTGCTTTCTATCTTTTAACCAGTTCCCGATCCACAATAGTACACTGCCTCCTATCCCATGACTTTTTAGCTTTGCCAAAAGTCTCTGGTGGGGGACCTTGTCAAAAGCTTTCTGGAAGTCCAGATACACTATATCAACCGACTCACCTTTGTCTACCTGTTTATGCACACCTTCAAAGAAACATATCAGATTAGTAAGACAAGATCTTCCTTGGGGACTGGGTTGGCAGGAACCTGTGACCTTCTGCTTCTGAATACACTGGTTTTGTGCACTGCACCACCGTGTTGTCACAAAGTCAGTGCATTCCTTGGTGATACTATGACTGTTCATCAGACAGGGCCTGTCTGTTGCAGTGCATGGCACCCACCTACACAGGGCTAGACCACGGTCTGCTCTGGGCAGCTGCTACTGCCCCCTCCACCATCAGTATCCCTCTGCCACCATGCTGACATGCCCTTCTGCTGGTGGTGCTGGTGGTACGCAGTCTCAGGCCATCCAGTGTGTGGGTAGGCAGCTGCCTATGGTGCGGGTTCTGGGGTAGGGGTGCCTGCATAGGTGTCCACGCTTCCCCCCAGCACCGCCTGCCAATGTTCCGTGCCCTTGGGGGTAGCTGTTGGGTACTATCCCCTGTGACACTGTGGGAAACACACTCGTGCCCATGTTGGGCCTTCAGCAGTTGCTGTCTGGCTGCTCTGCTGTTTCAGCATTCGTATGGGCCACATAGGCATCACCCTAGTCCGCACTGTAGCCCAGCTGCACCACAGCATGTGCCGCCTGCGGCCCTCTGTATCCCCTTCTCCGGCATCTGTCCAGTTGCCCGTTCTGACATGCCTACCCTGCTGTTGCGGGACATGTGCATGCCATAGGACACCTGTTCAATAACAAGGGAAAGCCCTGATCAGCGCTATTTCACTGTGGGCTCCTTCACCTTCTATGGGGACGGAGCATAGACCCTTCCACGATTAATATCTTTTTTTGGAGCTTTATCGGGGGGGGGGGGGGTTGATGTTTCCCATTAATATCACTATTGGCCAGCTTGGTTATGTTTTTTTCCAGTTTGTTGAGGTCATTTTCAATGTTTATGTGCCCTTTTGTTCTGTGCACATGTATCACACTTATCACTTTTTGTGGGTTTCCCTGCCTATACTGTACATTGCTGACACTTAAATGGTTTCTCTCCCCTGCAAATGTGCATCTAACGGCAGGTTTTCAATCGCGTTAGGATTCAGCTCTTTAGATCAGCGCGTTAGTGTGAATGGAGCCTCTCCCCGCCCACACTCCGCCCATTGACCCCTTCTCTCCGCCCTCTCTCCACCTTCTGCAGTGTTTTACCGCGCCGCGGAAGTCTACGATCGTTAAGTAACGTTAACGCACGTTATGAGACGTTAACGATCGATAACGTCTCATAACGCACGTTAACGTTACTTAACGATCGTTAACGTTACATAACGCGCGTTATGTAACGTTACCGCAGTTTTGTAAACATACCCCTTAGTGGCTGAATTTATGAACCATGATTGCAGGATGTTGGAAGGGAGCCCTACTGCATAGCATCTGGTCAAGGATGGTCACTACAATCATTGGATTAAAAGAAAATGAATATAGGAAGACTCTAAAGCCATACTTCTTTGGTTTAGCCTTTAGTGGGGTTGGCTGATTTTTAGGCTGTGTTCATTCCTGTCTCTTTATTAAAGTTTTAGGCTAGTTTTCGTTTTGTTCTCTTGTTAGATGTTTGGGCTGTGTTTAGTGGGCCTTTTTTTGTTTGTTTTAGATTTGTTCTACTGGTTTTATTATGTGTGCTCTGTAATATTTTATGTGTGTTATATTGTGAGCTGCCTAAAATGTAAGACAGTGTGGGCTAAACATATTTTTAAATAAATGAATAACATGAGCAGGCATATAAGACAGAAAAAAATGTAGTTACAAATGTAGTTTCATGGTTCCTGATTCCAGTCCTGGTTCCATCTGAGCTCAAGGGAAATGTTGGGTCCAAAAAAATCTCTCCCACTCCGCAGAACCCCCCCCTTCAGAAACATAGAATATGTCAAAAGGACAGGACTATTTAGTCCAACCCGTCTTCCCATTTATGCCTGTCTACTGTACAGTCACAATTTTTTCTTGTTCTGTGGCCTTTTCCTTCCCTTCCCTTTGCTTCTAAGTTCCCTTTGGGCATAATTTTATTGCTGCTCACATCTCACATGGATGGGGGAGGGGGGGTGAGCATCATCATGGGAGAGACTTCATCCCAGGGGGGGCATCCTCTCCAGGCATCCAATATCATTGGAATGCCACTGGTACTAAGCAAGTACTTTACCAGGGCCAGCCGCAGAGTTGATTCAAGGTCTTGGTGCCCTAGCTAAATCTTAAGCTTATACCCTCCTTTAACTTTGAATGCCCTGCTATTTGCCACCTGCCAGAAGTTGCCATCCTAGGTGATGACCTAGTTTGCCTAATGGTTGGGCCGGCCCTGACTTGTTGTTGTTAAGTGCCGTCGAGTCGGAGTCGACTCATGGCGACCCTCTGGATAGCTATCCTAAATTGTGTTCGGTCTTCAGTCAGGCGGCTCATTGACGACAGACTGGTACCCGTAGCTGCTGTTATTGTAGCGATCCATCTCATTGCTGGCCTTCCTCTTTTGCGTTGACCTTCTATCTTGCCAAGCATGATGTCTTTCTCTAATGATCTCTCTCTTCGCATGATGTGTCCGAAGTATGAAAGCCGAAGTCTTGTCATCTGAGCTTCTAAAGAAAGCTTAGGTTTGATCTCCTCTAGTACCGACTGGTTTGTTCTTCGGGCAGTCCATGGTATACACAGTATTCGCCGCCAGCACCATAATTCAAAGGCATCAATTTTCTTCCTGTCTGTCTTTTTCACTGTCCAGCTTTCACATCCATATGATGTTATTGAAAATACCATGGCTTGAACAAGTCGAATCTTTGTATGGAGAGACACATCTCTGCTCTTGAGAATCTTATCTAGGTCTTTCATAGCCATTCTGCCAAGAGCAATGCGTCGTCTGATTTCTTGACTGCTTGTTGCTTCTTTATTGATAGTTGATCCAAGTAGGTTAAAGTTGTTCACAATTTCAATTTCTTCTCCTTCAACGATGAACCTGTTGATTATGCCAGTTGTCATGATCTTTGTCTTCTTTACATTAAGGTGCAGGCCCATTTTGAGACTATGTTCTTTGATTGTGAGAAGCAAATGTTTCAGATCATCTTCGCTTTCAGCCAGTAATGTGGTATCATCAGCATAGCGAAGGTTGTTGATGAGTCTTCCACCAATCTTCACACCTCTGTTGTCTTCATACAGTCCTGCTTCTCTGATGATTTGTTCTGCATATAAATTAAACAGGTAGGGGGAAAGTATGCAGCCTTGTCTTACACCTTTGCTTATTTTAAACCATTCTGTTTCTCCTTGTTCCGTTCGAACTGTTGCTTCTTGATCAATGTACAGATTACGCAAGAGAACGATCAGGTGTTCTGGTATACCCATGCTTCTTAATGTGGCCCAGAGTTTCTCATGGTTTACACAGTCAAAAGCCTTGCTATAGTCGATAAAGCACAAATAGATATCCTTTTGGTATTCTTTAGTCTTTTCAAGGATCCATCTCACATCCGCAATGATGTCTCTCGTTCCTCGCCCTTTCCTGAACCCTGCTTGCACTTCAGGTAGTTCTTGTTCTAGGTATGGCTGTAGTCTCTTTTGAATAATCTTCAGTAGAATCTTGCTGGCATGTGGGATCAGAGCGATTGTGCGATAATTTCCACAGTCAGTTGGATCACCTTTCTTTAGTATTGGTATAAACACAGATCTTTTCCAGTCAGTTGGCCATGATGTTGTCTTCCATATTTCTTGGCAGAGCCTTGTAAGTACGGTAACAGCTGCATCAGATTGCTGCAATACTTCTATGGGAATGCTATCAATGCCTGGTGCTTTGTTCTTTGATAAGGCTTTCAATGCTGCTTCAACTTCTTCTTTCATCACCAATGGTTCCTGATCATAAGGTATAGGTTGAAACGGCTGTTGGTCCACTTGATCTTTATCATATAAAAACTCTGTATATTCCTTCCACCTTTTCTTGATCTTCTCAGAATCATTCAACATAGAACCTTGAGCATCTTGTAACATTCCAATTCGGGGCTGGAACTTTTTCTTTAACTCTCGCAGCTTTAGGAAAGCCGATCTTGTTCTTCCTCTAATAGTTTCTGCTTCTATTTCCTTGCAAGTGTCATTGTAGTACTTTTCCTTGTCCTGTCTTGCTGCACGTTGGAAATCTCTGTTGAGTTCTGCGATTGTCTTTCTTTCTCGTTTGGCTTTAGCTTCTCTGCGTTTCTGGGCAATTTTCAGAGTTTCTTCCGTCATCCATTTTGGCCGTTTTTGCTTTTTCATCTTTTGTAGAGACTTCTCGCTTTCTTCCAGCACAACCTTCTTGATGTCATTCCATAACTCTTCCGGAGCTCTGTCATTTGTATCTAAAGCAGCAAATCGATTTTGCAGGCAGTCTTTAAATTCCAGTGGTATATTCTCAAGGTCATATTTTGGTGCATTCATGAGTGGTTTGCTCTTTTTCAACTTTAGCTTGAGTTTGCATACTAGTAGTTGATGATCTGTACCACAGTCAGCTCCAGGTTTTGTCTTTGTTGATGTTACAGAGCTTTTCCATCGTTGACTTCCACAGATGTAGTCAATTTGATTTTTATACAATCCATTGGGTGAAGTCCATGTGTACAGTCGTCGCTTGTGTTGCTGGAAGAAGGTGTTTGAGATGAATAGATCATTGGTCTTGCAGAATTCTATCAATCTTTCTCCAGCTTCATTTCTGTTGCCAAGTCCATATTTTCCAACTACTTTGCCTTCTTCTTTGTTGCCAACTTTTGCGTTCCAGTCACCCATGACTATCAGGATATCCTGTTTGCATGTTCTGTCAATTTCAGCTTGTACTTGTTCATAGAACTCTTCAATTTCATTCTCTTCTGCAGCTGTTGTTGGGGCATATACTTGAATTATAGTTGTGTTGATAGGCAATCCTCGTAGACGAATAGAGATTAAGCGTTCGCTGACTGCATTGTATTTCATTACAGTTCTTGCAAGTTTCTTCTTTATTATAAATGCAACACCATTTCTTCTTTGTCTTTCATTTCCAGCATAGTAGACCATGTGATCATCTGATGCAAAGTGCCCGATGCCAGTCCATTTCAGTTCGCTGACACCCAACAGATCAAGTTGTACACGTTCCATTTCATTCTTGACCACCTCCAACTTCCCTTGGTTCATGCTTCGTACGTTCCATGTTCCAATGTGTAAGACATCTTTACAGCTTCTGACTCTCATTTCATGCGCAGCTACATCAGCAGTCAGACTTCCCGAGGGCTTTGATCCAACCACATCATAAATGCTGGCTTTACTCTGAAAAGTCTTCAGCTCTTCCCCAGTAGCTAGTTGAGTGCCTTCCGACCTGGGAGTCTCATCTTCCAGCACCATAGCACAATTTGTTTTGTTGTAACTATCCATTGGGTTTTCATGGCAAGATACAGAAGTAGATTGCCGGGCCTTCCTTCCGCGCAGTTTAAGTTTGGTGTTGTTGCCGTTGTCACAGAAATGTGATCCTCCGCCGTCAACACTATCCCATTCTGCTGCTGCCCAGATGGGTGGTTTGTCTTCGTCTGGCACCTCAGCTGAGACCTGTCCATCTTGGGAGACCCTGCCAGTAGTTAAACTACCGATAGTTTAGCTCTCAGCATCACTGATGCACGCAAGCCCTCACAGCACGACAAGCTGCAAACCAAGTGGTTGGGCCGGCCCTGACTTATAACCACATATGTTGCCAATTTCATAAATGCCCATTTCTGCAGGCAATATACTCTTTTAACTAGGAAATGGCTTTCAAATTTGCCTTAAAAGATTTTCTATGTGTAGATGGCAATATATGCCTGCAAAATGTCTCTTATAGACTTACCCCATGGGTACCATTATGCATTATGACAAGTAGATCAGTATTTGTATAAGACCCATGTGTGTAAGTGTTTTTAGGGGAGATGTTTGGGAGGAGCATGGTTGGAGTCACAAAATATGTATCTAGGTTATAAGATATATACTTATTTGGACAGTTTTGTATACCACCTTATCCTTCAATCAAAGTGGTCACAACATAATTGGGGGATACATTTAACACAAGGGAATATGAGACACACATGCTAACACTTACAGGGAACATGGGCAATGGAAGGTTAAGTGGCTTGTCAAAGACCACAAGGAGCACCTGTGGGACTAGAAACCCCAGTCCTTCTGGTTCAAGGTTGCTGTCCTCTAGTGGGATTTGAACCCCTGACCTTTTGGCCTGAGGTAACTTGCCCCAACCACTAGGCCACTCCATCCCTCCTTATGTATGTGCTTCAGTTGTGTACATTTACACCAGCTCCCGAGCAGGCCAAAATGCATTTTTACCACAATTGTAGCTGCTTTGGTTCTAGAATTTTATAAAGATAAATAGGTGCTTAATGCCTATGGGGTATATTATGATCCTTGTTTCGCGTGGCTAAATGCTGGGGTGCTGATTCAGGTTCCAGAGCTCCCTACACGTAGATCCAAGATGTGTGGGGAGCTCTGTTCATTCTTTCTTTCTTTACAAGTGAGTGGTTAAAATGACATTGTTTTTGTCAAACTCATTTTGACAGGTGAAATCAGCTAATCAGTGTTGATTTCCAGGTTCAGTCATACTCACTTCCTGTCTTTTCAGCCAATCACCTTTCACATCTGGTGTGAAGTCCCACCTTAGCCACACACCTGATCAGTCATTCTTTACCTGTTTTGATGACATCACTGGAAATAATCATCAGCCATGCCCCAAAGAATCACAGAAATGTCCTCTAGCCATTCCCACTTGACATCCAAGATGGCCAATTCCATGGGTACCCACATAGGCCTGGTGGCCATCTTTGTCTGCCATAATGATGATATCGTAGGAAGTTGCCATCAAAGTGACTGGAATTATATCATAGAAAAATGACAGCCCCTATGTAGTGACCCCTGTCTACTGTCAATAACATCACATGAAATCATTATTGGCATGATGTTCCCCCTCCAACCTAGCAGGGAGGATTTGTATTGTGAAAAAAACATTTAAGGCTCTTTTTCTAGCAGATAATATGCACAAAGCCTGAAACATGTTTAAAAAGTGTTTTCTCTTCACCTGAACCTCTGTTAACCTTGCCAGACAGATCTGATAGGCTGTATATTATGTCCTACTTAGGTGAAGAGAGAGCCAGAGGTAATGGAATGCTTATGTAAGCAACAATTAGAGGCAGAGGATGGTTGGAATGCCATGTACAATGAACAGGAACCAGACCACATAGAGTAAATGTGCTTAAGGGCTGCCGAGTGTCCATTAGAAGCTTAGGAGGTGTCATTGAAGTAGGAAGCTGGGAAAGAGCTACAGGGGCAGGTGGATGTGGATGTGTAGCTCCTCTGAATGATGAGGTTGTACTAGGGAGCAGTTCTTCATAAGCAATGTCCCTCTCAAAGACGAAAGGTGCTGAGATGAGATCTATTAAATAAATAAATAAATAAAATATGGATGTTCAATGTTGCCGAGGCCCTGATAAAGATAAATAGAAGATCCAGCACATTTTTCCTAGCAAAAACGGTGCTAGTAATCATATGCAGGGCTCTTTCATTAATACATAAGGGCCATAGGTCAATATTAGCAGGCAATAAAAAAGATGGCAGCACTCAGTACCTCCGAGTGCTCCCTCAAAAAGTGCCCTGAGAAGATCTGTCAGGTGTGCCAAGAAACTGAGTATAAAATGCACTGTTGTGGGAGATTATTTTAGGCCTGAGGATTGACTTAAGAGCCTTCATGGGTACAAAGTAATGCTTTTTAGGAAGCTCTATCTGTCTCTTTGCCTCCTCATGCCAGTACTCACTTTTTTCTTTCCGCCTCCTTGCCAATGCACTTCAAGACCTAGGACACTTGTATTTCCTGGCTTTGCCAGGGCTTCTAGGCATGCCTCAGAAGTGGCAAAGGAGATAGGCATCGCATAGAGGTAAGTGTTGACTTTGATGTTAACATATTGTACGACAGCATTCATAGAGAAAGGCTACAACAGTCTTCATCAGTTGTACAAGGACAAGACTGTGCATATGTAATCTGCCTTAATAAAGGACCTCAATATTATGTAGAGCAGGGCCGGTGCTAGCGCCTCCTGCAACCTATAAATTGATGCCCTCCCGATTACTATTAATGTTGGCTGCACCCTACCCTCCTTTTTCCCCAAACGGCTTTGTGAACCCTTTTCAAGCGATATTAGTATTTCTCCTTCAAATCCAATGTTGTAAGAAAATTGTAGCGAAAGAGCAAATGCATAGCCAAAATAAAAATACTTAGCAGTAAATACTTAGCATCATACAAACAGGCTAGATAATTAAAAAAAAATCTGATTCTGGTCATCTTATTAACAACAACATAAACATTCTCCAGTGCGAGGCATATTGTGAACTAATATAAAGCACTGCAAACGTCACTGAAGATTTACAAGGCCAAATTTACCATACCATACCAGATACACTTCCAAGACTCATCAATAAGGGGCCTACCCAGAAAAAAGCAGCACTATAAATACTGCAATGGACCCCAAAACATCCATACACCTATTTGAAAAGCTGTACAAGTCAAATTACTACAGTACAGATTCTTACATAAAAACTCCATGCTGTAAGAACACCTGGCCTTGGTCACACACTCAGAACACAGACCCTCACCAAGTACAGAATAAGTGACTACAACTTAAAGTAAAAATAAAAATATGTAGACAAAAATTAAACTGAAATCCCAAGAAGCCAGACTCCGCATAAGGTGCCACACCAGATAAGAGATGCAGTTCCCCATATTGTATGAAATTTAAAGATAGCACAAAGTCCAATCACTAAATTAAAAATAAATTTATTTTTTCTACTTTTGTTGTCTGATGATTTTTGATCATGCTGGTCCTGATCTGAGGTTTCTGTTTCCCTCTGTCTTCTCTTAGCTCTCTTTCTATGGTCTATAGTCCATGTGCCATTTCTTGTCTCTCCTTTAGCTTTCTTCATTTTCTCCCATCAACCTTTTTCCAGTCCCAGTAACCCTCCCCAGTATCAGCCTCCATTTACAGCTTCCCCTCCCAGGACCTTCCAGTTTCAACCCCCTTGCATTCCCAGCACTGCCACTGGTGTCTATTCCCTTCCAGTCCCCCTCCTTCCCCACCATCCAGCCCATTCTAGTTCAAATACCATCCCAGATATCAGCAAACTTCCAGTCCCAATGCCTCCTCCTGTGTCAGCTCCCTTCCAGTCACCCTCTCCTCTGTCGATCCACCTTCCAGTGCCATCCCCAGGTGTCAGCTTCCTTCCAGCCCCCACCTTCCCTCCAGTCCCCTCCTTCCCCTCTTTTCCACTCCCTTCCAACTCCCAATGTCAGCTCCCTTTCAGCCACTACCTTCCCCCGTGCCAGCTCTCTTCCACCCCCTCCTATTACCCAGCCACCTTCCAGCCCCCCTCATGTCAGCTCCCTTCCAGCCCTCCCCCATGTCAGCTCCCCCCCCTGTCAGCTCCCTTCTTGTCCCTTTCCTTCCCTTCCATTCGCTCCTGTATCAGTTGCCCTTCCCTCCCCTCACTGATTCGTCCTTCAGAAAAGAAAGCAGCCGCGGAAACATTTCTCTGTTCCCACAGCTCTGCTATCTTTTAAAGTGCCGGACCGCGGAGTTTCTAAGGGCAACAATAAGCATTTCCTGTTTCTTATGAGAAACAGGAAATGCTTGTTACTGCTGGAATGCCACAGTCTAGCAGTTGAAAAGATAGCAGATCCTCGGGAACAGAGAAATGTTCCCGCAGATGCTTTCTTTTCTGAAGCGATGGGTGATGGGCGGCTAGTGAAGGCACCCTCATGCCACACTTACCCAGCTTACCGGGTAGCGCCGGCCCTGATGTAGAGTATGCTATTCCAGCATTGCAGGGCTGCAAGCTAAGTGTAGTCTTAAGAACTCTCACATTGCAGGTTAGCACTGAGCATGTGAAGAAGTCATAAGGAGGTCATAAGGAGGTCTGCTTTGCACAATAACTGAAGTTATTAGCTGTTTGTAATTAAAATAAGAAGTCCTCCATATTTCCTGCTACTACAAAAGGAAAATGCCCTTGCATTATCAATATTTTGTTTGTGCATGAAGTCATGACAGGTTATGTAGCTCATAACTTATTTATGATTCAACTGCAGCTATAAACTGAGTCAAAGCATGTAATGCAGTCAACCTTCCAACAGTACTACCTCAGCTTAAATGCAAATAATATATTTGACAGAAGGAAATATAAGTGGGATAACTCATGTAAATGAGCATTGAGCCTGTGTATGCAGGGCTATTGATCACGCCAGTACAAGGAGAATCCTACAGTCGGCTACTGGAGCTGGAGGTTCTCTAGCAGCTCATCAGCAAGCTACAGCAAAAACCTGCACCATTACTTTGCATTTCTAGATAAGATCAAAGGCATAATAGAGAAGGGGAGTAGGGACATTGGCTGTTTAGAGTACATAAGAGCAGTGCCTCTCGGCATATCTTGCAGAGTGCAAGTAAAATCAGTTGCATCTGTAATCCTTTTCTTAAGTGTTCCAGTGAGTAATATGTCACAGTTGCCATTGTTAGTAGAAACGGAATGCTTTCACATGCTATTGATTTGTGCTGCTCAATTACTGATGCTGGCTGAAACCGAAAAGGGAAAGACTTGAACAGTATGTCCTTTGCCATGGCGCTTGCTGGCAGATTTGCGATGAATTAGGTTTGAAAGGGCACATATACAAATGCTAATGTTTGATGTGTTCGCTGCCTATATAGGTGTTTTTCTTAAGGACCTGGACTGGACGGTACTGATTTTATTTTCTTGTGGATAAGGAGAAGTATTGGAGTGGTAGATATATTCAGCAAAGCAAGGCTGTGAGACCATATCCCCCTCCCTTCCATCCAGCAAGATACAGATATACGATCTATCAGGCCGATGCAGAAAACGAATATGCGGTTTTATGTGCACTTATGAGCATATAACGCAGACTATACGCGCACACCGAATGCAGACATGTGTTGTAGAAGGGTGTAAAATGTTAGCATACACAGGATGCGGCGTGTATTAAAATGTATTTAAATGACACCCAAATGAGTTGGGCATACTCATATAGCATGGTAATGAGATCTGCGGCCAATGCAATGAAGCATGTTGGAGATTACCCAATCATGCGTTAACTACGAAAGCGTCTTTATTTGTACACCTGGTCAGGAGTAGAAGTTAAGGTCAGGCACATCCTGAAGACAGCACAATTCTGTTCATTTAAAGTTGGGCGTTTTGGTCAGTGTACCTATTTCAGTGTTCAGAGAGATGTTTTCTGCTGTTTATCCTCTTGCCTCTCTGCTGCTTGCAACAGCCAGCCAAAGAGGGAGGAACAATGGGGACCCAGGAGAGGTGCATGAGGAGGTACATGATGAACCCCATGTCATGAGGCCCTACAGACAGCGCCTCTTCAGAGACAGAGTGGTACTGGATGGACTCCCAGACAAGCCATCTTGTCCTTGTATGAGGACATTAAAGATGATATTGATCCTGCTACCGCTTGTGGTCATGCCATACCAGGACTGATGAAGTTACTTGCCACGTTACATTTTCTAGGCAATGGATCATTCCAAAATGTTGCTGGGCTGTCCTGTGGAATCGACCAGTCATCATTTTCAAGGCATTTAAAGCAGGTATTGCAGGCCTTGAAAAATCATATTGGGGAGCATATCCAGTACCCAGAGCAGGAAGAAGAAAGGCAGGGGTTGAAAGCTGACTTTTTTAAATATTGCTGGACTACCAAATGTGATCGGAGCAATAGACTGCACCCATGTATTTATTTATTTATTTATTTATTTATTAAATCCGTTTTCTATACCACCTTATCCTTCAATCAAAGCGGTTTACTTTATGTAATCACTACAAACAGGTACTGGATACATTCCCTTGTCCCCAAAGGGCTCACAATCTATGTGTACCTGAGGCAACAGAAAGTTAAGTGGCTTGTCCAAGGCCACACAGCATATATATATATATATATATATATATATATATATATATATATATATATATATATATATATATATATATGGATAGATAGATAGAGAGAGAGAGAGAGAGAGAGAGAGAGAGAGATTCATAGGGGATGCTGGATATCGCATTGAAAATTTGGGGAGGGCAAATAGCTATACATTTCAATAAGCCAATTTATATATATATTTATGCTGTTAGACATATAGGGGGAAGTTATACAGGGGCGGGGAAGGGGCGGCACAGGGGTGGAGAGTAGACGGGCAGTGGACGGTCACCGGCCCTGGACGTACAGGACTGATTCTGATGTCGGCCCTGTATGTCCAGGGCTGGTGAAATATCTGGGGAAGTTATTCCACCCCCAGGGTGGAATAACTTCCCTGGATGTTTCTTTGAGTCTGTATCAGGGCGTGGAAGGGGCTGGGGAGGCAAAGATAATTCCCCGCAGCCTGAACCTGGCCTTAGGAGGCCAGATCGGGGGTCGGGCTGCGGGGAATTAACTTTTGTAGCAGACGGCTGGCATCATGGCTCTGAAATGGAGTCGTGGTGCCATGGCAACATGACACCATGGCACCGCGGCTTTATTTAAAAGCCTTGGCTGAGTTAACCAAGCAGTGCCTGTACATGCAGGCCGGGACTGAATCGCAGTCCTGGCTTGCATGTACAGGCTTGTTCGTGATTCTGATCCCAGGGGGCTCGACGTGCCCCGTGGGATCAGAATTGCGATCTCCTTTGTATATCCAGGTCAGCCCAGACGTACAGAGGAGATGTACATCGGGATCGGAATCGGGCTCATAGAGTCCAATTCCAACATGGATGTCCTGGCCCTCTGTGCTCCCGGTCAGAACTGGACGCACAGAGTTAGCCGGGATTCTGATCCCCACTATTCATGCCTCAGAATGACCCTGATACTGTTGTATATTGGTACCATTGTCAAGCTGTTGTCTTTCTTATTAATGCCATCGGTGATGCCGGGTACGGGTGTAAGACCTGGTGGATGACTCCTCTGCTTTCACTGAGCACACCTGTGGAGATGCACTACAATGAGGCACACATTGCTACATGGGGTGTGATATTGTGCACCTTTGGGGTCCTCAAGATTTGTTTCCATTGTCTGGACCATTCTGGGAGTGGGGGGGGGGGGGGGGGCATTGCAATGCACACCTGAAAAGGTTGGTGACATTGTTGCAGTGTGCTGCATTCTGCACAACATAGCTTTGGAATAAAGAATGCCATGTGAAATAGCTCCCAACTTGCCACCGGAATCTGACATCCATGCCCCTGATCAACCTGATGCAGCAAAGGGTAATCACATATGAAGAAGACTTATAAAGGACTACTTTTGACGATGACTGCATTTCATGTTAGCATTTCTTGATTGATATGATATGCTTACTTGTTGTTTCTTAATAAATAGTTTTGGGGTGAAAATACTTTTGATTGGTATTATTGGGGGGTGAGTACCATCAGTGCCAACATGTTGAAACCCTCCGCCCAGTGTGCAGTAGCAGCCAAAAAAGCAAATAGAATGCTAGGAATCATAAGGAAAGGAATGGAGAATAAAACAAAGGATATTATAATGCCTCTGTATCATTCCATGGTGTGACTGAACCTGGAATATTGTGTGCAATTCTGGTCACCATATCTTAAAAAGGATATAGTGGAATTAGAAACGGTACAGAGAAAAGCCACGAATGGTAAACTGGATGGAAGTATACCCCTATGCGGAGAGGTTTAAAAGGTTAGGGCTCTTCAACTTGGAAAACAGACGGCTGAGGGAAGATATGAAGCAATGCAATGCAATGTGTGCCTTTGAGACAGTCCTGACTCCTGGCGACCCAGACACTCCTGGGTTTTCTTGGCAGTGTCACCGGAAGTAGATTGCCAGGCCTTTCTTCCGAGGCAATGGAGGGTTAAGTGACTTGCTCAAGGCCACAAGGAGTGCTAGTACAGGTCTACAAATTAATGAATGGAGTGGAATGGGTAAACGTATAGATTGTTTATGCCATTATAAAGTAGACAGACTATCAAACTCTGGAATTTGTTACCGGAGGATGTAATAAAAGTTGTTAGTGTAGCTGGGTTTAAAAAAGGTTTGGACAAGTTCCTAGAGGAAAAGTCCATAAACCATTATTAAAGAGGACCCAGGAAATCCACTGCTTGCCCCAATACAAGCATTGTGGAACCTGTGTGACTTTGGGAAACTTCCAGATACTTGTTACCTGGATTGGCCACTGTTGGAAACAGGATACTGGGCTTGATGGACTTTCGTCGGACCCAATATGGCATCTCTTATGTTCTTATCAGGCTGTTACTGATCTTGGTTTTTGCTTCTGGTATGGTGGGGGTGGGGGGGATATGGCTGGTGATGGTAAGGAAACAATCCAGTGTGGAACTGGGGATGCAGATGGAGATACTATGTGTCTGGAAGGCCTCCTTGGTTTCTAAGCGTTGCCTCATGCAATATTGTACAGATGCATGTGCTGCTACAGCTGGAGCTTCAGACCGCCAAAATGTCAGGGATAAAGAGACATTGGTCTTTTTTAAAGATCTGGCATCTGTTTCTGGTGTCTCTTTTCTTGTGAAAACTTGTATGATTGTATTATATTGGTTAAAATGAATGCAAATTATCAGAACTATAAACATGGCTCAATAAAAGGAGATGCAGAAAAAAATGGCAGTAAAGGAAAGCAGGCAACACCTTTATGACCATCCCAATTACATGAACAACGGAAAAAAGAACCAGATTGTAAATCAGATTGTAAATGGTGAAAAGGAGACATCAAACTTGACGCGGAAGTTGTGCATCTGCAGAGGCGCCCAGCGGGATGCATGTGTGGGGAAAATGTGCGTGGGGAAAAAGGCGCTTGTGCTCTACATGATGTGTGTATTCCTTTCTGAACGCGGGACCTACAGTGGCTGCCAAAAGACCACCACATAGGCATGAAGGAGGGGGGCCAGCAGCACCATATGCCGGGAGGAAGCCTAACTTCCTCTGGGAAGACATTGAGCTGCTGGCTGCCCTCATCATTGCAAACGAGAAGTGCCTCCTCACTATGCTGGAGAAGAGGCGCAACTATCACCTTTTACATAGGGCATGGCGGAGGCTCTGCCACTGCTTTAATGAGGACCTGATCTTCAGCAGAGAGGTGAGTGTAGCAGTCAGCCCATTTTTATTATTTTCGGGATAGGGGTTTCTTTTTTGGGGGGTACAAGGGGCAATAAATAGGACCTTGACCTTGCACCTTCCTGATAGGTTTCTTGCTACTTGAAGACCATGTTGACTGCTGGATATGGGATAACAGTTTAATTTAAAATGCACTGGTACAGAGTGCGCTTACAGACCCCAATACTCCTAGCATGGGTTTACGGTCTGACAGGAAAATAAAAAAAAATCGGACATGACCATTTCTGTGATCTCACACACTGATGATGACTGGTCTAGGGCTGGCGGGGGTTGGGTTGGTTGACATGTGCATGTGCTGCTGCTACTGCAGATAGAAATTTATGGTTCTTGTATTTCAGATTGAGGAACTCAAGAAAAAGGCCCATGAGCTAAGGAGTCACTCTCTTCCTTCAGTGGATGAGACGCGTGTGAGAGATAGGCATCAGGTAGGCATCATAAGTAAACAGAAGTTGGGGGCTGTTGCATTCGGTCTAGTTTTTGGTGTTTACATTGCTTGTCTGGATGACATGTGCTTCTCTTTTCTTTTGGCAGAGTCCAGCCCATCCACAACAAACTCCCCGCCAGCCAATACAACCTCCCCCCCCAGCCATAACAACCTCCCCGCCAGCCAGAATAACCTCTCTCCAGCTACAACAACTTCCTCCCCAGCCACAACAACCTCCCTCCATGCTGAATGCCCCACAATACCCACACCTCCCCCTTCAGAACCCCCTTCCCCTGATTTACCCGCCCGTCCCCCCAATCCAGGAGGAAGGGGATGCAAGGGTTCAGCATGCCGTTGTATCCCCTTCTGGGCAACCAGCTGTTGCGGCAGAGGAGGTCCACAGCATGCTGCAAGACATCCAAGGGTGGTTAGTCACCATAGCCACCATGGGCAATATGCTCAACCAACTGATTGAGGAAGCCATAGAGAATACTGAGCATACTCCTTAGCACTTGCTGCTCCCCCCTGAATGATCCTCTTCCTCCTAGATTGACAGTTTTTTTTACATCCCCCCCATACATAGTGTACATAGTTTAATAAATGTGTTCAAATAAATATTTTCCAGCTTTTAACAATTTGTCCTGCCTATTTCTCAATTGGAAGTGGGGTGGATCATTTTGGTGTGTGTGGAAGCAATGCAGCTACTGCTATCTCCTTTCTCTACTGTTGATGAAAAGCACAACAGAACCCCAGATCAACAAGAAATATGTAATCCAACATAGGCAACCAAGATATACTTAAATATACAATATATACAGTGCAATATACCCCATATACATACAATATAGGACCAAACTATGCATACAGGGCCCGATTTTCGAAGGTATTTACATGGGTAACTGCCCTAGTTACCCATGTAAATGCCTTAACAGGGAATTTTTGAAGGCACCTACATGGGTAGTGCCTTCGAAAATTCTCTGGTTTGTCTCTTATGCACCCCGATGCTATGCTGTTAGCATGGGGGACATGTCTGGGGCATTCCAGGATGGTTAGCGCTCTGTGCCTTAAAGATAGGTGAGGGAAACTCTCGTCTATCAGTAAGGTGCCAGGGCTAACCATGTAGTATCAAAATCAGTGCTACTCGGGTAGCTCCTGTGGCCTCCTAGCTGTGAGGCCATACCCGGAATTTTGATGCCAGGGTTGCATATGACCCCGGCATGGAAAATATGGGTTAGTCGGGAGGGGGCGGGCTATGTGCCGAAACAGCGCATAGCACTGCCAATAGGGCCCACAATCAATGTTCCCTCTAATTTTCTGTAGGCTGTGTGCGCATAAAATATCAGCTGTGCAGCTTTTGAAGGAAGGTTAAATTTTTGTGCGCCACATAATGACACTCGGAGTTATATACTTTAAAATTTGACTACACGTCAGAATACAGTATGTACACCACATTGATTTTAATCAAATTAAATGAAAATAGATGATTACTAAATGAAGTGGAAAATTTCTAGTAATTACAATCACAGCTTTTAAATTTTAAGATGTCTGTGTTGTTTTCTATCAGAATCAGAACCGTAATTTTTGTGCGCTCTGTTGTAAAGTATGTGCGCTCGCTCGGCGAGGTGTGTGCGCGTGCACACACGCACAGCTTAGAGGGAACAGTGCCCACAATGTATAACTAAACTATACATAACTGTTTAACATGCTGAACATACCCTGAAACAAGAAAAACTCCCATAGCAACACTAACCAACAGCAGACGCATCAATGCCTGTATCTGACTAGGAGGAAAGAGCTGCCTGTGAGAAGGAAAGAGAAAAAGAGACTTATTAAAAAAGCAATGAGCATACTATGGTGAGGCCTCAAACAAGCTTGCATCCACTTACCAGGCACAGACACTTATTGCTAGGCTTGTACATAAATCAGGGCCAATGGCATCTGCCCTACAACCTGTAGCTTCTGTCTTAGGCCACCTATCTCCCCCAGATGCTGGCTTATGCCGCCTAGATGCTGGAGCAGCTGACTTAAGCTGGCTAGCTCTTGCCTCATGCCAGCTACCTCTTGCCTCACATAGCATAGCTCCTCCAGGAGCGCGTCATGTGCCTGCTCCTGTTGTGTCATCACTTGGGCTGCAATATCTTTCAGGGGGTCTACAGTCGCTGCTATTTCTTGTGTGTTTGTGGTGCATTCTGCCAGCTCATAAAGATCTCCGTCTGTAGTCACTGAAATAAAATAGGACAGCTGAGAGTAACTGATCTATGACAGAGCCTCGCCACAATATTCACAGGCCTTAAAATTAGGGTTGCCAACTGGCTCCAGATGCGCCCGACAGGCTTGATCCAGTCCTGGGTTTACTCCTTGCATGCAGGGACATGTAGATCTGATTTCTCCATTGCACTCCATAAGAAAAGCAAGACTACAAGTCCCTGCATGCAATGGGGTAAACATAGAACTGGATCAAGCCTGTCGGGCGCATCACGAGCCAGTTGGCAACCCTACTCAAAATTCCCACAATAATGCTGGGGGGGGGGGGGGTGTAGTAATACTCACAGACAAGGGAGGAGGGCTAGGCCCAACTCCCAAAGGAAACCCAAGGTAGTGCTGGGTGGGTATACTCACCGGCAGAGGTGAAGGGCATAATGGACAAGCCTCTAGAGGAAGGATCCTCAGTCATGGCTTGCAGAGAGACTCACTACAATGAGAAAGCAAGGGGGACAGTTAATAGAGCCAGCCTCTCCCCAGGCCCAACTCCCAAAAGAAACCCAAGGTAATACTGTGTGAGTATACTCACCGGCAGAGGTGGAGGCCATAATGGACAAGCCCCCAGAGGCAGGGCATACAGAAAGATTTGTTACAATAAGAAAGCAAGGAGGACAGTTATGGTGCCATCCTCCTCTAAGGCTCAACTTCCAAAAGAAAACCAAGGTAATGCTGGGGGAAGCAGACACTGCATTGAGAAAGGAATAGCTGTTAAATTTAGCACGCTCAAAATCCCTCCACCCAAATGCACCACATACTCTAGATAGGTACTCACCAGCTTGCATCCTTGAGTCTACACCACCAAACAAACCATTAAGTGATTCTGGCTGAAATGTGGAAGCAACCAACTGCTCCAGTGGGGTCAGCTCACTAGGACATGGAGGCCTCCCTCCCAGTCTTCTGCTGTGATTTCTCATTGCTATCATTTTTTTTTAGAGCACATTTCTCATCACACCACCGGTGCTTTAATTGTGGTATCATGCACACCTTCACCCCTAAAGTGCTCACCTCTGCTGCAATTTATTTATTTATTTATTTACATTCTCTTATATACCGCGCTATTCTGCATCAGTGCGGTTTACATTGAACAAACTGAAATTGCATTGAACAGGGCATTATAACTTGGAGATAACTATTTTACAGGGAACATGGGCTATGGAGGGTTAAGTGGCTTGCCCAAGACCACAAGGAACACCTGTGGGACTAGAAACCCCAGTCCTTCCGGCTCAAGGTTGCTGTCCTCTAGTGGGATTTGAACCCCCGACCTGTCAATTTGATCCCACAATTTAGTTCTTTGCCCTACCGTATTCTTTGCCAAAAATAAGTGGTAGTAATTGGCATACACGATGGTACAGCACATCCTTTTCCTCCTCTGAAACTGTGATGAGTGGATACTTTTTGACTGCTGGCTGTCAGTCTGTTCAGTCTCACTACCTGAGCCTGAATCGTGTTCCATCTCTAGAAATCAAATGACAGAAAGAGGACGTACAAGACAATAGGCAACAAAAAGCACTGCAAACGTGAAAAGACAATAGGCAATGAGACTCACAGCAAACGTGAAAAGAAAGAACTCTTTCTTCTTTATAACCACATGGTACTTTTGCTTGTATATGTATGTACCACAATAGATGCCATGTGACGCCATCTAGAGGGGACCGGGGATGGCATTCTGAAATCATGCGCATACTCAAGGGTTTCCTCTCTTGCACATGCGTTACTTTGTTTCTAACACTGGGATTTTATGATCGTTTTTTTCCTTTGCACTGGGGTTTTACGCATATCTCACTTGCATGCACTTGGATTTATGCATACTTCATTTGCATAGCCTGCTTTATCTGCATTGAATGTTTAGACTTATGTGTTCTCGGTGCGGCACAAAAACCCATTAAAAGTTAGTATCAGGCACGTTTAGCGCAGGTTTTCTGCATCGGCCTGTATGTTTGTCCCAACAGTATTGCTGAGATAGGCACTTGCTTAGCTACCTGGGGAAACCCATTACACTTGTAATCAAAGAACACAACTAGCAAATATGGAGGAGAGGAAAAGGGAGGTGGGTCTAGGAGCACAGAATGAAGTGAGAAAGATCAAGTCAGGGAGACAGCAAAAATTATATAGTTATCTTTAAGGGTTTTGAAGCTGAGTTTTTTGTTATATACTGTATAACCTATTTGTACAACATAAAATCTGTGGTGACTTTATGGTTCTGTTTTTCAATTGTGTAGAGTTATTTTGTCTGAATAGCATGCTTTAGGAATATATCTTTTGGTAAAAAATGTGCTTTGTGTGTCAGGAGCATGAGTTGCTCTTCTCCAGATGTGCATGTTGGATGAAAGCATCAGGATCAAAACTACTTAGGTCCAACTTGGATTCTGATGCATAGCTTCGGATTTAATTAGCTGCATAACAGAACAGAGGTGGCTGGTTTTTAGACAATCCAAGCTACACAGATACCACCACTAGATTTATGCCTCAGTTAAAATCTAACCAGCTCGTTCATTCCTAACATAATATCTATAACCCAGATAACTGAAAAAGCAATTACAATAACCCTCCCATAGAAGCAGGTCAGAGCCGGCGCTACCATTAGGTGCACTAGGTGGTCGCCTAGAGCGCTAAAGTTCCAAGAGTGGCCCCTTTCTGGGACCTGCAGCGGCGGCAAGGCCTTTAATCAGCACCATAGCGCATAGTGAAACGTCTGGTGCTGTTTGTACTTCTACTCCCTCCAATGCAGACTTCCTCTTTGTATCAGCCACTTCCACCCCCTGCAAAAGGAAGTGGAATCAGAGGGGCGGAAGCAGGAGCACGCCGCAGCACCAGAGGTTCTGTCAAACTCTGGGGTGCTATTTTAAAGGAATTGCTGCTGGTGAAGGTCCCAGGGAAGGGTGGCATTGGCAGTAGCAGCAATGGGGGTGGGGGTGGGAGCAGGGGAAGGGGCCCAGGAAGGAGGTTTGCCTTGGACACTACATATCCTAGAACTGGCCCTGGAGCAGGTTATACCCCACAGTAAGATTTTGACTCTATCTAATTGAGTTCATTCTATGGCTAAATTCAGAGAGGTCTATTTTGTTAAACAAGCTAAAAAGAAGGCTTTTGTACTGACCCACAAGAACGACATTAATCTTATAATTCTTAGTTATCTTTATTCAATAGATACTATTTAAACCTTTCTCTATAACATCAGCAAAATTCGCCTCCCCCCCCTTCTGAACATACTAAGACACTTAACCACTCTTTAGTCACCTCCCATCTAGACTATTGCAACCTTCTGCTTGCTTGTCTCCCTCTGAATCCTCTCTCTCCCCTTCAATCTGTTCAGAACTCAGCTGCACGCCTAATCTTCTGCCAGCAGGTTACTTCATTGGCTCCCCTTCAGTTTCTGTATCTTATTCAAATTTCTCCTTCTGGCCTACAAATGCATCCATTCTGCTGCTACTCGCTACCTTTCCTCTCTCCTCTCTCACCTACACCCCTCCTCTTCTACTGATTTGCTTCTCTCTGTGCCCTTTTCTTCCACTGCCAACTCCAGACTTCGTTCCTTTCACCTTGCTGCTCCTTATGCCGGGAACAAACTATTCGAGTCTGTATGTCAGGCTCCATCTCTGCCCATTTTCAAATCCATGCTGAAAGCTTACCTCTCTGAGACTGCTTTTAGATCCTGATCCCTTGTTCTCCATGTGTCTCCTCACCCTTCCCTTTATCCCTTTTCTCCTATTGTCTTGTCTGTCTTGTTTAGATTGTAAGCTCTTTGAGCAGGGACCGTCTTTCTGCATGTATATGTACCGTGCTGTGTTGTAGTGCTAGATAAATGATTACTCGTAGCAGTAGCAGTAGTAATAAAGCATTGCTTTATGCAACATGTGCCAACATTTGATGCTTCTTCAGTGGGAGGTTTAGTGAGCACGGTAAAATCAGGAATATGTTTTAATCCCCACTGAAAAGCACCACAGTGAAGTAGCAAGTAATAGAAAAATGAAAATTCTGCTGGTCATATAAGGGTAATTTCCCTCCGAAAGAGAGAGGGAGAATGGAAAAACTCTGCTGCTAATTCCCTTTTTTCTGGGGCTTAGACAGGATATGATTCCTATCTTGCAGCTGACAGTACAATTTGGGACTATTGTTATAAACAGTAAGGTTATCTATAATGGTTTGAATGGAGGTCTTAGTCTGACACAGCTGTGTTAACCTTCTCATCTGCAGAGCTGTTGCAGATGTCGGCTATTGAGGCTTCCTCATTGTACATGAAATTCTATTTTTTCTTTTTCCTCTGGAACTGCAATAACAAAACCCAGCATAATTGTCAGGGTAGCAGGTGGTCGAACCCAATAGACCATGTGACTGAAATTACTGTGAAACTGACATAGACTGCGGGCATCTGTATGCTGCTGTTGAACCCCCTTTACTCCACTGCTGCATATTGCCCCATTGCCACGACAAAACCAGTGGATTCATATAATTAAACTTTTTATTTTTTGTATTCTAAACTGCAGACTCACAGTGCTGTGGGATGAAATGCAATTAGTGAGGACAATTTGCCTTGGAAATCAATTGCAGGCGGATGAATAGCCAGGCAACAGTTTTATGTTATATAAGCTTAAAAGAGGCCAGTTCAAAATATTTGTGCAGCTTATAAGTGATCACACATCCCCGCTTTATTTAGTAGAAAAGACAGAGCTGGCTAACAAGCCCAGCCAATGTACGTATTCTTTTCTGGAGGGTACTAATAAAGTTGAGCTGTGTGGTTTGCCTGTTCCTATTGAACTTGCAAATACTTTGAATTGACCCTCCACCAAAGAAATTGTCACATGTACCTGTAATGTCATATATCAAAGCATAATTTTTCAACAGTCACAGAACTGTGTTATGAAAATAAGGGGTCCTTTTACTAATGGGAGCTCGGGTGCTGCACCTAACTCACCAGAATCGCGTTAACTGCAACACCACTGCGCTGTTGAGGGTGTGGAAAACATTTCCCTGGCAGTGAACATGAAACACTTTCCCTTAATGTGTGCCACATTAGCACGGGTGCACTTAACACCACCTATTGAGGTGACCTTAGATGAACGCATGCTAACTATGTAGGACGCAGTTAGTGTGCGGTGTGAACCTGGCATTAATTGCACTGAGCTCATCACACCCACTCTCCACCTGTAACTGCACACTCAGGACCCTACTGCAGGTTGCACAGGTGGCATGGGCATCATCCCGCACTGTGGTGGCAAAGCATGTCCCAGTGCACCTTCCGTATGCACAGATCACTCGCTGCCAGCCAGCACCCTTTAGTAAAAGATCCCCTAAGAGTTTTATGACTAGGGTAGATTGGTGAAGGGACGGAGGGCTGATCCCCTGCTGGAAGTCATATTTGTAGAGCAGACAGTGAGGGAGTTCTCCTTTAGCACAGAGAACAGGTATAAGGACAAGGACTGGTGCTGATCAGAACTTGAATAGAGTAGACGGAGGTAAATGAGTAGACTGTGTGCATCTTCCCTTTGAAAATGATCCCAGGAAAGGTACTGTATTTACTCGTACTTGCACCGCTAATTTGTGTGGATACTTTTTCTGAGTAAAAATACGCTTATGCTGTTAAATTCAAAAGTATGCATGTAATTCCAAACCCTGCTCCACCCCTGCTCTCAGCAAGACCTCCCCTAACAGATATAAACATATATGCAAGAATGCATTACATACATACGTTTATCCATAAACAGAGTGGACAATGTTAAAGAAAGTCATTTCATTGCATAAAGAACAGTTTTACCTGTGGAAGCAACTTTGAAAGTTGCCATCTTAAAAAAGTGGCATAGCTCACCAAGCCTTGACTTTGTGGCAGGCCTTATAAGGCTGCGACTTCCTATACTTAGTACTGTTTCCCGGATTAGCTATTTAACATGCCAGTGAGCACATGCTAAGAGTTTGCACACTGCGCTCTTTGGATGGCACTGCTCTGTTAATGTTGCTTAAAATCAAGTGGAGCAGCTAACACAGCTTAGGAAAAATGATCTTTAATGATGTGCCATGACCTAGTATTGTATTGCATGTATGGTTGCTGCTTGGGCAGTCAGTGACTCGGGAGAAAACCCGCATGCAGCTGAAAGTATATTGACAAGGCAAAATATTTTGCAGACCACCTGTTGCGAATTACCTCTCATTATTACTATTGTAGCTTATCAACGTGTGCAAATGACCCAAAAAGATAAAATCTCTTGCCCTGCATCTCATTCCACGCCTGAACTGTGTTCAGCCAAAAGCCAATCTTAATAAGAGACTTTCAGGTTTGCTTAGTCTGTAGCACAGCATGTATAGTGACTTTCTTTCATATTTTGCTTTCAGTTTCTTAGCGATGCGTTTTCTGTTTGGCTTGCTGTGCATTCTTCTGAACTGGAATTCAATTTCCCCTCTTTTCTTGAGATATGAGTGGGTGTGCATAATCGGGGAAAGCACCTGAAGCTTAGTCAGTTCAGTACAACGAACACATGTACGCCTGCTGCCTTCTCAGCTGGAACATTTCAGCCACTAATCTCCATATGCAACAATCTATTTGAGAAAGCACACAGGAAACCAATTTCTTCTTAAGGCATTTTGGCCCTGTCATAAATAAAGCACGGCTGCACTTTTAGGCTAGAAAGCAGCATCCTAAAAATAGGGACTAGGAGGGGAGGGAGAGTGAAGGAGGGCTAGAGAACAGAGAGAAAGAGAGAAAAGACAGAGAGATTCATAAAGGAATTAAATAACAAGGAAATTGAAAGAAGCAGGTTGGGATGGTCAACAGAAAAGAAAGAGGAGGATGGGGAGGAAAAAGTGGAAGAACAAAGATGCAAAAAGGGAAACATCTAGGATCAGGAAAGAGAACAGAAATGGAGAAGAATAAGAGAAAGGAAAGAAAGAGACCATACGTATACTAGTCATAAAGAGCAATGGTTAAAAACGTGTTTTTTTTATTTTCTGAAAGGGAATATAGGACCCCAGTCTAATTGCAATATCTAAATGACTGGGGGTTTTATGACACCTACATTTACAACAAAATCCTTTCTGTACTGCTGGAAATAGCACCATTTTAAAGTTTATTTTGGCAGAGACATGTTTTAGGAGCAGTCTGAGAACACCAGGTATTCCTCAAAGGCTGATCAACTCTCAAGCATCTTGCGAGTAGAGTCGAGTGGGTGAGAGACTTTGCAGACTGCTCTCAATAAAATTGCATCTAGCTTATCTAAGACCACTTGTTCAAAGGAGCCCATTCCCTCATCATGGATTATTGAGCCTGCTCTCGCTCTTCTCCCATTTGTGCTCTCTCTTTTCAATAATAGGTCTTTCCACATTGCTGGAAAACTGTCGTGCTCTATCTGTTTCTCAAGAACCCTAGTCTTGATCCTTCTATCCCTAATCACTTCTTCCATGTTTTGAATTTCTCTTTCCTCACGAAGCTTCTGGAGAAGTTGGTAATTCATCAAGCATTAGACCACCTTGGGAAAAACAACTATCTGCACCAAAGACAATCAGTTTTTAGGGCTGGTCATAGTATTGAGACCCTCATTCTCTCAGTTCTTAGTGAAGTTCAGCACTCTTTGGATAGGGGTAATATTTCTCTTACAGTGCCTTTGGATCTTTCCTATGCTTTTGACTTAGTTAATCATGCTCTGCTTCTTTCACATCTCCATTCTTCTGGTATTCAGGGCACAGTTTTGCAATGGTTTCACTCTTTCGTCTCAGATCGTTCTTACTGTGTTTCTTTTCAAGACTCCATCTCTACCCCTTCTCTCACTTGTGGTGTTCCACAGGGTTCTGTCATAGCACTGCTCCTTTTTAACATCTTCTTTGCTCCCTTGGCCACTATCATTCAGCAGCAGGGTATCAATGCATACTACTATGCGGACAACATCCTGCTGTTTTTTCACATAGTCTCTAGCTCACCTAACCTGTTGGTGCTTAATAACTGTCTCTCTTTGGTAGCAGCATGGCTGCATGATAACTGTTTGAGCTAAATCCATCTAAAATGTCAGTGTCATGGCTGACAGATTCACCTTCATCCTCATCGGTCTCTCCCACATTTGGTACTCTTCTGATACCCCTGGTTTCTTCTATGCACTACCTTGGGGTTATCTTAGATACTCCCCTTTCCTTTCAGGATCACATAAATACAGTAGTTAAACGTTGCTTCTAATCTTATGCTAAATGCAATCCATCTGTTCTTGTCTCTCAGATTCCTCACTTCTCACCCTTCTCCTTATTTTGGTCATTACTTGCTTAGATTACTGTAATGTTTTATAAGCTGGTTTACCTCTCTATCAAGTCAAGCACTTACAGTTCGTCCAAAATACAACTGTCCGTCTTTTCCACCCTGCCTCCAGATTTGATCATGTCTCTCCACTACTCATTAAATCGCACTGGGGTCCTGTGACTCATCGAATCCAGTACAAACTCATCACACTTTCACACAAGGTTCTACATTCTGGGGTCCCTGCTTATCTTTTTTCTCTGCTTATACCATATGCGCCTCCTTGGCTTTTACGTTCTATTCATGGCCTCCATCTGCATTTGCCCTCACCCTCTCAAGCTCTCTATGAAAACACCAGACATGTGGCTTATTATTTTTTAGGTCCTCACCTGTGGAATTCCCTTCCAGGAAATATTAGGCTTGAACTCTGCATTAAAAGCACATCTTTTCAAGCTCGCTTTTGATCTGCCCTCTTGATTGGTCATGGCTTCTGCACATTCACCTTGACCCTATGCTTTCCTAGTCTCCCCCCCTCCCAACCTCCCTATCCTATCATGATTTTAATTGGAGTTCTTGTTTTCTTACTTTTGATTTTAGTTTGTCATTTGTAAACCTATTGGTATATTGAAGGGTAGTATATCAAGCTTTTAATAAACCATAAACCATAAAACATATCATGACAGTCATGAACTTTACTCCTAAGCTAGGGTATGTGGAGTATGGTCTCAGTTTCTCAGATCTACTAACACTGTAGTACTTGCATCGTACCAGAGAGTCTCATTCTGGAGTTAATAAGATGTAATCTATTTAGGCAGCCTATCAAGGTGTTCTTGGAAGGTTCTCTTAGTCAAACCCATGACACCTAACATGATAGGAAATATTCTGTATCTCTCGGCCCCATTTTGCTGGTCTCTGATTGCATTTCATGGTACTTGAGGATCTTCTCTCTCTCCACATGATTCATAGAAAAATCGCTTGGCACTGACACTTCTGTTATCAATGCAGTTCTTGTATTTTTCTCCTTTACCACTATATCATTTTAGCAGTTGGAATGGGAATGTCCCAGGTTATGGTAACCTCTTCATTCTCTGACCCAATGTTTTTCTGGTACAGAGATGTTGCAGCATTTACAGTTTCCAATGGATCTCTTAGTGTCGACCCTTATTGCAGTTTTTAATAACTCCTGTCTCTCCAGCCCCTCTCTCTATTTCTCCTCCAGCCTATATTAATTTCCTATTTCTTCTTATCCTCTTTGAGCACAGAATAAAATTAAATTATATGTTCCTAGTTTTCCAAGTATCAACCAGGATTGGTCTTTTTTGGAATTTGAAGAAAGATTTAGAGTTCAACATCGTGAACGTCCTTTACTTCGTATTTCACTTTTTGTCTGGAGGTAAATCTCAGTTGTTTATGGGTAGTGTGATAAGGAAGCTTATCAGGACCCAGGAGACAGGGATAAAGAGAAGGAATTCACCCTTATCAAAAGACCTATTTTACAAGGTCAGAGACACAAAGCTCCATTTACACCTAGAAAGCAGGTATTTCCTAGCTGCAATAGGTTGCAGAATGCCCCTAGTGGAGAAAAGGAGAGGGAATACAGGCCCAGGGTAAGGAACCCTTACGTCACTGAAGTCCCCAAGTGCTCAGCTGCCACGAGGCAGTTTGATCTCCAGCACCTGAGAGGAGAAGGGGTGGGGCTGGAGCCTGAGAGGTTTAAGACTAGGTCAGATTATCCAGAGAGGGAGAGGAGTAGGAATGCTTACTGGAAGAGGAATGGAGCTGGAACACTAAGAACAGCAGGAACAAGGAACACAAGTTGGAGGACAGGACGAGGAAGCTCAGGTGAATGGTGGCCAGAGCATGAGAGAGGAGAAGCTGATACAAGCTTTGACTCAGGTAGGAACATTAGAAGCTTGTCTAATTTGGAGCACTACAGAGTTGCAAGAGATAGCTTTTGCCCTAACGGGAGGCAGTCAGCCAAGCCCTCTGAGCCAGACATGAAGGTAGAGCCTATGCAACTGGGTGAACAAGACCTAGCTGTAGAAGAAGAAGACTCATACATGGATTGCTCTTTATGCCAGTCTTCAAATACGGAGGGTTTGGAAGGGAGTCAACCGTAAGGAAAACCTCCAGAGTTCGGTAACCCTGACAGCCTGTTGATAACTTGTGAAAGTCCTGTATTAAAAGGAGAAATACCTTTTAGCTGAGCAAGCTGAAGCTTTCTAATTAAAACCTGTGGAACAGCTGCTAGCCAGTGCAGTACACAGCCTGAAGCCATGCTGACGGTGAAAGTAAGAAAAGCTTTGATTTTGTTTTCACTATTCCTAAAAACCTTGCATAGAGAATTGTTTGCCTAGGAAGAGTTTGACTTCTTGTTGAAAGTTTTTACTGTGCTTAAGGAGACAAACAGCCGGGAAGGGTTCTGGACTGAGAGAAAAGAAACTTGCTTTAGGAAAAGCTGTTTCTGTTTGTTTTTAGCAGCACTGCTAGCCATGTCTGGTAGCACTAGCTAGTGAAAGGACATTCCTGTATGCTAAAGAACATTATAAGCTGTTTTGTTTTGAGTTCAGTTATATCCTGATCTATTCTTTGAAAGAATCCTGGAGAAACAATCCAAAGGTGTTAATTTATGACCCTAGCGTTTACCCCATCAATAAATTTCTGTTAAAAGCCTTACCACTCAAAGCCAACTACAATTGTGTTTTTTTTTTACCTGAAGCCAAGTACCTCCTGACTGAACTATCTTTCCCATGAGGTATTACAAGGTAGCCAGTCAGGTAAAGGCTAAATGGTGAATCTCTCCTATGACAAGCACGCCCCTCCACACTGTCTGTAAGGGGCTAAGGGCGTGACAGTGGCGTAGTTCTTGGATTTTTTACACTTAAGGGTACCAGGAATTTCACTAAGGATAGACAGTTGCGAGGTTTTCAAGCCAAAGCAGGTGGAAGCAGAATTTCCCTGACGGACTTGATGAGCAGAAGAGGTGATCCAGGAGCAGTTCCTGAGGAAAAGACCCCGTATAAGCGAGAGTCAACGCCTGAATAAGGTAAAAGATACCTGGGCGTAACCAGTTTTGGATTGAGGAAAAAGTCTATGCTGAGGCATTTAAAAGGGGGCATATAAAAAAAAAAGAAAAGCTGTTGTGTGGTGCCGCCCTTGGTGGTTTTTTTTTTCTCTTTTTTTTTGAAGGTAACAAGTTATGGATCCTAAGGAGCTCGTGAGCTGGATGGCGGCCCAGTTCACACGTCAGCAGGAGCTGGCACAACTGGCACAGGACAGTGCAATCGCTGCCATGAGGGAACAGCAAAAACCAGTTCTTGACTTAGTCGAAGCTTTGATTACGTTCCGGAGCCAGGGAGGCGGAGGAGTACCGGTTCCAGCAGGACCAGCTACACCTCATGTGGACAGTATGGGTGACTTTCAGGGTACTGGGGCATTTAGCTTTGGCAAACTTACCCCAGAGGACAATATAGATGATTTTCTTGAATCTTTTGAAAGAGTGGCTCAGGCTCTAGGTTGGCCGGAGACCCAGTGGGCAGTGCATCTGGCTATATCTTTAACCGGAGAGGCGCTTGCCGCATATAGAGCCATGCTGGCAACCCAAGCTTTAGATTATAAGGCTGTACAGAGTGCCATTAAGAACCGCTTAGGGTTAACTGCCACAGTGTACCGACGCATGTTTAGAGCCACAGTCCTGAGAGTTGGCGAGACGCCAAAAGCCTTAAGCCAGAGGATTCGTGGATTAGCACTGAAATGGCTGGCTCCTGAAGGGAAAAATGTAGAAATGATTATGGATTTGATAATGTTAGAACAATTTATGGCAGCAGTGCCAAACGATTTACAGTCCTTTCTCATCCAGCAGAATTGCCAAAGCATGGGAGAGGCAACCCTTTTGTCTGAACGTTTTATGGAAGCTGAATTAGCTTATCAGCAAAAGGGTAACACTCTGAAAATAGGTGCTGAGGTGGGTTTTGCTGCATCAGAAAAAAAGAATGGAAAGGATACTGAATTTGGAAGTGTTTGTATGCCTACCCAAGATGGGAAGTGGGCTAGGAAAAAATGTTTCCAGTGTGGGAAATGGGGTCACTTGCAGAAGGGTTGCAAAGCCCGCACTAACCTAATGGGTACCTGTATAGAACGGCCTGGAGAAGGTTTCCTTTTAACGGCTGACATACAAGGGATTACTACAAATGCACTTTTGGACTCTGGTGCGGACCAAAGCATGTTATCTAAAAGGCTTTGGTGAGCAATAGAGGCCCAGAATAACACCGAGCATAGAAAGCCCGACAATAATGTACGAATTAGATGCATTCATGGGGCTGCTTCATTTTATCCTACGTATAAGTTAATGGTCAAGGGTTTAGGGGTGCAGAAAGAGATCCCAATGGCAGTGGTTCCCAAGAGACTGGCCCCAATTCAAACAGGGATTAGAGGAAGGCTTAGGGCAAAAGAGTGGCCTTATATCCACCCGATCCCAGTCTAGGGCCAATACCCAAGAAGATGAGACCCAAGCAGAGTCACTAAGAGATTTACCTTCACACAATGACATGGTGACTTCCCCATCTGAAAAAGTTAAGAAGGGGAAAGCACAAAAACGTCATGAGAGGCATTGTAGGGCACAGGGAAAGGCTAAGATGGAGTTTAGCCAAGGTTTACCCTGGGTGCCAGCCGAAATAGTAGAAAAGTTTCCAACCTTTCCCCAGGAACAGCGAGCAGATCCGGCTCTCACTCGAGCGTTTGAGTATGCCCGAGTGGTATGGGATGTCCTTCCCAGATTCCTGCTGGACAACAAGATATTGTATTGAGAAAGTCAGGACCCCCGTACTGGAACGATCAGAAAGCAGCTAGTGGTACCCAGAACTTTTAAGGGGCTAGTTTTGAGACTTGCCCATGATCATCCAGTGGGTGGCCATAAAGGGGTGCAGGGAACATTAGATCAGATTCTGATACGCTTTTATTGGCCTGGCATTTTTAAAGAAACCGCCCGGTTCTGTGCCGCCTGCCCAGCGTGCCAGCGAGTTACAGCTGCACGACCCCCAGTTGTACCTCTGAATCCAACACCCATCATATCAGATCCCATAGGGCGTATCACTATAGATATAGTAGGTCCACTGGTTAAAACACCCCGTGGTTTCCAGTACAACTTAGTCATGGTGGATCAGGCTACCAGGTTTCCCTGGGCCGTTCCTTTATGAAATATCTTGGCAAAAACAATAGCTTTAGAATTGGTAAAGTTGTTTTATGAAATAGGCTTCCCCAGAGAAGTGTTAACAGACCGGGGGACCAACTTTGTATCAAAGTATTTGGCCCAGGTCTGGGATGCTTTCGGAATTCATCACGTAAAAACATCCGCTTATCATCCCCAGTTGAACGGTTTGGTGGAGAGGTTAAACCAAACCTTAAAACAAATGTTAAGAAGAGGGTTAGCAGGAAACATGGAGGAATGGGACATGTTGTTGCCTTTTGTCCTATACACTTGCCGGGAACGGATTCAGATTTCCCTGTGCGTATCTCCCTATGAGCTGATGTACGGTCGAGCCCCTCGTGGTCTTTTAGACATATTAAGGGAGCAGTGGTTAGACCCGGAACAGGAGGGCAAGGGAGTTCCTCAATTTTTACGGGACTTAAGAGCATGTTTAAATAGGGCCTCACAGGTAGCTGAGAAGAATCTAGAGGACAGTCAAGTGCGCCAGAAGGAGTGGTACAACCGAAGGGCCAAGCCTCGCCGGTTAAGTCTTGGAGAAAAAGTTCTGGTGCAGGTAGCAGGCGCCACACCCAAGTTTGAAGTAGAGTGGAAAGGGCCTTGGAAGGTGGTCAAGCAGGTGAGCCCAGTGTCTTATGTGGTAGAAAATACTAAGGGACGCAGGCAGACTTACCACATAAATGTGCTTAGGTCTTGGCAAGAGAGATCTGTGACGGATAATATCCCCAGCGCAGAACAGCCGGCAGAAAAACTGCACAAAAATAACAATGCTCTCTCAGGAATTAAAGGACTGTTCGGAGGGACACTCGCAACCTCCGCCAGCCCGAAATAACTTGAGCAGGGGGGTATGTGATAAGGAAGCTTATCAGGACCCAGGAGACAGGGATAAAGAGAAGGAATTCACCCTTATCAAAGGACCTATTTTACAAGGTCAGAGACACAAAGCTCCATTTACACCTAGAAAGCATGTATTTTCTAGCTGCAATAGGTTGCAGAATGCCTCTAGTGGAGAAAAGGAGAGGGAATACAGGCCAAGGGTAAGGAACCCTTACGTCACTGAATTCCCCAAGTGCTCAGCTGCCACGAGGCAGTTTGATCTCCAACACCTGAGAGGAGAAGGGGTGGGGTTGGAGCCTGAGAGGTTTAAGACTAGTTCAGATTATCCAGAGAGGAATGGAGCTGGAACACTAAGAACAGCAGGAACAAGGAACACAAGTTGGAGGACAGGACAGGAAGCTCAGGTGAATGGTGGCCAGAGCATGAAAGAGGAGAAGCAGATACAAGCTTTGACTCAGGTAGGAGCATTAGAAGCTTGCCTAATTTGGAGCACTACAGAGTTGCAAGAGACAGCTTTTGCCCTAACGGGAGGCAGTCAGCCAAGCCCTCTGAGCCAGACATGAAGGTAGAGCCTATGCAACTGGGTGAACAAGACCTAGCTGTAGAAGAAGAAGACTCATACATGGATTGCTCTTTATGCCAGTCTTCAAATACGGAGGGTTTGGAAGGGAGTCAACCTTAAGGAAAACCTCCAGAGTCCGGTAACCCTGAGAGCCTGTTGATAACTTGTGAAAGTCCTATATTAAAAGGAGAAATACCTTTTTAGCTGAGCAAGCTGAAGCTTTCTAATTAAAACCTGTGGAACAGCTGCTAGCCAGTGCAGTGCACAGCCTGAAGCTGTGCTGATGGTGAAAGTAAGAAAAGCTTTGATTTTGTTTTCACTATTCCTAAAAACCTTGCATAGAGAATTGTTTGCCTATGAAGAGTTTGACTTCTTGTTGAAAGTTTTTACTATGCTTAAGGAGACAAACAGCCGGGAAGTGTTCTGGACTGAGAGAAAAGAAACTTGCTTTAGGAAAAGCTGTTTCTGTTTGTTTTGAACAGCAGTGCTAGCCGTGTCTGGTAGCATTAGCTAGTGAAAGGACTTTTCTTTATGCTAAAGAACATTATAAGCTGTTTTGTTTTGAGTTCAGTTATATCCTGATGTATTTTTTGAAAGAATCCTGGAGAAACAATCCAAAGGTGTTAATTTATGACCCTAGCGTTTACCCCATCAATAAATTTCTGTCAAAAGCCTTACCACTCAAAGCCAACTACAATTGTGTTTTTTTTTTATCTGAAGCCTAGTACCTCCTGACTGAACTACTTTTCCCATGAGGCATTACAAGGCAGCCAGTCAGGTAAAGGCTAAATGGTGAATCTCTCCTATGACAAGCACGCCCCTCCACACTGTCTGTAAGGGGCTAAGGGCGTGACAGTAGTCAATGCATCTCTTTGTTTTAGCAATAACTTTAGGTGCTACATTTTGTACTATCTGTAGTCCTGAGTTTGATTTTTTTTATCCAAACCCAAGTATACCAGATTGCAATAGTCCAATTGAGTGATATCCATAGCCTGCATAATATTTTGTGGATTATCTTTAGATAAATAGGTTCTAATATGTCTAATTAGACATAAATTTGAGTAAACAATTTAGTGACCTTGGTAACTTGTTTCTCCTTTGTTAATCTAGGATGAAGAATTACCCCAAGACCTCTTAGTTCGGACTCTAATTTGATAGCCACACCATCAATGCAAGGCTTAATCCTTGGGAACTCAATGTCCCCTTTCCCAACTCATAGTATCTTGGTTTGTAAAAGGGGGTGCTTGTTATGAAGGTACCACCATCTTGGCAAGTATGCAAATTAACTGTCTTGCAAAGGATTGTGGTTATTGAAGTCCATTCACACAAAGCTTGCCTTTTTAGAATAATGAAAACTCTTGTAGTTGGTCGAGTGTAGACAAAATTAGAGTTTATTTATTGGGTGATTATCCCACACACAGATATGCTTGGTAACACCTTCCAGATAACTTCTCCAGGGTTTTATTCAACACAAAATAAGGCAACTGAAATATCTTATGCAAATAAGAATCAGAGTCCTTTATAGAACAGAAAGGCTTCTTTCAGCCACTGCTAATAAACTCCTTAGCAGTGCTGTGGAAAAACAAATCAAAGAGGGAAACTTCTTTATACAAAAGCACTGCTCACTTTCTCCATACAGAAAAGAACTTTTTAATCCTACGTATGCACGGCTTGTGCTGGGCTCTCCCCCACCAACAGGTGACAATTAACTGCAATCAGCAGCTTGATTTCAGCACACGTGCAAAACTTTCCCAAAAGCTTTTTCTTTTGGACAAAACTTTATGGGAAGCCAATATTCAGAATGTTTCCTTTTGATGTTTGCTCTGATATTTAGGATTTTCCTAAAATAACAACTTATTCAAAGAACAGTCCATATAATTATCCTCTGTATCAGATATTGAACCTTGCTCTTGAAATTGCATAGATTCTGTTTCTCCGTCTGACTCAGAGGGCTTTAGGAACTGACCTCTACACGGAGAGAAACTGTTTCCCTGCTGTTTGTACTGCTCAAAGCTAGAGAAATGTTCACAGTTCCTACATGAATCCAGGCAAGCGTCAGGCTGCTTCTTCTGGTATTCTGGTCAGTATGCAATAGAGCTTTTGTGTCCTGTCCTCCAGTTGGTATCTCTGGACCTCAGGATCTTTTCTCCAGACGTCCTCCAAGAGGTATGTGGACTCCTTTCTTCCTTAGCTGCAACAGTCCTCTTCCTAGGTGTTGCTTGAGGGTCCCTGGCTGTGGATTTACAGACCTCTGGCTTTCTCCAGTCCTCTGAACCTTTCCCCCAGGTATCTCTCCTGGCATATGTATTGCTCTGAGCTCCTCTCTTGGACCATCTGCTTCCTTGACCTTGTTCCTTCAGGTTCCGGTTGTTCTTCTTTCTGTTCTTTGGATTCCCCTTCTCTGTCTCCGTCTCCTTCTGTCTTCCTGAAGATTCTCCTCTAGCTTTAAAGGGCTTAGATTGCAACTCCACCCTTGCATTCTTCAGGTGTTGTGGATTAAGCATTCTTCTAGGGGCTGTTTGATTAGGGATGACATAATGCTTTCTCTGATTAGACTCATGCTTTTCCACTCTAGCTCCCCTAGGGACTTTCTGCCTACTAGTGCATTCTGGAACATGTAGTCTTTTAGGGAAACAAGCTGTCTTATTTCTATAACCTGCCAGCACAGGTCCCTTGATCAGAGTAAATTCTCCTCTTTTGTCATTACTCCCTGAGCTTTGATAAGCTTCCTTATCACAGGTTTTATAAGGATTAATTTTCAAACCATTTTGGCTTATCCATAACTTGGATCTTTCCATGATATAACCAATCGTAATATAAGATTCATTCATCGTGTTATTGACAGGGATGAATATTTGTTCTTCATCCACATAAGAAAACTGAAGTAGACTCAAATCATTGAACAGTCTATTCTATGCTGAAATATAAATGATAAACAAAACTGATGAGATTTAGACATGCATACCTGAATTCAGAACCTCCCTGCATGTCTCCACCCTTATCCATATCTGTAACTGCTCCAGGACATGTCTAGCCTTGAAAAAGTACTATCTCTGCCAGCAATACATGTGGAGGGTGTGGAGAAGATGGTATGATATATCCCTATTACAATTCACAGTCAAAATGATCATTGCTAGTAAAGAAATATCAAGTTTGCAATTGTCACTATGTGCCCTTGCAGAATGGCTGGTTGGGACATGTCCACGGGTGAGCATACCATTGCGGGGAAGTCTATTAGACATCCCTGTAGATTTCCACATTGGGGATATCCATGTTACTGAAATTGTGCCTGAACTTGGATAAGACTGGCCTTTTTGGGCATGTTTTCACTTAGAAGACCCCGACTGAGCCTGGACATCATTTCTAAATGTGCCTATAATTGTCTTTGTTTGCTGCTATACACATACAGTGGTTGTTGTGTGCTTATGTATATTTTCTGTATTTATGCTCATTGTCCCTTACTTGATTTGCAGCTTGTCGTGCTGTGAGGGTCTGTGTACATCGGTGATGCTGAAACTAAGCTATTGATAGCTTTATTACTGGCAGGGTCTCTCAAGATGGACAGGTCTCAGCGGAAGTGCCAGACTAAGAAAAACCACCCATCTGGGCATTAGCAGAATGCAACGGTGTTGGTGGCGGAGGACCACATATCTGTGACAATGGCAACAACACTAGCATTAACTGTGCGGAAGAAAGACCTGGCAATCTACTTCCCTATCTTGCCACAAAAACCCAAAGGACATTCACAGCAAAGCAAATTGCACTATAGTGATGGAAGATGAGACCCTCAGCCCTCAGGTTGTTAGACACTCAACACTAAAGAGGTTGAAAACATTATTGCCTCTGTTAACCCCAGCACTGCACCTAATGACCCCTGTCCAGCCAGCTGGATCAAAGAGCTTCGCCATGACATAAGCAACATCCTGGCTAACATACTGAACCAGTCCTTTATCACTGGATCATTCCCGCAGAGTCTCAAAAGCACCTCTATCAAGCCCCTACTAAAAAACAACAAACTAGACCCTTCGAAAGTAGAATCCTTCAGACCAATATCGAGCATCCCACAGCTTGCTAAGATCATCTAAAAAGCCGCTCAACAACAAATCCAGCAACATATCGACACCGAAGCACCGTTGGATCCTGTCCAACACGGATTCAGGGAAGCACACGGAGTAGACACTGTCCTCACAACCCTGTTCAACGATCTGATCACAGGAATCAACAACATACAACAAGGCTTTGTCCTCATCTTCCTGGACATATCTGCCGCCTTCGACTCGGTGAGCCATGACATACTTATACAACGCCTAAAAGAAAAGGGGATCCAAAGCACAGCACTAAAATGGTGTGAATCCTACTTATCTAATAGGTGGCAACAAGTCAAGGTTGGCCAAGCATCTTCCAAACCATTTCTGCAAACACAGGGAGTTCCCCAAGGATCGTCCTTATCATCCCTGATGTTCAACATTTATATGCAGCCGATATGTGACTTGATTCGATCCTTCAACGTAAAGTGCCTGGCATACGCTGATGACATCCTCCTTTACATGCCGTTCTTGATAGACCAACCAGTGCTCTCCCCAATCATTAACTGCTTCGAAGCAGTAGCCAATTGGCTATTATCACAAAACTTACGGATCAATCACAGTAAAACAGATGTCCTATTTGTCACAAAGAACCTCAAATTCATACCTCCTTCATCACTACGTGTCAACAATGTAGAATTGAAGTCCAAATCCACAATCCGTTACCTCGGCATCACCCTGGACCAGCACCTGAACATGACAACGCATATCAAAAACATCACAAAGGCAATATACCATAAAATCAGAACTCTACGTCACCTCCGACACCTACTGGACTTCACAGACTATCGGACAACCTTCCAGGCACTAGTCCTTCCACATGTCGATTTTGCAAACATCATCCTGCACGGCCTCCCACAATCAACTTTAAACCCCCTCCGCTTAGCCTTGAATGCAGCCGCAAGAGTCCTCTCCGGATCGTCAAGATCCGACCACATAACACCCATCATGAAAGAATTGCATTGGCTACCTCTACATGCCAGGCTCCAATACAAATCATTGGTCCTCACCTTCAAAGCCCTAAATAACTACCCCCCTACACCAATCAGCAAACTAATTCATGGCACCCCAGAAAACAGAAACAGAAGATCTACTGCACGGAACACATTAGCAGTCCCTAAGTTAATGACTAAGTGCACAAAAGCTACCTCCAACAGAGCCTTCTCATTATTTGCCCCTTCAAACTGGAATGCACTCCCCCACGAAATCCGTGGAATAAAAAGCCTCATCCTATTTAGAAAAGCCATAAAGCTCCACCTGTTCACAAAATGCTACTCAGAAACCTCCAGCGATAGAAGCACAACCAACAACCTGCAAACTTCCCCCACACACCAGTCGCCCCTGCACGTCAACACTACAAATAATAGGTAGTCCCCCAAACCCTACCAACCTTCACAAAACTAATGCAATACCCAGTTACATTAGAGCATTGTACATAGTTCGAGTTAATATGTATTTAGTTTCCCCGTTTTCTCCCCCATGTTCAATTCCCTGTTATTTGTAAACTCAATGTTATTTGTATACATTGCAGTATTCTTGTTCGATGTACACCGCGCTGATTTTAATAGCGCGGTATAGAAGAAAATGTTAAATAAATAAATAAAATAAATAAATAACACGCTACTGGGGATGAGCTGAAGACTTTTCATGTGTTGAATCATAGCCCCCAGGACGTCTGAATGCTGATGTAGCTGCATTTGAAATGAGAATCAGAAGCTGCAAAGATGTCTTACATACTGGGACATGGAACATATGAAGCATGAATTAAGGGAAGTTGGAGATGGACAAGAATGAAATGGAACATGTAAAACTTGATCTGTTGGGTGTCAGCGAACTAAAATGGACTGCCATCAGGCACTTTGCATCTGATGATCATATGGTATACTATGCTGGAAATGAAAGACAAAGAAGAAATGGTGTGGCATTTATAATTAATAAAAACCATGCTATCAGTGAGCACTTAGTTTGTATTCATCTATGAGGAATGCCCATCAACATGACTATTATTCAGGTATATGCCCCAACAACAGCTGTAGAAGAGGAAGAAGTTGATAAGTTCTATGAACAAGTGCAAGCTGAAATTGACAGAACATGCAAACAAGATGTCCTGATAGTCATGGGTGACTGGAATTCAAAAGTTGGCAACAAAGAAAAAGGCAAAATGGTTGGAAAATACAGAAGAATTCTGCAAGACCAATGATCTATTCATCTCAAACACCTTCTTCCAGCAACACAAGTGGCAACTGTACACATGGACTTCACCCAGTGGATTGTACAAAAGTTAAATTGACTACATGTGTGGAAGTCAATGATGAAAAAGCTCAATAACATCAACAAAGCTGGAGCAGATCACCAAATACTAGAATGCACACTCAAGCTAAAGCTGAAAAAGAGCAAGCCACTTACGCATGTAGCAAAATATGACCTTGAGAGTATACCACCAGGATTTAAAGACTGCCTGCAAAGTCTATTTGCTGCTTTGGATACAAATGAGAGAACACCAGAAGAGTTACTATATGGGATGACATCAAAGAAAGTGAGAAGTCTCTAAAAAAGGTGAAAAAGCCAAAATAGACAAAATGAATGACTGAAGAAACTCTGAAAATTGCCCAGAAACACAAAGAAGCTACAGCCAGAGGAGAAAGAGAGGAAATCGCAGACCTCAATAGAGATTTTCAACATGCAGCAAAATGAGACAAGGAGAAGTACTACAATGGCACATGCAGTGAAATAGAATCAGAAACTATTAGAAGAACAGGATCAGCTTTCTTAAAGCTATGAGAATTAAAGAGAAAATTCCAGGATCAAGGATTCATGCTAAATGATGCTGATAAGATCAAGAAAAGATGAAAAAATATACAGTAATTGCACCATAAAGATTAAGGGGACCAACAGCCATCATTGGTGATGAAAGAAGAAGTCAAAGCAGCATTGAAAGCATTATCAAAGAACAAAGCACCGGACATTGATGGCATTCTGATTGAAGTATTACAGCAACTAAATGCAGCTGTTACCATACTTACAAGGTTCTGCCAGGAAATTTGGAAGACAACATCATGGCCAACTGACTGGAAAAGATCTGTGTTTATACCAATACTCAAGAAAGGTAATCTGACTGATTTTGAAAATTATTGCAGAATTACTCTGATTCCACATATCAGCAAGATTCTACTCAAGATCATTCAGCAGAGACTACAACCATACCTGGAACGAGAACAGCCTGATGTGCAAGCAGGGTTCAGGAAAGGGCGAGGAAAGAGAGACATCACAGATATGAAATGGATCCTTGGAAAGATAAAGGAATACCAAAAGGATACCTATATGTGTTTTATTGATTTACAGCAAGGCCTTTAACTGTGCAAATCAGGGGAAACTCTGGGCCACGTTAAGAGCATGGGTATACCAGAACACCTGATAGTTCTCTTGCACAACCTTTACAAGCAACAGTTCAAATGTAACAAAGAGAAACAGAATGGTTTAAAATTAGCAAAAGTGTACAACAAGGCTGCATACTTTCCCCCTACCTGTTTAATTTATATGCAGAACAAATCATCAGAGAAACAGTACTATATGAAGACAACAGAGGTGTGAAGATTGGTGGAAGATTCACCAACAACCTTCACAATGCTGATGATACCACAATGCTGGCTGAAAGTGAAGACGATATGAAATATTTGCTTCTCAAGATCAAGGAACAAAGTCTTAGAATGGGCCTGAACCCTAATGTTAAGAAGACAAAGATCCCAATCGTTGATGGAGATACAATTTAAATAGCTGACAACTTTAACCTGCTTGAATCAATATAATCAATGAAGAAATGACAAACAGTCAAGAAATCTGATGATGCATTGCTCTTAGCAGAATGGCTATGAAGGACCTAGACAAGATTCTCAAGGGCAGAGACATCTCTCTCCATACAAAGGTTCGACTTGTCAAAGTCATGGTATTTTCAATAACATCATATGATGTGAAAGTTGGACAGTAAAAAAAATAGACAGGAAGAAATTCAATGCCTTTGAATTATAGTGCTGGTAAAGAATACTGTGTATACCATGGAATGCCCAAAGAACAAACCAGTTGGTAATAGAGGAGATCAAACCAAAACTTTATTTAGAAGCTCAGATGACAAGACTTTGACTTTCATGCTTTGGACACACCATGTGACGAGAGAGATCATCAGAGAAAGACATCATGCTTGGCAAGGTTGAAGGTCAATGTAGAAGAGGAAGGCCAGCAATGAGATGGATCAATATAGTAACAGCAGCTGTGGATGCCGCTCTATCAACAATGAGCCGCCTGACTGAAGACCGAACATAGTTTAGGACAACTATCCAGAGGGTTAACATGAATCATCACCGACTCGATAGCACTTAACAAGAACAATAAAGCGCTTTTTATAACCTATATGCATAAGTTACAGCTTTGGAAAAGCAGGCCGTACTTATGCATATGAGTAGCATTGTAGTCAGCACTTATATTTATATTTAGTGGTGCCTTGCTTATAGTAAAGTGCTGGTCCTGTTGCTTAACTTTATATGGTGTGCAGCCACTTTCAATATCACGTTCTGGGTTGTTTTGTATAGGCTTAAAAGTAGATGCATAACTTTGTAGTCTACTGAAAAAATTAGGGGCTAGACAAAATTAAGAAAAAAGAAGCAAGATCTTATTATTGATTTATACAAGACTTCAAAGTCTTAAATACTAAAACATTTCTTGTGATTTTTGTTATCCTTTCATATTGTCTGTGATTTTGAACTGAAAATATGGATGGTCTTTTGGCTCACATCTAAAGGGGCTTGTATACAGTTTTTGAACCTGAGTAGGAAAAGGGCTTTCTGCATCTCTTTTAAGGGCTGTTACTGCAGGAAATGATTATGGAGAGGGCCAAATATAATCCTGCAAAAAGCAGTTCCATGGACACATCTATTTTGGCTTTCAACCCTAGCTGTTCATATTCTGTCTCCACAGCTGGTGTGTGCATGTTTACATTCAGTCTGTAAGTTAAGGCAAACTGCTTCTTTCAATGGTCCTGCAATCTTTGCTTCTATAGTTTAAATGTTGCATGATGTGACCTGTTCCCTCCAGTCTCCTTGAGACCATTTTGGCTTCATGCCTCAGTTGAAGATACAACCTTTGCCCCTATTGGTCAATTCCAGAGTCCCTAGCAGTGTGCCCTCTAAACTTTATGTGGGTGCACATGCACACAGATTATAAACTCTGTTCATATGACAAAACATAGAGTACAAGAAAAAATATAAATCTGAGGCAAATCTTAATTAGTTGTTATAAAGCAGAATAGAGAAACTAAACTATTCACATCTGAGTGGTCTTAGCAGCTCAGCATGACTCCCTAGCTTAAACTGTTGCTCTGCTTTAAGAACATAATAACATAAGATATGCCATACTGGGTCAGACCAAAGTTCATCAAGCCCAGTTTCCTATTTCCAACAGTGGCCAATCTAGCTCATAATTACCTAGCAGTTTCCCCAAAAGACACAGGTTCCACAATGCTAGTATTGGGTCAAGCAGTGGACATTCCTGGCCCCTTTAATAATGCTTTATGGACCTTTCCTCCAGGAACTTGTCCAAACCTTTTTTAAACCAGGCTGGACTAACAGCTTTTACTACATCCTCCAGTAGCAAATCCTAGAGTTTGATTATGCATTAAATAAAAAAATATTTTCTCTTATTAGTTTTAAATAGGTTACCCTGTAGCTTCATTGCATGCCTCCCAGTTTTTCTATATTCTGATGGCGTAAACAAACAATCTACATTTACCCGTTCCACTCCATTCATTAATTTATAGACCTTCCATCCCCTTTACCATTTTGTTGGCTCTTCTCTCTGTACCTTTTCTAATAATGCTATATCCTTTTTACGATACGGCGACCAGAATTGCACACAATATTCAAGGTGCAGTCGCACCATGGAACAATACAGAGGCATTATAATATCTCTTTTTTTACTCTCCATTCCTTTCCTTTTGATATCTAGCATTTTATTTGCTCTCTTGGCTGCCGTTTCACACTGGGTGGAGAGTTTTAACATGTTATCCACGATGACACCTACATCTTTTTTCTGAGTGGTGGTTCCTAATGTGAAACCTTGCATAGTGTAACCATAGTTTGGGTTTTTCTTTCCTAGGTGCGTAACTTTGCACTTGTCCACTTTAAATTTAAAATACTTTGTTCACCTGAAGCTTAATTAATCTCAGATCCTTAATGTATGCCTGATGAGGATAAACAGCTGCACCTGAGAGTGAATATGGCACCTTCTTTCCTTTCAGAGGTTTAAGTATCTATCAACCTACTATTATCCCAGGGGTGGGTGGGTGGGTGTTGGGGGAGAGAGGGAGGGAAAAAAGACTTATTAAAAGCTGGCTGCTATACAGCACCCTGTCCTGTGCTTGTAAGGTAATCTGTGACCAATTTCCTGGATGATTCACACAGCCCTTGCTTGGATAGAGGGAGTCTTGGGTTTTTATTTTAACCAGAAAGCTCTCTGCTGTGTTTTAAATTTAAACTGAAAGCTCTTTGCTGCTATTAGACCCTGACTAAGTATTACATTTAAACTAGAAGCTCTCTGCTGGGTTTTAAATTTAACCAGAAAGCTGTTTGGATTCCATCAATCTCATAGCACTATAATATTAATCATAGATTGTTGTCATGGATTCCAGCAGTGTTCCCTCTAAGCTGCACAAGAATGCTGCTGCGCACAAACTTTTAAGTGCTGCAGAGAACCAAGCTTTCATTGATGGTAACTTCTACCCTGCTTTCGGCACCAACTCTGCCTTGCTGCTCACCACACTCCCTGCCACTTCTGCCCGGGGTTGCGGAAGTAGGAGGGCTGATAGCTCAACTCGATAAAATTGTATTATTATTAAGATAATAATAATAAACATGTAATAATTTACTGAGTTTTCTTCCCTTATGAAGCTATGATTAGGCTTTTTAATCAATATCTTCCATTGCACACAGTTGCTCACATATTTGGTCAGTGGAGTTTTTTGCACATGAGCTGAAACCTTTGCAGCCAAGCCATCAGTCCTTAGGTGGAACATTGGTCTCAAGTCCTTTTGGGTGATCTTTTGAACATCTCCCTCTTGTGAAAAAAGTTTCATTATGTTTATTGTTTATTGTTTATTTCACATTTGTTATACCGCCCCCCATAACATCGGGGCGGTTTACAAAAACAAAATCAATAGCAATTATAGAAGAAGAAAAGAAGGAATTACAATAAATGATAGAGCAGGAAGAGAGTAAGGACAGAAGAGTCAAGAAAATAGAGTAATAGGAGCAAAATAATTAAAACTCAGGGGGGAAAGGCTAGGGAAAACAGATGAGTTTTAAGGAGGGAGCGGAATTTAGAGTATGATTCTTCTGTATGGAGGGCAGTGGGAAGGGAGTTCCAGAGAGATGGGGCTAAGTAGAAAAATGCTGCTTTCCTGGTAGATTGCAAGTGAGCTTTGGAGGGTGCTGGGAGGTGAAGGCGATTGATGTGAATGGACCGAAGACTGCGTGAGGGAGTATGATAAGTAAGCAGGTCTGAGAAAGCAAGGTACTCCACAACCTCTCTCCCTTTCCACCCTTGGAATCCACATCATTTTTCACTAGTTAACTCAGCGTCCAACCATAGACAGTTCATTTAACTCTACATTCATTAGTTTAGTTAATTCAATGCCTAGCCCTCCCTAATCAGCAATTCTGCAACTGAAGCAACTATAGGCTCTGTCTTTTTGTATTGGAGAGAATCAGTGTAGCACTCTTGATTTCAGCTAACTGCAGTAAGTTTGTTGTATATTGATTTGTAATAAACAGTTGTAAATGTATTTATTTATAGTATGTTTGCTTGTTATTAGGGCCGCTTCAACTCCTTATGGGGCCCTAGACAAATGTTTGAGAATAGGTCCCCCCATTCACAGTCCCCCTCCTGTTCTCTGCCCCTCACTCCCTTTGCACCCCCCCCCCCCCGGAGGAGCACAGTCAGTGGCCCTTTTTCTCCCTCAAGCCACTGGCAAGTGAAGTGAGTGGCAGTTTAGTGAACAGACCGGAAGCAGGAAGTCATCAGTCATCACTAAATTACTGCCCATTCCTCTTGCAAGCAGTCTGATAAGCAGAAGGGAGGAACAGAGCTGCTTTTACCTATGGGCAGTAGGGCAGCAGAACCTCCATTGTGCAGGGGCCCTGGGCAGTTGCCCCTTTTTCCCATAGATAAAAGAGGCCCTGTCTGTTATGCCACTTTCCAAGAACTTATCAAAAGCAATTTATTAAAGCGATAAGTAAAACTTTAAGAGTAAAGAGAGAGAAAAAGGAGGGGGGGGGGTTGGATAACAAGAACGTTTTTTGGGAAAGGGGAACATCTTAAAGGGAGGGAATTAGTGGGTGGAAGATTATGGGACATTACTGTTCACCTGCTCGCGGAAAGCTTAGAGTGGAAGTAAGGGCAATTATGGAGAAATGTACCAGAGGGATGGAGCACGAAAATAGAATGCAGAATATTGAGTGAACTCAAAGTAAGACCGGTTTGCTGGAGAGAGATATAAGAGGTTTTCATGCTGGGACTAGGTAAGATGGTTACAGAAGAGAATAAGATGGGTAGTGAAGTACGGATGGGGGCCAGTTTAGAAGTCTTTGTGTGAGATAAAGAGGATTTTAAATTGAATATGATAGGTGATAAGGAGCCAATGATGTAGAATATAAAGTGGAGTAAGACAGTCATATTTGTGAGAACCATGAGTAAGTTTGATGGTAATGTTTGAAATGTTTTGGAGATGTTTTAAAGAGTTAATGGAAACCCTAAATATACAACATTCCTCTAGACAAGTCATGCATGAGCTGCTATAGTGAGGGCATCTTGATTAAGATAAAATTTTAAGGGAAAGGGCCGATGAAGAAAGACAAATCAAGATTTAACAGTGGGAAAGGGTTCAAAGAGAAAGCCTAGAATTTTGAAAGAATCAGCCGGGATAAGGTCCTGACTTTGGAGATGAGATACTGCAGAGGGGCACGTATCACAGCCAGTAATCCACATTGCATGGGATTTGGAAACCTGAGTTTTAATTTATGGGGGGAAATCTAGGAGGCTATAGCTTTAAGACAGTTATTAAGCAGGGAGAGATTAGGGGAGTAAAGATTGGTTGGGAAAATGAGCTGAATATTTTCGTCATAGTAGTAGGCATTGACTCCTTGATTGATTTGGGCAGCTAATGGGCTAAGGAAGAGATTGAAAAGGGGAGGGGGGAAGAATAGCACCCTGAGGCATTCCACAGTAAAGTGAGTAAGCTGGAGATGTTGAGGAGTGAAAAGAAACCAATAAACATCTTTTGTTAAGAAAGCTAGTGCCATGTGGAGAAGTAGCCTACTGGTTAGAGCACTAGCAATCCTTGTGGCCTTGGGCAAGTCACTTAACCCTCCATTGCCTTGGAAGAAAGGCCTGACATTCCACTTCTGGTCATGCTACCAAGAAAACCCAGGTGCTTCTGGGATGCCAGGAGTCAGCGCTGACTTCAATGCACACATTGTTGTATACTTAATTCTGCTAGATGGTTCAGAAGAATGAGTTGTTGATGAGATCAAAGTAGTAAGGTCTAGAGAGACCAGGACAGCAGTTTTGCCATGGTCAAGGATGGAGTGAATGTTGCTTAAGAATGGCATTGGGAGTAGCTTTGGTACTGTGTCGCAGGAGGAAGCCTGATTATTTGGGTTGAAGTGCATTCTGAGTGTCAATGTATTATGTTAGATTAGTGAGGACTACTTTCTTTATAAGTTTAGATGAGAATGGGAGGTTAGAGATGGGTGTGAAGTTGGATGGATCTGAGGGGTCAAGGTTAGAGTGTTTGAGCTTAGGAGTGAGAGTCACATGTTTCCATGTAGGAGGTAGTTCGCCTTATTGACCATAGTGCAGATAATGTTGGAAATGCTCAGGGTAGGGTTTTTAATGAGTCAGGAAGGGTTGAATGGCAAGATTGTGAGCCACACTGTAGATAGTGTTTTGCTGATAAGAAAAGGGGCCAGTTTATTGAAAGAAGACCAGGTCAAAACAAAGGCAGGGAAGGGAGTGTCAGTAGAAGGAGAGAGAGGGGAAGATTGATATAGTGAGTGGGTCTTGGGCAGTGTCCATATTTGGTTTAAAGAAGGTGATAGATATATCTGCATCATGTTAGGAATTTGGAGGGATTGGGTGAGATTTGATATTACATTGAGAAGTTCTTTGAGTTTGTCTGATGGAGGAGTAATGGTTCTGCTTGGCTAGGTTAATGACTCTATGGTATTTGGGGGGCTGTTTCTTGTATACTGATAAAATGGAAGAGGATGGATGTTTTCACCAGCAGCATTTAGTTCTCCTCATATAGGATCTAAGTAGGTACAGACCTGAATGGTATCAGGTGTGCCGAGGTTTAGCCCTGGAGGGAATGAAATGATAAAGAGCAACTGTTCCTAAAGCTTGAGAAAGAAGATGGTTCCAAGAAGATATTTAGTATGAGATAGGAAGAGTGGGGAAGTTGTGTAGGAATTTATCACAGTATGTTTCCAAATTTTGGGGGTTAATAGGTTTAATATTTCTAGACCAGTAACCAGGGACGTTGGGGGGTGGTAAGGAAACAGGGATTAGAAGGGTAAAAGTGAGAAGAAAATGGTCTGTCCAGCAATAGGGATTGGAGATAATGTCTAGAAACATAGAAAGATGATGGCAGAAAAAGACCACATGGCCTATCTAGCCTGCCCTTCCATATCAACCACTACAACAAGCCCCGTTTTCCTTTAGAGATCCTCTGTGTTTGTCCCATGCTGTTTTGAATTCAGATACTGTCCTCATCTCTACCACCTCCACTGGGAGACTATTCCATGCATCTACCAGTCTTTCCGTAAAGAAATATTTCCACATATTACTCCTGAGTCTATCCCCTTTCACCCTCATCTTATGTCCCTTCATAGCAGATCTTGCTTTCAATCGAAAGAGGCTCTCCTCCTGTGCATTTATGCCACGGAGGTATTTAAATGTCTCAATCATATCACCTTTATCCCACCTTTCCTCTAAAGTATACATATTAAGATTCTTAAGTCTGCTCTCATATGCTTTATAATGAAGACCACTAACCATTTTAGTAGCCACCCTCTGCATCAACTCCAACCTGTTTATATCCTTTTGAAGTTGCGCACCAAAGACTTATACAGAGGCTACAGAGGCACTATCACCTTCTTTCTTCTGCTGGCCATTCCTCTCCCTATGCACCAAAGCATCCTTCTAGCTTTCACTGTTGCCTTTTCTAACTGTTTAGCTACTTTAAGATCATCAGACACAATCGCGTCTAGGTCTAGCTCTTCTTTTGTGTACAGAAGTACTTCACCCCCTATACTGTATCACTCTCTTGGATTGCTGCAGCCCAAATGCATGACCTTGCATTTTTTAACATTAAATCTCAGCTGCCAAGTTCTAGACCATTTTTCAAGCTTAGCTAGATCTCTCCTCATGTTATCTACACTTTCCTGGGTGTCTACTCTATTGCAGATTTTGGCATCATCCACAAAGAGACAAACCTTACCCAACAGCCTTTCAGCAATATCACTAAGATGTTTAAAAGAATCGGACCAAGGAAAGATCCCTGCGGCACACCACTGGTAACCTCCTTCTCCACAGAGTGAGCTCCATTTACCTGTACCCTTTATCATCTCTCACTCAACCAATTTCTAACTCAAGCAGTAACTTTAGGGTCCATCCCTTGGGTGCTCAGTTTGTTTATAAGTTGCCTGTGCAGAACAGTGTCAAAGGTTTTAATGAATTCTAAATACACCACATCTAGGGTTCTCCCTCAGTCCAACTCCCTAGTCACCCAGTCAAAGAAATCAATCAGATTTGTCTGACAAGACCTGCCTATGCTGAATCCATGCTGCCTCCGATCCGGTAATTCATTGGACTCCAGAAACCTCACCATTTTCTCTTTCAGCAGCGCTTCCAATAATTTACTCACCACCGAGGTTAAACTAACCAGCCTGTAATTTTCAACCACATCCTTAATTCCGCTTTTGTGTAAAGGGACCACGTGTGCCTCTCTCCAGTCCTCTGAGAAATTTAGGGGGCTTGTGGTGGAGGAGAGAATGAGATCCAGCCTGTGCGTACCTATGTGTGTTGGTGTGAACTTTCTGATGTAGGGATAGATTATTTGGAAGAAAGAGGAAGATTTTATCACAAGTATTAAGAGGTTTGTCTGCTGGTATGTTAAAATCACCTAGAATAATGAACATGGGGTAATGCATGCAAATTAGGGAAATAAAATTGCAAATTTCATCCCAGCAGGGACAGAAAGTATAGATGGGTAGTAGAGGAAAAGGAGGTGAAAAGCAGGAGAACCTATAGCATTTAGCTGACCTTTTGAATGAGAGGGATGGAGAGTCCATATGTTAAAAGTCTTCAGGAAAAAGGATTGAAACACCTCCAACAGTGAAAGAGGTCCAGTTCCAGAAAAGATAGGAGGATTAATCAAGGCAGCTTTGCAACAAGTAAGGAGAGTCACCATCTTTGAGCCAGGTTTAAAGTAAGACTTTAAAAGGGCAAGGTAGTTAGGGAGAATGAGATCATGAACTAGAGATGTTTTCTGATAGAGGGAATGGACATTCAATAGGCCTACTTTGAGATAGCTGTAGTTGAAGAGAAGTTCTGACTCAGTGGAGGAGAATCTTTGGTCTAGTTGTCAGAGGCCATCTATGGGTGGTGACATTCTTCCCCAGTGAACAGGAATGGACTTGGAGGAAGGAACAATAGATGATGACAGAACAGAAGAGTGAGGATTAAGGGGAAAAAGAGATAGAGTAGTTCTCTAGGGCTGCACCTCAAAGACGGCCAAAAGAGCAAGTCTTGCTGCTTAGGCATATTCCTCTGGTGTGTGGCTGCATGAGCAGACTTCCTGATAAACCAGCTGTAGATGATGTGACCATGTGGGTGGAGCACAACAGGATCAGCAATGACAACAAAGGAGGTACCAGAAAAGATATTGGAGCCAAGCACAGTAAGGTGGTTTGAAGATGGGAAAGCAAAGAGAGTGAAAAGTCATAACACTGAAAGGAAGGGTACACATTTATAAGCACATGCGCTCTTCTCTTGTGAATGTTGGGCTAATTTAGCTTACTCCTTAGCAGTGAAAACTGGAATGCGCATTATGAGACAAGTTCATTTCCATCAGGTAGAGTCCGTGTGCCAACTTTGTTACAAGAAATTGTTGGTGATCATGTTTTTTGGCTGTGCTCTGATACAGGGTGAATAACTGGAATAATTCCCCAACCCCTCTTAGAGGAAGTGCTTCTGAAAAAAACAGCTGTGACCTTAGACAGTGTTTGCAGAACAGTATAGCTGTTAAAGCTGCACAAATATTTATTTGCAATAGTGTGGCCTCACTAATGGGCTAGGCATGTTTCACATAGTAGAATCAGTGATAGGCTTTGAACATTTTTTTATTTGCTACAGGAGGAGAGCTAATTAATTGCCAAAGTAATGCAATAATTGTGATGTGATGATTCTCTTTTGCAAAAATGAAAATAGGGAGTAGGCGCCTAACAGCTTAGAATTATGACATCTCTGGCTGGGTGACTTTCACCATCTTATAGCAAGTAATTATTACCCGTTGAGTAATTAAAAATCTCTATTTAGTGATTATGTACTTGAGGCAGGACTATAATATGCTAAGATCCAAAGCACAGGAACATGACATCTTTGACAAAGGTTACAGATCCTATCATTAAAGCTGAGCTCTCTTGCCAACATTATGGAACAAAGTGCTAAATGATATATCTTAATTTGTTTTTCTGCATTGATTTTCAGGCACTTAGCAATTGCATCATTGATATGTGGCGGTAAGTTTGCTGCTTGGCGGACGAAGATTTGATGATGCATGTTTGTATTATCTTCTGATGTTTAGGAGATTTCTAAGATTGTATGAGAGATTTTCATATGGCTGTGCCAGTTAATTACGTACTGTACTTTACCTCACATGTTTTGATGGGACAGGTAGTCAAAAGGAATGAATAAATAATATAAATATTAGCCAGAAATATGTCTGTAAAAACCCTTGAGAATTCACATAAAATAATGCATTAACATACCAAACCAATCACAGCTGGTTAAAAGCAACAAAAGATTAGTCAATTCTTTATTTATTTTTTATTTTATTTAACAAGTTTTATATACCACCTTTCTTGCATCCAAAGAGGTTTACATAGAACATTGCAACTTTTAGAAATTACGTTGAACAGATAATCAAACTTGGAGTTAAGGGGGAAATGCAGTACAAGATTTATAACAGGGAGTAACAATTAATGCTATACAGTATTTACAATAGAGAAAATCAATTAAAGCTGAGGGGTAGGGTACACCAGGACAATGGTGGAAAAGCTGCCTTTGTGTGTTACGTGTAAGGTGTACAAGAGAATTCTCAGATGGTCGTAAATGAATTGGTTGACCAAGTGCTTGTTCAACCCAGGAGGAGTGAGATAACTGCGATCTGGGATATTCATTTCTAGTGTGTGGATTACTCATTGGTTTTTCATAATGCTCCTGAAAAAGAAAGGTTTTCAGGGCCTTCCTGAAATCCATTAGGTCTTTGATTTCTCTTATGTTCACAGGGAGTGTGTTCCAGATCGCTAGAGCGTAAAATGATAATGATCGCTTGCATGTTGTTTGCCTTGCTCTGGTTTTTATACCAGGGGTGAGTAGTTGGTTCTGTTGCATTGATTTTTTTGCTCTCAGAGCTGGATCCATGGTGCCAGTGACTGAAGTGATTCTGAGTATAACTGTTGGTTGATCTTGAAGATTATGAGTAATGATGTGGTGTGGGAGTCTGTCAGTAGCCAGTGGAGCTGCTTCAAAGTTGGAGTAATATGATCATTTCTCGCACTTTCTGCAATTATTCGAGCAGTTGGGTTCTACTACTACTACTACTACTATTTAGCACTTATAAAGCGCCATGCATGCAGCGCTGCACAGCTAACATACAGGAGGTAGACAACATACAAGAGACAGTCCCTGCCAATCAGAGTCATGCTCATCGGAGCTTACAATCTAGTTAAAACAGTACAGAGCATTAGTCAGTTCTGCGCAAGGTACAATGTGGTACAGTCTGATCTATAGTTTGGTCATAAACGTTGACGGGGGTTAGGGTACGATGAGGATGGAGTCAGGATCTGAATGCAATGGTGAAGAGGTGGGTCTTCAACCTGGATTTGAAGAGGGCCAGGGAGAATGCCTGGCGCACAGATGCAGGTAGGCTGTTCCAGGCGTATGGTGCAGCAAGGTGAAAGGAGCGCAGTCAGGAATTCGCGGTGTGGGTGAAAGGTATTGATAGAAGTAATTTGTTAGCGGAGCGCAAATTTCGAGAGGGGACGTAGGGAGAGATAAGAGATAAGAGGTATTGAGGGGCCATAGAGTGAATGCATTTATAGGTCAGTAGGAGAAGCTTGAATTGGATACGGAATTGGACAGGGAGCCAGTGAAGCAACTTGAGAAGAGGAGTAATGTGGGCATGGTGAGGCTGATAGAAGATTAGTCGAGCAGCGTGATTTTGTATGGATTGAAGGGGAAGGAGGTGGCTCACGGGGAGACCAGCGAGGAGTAGGTTGCAGTAATCAAGGCGAGGGGAGATTAGGGAGTGGATAAGCGTTTTGGAAGTGTGTTCAGAGAGGAAGGGGTGGATTCTGCCAATGTTGTAGAGAAAGAAGCCGCAGGTCTTAGCTACAAGCTGATATGAGCGGAGAAGGAGAGAGAGCGGAGGAGAGAGAGGTTCTGTACTAGTTGTAATGGGAATGTGGCTTGTTTTGGGAGTCCTTGATATATCAAGTTATAATAGTCTAGTATTGGCATAATCATGGGCCGACACACTGTGCGAAAATGTGTCTGGTTGAATAGTGGCTTGAGTCTTCACACTATATTTAGTTTGATGTATGCCGCTTTTGTGGATCTGGAAATATGTGTTTGAAATGATAGGTTCTGATCCAGGTGGACACCAAGGTATTTTACATATTCTTTCACTATTATATCATTATGCAGGAATTTCAGGGACTCCGGTGGGGTAAAGGATGTGTTCCTGGTCACAAAGAGCGCTTCAGTTTTCTTGTAGTTTATATTAAGGTTTTGTTGTTGCAGCCAGTCTGCCATTGTTTTCAGGCATGCCATTTGATTAGAAAAATTGGGTTGCTGTATGTTAAAAGGTGCAAAGACCATAATGTCATCCGCATAATTTCTATATTGTATCTTGTAGAGATCGATAATTTTACATAGTGGCTGGATGTAAATATTAAAGAAGATGGCAGAGAGCCGATCCTTGATCTATTGTTTCAGAAAGGCCCTTGTTACATTGGCCCTTGTTGTATTTTCTATGGGATAAGTAAGAAGTGAACCATTTGAGGGTAGTGACATGGAGCCCTATTTCCTGTAACCGTCTCAGCATGATATTATGATTAATTGAATCGAAGGCTGCAGTGATATTGATAAATATGAAAAGGAAGCCACTTTTCATGTTATCTAGACCTAGTAGAAGGTTGTCCAAGAGTGAGATGAATAGTGTTTACACACTGTATTTGGATTTGAAACCATGTTGGTTTTGGTCAAGTGAAGAATGGTTATCAATGTGATCATGCAGTTGGCATTGGATCACTTTCTCAATCATCTTTGTCAGGAATGGGAGACTTGAGATTGGATTCTCGGGGTCAGCACTTGTATTTTTTAAGACTGGTCAAACTGTTGCATGTTTGAGAGTGATAGGTACATGTCCTTGACTGAGAGATAGCGGCATGATGTTCCATAGAATAAGGCAGAGTTGCTTAAGCATGATTTTAATCCAGGAGCATGATCTTAATCCAGGAGACTGGGTATGGGTCTAGGGATGAGGTGGTTGTGTTTATACTTACTATTATCTTCTCCAGGTGTTCTTTTTTTTTAAACTTTTATTTTCATTTTGCAACAAACAAAAGAAACAACACACCAAAAAAGACAAAACAAGCATACAATAAGGAAAAGTAAACCCATTACCCCCCACCCCGATGCTTCTTCTCTACCCGATTATATCAGCATGTGAGCGCTTCCAATTAACAGTGATTATACATCAAACGATCAAAAGAGTATCTACAATACAGCATGATCATGAGACAAAGATATATACAAAGTCAGACAGTCAAATGAGAGCATTTAGCAAAATGTACATAGTCATTGAGCAGCTTCCATTGAGACCAATGAGAAGGAGTCTGAACGGAGAAAGCGAACAGACGAGGTATTTGTTCATATTTACTGTAAAGACAGGCATGATTCCACCAGTCATTGGGGCTCAAATGGGAGCTAAGTTTCCAGTATTACTTAATGAGGGAAATACTTAATTAGGGAAATAGCAATGCTAAGCATAAAGTTCGAAAGGAGATAAGCCATTTTTGGGAGAGAGGGGATCCCCGCAACTGGGCGAAGTCCCACTATCCTCCAAGAAAGGGGCTCCTGAGAGTGCGAGATAGACTAAATACGACCCCAGACCCGACGCCAGTAATACTGTAGTGCGGGATATTCATGCATAACATGAGGCAATGAACCAATGGCCGCAGGACGTGTCCAGCAACCATTGCCCTGAGTAATGTTCCATTTGTCTAAGCTGTGAGAAGTGTAAAAACACCGGTGGGCTAGAAAGGAGAGGGTCTGAATGAGTGAGGCGGATCGGGAACCCGTGTCCCTCTATTCCTGATAAGGCTCTATTGCTCCGAGATCAAAGTCACATGCAATTCTCTCTCCCATACTTTCTGCGCTATAGGGGTATCTCTAGGTATAGCATTACAGAAGGTTTAGTAAAATTGGATGCTACACCCGGTGAATTACCGAGAGGTCGGAAAGTCGCCAATCAACCTTATATAGAGAATGCCGATGGCGGAGTACTCTAGTGGATCAAAGGCGATGCTGAAGTTGCACTGACCAGAGTCGGGAGTCTAAGATTGCATAAGAGTAGTAAAGGCACCTAAAGTGTCTAAAAGCATTGGTGGATAGTGGGAGTCTGATGGGAGAGTCATACCAGGGAGAAAGGTAAGAGGAATCGGTTCGCGAAGGCCCGCTTCTGTATCTAGCCACACAGGTCTGCTCGGTACTGGCTCTTCCAACCAACGAGCACCTTGTTTGAGAAGAAAAGATTGAGGGAACACTTGAGTAAATCGCCACCAAGTATTAATGGAGCATTGGCAGAGGCCGAGGCCAACTGCGCAATACTTGCATAATAAGCAGGGTTGTCCACATTCGGGGCATAATGCAAATACACGTGAATTAACTATCTCCAACCTCAAGGTGTACACGGGCCCATCTACCCTTCTTGTCAGCGCTAATATCAGGTACAGTAGCATGCTAAGACTTCTTAACCAAAGTGGCTATCCCGTACCATTTGAAAACGGTGGGAGAATAGGCAGCTACCATGTGAGGCTTAGCATTGAGTTTCAGTGTTTCAGCAGAGTTTAAATGCGTTCCCTGAAGAAACACTAAATCAACATGCTCATGGCTAAGATAGCTAAGGATTTTCTTTCCGTTGAGTGGACCATTAATGCCTTTGACGGTGAATGAGAAGATTTTACATAAGGCCATACAGAAAAGTTAAAAATTCTGAGCATGATAGCACACATAATTTCACTGTGTCCCTCAAACTGACTGTATCTGGCTGTACACATGACATAGGAAAAATAAACTAATATAATACAATGAAGCGCCCCACATTAACAAAGAAAACCGCAGCACGGTAGAGGAGAAGCAAAACCCCAAAATTACTGGCGACCATGTGTCTGCGGGGAGAAACCCCAGAGAAGGCCAAATTTGAAAAAACACATAACCTGTAGGACTGTGCGTGCTCCGAATCCGACCGAGGCACACATCATGAAGGGATAGGAGACCAAAAAACAAAAGTCATATAGAGAAAGAAAGAAAGTCCAGGCTATTTCTGTGCTTGGCTATGACCGCCGCATCGGGCCCTTCAAAATGGCGGATAGAGCCGGCAAATAAGAGTCCAAACTTTGGGATTAGCGCATCTGCTCTGCTTCTTTGGAGTCTAAAAATGTTGATAGTAGATCAGGATCTTCGAACGTCCTGGTTTGGTTATGGAGAGTCACTCGGAGCTTCGCTGGATACAACAGGCCAAAGCGAGCCTGTAGCTGTTGAAGTCGAGGGCGAAAAGCAAGGAGTTTCTTCTTCCGACGGTCAACGGTAGGCTTTGCCAAATCAGGAAAGAAGGAGACCTTACGACCTTCAAATTCCAAATGATGATTCGCTCGGGCAGCATGTAAAATTTGTTCCACTTGTTGATATCGTAGCAAGCTAAAGATAATAGGCCGGGGGGTCGTGCGGTTGAGCGCCATGTGAGCAGGAACACGGTGTGCACGATCGATTTCCAGTTCTTTATGAAAGGTGATCTTCAGCAAGGAGGGAAGAGTTTTGAGCAAGAATTCTCTTATATCTCCTGCTTCCACCCCCTCCGGCACTCCGAGGAGCCTCACATTGTTGCGACGGGCTCGATTATTGCTATCTTCTAACTCCTTTTGAAGATTCTGTATCTGACGCTCAGCCTCGTCCAGTTTGCCCAAGCGCACCTCGTGCGAGTCGAGGACCCCCGCCATGTTGTCCTGCCGCAATGAAAGACTTTCAAGTCGGTCTTGGAGCACTCCAAAGTCTTCTCGCATGGCTCGAAGCGCTTCTCCATTGGACTGCACCAATTCCTTCACGCCGCGTATTTCTTCCAAAATCTCCAGGTGCATCTCGGGGTTTTCACGAAATGGAACCATCTTCTGTGGGGAGGACACCTCTGGTTTGGAGATGTTTCCGTGAGAAGAAGAAGGAGACCCGAAGTCCAAGCGCGCTGGTTTATGGGCCGCCATTCCCCCCGAGGTGCCCCGGTCAGCTCGGAGCGAAATAGTAAATTTGTGTAAGTATTAAGTCAGGATTCTAAGTAGGCCTCTCGGGAGCTTCAACGCAAAGCGTCCTACCCGCTGGACATCAGGCTCCGCCCCCCTCCTTCTCCAGGTGTTCTAGTGATGGCACATGGAAGGAGCACCAAAGGTCCAAGGAGGGGATCATGGATGGTGTGTCTATTGTGAAGGATGGAGATATTTCTGAGTTGAGCTTGAATTTAAGTTTAAGGGAGTCTGCTATAAGCTGTGGGTCAATCATGTCTCCCTCGGGTGAAGTCTGATCTTTTGTGAGGAAGTTAACAATTTTGAATAACTCCCTTAGCTTGTTGAGGGCTGTCATTACTAAGTTGGTGTAATATTGCTTCTTGCATGCAATAATTTGTTGTTGGTAATCATTAAGTATTGTGGTATAGTTTCTGATGTCTTCTTGGTTCTTGGTAGATCTCCATTTCCACTCTAGTCTGCACAGAGCCCTCTTTGTAGTGTTAATTTCAGCAGAGAACCATGGTGCTGAGTAATTCCTGTTGTTTGTTATAGTCCTGCAAGTAGCAACAGCAGCATTGTGGAGCATACTGTTCCAACTGCCAATTATATTGTCCAGACTCGACAGACTCTTATTCAGCTGTGTTTTTACTTGTTGATGGATAGTTTTACCATTAAATTTCTTGAATCTTCTGTGTTTCTTAGATTGACACTCTCTAGAGAGCGGTGTTGTGGGTAGCATCAATTTAAAATTTATTAAGAAGTGGTCTGACCAGGGAACTGGTGAGACCGTTTGTTGACAGTTGCCGTTTAGCTTAAGAAAGTCGTTTGATAGGAAGATAAGATCAAAGGTGGAACTCTTTGTATGTGTTGATGTGGGTATAATTTGAGTGTATTTCATGTTTTCCATTGCTGTAGAGAATGTGTTAGCTTCCATGTGTGGTAGTGACGGCATATTGAAGTCTCCCAGGAGTATAAAGGGGTTTTTGTGGTGAGGTGATGGTGCATACTTCTTCAAGAATAGTTGTGAGGTCTTCATTATTGGAGCAGGGAGCACAATATTTTAGGCAAATCAACAAGTGCTTGTTGGATATTGTTATTGTATTAAGACTGCCTTTGTTAAGTGTAGAGTGGGTAATGAACCCTAGCTGAGTTTTTGCTATTATAAGAACTCCTCCTCCTCTTCTATTGACTCTTGGACAGTTGTAAGTTGAGTCCTTTTGTGATGTGATTTGGTTTAGTATGAGATGGTCAGTGTCAGTGAGCCATGTTTCAGTGATGCACATTATGTCCAGATTGGCTTCTGTTATGTAATCTGCAATTATGTGGAATTTATTTCTTATGGAACAGCCATTGATCAAGGCAATCTTTAAATGAGTGGGCAGCAGTTTATGAGTGCTTTGGTTGTGCAGGAGTGTAAGAGGCCAATTCTTCATAGTCTACTATGTCTTGTCTGATTTGTGTAGGGGAATGGTTGAAGAGTTTGGAAGTGTCTGTAACTTTTTATTATTGGGATCAGCTGTGGCGATTGGTAAAATGTGCATTCGAAGGCATGTGATAGCAGTTTCTGTAGGATAAGAACTAATAGGAAGAGATACATAACAGAAATATTATGACAGAAATTGAACATTGTACTTGCATTAGCCAGGTTACTTGTACACATTCAAGTAATATAGTCTGCGGCTGTTAATTTCTATAGTACTCACTGCATACTATGAAATGCTGTTCCTGTATCTGTACACTCAGGGGTTGAGTTATAAGTCAGATTCAGAAGATCATATCAATTTGAGATGTTATTTGAGTCATTCTGGGGCATCTGTCAGTTAGCTCTGCAGAGGAGGAGCACAGTTCATGCTCAACTCCTTGTGCATTGTGATGATGGACCCATATTGGTGGTAATGATGTTAGAGGCTGGTGTGCTGTGCTGAACAAGTGGTTCTCAGCAGTAAGTCATTGTTCATGTAGTTGGTGGGGAGGTAGAGGCTTGTTGAGTTCTGTGAGTGGATCTTGACTCATTTGTACAGCAGGAGAGTGATGTGATAGCTTACAGCTGGTGTTAGAGGGAAATGTTCTTGCTCTGTGCCACGCTCAAACGCCATGCCTAAGGGCCCTCTGGTGAGGCCCTCAGGTACAGGTCTGCCAGGCGCAGCCATGCCCGATGGCACCCCTTATTTGAAAGTTCTTGTTGGGCCCTGATTGGCCTTGTGTCTGGGAGTGGGGAAGGAGTGCAGCCTCCCGCTCCTCAGCCTGATGCCTATCGGAGCTTGTGGAAGCTGGTACTGGGGTCTTCTCTTCGCACTCAATGGGAAAGACTGCAAGAAAACACTTCAAAGGCATTATGTTACTAAAATACAGTATATTGTCAAATTAATTTTCACATAAATTCCACATCAGTGATATCAATTACAAATGTAAAAGAACAACAAGAATATTATCAAATACCTCCAAAAATCAGAAGATTAATATCAATGAGAAAAGACCGTTGGAAGCCTCACATGGTACTTATCAGCCACAATATAGCTAAAGAACACTCAGGATAATATTTAAAGGGGTTTATCCAGTTATCAGAGTCTGACAAACTCCGCTGAGAAGGATATTCAGTGGAACTAACCAGAAAGTGCTGCTGAATGTCCTTTCTGATTGCTGTGGAACTGTCTGGACAGTGCCGAGGTGGTCCAGTGGCAGGGTAAGGGCCGTCCCATCAATAATCCAGTCAGCAGCGATTTTCAGTCTTCTAATCGGATTAATGCATGCATAAAGATAGGAAAGGCGAATAACTGTCCTAACGTTATGTGGATTTACTATCTGGTTAGCGGCTGAATATCATTGCAAATTGGATTTTTAGCACCAGACACTGGATAGACATCTTGCATCGAATATACAGTTTCAGTTTCAGTTGTAGTGGCCAGGTGCTTTGTTTATTTATTTAAACGTTTTTATATACCGCCCCTTCCAGTGATCTGGGGCGATTTACAATGAACAGAACTTGTTTACAAAGAACACAGAACATATCAAACTATATTATAAGGTACTATTTACAAATTAGCTGTTCACATATACAGCAGAATAGTGGATGCTGAGGCAGAGCTATTTACAGTGTAGGGTGGGGAAGGGAACAGGATAAGGGAGAAATATATTAAATGGAGTTTCATAAAGAGAAAGATTTAGAGGGGGGAGAGAAGAGTAATTGCCTAATTAAGCTATATCAAGTGAGAAAGAGGTTCAGGAGGGTATGTATTTATTGTATATGTATTTCTCCAGTATATAGCGGAGAGAAGTAGGAGGGGGGATCATGGTGTTCAAGGGGGAGTAATAGAGGTGTTGAGGTTAAAGTGTTGAATGAAGAAGAACATTTTAAGCTCTTTTCTAAAAGTCTGTAGATCTTTTATTAGTCTTACGTTGTCTGGGAGAGCATTCCAGAGAGTTGGGGCTACAAACAAGAATGCTCTTGAAATTGTAGTTTTGATTGTGTTATGAAAATGTGCCGGAATTGAGAGGGTATTCTGGGTGCACATTCTTCTGGATCTAATGGGGTCACCAGGGGTAATGAGAAGAAAGGCATGAGGGGGCAATCTTATTGTATAGTTTGAAAGTTATCTGTAGATATTTGTATTTGATATGTGCTTCTATGGGTAGCCAGTGGAGTGTCTGGAGTAGTGGCGTGATGTGGTCGTATCGGTGAGCGTTATGAATTATACGGGCAGCAAGGTTCTGTGCCATTTGAAGTTGATGTGTGTTTTTTTGGGGTAGACCATGAAGGATGCTATTACAATAATCAAGGTGAGGTGTAATGAGGGCTTGTAGGACTGAGCGTAAGTCTCTATTATCCAGAAGATGTCTTAGTGGTTGAATTATTTTTAGTTTGAAGTAAATTGACTTGGTTACATCTTTTATATATGAGGAAATGGATAGTGACTGGTCGAGAAAGATACCTAAGTATTTGACTTTCTATTGAACTTCTATGGCAACTTCATTTATGTAAATTTTAGTGTGTGGTGAATGTATAGAAATTCTGTTTTATTGAAATTGATTCGTAGGTTATGTGTGGAGAGCCAATTGGTAATGTCCTTGAGACACTCTTGAATTTGGAGGCAAAGGGGGTTGGAGATATCTTTTAGGTGATAGAACATTATATTTATTTATTTATATTTATTTATTTATTTATTTACATTCTCTTATATACCGCGCTATTCTGCATCAGTGCGGTTTACATTGAACAAACTGAAATTACATTGAACAGGGCATTATAACTTGGAGATAACTATTTTACAGGGAACATGGGCTATGGAGGGTTAAGTGGCTTGCCCAAGACCACAAGGAGCACCTGTGGGACTAGAAACCCCAGTCCTTCCGGCCCAAGGTTGCTGTCCTCTAGTGGGATTTGAACCCCCGACCTTCCGGCCTGAAGTACCTTGCCCCAACCACTAGGCCACTCCTCCACTCCACTATATCATCTGCATATAGATGATAATGTACTTTATGTTTGCTGAGGATGTTGCAAATGGGTTGCATATAAAGGTTAAAAAGGAGGGCAGAGAGGGAAGAGCCTTGAGGTCTGGTTGAAGATAGAGGAGGTTACTGAACCAATCAGGACCTGTTGTGTGCGATCTGTGAGATAAGATTTAAACAGTATCTTGTAGGCCAATTTGTTGAAGTCTGGAAATGAGAGATTTGTGACAAATGCTGTCAAAGGCAGCAGTTATATCGAGAAGCACAAGCATAAACACTTGTTTGCAGTTGTTAATGTCGCAGATGAGTGTGTTCAAGAGAAACAGCATAAGGGTTTCGACACTGTGGTGTTGTCCAGAGTAACGGGAGAAAATTAGGAGGTGAAAGGAGGGTGTCATGTAAGATTTGGGAGGGGAGGAAGATTAGGTCAAGAATATTATCTTTACGATGAGTAGGAGATTGAACAATTTGATGAAATCCGAGTTCAAGCATAGCATTTATAAAGTGAGAGACATGAGATCGATTCAATGATGGGAGATTAAAGTCATCAAGAACTATGTGGGGCTTATGTGGAATTGAGGTGCAGGCAGCTTCCAGGATTGTTGTGAGGCTGTCAGGGTTGGGCGATGGTGGTCTGTAAAACAGGCCTATTTTAATATTCATATTCTCAGTAATTAGAAGATCGATATTATCTGAACTCTCACTATGGTGGCAGGTGAATTTGAGGTCTTTTGAGGTTAGAATAAGGATGCCTTCATCCCTCTTTCCAGACCTAGGGCTTTGCAAGATATTATAGTTGGATTCAGCCAGTTGGTTGAGTGAGATGGAGTCTGTGGGAGTAAGCCATGTTTCAGTTAAGTATAATACATATGGCTTACTGTCTTGGAGTAGGTCTATAATAGCAGGTATTTTGTTTCTGATTGATCTAGTGTTAAGGAGGGCTACTTTTAAAGTGTGTTAGTTTTGATGGGCGAGTGATTCATGTGGGCATGTGTGAGAGAGAGGTATATTAGTCTACAAGTATGGTGTGTGTGGAGTATCGATGGAAATTTGTTGTGAGTAAAGGGATAGATATTTCTAGGATTCATCCAATTCAGAAAGTCCATCAAGCACTATTTATTCACTTTGCACTTTAAGCTACCATACACACCAGAGAACTGTCTTCCGCATCACTCAACCAACTCTTACACACATCAACAACCCAGAGCAGAGGTTTAAAATGGGAAAATGCCGAACTTCATCAAATACCAAACCTTGATGTAACATATTTAATTGTATATAGTTATCCCCCAGTTGGCACCCAGTTTACCTTCCCTGTTATCTGTAAACCTAGATCAGTTATATATTGACAGGTATGTTGTTGTTTAATGTAAACCGCACTGATGAATAGTGCGGTATATAAAAACTGTTAAATAAATAAAATAAAATAAATAAAATAAATAGGATGATATGGAATTATTGGAATGTGGTGGGTATGGAATTGGGATTGGAGAACAATGGATAATGGAGCAAAGAGTACAAGAAGGATCAGCATGAAAGTAAGCTTCATGGTTGTACTTAGAAGCGGTTCTAAGTTCACAATACAGAGTATTTATACTTTTTACTGGTACAAGGTACAGCAGAAGATTTGGTTAGCAATATATCAATAAGCTACTTTTCAGAATTATTGCATGTGGAATTGTTAGAGCAATGTATCAGGATACAAGATGATAGCTTGAGTAGCCTAATGGTGGGCTAAGCAGCAAATCAGATAACAACGGCTTAAGAGAAGGGAGATAGTGAAGGCTTTAAGGTGGGAGGGGAGATAAAACAAACTTATATTAAAGAGAATAGAAAGAGAATTATACTCTTGGGGTTGACTTGCCTAATATAAGACAAAAGGTCCATACAAGAGTAAAGGCAGCCTGGAGGGGGTTAGTTTACTTCTGTGATGACGGCAATGCCAAGTAGTAGACATGTGGGATTCAGCATTGTGTGTTCAAAGAAATCAGCTGATAATTATCGGGACTGTGTAGTGATTTTGGTGATGTCAGCAGAAACCCAGAAACTTACAGCTTTGTAGTATTAAATGATGGGAATTTCATGGCCGATTGATCGTTGTTTTGTGAGTAGAGTCCCCACTCTCGTTCCCCGCCTAATGGCCATGCCAAAGGGCCCTCTGGTGAGGCCCTCAGGCGCAGGCGCGCCCAAACATGCTGCTTTTTAAAGGCTCCTTTAACAGCTGAGTGATAATGCTTGTGAAGCGAAACTGAGCAACCACATGCAGCAGCAGGGTTTCCCTTGCAGGAGAGGGCTGCGGTTGGAGCACAAAGGTACAGACAGGCTGAGAACCAGAGATCAGGCACACTGTAGATGAGAAGGCTTGGAGTTAAAGATCAGTCTCACCTCTTTGGAAGCAAAGGATTTCACTTTTGCAGGATGGATGCCAGTGCACTCTGTACTGCTCCCTCGGGGAATGGTTGTTAGGTACGTCTCCGGTAGTGGGCAAAAACTGACCGCCACAGCTGAATAGTGAGTGACCTGACTGTACCACAATTTCATTTGACATCCAATGTCTCAATAACAAGTCTTTTTTTAATGTAATACTTTTTACTTTTAGTCCACTCTTCTGGACACTCACCACATTCTTCATGCGACACTCTATGAACCAGACATGCTTATGACTTCAGACTTCGTTCATTCCACCTTGCTGCTCCATATGCTTGGAACATACTACATGAGTCATTGCATCAGGCTCCTTCTCTGGCCCTATTAAAAACCAGGCAAAAAACACATCTCTTTTAGGCTGCTTTTAGATCCTGAAGCTCCTCATTCTCTTGTCCACTATTTACGTGTATCTTACCATTTTCTAGTCCCCAGTTTTGCCATTTTTTTCATCTTAATTAGCTTGTAAGCTTTGCTGAGCAGGGTCTGTGTCTTAAGAACAAAAGAACATAAGATATGCCATACTGGGTCAGACCAAGGTCCATCAAGCCCAGGATCCTGTTTCCAACAGTGGCCAACTAGGTCACAAGTACCTAGCAGTTTCCCCAGAAGACATAGGTTCCACATTGTTGTATTGAGGGAAAGCAGTGGATATTCTGGGTCCACTTTAATAATGATTTATGGACCTTTCTTCCAGGAACTTGTCCAAACCTTTTTTAAACCCGGCTACACTAACAGCTTTTACTACATTCTCTGGTAGCAAATTCCAGAGTTTGATTACACGTTGTGTGAAAAAATAATTTCTCTTATTAGTCTTAAATACTCGTAGGTTACCCTGTAGTTTCATTGAATGCCCCCTAGTCTTTCTATATTTTGATGGTGTAAACAATCGATCTACGTTTACCCGTTCCACCCCATTCTTGACCTCTATCATATCTCCCCTCAGCCGTCTCTTTCCAAGGTTGAAGAGCTCTAATCTTTTTAGCCTCTCTTCATAGGTTATCCTTCCATCCCCTTTACCATTTTGGTGACTCTTCTTTGTACCTTTTCTAATAACGCTATATCCGTTTAAGAAACGGCTGCACCTCCTGATGTGCTATAGAAATGATGATTATTATTAGTAGTAGTAACTCTACATGCACATGGCATGTCTTCCCTTGTGAAACCATCTCAACAGGATTCCAGCCCTCACCCAATAGTATGTCCTATTTGCTGAGTACCAAAATGGCAGCTAGTAGATAGCTTTTTAGTTCTTTTCCTCTTCTCTTTCTTTAGTGTGAATGTGACCTTTCTTTTCCTATCCCATTCCATGGATTTCTTCACCTCTCTTCTTACCCTATAAGTATTTTATTGTAAACCACCTTGCCATTTATTGAAAAGCGGTATATCAAATTTTAATAAAAGTTAAACATACAAACATAAGCATAGCCTAATTTCTCTGAGGTAGAGACTCTGCTCCTGGTGCATCCTGTACTGTTCTGCAAGGTGCAGGGTACGTCATGCTGTAACCTGGATGGTCTGGGAGACGATCCATATGGCCCTGGCCAGGTAAGAAATTTGTTTTCACACCTATACCTGCATCTTGCAGAGAGCCACCTAGCTGCAGACTGACACCCAAAGATAGGCAGGGAATCAGGGCAAGCTGAGCTGGCCCAACCTTTATCCAGGACAAGGCAGTTGCCTAGTTAAGAGCATATGAGGACCTGCACAGAGCAGCAGCAGCAGTCAAACCAAAAGCATAGATCTATATAGCCACCCAAACTCAAAGAGTCATAAGCATAGTCTTATACACATGCATACTAAACAAAGTTGAATATGGAAAAGTATGATATCCAATTACACTATTTTACAGGCTTGTTGGGGAGAGTTGATATTGTGATGATCACAAATGTTGAGTTTAAGTAGCACAATTGCAGAGAAGGAGCATAAGGTTGAAGGTTTGTCTAAAGTACCTAATCCCCCTGCACTGGCCATCATGAAAATGGCACGATCACTCATGTTGCCTGTCAAAGAGCAGTTCCTCCCCCCCCAAGCCAGAAACACATAGCTGCATTGGCCCACGCTATAGCACAGTCAGCCACTCTGTTATATAGAAAAACTGACAGGGTTGCCACATGGTGAGAGGGCAAGCTATCTCAGGTGCTGTCATATGGAGATGTCTGTAGGCATTACAAGCCATGGCCACATACCAGCAAGGTATGCATCTAGGCAGGCATGCATCTAGACAGGCAGGGCTCCTCTCCCTTGTATCTGAAAAATACAGCATACATAACTCACATAGGCATTGCAGGCACACAGAGCTCTACTACAAGGATCCTAACCCTACAGGACCTATACAGCACAACCCCTCAGAGCAGAGACAACTACGAGGCATACATTACATAAACAGGCTGGGTCTCATGCCTGATTATGATTACCTTACCTGTACACATGCTTTATTGCTTGGCCATGTGGCCTTTCCAGTCAGCTCCTTCTACTCTACTGTGGTCTAGAAAAGTGCTGCCATCTCTGGAAGGCCATGACATGTAAGCTGCTTCCTTATCACATATTTTAGGAATAATCCCATCTCATATGCACACATAGTGCCCGATTCAGGGAGGGGGATGTCTGGGCCGTCCAGACATCCCTAAGGAAGACGGGCCAGTTAGGACCCAATTCTGGACCACGGGAACAAAACCTTCTCATGGTGCACAGAGTCGGGCCTGTGGATGGCCTGGCAAGCCCCTACCATCTGTGGGGATATCCCACTTCGCAGGTGCCACTCCCACAGCTTCAGCCCCCCTCTTCCCTGCTGTCCAAACCATGGCTGGCCTGCTGGGGCCTGGATTGGGCGGTGGGGGACCCCCTGCACGTTGCCCTGGCCCAGGGGGGATCCCTGAGCATGATCACCAGGTTGGTGCTGCTTATTCCACCTTCAAGGTAGAATAAGCAACATGTCCCCTTTGACTCGGCAGGACATACAGGGCCATGACCTGAATCAGCCCTGTATGTCCTGCCATGATGGCCCTCTCCTGCTCTGTCCTGATCCTGCCCCCTCCTGCCCCCCCCCCCCTCCACTGCTCAGGATGAATGGGGAGAGCCCGATGAGGAATCTGGCCTGGACAGCTTGCGGGGCTGCACTTCCTGCTGGGATGTGCAGCCCGGAACCGGTGTTGACATATTTATTAAGGATGACCAGCAGCTCTGGAACCATAAGAAACCTGAGCCATTCAGAGAAGCTATTTGTTGTTATGGGGCGGAGAGCACCTGCTGCGGCAGAACCTGCAGCTCCTGGCTAGTTAGCAGAGAAGATCAAGCTGCAGAAGAACTTGGCAATCACCAATGAGCACTGGCTGAAAATAAAGGAAGGATGGATGGCATTGCAAGAGAGACAGCAGGAGGTGTCAGAAGTTCTGCTATCTGAGATGCAGACCCTGCACAAGGCCCTGTGCCAATACATCCAACAGTCACCATAACTCTTCCGGCTGTGCAGTCAACTGCCTCACTACCATATTCACTTTCAAGCTCACAGTCTATATGGGCCATGATGAATAGGATAGGATTTCCACTATCCTCTACCTCCATGGTCTCAAGAACATCTAAGTAGACTGTCCTGAAAACACTATCCTACTCCCAAATCTTGGGATCTGTGTCCCATGGAAGAGGGGAGCCCCTAAAATTTCCTGTGTTCCATGGATCTACAGAAAACTCTTCCAAGAGCAGTGAGGCATCATCTAGTAAACCATCATGGCTGCCTATGTAGAGGCAGGATCAAGGGCAGGTGGAAAAGAGTAGAGGGGCAGGGGACAGAAGATGAGGTAAGGAATGCAGGAAGAAATAAACATGCCTCCCTATTCTGTGAACCCTGAGAGGTTGGGGAGCATATGACTTTTGGGGTGATTTAAGCGGGAAGAACAGAGGGCTGGTGATGGGTGTGGGTGAGGTGGGGAAAAAGGCACTAAGCTGGTGATGAGGTGTGTGGGGAGTTACACTGGGCTGGTGATGGGGTTGGGATGGGAGTGGGAGTGGGAGGAGGACAAGGTTGAGAAGGGCATGAGAGGTGGGTGCGGGATGGTCAGAGGGCTGGGGTGGTGGTGGCAGTTTTTCTGGTTAGGAAAATCACATTTTCATTATTGCATTATGATTTTTTAAAATTAGATTTTAGAGAAATGTACATCCACATGACCTCTGAGAAATACTTAGCAAGCAAAATCTCCGGTGAAAGCAATAGAGTCACCGGAAAATTCTAAAACGCAGGTTCCGCACCCAAGAGGCATTTTCTAATGCCTCCAATCGGATTTGAACTAACAAAGAGTCCTTAATGGAAGTCACCTGAACAGTATTAAGGGATTGCAGCTGAACTTCCATCTTGGACAGGGAATTATACAATGAAACATAACTAGAATCCAGTTCTGTAGGTTTGTCTACCTTGGCCGAGTTATCTTCACATAATGAAACTATAGTAGTGGATAATTTAGTATCAGTAACTGAAATCACAGTCCATAAATCTTTAAGAGTAATATTATCCACAGGAGAAGACACACTTAAACTTGAAGGCTCTGGTAATGCTACAGGCTTGGGAATAGGTACCTGGTTACCAACCCTAGCTTCACTGGGTGGAGTCCCAGATACCGTGGAAGACAACATAGGCACAGGGCACGGAGGCACAGGGCAACATAGGCACAGGGCACGGAGGCACAGGGAAACATAGGCACAGGGCACGGAGGAGGCATAGGATCCCCAGAGATAAATGAAGCTCCATCCGGGGAAGGCATCACAGTCTGCTGAGGAACCAAATGCTTACCAAGGGAGCCAGAAACCCTGCCCAGAACTGCAGAGTCAGATGGTATCATTGGACCCCCCTTAATCTTACGTTTCCCCATTCCTGCTAAACGCAAACTCCTCAACGCCTTAAGAATGCCAAAGGGGTGCCAAAGGAGTGTGTCCTGCCCCTTTGGTCCCGCCCCTTCGGGTCACAACCAGCAGGCTGCGACCCACAGCCAAGAGGCGACTGGTAATTTGTAGAACAGGCAAACAAGGCCTCTGAGGGAAGCAGCCGTCCAAAGTAGTATACCAGAAAGAAAAAGTTTCAAACAGAAGGAGCAGGTAGGAGAGCTGATAGCAGAGCAGATCACATGCCCCAAATCCTCCACATGTCACCAGTCTAGCTTAATCCCACACTCCTCACTTACTGCCAGTAATTTGTGGAACAGGCAGGCAAGACCTCTAAGGGAAGCAGCCATCCAAAGTATGCCAGCAAGAAAAAGTTTCAAACAGCAGGAGCATGTAGGAGAGCCGATAGCAGAGCAGATCACATGCCCCAAATCCTCCACACATCACCAGTTCAGCTCAATCCGACACTCCTCACTTACTGCCAGTAATTTGTAGAGCAGCCAGGCAAAACCTCTGAGGGAAGCAGCTGTCCAAAGTAGTATTTATTTATTTATTTATTTATTTAACATTTCTTATATACCGCGCTCTTTGTCATCAGTGCGGTTTACATTGAAACAGTATAATACTTGGTCAGTTAAATTTGGCCATCGTTTACAAAGAACAGGGATTTAACATGGAGTTAAACTTGGGGGAAACTATATACATTTCTAGCAAATTACATTGGTGCTAAGTTCGCTGTAGGATTTAGCAATCATATAGCAGAGGTATGAGATTGTGAGGGTGGGGGAGGGTGAAGGGGGGTAGGATTTCTAGATGCGTAAAATGCATGAGAAAAAGATGGTGTTTGAGGGCTTTTCTGAACAGCCTAAGGTCCCTGATTGCTCTAATGCTGGGGGGGAGTTTGTTCCAACACCTAGGAGCATAGTTCACGAATGCCCTGTTCATGGTGGTCTGGTTGAGCTTTGTAGATCCACCTGGTGTGAGTAGCATGTCTGAAGCCAGTGATCTTCTAGACCTGTTGTTTGCAGTGTGTGTGATAAGGTCAGAGATTGATGCAGGTGCCATTTTGTTGAAGGCCTTGAAGGTAATGAGGAGGGCCTTATATAGGATTCTGCAGCTTATTGGAAGCCAGTGGAGTTCTTTTAGAATGGGGGAGATGTGGTCATTCCTTGAGGCTCCGTAAAGTACGTGGGCTGCTGCATTCATGACTAACTGTAGAGGGTTGAGGGTAATCTTTGGGAGGCCATGCAGTATTATATTAGCATAATCGAAGTGCGGTGTGTCTAGCACTTGGAAGATGGTGCAGAAGTCACCGGGTTCAATCATAGGTCTCAAGTGCTGCAGGGTTTTAATCTTGAAGTAGATAGCTTTTACAGTGCGTTTTATGTGTTCCTTGAAGTCCAACTGTTGATCCAGTATGACCCCAAGATAGCGTATATTGGATTTGACTGGAAGTTCTGCATCTCTGACTTTCAGTGTTGGTGGAGGAGAGAAACTTTTATTTCTTGTAATTATTAGGACTTCTGTTTTTTTGAAATTTATGCGGAGGTTCTGAGTGAGTAGCCAATCCGTTATTGCATTGAAGCAGTTGATTAACACTGTATAGTCTGGACAAGTGACAGCTATAGGTGTAAATAGCAACACGTCGTCTGCGTACCTGAGGCAAGATATGCCGAAAGAGCGGGTAATGTCACAAATTGGCTGCATATAGATATTAAAGAGCAGAGCAGATAGGGAGGAGCCTTGGGGTACACCCTGATTCTGCTGGAAGGGTTAGGATGTGGTGTTACCAATATGGACTTGTTGCCATCTGCCTTCAAGGTAGGATTTGCGCCAGTTCAATGCTTGGTCCTGGATTCCCTTCTCATGAAGCCGCCTCAGGAGCTGCACGTGGTCTACGGAGTCGAATGCTGCCGCTATATCAAGGAAGATTAGCGCAAAGCCCTTCTTGACGCAGTCTATTCCAGTGATAAGTGTACTGGTTAATGTCGTTAGTAGAGTTTCTACACCGTGTGCTTCTCTGAATCCATGTTGACATGGGTCTAATGGGAAGGATGAGTCTACATGCTGTTGAATCTGTCTCTGGGTCAACTTCTCAAGAATTTTAGCTAGTAATGGGATGCTAGAGATTGGACGGTAAGAATCCTCTTTCTTTGGATCCAGCTGGTTGTTTTTTAGTAGTGGACGTATGGTTGTGTGTTTGAGAGCATCTGGGAAGACTCCAGTTGCAAAGGACAACTTGGCAATGTTGGCTATGAATGGGCTGAGTTCTGAGCTCATAGTCCTGATCCAGTGGGCTGGGCATGGGTCAGTTGGTGCAGTTGTAGTGTTGATTGAGGCGATAACTTCTTCAATGGTCTTTGCTGAGGGAGGTGAAAGTTTGGTGAATGGAAACTGCATGTGAGGAGTCTTGGAGGGTTCTTGTGATGTTGCTGTAGTTGTCTTTATTGCTTTGGATTGAATGTAGTTTGCGTATGCCTGAGGCTGAATACTTTCTTGTTGAGGTGGAGATGGTTGGTTGGTAAAGGATTTTACTAGGTTGAATAGGTCTCTTGGCTTATTTAGTGAGTGGTTGAGGATCTCAGCATGAAATTCCTTCCTCTTGGCCCAAGTTGATTCGCGATGGCGTTTCAGATATTCTAAGTAGATGACTTGGTCAGAGGTACTATGGGTGATTCTCCATTTTCTCTCAAGTTTTCTGAGGTGGAGCAGGGAAGCTCGTAGCTCTGGGGAGAACCATGGAGCAGACTGCTTTTTAACGGCTCTGCTGTCAGGTGTAGTCTTTTTGATGATGGCCGGCTGTTGAGCATATAAGGAGAGGGTATCATTCCAGTTAGTCACCATTTCGTTGAGGTTGACTGTTGGTCGAGCAAGTTTTGGGAGCGCGTAGTTCATGATCATCTCTCTGTCTAGTTGCTTGAAGCGGGCGGCTCTTGATATCTCCGTTGAGTTTGAGCTGTGACATGTGGTTTGTTGTGTTGGTATCTGAAATGTTATCAGGTTATGGTCTGACCAGGGACAGGAGTGATGGAGGGCTCAATCTGTTTTATCATACTCATAACTGGATGGGGGACAAAGATTAGGTCAAGGAGTTTCCCTCGTTGATGGGTGGGATCAACCACGACTTACTTGTAATTAAGGTTGGACAAGTATGGGATTGGGATTGTAATTAAGGTTGGACAAGTATGCCAGCAAGAAAAAGTTTCAAACAGCAGGAGAAGGTAGGAGACCTGATAGCAGAGCAGATCACATGCCCCAAATCCTCTACACGTCACCAGTCTAGCTCAATCCCCTGAATTATGTTACAACACCTACCTTCAAAAGAAATGCCTATGTATGAACTCATTTCTTGCAGTCATACCAGGGACCACTGAGACCACTTAGCAAGGGGAATGTCTCTGTGGCAGAACAAGCTGGTGCAGTGTGACCTAGCAGCCATCTACCAGTGATTTTCCCACTCTCAAATTTCTTACAGATGCCAGAGTGGGCCAGGATGTATGAGTGATGACTGGAGACTGTGAAACTTGGAAACACATCAGTCCCCCCCCACCCAATACATTGCAGACCACCAGCATGTTCAATGAGTGGAATGCCTTTCTGTTACAGTAGATAGACTCCCTTCTTCATGGAGACTTGATGGCCACATTTATGCAATCAATGACCTCCAATACAGATGGGAATCTGACCACCTCAAAGATCTAGATCATTGTTAGCTACCTTTGCTGCACTGTCTGAGGGAAGGCTACATATTTTGCAGTGTGAGCGAGAAACGCCCTCAGAAACTCTGAGATGCACTGTGAGATGGCTGACTCTCTGAAACCTATTGTGATGGCAAACACAGACTGGAACTTGCCATTGGCAAGGAAGGTGAGGACCATAGTGACCTTGAAGTAGATGGGCATGGACTGGCCACTCTGTGTAGTGGAACCAAGGAGCAGCTCTAGTTCCTGGCAGAGATGGTGAATGGTTGCCTTGTCAAAGCAGAACTTGGTCAGACATTCCTCATCATTGAAGTTTAGGAATTGGGTCCTTGGCCTGAATAACCTCTGATAGGGATGCCTCCTGGTGGCTCTCCTGTGCTTCCTGTGGGCATCATGCAGCATGGCCTGCACAGACTATCTGTTTAGGTCATCTATGGCTTCTGCCTCCCTTTACCCATACCCAGTGATTCCCTCCACCTACACAGACAAGAATGACCATGCACCTATACTCACACACTACAATAACGAACACACACATACATCCACACACCCCACACAGAGACACAAATGCAGCAAGAAACACAGATACCATCAAGCACCAAGCAGCTGACCAATAGGAGGAATGACACACCTCAGGTCAGAGTAGGAGACACTGGGAGTTTGGAAGAAGCATAAGTGGGGTGGAGGGGTTCAAGGAGATGAAATATACAGGGGTCTAAGAAAAGAAGTGTAAGACAGGTTTATGGAAAGAAACAGGAAAGGGTGCAGGACAACAAAAGGTAGTCTAGGACATACCTATGTAGACCCAGATAACAGTGAAGTGAAGAAACCACAAGTAGAACTCCTCTAGTCACCAATGCCATAAGCAATCCCAAAAGACAAGCAAGGCTGATGCTTATTCATGATTAATAGCAGGTGTAAATTGGTCTACTACCTAAGTCCTGCTCTGAAATGGCCCCAAAATGCCTCTTGGAAAGACATGCAAAGAATGACGCGTGGTGCCAAAAAACATGGAAATAATAGACTTTCAAAGATCACATTTTCTAGGTAGATGCGGCTTCCATGAAAAACATTCTTAATATTTTGCGTACTTTGGCTGTTTACAATTTAAACCACAATTATGAGCATCCTAGAGTAGAAGTCACTTCCACTCCTCAAAGGACACATATCAGTCTAAGATTATTTATTGGGAATGGGCCTGATTATAAAGCTATGGTCTCTCTCTTTTCAGGGATGGTGCTATTTTACTGTGTTTCACTTGTGTGCTACCAAGGCTGACCACATCCCCATAATCCCAGAAGGCTGATGTTGTTATGCCTTTCTTGTGCACTGTTGAACTTGACCATGTCCCCACAACCCTAGGAGGATGTGCTATTTTACTCTGTCTACCATATACTGTACATTGCTGATGGTGACCACACCCCCACAACCCCAGTGGTGACCTCACACCTGGAAATGTTCTTACTGTAACTAATTCAAATCCTTTTGTTTGTATGTGCCTATTACTTTGCACTATGTTAGATTTGTGTTATCTATTCAATCTTAGACATTAAGAATTTACAAGCTCTCATATATGCATTAATTCTATCATCTATCGATTACTGCAATTCACTGTATAATACTTTTCCAGTGACTTCCATTAAAAGATTACAGCTGTTGCAAAATACAGTCACTCTTTTGCTTTACAATAAACATATATTTGATCATGTTACTCTTCTTTTAGTTCAGGAACACTGGCTCCCCATTTCTTACCGTATCAAATTTAAAACTGCACTGTTAACAAATAAAGTCCTTTCAAATGTAATTCCAGATTATCTGTTCAATTTACTGATTAGATATATTCTGGCAAGAGAATTATATTCCTCACAAGATGACTTATTGGTTGTTTCCAATGGCATAAGTTTCAATGAGGGGCCCCTAAGTAAACTTTTGCTGAGGGCCCCCCATTGTCACAACAATGTACTCTCATGGTGGTGCCCCCTTGTGAAAAGGTGGCGACAATTTACTTTAACATGTTTGCCATGCTGCTTCCACTGTTGTAAGTTTCCAGCAGGCCCAGTGGTTATCTCCTGGGCCGAAGTCTTGCGTTGCGGCTGTTATTGTGAGACTTCTGTCTGGGTGGTAACTACCGCTGGGCATACAGAGGTAGCACAGAAAACATGTTAAAGTAAGTTTGCCAAGCTGTCTTACCACTGCTGTGTGTGTCCCCTTCCTGCCCAGGCCCCCCCTGCATTGCAGGCGCTGCTTGGGTAGAATTTATACCACTAATTGTTCCATCTTCTATCCAAGGAAAATATGAATTTACTTGCCACTGTGCTTTGTACTACTTAGTACCTACATTATGGAATGCTCTTCCTTGATATCTGAGGAAGGAACCATCTACTGTGATATTTAAAAAGGGACAAAAAAAACATTATTTTGAGTTAGTGTTCAGCAACATTCTTGGGGAAGGACGGTCTGCAGCATCTTCCAGTCTACCTACCTTCCTAATTTTCCATTTTATTGTCATTTTAAAATTGGTTTTAATGAAGATCTATTGTTCTAATTAAGTTATTGCATTAAATGTACCCTGCTTTGCAGTGTTTTGAAAGGCGGTTATTCAATAAACATAATGGACCAAGAGTATGGAGATATGTCTCATGAATATTTGCTATGGATATCCCAAAAAGTAGCCATTATTTTCCCTAATAAACCATTTCCTCCCTTTTTCTATCTGGTTATCTCAGAGCTTGATCTTCAATAAAAGCCAGTGCTAACAAGGTACCATCCAGCCACTGCTGACTTTTAATGAGGCCATTGTGGAATATATCTATAGCTATATATCTAGATAGATAGGAATATGTAGGAAATGAAATGAGAGCAAGTAAGAGGACGCAGACATGTAAGACAGCCAGAAAGAGACCATGTATAATGACAGAACAAGGGAGACAGCGCCACTTACATTGACCAGAATATAACCATTCACTTTGTCAAATAGCTTCAGGTGCTGCTTAATTATAGCCTGTCAATATCCTTTTTATCAGAAAAGAAGTCACAAGCTTATTTTAACAGCATCTCCCATTGTAAGAAATAACAAGGTAAAGAGATTACTCTAATCATCTAGGTGCATTAAGCTTTAAAGGATGCAAGCCGCAACAACCAACTTAATAGCAGTGAACTGGAAAAAGGGCTAAAGCGCACAAACGGATGAACACTTTCTTGCTGCTAGGTGAAAGAATAGAAAGAAAGATGTTATAAACTGTGATATTTTTAGTTCACTTTTGAAATGTAAAAAAAAGCACTTATGTTTTCAGTTTGTCTGCTCTCCATCCATCTATTTATGACACTGACGTCACAGGCAGGGACTAGTCATGCAGACACACACAGCATTATGATAAATGACAGCAGGAAAAAAGACCTCTCGGCCCATGCAGTCAGCCCAGTTATTCTGTTCACACTGCTAAGAATACATCCAAGCAACCAGTCACAGAGTATGACCACCTGCAAGATGTTTTCTTATATAATATAGGAGTCGACACCGACTCGAAGGCACTTAACAACAACAATATAGGATATGTTTACTAAGCAGCGGTAGCGGCTTCCGTGCGATATTGGAGCCTCGAACCCATTGAATTCAATGGGTCCATGGCTCCGATATCGCAGTGAAGCCAGTACTGCTGCTTAGTAAACATACCCCATAGTCTTTTTGTCTTCCTCCTGTGTACTCTGCATTCTTGAGTTTATGAGCATAGAGGATCCTCATTTGATTTTCTCTACATCTTTCCTCTGATGATCCCAGAGAATTATTTAGAATTATGCATAGTGGCTTCATCCCAAGTCAAGAAACACTGTTGTTCCAAATTAGTTAAAATCAGACGCATTAGGTCTGGAAGATGAGAGAGAGAGAAGGGAAAGGAAGAGTGTTAACAATGTTAAGGAGGAGGGGAGGAAATGGCAAATGTTCTTGCAACTTATGGAAAATATTTTATCCAGTTTCCCTGAATGAGGTTCAGAGGCAGTTAAATAAGCTGGTAAATGTACGTTCCTTATAGATCTAGGTTAAAGGAGCACTAAGAGGCGACAAGGCGATAGCGGAGAGACTGAATGAATTCTTTGCTTCGGTCTTTACTGAGGAAGATGTAGGGATGTTACCCATGACTGAAGTGGTATTTAAATGTGTGGAAGAATTGAAGGTCCTACCTGCCTTGGTTATGGTGAGGCCGCGGGGCAGGGTCCCCCCGGCCGAAGGTAACCAGGCGCGCGGCCCGGTGCGGGGACCCTGCCCACGGTCAGGGAGGGGAGGTTAAACTCTGGAATTTGTTACCGGAGGATGTAGTAAAGGCTGTTAGTGTAGCTGGGTTTAAAAAAGGTTTGGAGAAGTTCCTGGAGGAAAGGTCCATAAACCATTATTAAGAAGGGACCCAGGATATCAATGCTTGAACCAATACAAGCATTGTGGAACCTGTGTCCCTTGGGGAAACTGCTAGGTACATATGACCTAGATTGGCCACTGTTGGAAACAGAATACTGGGCTTGATGGACCTTGGTCTGACCCAGTATGGCATATCTTATGTTCTTATGTTCTTATCTTCGTCCAACATTATTTGTTTAGAGATCACCTGTAGGGATTTTGCAGAGAGTTGTGCTTATGGTGGCAAAGTCATTGGCAGAGGGAAAATTTCCCAGTGTATAGGACATATGAAGCTCACTCCAGTTCCCAAGGATAATGGAAAGAATTTGGCATCTGGTGATAACTATCGCCCCAAAGCGAACTTGCCTATTCTGTGCAAAAGTTATTAGAAACAGTAGTAGCATGACAGCTTAGTTCACATTTGAAGGAGCCTAATAATTTTTCACATGGCAGCACTGATGCAGGAGTTAAAACTTATACAGTACTTGATGTGGGAATCAAACAATACTCATGCAAATTGATCTTGCAGCTGCTTATGACTTGATAAATCTATGGTACAATTCAGTGGTTTGGGTTTGTCAGGAATGGTGGTAAGGTGGTTTAGGGTTTTTTAAATGTGAAGAACATATGCAGTGAAGTGGGGAGAGGAAATAATGGTGGCATGGAATGTTATCTGTGGGGTACCACAATGATCACCTTGATTGCCGATATTATTTAACATTTTTTTCAGGGTTGCCATTTGAAAGAGTCACAGTGATATTTCTTTGGTATGCCAATGATATTTTCATTTTGGTGCCTTTGAAGAACTCATTCAAGTTAAGATACAGTATGCAGTTTTAGCCAGGTGTTTTGAGCAGGTAAGGGAGTAGGCAACAAGGACCCAAATGAAAATTAATGTAAATAAAGAAAGTTATTGTGGATAGAGGGAGCAGACAAGGAAGCCCTGAAAGAAATTAGCTAGATGGAAGGTTAAGGGTATTAGGAGTTATTTTGAACTCTGCATTTACTATGGAAGTGTATTTTATAAGCTTAAATTAGCAAGGCAGATTAGGAAATATTTTCTTTTCTTTTTTATTGCTTCTAATTAACATTTACAAAATACTTTAGCAATCAAAAACAAATAGCCACAAATAGAAGGACACAAAAGATAAGACTCCCAGTTAAGACAATAAAACCTTAAATTACATGATCAAGGATACAGATATCAGCAATCCCACTAATCACCTGCTGACCTCCGAACCCCCTTTCCCCTCCAAATCTCAAAAAATACATACCTATTGCGCTGATAAATAATGCAACATTTACAGGGAAACCTAAGTGAAAAGGATGTTCCGAGGGCCGGAACCGGGAGCAAAGCTCCAGAAAAGCTTTCCTATGTTGCTGAGTTAATCTTGTAACATCTGGAAAGACCTGCATTTCCTGAACACAACATTTTTCATGACGATTAAAGAAGTAAAGATGTAGAATTTAATCTTTCTCAATTTTGGAAACAAAAGATACTAACAAAGTAACTCTAGCAGGAATTTCATCCAGGAAGATTCCAGGAATGCAGAGAGATCCAAGCTACCTAATGGGAGAATAATATCCAACTGCTCATTCTCTTGCACCCTTCCACTCTCCAAATCTAACTTCCCTTTAGAAATATAATACATTTTAGAGTATTGAACATTATCCGTGCCCGGATATTTAAGAACTTCCTTGAGGTACTTCAAAAAAGAATTTGCGGTGAAAGAAAGTGAGTACAGGGAAAGTTTAAGAAGCGTAAATTCTTGGATCTCAATGCATTATCCATGGATTCTAATTGGTGAGAAGTTATAACTACACCAGAAGAAACAATTTGTAGTGAGGCCTGCAAAAACAGCAAGTTGAGAATCAATCTTCTGTGAAAATTGTTGAACAGCAACAAACTTGGCATCATGTTCGGCAAGCTTCACAACAGTTTCTTTTGTAAAGTCAGATATCTTCCCTAACACCATTTGAAGAGACTGATCCACATGCATAATAGCTTCCCAGAAATCCTTCAGGAAAATATCAATTCCAGCAACAGGCCTATCCAAGGAAACAGAAAATTCTATCGGACTAGGCAGGGGGCCAGTACGTTGCACAATATCAACAGATAAGGAGGACTCTATAACCTGTGCAGACATAGGGGCCAAAAGAGCCAGCCCCTTAACACCTAAAGAAAAAGTCTCCTTAACATAACCTCCATGATCGGGCAGGATTTGGTTGCCCACATCCCGCAGAGGAGAAACAGGAGAAGAAATACTTATGGACCCCGAGGACCCAGTCAATGGAGTTGAAAGAAAATTCACAGGAAGAGGACTAGCCTTAGCAAAAACATCCATCGGACCGATGATTTTTTTTTAAATTAAATTTTTTGAAATTATATACATAAATATCAAGAAAACATCTTGATCCAGTAATTGGGTGAATACCATGCAAAACAATATAAAACAATATAACCAAATAACAGGAAGCAATCTTATAGGTCCAACTCACTCTAGCCCTCAAATAGAGGGGATACAATGATAGGAAAAAATTACAACAACCAATATTGAAGGAAATTCAGGTAAGCTAATCAGTGGTATAAACATATGCTCAAACCGGAGTAGGCAAAGGAACAGAACCCCCTTCAGAGAGTCGAGCATTGATGAAAGACAACAATTGGGAGGGTTTATAAAATATATAAGAATTAGCTTGATACTTGATCAAACATTTACAAGGAAATTTCAGAAAAAAAAGCCCTCCCAGTTGTTGAATCCCCGGACGTAAACGGAGGAAATCTCGATGTCTCTTCTGGGTCTCCCTGGATAAATCAGGAAACATTCGGACAGTCAGCCCTTTAAACAACATATGGCGTTTTTAAAAAAAACATAACTTCATAAGCCACTCTTTATCCGATAATAATGCTGGAGTAACCAATAAAGTAGAAGATACAACCTGCTCCTCTTGTGAAGATTCCAAAATATCAGTAATATTTAAAACATCCACAGTAGATAATCCTCTAACTACTCCCTTCCCCTCCACTCTTTTCTCAATTAACAAATAATACATTTTTACTACCGGGGGATGGGATTCAGGTGGAATATCTAAAATCTCAATCATATAATTCCGAAACATATCCCTTGCAGATATCAAAGACATTCTAGGAAAATTAACCAGACAAATATTTGTCATACGGATTGCATTTTCCAACATTTCCAACTTGTATTGAGCGGAATGGGAAACTTTTTTAAGCAATACTACTTCATTTTCGACATTCACAACTTTAACCTGGTTTGAGAAACTTCAGATTGTAAAGCAGTAATTTTAACCACAGCGTCTTTAAGATCTTCTGTGTTAAGAGAAACCTGTGCAGCCAACAAAGTCATCCAGGGAACCAACTCCTCTCGAAGTTGCATGATCGCTGCCCAAATCGCCTCCAGTGTTACCACCTTCGGGAGAGCCATAGAGCCTGAAGTGACCACCTCTGATACAGAAACAGGCATAAACGCTTCATTCCTCAATGAACTGGGCGCAGAAGGGATAGGAATCAAACCTAGACCACCCTCTGCCATCTCCGTCGGAACATCTGCCCTCCGCTGCTGATCACCAGGAGCTCCAGGACTTAGGCCACACTCCACGCCCAAGCTCTGCCTGTCGGCGGAGTCCGATGACTCAATGCTCATCAGACGACTTCCCGGGATGCCGTTGTTCGGTCAGGCACCTTCAAGGCCCGGGTAGAGCTCAGAGAGGTAAGATCAACACCCGAAGCGGAGGACGAGGACACCTCCTCCAACCTCAGCACAGCCGGGCTTATTTCCTCCCCTTCAGTCCACTGACGCAGCACCGGAGAAAAAAAGGAATCCAGTGGACCAACCACCTCAGAAAGTAAAGGCATCAAAGCAAGAGGGGTTACAGGCTGTTTTGCTCCTCTAGCCTTCCGCTTCTTGCCCATGAAAAATCGCCGTGCCGATCAGCACACCCGAACAAATGCCATCTTGGATTCCCCTACTGAAAAATCCAGCTGGACCAATGATTTTAACAGCTTTTGCAGTTGTCAACTTAGGTAATTACTTGTTCCATTTGCCCTTATCAATAAGTACTCCTCTCCTACTCCTCACGTGCTCCAAAGGGACTCCAAAAGGGCAGCACCGGCCCCTTTGGACATGCCCCTTCGGGTACGTGCCCGTGGCTGTGTCCTGCAGTGGGGCTAAGATTTAAATAGCCCTGACTGCACATGTCATCGGATAGAGCCTCTCTTGGCGGGACCAGGAGCCGATAAGAATAATAGCAGGAAAGAGTACCAGGAAACAATAATGAAGCGTCCTCGGCATCTGGCGGTGGGGCTAAGATTTAAATAGCCCTGGCTGCACACATCATCCGACGGAGTCTCTCTTCACAGGACCTGGAACCACTAAGAATAACAACAGGAAACAGTACCAGGAAACAATAACGAAGCATCCTTGGCATCTTGCGGTGGGGCTAAGATTTAAATAGCCCTGGCTGCACACATCATCCGACGGAGCCTCTCTTTGAGGGAACAAGGGGCCAATAAGAATAACAGCAGGAAACATTATCAGGAAACAATAATGAGGTGTCTTCCAGGAAATATTTTACATCAGAGTGTTTCTAGTTTGATTATTGCAACCTGAATTATTTAGGATAACCAGATAGGCTTTTGGATAAATTGCAGGTGTTTGAAAATACTGCAGCAAAACTTATTTTATATGGCCCTGGCTGGGAACATTCTTCCCCATTTTCAATTTCTCTACATTTGTCGACAATAGACGCTTGTATACTATAAACTGTTGGCATCGTTTTTTTAAGATTGTTCTTGGAGCAGAACTGGAAAACTTCGCATCAGTAGCTTATTTTCATGATGAGTCTGCAAGGTCACTGAGGCCAACTTATGCTTGGAAACTGAAATTTCTGGATTCAAAGAAAATGAACTTGAAGTAACATTTGATAAGATTCAACTGTACTGGACAGCAAAAGAGTTGAATGCATTGCCATCTGATGTTAGGATAGAGGATCAGGACTGGTGTTATGGCACCATCATGCCATGTTGTATATTAATGTGGCAATAGCATTGCAAATTTGGGAAGCAAAGATGCCAGCAATATTTTTGTCTGATGCAGAACTAAAGGAAATTTATGGGTTCGAAATGTGGTACTGCATCAACAGCTACTTGGTTTATAGTTTATTTATTATTTGATATACCACCTTTTACCAATGGCAGTAAAGCGGTTTATAAAATATCTTCATTCTTTTATTGAAGATAGTTGTGGGAGTCTCCTGGCAAAGACTATCACACAGATACTGTAAGTGAATATTGTTGAGCTCTCTATTGATTCCATAGTGCATGTGGATTTAAAAATGTTTTATGGAGAACAAGTTTTTAAAATTAAAAAGAGTAAGAACGTAAGATATACCATACTGGGTCTGACCAAGGTCCATCAAGCCCAGTATCCTGTTTCCAACAGTGGCCAATCTAGGTCATACGTACCTAGCAGTTTCCCCAAAAGACACAGGTTCCACAATGCTTGTACTGGGTCAATCATTGATATCCTGGGTCCCTTCTTAATAATGGTTTATGGACCTTTCCTCCAGGAACTTGTCCAAACCTTTTTTAAACCCAGCAACACTAACAGCCTTTACCACATCCTCCGGTAACAAATTCCAGAGTTTGATTACACGTTGAGTGAAAAAATATTTTCTTTTATTAGTCTTAAATAGTTTACCCTGTAGCTTCATTGCATGTCCCCTAGTCTTTCTATATTCTGATAACTTAAACAATCGATCTACGTTTACCCATTCCACTCCGTTCATTAATTTATAGACTTCTATCATATCTCCCTCAGCCGTCTCTTTTCCAGGTTAAGGAGCACTAACCTTTTTAGACTTTCTTCATAGGAGTATCCTTCCATCCCCTTTACCATTTTGGTGGCTTTTCTCTGAACCTTTTCTAATATTGCTATATCCTTTTTAAGATACGGCGACCAGAATTGCACACAATATTCAAGGTGCGGTCTCACCATGGAACGATATAGAGGCATTATAATATCTTTTGTTTTATTTTCCATTCCTTTCCTTATGATACCTAGCATTCTATTTGCTCTCTTGGCTGCCTTTGCACACTGGGCCGAGGGTTTTAACATGTTATCCACAATGACACCTAAATCTTTTTCCTAGGTGGTGGTTCGTAATGTGGACCCTTGCATCGTGTAACCATAGTTTGGGTTGTTCTTCCCTAGGTGCATAACTTTGCACTTGTCCACATTAAATGTCATCTGCCATTTTGATGCCCAGTCTTCCAATTTATCAAGATCCTCTTGCAATTTTTCACAATCCTCTTGGGTTTCAACAACTTTAAATAGTTTTGTGTCATCTGCAAATTTGATAACCTCACTCGTTATTCCACTGTCCAGGTCATTTATGAATATGTCAAAAAGCAGCGGACCCAGCACAGATCCCTGGGGTACTCCACTATTCACCTTTTTCCATTGGGAAAATTGGCCATTTAGCGCTACCCTCTGCTTTCTATCTTTTAACCAGTTCCTGATCCACAATAGTATATCACGTCCTAACCCATGGCTTTTTAGTTTTGCCAAAAGTCTCTGATGAGGAACATTGACAAAGGCTTTCTGAAAGTCCAGATACACTATATCAACCAACTCACCTTTGTCTACCCATTTATTCACACCTTCAAAAAAACATAACAGAATAGTAAGACAAGATCTTCCTTTTCTAAAGCCATGTTGGCTGTCTCCCATTAGGCAATGACTATCTACATGCTGAGTAATTTTATTCTTTATGATGGTTTCTACCATTTTTCCTGGTACTGACGTCAGGCTCACCGGTCTGTAGTTTCCCGGATCACTCCTGGAACCCTTTTTAAAAATTGGTGTTAAATTGGCGATCCTCCAATCTTAAGGTATTAGAGATGATTTTAATGATATTTCACAGATTACTAATAGCAGGTCTGCAATCTCATATTTCAGTTCTTTCAACACCCTTGGATGTATACCATCTGGCCCAGGTGATTTGTTACTCTTCAGTTTATCTAATAGTTGTAATACATCTTCCCGATGTATCGATATTTCCTTCAATTCTTTCGCACCTTTAAATACCACTTCAGTCATGGGTAACATCCCTACATTTTCCTCAGTAAAGACCGAAGCAAAGAATTCATTCAGTCTCTCCGCTATCGCCTTGTCGCCTCTTAGTGCCCCTTTAACCCCTCTATCATCTAATGGATCAACTGACTCTCTCACAGGTTTTTGGCTAGAATGTACTTGAAAAAATCTTTATTTCAAGTTTTTGCTTTCACTGCAAGCTTCTTCTCAAATTCTCCCTTTGCCTGCCTTATCAATGCCTTGCATTTGACTTGCCAGTGCTTGTGCTGTTTCCAGGTTTCGTCGTTTGGCTCTTTTTTCCATTTCCTGAAAGATGCTTTTTTGGCAACAACAACCTCTCTGACCTCAGCTTTAAACCATGCTGGCAGTTTTTTGGATTTCCTTCTACTTTTCTTAAAGTGTGGAATACAGCTGGTCTGGGCTTCCAAGATAGTATTTTTCAACAACACCCAAGCTTGATGTAAGTCTTTAACCTTTGCAACTGCTCCTTTTAGTTTTTTCTTAACTATTTTCCTCAATTTATCATAGTCTCCCTTTCGAAAGTTAAAAGGTAGTACTGTAGATTTCCTTACTATCCCTCCTCCACTAATTAAATCAAAGGCGATCATACTATGATCACTATTGCCAAGTGGCCACAACACCCTTATCTCTTGCACTAGATCTTTTGTTCCATTAAGGACTAGGTCTAATATGGCTTCCCCTCTGGTCGGTTCTTGAACCGGCCGCTCCAAGAAGTAGTCATTTATTTCATCTAGGAACTTTATCTCCCTAGCATGTCCTGCCGTGATACTGACCCAGTCGATACCGGGGTAATTGAAATCACCCATTATTATTACTGTTCTTAACTTTTGTTAGCTTCCTTGATTTCTTTGAGCATTTCATCATCCATTTGTTCATTCTGGCCAGGTGGTTGATAGTACACCCCCACTGCCATTGCCTTCCCCTTTTTACATGGAATTTCAATCTATAGAGATTCTACAGCAAATTTTGTTTCCTGAAAAACTTTAATCCTTTCTGACTCAATGCCCTCTCTAACATAGAGTGTAACCCCTCCACCAATTTGATCATCTCTATCATTACGATATAGTTTGTACCCAGGTATCACAGAGTCCCACTGGTTGTCCTCCTTCCACCATGTCTCTGTGATTCCATTCATATCTAACCTCCGAGTGAAATGGACCAGCAAAATGCAAACCGAGGAGCTATCTTGCAAGAGTGGAGGAGTAGCCTAGTGGTTAGAACAATAGCTTAGTAACCAAGTGAACAGGGTTTGATTCCCACTGGCATTCCTTGTTGGCTTGAGCAAGTCACTTAACCATCCATTGCCTTGGAGAATGACCTGGCAATCTATCCCCAGTCACACTGCCAAGAAAATCCAGAGGCTGCTTTGTCATTAGGAGTCAGTATTGACTCAAAAACACACATTGCACTTGCCTTACAACAAATAGTCTAACAAAAAAACTTCTCTACTGGAAATTTGATAAACAAATGAGGTATTTATGTAGGTGCTCTACTACTACTTATCATTTGTATAGCACTACAAATCATATGCAGTGCTGTACAGAAATATGTAAGAGACAGTTCCAGCTCATAAGAGTTATAGTCTAGTCAAGACAGACAACACAACAGAAATCAATGCAATAGATGCAGACAGAATATATGATCTTATCACGCCAAATAACATCATGGCTATAGAGCAAAAGGACAACAAGAAAGGAGCATATGGAACCAAAGACCAGTTAATGTTGATTAAGACTATCATGGCCAGTGCTAAATCTCAGTATAGCATGGATTGATTATAACAAAGCTTTTGACAGTGTCCCACACTCTTGAATAATAAATTGCCTTGAAAGGGTACATTAACTTCACCATAACAATGTAGGAAACCATACTCTTTTTGAAATATGAAAATGGTCAGTACATCATTCCTAACATTAAGATCTAGCAAAGAATGTTTCCGGAAGATTCCCTGTCACTCATTTTATTTTGTGTGGCACTTAATCCAATGAGTATTCTATCAAATCTTTGGGATACGGATTTAGCCTGAATCCTAAAGAAGGTAATAACCTAGAAACAACATCCCATGTACTATTTGTGGATGATCTGAAGCTCTACAGTTCCAGCAACCAACAATTAGCAGATCAGCTACGTGTGGTGAGAAGCTTTTCTGATGACATCAGAATGATTTTTGGCCTTGACAAATGTTCTAAGGCAACTTTCTTTTTAGAGAAAAATTGAGCAACATGGAAAACATCTCCCTGGCTGAGGGCTGTGACATCAAGGACCTTGATCAGGAAGGTATAAATAAGTATCTTGGAGTAGAGGAAGGAACAACACTCAAGAAGAAATTACTGAGAGAAAAGATCAGTAAAGAACACTACAGGAGAATACAATCCTTATTGAAAAGTGCTTTAACATCAAGGAGTAAGATACAAGCCATCAATCAGCTATCAATTCCTGTACTCTCTTACAGCTTTGGGATTGTGGAGTGATCTCTTAAAGATCTTGAAAAACTGGATGTGCAAACAAGAAAACTCCCCATACCCATGAAAAACTTTACAAGAATCAGTGTATGTCTAGACTGTACATCCCTAGAGCTGAAGGGGGACTAGGCCTCACAGAAATTGATTACATATACAGAGCTACTATCGTAGGCCTCCAGGCCTACCTAACTGCATCATTGGATCCAAATATGAAAAAAGTGAAATACGAAAGAAAATGTCTAGAATCTGTATCATCATCAAACTTGGACAAGCGTTCCAATGACTAAAAGGAATGTGTGAGAATCCACAAGCATACACCAGGATGGAAGTAACAGAATTTGCAAAACGAGAGAAAAAACTCTTCAAGAAATTAGATCAACAAACAAGGAAAAACAAGTGGTAAATGCACAAATACAGTGGGAAGTACAGAGTATTACGCCAGGAACCCTTTGCTAATCAAGAACAGACAAATGAATGGTTAAGGAGAGGTGAACTGAAACCGAAGGTGAAAGGTTGATAGCTGCAGCTCAGGACAGCGGCTTATGGACAAGATGGTTTACAGCGAGCATTGAAAAAAATGGCAAAACAGATATTTATTTATTTATTTATACAGATTTTCTATACCACTTTTTCCTTCAATGAAAGTGGTGGGTTACATTGAATAAGGGATGACATAACTTACAAAGGGATAAAGTATTACATTAATGCCTGTTTGTGCTATCTATACATTCATGTGTATTTAATGGAGTTCATAAGCTGCTTGGTCATAAAATTCCATGAATAAGAAGGTCTTAAGGGATTTGCAGAAATCCTTTAGGTCTTTTATGGCCTGCAATTTGTCCAGGAGAGAGTTCCAGAGTATTGGTGCAGATAATGAAATTGCCCTGCTAGAGGTGGTTTGTTTTGTTTTATGGTATCCAGCTGGTGTTTGTAATTTATTGTTACTGCTAGTTCATCTGGGTCTGTCATTTGTTTCTTTGGTTATATATAGGTTAACTATAGGTTGATTCTGTGGGAAAAAGCTGGAAACAGTGACTCATCTCATAGCTGGCTGTGAAGTCTGATGGCAGAAAATTTCTATACAGGAAGGCACAATAAAGTAGCATGCCTCATCCACTGGAAACTCTGTAAACACTACATCATCATTGTGCCTGAAAAGCACTGGTATCATGACCCTAAAAGAATTATAGAGAATGAAGAGGTTATGATCACCTAGGATACTCCCATTCTGACTGATAAAAAGCCAAATGTGAGAAAGCCAGATATAATGCTAAAGGAGATAAGCACCAGAATGGCATTGATTATATAGGTATCAGTTCCAAGCAACTACTCTGTGAATTGCGTTGAGAGAGAGAAAATCTTCAAGTACCAAGAAATGCTGTAGGAGACCCAGAAAATGTGGCAGAAAGATACTAAGTTATTTCCCATCGTGTTGGGTGCCACAGGCCTAATTAATAGAAATTTCCAAGCACATTTTGATAAATTACCCATACACATAACATCTTATGAACTCTAGAAGGAGGCTCTCTTTGGCATGATGCAAGTACTACGCTCAGCATTAGCAGTAAATTTGAGAAACTGAGATCATATTCCACATACCCTGGTTTAAAAGTGAGATTCATGACTGTCGCAGTATGCGTATAAAACTCACCCATTTGGAGAAAATACCCCAAGACAGACAATAGAACAACTGGGGACTAGGATATATCTAGGGGAATGGTAAGGAAATACAGAGGAGGTAAACAAGAGACTAAGGGAATCAGAATCCAAAAGCAGTCTCAAAGAAGTGAGCTTTTAGCCTGGATTTGAACAGGGTTACAGATGAATCCTGACGTATTGAATGTAAGGATTGATTGCTTTTGACTACTGTTCCTGGTGCAGCTGCTGAAGAGAGTGAGGTATGTCTGATTGAAGACAGAGGAAATAGGATGAGAAACACTGGAAAAAGAATAAAGTAAAATGTGTTGAAAGAAAATATGAGACATCAAATCCTCAATATATTTTATTCTCTTGAAAGGATTATATAGAGAGTTAATGTATAAAACTGACAAAAATAACAATCTGAATCACACTGAAATGGAATGGGTATTGAAAGGAAAATATATAAATGAGAAATGCAAGAAATCACTAAGAGAATATTTGAATACTATTCAAGACAGAGCCATCCTAAAAAGTGAAAAAGGAAATAAAGCAATGAAATGAAAATATACAAGATACGTGTCAAGATAATGATGAAATAAACAAATGAGTGAAAAAGGTACTTACCAGGCAAAACTACCCACTCAGTGGGTGAGGCACCTTCTTTCTGTGCCTTCTGTCAATGTTTTCAGACAACTCACAGCTCTTTAAGTAGATGTTCCTGGGAAGTACCTTTCGGCTTGCCAAATGTCAGTGATGCACCACTACTAGTCACGTAAACCAGCATGTCTTACAAGGCTTTGACTCATTAGAGAAGATCACATACACCCACACACATTGTTATAAATTAACCTATAAATTATAAACAACATAACCCAAATGTTCTACAAACAAAACTCACCATTACGAACTTTCGCAGTCAGCATGACACATTACGATTCTATTACATACTATGACTTAAATAATTTATAAGCCCCTTGGTTTGAACTGTATATAGTTTCCCTGTTACCTCCAAGTTATAATCCCTGTTATAATGTAAGCAAAAGATCTTGTTCTAATGCAAAATGTTGTTACAATGTAAACCGCGCTGATTCTAAATAGCGCGGTATATAAGAATTTGTAATAAATAAATAAATAAATAAACCTTACTAGGGCTTCTCCAAGTGCATAGCTATTGCTTTATCTGTAACTTTGGCTCAGGTACCCTAGAGGAGCATTTGTTATATGCGCTCTAATAAAACCATAGTTATACCACTAAATGGTTGACCATGGAAGCTTTGGGTCAGTTTTGAATGGCCCACATTGTTTGCAATGTGCATAGGCACTTTTAGCTAGTGTACATTGTATCAAGTTTTCAAAGAGGAACCACACCCAGCTTTTTAAGTATGCACTCTAGTTATTAGATGTGTGAGCTGTTTAATGTGGAAACTAGCGTGCACTAACCATGTTGAACAATCCTAACAATTAATGCAGTGAATAAACTGCTGGAAGCATTAATTCCCAAGTGAAACAGCTAACACAGAAACTACCATTTTGGGGCATATGATGCGTGGGGACTGTGCCTTACAGATAATGTGGAAGTTTTCACCTTGAGTTAACTGCTAACACAGCAGATAACATAGAACAGTTAACACCATCTCAAGAAGTGTGAAAGCACTTGTTTAGAAAGATCGTTTACCGTATGAATAAAGGCGCGGGCAGGGTCCCGGCGCCTGCTCGTAACCGGGTGCTCTGCCCGGCGCGGGACCCTGCTTGTGCACGGGGGGGGGGGGGTGAATGGGTGCCGCGGCGGGCCGTGCACGCGGTGCGGGTTTTAAATTGATTGGCTCCGCTCGGGAAGGGGAGCGAGTGGAGCCAATCAGGGTGCAGGCTGCCATGTGCTCTGGTGTGCGTGATACTGGCCAGAGCACAGGCAGTTTGGCGGGAGGCTCGGCAGCATCGGGGCGCGGAGAGCAGTGCTGTCAGAGGGGAAAGAAAAGAAATAAACCGCAGCGGAGGGCGAAAGGAGCTCAGGACCGAGAGCGACTGTGTGGCGGCGGCGTTTTTTGCTTTGCAGCGGAGCGGGCACTACCGGAGCGCAAGCCCGCAGAGCAGGCAAGTGGCAGGCGGGCTGCGGGGTGGGCTCACGAGCCGAGGCAGTGCCGGTCGGGCCCGGGAAATTTTTGAAGGGCAGTAAGGAGTGCCTGGGCAGTCTCCAGGAGTAGGCCGTTTTTGTTCAAATAACAAAAAAAACAACCCCCCCCCTCCCCAGAAGCAGGGCAAGAATAAGCAGCTTTCTCATCGGGATGGCTGGAAAGCAGCCGGCAAGAGGGGGGGGGGCGGCAGGGGAGGGGGCCGGGCTGACAGGGGGAGGCAAGGAAAGGGGCAGAGGGGGCGGGGGTTGGACAAAGCGGTGCAATCAGGGTCTGGGAGTACAGGTAAAACTGGGGTTGGGAGAAGGGGGGCGAGAGGTGCTCGGGATTTGGTTAGGGGGCGTAGAGGGCCAAGGACAGGGGAGGGGCGTATTGAAGGTACCACGGGGCTGGCTGAGAGTGTTGGGCCTCAGAGGCTGGCAGTGGCCCCAGCGGCAGGGACAGTGGAGACCCCACTAGGAGTAATGGGTGGCAGGTGGGGCAGGCAGAAGGCTGGGACAGGGGGAATCTGAGGATGGATCAGGCACATGGGCATGAGTGGGGAGTTGGCCCCTTGGGCCAATGGGGGGGGACCTAGGCAGGTCTTTGGGGCGGCCGGGGGGGATGGTTGGGGGTGGATGTCTCCGGTCGGGGGTTTGGTTCCTCCTGTAGTGGGTATCCCCCCTTCTGGGTGGTGTGGGCAGTCGGGGCAGCAGGCCGGGTGGGAGCACTGGTTGAGAGGGGGGCAGGGTTCATCCAGGGAAGATTGGACTGGGGCATGGCCCCCGAGGGGTGCTCTGGGCTTGTCTTCGTTGGGTTTTCCCATTTTGTCTTCGCAGGTGCCATATATGGCGGCGCCAGGTACTGGTCCGTCTGCGGTGGCGTCCTGCAGTGAGGGGAGTATGGATTCGAGGCCCCCCACGGAGGCGGGAGCAGCCGGAGTCGGCGTCCAGGCTTCTGTGGCAGAGGATCTGCAGCGGCCGGCGGGGCCTAGAGGCAATGGGCTGCTCTCGTCAGAGGCCTGCGGCATCGAGGACACGCCATGTGAGTTGAGAGTGGCTGACAGGGGCGAATCGTTGGAGTGGGGGTCGCAGCCAGAGCGGCCAGGCAAGGCGCACAGTAAGAGGAAGCCGGGGTGTCGCTATCAGCGCAACTCCTTGTCTTCCTCCTCATCGTCGTCGGATTCGTCTGAAGCCTCGGAGGCTGCTGGAGGGGGGCATGGGGCGGCCGTGGGGGGAGGGGTGGAGGGCAGTATAGCAGGTGGGGGATCCGCCTCTTTGGTTGCGTTGTCGGAATTGTGGGAGGGGGTCCCCAAGAAGCTGAGGCGAAAGATTAGGAAGCAGAAATATATTGATATTTTTCGTTTTCTAGAAGGAAGGAAGCGTTCTGGGGACAGTAAGAAAAAACGGAAGGAGGACGAGAAGGCGGGTCGGCTTCGGAAAGTGTCGCGGAATGTAGTTAATTGGGTATGATCGTTCTTGCGGTTGGAAGCGTGTGGGGGCATCATTTTCCTCACCAGTCTGGGATGTTGTTATCCTATGCTGATTCGATTCTTGAAGCGTCTTAAATGCATGAAGGATGGTCGTGGCTTAATTACGACGAGAAATTCCGGGATAAAATGGAGGAGAATAAATTTTTAACGTGGGGCACGCAGGACATTAACCTTTGGCTAACGCAGATGTCGGTCAAGGGAGGGGGGTGGGGAAAGCGGAGGTAAGGTGGGGTCGGTGGTCGCTGGGGGGGCGGCTCGTTCCTTTCGGGGGGAATCGCCACAGGACAGGCTAGGCCGGCCCCCGGAGGAGGGGGTGATGTGTGCTGGAGGTTTAATAGGTCGATGTGTCCCTTCCCGGACTGTAAATTCCGTCACGCGTGGTCGAGCTGTGGAGGTCCCCATGCGGCAGCAAAATGTGTTAAAAAGGGGCCCGGGGCTCAGCCGACGACTGGGCTCAAGTAAGTGGGGGCCATTCGAGCTCGCCCCTTCGCCGATTCAGGTTCCGCTCTTGTGTTCGTGGTTGCGTTCTTATCCGCGGAGGCGGGATAGGTTAGTGTTGCAGTTGGGATTTAGTTTGGGTTTTGTGGTTCCGGTTCATGGGGTGGTTGCGGTTTCTTCGCCACGAAATTCACCCAGTGTGCAGCGTTGGGGGGCGATAGCACAGGGGAAGATAGCGGGGGAATTACGGTTGGGGAGGATAGCGAGGCCTTTTCGGCAGCCGCCGTTCCCGGATTTTGTGGTGTCGCCATTAGGCATTATTCCGAAGAAGGAACCGGGAAAGTTTCGTCTGATTCACAATTTGTCTTCCCCAGCTGGATCCTCCGTGAATGATTTGATTCCGTGGGATTTGTGCACGGTTCGTTATGAGTCTTTTGACATGGCTGCGGAGTTAGTCAGGAGAGCGGGGCGAGGGGCATTGATGGCAAAGGTCGATATCGAGTCGGCATTTCGTTTGCTGCCGGTTCATCCGTCTTCCTTCAGGTTGTTGGGTTTTCATTTCGAGGGGGAGTTTTATTTTGATAAGTGTATGCCCATGGGGTGTTCGGTATCTTATGCTTACTTTGAAAAGTTCAGCTCTTTCTTGCACTGGCTGTTGGTGCGGAGAATCGGAAGGGGGGAGGTGGTCCACTATCTGGATGATTTTTTATTTGTGGGTGCAGCAGGGTCCGTAGGGTGTAGCGAGCTGTTAGTTGGTTTTGGTAGTTTAGCTCGCGAGTTGGGGGTGCCGTTGGCTGAGAGTAAGACGGTGGGCCCGACGACAAGGTTGACCTTTTTAGGAGTGGAATTGGACTCGCAAAGTTTGGAGGCCCGATTGCCGTCGGAGAAGGTGGAAAAATTGAGGGTGCTGGTGGCTAATGCCTTGGCATTGTCTAAGTTGAATCTGCGGGAGCTGCAGGCCTTAATAGGATCTCTTAACTTTGCTTGTAAGGTCATTCCCATGGGGAGGGTGTTCCTTAGGCGCTTGGCGGTGGCGACGGCGGGGGTCCGGAAGCCTCACCATCATATAAGAGTGTCTAAAGTGATGCAGGAGGATTTGCGGATTTGGGATCTCTTTTTGAGGGACTTTAATGGCACTTCGGTGTTGCGGGAAGCGGAGATCTCCAGTGAAGATTTGCAGCTGTATTCGGATGCGACTGGTAGGGTTGGTCTGGGAATATATTTCGGCGGGGCTTGGTGTGCTGAAAGGTGGCCGCCGGAATGGGAGGCTGAAGGGCTTTTGAGGAATATTACCTTTCTTGAATTGTTTCCAATTTTAGTGGCGCTTGCGTTATGGCCGGAGAGATTGGCCAACCGTAGGGTGGTGTGGTGGTGTGATAACGAGGCGGTGGTGGCCGTCGTGAATCGTTATACACCACGCTGCAGTACGGTAGCGGCATTAATGCGCCAAGTCATTCTAGCCTGTTTGCGTTTGAACGTGGATTTGAAAGCCCGCCATATTCCTGGTCGTACTAATGAAATCGCTGATGCTCTTTCTCGTTTGCAGTGGGAGCGGTTTCGGCAGTTAGCGCCCGAGGCGGACGTGGATGGGTTCAGGGCCCCTTGGAGCTTGTGGAGCTGTGGCCTACCGAGATGAAGAACCTATTAAGGAATTCAGTAGCTGAGCGCACATGGGAATCTTATCGACGGGGGTGTGAGCGAGTGTGGGAGTATCTGCGTGGCGAGGGGTGTGTTGGAAGTGAGGTGTCACAGTATATGCTGGGGGGATATGTTGGGTGGGCGAAAGAGAGGGGGTTGACGAGATCGGCGGTGCGGGGGCATCTGGCGGGGTTTGAATTTTTTGCCAGGGCGGTGAGTTGGCAGGGCGCAGTGTGGGGGCGCCTGGCTCGGCGGTTAATGCAAGGGTGGGAGCGTGCACTGCCAATGCGGCGCGATCGGCGACTTCCGATTACCCATGACTTGTTGAAGCGCTTGTGTCATGGGTTGTCGAGGGTGGCGTCATCGCCCTACGAGGTAGTTCTATTTCGGGTGGTATTTTGTTTAGCGTTTTTTGGGGCCTTTCGGGTCGGGGAACTGGCGGCTGATTCGGTGAAGGCAGGTTTGGGTAATTGTTTGCGGTTGCAGCACGAGTGGAGGGAGCCGGGGCGCATTCGTGTACTGTTAGCCAAGTCCAAAACTGACCAAAAGGGTAAGGGATTGTGGGTGGTGCTGTGGAGTATCGGGGGACTAACTTGCCCTGTAGCGGCCCTCGAAGACTACTTGGGTGTACGCCCGGCTGATGGCGAAGGGCTGTTCGTGCATGAGGACTCTTCATCCGTGACCAGGTATCAGTTGATGGCGGTTTTGCGCATGGCCCTGCGCAAGATCGGCGAAGATCCAGGGTTGTTTTCGGCTCACTCTTTTCGCATCGGGGCCGCCACCAGTGCGGCTGCGGCGGGTCTGTCGGGGGAACAGATCCAGAGTATTGGCCGATGGCGATCTAGGGCGTTTCAAGGTTATGTGCGGCTGTGAGACGCCCTTTAGGGTTGGGGGGGGGTTATTAATGCTGTTATTTTCTGTTGCAGGTGTGGGGCGGATGGAGAGGGGCTGCTGGATGATGGGACACTCCTTTGTCTTTTGGACTGGTCAGAGAGCAGCAGTGCGGCCTATCGGGACGAATCTTGGGATGGACCCAGTTGAGGTGGCGATTTCATGGTTGGGTGAGCGGGGGCTGAGGTGGACTCAACTGCTGCCCTTGCTTCTTCATCATCTGCGGGTTCGAGGGCGGCCAGCGGTCGTGCTGGTACATCTTGGAGGCAACGATTTGTCGGAGTGGTCCTGCAAGCAGCTGATAAGGGCGGCGAAAAAGGACTTTATGACTCTGCTTCGTTTGCTGGACAGAGTCATCTTGATTTGGTCGGACATTATCCCGAGGCCGTCGTCCTGGGGCCAGCGGAGATGGTCCCGTGGACTGACCAAGATAAATCGGCAGATTTGGAGATGGGTCTGCGAAAAAGGGGGGTATCAGGTGCAGCATGTGTGGGTTGATGTGGCCTGTACAGGGTTGTATAGGGCGGATGGTGTGCACCTCTCGCCAGTGGGGATGGACTTGCTCTTGAACGACTGGCAGGAGATGTTGGAGAGAGTAGTTCGGGGTGGCCACACTGGTCGCAGCTTGTTGTAGTTTTGGGGGGCGGCACAGGTAAAGTTTCCTGTGCCGGTGGCGGGATCCCGGAGGTTTCCGGGGTCCGGAGCCTTAGGCGACTCGGGACGGGGGCGGGGTGCCCTCGACCCGGACTACCCCTGGAAGACTTTTGCTAGTAATATGGCGAAGTTAGATAGGGGTGGTCGGAACGTTGCTGGTGGTGTGAACATGGCTGCAGCGGAGGCGAGGTCGCTTTGCTAATAGCATAACTGGTGATGCATCGCTCCGCTGGGGGGGGGGGCGGATTGTGGGATCATTGTTCCTGTTATGGTTTGGATATTGTTTGAAATAAAGCTGCGACCAGTTGTCACCATACTTTGCTATCGGTGTAATTTGTGGGAAGGATAAAGGAAAAAAGCTGTGGAAGGAAGGGGGTAGGGGTGCAGGGAGGGGCGAGGGGGGGGGAAAGCAAGGTTATAAGCAAAGGGTGAGCGCCGGGTCTGGCTACCCGGTTAGAATAAAGGCATGGGCAGGGTCCCGGCGCCTGCTCGTAACCGGGTGCTCTGCCCGGCGCGGGACCCTGCTCGTACATGGGGGGGGGGGTGAATGGGTGCCGTGGCAGGCCGTGCACGTGATGCGGGTTTTAAATCGATTGGCTCCGCTCAGGAAGGGGAGCGAGCGGAGCCAATCAGGGTGCAGGCTGCCATGTGCTCTGGCGTGCGCGATACTGGCCAGAGCACAGGCAGTTTGGCGGGAGGCTCGGCAGCCCACCCGCCCACCCAGACTTTGCGTTGCGAGGCTGGTGTTGGGGTGTCACAGCTGGGGGGGGGGGGTGAGGCAGGATCCCGGAGGTTTCCGGGGTCCGGAGCCTTAGGCAACTCGGGACGGGGGCGGGGTGCCCTCGACCCGGACTACCCCTGGAAGACTTTTGCTAGTAATATGGCGAAGTCGGATAGGGGTGGTCGGAACGTTGCCGGTGGTGTGAACATGGCTGCAGCGGAGGCGAGGTCGCTTTGCTAATAGCATGGCTGGTGACGCATCGCTCCGCTGGGGGGGGGGGTTGTGGGATCATTGTTCCTGTTATGGTTTGGATGTTGTTTGAAATAAAGCTGCGACCAGTTGTCACCATACTTGGCTATCGGTGTAATTTGTGGGAAGGGTAAAGGAAAAAAACTGTGGAAGGAAGGGGGTAGGGGTCCGGGGGGAGGGGGGGGAAAGCAAGGTTATAAGCAAAGGGTGAGCGCCGGGTCTGGCTACCCGGTTAGTGGTTGCAGTGACATGCAAGTGAAAATATCTTCAAACCAATGTCACTTTTAGAAGAAAGGGTGTATGTGTAAGGCCGATAAAAGGTTAACATAACTCTGCTCCTCTCCATGGATCTATATATATTTTAAATCATAGAAGAATGCTGGATGCCTGGAATGCTCTCTCACAGAAGGTGGTGGGGACAAAAATGGTAACGGGTATCAAAAAGGCATGGACTAGGCACACAAGAACTCTATATAGGAAGAGAAGGATTCCTGCGCAAAGCAAAACTTAACCCTGGGAGTACCTATGGGGTCAAAAGTGACCCCATTGCAAGTTTCACAATGCGTATCTCAGAAAGTAGTTGTTCAAGAATGCAATCTTTTTATGACTTTGCACATGTCAATATTCTCTTTATATTGCACCATGAGAGGAATAATTTTTATCCGCTAGGTGACGCTAGTGATGAATTGCAGCACAGAGTACCAGTGGGGTCATTTTTGACCCCAGTTGCTTACGTCCGGTTTGGATCATGATACAATTTGCAGTTTTGTGAATTTTCTGATCTGACAAAGGTATTTATCATTAATTATGTATCATTTATTTTTTGTACTCTTATTTTATGAAAATTACACATTTTCTGTAATTGATATCATACGTTCTCTCATTATTTCCGATGAAATCTAAAGGCTTTCAGCTCATTCATCACGATTATTGTACACCTATAGTAAAACTGCTTTGTGTTTTATTCAACTTTATCTTTGTTTATATATTTTAGGTTATTGTTTATGATGTCAAAACGAAAGTATTCAGCTGCCCAAGTAAGAGAAATATTGCAACAAGATGCTGACAGTGACGGCTCTGAGTCATCTGAAGATGCAGCATATTCAGCAAGCGGAGAAGCATATCAGCCAAGTTCGGGCGATAAATCTGATGATGACAGTCATGATTCAGATGGCGACAGCAGTTGGTCGCCAAGTGAATGTGAGACTGATGTTGAGCCAGTAACATCGCCTGTAGCAAACAGTCAAGTTACAGGTCGAGGCAAAGGTCGAGGCTGTGCTGGACGGGGAAGAAGGCAGGAGTCCTCAGTGTCAGTATCATCTGTGAGGAATCTTAGTTGTGGTCGTAGAGGCGCTAAGAGTTCATCAACTATAAGCACAAATGTTGCCATTGAAGCCTATGTATCTAAAGATGCCACATCATGGAACAGGAAACCTATAAAGCAAGCCGCTAGAAGATACGCTAGAGCTAAAGTCATGCCCGTACAACAAGGTCCTACAAGGTATGCTGTACGAAATGTTGATGGCCCTCTCGCAGCATTCCACTTGTTCATGAGGAAGAACTTATTGAATGAAATCATGATGTAGATGAGCAAACCAGGAAGACACATTTATGACAACACCTGGAAAGATTTGACAGACAGAGAATTTCAACGTTTTCTTGGACTTCTGATCCTCTCAGGAGTGTACAAGTCACGAAATGAATCCAAAGTTCAGTTGTGGAACCTTGAAGATGGTCATTCTGTTTTCGGCAAAAATATGGCCCGTAACCATTTTCAGCTAATTTCTTGTGCTCTCAGATTTGATGATGCAACCAACAGATGTGAACAACGAGGCGTGGATAAGCTTGCTCCAATCAGACAAGTTTTTGATGCTTGGGAAGCAACTCTGTGACGCCTTTGTTCCTGGTGAAAATGTTACCGTGGATGAGCAACTGCTTACATTTCGTGGCTGTGTTCCGTTCAGACAATATATTCCCAGCAAACCTGGGAAATATGGCATAAAGCTATGGATGTTGTGTGACAGTGCAACGTCATATGTTCTGCGTCTTCAAGTATTCCACAAAACGAATGACAAGACGCTGGCCAGTGACAATCTTCTACAACATGTTGGACATCAGTGCTTTGAACGCCTTCATTGTTTGGATGTCACTAAATCCAGAATGGCAGTCCAAGTCAAAGCCCAGACGTCATCTATTCCTCTTGGAATTAGGAAAGCAGCTGCTTCAGAGTAATTGCAGTGAGACTTCTTCCAGCATTGAAGAAGCCACTGATGCTGTTTGCAATGTCGGGATCCCAAAGAAATGGGCAAGATGTCACTGCTGCTCCAGAGAAAAAGACAAGAAAAGCAACGTAGTTTGCACCTCCTGCAAGCGTAATGTTTGCAAAGAACATTCAGAAATTGTCTGTGTCTCATGCAAATGACTGTAGTACTTTACTGTGTTCATCAAGTGCATGCAAAAACTGCTTTCATGGCAGCTCTTCATCATGTAACTTTATGATAAAGCATTAAATTTCAAAACATTTAACCTTCATTTAATAAATAATTAATTCAGAATAATATTTTGTCTGTTTAGTTTAAAATTTTCATGGTTAACAGTTACATTTCATCGTGGGGTCATTTATGACCCCAATAGTATTCAGTGTGTGCAAAAAATCTCAGTAATTCCAGGGTTAAATGACTTTCACACATCAAAAAATCATTCCAGGGTTACAACCCAAAGTAGCAAGTTGAAAAGTGCACACTTAAGTGTGACATAATGGTGCATTTCTCCACTCATAGTCTCTGGCATATCTATGTAGGGGACTCTATTGAAACAGTGATTGTAAAGTGTCTCTCACTAGGTTAGTCAGGGATGTGTGAATGGATGTCTGCAGGGATGGGCATAGTGTACATAGAAAATGATGTGTATGTATCTGTGAATCAGAGATATTTTATTTATTTATTTATTTAGACAGTTTTGTATACCGCCTTATCCTTCAATCAAAGCGGTCACAACACAATTGGGGGATACATTTAACACACGGGGATATGAGACACATACTCGTACACTAATACTTACAGGGAACATGGGCTATGGAGGGTTAAGTGGCTTGCCCAAGACCACAAGGAGCATCTGTGGGACTAGAAACCCCAGTCCTTCCGGCCCAAGGTTGCTGTCCTCTAGTGGGATTTGAACCCCCGACCTCCGGCCTGAAGTACCTTGCCCCAACCACTAGGCCACTCCTCCACTCCACTCCATGCATATGATGTGCATGTTTATTTCCATGGGGAAGATTAGCTGTCACATATCAGAGTGGGATGTTGGAGGCTGGGTCTATGAATGTGTATTGACAGTATGTATTGGGGCAAGGGTGTATATGTGTTAAGCTTGGTTTGTATGTGCATGCATACATGTGTGTGTGTGTGTGTGTGTGTGTGAGAGAGAGGGCTCTAAGATTTAATGCTAAAAAAAAATGCAAGGTCATGCATTTGAGCTGCAAAAAACCCAGAGAGTGTTACAGTAGATGAGGTGAACTACTTCAATGCATGAAAGAAGAATCAGTACGGGGGGGGGGGGGGGGGGTGAACATATATGATAATCTTATAGTGGCCAAACAGGTAGAAAAGTTGATGGTAAAAGTCTGAAGGATGGTTGGGTATATAGAGAGAGGGATGACCAGAAAAAAAAGGAGGTGATAGTGCCTTTGTATAAGTCTTTAGTGAGATCTCTTTTGGAGTATTGTGTACATTTCTGAAGACCATACTTTCAAAAAGTATATAAACTGGATGGAATGGGCCCAGAGGATGATTACTAAAATGGTCAATGAACTTCATCATAAGGCATATGGGGATAGACTTATAGATCTCAATATGTAAACGAGGAAAGATGGGAGAGAGGTGATATGATAAGCATTTAAATACTTCCATGGGCTTCTTTCAGTGGGAAGATAGCTCTGGAATGAGGGATTATAGGATGAAGATGAAAGGGGATGGACTTGGGAGTAATCTGAGGAAATATTTCCTTTCAGAAAGGAACAGCCTCTCAGTGGAGGTGGTAGAGATGAGAACTGTTTTAGAATTCAAGAAAGCATGGGACAAATACAGATGATCTCTGATGTGAAGAAGGAATTGTAGAATGTAATAGTTCTTATAGATGGGCAGACTGGATAGGCCATATGTTCTTTACCTACCATTGTTTTCTGTGCCTTCTGAAATTGCTGCTTCCCTGAAAAATGAACATTCCAGTAACCTGGTCAGGAGATGAGCCCTATGCAGATAGCATGGCCAGGTATGTGCATGGGTGTAAGTGCATTTTGCTCTTCCCCCTGGAAGTGTTGGAGCCATGAAATGAACACTTTTTTGCATCGTATTCATGGTCAGGAGCAGGTATAGACATGGATTCCTCAACAACCAGGACTGACTTGCTCATGGCATTCTGAAATCACACTGTGATGTGTAACTCCCTTGCTCTGCCCAGGGCATGCCTCCACCATGACCCTATGCTACCTGGACATTCTCACACAAGGAATGTCTATATACTCAACTTTGTAAAATAGGTCCAGGGACATCTCCATGATATGGACATTTATGTGTCCGTTTTCAGACATACAACTCACAAATAGAGCTTCGAAAATACCTCCCATAGAGAAATAAGAAATATACAGGGAAAGGTTACCATAATGATAAATGGGATGGAATGATATCCTTATGAAAAAAGGATAAAGAGTTTAAGACCTCGCAACTGGAAGAAATGATGGCAGAGGGGAGATTTGAAGGAGGTCTATAAAATAATGAATGGAGTGGAGTAGAACAGGTAAATGTAAATTGGTTGTTTACTCTTTCACAAAGTACAAAGACTAGGGGACACACTATGAAGTTACTAAGTAGAACATTTAAGACAAATTGGAGAAAATACTAATCATCAGAGAAGCAAGGCTGTATGAAGACAACCGAGGTGTGAAGATTCGTGGAAGACTCACCAACAACCTTTGCTATGCTGGTGATCCACATTACTGGCTGAAAGTAAAAATAATCTGAAACATTTGCTTCTCAAGATCAAGGAATAGTCTTAAAATGGGTCTGTACCTTAATGTAAAGAAGACAAACTTGGATCAACCATCAATAAAGAAACAATAAGCAGTCAAGAAATCCGATAATGCATTGCTCTTGGTAGAATGGCTATGAAGGACCTAGACAAGATTCTCAAGAACAGAGATGTTTCTCTCCATAAAAAGATCCAACTTGTTCAAGCCATGATATTTTCAATAATGTCATATGGATATGAAAGTTAAACAGAGAAAAAAGACAGGAAGAAAATCAATGCCTTTGAATTATGATGCTTGTGAAGAATACTGTGTATACCATGGACTGCCCAAAGAACAAACCAGTCAGTACTATAGGAGATCAAATCAAAGCTTTCTTTAAAAGCTCAGATTACAAGATTTCAACTTTCTTACTTTGAACACATCATGCGAAGAGAGAAATCATTAGAGAAAGACATCATGCTTAGCAAGGTAGAAGGTCAATGCAAAAGAGGAAGGCCAGCAATGAGATGGATCAATACAATAACAGCAGGTATGGGTGCCACTCTGTCAACAAAGAGAAAGACAAAGAGAGAATTTGAGAAGAAGCTTGCCATGAAAGCAAAAATGTATAATAAAGACTTTTTCAAGTATATTCATAGCAAAAAACCTATGAGAGAGTCAGTTGGACCATTAGATGATGGTGGGATAAAAGGGGCACTGAGGGAGGACAAGACCATAGTGGAGAAACTGAATGAATTCTTTGCTTCGGTCTTTACTGAGGAAGATGTAGGAATGTTACCTATGACTGAAATGGTATTTAAAGGTGATGCTGCAGAAGAATTGAAAGAAATATCGATACACCAGGAAGATGTATTACAACTATTTGATAAACTGAACAGTAGGAAATCACCAGGACCAGATGGTATACATACAAGGGTGATCAAAGAGCTGAAATATGAGATTGCAGACCTGCTATTAGTAATCTGTGAACTATCATTAAAATAATCTGTAATAGGAGGCGGAGCCGGCGAGGTCCCAATATGGCGGCGTAAGAGAGGTTCTCTTGGCCACAGTCAGCTAATCCTGCTTTTTCAGTGCCCCTGCGTATCCAGTTTGGTACAGAGTCAGAATGGTGGACTGGCAGTATGTCGGGGGGCAAGCAGACCCGTCTGGAGTTTGCCAATGCAGCCTCATCTGGCTCTAAAAGAATGAAGATGGACCCGTTGTCCCCACAGAAAATGGGACCTTCCCAGGCCTCAGAAAGGGACTGCAGGAATTATTAAAGGAGGTACGGGCAGTCCGTAGCCGGGTCGATTCAAATGGCGAATCCCTAGGGGAAATGCAATTGGACCTAAAAGAACTAAATGCACAAATGCAAGCGCTATCGCAACGGGTTGTAAGAGTGGAAGAGGCAGTCGAGAAGCATGAGGACCGCTTGACCCTCCTTCCAAAACTCGCACGTAAGATCGATGGGTTAGAAAAGAGCCTAGAGGACATGAATAATAGAGCTCGGCGAAATAATATACGTATACTTGGGATTGCAGAGGGGGCGGAAGGTGGTGACCCTATTCGTTTTCTGGAAGCGCTAATCCCGAAGATGTTGAAAATTGAATTTACACGCCCTTTAGAGATTGAAAGGGCCCACCGGCTGCCATCAACAGTCTCACAGCGAGCCCAGCAGCCGCGTCCGATTATCCTATGTGTCTTGAGGCACTAGCATGCCATTCAAATTCTATCTGCAGCAAAGGCATGCCATCCGGTTCAATTTGAGGGCCGGAGGATCACTTTCTACCCGGATTTCAGCAAACTTACTGTTGAAAAAAGGAAGCAGTTTCTCGCTCTGCGTCCATGACTTCAGCGGTTGCAGGCCAGATATGGTCTGTTCAATCCTGCACGGTTCAAGGTGACTTTGAATAATGTCACCAAGTCCTTTTAGGATCCAGCGGCGCTCGTGTCATATATTGAGGATCAAGAGGCTCTACAAATGCAGGCGGAGTGATTTTCTTCCTTTTGGTAGGCCATCCTGAGGTTCTACGGCATTGCAGTCTGAATGTTTGGACTTCTGATGTATGCCTGTAATATATTAATGGTAGGATAATCCCCTTATGAGGACATGCATGTGAGGAAGCCTCTTTCTTTTTGGTGGACTGGCTGAGTAGCCGAAGCTCGGGGGCAGGAGGAGTTGTGTGCCCCGTAGTTGGCCCTAGCGAGTTTAAACTATTAAGTTTGGGAACCCTTCAAGCCTCTCTGAGGGTGGGACTTGTTATTTTGGTAGCGGGGTATCCAGTTTTGTGGCCAGGCTGTGCTATATTGGTTGATCTCAATGTCTCACCCAAACTGTTGTTTTTTGGTATGTTTGGGGGTAAGTAATGGTTCTCTGGGGAAGAGTATGGGTTACAATTATAAGGGATGTCTTCCACAAACCGCATCTGGTGATCATATTTTATGGAGTAATGGCTAACAGGTTAAAACTCTTGTCTTTAAATGTGAAGGGCATTAAAACCCCAATAAAAAGGAAAAAGATATTGGTATATTGTCGCCGCCAGCAGGCAGACATCGTTCTCTTGCAGGAGACCCATCTCACTCTGCAGGAGTCCCTCAAGTTGGAGGACAAGCATTACCTTCTGGCAGGCTTCTCCCCGGCTGATCACAAAAAAACCGGGGTGGCCACGCTTGTGCGCAAGGCACTGGGGATAACGATTGTCAATTCTAACCATGACGCCCTTGGGAGGTGGGCTACGTCCCTAGTAGAGGTTGGGAAGACTAGACTTTAAATCGTAAATGTCTATGGGCCCAATAGAGATGACCCTGATTTTTATTGTGCTTTAAATCGTAACCTGCAGGTGGGTAATGTGGCCCCGATTATCATTTATTTATTTATTTATTTACATTCTCTTATATACCGCACTATTCAGCATCAGCGCGGTTTACACAGAACAAAGGTCTCAGTACAATAACAAGCATGAGTTTACAGATAACAAGGGAAGGAACTTGGATAACAAGGGAAACTATTTACAGTCTATTTACAGATGGGGGGGGGGGGGACTTCAATATGGTCCTGGACCCTCTGTTGGACCGTAACCCAGGGAGGGTAGATAGGTCCTCTTGTGCGAGTGTTGCTCTCACAGCCCTCATAGAGGATTGTGGATTGGTGGACATCTGGAGGTTATATCATCCGATGGACAGGGATTTCTCCTTTTTTCCCCAGTTCACAAATCCCACTCTCGGATTGATTATTTTTAATATCTAGATCTCTGGTTTCGAGCAGCTGTGAGGCGGAAATTTTAGGTATGACTATATCAGATCATGTTGCTGTCACGGTTATAATTGCTATGCACGAGGCAGACCGGCCTCGCCCGCCTTGGTCGTTCAATAGAGCGTGGTTGGCAGAACCTTCCTTCCAGGATGAGTTGAGAGAAGCTATAAGATCTTACTTTAGTGTCAACAAACTGGGTGATACTGCTTGTTGGGCATGGTGGGGGGCTTTTAAGGCTACTTTGAGGGCAACCATTACCAGTTATCAGATCAAGGAAAATAAAAGGAGGAAAGCACAGATGTTGGCTTTAGATAATCAGATCAAAGCAGGAGAAAGACTATGGTTCAGGCACCCTAACCCTGGCATCTTATCCAGGTTACAAAGATTAAGGTTTAAGTATAATGAGATATTAACCTCGGAGGTAGAACAATTGATGCTGAAACAATCTGCTAGATATCATGCGGAACAAAATAAAGCTAGTAAGCTTGTGGCGGGTGCCCTGAGGGGGAAGCGGGGAAAGGCGAGAATTGTTTCTATTCCCGATGCTAATCAGACAAAAGTAGTTGATGACCATCAAATCTTAAGCGAATTTTCCAAATTTTACACCCAGTTGTGCTCCTCCGAGGTCAGTGCAGGGCCAGAAGGGATCGCAAACTTTTTATATTAGCTGATTCACCCTTCAATTGGGGTCCAGCAAGCTCAGCAACTGGGTGAAGCATTCACTAGTACAGAGCTTTGCCAGGCAATTGGCTCTATGGCGTCGGGGAAAGCTGCAGGCCCTGACGGGATACAAGCTGAATTATACAACGTTTTAAGTAAAGAGTTGGTCCCATATTTGATATTATATTATGAAGAATTGGCAGAGGGACAGGGCCATATGGGTAGTGTGTCGGAAGCCACGATTATTGTTCTAGAAAAGCCTGGCAAGGATCCTAGTAGTGTCAGTAGTTATAGGCCTATATTCTTGTTAAATGCAGATTATAAAATATATGCGAGTATTTTGGCAAAAAGGCTAGCCAATATAATTGGGGACTTAATCCATCCTGATCAGTGTGGTTTTATACCGGGTAGAGCAACATTTGACAATTGCCGATTGGTGTGCAATTTGTTGGATAGGGCGACGGAGGACAGCTCACCGTATGTGGCCCTCTCCCTCGATGCTGAAAAAGCATTTGATAGATTAGAATGGCCATTTCTTTTCTCTGTCTTGCAGTGGTTTGGGCTAGGAGATGGTTTTATAAATAAGGTTAGAGTGTTGTATGCTAGAACTAGTGTAAGTGTTCTAGCTAATGGAGTGCTATCTAGCCCTTTCCCTTTACATAGAGGCACCAGACAAGGCTGTCCTCTTTCCCCTCTTCTTTTTAACCTGGCCTTAGAGCCTCTGGCTATAGCGATAAGGCAAAGCAAGGATATAAGAGGCTTTAAAGTAGGTGACATGCATGTGAAGTTGTCGGCATATGCTGATGATCTTCTCTTGTTTACTCAGGCCTCTGAGATCCTGCAGATCCTGATGCTAATAGAAGCCTATTCGAATATATCGGGCTGCAAAATTAATTGGTCCAAGTCTGTGGCGTTTCCGCTTAACAGCTGCTCGAACGCGGGTTTAATGGCCCCATTCCCCTTCCGGTGGGTGTCAGATGGCATCAAGTATTTGGGTGTCTGGTATACTGCCTCCATTGATCATACAATCCAGATGAACATTGAGGAGCTATCCCGGATGATCCGAGCTAAAGTTTTGGCCTGGTCCCCCCTTCATTTCACATGGTGGGGTAGACTGGAAATTATTAAAATGGTGTTGGCACCTAAAATTAATTATGTTTTAGGTATGCTCCCTTTACCCTTGCCGGCAGGCGTTTTTGTAACCCTGGAGAGGAGCCTTATTAGATTCCTATGGAAGGGCGCCCCACCACGGATTGCTTTTAAAAAGCTGAAAGCCTCTAAAGAAAAAGGTGGGGTTCATTTCCCCGACTTTCAATGGTATCATTGTGCCTCTCTTTTAAAGCAAGGGGCTGCCTGGTTAGACTCTGCCGACCTTGTTCCAAGCTCTAGTTGGCTTAAGGTTGAAGCTTGCATTGCTGCTCCATACCCGCTAGCCCATTTATTGGGTGCATTATATTCCGAGGGAGCGGACGTGGGGAATGTGATTCGGGCCACTCAATTTGCCTTCCTAAAATTGGTTCAAATGGCAGGTGGAGATAGCAAGCTCTCTAAGGCAACCCCGTTGTGGTGGAATCCCCAAATCAAAATTAGAGGGAGGAGGTTTACATGGCAAAAATGGCACGTGAATGGGATATGGACGCTAGGCCATTTAGTGGGAGAGAAAGGATGGAAAGATTTTGCTTCCCTAAAAGGAGAATTTTCCCTTCCGGAGAACTGCTATTTTCAGTGGATCCAACTCCGACATTGCTTATCAGTGTCTAAAATAAAAGCAAATGAATTGGAAACAGAGGGTCTGTTATACTGTAATATTAAAAAGACTCTTGGGCAGAAAGGACATGTATCAAGGTTGTACGCCATGTTTAGAAACTACGCGTCTCATTGCCTAGGAGGGCTGTCAAAGGTGTGGGAGTCGGATATCTCGCAACTGCTGAATGCTGACTCCTGGAAAGTTTTGTGGGGCCCTATAACCAGGGTCTCACGGTCGGCGGCAATTACCCAATCATTGTATTTCCTTTTGCATAGGGCTTATACTACGCCTGTAAGACTTTCTAAGTGGGATAAGTCATGTAATGGGAAGTGGCAGGAGGCGGGTACATATATGCATATGTTTTTTGACTGTCCCTTTGTTCAGAGATTTTGGAGGTCTTTATGGGGAAAAATGCAAACGATTTTGGATATCTCTGAGAAGCTCTCAAAGGATGTGGTCTTTTTGAGGTCCTTGGGGCTCTCTCTGGGATTATCTAAAGAGAAGGAATTTCTATTAAACTTCATTTTGTTTTGAAAATCTCTTTATTCGGTAAATACAGCAATACAAATAATGCTACGTTACAACACGAAGAACCCTGTTTTCCAACCCAACAAGTAAAGAAACAAGGAGAAAGGAAAAAACAACAAAGGAAACCCAACCCTCCCCCCCCCCCCCCGAAGTCTAACCCCCCCGGTTCTCAAGAGGAAAAAGAAAACACAGAAATACACTTGTCAAATCATATCAATTCGTGCATCTTCAGCCTAAATACATTCCCACCGCTGTTGGCCAGGCCAGCGGAACTAGGATATCCCCTGGAACGCGTATGGATCGATCAGCGGAATCGATCCAACAGTGCCCATCTCTCGGAATGAAGATCCGCTCTATCAGGGTAATGGAGTTTACTATATACTTTCTCATATTGAGAGTATTGACACACTTGACCCCACCATCTGTTTGGGTGCAAATGCTGAAAGTTTTTCCAGTTTGATAAAATCATTTTAACAGCTACAGCTATCATGTAATTTAACAAAAAGAGCTTCTCTTTGGAAATTCCCAAAGGGAGCGATCTCAAATAGACAACATTTCTAGATAGTTCAACTGTGATGTCCAAGACAGTCTGGATTTTGCCCCATACACCCACCCAACACTTAAACACTAGTGGGCAATCATAGAACATGTGGGCATATGTGCCAAGCTCATTCTGACAAGACCAGCATTTGCCAGTGGCTGATTTATCCCATTTAGAAAGTTTAACAGGGGTCACATAGGCCCTATGGAGAAAGAAAAACATTGATTGCATTATTGCAGCTGACCTCGAGACTCTTGTTACAGGTCCCCATAGAATTTTCCAGGAGAGGGGAGGCAACAAACAAGCTGTCTCCGCCTCCCATACCTTAGTTAAACCCGCCGGTTGGCTTGAAATATACCACCGAAACATATCATATATCTTAGACACCGGGCCCTTCTGTTCAAGCATCTCCCTGAGTCATTTATAAATCCCAGACTCAGCTGGCAATGCCTTGGGCACAATATTTTTCGCTGCCATACAATGTTTAAGCTGCAGCCAGCGGAGAAAACAGGATTCCGGGAGGAAAAATTCCGCACGGAAATCAGCAAAACTTTTCCACCCAGCTCCACCAATCAAATGGTCCACAACCCATATTCCCTGTGCCTGCCATTTGCGCCAGGCAATCTTCTGTCCTCCAAGTCTAATTTGAGGATTCCACCATATTGGGGTCATCCTAGAGGGCAGACTCATTGCTCGCCACTTGCGCTAATGCTAAATAAGCCTCCTGCGTGGCCCGAAGGACTTTCCCCCCCACAACATTTTCAGGGCACAAGGCCCCCAGCATATACTTTAATGGATAGGGACTAGCCATATACATTTCTACTGCTAACCAGCTAGGGCTGTATTCATTTCTATCACTATTTAGCCACCTCGCCCCCTGCTTCAGCAAAAGGGCATGGTGATACCATTGGAAGTCTGGGAAGTGGACACCACCCTGCTCCTTGGGGGCTTTTAGTTTCTTACTTGCGATTCGCTGTTGGGCCCCATTCCATAAAAAGGACAGGAGACTTCTCTCTATGTCCGAATACACTTTTGATGGGAGGGTGACAGGAAGCATGCCTAGGATGTAATTAATTTTGGGTATCAATATCATTTTTATAATTTCCAACCTGCCCCACCATGTGAAATGCAAGGGGGACCAAGCCAAGGTTTTGCTGCCTATTAATTGAAAGATCCCCTCAACATTTTCCCGTATCGTACGCTCCCATGAGGAACAATAATAAGCTCCCAGGTACTTAATGCATCCTGTCTCCCAACGAAAGGGGAAAGAGGCCATCATACTAAAGTTGGAACAGCTGTTAAGCGGAAATGCGACTGACTTGGCCCAGTTAATTTTATATTCCGAAAGGCACAAATAAGCTGCGATCAGCGTCAAGAACCGCGGTACTTCGCAGGGTTGCGTAAACAAAATAAGATCATCAGCGAAGGCTGAAAGTTTCACTTGCACTTCCCCGAACGGGAAACCCGTTATGTCTGAACTTTGTCTAATGGCAATAGCCAGGGGCTCTAGTGCTAGATTAAAAAGCAACGGAGAGAGAGGGCAACCCTGCCGAGTTCCTCTATGTAGGGAAAAGGAGCGAGACAGCATACCATTTGCAAGTATCCTAGCACTTGTATGCAAATACAGTACGCAAACTTTCTGTATGAACTCCTCCCCTAAGCCAAACCATTCCAGTACTAAAAAAAGATCGGGTCACTCCAACATATCAAAAGCCTTCTCGGCATCAAGAGAAAGGGCTATATATGGTGAATCCTTTCCTGCGGCCCTGTCCAGCAAATTAAAGAGTAATCTAGCATTATCTGTCGTCGCTCTACCGGGAATAAACCCGGATTGGTCAGGGTGTATTAAATCTCCAATATAGTTAGCTAGTCGTTTTGCCAACATACTGGCGTAAACCTTATAATCTGTGTTTAATAAGGATATGGGCCTATAGTTGGTAACAAAATTTGGGTCCTTACCAGGCTTTTCAAGAACTACAATCGTAGCTTCTGAAAAGCTGCCGATGTGTTCCTGTTCCTGTACTAACCACTCATAATAGATCGCTAGGAATGGAACTAGTTCATCGCTTAAAACTTTATATAACTCCGACAGCAGCCCGTCCGGGCCTGTCGCCTTGCCCCTCGGCATAGAGTTGATTGCCGACTGAATTTCTTTGGAAGAGAAAGGCTCCCCTAGCTTCCCAGCTTGCACCATCGTCAATTTAGGCTGTGCTAGCTTCCCCAGGAAGCTTGCAACAGCTGCTGGGTCCGCACTTACCTCCGTGGAGTACAGCTTAGTGTAATACTGGGAGAACTCTTGCAAAATTTGTTCGTCATTTACTAATCGGGCCTGGTTATCATCAATGAGAGAGATAATTCTCGATTTTTCACGCTTCCCTCGAATGGTACTCGCTAACAACTTGCTAGCCCTATTGCGCTCGACATGAAAACGAGCTGATTGCTTCATCATATGATACTCCACTTTGGAGCTCAAGATCTCATTGTATTCAAGCCTCAACTTTTGCAAACTCCGCTGGATATCAGCGTTGGGATGTTTAATCCACAACCTTTCCCCAGCCTTAATTTGGGCTTCCAAAGCTGCTAGTTGGGCTTTCCATTTTTTATTTTCTTTAATCTTATAACTGGTGGTCTGACCATTTTATTCTCTGGTAATGATGGTCCTGATCTGAGGCTTCTGTTTTCATGTCTTCTCTTAGCACTCTATCTGCCATTTCTTGTCTTTTCTTCACTTCCTTCCTTCAGCCTATTTCCAGTCCCAATGACCCTCCCCAAGTGTCAGCTCCCTTCCAGTCCCAGTGCACCCTCGTTGCCAGCCTCCTTTTATTACACAGCCACCTACCAGTCCCATCCCCAAATGTCAACTCCCTCCAGTCCCACCCCCAGGTGTCAGCTCCCTTCTATCCCCCTCTTCCCCCCATGTCAGTTCCCTTTCAGCCATCTCAGTTCCCTTCAGCCATCTCCTTCCCCTCTCTCAGTTCCCTTCAGCCGTCTCCTTCCCCTCTCTCAGTTCCCTTTCAGCCATCTCCTTTCCCTCTCTCAGTTCTCTTTCAACCATCTCCTTCCCCTCTCTCAGTGCCCTTTCAGACATCTTTTTCCTCCGTCAGCTCCCTTCCAACCCTCTTTTCCCCCTGTGTTAGCTTTCCCCCCATGCAGCTTGTATCTTCTCTCCTCCCCCCCGTGCAGCTCGTGTCTTCTCTCCTCCCCCCGTGCAGCTTGTGTCTTCTCTCCTTCCCCCCCATGCTGCTCGTTTCTTCTCTCCTCCCCCCCGTGCTGCTCGTTTCTTCTCTCCTTCCCCCCCGTGCTGCTCGTTTCTCCTTCCTGCATGCTGCTCGTTTCTTCTCTCTTCCCTCCCCCATGCAGCTCGTTTCTCTTCTCTCCTCCCCCACCCACCCCGTGCAGCTTGTTTCTCTTCTCTCCTTCCCCACCCCCGTGCAGCTCATTTCTCTTCTCTTCTTCTCCGACCCCGTGCAGCTTGTTTCTCTTCTCTCCTTCCAGACACCATGCAGCTTGTTTCTCTTCTCTCCTCCACCCCATGCAGTTCGTTTCTCTTCTCTCCTTCCCCATCCCTGTGCAACTCATTTCTGTTCTCTCCTTCCCCCCGTGCAGCTCGTTTCTCTTCTCTCCTTCCCCCCCATGCAGCTCGTTCCTGTTCCTCTTCTCTTCTTGCCTCCCCGTATCCCGTCATTCATTCAGCTCTTCGTTTGCAATGACAGGAAACCGGTGCGGAGCCTCCTGATGGTAAGGAACCTCTGCTGCTGCTGTGTTCTGCTCTAGTGTCACTTCCTTTTGGGGGTGGGACGCGGCAGCAGAAGAGGTCCCTTACTGTCGGGAGGCTCCGCACTGGTTTCCTGTCAATGTCATAACGCTGAGCATAATGAACGATGGGCAGCAGTTTGTACGCTTTTTTTTTTTTAAACTGAAAGGTGGAATGAGGCGGCTCTTTTGGGGGCATTTCTGCCTTCCCCAAAAGTTTGCCGCCTGAGGCCACCGCCTCACTTCGCCTAATGATAGAGCCGCCTCTGCGTATTAGAGTCATGGAAAGCATATTCCCAGGAGTTAACACAGTGCATTCAACCTTGCCGCAGCACGACAATAGCGCAGGTGCACTTACCTCCACCTATGGAGGTAGTGGAGCATGCACCTGTGATACTTGCTCGCCATGCAGGTGGCGCAGATACACTGAGTGCATGTCGCTCACCTTGCCCACTTTCCACACCAACCCACCCACTTGCAACCCTAACACAGCATGGATACTTAGTGCTGAAATCCAGTTGCGCTATCATGACCTGACATAGCAACATAGTAACATAGTGTATGACGGCAGATAAAAAACAGTATGGTCCATCTAGCTGCCCAGTAAGGAGACTAGAGTGGTTATAACTGCAGTGCTGTGCAGGTCACTCCCCTTTATTTATTGAGTATAAAAGATACTTGTTTTGATTTATCCTCTTGGTGTAAAGGGATCCACTTTGTCTGTCCCATGCCATTTTGAATTCCATCACTGTATTTACCCCCACCACTTCCATTGGGAGGGAATTCCAAGCATTCACCACCCTTTCAGTGAAAAAGTATTTCCTGATGTTGCTTTTAAGTTTACTGCTTTACAGCTTCATCATATGCCCTCTAGTTTTATAGCTTCCCTTTCTTTCAAAAAGGTTTGTTTGTTCATTGATAACTTTAAGTATTTAAAGGTCTGTATCATATCTTCCCTGCCATCCTCTCCTCTAGGATGTACATATTTAGGTCTTCTTCTCAAATGTCTTTTGGCGCAGGTTCCAAATCACTTTGGTTGCCTTCCTCTGAACTATTTCATGTCTTTTTATATCCAAAACTGAACACAATACTCCAAGTGAGGCCTCATCAATAATATTTGTAAAGAGGCATTATTACCTCCTCCTTTCTGCTGGTTATTCCTTTCTATATGCATCCCAGCATCCTTCTGGATTTGGCTGCCTCCTTGTCACATTGAGATTCTTAGATACTAGCACTCTGAGGTCTCTCTTCTAGTCTGTGAACACCAACCTCTTTCTCCAATCGCATACGGTTCCTTTGGATTTCTGCATCCCAAGTGCATGACTCTGCACTTCTTCCCGTTAAATCTTAAATGTCAAGCATTAGACCATTTTTCTAGTGTTTTAAGATCTTTCTTCACGTTATCCACTCCCTCAGAAGTGTTCACTGTTGCAAATTTCCGTGTCATCTGCAAAAAGGCAAACTTTTCCATTCATCTTTCACAATATTTATTTATTTATTTATTTATTTGGCGTACACTTGTATCCCGCTACTTCCAGCGATCAGCAGCGGTTTTCTATACATAAGGGAGAGGCTGTACAGGCCAGAATTAGAACATACAGTATGATTGCAGGGATGGGTAATTAGCATAGCAACCGGTTACAAGTTTACATTTGATTTGATTGAGAGGAATCTTACATATATACATTTGATTGCATAAGAAGCGGCTTTACATATATACATACTTTACGTCATTACAGAACACATTTCTTGCGGGTATGATTAGTTTAAGTGGGCATGTTGCTCTAGTAGTATATGACACTCTGATCACACATTAAGTAGTATCGGTCCCAGGACCAATCCCTGAGTCATGCCACTACATACTTTCCTTTCTTTCGAGAGAGTTCTGCTTTTGCATTACCTCTCAATGCATTGTAATATGCACCTTTAGCTTTCTGTGTTCAGACATTTTTCTCTTTTTGGCTTCATTTTGGTGAATAGATGGCTTACATTTTTGGGCACATATGTGCCTTTTTTGTGGTTTGTGTTGTTTTTTGTCTTCCTCACATTCTTTACTATCTTGATTTATGGTTTGATGGAATGCTGTGTATTCATGGCATTTTTGTCCCTGGTGCACTGTATTTATATAGGCTGAATTCAATGAGCTTGTGTGACCTTGTGTTTTGATGTTGAAGGCTTTTTGCCCTTTCTGGTGGATACTTGTGAGTATATACTCTTTAGTATATGTTTCCTTTGGGGATGTTTTTTGTATTAGCTTTTAAAATACAGTTTTTGTTTCTATTTTTAGAATTATAGTGTGGTGGGATAGTTCTGTCTCTGCAAGTGGAGAACTCCCCTGTATTAAGGCTTGTGTTTTATTTTTTGTGCATATTTTTTAAATGGTTTAAGTGGTCCTATTTAAGTGGTTTTAAGTTTGTCTCATGGGTTTCATCTTTATCTCCCCATTTTTAACTCATGGTGTCTACTCTTCTCAGATAGTGCTCTTTCGAATCATTCTTCTTTCTATTGTGAGCCATACAGGTATTTCCTTGTGTGCCACTGATGCAGGCAAATTGCTGAAACATGTTAGATGTTTTATGATTCTTTTATTTATTTATGTATATATATATATATATATATATATATATATATGACTTATGACTGAGGCAATCTTTATGTATTTATGTGGTCTTATTTATGTATAGTATGGTGATTTATGCTATTTATACTTTTATATGTTTTATATGCTTATTATTAAATATAGATTTAAGGTATTGCCTGTCCTTATATTTGTCATTTTTGTGACTACCACTTTTTTCCTTTGGATTAGTGCTTCTGATTTTAGGTTGTAAATGAGAAAAATTGATAAAATGCCTAGAATGCAAAAAAAAAAAAAAAAAGGATAAGCAGAGGACAAACATATCCCCTGGTACTCATTCACCCCTCCCCCTTCCTCTTTTGTATCCGACTTTCTCTTTTTGTGCCTTTTTCAGCCAACAGCTGAAATACATCTGTTTGATTCTACTGGAAAAACACCCGCAATAATATAACACCATTATACATTAATTTTCTGTATCCTAACTAGTTAAAAATAAACATCTACATTTACAATTTAATAAACACAGAAGAATAGAAACTCTAATTACAGTTAAAATATAGAATATTGAATGATAGCTACAACTTTATATGACTGGAATTACTTGCCTACAAAATCGCTCTCTTTAGGGACTCACAGATTTTTTTCCTGTCTAGAAAATTCTATGGAAATGATGAGAACTCTTCAGTGAAACCACTAAGTTCACTGAGCAAACTTACCTGCATAAATTTAGCCAAAAAAATGCTGAATATCAGTTCTGGCCAGCTACCATTTTACTGCAACGCTGGTCAAGCAGAGATCAACAGGACAATATTTTTGTCTAGTGTTGTTTCTGGCAGATCAATTTTGTGCCAGCCATTTTATTTTGCTGACATAACGTCACTGGTTTCGTTAGTTGGAGGTTGCCAATCTGCTCATTTCATATTGTGGGACATGGTACCATGTGCTCATTTCTAAAATGTTTCAGAATATCTTCTATCAAATGAGTTTAGCCTGGAGGCCATCTTATTGTCCTTTACAAATTATATGCAGATAGATTAACAAGTAGGATTTGCAACACATTCCCTGGTCTTCAACTTTAATAAAACTTTAGATTATAAAGAATTCCTTCTAACCACCCCTTCCTAGTTGTATTTTTAATCGAAAATTTGACCTATTTTGAATAATGGGAAGGCAAATTTTAGAAAAGACATGGAGATTGGAATTAAGACGTCGAGGACACAATATTTACAATTTAGGCAGTATTGTAGGCAGGGCACAATTTTCACACAAATTCTGGCCTGGATTCTGTTCTTGAGAGAAATGGAAGAGAAGTGAGTGGAGTAAAGATGCCAAAGGCCTCCCAGTGTTTACTGGGTCCATTTTAGGAACCCTAATTATCCCAGAGAATAGACCAGAGAATAGAGACTGAAAGACAGCATTGCTTTTGGAAGTTCTGGCCACTGTCTGCCAAACTGTGTGCATAGCTACTGCAAGGGACACAAGGGATTATTAAAGAAAACTTATGATCACTCATAACAATACCAAAGCAAGTAATGGCAGAGGCAAGGAACCTCACTGGTTCCCTATCCATTTCTACATCCAGTTCAAACTTCTCCTATTGACTGTTAATCATGACCTCTTCTTATCTCTCCCTACACCCTTCTTTGGGAACTCCAATGATCAGGAAAATCGCTCTTATCTATGCCCTTCTATTCTGTTGTAATCTCCAGACTCTGTTCGTTCCTCTTTGCCGCACCGTATGCCTGGATACCTGAGTCAGTGCATCAGGCTCTATCTCTGGTCCTATTCAAATCCAGGCTAAAAACTCATCTTTTTAAGGCTGCTTTTGGATATTGATCTCCTTATTCTCCATTGTATCAAGACCTTCTCTAGTCCCCTCTCTATTGTGTTTCTGTCTTCCATAGATTGTAAGCTCTGTTGAGGTGGGACAGAAGTACAACAGAGAGGGGAGCAGAGATGGTCTTGACACACATAAGTGTTAAACAGGAAAATAAAGGGCCATAATCCAAAAGCAGCCTCTAAGTGGTGAGTTTTTAGCCTGGATTTGAATAGGACAGCGATGTGTACACCTTGTAGCCCTATACTAATGATAAATAGTAGCAGTAGAAGACAAAACTTTATTACAAACAATTACACTCCCTTTTTTTTTACTCAAAACTGTATGACAAGCATTTGAGTACTTGCTTCTCTTCTCTTTGTGGGCTGGAAAATTAGTCCAAGCAGTGTCCCTCCTCCCTCTCTGTGTTTACCTCTGATTGGAAATATTTTTCTTGCACTCTATGCTTTCGGTGTACCTTTGAGCTGGTGACTCTGTAGCTGCAGGTCCCTGATGCTGTCCTGTAGAAGTTCCTGACTCTGCTATCACTGGGTTACCTCGGTGTTCTTCTGTCTTTTCTCCTTCTTCTGCTCAGAGGCTCTCAGATATTAGATGGTTTGCTTCTTCTCCTCCTCTGATAGAACTGCTCCTCTCTTTCTGTGAGAAGTAGCATGTGCTGACAGGGTTTGCATAGACACAGTGGAATTTGGGTGCATTTGAGTAATCTGATCACCCTCTTAACTTTCACCACTTTCCTGCTGCAGCTGGGAGCTGGAGAATTCAGCTTTGATGGTATGCTGGTGAGCCACACTACCTGCCATCTTGGGGCAGATGCCTACTCCATCTTGGAGCAGTGCTTGGTGAAGTCAAAGACAAGGTTCTGTTTTTAGGTATAGTTCATTTAGTTATTGAGTTTTCCCTCCAGAGGAGTCTCCTCCCAGAATTAATTTTTTTTATTACGTTTCTAAAACGCCCATCCAAAAATGCTCCAAGCGCCGCATAATAAAACATCAGAAATACATAGAAACATGATGGCAGAAAAAGACCATATGGTCTGTCTAGTCTACCCTTTCATATTACCTACTATAATCCCTTTTTTTCCTTTAGAGATATTCTGTGTTTCTTAAATTTAGATACTGTCCTCGTCTCTACTACCTGCACTGGGAGACTATTCCATACATCTATCACTCTTTCTGTAAAGAAATATTTCCACATATTACTCCTGAGTCTATCCCCCTTCACCCTCATCCTATGTCCCATTGTTGCAGAACTTTCTTTCAGTTGAAAGAGGCATTACTCCTGTGCATTTATGCCACAGAGATTTTTAAATATCTCTATCATATCTCCTTTTTCCTGCCTTTCCTCCAAAGTATGCATATTGAGATCTTTAAGAACATATAAGAACATAAGATATGCCATACTGGGTCAGACCAAGGTCCATCAAGCCCAGTATCCTGTTTCCAACAGTGGCCAATCTAGGTCATACGTACCTAGCAGTTTCCCCAAAAGACACAGGTTCCACAATGCTTGTACTGGGTCAAGCATTGATATCCTGGGTCCCTTCTTAATAATGGTTTATGGACCTTTCCTCCAGGAACTTGTCCAAACCTTTTTTAAACCCAGCAATACTAACAGCCTTTACCACATCCTCTGGTAACAAATTCCAGAGTTTGATTACACGTTGAGTGAAAAAATATTTTCTTTTATTCGTCTTGAATAGTTTACCCTGTAGCTTCATTGGATGTCCCCTAGTCTTTCTATATTCTGATGACGTAAACAATCGATCTACGTTTACCCGTTCAACTCCGTTCATTAATTTATAGACTTCTATCATATCTCCCCTCAGCCGTCTCTTTTCCAGGTTAAAGAGTCCTAACCTTTTAGCCTTTCTTCATAGGAGTATCCTTCCATCCCCCTTACCATTTTGGTGGCTTTTCTCTGAACCTTTTCTAATAACGCTATATCCTTTTTAAGATACGGCGACCAGAATTGCACACAATATTCAAGGTGCGGTCTCACCATGGAACGATACAGAGGTATTATAATATTTTTTGTTTTATTTTCCATTCCTTTCCTTATGATACCTAGCATTTTATTTGCTCTCTTGGCGGCCGCTGCACACTGGGCAGAGGGTTTTAACATGTTATCCACAATGACGCCTAAATCTTTTTCCTGGGTGGTGATTCCTAAAGCGGAACCTTGCATCGTGTAACCATAGTTTGGGTTGTTCTTCCCTAGGTACATAACTTTGCACTTGTCCACATTAAATTTCATCTGCCATTTTGATGCCCAGTCTTCCAATTTATCAAGATCCTCTTGCAATTTTCCACAATCCTCTTGGGTTTTAACAACTTTAAATAGTTTTGTGTCATCTGCAAATTTGATAACCTCACTCGTTATTCCACTTTCCAGGTCATTTATGAATATCTCAAAAAGCAACAGACCCAGCACAGATCCCTGGGGTACACCACTATTCACCTTTCTCCATTAGGAAAATTGTCCATTTAGCCCTACCCTCTGCTTTCTATCTTTTAACCAATTCCTGATCCACAATAGTACACTGCCTCCTATCCCATGACTCTTTAGTTTTGCCTAAAGTCTCTGATGAGGGACCTTGTCAAAGGCTTTCTGAAAGTCCAGATACACTATATCAACTGATATAGCGAACATAAGATATGCAAAACTGGGTTAGACTAAGGTCCATCAAGCCCAGTATCCTGTTTCCAAAAGTGGCCAATCTAGGTCACAAGTACCTAGCAGTCTGTCCCCATATGGTTTATAATGAAGACCATTGACCATTTTGGTAGCCACCCTCTGCATCAACTCAGTAATGTTTTTATCCTTTTGAAGGTATGGTATACAGAATTGCACACAATACTCCAAATAAGGCCTCACCAAAGACTTATACAGAGACACTATTATCTCCTTTTTTCTGCTGGCCATTCCTCTCCCTATGCACCCAAGCATTCTTCTGACTTTCGGTGTCAACCTTTCTACCTGTTTAGTCATTTTAAGATCATCAGAAACAATCATGCACAGGCCCCCTTCTTCTATCGTGGACAGAAGTACTTCACCCCCTATACTGCATCGCTTCCTTGGATTTTTGCAGCCCAAATGCATGACTCTGCATTTTTTAGCATTAAATCTCAGCTGCCAAATTCTCGACCATTCTTAAAGCTTAGCTAGATCACTCCTTATGTTATCTACTCTTTCCTGGGTGTCTACTCTATTGCAGATTTTGGTATCATCCGAAATACATAACACAAACAGTTCCCTTCTTCACAATTTCCTCCCCAAAAGTCTGCATGAACAGATATGTTTTCAACTGAATCTTGAAAGTTTTAAAATCTGATACTAGGTAAAGAGTTGCCTCCCCTGCTCTGTGAAATTACTAGAACACTTACAAATCAGATTGCGGTAACTTGCTTAAAGTAGCAGAATCCAAGGGGTGTCTCCATTGGATAATGAAATTGATACAATGTCCTGTAAGGGGCTAAATAGAAATGTCTCTTAATGTATATCAAATGCTGACAGCTTTACCTCTGTGCATTTTATGGTATAGAAGACTAATATGTTGGTCATGATGAGAGGCAGGGATGATTTCAGATTCAGTGCTTCTGTAAACCTAAATAAGCAGAGAGAGAAAGAGTTAGAGAACTCCAGTAAGAAAGAGAGAGAGGGGGGGGGGGGACTGAGATTTAAATATATTTAGAGATTTCATCTACATTGGTACCAAGTTGAAACACTGAAAAGTGATAGCAGATAAGGCCCATTCAATCTTCCCAGTTTCATATAGCCATTTTTTTTAAGCGCCTTCAAGTCAATGCTGACTTCTGGCAACCCAACAGACCCTGAGTTTTCTTGGCAACGTATCACCAGAAGTAGATTGCCAGGTCTTTTTTTCTGAGGCAATAGAGGGTAAAGTAACTTGTCCAAGGCCACAAGGAGTACCAGTGGGAATTGAACCTAGATCTTTTGTTCTAACCACTAGACTACTCCTTGACTAGGCTATGCTTTCATAAAGCCATAGGTTTAGTTGATCTCTAGCTTCTTTTCACTACTTTGAACTTGGCTACTTTTTTTTGTCTTCGCCACCTCCCTTTGGAAGTAATTCCATGGGCTAGGGAGACACAGGAGAAGCTGGACATGGGGAGCATGACTAGGGAGACAGAGAGATGCTGGACGTGTGTTTGTGTATGTGTTTGTTTGTATGTGTGTGGATGGGGGGGTAGAGAGACAGAGAAAAGATGCTGGACATGGGAGGCACTAAGGACTCAGAGGAGATGATGAACATGGGAGAACTATTTTATTTATTTATTTGGCTGTATCTATATATCACTTTTCACAGAGGTCAAAGCAGCTTACAAGGAACTTGGTTTTACAATTAACATTTACATCAAAAACAGGTAACTTAATGCAAAGAAAAGGAACAATGGTTAACTTAAATTAACTATGTACAGGTTGATAAACTATTTACATGTGCTTGTAACATCTTGTCCTTCATGTGGATTGAGAAATGCTGTACAGAAGAGATGCTGGACATGAGAGATAGTGAAAAACTGGATGGGGAAGGGAAAGGTGATAAAGCTATAGGAGGAGGAGAGGGGAGATGCTGTGCATGGGGTTAGGAGTGAGAGGGGAGAGTTATGAACAACTGAGGAATAATAGGCTTGAGAAGAAGAGAGAGATGGGGAATGGGTGGGTTTGGGTGAGGAAGAGATGGAAAGCTATAGGCAGATGAAGAAAAAAGAGGGAGGCCGAGGACTGAATTGTAAATTTAAATAGAGAAACAGAAAAATAAGTGGAAGAAAACTGAAAAGAAGAGATCAATGTTAAAGTAATTTTGTTCTTTATAATGGCTTCCACCATTTTTCCCAGCATCAACATTACGCTCACTGGTATGCAGTTTCCTGGATTACCCCTGAAGCTCTTTCTAAAAACTGGCATTAGGTTGGCCATCCTCCAGTCTTCTAGGACCAAATCATAACCACAATGTCCAGCATCATCTCTCCATTTATCTGTCTCGGCCAGGTTTCGGCTATAGGAGCCTTTGTCAGGGGTCTGCTATATCAAAAATGAAAAACTGCTATGCTTGTGCTTGTAAGACTGTCAGAACTAATCTTCCCTTCAACCTGAAGCAGGGTCGAGATTATTGGCCCGAAATGTGGCACGTTGTTGCTGTTGGGCAGCGGAAAAACACAATTTTGGAGATAAGTGGGTTTTTTGCCTAGTTTTTACATGTTTTTTCACTTTAAAAATATAATTAAAAGGGAGCTGCGACAGCGAGGGAGTGGATGGTGTTCTCTGCCTTCTTTTGTTTGTAGCTCCGACAAACAATTTGGTAGCTGTCTTTGACTGGGACATAGAAACATAGAAACATAGAAACATGATGACAGAAAAAGACCACAAGGCCCATCTAGTCTGTCCTTCCATAACAACAACTGCAACAGTCCACTTTTTACCTTTAGAGATCCTCTGTGTTGGTCCCATGCTTTTTTGAATTCAGTTACTGTCCTCATCTCTACCACCTCCACTGGGAGACTATTCCACGGATCCACTACTCTTTCCGTAAAGAAATATTTCCGCATATCACTCCTGAATCTATCTCCCTTCACCCTGTAGAGAATCCAGGATCTATCTCCCTTCTCCCTGTAGAGAATCCAGGATCTCCTTACTCCTAGATGATACTGCAGCAGGAATGTGCCAATCAACATCTGGCATATTGAAATCTCCTAGCAGTAGCACTTCCCCTTTCCTAGCAATGCTGCGTATGTCTTCAATTAACTCTCTGTCCACCTCTTCCTCTTGTGAGGGAGGTCTGTATAGCACACCAATGCAAATAGATTTCTCTTTCCCTCTTTCTAGTTTAACCCACAATGCCTCCTCTCTCCTTTTTAAGCTCTTATTGGATGATTTATAGTAGACCCCTGACAAAGGCTCCTGTAGCCCAAACTTGGCCGAGTCAGGCTTTGCTTGAATAAAGAATTTCGTATTCTATGTCTCCTTCCACGTCCTTGTTCTGTGATTGATTTCTTCATTGCAGAAGTTGTTACTTTCAATCTATTCTTTGATTTGTATGTGTTTTCCATATAATGTATGTTTTTTTCCCAATTGAAAATTACATTTATTGTTTTTCTGTTCTTTTCAATTTAACCTGTATGCAGGGTCAGCCACAGAGTTAGTTCAAGGTGTTGACACCTTAGGCAAACTTTGCGCCTTACGGCTCCCCTGGCTGTCAGAATATGTTGCTTAGCTTTAAATATTCTGTTCTTTGCTGCCCCCCAGAAGATGCTACCCTAGGCGGTCACCTAGTTTCCCTGATGGTTGGGCTGGCCCTGCCTGTATGCAACATTTATTTTATCCCTACATCTGAGCTCACATCTCTCATGGGGGGAAGCATCACTATGTACAGTTACCACAGTTGAGAGCATCTCAGCGAAAAAAGGCTCAATGTCTTGTTGGGTTCAGCTGAAAAGCTAAGTGTTGATCCCTGTAGAAGCTAAGAAGGATGTCAACATCAGGTCAGAAAGGCAAAGAACAGGATATTATGGTCTGTGAACCCCCTGAAATCTTCAGGAAGGGGGTGCCCGTTATTTTCCTGAACTAGATACTTTCCTGCCTTCTCCCTTCTTTGAGAGGTTAAAGAGTAAAACAAACAAAAAAAAAAGGAATAAAGTAATGCTGAAGACTGTGAAAATTAATACTGGAGAGAAAGTAGAAAGCACTGCACATAGCAAATGCACTTTATGGCCAGTACATGATTGTAAAATAGTCATTCTTCAAAATGGGAGTAGGTTGAGTTCAGAAAATAACATTTGTGCTCAGAAAATAAGCAGCTTGCCTGTAGCAGAGCATCAATCTATATTATATCAACATTAGTATGGGACAAGGGGACACAAGGCAGGTAGACGCATACACAGTTCATTAAAGAAAGAGCAGGTGACTGCCCTGAGGGAAAGAAGAAAGAAGCTTCATTCTATGACAGATAGTTCATGTGGCAATCGCAAGATGAAGCCTTCAGTTTTTCCATTTGAATCAATCTATCACTGGGTTGCTGGTGCTTTCCAGGAGTCATTCTTCCCATGTGAAAACGAGGGTCTGTGGTTAAATTCCAATGTCTTCTAACTGATCACTTGTTGTTTAGTTACTCTGAAACTGAAAGATCCTGTAAAAGAAAATTGGCCTGTGGTAATTCCTATGGTAGGGAAGGCAAAAATGGCTTTCTGGAAAGCACAGGACTGAAGTGTTCGTACCTCCCGCTGACCATCTGACTATGGTTGCCTTAGAGTTGTTATACGGTGGGAGCAAACCATAAGTCGAGGTACTGGTGTTAGGGTTAGTGAATGGGCAAATGTGCCATTAGTGTGTCCTATTATTGGCAGCAATTTCTGCACACACAGCTAGAAAGGAAATTCTGTGCAGTAAAAGAGGATTTCAAAGCTCAGAATGTGTTTACGGTATAGGCCAATGCTAGGTGATTATTCTGGAAGTGCTGTGAAAGGACAATCGGAAGTCAACAGAGCTATGCATCAGTAACTGAAATTCCCAAACTCTTGTATGGCCATCAGCCTCAATAAAGAAGATAGAAATGTGATTTGTAACCAGAAAACCAGCAGATCTTGACAGAAAGACACACAGGCAGGTTAAAGGTTTCCTAACACCAATGGTGTTCCTTATCTCCACTTTCAGATCCAGTTTCAATGCTTTCCTCCAAAGAAAACTATAATTTAATCTACTTAAACAATAAAAAAGCCTGAGTCAAAGACTGAAAAGATGGAGCCTGGCAAAAAAAAATTCTACATAAATATATCTATATCTATATATACAGAGAGAGATACAGATATAGACAGATATCTCTGTATATCCATTGCCCATGTTCCCTGTAAAATTATCTCCAAGTTATAATGCCCGTTCAATGTAATTTCAGTTTGTTCAATGTAAACCGCCTTGATATCATGAAAGGCGGTATATAAGAAATAAGAAACCATAAATATATAGAAACACAAAGAAATATAATGGAATAGGATAGAAAATAACATTAAAATGCTCATAGATTTCAAAATTCAGTTTAGCTCCTTGAAGCTCCAGATTAAAATCTTACCATCTCCTATTTATTTCTCTTCCAGGAGTAAAGGTGGCAGTTGAGTTTTGCTTCCTTTTAGGTGAGTTCACTCACTTGGTTTCTCATATGGCTATATGTCATACCTTCCATCTTGAATGAAGTAGTGTGGTTGCCATGTTAGTCCTCTTCATTACTTAGTAAATAAAACAAAAGAATATAAGATGATATCTTTTAAGTGGATTAAATTATTACAATTTTTGACAATCTTCTGTCCTGACCTGAGGAAGGTTTTAACCTTCAAAAGCTAGTCAAAAATTGTATTATGGGAACCCAATAAAAAGATGACATCATGTTGTTCTGAGCTCTGGTGTTCTGAGAGCTGGCAGGGTGGTGGAATAAGAAGTCGGTTTTCTCAAGGTCACTGAACTCCTGCTTCAGGGCCGTTACGTCCTGCGACAGGGACTGTATCCCACTGGTTAGCATCTCAGTCATATTACTGCATCTCTTGGAGCTGGAGCTGCTGCTCAGTGTGTGCCAGCAGTTGTTTTTGATGCTGAAGCTTGTGTTCTCTCTGCTCCAGCGGCTTTGGTTTTGTGTAAGAAGTCACTTCCCACAGTGAACTGTCTCCTGAGTGCTCCTAACTGCTGGATGATACCCTGTGGATTGGACCCTGCTGCCCCTGCTCTTGATGCTGAAGGTTTGGCAGTGGGGGTGGGGTATGCACATCTTCCTCCTCTTCCTCACACTCCTATCCTTTTAGCTTATCCTATCCTTATCCTTATAACTGAGGCAGCAGACTTATCTTCCTGTTGCTCCTTTTCTGCCTCTTCAATGCCTTGAACTGCTCCATTCTCCCTGCAGGTCTCCTGTGAAGCCTTGGCACTTTCTCTGGTGGACTGGCTTCCCCAACATCTTCCCTTTCTCAAGGCATGAAGTGGCATTTTAGAAGGACTGTCTGGGATGAATCTAGTACAGACCAAGCCAATCCCAAAATGAAGAAAGATGTGAATCATCAAAAAGAGATATACTTCATTTCAAACACCAAAGATGGAAAAATATTTTTGTAGGGTTGTCAAAAAATATTACAAAAATATAAAAAAAACTGAAAAAAAGGATCTTACACAAGGTCGAGCTCACTAGGCATAGAACACTCAGGTTCTTGGCATTTGTTTGCTGCATCAGCGATACAGAAAAAAACTTCTTTAGTTTAATTTATTTTCAATTGTTTTTAATATTAATTAGTTTTAAATTAGTTTTTCATCCAATTCAATATCATAAAGATTCATTAAATGAGCCTTTCCCACAAAGCATGTACCAAAGCCTCATAGATGTTGTTCATTACATAAATACAAACTAGAACATAGCTCAGACATAGTTCAGTATTTAACAGCACCTATCTGTAGTCAAAAGAGTTTCCCCCAATGCCACTTATAACACCATTCTCAACATTTCACCAGTGCTTCTTCAGGGGGCTAGAGATGCTCATTAAGAGAAATCATGCTGTGAGGAATAGAAGACACTAGAATTAATAAAAATAAAGACATCAAAAAACCCTTCCTAAAAATACTCCTTGGAACTACAAATATCATGGTAGGAGAGGCCAGTGACCGATCATCTCATATCAACCATTTACCCTAATAGCCCTATCTCATATTTAGAATCTATTACATTTAACCCATCTACTGACAATATCTTATCTCATTAATCATTCTTATGTTTTAACTATAGACAAACCTATTCATTGTATAAATAAAATTTTTTAATGAAATGTCAAACTGGCATGATTCATCAGCGGGCAGAGCTCTACAAACCATAAGACTGTAAAAATCACTGTACTGATCAGAAAACGTGCCCCACCGGAAATCTTAACCCAAATGTGAATGTACCTGAGCTTTACTCCAACAGACGTTGAATGAATTGACAGACCGGCACAATCATTCAGCAGGCAGAGCTTTCCAGAGCCATGAAAAATGCCACCCAGACGTGTTGCTTATAAATACAACTTCTTGTCTGCACACCGAAATTTAAAGAGCCACGGTCCATGAGCAGTCTCAACTTGGATACCATTTTTCCAAAAACGAAAACATCAAACCAACCCAACTTCGTAGGAATCACCATACTGAAAAAATCTAAAAAAAACATACTCACATAAAATCTTAATCCAAAACACAATACATGCACAGTAAAGATTTCCACATAGCACCAGTGAGCTAGAAAAGAGACACCACACTCATAAGTTCCAAATAGCCATGTTTCACATGAAAATACAGCCAAAAAGACATTTCCAAATAGTGGAAAACCTTACACGACTTCATATTGATAGAATTGCCACGCTAGACTTCCCATACATACAACCTCATCTATAACTAGACAATTATCTTCCAAAGCCTCAAGCAATTATAATGAAAGAAGTAAAATCCAAAGGACAACTAAAGAAATATTGAAATAGAACCACTCATCCACCCTTCAGAAGAAGGCAACTAACACAGATTCCAATTGATCTGGGCATTTAAGCCATTGGGGGCGTGTTCAGATGGTACATCCATTTCAGTTCATAATTAATAAAGAAAATGATCATGACTCAACCCTTCACCCCCCCTGTTGGATTTGGTCTATGCAAAAATAGCGAAAATCTGAAAAACCATAACCAAAATCCAAACAATGTTGTACCATAGGTGCCTCTTTATAGGCACATTGCAGTCTACTTTTATGCTCCCTCATGTTATTGTTGTTGTTAAGTGTCATCACGTCAGTGTCGACTCATGGTAACCCTCTGGATAGTTGTCTTAAATTGTGATCAGTCTTCAGTCAGGTGGCTCATTGTTGACAGACTGGCACCCATAGCTTTAAAATGATTTGGAGCCTGCATCAGAAAACTTATGAGAAGAGACTTGAAGATTTGAAGATTCTGGAGGAGAGGAGGGACAGGGGAGATATGATTCAGACCTTTAAATACTTAAAGAGTATTAATGGACAAACAAACTTCTTCCAAAGATGGGGAAGCTGTAAAACTAGAGGCCATAACATGAAGCTGCGAGGGTGTAAACTGAAAGGCAATGTCAGGAAATACTTTTTCACTGAAAGGGTGGTGGATGCTTGGAATGTCCTCCTGATAGAATCGATGGGGGCAAACACAGTGACAGAATTCAAAATGGCATGGGACAGACACAGTGGATCCCTTTATAGCAACAGGATAAATTCAAAGCATAGCTATCTCTTATATCTGAACAAATAGGGGTGACCTACATGGAATGGTGGGTACACCCCTAAACAAAGGCATGGGGAGGGGGGACCTGCATGGAGCAGCAAGTGCACCTACTCTTGCTGCCATGCTGGGCAGACTAGATGGACCATATGGGTCTTTATCTGCCATCATACGAAATACTATGTTACTATGTCACACCTGGGCTCAGTTGTGTGTTTCCACATCACCTATTGCACATACCTATATCCTGCCTCTGTCTGGTGGCCTACCCATCCTGGGGTTCAGGGGCATATCCATGGGTAGCAGGTGAGGGGTGCATGTGATGGTACACCTCTGGCATCTGGGACTGGATTCATCCATACCACTCCTCTAGGCCATTGACACATGCCCTGTGCCACTGCCAATAGTGCCATCTAGGCACTGATTCACCTGTGTCGCCCCTCTGGTCCCTTTAGCCACCTCTGCACTCTTCCCCCCTTCCCTGGCTCCCATCTGTTGCACACAGTCTTGCCTTAGCACCATGGTACATGATTGTGGATCATGAGTGGTCTCGGCTGTAGTCAGGTGTCGTGGAAAAGGGAATCCACTGCTTCAGGGGCTACATCACTGCATGGTTTGTTAGGCACCGTGCACGACAGGGTGTCACAGTTTGTGCATGCTCACCATCTGTCATTTTCTGTGGCATCACATTATTGACATGCCGCTACAGCCTCCAGCTGCTACTGCTGCCAGACAGGGGGTAATGGACAGCAGTGCCTAATCCGCTTGCAGGGACATACTGACAGCACATATGTGGCGCGTGTCTGGGGCATCCACACTAGCCAGCGTGTTCACCTGGGGCAGGAAGCCCAACTCACAGCTCCTCATGCACAGGGCAATGTCTTTGCTGTGCCAGCCTTGTGGTTTTGCTGCTATCTGCCACCAGGAGGTGCAGCAGCCTCCACGCCTGCTGTGTCTTGACATGCCTACTCCTGTGGGCACAACAAAAAACCCAGTTCTATTCAAAAGGAAAAACCACCAATTAGTGTCACAAATAAATTTTTGTCGGAAAGGCCATCAAAGTGTAAAGGACTACCCCTCACACCACTGCGGTCCATCCATTTTATTAGAAAACCAAAAAAAGCGGTTTAAAATGTATTTATCAAAATATACTTATCGAAATCACTTAGCTGAATAGAGCTGCTGTAAACCTTTTTGACAAATATTTCATCAAACGACCATCAAAGACGATGTGTCAGGTTTCGGGGAACCTCTCGTCCTCCCCTGCCTCAGGTCCAGTCGCCAAAAATCAAATTGTTCAGCTCCAGCATTAATAAAAAACGCCACAGAAAGCGGTTTTTATACTGGCATCAACTGCTACAACACTGACTCACTCAAACGCCCCAATGTCAGAAGTTCGTAAAAGCAGCAGAAGCCAATCAAACCATTGGTGGGAGGAGCCACCAATCAGGTCTCGCCCACAGATTTGTCAATGGCTAGCTACGGAAAACTTCACCTAATGGTATACCAGTCCAATTGGGAATTAAGTCCATTGGGGTGGGTGGAGTTCAACATGAAAATCCATTTTTGTTCCAAATTCTGTAACTGTTGAACCCTATCACCACCCCGTGGATTAGGTGGAATGAAATCCATCACCCGCCAGCGGAGATCTCCAAAAGTGTGAGAATAAGTGAGACAGTGATCGACAAGGGGGGCCGTCAATGCCTTGGTCCGAAGCCTCGAAGCATGTTCCCCCAAACGGACCTTAAAAGGCCGACAAAAATTTATTTGTGACACTAATTGGTGGTTTTTCCTTTTGAATAGAACTGGTTTTTTTTTGTGCTATATATTTTCAGACCTGGTTGGGTATTAGAATTTGGCTTACTGCTGTGGGCAGCCAGAGATGGCACCTGTACCATGCATGGCCTGTCCCCTACTGTCACCTGTTCTGCTACCATTAGTGCTGCCACCATCATGTGGCTTGACTCCACAGCCCTGTCTTCTTTTGTAGACACCCAGCTGTGCCTTTCAGGGTGTGTATGATCTATCATGGTGCTTAGCCGCCCTCTCCCTGCCCATTCAGGTATCCTTAACTGTTCAGGCAGAGTTGGATGGCCCTCCATTCGGCCGCCGTTCCCTCCTGGTGTATAGCACCCCCTTGTACCACAGCATGAAATGGACAAGGGTCTCGGACTCGTTGGGACAGAAATTGGCTGTCTTTCTCGCCACCATGCCACTGGTGTCTATCCACCCAGCCACAGGGGGCTCCTGCACAGGCAACTTACGGGGCCTGCATGACAGTGTTGGCAATGCACAGGTACCCCAGATGGTCAATATACAGGTTCATGCAGACTTATCATCCCGCTTCTCTGCCACTGGTTTGGACCCCTACATGGGTATCTCTGCCGAGCCTGGGTTTCAGCTCCTGCGTGTACCTGCCTATGCCACACTAGGTGCCTGCCACTGTGCTTGGTTTGTGCCACATTTTCGAGGCTTGGCCATTTTGGAGGAGCCTGACTCATAATTCCAGCACTTTTCCTGAGCGGGTATCTTTATGCGGGTATGGCATGCTTCGGCACCATGCTGAAAATCATGCCCCTTGTCCCCACTGTCCTCTTAATAGTTCTCATTATCTTCCCAAGCAACTCCAACTTCCCCCTCACAATCCCACCCAAGTCCTGAGTCCCTTTTACAATCCCAATACCCAGCCTAACAAAGTCTTTTTTCTGTTTTCTCACCCAATCTTAGAGTTTCCACCTGTCAGAGTCCCTGTTTTCCCGCAACTTATGTTCCTAGTACCTGCCCGCCTGCTTCCTACTATTCCTAATATTCATTAACCTTGTTTTTCCTCTTTAGCACAGCATGTGTTATTTTATCCCTCTCTCTCAACCTTCTCTTGGTTGACTTTGCTTCTTCCCCACTCCCAACAATATCTTTCCTCTTCTCATAAGAACATAAAAACATGCTACTTAAACCCTAGCATTTGCCAGCATTAGCCCCCTTTCAATCCCAGGACGCTAGCCCTAGAATTAGCTCCCTTCCAGTCCCAGCCCTTTTCCAGTCCAATTTCTCCAGACCTAATATCAGCCCATTTCCATTAAGAACATAAGAAATGTCATACTGGGTCAGATCAAGGTCCATCAAGCCCAGTATCCTGTTTCCAACAATGGCCAATATAGGTCACAAGTAGCTAGCAGTTTCCCGAAAAGACACAGGTTCCACAGTGCTTGTACTGTGGCAAGCAGCGGATATCCTAGGTCCCCTTTAATAATGATTTATGGACCTTTCCTCCAGGAATTTGTCCAAACCTTTTTTAAACCCAGCTACACTAACAACTTTTACTACATCCTCCAGTCTTAAATAGGTTACATTGTAGTTTCATTACATGTCCCCTAATCTTTCTATATTTTGATGGTGTAAACAATCGATTATGTTTACCTGTTCCACTGCATTCATTAATTTATAGACCTCTATCATATTTCCCCGCAGCCGTCTCTTTTCCAGGTTGAAGAGATCTAACCTTTTTATCCTCTCTTCATAGGGTATCTTTCCATCCCCTTTACCATTTTGCTGTTTCTTCTCTGTACCTTTTCTAATAACGCTATATCCTTTTTAAGATATGGCGACCAGAATTGCACACAATATTCAAGGTGCAGTCGTACCATGGAACAATACAAAGGCATTATAATATCCTTTGTTTTATTCTCCTTTCCTTTACTTATGATACCTAGCATTCTATTTGCTCTCTTTGCTGCCGCTGCACACTGGGTCGATGATTTTAACATGCTATACACAATGACGCCTAAATCTTTTTCCTGGGTGGTGGTTCCTAATGTGGAACCTTGCATCGTGTAACCATAGTTTGGGTTGTTCTCCCTAGGTGCATAACTTTGCACTTGCCCACATTAAATTTCATCTGCCATTTTGATGCCCAGTCTTCCAATTTATCAACATCCTCTTGCAATTTTCCACAATCCTCTTGGGTTTTAACAACTTTAAGTAGTTTTGTGTCATCTGCAAATTTGATAACTTCACTCGTTATTCCCCTTTCCAGGTCATTTATGAAAATGTCCAAAAGCAGCGGACCCAGCACAGATCCCTGGGGCACACCACTATTCACCTTTCTCCATTGGGAAAATTGGTCTTTATCTTTATCATTATTTAACACTTAATATACCGCCAGAACCAGAGGTATATGGCGGTTTACAATAAAACAAAGGGATACTGCTGGAGAAAAAGGAATGGAAGAAGAACACCATTTATTGACTCCCTTTCTAAAGTTAAAAAGTAGTACTGTGGATTTCCTTACTATCCCTCCTCCACTAATTTAATCAAATGCGATCATGCTATCACCCTTATCTCTTGCACCATTAAGGACTAGGTCCAAAATGGCTTCCCCTCTTGCAGTTCATAAACCAGCTGCTCCAAGAAGCAGTCATTTATTTCATCTAGAAACGTTATCTCCCTAGCATGTCCTGCCGTGGCACTGACCCAGTCGATACCAGAATAATTGAAATCACCCATTATTATTACTGTACTGTAACTTTTGTTAGCTTCCCTGATTTCTTTGAGTATTTCATCATCCATTTGTTCACTTTGGCCAGGCAGTCGATAGCACACCCCCACTGCCATTGCCTTCCCCTTCCCATTTTTAAATTGGAATTTCAATCCATAGAGATTCTACTGTGAATTTTCTTTCCTGAAAAACTTTAATCCTTTGTGACTCAATGTTCTCTCTAACATAGAGTGCAACCCCACTACCAATTTTATCTGCTCTATCATTCCGACATAGTTTGTTCCCAGGTATCACAGTGTCCCACTGGTTGTCCTCCTTCCACCATGTCTCTGAGATACCAATCATATCTAACCTCTCATTTAGTGCTATATATTCTAACTCTCCCATCTTATTGTTTAGACTTCTGGCACTTGCATACAAGTATTTTAGAGGCTGTATTTTACTCATATTAATATGGCTATTGGTAGACAGGGGTAATTTGGAATCTTTAAGCTCTGTGTTCTGTATTCAAGGGCATTTGGGCTACTTTTGTCCTTGTTATTACTTTTTTCTATTTTCAGTGTCAACCCATTGCCAGTATTAGTCAACCACCCAACCTCAGCATCAGCCCATTTGCTGTTCCAGCCCTACATTCCCAGTATCAGTCCATTGCCAGTATCAGTCATCCTCCCCAGACCTTGTATCAGCTCATTTCCAGTATCAGGCCCCAGCTCCAGTATCATCCAGCTTCCTAGTCCCAGTATCAGCCCATTTCCATTCCCAGCCCCCCCATTCCCAGTATCAGCTCATTGTCTGTATCAGTCAGACTCCCTAGCCCTGTATTAGCCATGTTCCAGTCCCCCAGCCAAAGTGTCAGCCTATTTCAAGCCCCAGTCCCCATTCCCAGAATCAATCAATCACCAGTATCAGTCAGACCCCTTGGCCCTGAATCAGCCTATTTCCACTTCCCCCCACCCCCAGTATCAGCCTATTGCAAGTCCCAACTCCCATTTCCAGTATCAGTCCATCACCAGTATCAGTCAGCATACCTAGCTCCTGTATCAGCCCATCTTCAGTACCCCTGGCCCCAGTATCAGCCTATTTCCAGTCCCAGTCCTCATTCCCAGTATCTGCTCATCACCAGTATTAGTCAGTCCCCCAGCCCCTGTATCAGCCCATTTCCAGTTCCCTCCAAGCCCCAAATATCAACTCATCTCCATTTCTTGACCTCAATTCCAGTATCAGCCCATTTACAGTATTAGTCAGTCATCCCTGCCCCAGTTACTACCTATTTCCAGTCCCAGCCCCCCATTCCTAGTATCAGCGCATTGCTAGCCCCAGTTAGACCCCCGGCCCCTGTATCAACCCTTTTCCAATCCCCAAGCCCCAATATATGCCCATTTCCAGTACCAGTCCCCAACCCCAGTATCAGCCAGCCCCCCAGCCCCAGTATCAGCCCATTTATACTTATAGTTTATTGATGCCTTTGGCATGCATACAAGGTGGTTTACAAAAGAAGCCCAGTAAAAGAAGACAATAATAATAAGAAAGAAAAGGACAGTAAAGAGCAGTTATCAAGGCAGAAAGACAGAAACATGCTATTAATGGGAGACTAACCCAACCCTGAATGCCTGTTCAAAGAGGTAGGTCTTCAGCAGGACCTTAAATTTCTTGAAATTGGTTTCTAGGTGGATTTGAATGGGGAGGCAATTTGAGAGAGATGGGGCAAGAAAGAAGAAAGCAGAGTGTCAGGTAGTATCGTATCAAGCTTTAGAAGATGGGGAAATGAACATTCTATTGCCATGAAAGGAGCAAAGACAATGAGGGATGTCATGAAGAAGACCCTTCTGAACCTGTGGAGTTGGTGAGAGAAGAGGATTCCATTGCAGAAACTGACAGGCAGTCTGAGAACATGGCTCAGTGTTTTCAGAGAAAATGTAAACAAAGAGAGTCACGAGCTGGAAAGACACTCCCACGCTGTGACGTAGTCCCTAGTTCAGGAGATAATGAGATACACCTGTTTAAGGGAGGGGCACAGTTTAGCCTGGAGAAACAGGATGATAAAAAGTGGTCATTAGCCTGGACCAGAGGAGGGGAGCAGAAAGAAGGAAGCCGTCAAGAGGTGAGAACCAAGGGAGCCATAGTCCTAACGCCAGAAAGAAGCAGCACAGGACAGGTGATGTCTGGTAAAGGCAAGAAGGATAAGATATTTCCTGGAAGGCAGGCTTGGGAAAACTCACATGCTCCAGAGAGAGAAACCTGCTGGCATGACAATACTTGTACCTCTAAGGCTGAAGCTACGAGGCTGAGAGACAAACAAACACAAGCTGTGTTTGGGAATCAGTCTGACTTGGCAGAGCTGAGAATTCCTTTCCCTCCAAAGCCGAAAGGTAGGCTTCACAACTTACATAGATTTAAACCTAGTTATAAAGTATTTCCCTGCAGTTGCCAGAATGTAGCAGACTCTCTAAAAAGAAACTTCAGTATATACAGTAATTCACAGTCCTATCCTTTAGAGTGCTACCGAGAGAAGCCATGTGAGGATAGTGAAGGCATCTGTTTTAAAGTTCAGGATAGCAGCTCACTGACACACCCTGCTATTGCTGACGCTGAAGAAATGCAGATTGACTCTGATAGCAGTGAAATAGTGGATAACCAGATGGACTGCACGTTATGTTTTGCTGACCACGTTGAGTCTCTGTGTTGAACACTAGTTTGAGAAAGCTGGTAAAGCAACAGAAAGAATGGGGAACATTTTCTTGTGCTGAAGAAAGCTGTTATTGTTTGTTTTTACTGAGCACTGCACGTTGTGAGCCTGAAGCTGATAAGGCTAATTTACCTGAGTTCTTGTACATATCCCTCAAGCCAATTGTATGGCAGTTTGTCCTAAGTTATTTACCTGCACAGGAATCCGTTGGGAAGGGGAAAAATAAATTCTTGTCATTGCCTGAAACACTCGACTACAACTCTTCTGTTCTCAAAGGGTAAGAGGGACTACCATTCCCAGAGAGCCTTGCAGGACCAATGCAGGGTCATACTCTCTGAGTCAGGAATACAAAGGCAGATCAACTCTCGGTGCCCTAGGCGTTGGGCTGGCCACCGAGAGGGTGACAGGGAGCATGTATGGAATTACCAGGGATGATAAATAGACAGGGGTGTTGTACAAAGATTTGTAGGCAAGAGTTAGAATTTTATGACATTCAGAAAAAGTGTATTGTGCAAGACAGAAGGCACTAAGCACCTCTCCTTTTGCCTGTAGAAAGGTATGAGGGTTTGATAAATCCGGTATGGTGGGGGGGGGGGGGTCAAGTGGGTTCTGAAGGGGATAGGGAGTTTGGGTTCTGTCTGACTTGTTCTTTCATGATGGTGAGAAATCAACATCTGAGTAACCTTGTTATGTTGGAGGAGGGGTATGTGGGTTGCTAAGAGGTTAGTGTACTGAGGTTGTAATGCAAGGTCAACATCCTAGCTTTTTTCACTGTGCCTTCTTACGTCACTGTACTCTTCCCATGTTAATTTTCTGACAATTATGTGATTTGAGGTTAGCATAGTTCTGTGTATAGGATATGAGCTTATAAGCTTATCACATTTACATAAATAATTAGCATGCACATAGTTTGTTTTTGAATTAACTGGTATCAGCAAATTTTCTGGTGCACCACCAGCTTAGGCAGTCAACCTATGTCCATGCACACATGGTCTAAGTGCTGTATCCCATCTAAGTTAATCTTAACATACAGGGGAAGCAAACCAAAATGTAGAGACTACTTGAATGTTGCAACTAGGAGCAGCATCACTATCAAGTGTTCTTACACAAGAATTGCTGTAATTCCACAGAGAAAGGTCTACACTTTTCCAGAACAAGGGAGCATCCTTCTACCAGTAATGTTTAGACTGGGAGGGGACTCTTTTGGGAGAGAAAAGCCCACTGACTATAAAAACCTCATTCAAAAGCAGTTTTCTGTCTTTGGTCCTCAAGCTATTGCACCATGCTCATCTAGTAAGGGTTTGCCCTTAGGGACAAATGCCTTTGGCACCTAGCCAAGGTATTCTACCCACTTAAAGGAAGATCTGCTTCATCCACCCAAACCAGAATCAGTAAACTAAACAAGTCTACTACTGCTACTACTACTACTAGTACTACCGAACATTTGTATAATACTTCAAGACATGCCCAGCACTGCAAAGACCCATGTTAAAGATGGTCCCTGCTCATCAGAGCTTACAATCTAGTCAAGACAGACAACACAGTAGCTGTAGACATGGGCTGCATCTAGGGGGGATGGTAAGGAAACACGAAGGAAATCAGGTGAGTAAAGATCCGAAAGTGGCAGGGAAGAAGTGAGTTTTCAGTCCGGATTTGAAAAGGGCAGAGAGAGAGCCTGACATACAGACTCAGGTACTTTGCTCCTTTCACCTTGCTGCTCCTTATAACAGGAACAAAGTCTGGAGTTAGCAATAGAAGAGAAGGGCACAGATAGAAGCAATTTGTCAGAAGAGCAGAATTCCAAGGAGGGGTGTAGGGAGAAATAAGAGAGGAAAGGTAATGAGAAGTTGCAGAGTGAATGAACTTATAGGTCAGCAGGAACTGGATGTGGAAACAGATAGCCAATGAAGTGACTTGAGAAGAGGTGTAATATGAGCATGATGAGGCTGGCAGAAGATTAGCCGTGTAGCATAGTGTTGAACAAATTGAAAGGGAGAGACATGACTCAGAGAGAGACTAGCAAGTAGTAGGTTACAATAGTCTAGAGGGGAGGTGACTAAGGAGTGGATAAATGTCTTAGTAGTGCATTCAGAAAGGAGTGGGCAAATTTTGTTGATGTAGAGAAAGAAATGGCAGGTTTTAGCTATCATTTGGATGTATGTGGAGAAGGAGAGAGAGGAGTCAAAGACGACCCCAAGGTTGCAAGCTGAGGAAATAGGGAGGGGTAAAGAGTTATCCACAGAGACTGAGGAAGGAGGAAGGGGAGAGGAGGGTTTAGGGGGAAAAATAAGAAGCTCAGTTTTGGCAATGTTCAATTTGAAGCGGCGGTGAGACATCCAAGCAGCACTGTCAGAAAGGCAGGCAGAGATCCTGGCCTGGATTGCTGGAGAGATTGCAGTCTGGGATTCTGCAGGGTTGCTCAACATGATGAATGTCAGAACTCCAGTAGCTGATGCAACCTTCAAGATACCTGAGTAAGAGAAGTGATTCTTTTGTACCAGGGAACAAGAGATCAAGTGACAGTAAAAGAAGGGATAAAGAACACACAGAACTATTTAACTTAAGCTGGTGGACATTCTGAAAAAAAAAGAAGGGTGCCTCATAAGTAAATCTGATTGATCAAAGTGCAGAAGGGGACAAGATTGGGGTAAATTGCCCCCATACACGAATGGATGAAACTTGAGTATTTGTATCACAGTTTAGTCATAAGTTCTAAATTGCTGGAGTTGAAATTGTCTTTCAGTGATCCTAAAGTTTTAAATAAACCTTGGTTCAGAACCCAAAGCTCTGGCCTGGACTCTGTTTTAAGATGGGTGAATGTGGGTGTGTCAAGTGCCTAAACTTTAAACATTGGTGCCACAAAGAGGTAATTCCTCCCCTCAAGTCTGAGCCCTGATATTTGTAGACCTCTAGAGTTCCGAGAAATTCTGCTGATAGCTCTTGGATCTGATGTACTTCCCTTGTCTACCTGACAGTTCTGTAGCACCTGCTGGGACCACACAGAAAGGGAGGGTTACACAACATCAAAAGACAGAGGTCACGAAATGCAAGATCAGTTTTGCTGATTTTTTAGCTTAATATTGCATTGTCTGACCCAATGCTGTGCATTATTTCTAATATTTAACTACGAAATTACAAAACCAAATAAAGAATAAAGTCATTTTTATTAATGTAAAAAGAGCTTATACACATTTGAATGATTACAACAGGACTTACCAAACTTATCACAGCCAGTCAGGTTTTCAGGTTAGACAGAATGAATATGCATACGATCAATTTGCATATACTGAGTCGCCAATGCTTGCAAATTTATGTCATGCATATTTATTGTGGTTATTATAAAAACCTGTGGGGTGCGCAGGACAAGTTTAAGAAGTCCTGAGTTACAATATTAAGTTTTGAAAATATTCTAATTGACGGGAGTGCTTGACTCTGAATATTAATGAAATCATACCTAGTGGTAAGCAACACTGTTTCAGTTTCAATTGCTGGTCTTCATGTTGTATAGGTAAATGATATCTTGATTTTCGAAACCACTGGATAAGATTGCCCCACAACTACGATGAAAGTGAACTACCAGGAGAGTAATTAGTATACTCTGATTTTTTTTTTTTAATTTTCATATTTATTAAATTTTCTCATTTAACAACCAAATAGTTAAATGACAGGAAACAATGGTAATACAATAATGGTAAGTAATATTACACCATATATACAGGAAACAATTTCATTATGAATACCCTATATTAGACCCAAAATTAGTACTCTGATTTTACTGAAACTGTAGGATTGATTTTATACAGGATGACAAGTTGAAGAGACCTAAGAGGGACTTGAGGAAGGAGTGGCCTAGTGGTTGGGGCAAGTTACCTTAGGCCAGAAGGTGCTAGAGGACAGCAACCTTGGACCAGAAGGACTGGGGTTTCTAGTCCCACAGGTGCTCCTTGTGGTCTTGGGCAAGCCACTTAACCCTCCATAGCCCATGTTCCCTGTAAAATAGTTATAGCCAAGTTATAATGCCCTGTTCAATGCAATTTCAGCTTGTTTAATATAAGCCACCTTGATATCATGAAAGGCAGTATAAAATAAATAAATCTGTTTTATAAAGGCAACATAGGCCCCTATGTGTCTTTAAAAACTTGGCTCCCAGAATCAGTCCCAATACTATTGAAATGTTCATGCAGAAATGTATACCTGCTCCATGAAAAGGTGTTAATTTGTGTGTGTACTCTACATGTGCACCTGTGTATTTTATAAGATATATGTGAATACAACTTCTGCGGTCTGCACAAACTGCATCCCTGGGAGTGCCTATATGCAGATCTCAGAAAACTAGGTGGACTTTTTCTGTGCATCTAGAGCGGCATTTTTGAAAAGCATTTACACAGTTTAAAGCCCAGGAAACTGTGTAAATGCTGTAAACAGGGATTTTCAAAGGCATTTACCTGGTTAATGCCTTTGAAAATCCTCTCCAAAGTCCCCTCTGCACCCTGAAGCTATCCAGTTAGCATTGGAGCATGGTGGGGGCATTCTGGGGTGGAGCGGGGTTGGAGGCAAGCGCTAACCAGGCAGCAGAGATTTTCCATGCTGCCCGGTTAGCACTCTGTGCCGAAAAGATAGGCAAGGAAAACCTTCGCCTATCTTTTTGGCGCAGAGCACTAACTGGGCAGCATTGAAAATCGCTGCTGCCCAGTCAAGCTCGGCAGCTTCCCAGCTGTGCGGCAAACCACAGATATTTACTTCCATTGTCGTGGAAGTGAATATCCGGGGTTAAGGGGTCGGTGGGCAGGGCTATGCGGCTACGGCGCTTAGCCCTGCCCAATTCAAGACTGGGCCCCTACTTTTTAGGTATACAGTATATGAGGGCACACAATTTTACAAAAGTTTTTTTCTGAGTGTAAAACAGACTTTATATATGGATAAAACCTTATGAAATGCTAATTTTATATAGGTTGGGTAGAGAGATGTATGCACCTGAAAAAAGAAGCATCTATATTTTGTCAAGTGTTTATATTTATATTTATTGAATTTGACTATCTGCCTTCACAATAACCAACAAGGCATGGAAGAGGTCACATGGTTATAGGTTCTATTCATCAGAAAGTACTTGATGCATGCATGTACTTTTACGCATTGTTCACACTAATAGGCAGCAAAATGGCTTCTGAGGCATGCAGACCTTCCTGTTCATCCCACTGATGTTGAGCTGGCAGAAATGGCTCTTCCCCAACAGGGACCAAGAAGCAATGGCCCATGCTTGTTCCTACTTCCAGAAGAAATTTAACAAAGGAGTATCCTTCCATTGAGAGGTAAGAGCTGACACGAGTCTGTACTTAGGAGAGACAGCATGGACTTATAGCTGGAAAAAGGAAACAGATTAGTAGTAGGGGCTAAGATGCTACCTGTTGTTGTATTGCTAAGTCTGGCAAGAGGAAGTATCACTACACTTTCACTCTTCCCTCTCTCTCCATGGATTGCAGATTCAATGAAGAACATGCTACTCTTCAAAGGCAGCTTGCCCATAGCAGTTTGCATTGGATACAGTCACAAAAAAATTGGTGTTAGCTTTTAAAACATGGCACTTCATGTAGCCTCTCATGACCAAGCATGCATTGTACACACCTCAGCACCCTTGCCTCCTCAACCAGAAGCCTGCATTTTCAGCTCGCTACACAACAACACACATCTTTTCTTGTCATCTCTTTTACAATAAACAGCAAGCTGTCCTGACTTAAGGAGGAAGTTATTAATATTTGAAAGCTAATCAAAATATATATTAACTTAGTCCTATCAAAGGGTATCTTATATTTATTTTTTATTTATTAGCCATTAAAGTGGACTAACAAGGAAACCACATTATTTTATTGAAGATGATCTAAAATAACCGTGACGTGTAATCTAATGGTTAGAGCAGCTGACTGAGAACTAAGCATACCATGGTTCAGATCCCGCCATCCCTCCTTGTGACATTGGACAAGTCACTTAACATTTGATTGTCTCAGGTACAAACTTAGATTGTAAACCGTCTAGGGACAGAGAAAATACCTAGTGTGTCTGAATATAATTTGCCTTGAACCTCTACTGGAAAGGTGTGAGTTAAATCTCACCTCCTCCCCCAAAATTAATAAGCAAAACTAAAAAAAGAGGTAATATATATACTACAAGACATTAAAATACAATAACATGAGGGAGGAGTGGCCTAGTGGTTGGGGCAAGGTACCACAGGCCAGAAGGTCAGTAGTTCAAATCCCACTAGAGAACAGCAACCTTGGGCCAGAAGGACTGGGGCTTCTAGTCCCACAGGTGCTCCTTGTGGTCTTGGGCAAGCCACTTAATCCTCCATTGCCCATGTTCCCTGTAAGTATTAGTATATGTGTCTTGTATCCCCAATTGTGTTGTGACCACTGTGATTGAAGGATAAGGTGGTATACAAAAACTGTCTAAATAAATAAACAACATTTCTTCAAGATCCAGAAACATCATAAAATAGCCCTCTATGGTAAATTTCACATTGTTACATTAATATACATGTTGTCCAGCAATACTTGCAGAGTTGCCTTTTGCATGGTTTCCTCCAAATTTGTGTAAAGGGCCATTTGTCAGAGGGGATAAAGTGAGGGCTTGCCCTCTCAGGGTGGCAGTATAAAACATCTGAAAGACTGCTGCCCTAATACCCCCCTCACTCATTGCATTTGTGGGCTGGAGATGGTATCTGATTGTTGAAGGAAAGATGTGATGAGTGGAAGGCTAGCTGAGAGGGATTGTTGAGAACAACCTTGAAGAGTGCCAAATGTCTTGCAAGGGCCACAAAGCTGCAGCTACTATCCTGTAGGGGTTGCTACCTTGCTGAATTTCAGGCCTCCTACCCAATGTTCCCATGGTGCACTTCCAAGCACATGATATTGCTCAGTCTGTGAGTATCCTTTACTGGTTTTAAAACTGCAGGTGATACAACATTGAAGCCATAGGAGACAGCAGATGGCCAAAGAAGGGACATGCCAGAAGAGGAAGATGGATTATCAAATGCTAGTTGTTCCCATGTGAAAAACACTGCCGAAGCAACAGTGACTCAAAGCTAAGAAGGTGAACAGCAGGCAGATACTGCAGAGGAAGAGGGGAGGGGCTATGAGGAGGTAATCATTGACGATGAACCAATGGCATCCATACCAACAGTTTCACCATTACCTATGGAAGAGCCTTTATCAGAGCAATGCTGCATCTCAAGAGTCTCTGAGGCTGTGCAGGCAAGAGAGATGGTAAGATATGTGGAGATTGTCATGTACCAAAATAACTGCATGCATGAGGATGGCACAGTTTTGGAGAAGATAGTAGATCATCTCCTAATGCCAGAGTTATCTTCATAGCACCCTCTTTTTACTCCCTCTCATGCCACTCCTTAGGCTCCTCAGCACAGGGTAAGACAGAAGCACCTAACCTGCCCTGACTTCCATGAAGCAGGTAGGCAAGCCTTAGACCAGCATGACTTCTGAAGGTAACACATTGAGGCATAATGTGCAAGTTTTTATAGGTTATAGCCTACTCCACCATTGCAGGACCATGACCATCCACAAAAACACTGATATTGTATATTATCACCATATATAAATGTTACTTATACACTTGAAATATCAGTGAATGGACTCGTTCCTTGTTGACATTGCCTGCTCATGTTCTTGGGGTTCAGGCATTACTGTTGTCATGCTGCCCCATAAGAACATAAGAATGTAAGATATGCAATACTGGGTTAGACCAAGCTCCATCAAGCCTAGTATCCTGTTTCCAACAGTGACCAATCCAGTCAGAAGTACCTGGCAGGTTCCCAAAAAGGCACACAGGTTCCACAATGCTTATCCCAGGGCAAGCAATGGATTTCCCAGGTCCTCTTTAATAATGGTTTATGGATCTTTCCTCCAAGAACTTATCCAAACCTTTTTAAATCCAGCAACACTGACAGCTTTTACTACATCCTCCAGTAACAAATTTCAAAATGTGTGTACATATAAACTCATTGATACATATAAAAATTATAAATATGTAAACAAAATATGTAAAAAATGTATGTAAAAATACACATAACAACTAATTAGAGCGTACAGCTATAAATAAATTTCAGGAGTGCAACAAACTGTGACCAATAACATTGCATACACCATTAAAAAGACTAAAACACAAAAACATGAGATATTCTGACACCTAAAAATAAAACATATCTGTTATACTATGAACTCATAATTCTAAACATGTATGCATAAAGGTAGAACGCCGGACTCATACTAAAAAAGGAAGCACTAAAACAGGAAGGAAAGAACAGAGAAGCGCAATACAAAGAACAAGGGGGGGGGGGAGCAGAACATGAAATTAAACCAAAGGGACCATAGCCTTATATTTTATCAAATGAAATGAACTGAACAAACTTTTCACCAAATCTGCCTCTTGTAATTTCAGTTCTAGAGAAACTCTAAACCCTCTTATGGGCAGGTTAAGGGCTTCTAACTAAATTATATAAATATGCCACTAAAAATGAAATAATTAAAAATCAAATAGCATCACAACGGCATAAAGGAGACAAGCTATATAAAGAAAAAATATTAAATGTACCTGTACATATGACTTTTATTCAAAAGAAAGTTCTCTAAACACAATCAACGTAGCTGGCATAGCTATAGCCGCCGGTGCCTGCTCTACAAAAATGAATTCGAGACAATATGAGACCGCTAATAACCTTATTCGCTCTTTTATTTTACATTGCAAAAAAAACCCCATACCCTAGGCGTTATAAACAAATATACCTTTTGTGTACAATAAGGGTTGTTAATATTGTTATAAGTGTCGGTACGTGTGCTACAAAAAAGAATCCAGAAAGCTTTAAAACATCGAGAATATTTCACATTATAAAACTCATAGTATTGTGAGCAAATTTACCCTTCGTATAAATTAAAGGAAAAAGGGGTAAAGAAATTCCTTATTGTGCGACAAAACAAAAATGAATGCAATACTCTATAATGGCATTGCTGGTATTATATTAAATTATAAAATTACTAAAACTATAAACGGGTATTCCTTTCATATAATCAGAGAAGCGTAAAAACAATCCCTTGGTAAACGATGGGACTAAAACAAAAACTAATCTAAACCATGTTCAAGTCGTTTTTTGGAAAATAAAAATAACTCTTATATATAATATACAGTTCTGTATAATACAAAATACTACCGATCTAAAGAAAATCATTTACTGACATTTGTCTTACAAGTCTTACCCACAAAATTCATATGATTATAAGGGAAACATGAGTAGTCAAAATTTCAGTCATGTACTAAAAAACAGATGCTCCAGCCGACTATGTACAAAAAAACGCCAGCGTCTGCACTATGGAGCAAATGATTGAGCGGGAAAATAGAGTCCTCAATGAAGATTGACAAGACTATGCAAATTTGCTTCAAATACCCTAAGATTTATAAACTTTAAAAAAAGGGGGTGGTGTAATTTTTGTATTATGAAAAATATTTCTTTAAAAAGTCATATACGATCTAAAATATCTTTTAAAAAATATATGAAAGACCAAGTACCTATTCAAAGATGACCAGAACTATTTTTTTAAAAAGTAATTTATATGGTTTAATATTTATATGTTTTTATATTTTATATGTTATGTTTTTAGCCAAGTTAAGCCCCTGATGAAGACATAGCGAATTTACATATTTATAATTTTAATATGTATCAATGAGTTTATATGTACACACATTTTTTAATGGTGCTTTGTTTACTTTTAAGAGTGATTATTATTATTATATTATTACTATGTTTTTAAAAAGTAATTTATATGGTTTAATATTTATATGTTTTTATATTTTGTATGTTATGTTTTTAGCCAAGTTAAGCCACTGATGAAGACATAGCGAAACACGGCCTGTGTCGCGCCATTGGCTGAAAGTGGTTCAATAAAAGGTTTCTTCCTGTGCTATCCACGTTTCTGACTGGGTAGTAAAGATGAAGGCAGTATCTGAATTCAAAAAAGCATGGGACAAACACAGAGGAGCTCTAAAGGTAAAAAGGGGACTGTTGTGATTGATATGAAAGGGCAGACTAGATAGGCCATGTGGTCTTTTTCTGCCATCATGTTTCTATGTTTCATACAGGGATAGATTGTCAAAGGGATCAAGCTGCCTTACAGTGGTGTTAATTGTCTGGATTAATTCCTTTGAAAATCTCTTGGTGATGAAGAGGTAAATTTGACCACCTAGTGAAGCTAGTGGGATATATTTAGCTGCTAAAGTAGTTGGCAGTCTGAGAGATCTGGTTGGGTTTAGGAGAAGATAGCCAGCTAGCGCTGAGTTGCATTGATGGGTGGATAGCTTAAATAGTCAAACTAAGAAACATCTATTGTAGGCTCAAATCTATCTGGCTAAATTTAGTTGACTGGATTCAAGGCTCTTTTCCACCACAGCCTAGCCAAATTGGCTTGGCTGGGATTGATCAGCTGAAGACAGTCAGCTGGAAAGTCTGCTGTATGGGGGGAGAAGGGTTACGTGACACTCTGCTGCATGATGGCATTATTTTCTGGGTACTTCATTTGAGCTGTTCTCTGGAAGAAACAGAAAATAACCTAAGCAGAAGCAGTACTGAGATACCTTGTCCTATGGGATTTCTAAGCAGTTGAAGGAGGACAGTTAGTGTTCCAACAGAAGCAAACAAAACTACATGGCAGGTTTAACCCTTTGCACTTGGCCATCTCATCTTTGTCTGACTGTGGGAAATATGGATAACATGCTAGTTTTTGGCCCATGACTGGTTACTGTAGAATGTGTATGCCATATTGGTTGTAATTTGGGCAGTTTCTTCTGAGAAGTTATTCCCATCTGGTATGAGCAACAGAAAATGTATGCGAGTGGAAAGGGTTAAAAGACAAGCTTATGAGAAACCAATATCCTCAAAAAAAGAAGCATCTCCTTTGTTACACAAATGGTTTCTTAATAGCAGAAGTCCCTTGCCTAGGACAAGCGCTTTGGCTATTGGCTGATTTACTCAGGCATTTTTCACAGTTCTGTGTCTGAGGAATTGTTATGTTAGGCTTTAATATTAGTTTAGAGGCCCCATAAAAGAGTGGTCAAGCGATTGATCCCCATCCACTGTATCAACCATTTTATAGAACTTTTATTCTGCTCATCAGCTGGGAGTAAAGTTTGTGACGTCGACATATCGATATATCCATATATATATATATATGTAGCCAGAGAGAGCCATGCATTGGTGCCGTTCTCTTAAACACAAAAGGCTTGATTTATTGAAGGTTTTTTTTTTCTCATGGGAATACAACAGGAGAATATACAGTATAACTTGGGTGCAATACTTTTGATGCTCACAGTTTTCCAGCTAATGCAGAATGTAGTGTGAAAAGGCTTTGTTTAGTGTTTAAGAAGGTATGAGCATATGAAAAGCTATGTTTGGTGTGGGCACATGCCACCGCTGAAAATAGCTATAGAGTCTCCCAGCAGTCTGCTCAGCTAGGTCACATCTATGCTAAAAGGATGCAACATCAATTGCACTGAAGGACGTGCATGACTTTCCGAAGAGGCCACTTGAGTCTGACTCTCTGTTTATCAGTTTTTTTTTTTTTTTTTTTTTTTTTTTTTAAACTTTTATTTTCATTTTGCAACAAACAAAAGAAACAACACACCAAAGGAGACAAAACAATTATACAATAAAGAAAAGTAAACCCAATTACCCCCCACCCCCACGCTTCTTCTCTAGCTGATTATGTCAGCATGTGAGCGCTTCCAAACAACAGTGATTATACATCAAAACAGTCAAAAGAGTATCTGCGATACAGAATAATCATGGGACAAAGATATATACAAATTTAGACAGTCAGATGAGAGCATTGAGCAGAATGTACATAGTCATTGAGCATCTTCCATTTAGACCGATGATGAGGAGTCTGAATGGGGGAAGCAAACATACGAGGTATTTGTTCATATTTACTGTAGAGACAGACATGATTCCACCATTCATTGGGGCTCAGCTGGGAGCTATTTTTCCAGTATTTCGTAATTAGGGAAATAGCAATGCCAAGCATAAAGTCCAAAAGGAAGTAAGCCGTTTTTGGAAGAGAGGGGATCCCCGCAGCTGAGCGAAGTCCCACTATCCTCCAAGAAAGGGGCTCTTGAAAGTGCAAAATAGACTGGATACGACCCCAGACCCGACTCCAGTAATACTGTAGTGCGGGACATTCATACATAACATGAGGTAGTGAACCAATGGCCGCATAACATGTCCAACAACTATTGCCCTGAGTAGTGTTCCATTTGGCTAATCTGTCAGGAGTGTAAAAACACCGGTGGGCTAGAAAGAAGAGTATCTGAGTGAGTGAGGCGGATCGGGAGACCCGTGTCACTCTACTCCAGACAAGGCTCCATTGCTCCGGGGTCAAAGTCACATGCAATTCTCTCTCCCATGCTTTCTGCGCTATAGGGGTATCCCTAGTTATAGCATTACATAAGGTTTTGTAAAAATTGGATGCTACACCCGGTGAACTACCGATAGATCGAATAGTCTCCAACCAACCTTGTGTAGGGGAGGCCGATGGCGGGAGCACCTTAGCACTCCGAAGGCAATGCTGAAGTTGCACCAACTGAAAGTAGTGTTTCGCTGGGAGACCAAATTCAATTTGCAATTCACTAAAAGTTTTCCAGCGACCTTCATGGAACAACTGACTAGGAATCCATATGCCCCTAGTGTACCAGGGGCTCCACGCCATCGGCTTATTTTGTATTCGAAATCGAGTGTTGTACCAAAGTGGGAGCTTGTCTAACGGACAGAGTCGGGAGTCTAAAGATTGCATGAGATTATTAAAGGCACCTAAGGTGTCTAAAAGCATTGGTGGAAAGTGGGAGTCTGATGGGAGAGTCATACCAGGGAGAAAAGTAAGAGGAATCGGTTTGCAAAGGTCCTCTTCTATGTCTAGCCACACAGGTCTACTCGGTACTGGATCTTCCAGCCAACGAGCGCCTTGTTTGAGAAGAAAAGATTGATGATACTTCAGGAAATCAGGGAATCTGACACCCCCATTTTCCTTATCTGCTTGCAGCTTATGTTTCGCTATCCTAGGTGTCTTGTTTTGCCACAAGTATCTAGTCAGAAGGCCCTCTATATCTTTATATATACGTCGAGGGAAGAGACAGGGCAACATTTCTAAGATATAATTCACTTTCGGAACAATCATCATTTTTATGGTTTCTAATCGACCCCACCAGGTAAGTGTTAAAGGAGTCCAGCGGTGAGTAAGCGCCCGGACTTTAGAGGTTAAGTCTTTGGCATTGAAGGAGATAGTGTCTTCCAAAGGAGAACAATAGTGAACCCCAAGGTATTTGACCATGCGAGGTTGCCATAAAAAGGGGAAGGGTTGCATATCTGCCTGATGAAGCAAAGGATTTAATGGAAAGGCTACCGACTTGGTCCAATTTATCTTATAACCGGACAGTTGTGAGTATTTACCAATTTGCTCTAGGACAGCCGGTACTGAGTCTATAGAGACAAAAAGCATAAGATCATCAGCATACGCTGAAATTTTGATGTCCCTATGGGTGAAGGGGACTCCATGAATCTCCTCCGATTGCCGGATTAGTAAAGCCAAGGGTTCGAGTGCAAGATCGAAGAGAAGTGGAGACAGTGGGCATCCCTGGCGAGTGCCGCGTTGAAGGGGAAAAGGCTGAGACTTTAAAGCATTGGCACATATACTGGCTGTAGGCTGTGCGTACATGGTGCGAAGACAACGGAGAAAACCTTCCCCGAATCCGTACCAGCGGAGGACTGCAAACAGGAAGGGCCACTCTAAGCGATCAAAGGCCTTCTCAGCATCAAGTGAGAGGCCAACAAATGGGCGATCAAGATTAACTGCGGTAGTCAGTACATGGCATAGAGTCCGAGCATTGTCAGCAGTTGATCTACCAGGAATGAAACCGCATTGATCTGGGTGTATTAAGGTAGGCATCCTATCCGAGAGCCGGGTAGAGAGAATGGTGGCAAAGATTTTATAGTCCGCGTTTAGGAGGGAAATTGGACGATAATTAGCTGTTAGTTGCGGGTCTCTCCCCTCTTTCTCAAAAACTACTACATTTGCCATTGAAAAGGACCCAGAAGGAGAACCCTCCTCGGCCAGAGCAGAAAAATAAATTTTCAAAACTGGAGCTAAGTCAGCGTGAAAGGTTTTGTAGAATTCAGCAGGGAGACCGTCTGGGCCTGCGGCTCGACCTGAGGCACATTTCTTGATAGCAGAATGAATTTCTGAGACAGTAAATGGTGTGTCCAAGGCCACTCTATCTTCGTCAGATAGGGTCGGTCTTTGTACCCCTGAAAGTAAGCGTTCAAATACATCTGGCTCAAAATCACATTCAGATTGATAAAGCCGAGTATAAAAATCACGAAAGAGTTCTAAGATTTCGGTATCTTTAGTGACCAAGCCCCCCCCCGACGGATTACGGAGGGCGGTAACACGCTTGGCTTCTTTTCGACCTTTTAGGGCATTTGCTAATAATTTGCCAGCACGATTATTTTCCCGATAATATAGCCCTTGTTGTGATTCAATATTTTTAACAGCAGCAGTGTACAAAAGCTGATTGTATTGAAAACGCAAGCGTTGTAAACGGAGTAAAATACATGGGTCAGTACGGGACGTGAGGAGACGCTCCCCAGCTTGTATCTGCTGCTCTAGAATCAGTAAATGCTGCTTTCTTTGTTTCCCCTGCCGAATTTGATAGCTAGTTATAGTGGCACGGATAGATGCTTTAAAACTCTCCCACCAAGCCCAGCCCGCTGTGTCATGGGGTGAGTTAAAATGAAAATAATCTTGGATAGCGGCCTTTATATCAACCTGAAAATCTTTTTGACCCAGTAGGGATCTATCAAAAAACCAAGCTCGGGGAGAATCGTCCCGCGCAGTGACACGTAATGATAAAGATATGGCAGCATGATCGGAAATATGGAGAGGATGAGTCCTAGTCGTGTCTACTTGAGAAATCAGTGCTTTGGAAATGAGAAAGAAATCTATTCTAGATTGGGAGTGATGGGGGGCAGAAAAGAAAGTGAACTCTAAGTCGGAGGGGTGAAGCAGCCTCCATATATCTACCAGCGCAAGATCTTGCATCAGAGCTGTGAGGGTAGCAAGACTCTTGGGTGGACTACTCGTTCTAGGCGGCTGTCTATCTATCAGAGGGTCTAACACTTGATTAAAGTCACCACCAAGTATTAATGGAGTATTGGCAGAGGCCTGTGCCAACTGCGCAATACTTGCATAGTAAGCAGGGTTGTCCACATTCGGGGCATAAATGCAAATACATGTAAATTCACTATCTCCAACCTTGAGATGTACTCGGGCCCATCTACCCTCCTTGTCAGCGCTAGTATCAATTACAGTAGCTTGCAAAGATTTCTTAACCAGAATGGCTACCCCGCACCGTTTGGAAACGGCGGGAGAATAGGCAGCCACCATGTAAGGCTTAACATTGAGTTTCAGTGTTTCAGCAGAGTTTAAGTGCGTTTCCTGAAGAAACGCTAAATCAGCATGCTCATGGCTAAGATAGCTAAGGATTTTCTTTCTTTTGATTGGACTATTAATGCCCTTTACGTTGAGTGATAAGATTTTACATAAAGCCATTCAGACAAGTTAAAAATTCTGAGCATGATAGCGCACCTAATTTCACAATGTCCCTCATATTGACTGTATCTGGCTGTACATATGGCATAAAAGAAAATAAGCTTAGATAATACAATGAAGCGCCCCACATTAAAAAAGAAAAACCGCAGCGCGGTAGAGAAGAAGCAGAACCCCAAAAATTACTGGCGACCATGTGTCTGCGGGGAGAAGCCCCAGAGAAGGCCGAAATTGAAAAAACACATAACCTGTAGGACTGTACGTGCTCCGAATCCGACCGAGGCACACATCATGGAGGGATAGGAGACCTCAAAACAAAGTCATAGAAAGAAAGAAAGAAAGTCCAGGTAGTCTCTGTGCTTGACTATGACCGCCGCATCGGGCCCTTCAAAATGGCGGACAGAGCCGGCAAATAAAAGTCCACGTCGTTGGATTAGCGCATCTGCTCTGCTTCTTTGGAGTCTAAAAATGTTGATAGTAGATCAGGATCTTCGAATGTCCTGGTTTGGTTGTGGAGAGTCACCCGGAGCTTCGCGGGATACAACAGGCCAAAGCGAGCCTGTAGCTGTTGAAGTCGAGGGCGAAAAGCAAGGAGTTTCTTCCGTCGGTCAACGGTAGGCTTTGCCAAATCAGGGAAGAAGGAGACTTTGTGACCTTCAAATTCCAAATGATGGTTCGCCCGGGCAGCATTTAAAATTTGTTCCACTTGTTGATATCGTAGCAAGCGAAAGATAATAGGCCGGGGGGTCGTTCGGTTGAGCGCCATGTGGGTAGGAACACGGTGTGCACGATCGATTTCCAATTCTTTATGAAAGGTGATCTTCAACAAGGAGGGAAGAATTTTGAGCAGGAATTCTCTCATATCTCCCGCTTCCACCCCCTCCGGTATTCCAATGAGCCTCACATTGTTGCGACGGGCTCGATTATTGCTATCTTCTAACTCCTTTTGAAGATTCTGTATCTGGCGCTCAGCCTTGTCCAGTGCGCCCAAGCGCACCGCGTGCGAGTCGAGGACCCCCGCCATATTGTCCTGCCGTAATGAGAGACTTTCAAGTCGGTCCTGGAGCACTCCAAAGTCTTCTCGCAGGGCTCTAAGCGCTTCTCCATTGGACTGCACCAATTCCTTCACGCCGCGTAGTTCCTCCAAAATCTCCAGGTGCATTTCGGGGTTTTCACGAAATGGAACCATCTTCTGTGGGGAGGACACCTCTGTTTTGGAGCGTTTTCCGTGAGAAGAAGAAGGAGACCCGAAGTCCAAGCGCGCTGGTTTATGGGCCGCCATCCCCCCCGAGGTACCCCGGTCAGCCCGGAGCGAAATAGTAAGTTTGTATAGGTATTAAGTCAGGATTCTAAGTAGGCCTCTCGGGAGCTTCAGCGCGAAGCGTCTTACCCGCTGGACATCAGGCTCCGCCCCCCCTGTTTATCAGTTTTAAGGCATCCAGGCCTCTTCCATAAATAGGGCCCATCTATAATTGAGGTTCTCTGTCTGTGAGAATAACATGCCCTACTTGTCCTGTCTAGGGCTAGAAGAGACAACGGGTGCTAGAGCTTTGTGACAAAAATGGAACCATGACAAATAATTTCCTGTTTAAAATGATGAAGCGAACTATAAGAGGATTATGATAATTACTACTACTACTAATTATAAGTTGTATAGTGCTACAAAGTGTACTCAGCGCTGTAACATATAGATGCAAAGTTTACAATCTAATCAAGACGAACGACATTACAAAACTAGGGACCATGGTAAGATATATATACTCTCAGTGGTAAACAACAGAGTAAGGGGCACCAGAATCCAAAAGCAACTTCAAAGAGGTGGGCCTGAATTTGAATAGGGCCAGAGAAGGAGCTGGCATCCATATTTGATATGTTTATTGTTTATAAACTCTGGCAGTGTGAAAGATTTCCCCTTAATTATGGGATCCTTCACCACAGGAAGAAGGGTATTGTAATGCAGATTTCCTTAATTCTCTGCTAAATCACAGTTTAGTAGTCCATTCTTTGTACATAATTCCTCACAGAAGCATAAAGATCACAGGCCCATCTAGTCTTCTTATTTTCCCTCCTATTGCAGAACTCTGATCTTTGATTTTAACCTTGGTTTTGCATAAATACTGAACTAAAATAATCAATAAGCAAGTAGCAAGCAATAAACAAATGACAGTGATCAGGTGTGCTATGAGTTTTCTCACATTATAAGTTTATAGAACCAATTGATAATTTGATTTAAAGTATTTTATTTAAATTTGAAGAAAAGTTTTTAGATTGTTTTCCTTTGCAAAATGATCACTTGTCATGGTTTCATAGTATATTTTACTGTTCAAAGTAATTTTAATTTCAAGCAATATTTTTGCATAATTAAGTGGGAAAATATACCCGACACTAGGTTGTGGTCAGACCCATGGCTCAGGCAGTAGGGCTCTATGCTGATATATGGGGAATATGAATTTGGATTCCCTCATCTGTCAAGGCTAGTGGAGCTTGGACATACTATGGAGGCAGTGTATTTGTGTCTGGGGAGTGATGGTAGTTTGCTGTTACTCTGGTGTCTTTGGATAGTCAAGGAATGGCAGCGAGACCATGCATCAGAGGAAGCTTCCTGCCATCCCTTGGGCCTACAAATAGGAAAATAATGAAAAAATATATACAGTAAACTAAAAATTCTTTCACATCACCTGCAAAGTGACCTGAAGACTTATGCCTTACTGATATTTTAATCTTTCAAGCATCACTAAAACAAGAGGATGCTTCATGAAACTAACGACCTGCAGATTGAAAACAATTCATAGAACATACTGTATTTTTTCATTCAAGCCATAATTAAGCTGTGGAATCTGTTGTTGACAGATGTCAGAATGAGATGGGCTAATGGTCCCTTTTTCGACCAAATTCTCAGCCGTTGAAGCAGGGGAATTTGTTCTTGCCTCTCGGTCTCTCTTCAGCCAGTTCTGCTACCAAGACTGTGAGCAAGTTGAAACACAACAGCAGGTACTTCCTGTAGCTCATTAGTAACTACTCTTATATTTCAAACTTTCCCTCAATGCCAGTATCAGAGCCGGATAAGAAAAGGTAGAGTGAAAGAACAAGCTTTGTCATTCTGCAGATGGTTGAGGCATTGGGGGCAGGTGAGAGAAGGGGTCTGCTGTGAGGTGGGAGAAGGAGGCTGTAAGAAAGGTCTGATGCTGTGGCTGGGAGAAGGAGGGAATGGAAGGGAATAAAAAAAAGAAGAGGAGGACCAGTACTGTTATGGGAGAAGCAAGGGCATATACAGGGAAAGATGGAAATAGAGGAGAAGAGGGATAGATGCTGGGATGGAGTTAAGAAAAAACGAAAAGGAACAGTTGCAATGGTTAAAGACTTAGATCAATCTTGGATGTTGTTGAAAAATACTGTCTTGGAAGCCCAGACCAGCTGTATTCCACGCTTTAAGAAAAGTGGAAGGAAGTCCAAAAAAAGGGCAGAGAGGCTGTTGTGGCCAAAAAAGCATCTTTCAGGAAATGGAAATAAAGCCAAATGACGAAAACTGGAAACAGCACAAGCACTGTCAAGTTAAATGCAAGGCATTGATAAGGCAGGCAAAGGGAGAATTTGAGAAGAAGCTTGCTGCAGAAGCCAAAGCGCGTAATAAAGACTTTTTCAAGTACATTCGTAGCAAAAAACCTGTGAGAGAGTCAGTTGGTCCATTAAATGATAGAGGGATTAAAGGGGCACTAAGAGGTGACAAGGCGATAGCGAGAGACTGAATTAATTCTTTGCTTCTGTCTTTACTGAAGAAGATGTAGGGATGTTGCCCATGACTGAAGTGCTATTTAAAGGTGCGGAAGAGGTGAAGTAAATATCGATACATTGGGAAGATGTATTGCAACTATTTGATAAACTGAAGAGTAGCAAATCACCTGGACTGGATGGTATACATCCAAGGGTGTTGAAAGAACTGAAATATGAGATTGCAGACCTGCTATTAGTAATCTGTGAACTATCATTAAAATCATCTGTAATACCTGAAGATTGGAGGATGGCCAATGTAATGCCTATTTTTAAAAAGGTTTCCAGGGGTGATCCATGAAACTAAAGACTGGTGAACCTGATGTCAGTACCGGGAAAAATGGTAGAAACCATCATAAAGAACAAAATTGCTGAACATTTAGATAGTCATGGCTTAATGGGAGACAGCCAACATGGCTTTAGACAAGGAAGATCTTTTCTTACTAATCTATTATGTTTTTTTGAAGGTGTGAATAAACAGGTAGACAAAGGTGAGTCGGTTGATATAGTGTATTTGGACTTTCAGAAAGCCTTTGACAAGGTGCCTCACCAGAGACTTTTGGCAAAACTAAAGAGTCATGGGATAGGAGGCAGTGTACTATTGTGGATCAGGAACAGGTTAAAAGATAGAAAGCAGAGGGCAGGGCTAAATGGCCAATTTTCCCAATGGAGAAAGGTGAATAGTGGTGTACCCCATGGATCTGTGCTGGGTCCGCTGCTTTTTGACATATTCATAAATGACCTGGAAAAGGGAATAACGAGTGGGGTTATCAAATTTGCAGATGACACAAAACTATTTAAAGTTGTTAAAACCCAAGAGGATTGTGGAAAATTGCAAGAGGATCTTGATAAATTGGAAGACTGGGCATTAAAATGGCAGATGAAATTTAACATGGACAAGTGCAAAGTTATGCACCTAGGGGAGAACAACCCAAACTATGGTTACACGATGCAAGGTTCCACATTAGGAACCACCACCCAGGAAAAAGATGTAGGCATCATTGTGGATAACATTTTAGAACCCTCTGCCCAGTGTGCAGCGGTGGCCAAGAGAGCAAACAGAATGCTAGGTATCATAAGGAAAGGAATGGAAAATAAAACAAAGGATATTATCATGCTTCTGTATCGTTCCATGGTGCAACTGCACCTTGAATATTGTGTGCAATTCTGGTCGCCGTATCTTAAAAAGGATATAGCGTTATTAGAAAAGGTTCAGAGAAGAGCCACCAAAATGGTAAAGGGGATGGAAGGATACTCCTATGAAGAAAGGCTAAAAAGGTTATGGCTCTTTAACCTGGAAAAGAGACGGCTAGGGGAGATATGATAGAAGTTTATAAATTAATGAATGGAGTGGAACGGGTAAGAGTAGATCGATTGTTTACGTCATCAGAATATAGAAAGACTAGGGGACATGCAATGAAGCTACAGGGTAAACTATTCAAGACAAATAAGCAAAAACATTTTTTCACTCAACGTGTAATCAAACTCTGGAATTTGTTACCGGAGTATGTAGTAAAAGCTGTTAGTGTATCTGGGTTTAAAAAAGGTTTGGACAAGTTTCTGGAGGAAAGGTCTATAAACCATTATTAAAAAAGGGTCCGGGATATCACTGCTTGACCCAATACAAGCATTGTGGAACCTGTGTCTCTAGGGAAACTGCTAGGTTTGTATGACCTAGATTGGCAACTGTTGGAAACAGGATACTGGGCTTGATGGACCTTGGTCTGACCCAGTATAGCATATCTTATGTTCTTATGACAAAGTAATTCAGTAGTGGAGGAAGCAACTTTTGGAAACCTGGATTGGCTACTGTTGGAAACAGGATACTGTTCTTGATGAACCTTTGGTCTGATCCAGTATAGCTGTTCTTAGGTTCTTATGTTAAATTGACGAAGAAGGGGAAAGGAACATATGTAGGAGAGACAGGGGCAATGAATGCCAGGGAAAGGGGTGAAAGAGGCAGAGGGCTATGGAGAGGGTGAGGGACAAAGAAAGGGGATAGGTTTTTGAAGGAGCTGAAAGAGGGTGGACATAGGTGAGTTAAATTGAATCCCAGTTTAATTTTCCTGTTTCTTGTAAACCTGTTGCTTGCTGTGAGTATTCTTGTTCAATGTAAACCGCGCTGATGAAAAAGAGCGCGGTATAGAAAAGCTATAAATAAAATAAAATAAATAAATTAAAAAGGGAATGGGAGCCTGTTTTATTATATTACATTGCTAGCTCTCTGACTGGGAGCTCTTAAAAGTTTTTTTTGTATATTTTTTAAAGCAAGGTTACTTTCTTTTTACTGCTTTAGGGGAACTTTTCTTGAGCACAGTAGGTTGCTGAACTCCAGTAACCTCCTCAGGTTTAGAAACTGCTAACACCTAATCAGGAGTTAGTGGGCCTGTTTCCTGAGTGCAGTTGAAGCCTGCATAAAAGGCTCCAGTGCCCTGCCCTTTTGAGGCTTTCCTAACCAGGGCTCCACAGATCAAACAAACAGTAAGGATTTGAGGGTTTGTTTGTTTGTTTTATTATATTACATTGCTAGCTCTCTGACTGGGAGCTCTTAAAAGGGTTTTTTGTATATTTTTTAAAGCAAGGTTACTTTCTTTTTGCTGCTTTAGGGGAACTTTCCTTGAGCACAGTAGGTTGCTGAACTCCAGTAACCTCCTCAGGTTTAGAAACTTCTAACACCTAATCAGGTGTTAGTTCCCTCCCTACCCACCCCAACTCCCACCCACCCCTAGTGAGCAGTCTTGCTTTATAGGGCACCTCCCCCTTTAACAAATCACAGAGAATTGGACCAGCACATTTTGAATATAATTAAAGAGATTTAACTGCTTTTTCTCTGAAAGGACAGCTGCGAAAACGGCTGGTACTTGGTAGATCTCTCTCTTTTGCTTTAACAGATACCTAAGCTCCACGAACAGAACAATGGCTGGGAAAAATCGTATTGCTAAAGCGGTTGCCCCCATTACAGCTTCTGCCTCGGTCCAGACAGAGGTCCTAATGCCAGTTGAAGGACCGGTTCCATGTGCAGGGTGCCTGCATGCTGAAGCTCTGAGGAAACAAGTGGAGGAACTCAGAGAGGAGGTGGCGAGGCTGAGGAGCATTCAAGACAGTGAGAAGTACATTGATGAGATGCTTCTTGCAGCAACCAAGCACTCCAGCACAGGAGAAGATGGGTGCCAACAGAATGTCGATGGTTGGACACAAGTCACCAAGGCCTGCAAAATCACCAATCCAACTTCTCCAGCCCTTGAATTGAAGAACCATTATGCAGCCCTGGAAGTGGAGGAGGTGAAAGCATCCCTGGAAAGGGAAGAACCAGAGTTCAAGTACCCCAAAGTTGCAGAATCAGTGACCAGAAGGAAACGAAGGGTAGTGGTGGTTGGAGACTCTCTTCTGAGGGGTACTGAGGCGTCCATCGGCCGACCAGACTTGATGTACAGAGAGGTATGCTGTCTGCCTGGTGCTAAAATCCAAGATGTTACAGAGAGTTTTCCGAGACTCATCAAGCCCACTGACTATTACCCAATGTTGCTAATCCATGTTGGAACAAATGATACAGCCAGGTATACCTCGGAACATATCAAAAGTGACTTCATGGCTCTGGGACAGAGGGTGAAGCAGTTAGGTGCACAGGTGGTGTTCTCTTCAATCCTCCCTGTTGAGGGTAAAGGCCAAGGCAGAGAGGCTCGCATCCTGGAGATGAATGCATGGCTGCGTGGATGGTGTCATCGAGAGCGTTTTGGTTTCCTAGACCATGGGATGCTGTTCCAAGGGTTGCAGAGCAGAGATGGCATCCATTTGTCCAAGAAAGGTCAACGCATCTTTGGTAGTAGACTGGCTAATCTACTGAAGAGGGCTTTAAACTAGATTCATTGGGGATGGGTGAAGAAAGCCCCCAGGTAAGTGAAAGCCCCCAGGTAGGTGATACATTAAATACCTTTATGGAAATGGCTACCAGGGGTAACATATGGAAAGCAGTGTGTATTAATGCCCGTAGCATGGGAAATAAGATCCCTGAAGTTGAAGCTTTGGTGGGAGTGGCTGACTTGGATTTAGTGGCAGTTACAGAAACATGGTTCACGGAAAACCATGACTGGGATGTAACTATACCTGGCTATACTTTATTCAGAAAGGACAGGGCAGGAAGCAGGGGAGGAGGAGTGGCACTATATGTAAAAACTACTATTAAAGCTTTGGAATTACAGAGCTTAAAAGGGAGAGAGGAGGCATTGTGGGTTAAACTAGAAAGAGGGAAAGAGAAATCTATTTGCATTGGTATGATATACAGACCTCCCTCACAAGAGGAAGAGGTGGACAGAGAGTTAATTGAAGACATACGCAGCATTGCTAGGAAAGGGGAAGTGCTACTGATAGGAGATTTCAATATGCCAGATGTTGATTGGCACATTCCTGCTGCAGTATCATCTAGAAGTAAGGAGATCCTGGATTCTCTACAGGGAGAACTATTCAGGCAATTGGTAACAGACCCCACACGTGAAGGGGCCATACTGGACTTGGTGCTTACCAATGGTGAAAGTGTTTCTGATGTTGTAGTGCGAGATCATTTTGCATCCAGTGATCACCAGATGGTGTGGTTCAGTATTAGGACTAGGGCTGTTAGAATCCATTCCAAGGTGAGGATCTTAGACTTTAGGAAGACTAACTTTGCAAAGATGGGCCAATACCTCAGGGAGTCGTTAGTGGGATGGGAAAGCTGGGGGATGTAGAAAAACAGTGGGCAAAACTGAAAGGGGGTATTTTAAGGGCAACCAACCTTTTTGTTAAAATGGTAAATAAAGGCAAAAGGAACAGGAGACCACTATGGTTTTCGAAGGAAGTAGCTGAAAAAGTGAAGAAAAAGAGGGAGGCCTTCATGAAATACAAGAGATCACAGAGAGAGGAAGACAGGCATCTGTATTTGGAAAAACTTAGAGAAGCTAGCAAAGTAGTCAAGAAGACAAAGATTCAAAAGGAGGAGGAAATAGCCAATGCAATAAAATGGGGGGATAAGACATTTTTCAGATATATTAGTGAGAAGAGGAAGGGCAAAAGTGGTATTGTCAGACTCAAGGGTGCAGGGGGGGAATATGTAGAAGCTGATAAGGATAAAGCGGAATTGCTTAACAAATATTTTTGTTCTGTGTTCACAGATGAAGAACCAGGAGCAGGACCTCAGAAAACACCCACAAATAAGAACAGAAGCGAGGGACATCTTGAACAATTTTCAGAAGACTGTGTTCGTGAGAAACTAGCTCAACTTAAGTAGACCAAGCGATTGGACCGGATGGGATACACCCTAGAATACTGAGGGAACTTGGGGACGTTCTAGCAACTCCACTGACTGACCTTTTCAATGCCTCGTTGGAGTCGGAAGTGGTGCCAAAGGACTGGAGAGAGGCTCATGTGGTGCCTTTACACAAAAGCGGAAGTAAGGATGTGGTTGAAAACTACAGGCCGGTTAGTTTAACTTCGGTGGTGAGTAAATTATTGGAAACGCTGCTGAAAGAGAAAATAGTGAAGTTTCTGGAGTCCAGCGGATTACAGGATCCGAGGCAGCATGTATTCACCAGAGGCAGGTCTTGTCAGACAAATCTGATTGATTTCTTTGACTGGGTGACCAGGGAGTTGGACCGAGGGAGAGCTCTAGATGTGGTGTATTTAGATTTCAGTAAAGCCTTTGACACTGTTCCTCACAGGCGACTTATAAACAAACTGAGCACCCTAGGGATGGACCCTAAAGTTACTGTTTGGGTTAGAAATTGGTTGGGTGGGAGGCGACAAAGAGTACAAGTAAATGGAGCTCACTCTGAGGAGAAGGATGTTACCAGTGGTGTGCCCCAGGGATCTGTCCTTGGTCCCATTCTTTTTAACATCTTTGTTAGTGATATAGCGGAAGGGCTGTCAGGTAAGGTTTGCCTCTTTGCGGATGATACCAAAATCTGCAATAGAGTAGACACCCAGGAAGGTGTAGATAACATGAGGAGGGATCTAGCTAAGCTTGAAGAATGGTCTAGAATTTGGCAGCTGGGATTTAATGTTAAAAAATGTAAGGTCATGCATTTGGGCTGCAGCAATCCAAGGGAGCAATACAGTATAGGAGGTGAAGTACTTTTGTCCACTAAAGAAGAGCAGGACCGAGGCGTGGTTGTGTCTGATGATGTTAAAGTAGCTAAACAGGTAGAAAAGGCAATGGCAAAAGCTAGAAGGATGCTTGGGTGCATACGGAGAGGAATGGCTAGCAGAAAAAAGGAGGTGATAATGCCTCTGTATAAGTCTTTGGTGCGACCTCATTTGGAGTATGGTGTGCAATTCTGGAGACCGCACCTTAAAAAAGGATGTGAACAGGATGGAGTTGGTGCAGAGGGTTGCTACTAAAATGATTAATGGGCTTCATTATAAAGTATATGAGGACAGACTTAAGGATCTTAATATGTACACCTTAGAGGAAAGGCGGGATAGAGGTGATATGATTGAGATGTTTAAATACCTCCGTGGCATAAATGTTCAGGGAGAGAGCCTCTTTCAATTGAAAGCAAGTTCTGCTATGAGGGGACATGGGATGAGGGTGAAGGGAGATAGATTCAGGAGTGATATGCGGAAATATTTCTTTACAGAAAGAGTAGTGGATCCATGGAATAGTCTCCCAGTGGAGATGGTAGAGATGAGGACAGTAACTGAATTCAAAAAAGCATGGGACCAACACAGGGGATCTCTAAAGGTAAAAAGTGGACTGTTGTAGTTGTTTTTATGGAAGGAAAGACTAGATAGGCCATGTGGTCTTTTCTGTCATCATGTTTCTATGTTTCTATGATATAGGTGAGTTAAAAAGGGAATGGGAGCCTGGACGGGAGTAAGACATAAGAAAAGGGCTGGAGGTAGAAAGGGGATGATTGACAGCAGGAGAAGGAGTTGGTGAGGGGATGAGACACTCAGGAAAGTGGATGAGACTATGGAGGGGATAACTACAGAAGTGGAAGTGGAGGACTAGAAAATGGGTGAATCTCTATAGATAGAAATGCCATATAAAAGGGGAAGGTAATGGCAGTAGGGATGTACTACCATCTACCTGGCCAGAATGAAAAGATGGATGACAAAAAGCTAACAAAAATTAGAGAAGCTAAAAAAATTTATCACAAAGTAATAATGGGCAGTTTCAATTATTTCTGTATTAACTGGGTCAATGTCACAGCAGGGTAATAAAGTTTCTAGATGAAATAAATGACTGCTTCATGGAGCAGCTGGTTCAGGAACTGACATGAGGGAAAGCTATTTTAGACCTAGCCTTTAGTGGTGTGAGAGGCAATGGCATTGGGACCATTTGGCAATATTGATCATAACATGATCATATTTGATTTAACAAATATACAAAGGGAAAGCAAGGAAATCCACTGCATTAGCATTTAACTTTCAAAAGGAAGATTGTGATAAAATGAGAAAAATGGTTAAGAAAAAACTAAGAGGAACAACTGCAGAGGTTAAGAGTTTACATCAGACATGGGTATTATTTTAAAATATTAGCTTGAAAGCCCAGAACAGATGTATTGCATGCTTTAAGAAAGGTGGAAGGAAGGCCAAACAGCTGCCAGTATACTTTAAAGGTGAGGTCAGAGAAGCCTTTATAGCCAGAAAACATCTTTCAGAAAAAAAAGGAGACACGATAAAGACAGGAAAAAGCATAAGCACTGGGAAGTTAGAGTCAATCATTCACAAGGCAAGCAAAGAGAGAATTTCAAAAGAAGTTTGCTGTGGAAGAAAAAATAATAATAAAACCTTTTTCAGACACATTAGTAGCAAAAAACCTGCGAGTCAGTTGGAGCATTAGATGATGATAGGTAAGAAGGGCACTATGGGAGGGCAAGGCCATAGAGGAGAGACTAAATGAATTCTTTCCTTTGGTCTTTACTGAAGAAGACGTAGGGAAGTTACTCATGCCACAAATTATATTTAAAGGAGATGATTTGCAGGAATTGAAACAAATCTCAATAAACCTAGAAGATGTAATACAGCAATTTGATAAACTAAAGATCATCCGGATTGGATGGTATACATCTCAGGGTGCTGAAAGAACTGCTAAGTAATTTATAAAAAAATATTAAAATCATCTATAGTACCTGAAGATTGGAGAGTAGCTGACAGTCTCTGTGGTGAATCAGAAATCTGTAGTGAGAAAATTCTTTTCGCAAAATGTTACACCAATTTTTAAACAGGGCTCCAGGGGTGACATGTGAAACTACAGATTAGTGAGCCTGATATCAGTGCCGGCAAAAGGGTAGAAAACACTATAAAAAAAAAAATTGTAGTCATGGTTTAATAGGATCAAGCCAACATGTATTTAACCAAAGAAAGCCTTGTCTCACTAATCTGCTATATTTTTTTGAAAGTGTGAATAAACAGGTAGATAAAGGTGAGCCAATTGATAAAGTGTATCCAGATTTTGGTCTGTCATGAGAGACTCTTGAGGAAATTAGAGTCATGGGCTAGGAAGCAGTGTACTATTATGGAGTGGGAAATGGTTAAAAAATAGAAAATGGAGAATAGGGATAAATGGCCTTTTTCTCAATGAAGAAAGGTGAACAGTGGAGTACCCCAGGAATCTGTGCTGGATCTGCTGCTTTTTAACATATGTATAAGTGACTTGGAAATGGGAACAAAAAGTGAGGTGATCAAATCTGCAGATGACACAAAATTATTCAAAGTTATTAAATCACAAGAGGATTGTGAAAAATTGCAAGAGGACTTTGAGAAATTGGGAGACTGGGCGTCTAAATAGCAGATGAAATTTAATGTTATGCACTTAGTGAAGAAGAACCAGAACTACGGTTACAAGACGCAAGGTTCCACATTAGGAACAATCTCCCAGGAAAAGGATTTAGGCATCATCATGGATAATACGTTAAAATCCTCTGCTCAGTGTGCAGTGGTGGACAAGAAAGCAAATACAGTAGAATACTAGGAATCATAAGGAAAGAAAAGGAGAATAAAACCAGGGTTATTACAATGCCTCTGTATTGCTCCATAGTGCTACTGCTCCTTGATTATTATGTGCAGTTCTGGTCGCCATATATAAAAAAGGATATAGTGGAATTATAAAAGTTACAGAGAAGAATGATAAAGGGGAATAAAAGATACCCCTAAGAGGAAAGGCTTAAAAGGTTAGAGCTCTTCAGCTTGGAAAATAGATGGCTGAGGGGAGATATGAGAGAGGTCTTTAAAATAATGAATGGAGTGGAATGAGTAAACATAGATTGGTTGTTTACTCTTTCAAAAAATAGAAAGATAAAGTGGTTTCTGAGACCAATGCTTTGCTATCTGGCTTTATTGATCAAACTGTGAAGTTTTCTTAACAGGTTGTTACTAAATCCTGTGAAGAGGATACTAGGATTGCTGCTTGCTCCCGGCGATTGGATGATGTGGATAAACTTTTGGGTTTATTGCAAAAGGGAATGGGAGCCTGGATGGGAGTAACACATAAAAAAAGGACTGGAGGTAGAAAGGGGATGATTGACAGCCGGAGTGAAAAATAGTTATGTGTTGCTTAAACAAATTGAAGCCCTAGAAAATGCTCATTAGGCAAAGAATTTAAGGTTACTTAATTTTCCATAGACATGTTTGCTGTTTCCATTAATATTATTTAGGAAATTTTGTAAAGAGATTTTATTAATTTCTGATATTGAGTATGTTGGGGTTTCTGATCTTTATTATCTGCCTACTCGATCGGTGACACATGATGGTGACGTTGCCCACGTTGAGATACAATCTGATTTAGATCTTACTGCTTTTTTGGAATCTTCTAATGAGGAGATCTCAACTTGGGCAACGTTAATCGTGTCATCTGCGGTGGCTGATAAGGTTAAAATCGTGAGGGCTTATTCTTGAAAAAAGATTTCCTGTATTTTGGATATAAGGTTTCTGTTTTTCCAGATGTGGCAAGGTCAATACAGGTGCAGAGGAAATGCTTCCTGCAGCTTAGACCTCGGGTCTTGGCTGTAGGGGGGACTTTCTTTTTGCGATTTCCTTGTAAATGTTTAATCACTTTGAATAATGTTAAGTATGTGTTTACTGACCCTCTTCATTTGGAAAATCTTTTGACTAACAAGTAGAGTCTTACAAAAGTTTTGTGTTATGGTACATAATTTTTAAATTCTGTTTAGTGGTTTAGTTTTGGATCGTCCTGTAAGATTTTATTTGCTTCTGCTTGTTAGTGGTGATTGTCCTCCCTTAATGTGGGCTAGAAAACCGTTTCTTTTTCTTTTGATTATGTATTTACTAATAGGTTTTTTCATGGTGTTATGTTTGATGTGTATACCTATAAAATTTCAATAAAAAAAAAGTAGAAAGACAAGGGGACACACAATAAAGCTATAATGTAATGCATTTAAGACTAATTGAAGAAAATATTTTTTCACTCAGTGCATAACTAAATTTGTTGCCAGAAGATGTAGTAAAAGCGGTTTGAATAACTTCCTGGAGGAAAAGTCTACAAACCATTATTAAAGAGAGCTGGGGAAATCCACTGCTTACTCCTAGGATAAGCAGCATGGATTCTGTCTTCCTATTGGGAATATGACATGTACTTGTGATTCGAATTAGCCATTGTTGGAAACAGGATATTGGGCTGGATGGACCATTGGTTTAATCCAGTATGGCATATCTTATGTTCTTATATTCTTATGAAGATTACTAAAGGTTTCCAGGCAAATAAAAAATAATTTCTACTATTAGAAGTTGTCATGGTTTACTCTCAAGTTAGTGATCTTTTTGTTAGAAGGCAGTTGCCTTTCAAGAGGAGCTATTACATCTTCTAGAATCTATGACATCATGGATCAGGATCTGTACGTACTCCTGCCTTCAACCTACTTGATCACTTCATACTCATTGGCCCATCCACTGTGGCTTGTAGTGTCTTAGAGAACTTCATATTTGGATTCTCTATGTATCTCTCTTTCATCTCTCAGCATTTTAGTAGCTCCTTTAAGATTTCTGGTGGGGGCGGGGATTCACTCTTGCAGCAACCCTAGTCTGCCTCCCCTTCATGGTTCTGCTCATGCTGCTGCTGATCATGCACCATTGTGAAGGGGTCTCATAAGAACATAAGATATGTCATACTGGGTCAGATCAAGGTCCATCAAGCCCAGTATCCTGTTTCCAACAGTGGCCAATCTAGGTCATAAGTACCTAGCAGTCTCCCCAAAGGCACAGGCTCCTCAATGCTTGTATTGGGTCAAGCAGTGTTATCCTGGATCCCTTTTAATAAAGGTTTATGGACCTTTCCTCCAGGAACTTGTCCAAACCTTTTTTAAACCCAGCTACACTAGCAGCTTTTACTACATCCTCTGGTAACAAATTCCAGAGTTTGATTACACGTTGAGTGAAAAAATATTTTCTCATATTAGTCTTAAATAGGTTACCCTGCAGCTTCATTGCATGTCCCCTAGTCTGTTTATATTCTGATGACGTAAACAATCGATCTACATTTACCCGTTCCACCTCATTCATTAATTTATAGACTTCTATCATATCTCCCCTCAGCCATCTCTTTTCCAGGTTGAAGAGCCCCAACCTTCTTAGCCTGTCTTCATAGGAGTATCCTTCCATCCCCTTTACCATTTTGGTGGCTCTTTTCTGCACCTTTTCTAATAACGCTATATCCTTTTGAAGATACGGCGACCAGAATTGCACACAACATTCATCGATAGAGAAATATTATAATATCCTTTGTTTTATTTTCCATTCCTTTCCTTATGATACCTAGCATTTTATTTTCTCTCTTTGCCACCACTGCACACTGGGCGGAGGGTTTCCACAGGTTATCCACAATGACGCCTAAACCTTTTTCCTGAGTAGTGGTTCCCAATGTGGAACCTTGCATCATGTAACCATAGTTTGGGTTATCCTTTCCTAGGTGCATAACTTTGCACTTGTCCACATTAAATTTCATCTGCCATTTGGATGCCCAGTCTTCCAATTTACCAAGATCCTCTTGCAATTTTCCTCAATCCTCTTGAGTTTGTGTCATCTGAAAATTTGATAACCTCACTCGTTATTCCCTTTTCCAGGTAATTTATGAATATGTCAAAAAGCAGCGGACCCAGCACAGATCCCTGGGGTACTCCACTATTCACCTTTTTCTATTGGGAAAATTGTCCATTTAGCCCTACCCTTTGCTTTCTATCTTTTCTAAAACCATGTTGGCTTTCTTCCATTAAGCCAAGATTATTTACATGATGAGTAATTTTGTTCTTTATAAGGGTTTCTACCATTTTTCCTGGTGCTGACGTCAGGTTCACCAGTCTATAGTTTCCCGGATCACCCCTGGAATCCTTTTTATAAATTGGTGTTACATTGGCGATCCTCTAATCTTCAGGTATTACAGATGATTTTAATGATAGTTCACGGATTACTAATAGCAGGTCTGCAATCTCATATTTCAGTTCTTTCAACACCCTTGGATGTATACCATCCAGTCCAGGTGATTTGCTACTCTTCAGTTTATCAAATAGTTGTAATACATCTTCCCAGTGTATCGATATTTCTTTCAATTCCTCTGTAGTATCTCCTTTAAATACCACTTCAGTCATGGGTAACATCCCTACATCTTCCTTAATAAAGACTGAAGCAAAGAATTCATTTAGTCTCTCCACTATTGCCTTGTCCCCCTCTTACTGTCTCTTTTACCCCTCTATCATCTAATGGTCCAACTGGCTCTCTCACAGTTTTTTTTGCTACAAATGTACTTGAAAAAGTCTTTATTGCGCGCTTTTGCTTCCACAGCAAGTTTCTTCTCAAATTCTCTCTTTGCCTGCCTTATCAATGCCTTGCATTTAATTTCCAGTTCTTGTGCTGTTTCCAGTTTTCATCATTTGACTCTTTTTCCATTTCCTGAAAGATGCTTTTTTGGCAACAGCAGCCTCTCTGACCTCACCTTTAAACCATACTGGCAGTTTTTTGGACTTCCTTCCACTTTTCTTAAAGTGTGGAATACAGCTGGTCTGGGCTTCCAAGATAGTATTTTTAAACAACACTCAAGCTTGATGTAAGTCTTTGACCTTTGCAACTGCTCCTTTTAGTTTTTTCTTAACTATTTTCCGCATTTTATCATAGTCTCCCTTTTGAAAGTTAAAAGGTAGTACTGTGGATTTCCTTACCATACCTCCTCCACTAATTAAATCAAATACGATCATGCTATGATCCCTATTGCCAAGTTGCCCCAACACCCTTAACTCTTGAACCAGATCTAGTGTTCCACTAAGGACTAAGTCCAAAATGGCTTCCCCTCTGGTCAGTTTATGAACCAGCTGCTTTAAGAAGCAGTCATTTATTTCATCTAGAAACTTCATCTCCCTAGCATGTCCTGCCGTGACACTGACCCACTCAATACCAGGGTAATTGAAATCACCCATTATTATTACTGTTCTTAACTTTTGTTAGCTTCCCTGATTTCTTTGAGCATTTCATCATCCATTTGTTCATTCTGGCCAGGAGGTCCATAGTACACCCCCACTGCCATCGCCTTCCCCTTTTTACATGGAATTTCAATCCATAGAGATTCTACAGAAAATTTTGTTTCCTGCAAATCTTTAATCCTTTGTGACCCAATGCCCTCTCTGACATAGAGTGCAACCCCTCCACCAATTTGATCAGCTCTATCATTACAATATAGTTTGCACCCAGGTATCACAGCAATTCAGTTTGGCAGTTCCCTCCCTATGGTTGTCACTGCTTCTCTTCTCTTCCCTCCTGTGGCAACTGGCCAGCCCATTTCTATGTCTTGGGATCATACTTGACAATGCATACTGGAAGTCACCAGACTTCTAAAGAGAAGAATCACATTGGACATTTCAGATCACTAAGAGAGACAGTGGGGAGTTTCCATCTAAGTTTGTTAAATGGTTATCTTCCTCGGAGTTTGTTGAATTATCTGGCCGAGGGGTGGACTTGCAGGAGACTTTTCTGTGTCATGGCCCTGTCTTTCCCCAGGTGGGAAGAGCTAAGTGTACATCTTTTTCCAAAAGCCACCCTGGACATCAAGACAGGAGTGAGATGCTCTGGCTCACCTAAGGGGAACAGGTTGCAATACCCATAATGAATATTCATGAGATGAATTTGCATGCATACTACCACTGTATGAAAATACAGTTCATGCATATTCATTGTAAATGTCCTGAAAACCCAAACTGCTTCTGTCATTTGCGGAACGGCAATGAATATTACTGTCTTACATCCTAATACATTTGCCAACCAAAACTATTATGTGGATGTTTTCCCCTAAACTTGCTCATGCTACCTGTCCTCTAATGCTTCAGAGAACTCATTATCAAAATGAGGCATATATTAATGTTTCAGGGACTGTCTTCCATATTATCACAATCCAGATACTAGAAAACTATTCAATACATATTGTCAGACGGCTGCCTGGGTGAGAGTCTTCACAGTCTTGGCAAGTGCATATATCTATATGATTTGCAAGGGATTGTGGGCAATGCAGTTCATTCACACCAGACACAGCTTCTCACAATAATTAGTTGTGCTTTTGGGTAAAGCCAATAAGATATTTATTTATGGGGTTATTTCTCCCAACACAGATATGCTTGGTAGCACACAAATCAGGTTACTTGCTTTCAGTGTTAAACTTGAAAAAAAAACAAAATCAGGAAAACAACATTTAAACTTTCCAGGCAAGCAAAGCAAAAGAAATAAGACCTGGTTGGTACAAACTGGTCTTTTCTGTAGGCATTAGCTAATATTTTCTTAGCAATGTTTCTAACAACAAACCAAAAGCCACAAAGAAGAGAAAAACTGTTCTTTTCAGGTTAACTTCTTATATCTTCCCACATAGATTCAGAAGTGATTCTCACAGAGCTCACAAGCAATTAGGTAAGGCTCAATTGCTAGCAGTTATCCAGCTGAAACCCCTTAGCTGGCTTGCTTTCTACTGCGTGGCCCAAAATCCTACTCAGGAGCTTTTCTGAGTAGATTAAAGAACAAGTTTGTATTTCTTTGTGATGGTTGCTGTACTTTGTAACAGAAAATCACCAAAGGAGTTTAGACAGAGAGCAATCCATGTATTCACAGCCTGTATCTAAGACTTCTCCCCCTTCCTCAACAATCATCGGTTCAATATCATGGATTGGCACAGAGGAATTTCTCAATGGAGCACTTTCAGGAGAATACTTGTTTCCCTGCTGTCTTTCAAGGTTATAGCTAGGGCATAGATCAGTGTTCATACCTGAGCTTCCATTGCTGTTAGAGTTCCTCTCTAAATAGCCTGGCCAGTATGTAGTCCAGTTTTTATGTCCAGCCTTCCAATCCAGATCCCTGGACACTGGATCTCTCTTCACATACCTTCTGGCATGGGTCCTAGGGTCCCTTCCACGTGCAGCCGTCTCCCTCACAGGTACCGTCTGGAGATTCCTAGCTCTGCAGCACCATTCCTCTGGCTTTCCCCAGTCCAATGGTGTATGCTGGCCTTTTGAATGTCTCCTAGTATACGTACTGCTCTGGACTCCTTTAGACCCTCCCAAATGCTTTTCTCTTCTTTCTTCCAAAGGGTTTCTTGCCCTCTCTGTCCGTCCGTTCTGGCTTCTGCTTCTGATGATCCTCCAGATGATGAAGCTGTCCAAGATGAGGATATCCAAGCTGATTCTGAGGATCTCCCAGATGAAACTGAGGATGAGGAGGATAATTCTCTGTAGAATAAACTCTACCTTTATTCTGCTTTGGTGAGTGCTCCACCTTAGCACAGCACAGCTGTGCTGAATCAGGCCCTGCTCTTTGAGATGAGTGCTTAGGGATTACCTCATAGCCCTCCTGATTGAACACACGTTTCCCCTCTTCAGCTCCTCTAATGGCTGTTGGAAACCTGGTGCATTCTGGGACTGGTAGTCTTTTATGGGAAAATTCTGTTTTCTTATTTCTACCAGAACTGACAGTTTGCTTGTTCAGAGTCACTTCACCTTTTCTATAGCTCCTTCCTGAGCTATGATAAGCTTCCTTATCACAATACCTAAAATATGGTATGTACTTTCATTGTGGGCATGCACATGAGCAGAGGGTGGGCAGAGCACACATTTATTCATGTTCTTTAGAAAATGCAGATGTGCACGTGGTGATTGCACCTAGATTCAATGCCCCTTACGCCTCTATTTTATAAAGTATGCATGTAAGTGACTTTACAAAATAGATGCAATTCATGTGTGTAAAAACGTACATTAAGCCAGGTACCCCTTATACAATTACAATTAACCTATTTATTTGGAATGGTTGGGACCAGGCTAGTTCTGGGGAATGGAATGTTTCCAAACAGTGGAGATTCCAAATAAAGGAAGTTTTTTGATTAAAACAATTTTGGATAATGGGAATTTTTCTAGATATGGGAACATATGAAGTCAAATTAATTTTTGGTTAATAGAGGCTTTTATAGACAACATACAACAGTCTGAAGTCCATAATTTGTTTTTAGGTAATGAGAGTTGTTGGCTAATGATGTCCTACCACGGTGTTTCTCAAGCCAGGGCTGGGGTACTCGCTAGCAATGTTTTCAGGATATTTACAATAAATATGCATGAGATAAATTTGCAAGCAAATATATCTCATGTATATTCATTGTGAATATCTGGAAACACAGACTGATAAGTATGTTAGAACTAGGGTTGCCAACTGGCCGGTTTTCAGCCGGCCTGGCCGGTTTTTCCATGGCCAGGCCGGCTGCCGGCGCAGAGGCAAAACCGGCCCTTGAAAAGCCGGTTTTTTTGCTCTGGCCGCAAGATCGGGAGCGGCCAGAGCACCAAACACGGCTTGTCTCCCCGGAGGGCTTCAGAGGGAGCCGGGGAAGCCCGCGCGAGGCCCCGGCTCCCTCTGAACAGCCGCCAGCGTGAAGAGCCTTTACCTTCACGCTGACGGCTGTTCTTGTGAAGCCGCGATTGGTGGGAAAGGTTAAAGGCAATGCCCTTTAACCTTTCCCAGCATTCGCGGCTTCACAGGAACAGCCGCCAGCGTGAAGGAAAAGGCTCTTCACGCTGGCAGCTGTTCAGAGGGAGCCGGGGCCTCGCGCGGGCTTCCCCGGCTCCCTCTAAAGCCTCAGACCGCCGCGGTTTTGGGGGGGGGGGAGGCCAAGGACTGCATGGGCTGTGATGGGGGGAGAGGGCCTGGACTGGAAAAGGGCTAGGAGGGTGGAATTTGACTGGAAATGGGTTGTGATGGGGGTGGGGGGGGACCTGGACTGGAAAAGGACTATGGGGGGGGGGGGGACCTGGACCGGAAAAGGACTATGGGGGCGGGGACTTGGACTGGAAAGAAACGGGCTGTGATGGGAGGGGACCTGGACTGTAAAAGGGCTAGGGGGGGGGACATGGACTGGAAATGGGTTTTGATGGGGAGGGGGACCTGGACTGGAAAAGGGCTGGGGGGGGGCATGGATTGGAAAAGGGCTGGGGGGGGCAGGGACTGGAAATGGGTTGTGATGGGGAGGGGGACCTGGACTGGAAAAGGGCTATGGGGGGGGAACTTGGACTGGAAAAGGGCTATGGGGGGGGGAACCTGGACTGGAAATGGCCTATGGTGGAGGGAGGGGGAACGGACTGGAAATAGGCTGTGATTATGGGGACTTGGACTGGAAATGGGTTGTGAAGGGGGGGGGGACCAGGACTGGAAAATGGCAATGGGGGGGCATTGGACTGGAAAGAAATGGGCTGTGATGGGAGGGGGACCTGGACTGTAAAAGGGCTATGTGGGGGGACGTGACATGGACTGGAAATGGGTTTTGATGGGGAGCGGGACCTGGACTGGAAAAGGGCTATGGGGGGGGGGGACATGGACTGGAAATGGGTTGTGATGGGGAGGGGGACCTGGACTGGAAAAGGGCTATGGGGGGGGGGGAACTTGGACTGGAAATGGGCTATGGTGGAGGGAGGGGGAACTTGGACTGGAAATAGGCTGTGATTAGGGGGGCTAGGACTGCAAATGGACTGTGATGGTGGGGGGGGGGTAGGACTGCAAATGGGCTGTGATGGTGCGGGGGGACTCGGACTGCAAATGGGATATGATGGGGAGGGGGCCTAGGACTGGAAGTAGGCTGTGATGGGGGACTTGGACTGGAAATGGGCTGTGATGGGGGGGGCTAGGACTGGAAATGGTCTGTGATGTGAGGGCTAGCACTGGAAATGGGCTGATGAAGAGCTGGAATAGGACTGGAAATGGGCTGATGTGGGGCATGGGAGAATGGGATTAGAAGGGAGTGGATGCTGGGTGGGTCTAGAAACTATAAGGGAACTGATTTTGGGGGAGGACTAGAATAGATGGGGAATGAGAATGGAGAGGGGAAAAATATTTTGTGTGGAAGAAAAGTCTATGATGGGCTGGGTATTGGGAGAGTGAGGGGCTTGAGAATGGAAGGGTGAAATTTAAATGGATGATAAAGGAATAAGGAAAGAATTGGGGGAAAGAGCAAAAGGGAAACAATCAGTATGTTAAAGCAGAAATAGAGAGAGAATGGAAAACATCTAAAAGAGAAGAAAGGACAAATGGATAGCTCGCAGAAGACACGAAGAAACCAGAAGAAAGTGACTGGAGCAATTGCAACTGAAAAATAAAACGCCCAAACAGAAGGTAGAAAAATACTTTTTATTTTGAATTTATTAGCTGGAATATGTTTGGTCTGGGAAGTGTGTATTGATAACATCTTTGCGTTTTTGTTTAGTGCAAGAGGAAATTACTTTATAGTTTTATTTCTCCAGTGTTGTACATTTCATGTTTGGATTTTGGGGTTCCCAGTTTAATTATTATCTGACCAAGGAAGTTAGCCTACACGTATCCTCGGTAATTTTTGTGGGTGGGGCTGGGGGCATGGCAGGGGTGGGACTAGGGGCGGAGAATGGGTGGAGCATGGCGAGCCACAGGTGTCGGGTTTTTCTCGGTGAAAAAGTTGGTAACCCTAGTTAGAACTGGCCTGAGATAATACTATTCTACTATTCTATTTTAAGAATGAAAAATCCTCAGTATTAAATCGTTTTTCACCAGTCACAGAAATCTTTTCTTTGGTGAATTACAAAACCCTAAAATAACATTCAAAAACAAATGACATAGACATTACAAACAATTCTCAAAATCCTAATCTTTTAAAAGCAACAGGTGGAAATTCCACTCTAATTACAGGAATCTGGTTACCTATCTCCCTCTCCATGCTAACATTTTAAAGTTTCCTGAAAAAGAAACCCCTTCAACATCTTACAAGATGTCAGATACTTCTTTTCTTCTCTTAGATCCTGGAGGACAGTGTTCTAAAGCTTAGGACATGTTAAATCCAGATATACTCCATGGCGCTGATTACATAGCCTGAAATTCAGGGGTTTCAGGACTTGCATGATTCCTGCAGTGCTACATCTGAACTACAACTGCTGAGTTTTGTAAATACAGTAGAACCGTCCCCTTAATGTAATCATAGTCAACGGAGTGAAAAAATTCCACAGCATAATGTGTCTAGGGATAATGAGCTACAGAATACAAACATGAATCTTTAATTCAACCTTCCATAATTTGAAAAAAAGACATGCTTGCAAAAAACTAGGTCTGAATTCTCTGTGGGAATTAATGAGTGTTAGCAAGAGTGGATGATGGAAGAAAAGGCTGCAATTGTATTAGGCTCCATCACAATGGGAGGTAAACCCATATCATTTATAAAAGGTAAATGCTGGCAGAACACAGTGAGCCCAGGGCATCACACTGCAGGTGTGATTTATGAAGCAAGAGACTGGTTATAAATCAAACCTTTTGTTTTAAACAGCACTGTTTTCACACAGTGGATCATATACATACAACTGCAAAGGGAGCAATGAGAAGGCAGCACTTTACATACAGAAAACCAAAAAGTCATTTTAAAAATGAATTATCAGGGCTTTATTCATGAAACAGATATTTGCCGAGTGCTAAAATTAACAGCACTACACTCCAATCTAGCACTCCGGTTCTTTTTTGCATTCATAACATTGTAATTTATCAAGAAATTTGTTTACTGCAATTTGAGCATTATTCATATTTGGTGAAAACATTTTCAGTAGTTTTCTTTAAAAACGAATGCTATTGATTTCAAAAGATCTGTAGATTAATATCTGTAGATAAATGAAGAGGATATCAATATTTCTGTTGTTTTCTTGTAAGTAGTCAATAAATACATAGTATATGATAGAAGCATAAAAAAACGACAGCGGATAAAAAACAGTCTGCTCATCTTCAGCTACTAAGCTCTATAATACTTTTCTCTCCCTCAGAGATCCTCTGTCCTTCTCCTGAGCCATAAGAACATAAGAACATAAGAAATGCCATACTGGGTCAGACCGAAGTCCATCAAGCCCAGTATCCTGTTTCCAACAGTGGCCAATCTAGGTCATACGTACCTAGCAGTTTCCCCAAAAGACACAGGTTCTGCAGTGCTTGTACTAGGTCAAGCATTGATATCCTGGGTCCCTTTTTAATAGTGGTTTATGGACCTTTCCTCCAGGAACTTGTCCAAACCTTTTTTAAACCCAGCTATACTAACAGCCCTTACTACATCCTCCGGTAACAGATTCCAGAGTTTGATTACACGTTGAGTGAAGAAATATTTTCTCTTATTTGTCTTAAATAGTTTACCCTGTAGCTTCATTACATGTCCCCTAGTCCTTCTATATTCTGATAGCGTAAACAATTGATCCACGTTTATCCGTTCCACTCCATTCATTAATTTATAGACCTCTACCATATCTCCCCTCAGCCGTCTCTTTTCCAGGTTAAAGAGCCCTAACCTTTTTAGCCTCTCTTCATAGGAGTAGCCTTCCATCCCCTTCACCAATTTGGTGGCTCTTCTCTGTACTTTTTCTAATAACTCTATGTCCTTTTTAAGATACGGTGACCAGAATTGCACACAATATTCAAGGTGCGGTCGTACCATGGAGCAATACAGAGGCATTATAATATCCTTTGTTTTATTCTCCATCCCTTTCCTTATGATACCTAGCATTCTATTTGCTTTCTTGGCCGCCGCTGCACACTGGGCGGAGGGTTTTAACATGTTATCCACTATGACTCCTAAATCTTTTTCCTGGGTGGTGGTTTCTAATGTGGAGCCTTGCATCGTGTAACTATAGTGTGGGTTGTTCTTTCCTAGGTGCATAACTTTGCACTTGTCCACATTAAATTTCATCTGCCATTTGGATGCCCAGTCTTCCAATTTATCCAGATCCTCCTGCAGTTTTCCACAATCCTCTTGGGTTTTAACAACTTTAAACAGCTTTGTGTCATCTGCAAATTTGATAACCTCACTAGTTATTCCTTTTTCCAGGCCATTTATGAATATGTCAAAAAGTAGGGGACCCAGTACAGATCCCTGGGGTACTCCACTATTCACCTTTTTCCATTGGGAATATTGGCCATTTAGCCCTACCCTCTGCTTTCTATCTTTTAACCAGTTCCCGATCCACAATAGTACACTGCCTCCTATCCCATGACTTTTTAGCTTTGCCAAAAGTCTCTGATGGGGGACCTTGTCAAAAGCTTTCTGAAAGTCCAGATACACTATATCAACCGACTCACCTTTGTCTACCTGTTTATGCACACCTTCAAAAAAACAGATCAGATTAGTAAGACAAGATCTTCCTTGTCTAAAGCCATGTTGGTTGTCTCCCATTAGGCCATGACTATCTACATGCTGTGTAATTTTGTTCTTTATGATGGTTTCTACCATTTTCCCTGGTACTGGAATTCAGATTCAGTTCTTCTCTCTACCACCTCCATCATGGGAGTATTCCTTGTACCCACCCCCTTTCACCCTCATCGTATTAACCTTAACTTCCTTTAACTGAAAGATGCCATCTCCTGTGGATTTATAAGAATGACAGCTGTGAAGGCAGCTTTTGGATAGGACATACGGTAGAGAGGGGAGAATATATGTCCAGGTTAGGATGTGCTAAATTCTCACAGTATTTTACAAGCCTCTTGTAGAATAGGTATAAGGACAAGCAAAATTGTATGTTGATGTTTCTTCATTTCTAGTGGGAGGAGCGATTTTAAAAAACTGCATGTTGGGAAAGAAACTGTGTAACAGCACCCCAAATGCGTGTGGGAGCAGCTTTTGAAAATTACTGCTGCCCGATCTGTACACAAAGAACATAAGAACATGAGAAATGCCATACTGGGTCAGACCACGGTCCATCAAGCCCAGTATCCTGTTTTCAACAGTGGCCAACCTAGGTCACAAGTACCTGACAATTTCCTAAATGGCAAACTGGTTCCACAATGCTTGTCCTAGGGCTAGCACTGGATTTCCCGGTTCCTCTTTAATAATGGTTTACGGAACTTTCCTCCAGGAACTTGTCTAAACCTTTTTTAAACCAGCTACACTAACAGCTTTTACTACATCCTCCGGTAATAAATTCCAGAGTTTGATTACGTGTTGAGTGAAAAATATTTTCTCTTATTAGTCTTAAATGGGTTACATTGTAGTTTCATTGTGTGTCCCTATTTTTTCTACTTTTTGATGGCATAAACAACCAATCTATATTTACCCATTCCATTCCATTCACCAGTCCCCCTCCCCTATGATTAACCCCCAAATCCCTTTGATATCCACTACCCCACTTCTCCAAGGTATCTAATGAACCCTCTGGATTCCACTCTGAAAGTTGATAATCCTCCCAATCTCTCCAAGGCATCAATACCCTCAGCGTACAAATTCCAACCCTTATTTGGCGGCCTGAATCCTAGTGGTAGTACCATAATATTACCACTAGGGTGCTAGTATGGAATCCAGAGCCAAAGGAGCCGAAGCAACTGGGATCACTCCTGCCCCCAGTAGACACCAGAAACTATGCTACCCTTGACAGGAATGGGGTAGAATTATTAAGGGGTCTTCTGAGGGGCCATTGGAGGAGTTTCGTTACACTTGGGGGGTTGTGTGCTCTAATTTGGATGCTGAGAAGAGATTGGATATCTTGGGAGCAGAGGGTTCAACTGTCAAGAAGGTCAAGGGATCACTCACTCTTGGGGGGGGGGTCAGGGATCATTGAATGACTTGGGGGTGGGGGGATAGGATGTTGCAAGGAATTAAGGGTAGGGGGCCTGACCTCAGCTTTTATATCTGCCCCTTCAAATAGGCACTTATTCATGCCTATGGGCAGGTATAAATGCCAATGTCCAGATTTGTTTTCTCATTGATGTTTATTCTACTTATAAGATGGGGAATATTGTAGGCCCACTCTCACCATTCCCTTTCCCTGCCCCTACCACACCTCCTGGAAAACTAAATATGGTGGTATCACCACATGTAAATAGCTCCTTTCAAAAATGGCATTTACATATGCATGCCAATCTACATATGTAAATACTGCTATTTTCATGTGGGGAGGCATCTAAAATAACCATCATAGAAATATATGACCCATCTAGTCTGCCCTGTATAAATTCATCCTCTCAGTAGATGTGCATATAAAATTTCTAAATATAACCCTATATCAACTATCCTTTAATCCATGTCTTCCACCAGACTTATCAACCCTCTTTTCTTATCAATCCAAAACTGTTGGCTTCCCCAAATTGCACTTGGACATCATTTGTAAAATGTGTCTTTACGTTTTCTAATAAATGTTGAAGTCTCCCATCAGGTTATAAGATTTGGGTTTTTTCACACTGAATAAAATTCTTGATTATTGGGAATATTCAGAATGCAATCATGAAGTAGTAGTAATCAGGGCTCCTTGCCTCCAACAATTCCATGACCAAAGGAAGGACCACAAAATCTGGCTCTTCACATGGTGTGAAATCATCTTCTTGGAAGGCAGTGGCAATATTGTGCTTTATACCATGTCTTCTCTCTCTATTTGGGGACTCAGAGGGTCACGTTTAAACCACATAATGCTACTGAGAGAGAATGACTTCAAAAAAGAAAGCAGATAGAGCTCAGATAGACAGTCAACAGAAAATAACAGCATTAGTGTCAGGGAATATTCATTTTTAAAAATCATTCAGGCTGTTTGAATCTAGACTCCATAGTCAGAGAGAAAAGAAGCCCAAAATGTACAGAGTGCCGGCAGGCAGACAATCACTATTTCTGTGTTTAACAGCCTGTAGGCAGGATCTAAGAATTTTAAGTAAATTTTTTAGGCTCTTGGGGGGGAGGGGGGATATTCAGCAGCGGTGGCTAGCCACTGGCATTGAATATCCAGGTTTGCCTCCGAATTTGGAGCTAACTGGGCAATGGCTCAGTATCACCACTGCTTGGTTAGTGACACCTCTACTCTGCCCTTGAATACCATGATATTAACTGCTTAGCACTGGGTGTGTAGTGGCAGCAACGCAAGCCTTCAAGTCAACATGGACTCCTGGCAACCCAGCAGCTCCTGGGTCATCTTGGCAGTGTGATTGGAAGTAGATTGCCAGGTCTTTCTTCCAAGGCAGTGGAGGGTTAAGTGATTTGCCCAAGGCCACAAGGAGTGCTAATGGAAAGCAAACCCTGGTCTCTTGGTCACCAAGCCAGTGCTCTAACCATTAGGCTGCAGTGGCTAGTGCCACTGAATATACAGCTCAGCAGCATTCACAAGCTTTGTAGGTCTGCAAACTGTAAATGCCTTTGACTATCTCCCTCCCCCACACACAATTTGAGTCTAGTACTATACTGCTCAGTCTATTCTACTCTAGAAATGGATCTGGTATGTTCATTGTGTTGTAAATAAAATCCCTATACATTAAAAAGAAAAAGTTTCTCTGATTGAATCACAATGCTTAATGCTCGAAGGAGGTAGGCATGGGGATACTGGGGGGAAGCAGAGGAGGAAAGATAATTGGTTTTCTCTGGTAGGCTACACAGGGGACTTAGGATGAAGAACGTTCAAGCCTCTCACCTATTCTATGCTCAGCCCCATTTTCAATAGCAGCAGTAGCAGCAGCCCTGAAAGATGCATAAAACATCAGAGATGTGGAGGCATTTTATAGGGCTTGAGGTTCCGTACTTTACAGAATGCATTTAAGGCCATGAGTAGAGGAAAGTTATTGGGTCACCTTTCTAACAGTGGCATGCTGCATCATTTGCACAAAGAGCACCTGCAAGAGCTGGATTTAATTTAGTTTATTCCAGAGAAGATCAGTCCTATCTTGCTTGTTATAAACATGTAGGGTCTGATATTGTGTTGGGCAGGCTATGCGTCGCGGCAACGCATAGCCTGCCCACCGACCCCTTTAACCCGGATTTTCACTTCCGCGCCAGCAGAAGTGAAAATCTGGGTAAGTCTGCACGCCCTGACAGCCGCAGAGTCTACACGGGTAGCAGTGTTTTTCAATGCTACCCCCATAGCCTCTGCGCCATAAAGATAGGCGAGGTAAAACCTCTCCTATCTTTAAGGCACAGAGGGCTATGCGGGTAGCATTGAATATTGCTTCTACCCATGTAGCCCCTTCCTCCGCCCCTAATATTGCCCGATGCTATGCAGATAGCATCTGGGTGCATTAGGGACTTAGCCAGATATTCGAAGGGCACTACCCATGTAGGTGCCCTTCAAATATCCCAGATAAGGCCCTTACACGGGTAACAAAGGACGTTACCCATGTAAGGGCCTTCAAATATCAGGCCCGTAGTCTTGAACCAAGAGTCAGATGTTACCATAGACTGTGTCTCCCAGAGGGATATTTGGAATTAATAAAAATAGTTTGTCTATTTCTTTTATCTCTCATGGCTTTCTTTTTAGAAACGAAGAACTGGCGAGTAATAATTAAATGTTGAAATCGTGAGAAACAGCAAGATGTCACAAATATACTTTAGGTAAATGCAATGGGGTCTATAGAGTATTGCCCGTCCCTCTCCAGGATGCTTATCAACAGGCCCCTTTAAGAGAGTCTGCAGCCCGGAGTTCAGGGCTGGGAGGGCATGGATCTCAAGAAGAGGTTAAAATCCCAGTAGGCTGAAGGAGGGAGAAAGGTTTGTGGCGCAGTTTATTTATTTATTTATTTTATTTAACTGTATTTATATCCCGCTTTTCACCGGGTCAAAGCGGCGCTACATTTAAGGGTGGGGTAATTAAGTATAAGGGTGGGGCCATCACCGGGTAGGCAACATTGATGATTTCGACATAGGACAGACTTTAGACATGGACAGTATAGTTCAGTTTTCAATCAGGGGTCCCTGATGGGTGATATCAGGGGTTGGTGCACTTTCTGGTGGGGGTTGCTTCGAAGCATTCTTGGAATAGGATGGTTTTTAGTTGCTTTCTGAAGGACATTAGATCGTTGTTGTTTCTGAGGTGGCTTGGTAGAGAATTCCATAGGGATGGAGCATAAAGTTCAAAGGCTCGATTGCATGTCCGTTGAGAGTATTTGGTTCTTTTGTGAGGGACGGTGAGGGAGTTGCTGGAGGCCAGTCTGGTGGTTTTTCCATGGGCTGGACGAGACAGCAGGGTGTGGAGCTGTGTGTTTTGTGTTTGGTGGATGGCTTTGTGGGTGAGTAGGATGGATTTGTATTTAGTTCGTGCTTCGAAGGGGAGTATGTGCAAGTCTCTTAGGATTGGGGTGATGTGGTCGCCAGATATCCTTTTCAGGCAAAACGTGTGAAGGTAGGAGCTTTAACTGGGGCTGGAGGAAGAGCTAGGAGAATCAGGCTGTGAAGTTTTAACAGCTGGGATAAAACAAAGCTGGCATTGTTTTCTAAGAGGGTTAGCCTTGTTTAATTAGGGAGCTTGAAGAGGTTTAGTTAGTGTCAAACAGGCAGGATTTGCTTCGTCCATTAGTGGCCACTAAATAATTTATTGGAGCTGGAATACTGCAGTGTTATCTCAGCTGCAGAAGAGTGAGCTGTGATTGTGGTTTGCAAGTGAGTATTGACAAGATAAACTGAAGCGGCTCCTCCAGATACTGGTAGAAGGGCAGCAACAATAACATCAGCAGCAGTTACAAAATCTTGTCCAGAGGAGTTCCCTGGCTCAGTTGACCCAGGCTCTGCAGAGACCACAACCCAACCCTCCAGTGCAAGCACTTATTAAAATGACGGTAGAAGATGAACCAGACCACTTCTTGGTGAACTTTGATTGGATCGCTCACATGACCGGGTGGCCGGAGGTGACATGGACCACTTATTTGGGGAATCTGCTGATGGGTAGCAGTCACTACATATACTGTTGTCAAGACAATCATCCTGGAACAGGCCGGCTGTACCCCAGAGGCCTATTGCCAGCGATTCAGAACGGGGGACTCCAGATAACGGTTCCTCTATCGGTTGAAGGATCTCGCATGAAGGTGACTGTTACTAGAGGGAAGGAATGGACCCGAGAAGCCAAGATTGTGCTGTTGGAGCAGTTTTTGAATGGTTTGACCACCCTGATGTGATACTGGGTAAGTCAGCACCCAAAGCTTACACTGGAGAGGGCACTGGAAATAGTGGAGGGGTTCTATGAAGCCCAGCCGGTGGTGACTGAAGCAGACCATGAGAAGGAGAAGAAGTCACCCGTTAGCCCAGGAGGATGGAAAGGGAAATCGTAATGGATGTCGGCTCCCATGGTCTGACCCCAAAAGTCACCTCCTAAGCGAAGGCATGACTCCAGCCATGACCCCTTCACCTGTTTTAGATGTGGAGCCCTGGGACACTTTGCTCAAGAATATCCCCTGGATATGGAAAAACCCATGGAGGTCACCCTAACGATCCCTCATACCTGCAGTTTTGTGACAGTCCTTATCCAGGGGCACAGAACTTTGTGATTTTTGTGGAGGAGTGGCCTAGTGGTTGGGGCAAGGTACTTCAGGCTGGAAGGTCGGGGGGTTCAAATACCACTAGAGGACAAGCAACCTTGGGCTGGAACGACTGGGGTTTCTAGTCCCACAGGTGATCCTTGTGGTCTTGGGCAAGCCACTTAACCCTCCATTGCCCATGTTCCCTGTAAAATAGTTATCTCCAAGTTATAACGTCCTGTTCAATGTAATTTCAGTTGTTCAATGTAAGCTGCCTTGATATCATGAAAGGTGGTATATAAGAAATGTAAAATAAATAAATAAAATTTCTATGGAACTCCAGGGGACCTGCCTCTGGGCCTTGATAGACTTTGGAAGTGTGTGGACCGTTATTCACAGGGAAACTGTAACCTGGTTTGAAATAGACTATACAAAGACAGTAACACTGGCCTGTATGCATGGTGACCAGAGGCAGTATCCATTGGTATAAGTCTCACTGAAGACTCCAGCAGGGCAAGTCATGTTTGAGGTTGTGATGCTGCCTTGGCTACCATATCCAGTGGTGGTCAGCCAAGACTACCCAAACCTTGGAGTGATATGGGCCTAGCTAACTGATGGTTTGGCTAAGTTGGACTGGGAAGATTTCCCAAAGATCTTCCCCCTGGAAGAGCAGAATCTCTGTGTCAAGCCTGCTAAGTCCTGGAGTCAGCATCAGCAAGAAAAGTTATGCTAGCAACAGAATATGGGGGAGGGATCTAAGGCAGCTGCACACTTGCCCATATCCCCCTGGTGGAAGGGGGCCGGAGTGGCATGTTATGACTAGCTGCATGTGTGCAACTTAATAAGGACACCTGCAGCATTGAAGCACTCTCCCTTCGCGACTCTCAAAGCCGGCACGGAGGGGCTCAGCCGTCGTGGAGGGAGGGAGGGATTCAGCCGGGCAGAGGGGGCCCCGCGGGTCAGTCCATTCTGCTGCTGCTGTGGCGGCAGCGACAGTGGTAGCAGCCAGCGGTTTTTTTTAAAAATTGAATTTTACTTGAGCCGATGGGGGGGGGGGGGGGTGTTAGGACTGGTAATGGGCTATGGGGGGGCTATGGGGGGGGCTAGGACTGGAAATGGGCTGGGGGGTTTAAGACTGGAGGTGGGCTGATGGGGTTAGGACTGGTAATGGGCTGTGGGCTGTTGGGGGGGGGTTAGAACTGGTAATGGGCTATGGGGGGGGGTTAAGACTGGTAATGGGCTGTGGGCTGATGGGGGCTGTCTGGTAATGGGCTATGGGGGGGCTAGGAATAAAAATGGGCTGGGGGCTTAAGACTGGAGGTGGGCTGATGGGGTTAGGACTGGTAATGGGCTGTGGGCTGATGGGGGGTTATGACTGCTAATGGGCTAGGGTGGGGAGGAAGGACTGAAAATGGGCTATGGGGGGCTAGGACAGGAAATTGGCTGATGGGGAGGGGTTAGGACTTGAGGTGGGCTGATGGGGTTAGGACTGGTAATGGGCTGTGGGCTGTTGGGGGGGGGTTAGAACTGGCAATGGGCTATGGGGGGGCTGACTGGAAATGGGTTGATGGGGTTAGTACTGGAAGTGGGCTGATGGGGGGTTAGGACTGGTAATGGGTTATAGGGGGGGGGCTTAAACTGAAAATGGGGTGATAGGGGGTTAGGACTGGAAGTGGGTTGATGGGGGGGCTAGGACTGGTATTGGGTTGGGGGGTTGCTAGGACTGGAAATGGGCTGATGGGTGGCTAGGACTGGAAATGGGCTGATGCAGGGACTAGAAGGGAATGGATGCTGGGTGAGGCTGAAACTAGAAGGGAGCTGATGTTGGGGGAGGATTAGAATGGGATGGGGCTGGAAGAGTAAAATGGAGAAGGGAAAAATATTTTGTGTGGGAGGGATAAAAAATCTACAATTGGCCGGGTATTGGGAGAGTAAGTGGGGATTGAGGATGGAGGGGTAAAATTTGAGTGGATGAAATAGGAATGAGGAAAGAGCAAAAGGAGAAAGATTAGTATGTTAAAGCAGATGTAGAGAGAGAATGGAAAAAAAACTAGAAGAGAGAAGAAAGGACAAATGGACAGCAGACGATGGAGAGTTAGCAGAAGACACGAAGAAACCAGAAGAAAGTGGCTGGAGCAATTGCTGCTGAAAAAAAATATCTCTTTATTTTGAATTTATTAACTGGAATATGTCAGCTCTGGTAAATGTGCATCATTAACGTCTGCGCTTTGTTTAGTACAAGAGCAAATTAATGTATAGTTTTATTTCTACAGTGTTGTACATTCCAAGTTTGGCTTTTGGGATTCCCAGTTTAATTATTGTCTTCCTGTTTCTAAATTGTGATTACTTGTTTGGTGATGGTCTATGTTCTGCATGTGTAACTGAGCTGAGGTGTTCTGTTTATATAATTCCTATTTGACATTGCCACTTGTTCTCTTTCCCCAGTAGGTCATGTATTCTTGTTCTCTGAAATGTATTGGTTTAATATTTGCAGTGTTGCCTTTTGATTGGTAGAGTATGGTGCTTTGTGAGTCCTGGTAGTGCTGTTAGGATACGGTGGGTTTGCTATGGGTTCTAAATGGGCAGTGTTTGTAATAGTTCCTAATGTGTCTTGCAGTTGGCACTGGATTATAGTAATGTAGAAATCTTTTAGTCTTTCTTTATCCATACACTCATTAAGAGGCACGTTTACTAAAAGTTAGTATATGGTAACATTATGCAAATATTTATGCAAATGAGGCCCCACACCGAGTCTCCGCACATGGCCCCGCACCCCCCTTGGGCCGCTCCTGCTGAGGCAGGAAGACTATGCAATATGATAACAGCCCATGTCAGAGGAAAAATGACCATCCTGCCCCCTCACCTGCCAAATGTTGACCAGAATCTGTACAGTAACTGGTGATCCCTCCACAAGTAAGTATTCAGTCAGTAATAACCATCTAAGCCACGTGTGAATCCAAATTAGTTATGGTGGTCTGCAAAATATGAGATTATTCCAGCACTGCCCCACAGGAAATGGGTATGCTGATCCTTCTGCTAAGATGCCCATGGTCTGGAATATGTGTGTTCATGTATTATGGCCTGCCCCTTTGACTGGATAGATCCCATATGTAAGACATGAATGTCAGTTGAACCAGCAGCATAGCAAGGCAGTACAACATATAAACCTAACAAGATGTCCCACTCCCACACTTGCTGAACATACCTTGTCAGACAAGTATGGTACAGATCCTGCAGAGATCTAAGCAGAAATAGGCATACTCCAACTCATGCCTGCATGCATCTTGACAATTACCACATATATACACATGGATTGTTGAGCTCACATGGGTGCTCTATGGCTCCAAACACATGTCCAGAGTGTTTACAAGAGATGGGTCATAGGTTCATAGACAAAACTGGGGATCAAAAATGGTATGTCCAGGTGTGTTAACTTTATCCTACCTTTCCAGAACTGTATCAGTATTTCATCAGGCATGAGTCCACACAAAAGCTGTGTTTTTTGCCTTTATTTGAGCAGCCACTTCTTTGGAGAACCAAATAGATTTCCTTCTCCTCTTGTTTTTATTTACTTTCCTTACATATTTATCTGTAGCCCCTTTTATTGCCACCTTTAGTTTAGCCCATTTCAATTCCACTTCCTTTATCCCCTTCCACCCTGCCAACTCCTCCTTCAGGTACTTGGCCATTTTACTGAAGTCAGTATTTTTGAAATCTAGGGCTTTGAGCTTGCTATGATTGGACTGCACCTTGGCTTTTATCTCAAACCACACCGTGTGATGATCGCTGCTGCTCACAGGGGCACCTACTCGAACATTCGACACGCTATCACTGTTAGTGAGCACTAAATCCAGTATTGAGCTTTGCCTTGTTGGTTCCATCACCATTTGTCTAAGTAACGCATCTTGGAAAGCATCCACAATTTTTTTGCTTCTTTCCAGATTTGCAGAAGGAGTAATCCAATCCGCATCGGGTAGATTAAAGTCACCCAATGTGATCACTTCCGCCTTTGTGGCTATCTTGGCAATATCTATAATCAACTCATTATCTATTTCTTCGATTTGAGTCGGAGGTCTGTAGACTACAGCTGTATGGATGGCAGTGCCATCTCCTCTTTCCAACACAATCCAGAGCGCTTCTTCTTTTTCCCATGCCCCCTGCATTGCAGTAGTTTTAATATTGCTTTTGACATACAAGGCTACTCCTCCTCCTTTTCCATTTTCTCTGTCTCTTCTGAATAGACTATAGCCAGCTATGGCTATATCCCATTCATGTGATTCATTAAACCATATTTCTGTAATGGCCACAATGTCCAAGTCCATTTCCACCTTTAGGGCTTCCAGGTCTGGAACTTTGTTGGCTAAGCTTCGAGCATTTCTGTTCATTGCTTTCCAGCATTTAACTGGCTTGCATGTATTTTGCATTGATTTTGTTCTGCCCACTTCTTCCCACTTGTTGTTGATGTCTGGTTTAAAAGTGTGGCTGTTTCTGATGTTATTCTGCTTTTGCTGGGATTGACGTCCTGAACTTGTCCTTCCCAATCCGTCACCCCCTTTTTCTAGTTTAAAAGCATATCCACATACTGCCTGAATTTTTCACTTAGAATTCTTTTCCCTGTGATAGAGAGATGTAGTCCATCAGCACAGTATAGTCTTGTTGGTCCATCTGTTTCCCCAGTTGCCTATAAATCTACTACCAGTACTACCCTTGGGCTGGAATCCTCACCAAGGGTGTTGTCAGGCAACACTTCCCTGGTGGCCAGTGGACGCCAGGGCAGGTGCGACACAAAAATATAAGGTTAAGATTGAAGACATAAATGCCTTCAGAAAGAAACTAAAAACCCATCTGTTCAAATATCATTATAACCAGATGTGAACCAAAGTGAAATCATGAAGCTGATCTGTATAAATGTAATTATTGTAGAACTGTAAATATGTAAATACGTAAACCTAACCTTGAAGTGCCTAATCCTGCGTGGTGTGCCAGACCCCAAATCTATGTAGATATTATCCCAATTTTTCTGTCCTGATTTGACATCTCCCAAATTTGTAATCAAACCGCTACTGATCGCTGGAAGTAGCGGTATATAAGTGTAAACTCAATAAATAAATAAACTAAATAAAATAAAAAGAGTCTTCTAAAGGCCCAAATGGCTCTTGGTCCTTGTAGTTTCCTTTGCTCCAATCTTCAATGAAACAATCAAGCTGAGTGGTGGGAATTAATAAGGCTTTTATTTCCCTTTTCACAATGGTTCTAAATAGTGGGTTACAACTTTAAAGCAAATGTCCTTAACTCAGGTAGAAAACAAACTCAGGGTTCAAAGCAAAAACTGTTATACTTCACAGGAATGGAGGTGTTCAAACAAAATACAGAATGCTCTGCTGGCAATTCACCCAATCACAAGTCTGGCAGTGACTCTAAACTTTCAGAAATACAAAGTGTACAGTCCATCTCTTGGTCAGACAAATCTCCTGCCAGTTCCACTTGCATTGGCACGGTATCAGAAAGCTCTGATTCTATATCCCTGGTTTCCTGTAAAACACATTCAGGGTTTTGAATATTTTCTGTAGCAGCTCCCAATGCCCTTGGCCTAGCCTAGGGCGTCGGCCACGTGCTGTACTAGGCTTTAAATTATCCTCTTTCTTTAGAGGTTTTCTAGCCGCTTTATCATAACTTTTAACATTCACAGCTTTCTTATCAGGCATATGTATTTCTCATACCTTGTATGGCAGCAATCTTCAAGTAACCGGTTTTCTTCCACTGCCTGCCTTTCCCAGGCAGAAGCTTGGTGGAATTCTTTCCTATGACGATTAGGCTTACCCTGTAGCCTTTGACTTCCTTCTCCTGGTGAAGGCCTGCCTCTGTACAAGCCCAGCTTCTGGCTTCCTGGCTCAGTGTGGCTTGGCTTCTCCAGCTGACTCTTGTTTGGCTTAGGGTTGCAGTTACCGCAGTGCTTTTGACTCCGAGGACAAACAGCTCCTGGTTTGGCTTGAGCTGACACCTCCTTAGGTCCTTCCTCAGCTCCTGAGAAATCACCTCCCCCTCCTGGGAATCCTCTAGCACTAGAGTAGTCAGGTTTCCACTTCCACCTCTCTCTCTTGGTGCTGCCAGTGATTCTCCCCTTGCTTCTGCTTGGGCTGCTGCTTCTATCTCCGAGGCTGCCGGTGCTCCTTCTGCCTCTTCTCCTTCCTCCCTTCCAGTCTTCCACACTCCCCTTATGAAGCCCTCCTGCCTTCGAGGATTGGAAGCTGGTTAGCATTTCCTCGTGACCAGCTGGGCGTGGCTCTTCAGTCTCCCTGAAGACACTCTTGCTCCCTCTAGCTGGTTCCTGGGAATATTGCAAGTCTTTTTCTCTGTGAAAAACACCTTCTTTTCTCTCAACCGGGCTCTCATCAGCCCTCACTGCATTACACATCCCCCTTCTTAAACTATTACGGGCTGGTGAAGCCTCTTCCACGCAGCACGTAATACGAGACATTGCGTCAGCATTAAAATGCAGCTTCCCGGCTCTATGCTCTACTCTAAAATCATACGGTTGTAAAGCCATGTACCACCTAGTTAGTCGGTTATTATCATTCTTCATACTGCTTAACCATTTTAGAGGGGCATGGTCCGTAATGAGGACAAATTTCCTCCCTGTCAAATAGAACTTTAAGGCTTCGATGGCCCATTTGATTGCGAGACATTCCCTTTCTATAGTTGCATACTTCTTCTCCGCAGGTGACAGCTTCCTACTGAGGAACATAATAGGATGTTCTGCGCCTTCTTGTACCTGCGAGAGAACAGCACCCAAACCCGTCTCCGATGCATCGGTTTGTAATAGAAAGGTTTGTCTGAAATCTACGCCTCGCAATATGGGGGCTCGACATAATTTCTCCTTTAAGTTCTGAAAGGCTTCCTCCGCTTCCGCTGACCATGGTATTGCGTTTGGCACATTCTTTTTTAACATTTCCGTGAAAATAGCGCTCTTTTCCGCAAAGTGTGGTATGAAGCGGCGATAATAGCCGATGAGGCCAATAAAATTTCTCAGTTGTTTCTTATTTTGTGGTACGGGAAATTTCTTCATGCTTTCTACCTTGTCCAGTAGCGGGCACACTGTGCCACGTCCCACAAGGTGACCCAAGTATTTAACTTCCTTGGCAGCAAATGTGCACTTCTTCGGGTTCAATGTTAATCCCGCTCTCCTCATGGCTTCCAGGACTGTTCCGACTTGGTGAAGATGCTCTTCCCACATGGCACTGTGGATCACCACATCATCCATGTAGGCTGTTGCGAAATTCTGATATGGTCAGAGAATAACATCCATCAGGCGCTGGCATGTTGCAGCCGCCCCGTGTAGCCCGAAGGGCATTCTTCGGAACTGGAACAGGCCCAGTGGTGTGCTGAAGGTAGTTTTGGGTTTAGCATCACGTGTTAAAGGCACCTGCCAATATCCCTTGGTCATGTCTAGCGTTGTGAGAAATTTTGCCTGTCCGAGCCTGTCTAATAACTCCTCGATACGAGGCATCGGGTACGCATCGAAAGTAGATACTGCGATCACTTGGCTGAAGTCTATGCAGAATCACGTAGTACCGTCGGGCTTAGGTACTAGTACTACAGGGCTGCACCATGGACTATGCGATTCCTCCATGATGTTCATTTGGAGCATCTCCTGAACTTGGTCAATAACTTCCTGCCTTTTGCCGCACAATTTTTCCAGGCGGAGTGAGTATCTCATGTGCCACCAAGGCTGTCTCTCCTGGTATAGGAGTTAGCACGTCCTTAAAGTCCTCCAGGAGTCGGGTCAAATCCTGTTTTTGCTTTAAGGAAAGCTCCTCACTGATCCTTGGTGTAGGGCAATCTTTACACTCGTCTAGCCGTGGGCCAAGATCTTCCTCTGGGGGGTCATTCCCCATAGCCATCAAGCCTTCCATGTCCCTCTTTCCTGTGGAGCCGAAACCTCCAGTTCCCCGACTCATTGGGGTTACCATGGCGACCTCTTCGAGGGTTGGGAATCCCACCCATTCACAAATCAATTGTGCTATCGTGTCCCCCACTTTGACATCAAAGTCTTTATCTGAAAAGTTGCATAAAAGGACTTTAAGTATGCTTCTATAATCCGGATCGACTACTCCAGCAGCCACATCAATGCAGCGTTTGGCAGCGAGTCCGGACCGTGGTGCTATACGCCCATAGCACCCTTGGGGCAACTCCACCTGGAGATCAGTACTAATTAGCATACGTCCATGTTTCGGGACAACCTGGTCCTCGGCGCTATACAGATCATAGCCCGCCGCTTGTGCAGATGCCCGTTGAGGACTGTGAGCTTTTTCTGAAGTTTTGCAAAATTTTAACACAAACTTCTTTGGTGGGTCTACTTGTCCTTTAAGGGGGGTTTTCTTTGGCTTTGCCCAAAGCGGGCTAGGAATTGCAGTATCCTTAGGGCGAATGCAAGTGGAAATTAGTGCTTCTTGTGGAGACAAACCCTCTTTTAGACCTCTCCTGAACTGTGGCCAATCACGGCCCAGTACCAGCTCTTGGGGTAACTTAGATACAACGGCTATTAGCATTTCTTTTTCAATGCCTAGACCTTTAACCCACAATTTGTACACGGGATAGCGGGTAGCCGCACCATGTATACATTTTATTTTCACATTACCCTCTGGCTGATCTGGAACTGCCACGCCCTGATCCCTGACCACAGACCATAATTTTTGCGAAATCATACTTTGGTCAGCTCCAGAATCTAAAAGTGCTTTTGCATTTACCCCTTGAATTTTCACATTCAAGACAAAACCTTCATGGATTGCTTTTGGTTTTTCTCCAACCAGAGCAGTACGTGAATAAAAGTTTTGTTTTAAATGCCCTTTCTTACCACATGCAAAACATCTTTTAATCATTTCTCTTGACACAGCATTAGAACTTTTTAAACCACTATGTAGAGGTCGTGAGACGCTTTCTAACCTCTGTGCCTCCATACCGACTGCCAATTTGGAAGTTCCCACCTTTTGCTGGGTGACCATCTCTGCTTCCAAATACCACTCAGTGAGAGCTATTGCGTCAGCAGGGGTATGGCAACTCTGCAGGATGAGAAAGTTCTGCACTCTGTTTGGCACTGCAGACATATATTGTTCAAGTATTATCTCATCCATTAATGTATCTACTGTCTTCCCCTCAGGCTTTAGCCATTTGGTCGCTAGACCGCGTATTCGATGGCCAAGGGCCTTAGGCGTTTCATCTGCCCTGAGTGAAGTGGCTCTAAACATCTTATTGTACAATAAAGGTGTAAGGCCTAGTCGATCCCTAATAGCACTAACTACTTCCTCGTAATTATTAGCAAGAGCAGGTGGCATTGCCCTGTACGCAGCGAGCGCTTCCCCCGTGAGGGACGCTGCAAGGCGAATGGCCCATTGCTCGGGTGGCCAACGTGCGGAACATGCAATTCTACTAAAGGAATCTAAAAAGTCATCTACATCATCAGTAGGGCTTAATTTTCCTACTGTTAGGTCATTGCATGTCCATTGTCCATCCCTTGGATTGCCTGGTCCAGCCTCCTGTAGCTTCTCTGTGTTGGCCTTTGCCAGCGCCTCCCGCTGCTGAGCCAACCAGGTTTCCATAACCTGCAGGACCGGCTGTTGCTGTGCTTGTACAGCCTGGAGGGCCTGCGCTTGGTTTTGCCGCGTGAACTCAGCTTGTCTGTCGAACTGTAGCGCTATCCACGCGCAAAGCTCCTTTTGCTCCATGCTGCACCTGTAAAAAGAGAACACAAGAAAAAAAAAAAACAAGTGTGGCTCCACTAACAAATGAGCTCCCTTTCTTTTTTTTTTTTTTCTTCCCTCTGATATCCGACACAGATCAGGCTTAATTACATGTTACCTGACATCCGTGTTGAATCAGCTTTGGAATAATCGTTGCTGTCCCACTCTGCAGCTCTCTGCCTCTGGTGTCAGCAACAGGATTTTCAGCTCACTGGTTCAGGTGTCTCCCTTCAGGATTTTCACCATCCGATCCGGTTTCTGGTTACTCCTTCCCAGGTTTTACCCTCCGATCCAGTTTCCAGCTAATCCGTTCTGTTTTTTTTTTACTTTTCCAATCCGGTTCTTCATACGCTCCACTCCGGGTCTTATTTTTTTACACCTAGGAGTTTATTTTTCTTTCTTTTGCAGGTGTAAGCACCCTATAAAACATCCTGCCAACTATGCCATTTATGTCAGGCAACACTTCTCTGGTGGCCAGTGGACACCAGGGCAGGTGCGACACAAAAATATAAGGTTAAGATTGGAGAGTCTTCTAAAGGCCCAAATGGCTCTTGGTCCTTGTAGTTTCCTTTGCTCCAATCTTCAATGAAACAATCAAGCTGAGTGGTGGGAATTAACAAGGCTTTTATTTCCCTTTTCACAATGGTTCTAAATAGTGGGTTACAACTTTAAAGCAAATGTCCTTAACTCAGGTAGAAAACAAACTCAGGGTTCAAAGCAAAAACTGTTATACTTCACAGGAATGGAGGTGTTCAAACAAAATACAGAATGCTCTGCTGGCAATTCACCCAATCACAAGTCTGGCAGTGACTCTAAACTTTCAGAAATACAAAGTGTACAGTCCATCTCTTGGTCAGACAAATCTCCTGCCAATTCCACTTGCATTGGCACGGTATCAGAAAGCTCTGATTCTATATCCCTAGTTTCCTGTAAAACACATTCAGGGGTTTTGTATATTTTCTGTAGCAGCTCCCATGTCCTTGGCCTAGCCTAGGGTGTCGGCCATGTGCTGTACTAGGCTTTAAATTATCCTCTTTCTTTAGAGGTTTTCTAGCCGCTTTATCATAACTTTTAACATTCACAGCTTTCTTATCAGGCATATATTTCTCATACCTTGTATGGCAGTAATCTTCAAGTAACCGGCTTTCTTCCACTGCCTGGCTTTCCCAGGCAGCAGCTTGGTGGAATTCTTTCCTATGACGATTAGGCTTACCCTGTAGCCTTTGACTTCCTTCTCCTGGTGAAGGCCTGCCTCTGTACAAGCCCAGCTTCTGGCTTCCTGGCTCAGTGTGGCTTGGCTTCTCCAGCTGACTCTTGTTTGGCTTAGGGTTGCAGTTACCGCAGTGCTTTTGCCTCCGAGGGCAAACAGCTCCTGGTTTGGCTTGAGCTGACACCTCCTTAGGTCCTTCCTCAGCTCCTGAGAAATCACCTCCCCCTCCTGGGAATCCTCCAGCACTAGAGTAGTCAGGTTTCCACTTCCACCTCTCTCTCTTGGTGCTGCCAGTGATTCTTCCCTTGCTTCTGCTTGGGCTGCTGCTTCTGCTGGTGCTTCTATCTCCGAGGCTACCGGTGCTCCTTCTTCCTCTTCTCCTTCCTCCCTTCCAGTCTTCCACACTCCCCTTATGAAGCCCTCCTGCCTTCGAGGATTGGAAGCTGGTTAGCATTTCCTTGTGACCAGCTGGGCGTGGCTCTTCAGTCTCCCTGAAGACACTGTTGCTCCCTCTAGCTGGTTCCTGGGAATATTGCAAGTCTTTTTCTCTGTGAAAAACACCTTCTTTTCTCTCAACCGGGCTCTCATCAGCCCTCGCTGCATTACAGTGTTCACCAAGTGCCTAACGGTGGCCATGGCCCAACTTTGTCTCCAGGGAGTCTTCATCTTTCCCTACCTTGATGACCTGCTCATAAGGGTTCACACAACTGCAGTAGTGCATCATACAACAGAGCACCATCCTCATCCTACAACACTTGGGGTTCATAATAAACCACCCAAAGTCCCATCCTCCCAACATAGTGCTTGGAGTTCATAGGGGCAAGACTGGACACCGTTCTGGCCAAGGCCTTCCTCCCTCGGGACAGGGCCGATCGCCTCATGGCACTAGATGCTCCTATACAGTGCCAATGCTTGGTGTCCATCCACCTTCTGCTCCACCTGCTAGGTTATATGGTGTCCACAGTCCATGTCACCCCAGACACCTGTCTTCACATGAGGGTGGCTCAATGGGGATTCTGCTCCCCGTGGACCCAGGCCATGGGCCATCTGCAGGGCAGGGTGGTGGTGACCCGCCAACTGGCCGACTTTCTCGTCTGGTGGCAAGCTCACCAGCACCTTCTGACTGGGATGCCCTTCCAGGCCACTGCACCCCAGAGGGTCCTGACCACTGAAGCCTCCCTCTTAGGCTAAGGAGCCCACTGTGATGGCCTCTGCATTCAGGGCAGTTGGACACAGATGAACAGTCTGCAGCAGATCAACCTCTTGGAGCTTTGGACCATATTCCTGGCTCTCCAAACCTTCCACCATCACCTGCAGCACCACTCAATGCTGGTCCAGATGGACAATCAAGTGGCGATGCTCTACATCACAAGCAGGAGGGCACGGGATTGTACACCATCTGCCAAGAGACAGTAACTCTCAACTCGTATGTGAACCACCACAGGATGCTCCTACGGGCAGTTCATCTGCCAGGCCAGGACAATGACTTGTCAGATAGGCTGAGCAGGGTCCTCCAGCCACACGAGTGGCAGCTAGATCCTAGAGTGGCCTGTCGGCTCTTCCAGTTCTGAAGGACTCCATGGATTGACCTCTTTGCCAGTCCAGCCAACACCCAGCTGCCCTGCTTCTGCTCCAGGCAGCCACACCCATCCCAGGTGGCAGCAGGTGCCTTCCTCATCCTGTGGATGGAGGGCCTTCTCTACACCTTCCCACCCACACAGTTGTTGGCCAAGACCTTGTTCAAGTTTCAGCACAATGGGACATCTCTGATCCTGGCATCCCCTTGGTAGCCCAGGCAACTGCTCCTCTGCTTATCCACAGCACCCCCAGTCCCCCTGGGGAGTGTCCCAGGGCTGCTGTCACAGGAGGAGGGCTCCCTCCTACACCCCAACTTGGAGTCTTTGATGCTAATGGCCTGGCTGCTGAAAGAGTAGCCTTGGCTGTCTTCAATCTTTCAAGAGAGGTGGAGGAGGTCATCCTGGCCTGCAAGATATCCACAAGATGGGTTAATTCCTTCAAATGGCGCAGGTTCTCACTATGGTGAGTGGAGTGACCAGTCAACCTGTTCTCCTGCTCCATGCAGCTTGTCCTACAATATTTGCTTCACTTATCCCAGGCAGGAATGAAGTTTAACTCTGTCTGGGTCCACCTAAGTGCACTCATAGTGCACCACCACCTTATTGAGGGTAAATCCCTCTCCGTCCAACCTCTCATGACCTGCTTCTGTGGGGTTTCTTGCTGTCCAAGCCTCATGTCCACCCACCGATAGCAGAGTGGAACCTCAACGTGATACTGTTGCAGCTCACTAGACCACCATTTGAGCTCCTGGCTACTTTCCTGGAGGTCATGTTCCTGGTGGCACTCATGTTGGCTCGCAGGGTCAGAGAGCTCCAGGCATTGATGGCGGATCCATCTTACATGAAATTCTATAAGAACAGTGTCGTGCTCCGCATGCACCCAAAGTTCTTTCTCAAGGTGTTGTCCTCTTTCCACCTCAATCAGGAGATTGTTCTCCCCCTCCTTCTTTTCGCAGCCTCATGCCAGCAGAACAGAGACTGTCCTCTATACTCTGGAGTGTAAGAGAGTCCTGTCCTTCTACCTCCAATGTACCCAGGGCCACCGCAAAGCCTCACAGTTTTTCGCCTCCTATGACCCAGTCAGCTGGGGGCAGAGGTGACCAAGCAGACTTTATTCACCTGGATGGCGAACTGCATTACCCTTGCCTACGAGCAGGCTGGGCTCTTGTCGGAGTGCCGGTTCATGACACACAGCATCAGGGCCATGGTGGCATCCATAGAAAACCTGCATTCTATTCCTCTATCGGAAATCTGCTGGACCACCACCTGGTCCTCAGTCCATACCTTCAAAGCACATTACTGTATGGAGAGGGAATCCCGTAGGGACAGTGCCTTTGGCTAGGCAGTACTCTGGCATCTATTTGGGGTGTAAGCAACTCCTGCCCTCCGGCCCTTGGGTATTCATGCTACCGCAGTGCTGGTTCTCGCTGGACTCTGGCTGCTCGGGAGTCTGTCTTCTTAATGGCTCATTACTGCTGCTCAGGGCTCACCTTTTCCTGGTTTCCCATAGCTTTTTACAAGTTTTTGGTGGCCTGTAGCTAGGGAGTCTCATATATGTCTCAACTTATTCCTCCTAATTTCTCCATTTACACCTGCCACAATCCAACCGCAAAGGAGGAGGGGTCTTTATCCTCACCAAAACAGAGCTAAAATTTCAACTATTATCCTCCAAGAGTACTACACACACAGACATTGTCTCCATAGCAAATAAATTCATCACCATAAACCTCGTATATAGAGCTCCCTCCTCACCGCCAGATGACATCTCCACCTTTATTGACCTAGCCTGCAACCCATCCAACCCACGCAATCCCAATTGGCTACTTGGTGACTTCAACTTACCATCCCTGCAATCTGACCAAGCAGCTGCCTTCCTGGATGCAATGCAAGATTTACAATTCAAACAATTGGTGAAGGCTCCAACGCACCAAAAAGGAAACCTTCTAGACCTAATCTTTGCCCCCATCTCCGCAGCAAGCCACAAACCGGATTTCAACATATCAATCACTCCAGTCCCCTGGTCGGACCACAACCTGATTACTTTCCAAATGCACTCACAACATTACCCTACACCACACAATGATGCCACTAGACCCTCATTCACACCACGCCCCAGACCTCTTGCCATAGAAGAGTTCTCCAAAAAGGTTCTTCCGACCCTACAACGAAAGTCAGCTAACCTGGAAGAAGCTATTACCAACTGGAACAACACACTGAAAGACTTCACCCACCCAACATCCTACGATAACTCTGAGACCCACAACAGATGCAAAAGTAGAAGACAACATGCTCCATGGTTCTCAGCAGAACTCCGTGCCTCCCTCATTGAACTCAGGAAGCATGAGAGGAAGTGGAGACGCTCCCGATCTCAGACCCACAAATCATCCTACCTTCAACTCCTGAAGTCTCACCGTGAAACGATATACCGTAAAATGAGTGAATACCACGCCCTGCTCCTACAACGCTCAATCAATAAGCCTAGAGACCTGTTCAACCTAGCGAAATCCCTAATTAAGGAACCCTCCCCTACCCAACTTGCCCCAATTACCCCCCAGTCATATGCTGACTTCCTCCATTCCAAATCCCTCAAAGCAAGTAATCAACCAGCACCAACTGTCTCCTCTCCCTGCCAAATACCCACCTCACAACCACCCCTCACACAATTTACCCCTCCTGCTGAGAAAAATATTCAAGACCTCATTGCTAGCATTAACACTTCAACAGCCCCAAACGACCCATGCCCAGCACACTGGATCAGAATCCTCCGAGTTGAACTCAGCCCAATTCTACTAAACATCATTCGTCTATCCTTTGCAACTGGCTCTTTCTCCTCTCTACTCAAACAAACTTCAATAAGACCCCCTTCTAAAGAATGGCAGACTCGACCCATCAAAAACAGAATCTTACCGCCCCATCTCAAGTATTCCTCTACTCACTAAAATAATCAAGAAGGTTGTCTACAGACAAATCCAACAACATATAGACATAGCAGCCCCTCTCGACCCCTGCCAGCACGGATTTAGAGAATCACATGGAATAGAAACACTGCTTACCACCCTCTCCAACACCCTGAAGAGAGGAATCGACAACGCAGAAACTGGCTTCGCCCTCATCTTCCTGGATATCTCAGTTGCCTTTGATTCCGTCAATCACAACCTTCTCCTCACCCGACTCCTGGAAAAGGGTGTTCATGGTCTTGCTTGGGAGTGGTGTAAATCTTACCTATCGGATCGCTGGCAACAAGTCAGGGTTGGTTCCAACACTTCAGCACCATTCCACCAACAGCAAGGTGTCCCACAAGGTTCCTCCCTATCGGCGCTGCTGTTCAATATCTATATGCAGCCGATATGCAACATCATCTGCTCTTTCAATATCTCCACCCTAATCTATGCTGATGATGTCCTGCTATTCACTCCGTTCAAAATCAAACACCCGGAATTCACCAACCTAGTCAACTGCTTAAATGTACTCACTGACTGGCTAACGTCCCAAAACCTCCACATAAACTTTAAGAAAACAGAGGTTCTCTTCATAGCAAGGAACAAAAGCTTCTCCCCTCCTCCCTTCCTAAGAGTAAGAGATGCAGCCCTTCCAATCCGAAGTACCATATGCTATCTCAGCATCACTCTGGACCAGCATCTCAACTTCAAAGAACACATAAAAAACATAACCAGGTCTATCTACAACAAAATCAGAACGCTGAGACACCTCAAACTTATGCTACCTGCGGACGACTTCCGAACCATCTTCCAGGCCCTCATACTACCACATTTAGATTACGCAAACTTAATCCTGTATGGCCTACCAAAGAACACCCTCAATCCTCTCCAACAAGCTATGAATGCTGCAGCCCGTGTCCTCCGCGGTCTAGCCAGATCAGACCATATTACCCCAATTCTTAAGGATCTCCACTGGTTACTGATATACTGCAGACTAACTTATAAGATTCTGCTAATAACATTTAAGATTATCAATGACATCGCCCCCGAATCTCTCAAAGTCCTTATCACACCTACTCCAAAAATTAGGACAGCAACAGACAATACATTAACCATCCCCAAAGACTCAATAAAGTGCTCACAAACAACCAGGAGAAGAACCTTTGCACACTACGCACCAAAATGCTGGAACAACCTCCCACCAGAAATCAGAGCGATCAGAGACCTCTTACAATTCCGGAAAGCAATAAAACATCACCTCTTTCTGCTCCATTTTTCTCAATCATCTACCTCGCCCAAGAAACCACCCCCATACCAGAGCCCCCTACACAACATAACACTCTTGCCTTAAGCATTCTCTCTCCAGCCTATAAACATCCTACGTCTTTGCAGATCAAGTATTATCCATTGTGCAATATCTTATGTATATATTTTTCATGTATTCCGCATCTACCCTGATTTATTTCAACATGTAAATAGTCTCCCATGTTCTCCAAGTTCTATTCCCTGTTATAATGTAAATTCAAACATTCTTCACTGTTTTGAATATTTTTGTTGAATGTAAACCGCACTGATAACAAATAGCGCGGTATATAAGAATTGTTAAATAAATAAATAAATATGAGGACTGACTTCCTGCTTGTTGCCAGAGAAAGCATAGTTACTCGCCTGTAACAGGTATTCTCTGCTCACAGCAGGAATCATTCCTCACAACCGTCCCTCCTCCCCGTGGAGTTGCTTTATGTGTCATTTTTACCTTTGAGCTATATCATCCTACTGAGATAAGATGGTACCCTTGGGTGGGAAGGGGACCACACATGCATGGTGCATCTCCCAAAGGCTTTCTTTGAAAGCTGGGGAGAAGCTACTGTGCAGGCTCTGTCAGCACCGATGTCACCCATATGTGAGGACTGATTCCTGCTGTCCCTATAGAACACCTGTTACAGGTGAGTAGCTATGTTTTATCCTTTTATTTCAAACCAGGTAAATGCTGCTCTGTGGGATATTCAGTGGCACTAACACAGTGACATTGAATTTCCATGGGTGCCACCGCTATGTGCCCTGATACCCACTGGTTAGCATTGGGGACTATACTAGGCGTTCCGGGGCAGCAACCATCGCTAACCAGGCAGCGGTGATATTGAGCCACTGTCCAGATAGCAATACGCAGTGAAAATCAGGTGGAGGAAATCCCAGACTAACTTTTGACACTGGGCAGCAGCTAAATATTGCCACCGCCCAGTTAGCTTCACAGCAATCCAGACAGCCCAGATATTCAGTGCTGGAGCCCGGATATGGCCCAGGCATTAGATTTTTGGATTTTAAGTTCAACGTCAGTGGATAGCCGCTTTAGCAGAGCTAGCTGCAAGCACTGAATACCGGGTCCGTAAATTACAAGAACTAACATATTCCAATCACTATATTGAAAAAAAAACATTATTTTTTTCTACCTTTGTATTGTGACAATTTTATTTGTCTTGTTCTCAGTTTCTGCTCTGTAAATGAACCCAAACAAAAATTTTTCCCTGCACACATCGCTAATATTCATTTTTAACTTCTCCAAGGACATACTCCAGGGGGTTTCCAAACTAAGGCTCAAGGGCTGGATGCAGCACCCCAGCAAGGTTTTCTAGTCCTCATGCCTTTTTTTGTCCCCAGATCATATCTGATTCCAGAACAAGTATTTTTTATTTGGGGGGGGGGGGGGGAGGATTTGCCATGCATGCCATCCAGCCTCCATCTTTCTCTTTCCCTGCTGCAGCTTGGGGATTTCTGCCAGCAGACTGAGGAAGCCCATTAGTCTGAATGGTCCTTCCCTTTATATCCCACCCTGATTATCTTTGCTGCTGCTGACATCCTCCTCCGCCTTCCCTCTATTAGGAAAGGAGCATCCTTCGTGATGCATGGCAAGAGATATGCATTGGTTCCCTGCTCCAGGAAAGCAGCAACGGGAATGTGTATATTGTGTTTTGGGAGGGATATGAAGGGGAAAAATAGTGGAATAAGAGGAGAGGGAAGATAAAAGGGAGTCAAAGGACAAGGGCAAGGTAAAGGGAAAGTGAGAGGAATGAAGGAGAAAAGGAAAAGAGAGTATTAAGAGGGATGAGTGGAAGAGGGTGCTGCTTACCCACACACACACACACAAAAACCCCTCTCCATCTTGCTGTTTGCCTATCTGTCTGGACAATGTTATGAGTTAGGGGGCACACCACTAGGGACAGATACTGGGGAAAGGGGGGGAATAGGGGATATGCCCTCTGTCTGGATCCTTCCCTAGCTTCTGAAAGCACTGAGCAGACAGAAAGTGTCCCCCGCTTTTTTTCCCCTTTCCTTCACCCCATCTCAACAAACATTTCTTCAAGGTAACCCCATCCCCATCCAGCCTTTTCTCTGATTTTAAATGCCCTATGTTGTCCTTCACATCAAATATTTGGGGACCTCTGGCTTACTTTAATTACACTCTCACTCTTTTTTAAGGCACCTCAAGCGAAATCTTTATTCATTTTAAAATCACAATATCAAGGGACCAAAACAGAAAGGGAATGTTACATGTGTATCTTATTATTCTTCTGCTGAGCTAACCCTTAAGCCAGCAGCAGACAGATTCAACTTCTGCCAATGACACAATGGAAGACAATCTACAAAGAAAATCTTTACTTTTTTCTCTCTAGGAGAGACTTTGCCAAGGTTAGGTATTAAGGAGGGGGGGGGGGGGGGCGCAAAAAAAAAAAACTATTGCTAAAATGAAATTACAATATAAAAGGAATTGATGTGGCTCAGGTTGAGCATTGCGGGTTTGGTTCAGAAGACTTGTGTTTGAGTCTTCTATCCACTGCTTGATCTTTGGTGCACCACTTAGATAGCATATTGGAGACTAAGGGGTATGTTTACCAAAGGGCGTTAAGGTAACAGGCGTTAATGGCAGTGATAAGAGGTGTTACATGCGTAAAGGGCACTGGGCGGGTAGGATGCGTTCCAGCCTAAAGCGTGGTATGGGCCATTTAACGTGCGTTAACGGGACATCGGGTGTTAAGATGTCATTAACTTGGATGAGCATGTGGGAGGCAGCTGTACCAATGCACGGGGGCGGGGGAGGGATGCAATGTCAGTGTGTGGCATAGGATGGGGAAGACGTGTCGAACAACAGAGTCAGCAGTGGCAGGATGTGTGCAGTGACAGGAGGGCAGAGTAGGAGTGGTGACATGCAGATCAGGCACAGGAGAGGTATGCATGAAGAGCCAAAATGCAGAAAAGAGTATCAGTATAGGCCATGGTGTAGCAGCCTGCACAAGAAGACATGACTGCACACAGCAGACAGAGGCGGATGGATGGGCTGAAGGAAGGATGGCAGCAGAGGAAAGGGTGTTATGGGCTGGCTGCACCGATGTGGCGTAAGTGCCATCCCCAACATATTTGTACTGTGTATGAAAATGGCAGATGAAATTTAATGTGGACAAGTGCAAAGTTATGCACCTAGAAAAGAACAACCCAAACTATGGTTACACGATGCAAGGTTCCACATTGGGAACCACTGCCATGTGGAAGGCCTGATCCAAATATGTGGGTCTCACACCTGTCTACCCACAGAGCCATCAAACAACACCCCAGACAAATGTGCAGATAACATCTGGACAGGTGTCATCCAAACTGGGAAAATGGGGCATGTACAGACATGAGGTGATGCCTGCAGGTGGCTATCCGAGGGGTAGGATGTGTGTGCATGTACTCATAGATGTGATGGAGCCAAAGCTACACAGTCACACTCATTATGGAATACATGACTCATGTTGCACAAACAGGTTACAGCTGTATGCATGTAACTGCCTGTTAGTATACCACTGCATTAGGGCAGTCACATTGGGATATCTTGTACCGAAAAAGTTGTAATGTCTGATAAAAAACAGGGACTGTAAGAACCTGCAGTCGGGTGAGGCAATGTAGGGTTAGGTGACCTGCCCAAGGTCAGAAGGAGGTGTGGGCAATCCATGAAGGGTGTTGCATATATTAAACTGCACAATAAAATCTTTCAAAGTGTCACAAAAAAAGGGGGAGTTCTGGTGGGCCTTGCACCCTGGTATTCTAGATTTTCAGCCTGTGCCACGACCATTACACCACACCTCCAAGCAGGTGGCAGATATAATAACATAACATAACATAAGATATGACATACTGGGTCAGACAAAGGTCCATCAAGCCCAGTAGCCTGTTTCCAACAGTGGCCGGCAAATATAGGTCACAAGTATCTAGCAGTTTCCCCAAAAGGCACTGGTTCCAAATTGCTTGTATGGGGTAAAGCAGTGGATATCCCAGGTCCCCTTTATCAATGTTTATGGACCTTTCCTCGTGGAAAGCAGTTAGTGTAGTCGGGTTTAAAAAAAGGTTTGGACACGTTCCTGGAGGATGATCTTGCCAAACAAATCTGATTAAGTTCTTTGACTGGGTGACCAGAGAACTAGATCAGGGGCTTGTGATGGATGTGATCTACCTGGATTTCAGCAAAGCCTTTGATACTGTTCCTCATAGGAGGCTTATCAATAAACTCAGTAGTTTGGGGATAGGTCCCAAGGTGGTGAACTGGATCAGAAATTAGTTGACTGACGACAGAAGGTGATGGTAAATGGACCTCACTCAGATGAAAGGAGGGTGATTAGCAAGGAGCCCCAGGGTTTGGTCCTGGGCCTGGCACTGTTCAATGTATTTGTGAGTGATATTGCTGAAGGACTGAATGAAAAAGTTTGTCTTTTTTGCAGATGACACGAAAATTTGCAACAGAGTGGACTCCCCTGAGGGAATGAATAACATGAGGAAAGATCTTCAAAAGCTGGAAGAATGGTCTAATGCTTGGCAGTTAAGATTTAATGCGAAGAAGTGCAGTGTCATGCATGTGGGAAGCAGAAATCCAAAGGAAATGTACGCGATAGGGGGTGAGAGGTTGGTGTGCATGGACCAGGAGAAGGACCTTGCTGTGATTATTTCTGAGGATCTGAAGGAGGCAAAACAGTGCGACAAGGCAGTGGCAAAAGCCAGGAGGATGTTGGGTTGCGTACAAAGAGGAATTACCAGCAGAAAGGAAGAGGTACTAATGCCACCGTAAAAATCACTGGTGAAGCCTCACTTTGAATACTGTATTCAGTTTTGGAGACCATTTCTCACAAAGGATGCAAAAAGACTGGAAATTGTTCAGAGGAAGGCAACCAAAATGATTTGGAACCTGCATCAGAAGCCTTATGAGAAGAGACTTGAAGATCTAAATATATACACTCTGGAGGAGAGGAGGGATGGGGGAGATATATGTAGTGGTCCCATGGTCAGACCACTACATCATCCACCTCTCCCACGCATATCAACCAAACACAAACAGAGGAAACACTCAACACACACGGAGATTCAAAGCATTCAACAAAGAAGACTTCCTGACACTAACCCTACCTAACCTACTTATGAATTCCAACAACCTTGATGACCTCATAAACAACTGGAACACCACAATCACCTCAGCATCCAGTGCAACTCTAAACAAAACCAACAACAAACCCATCGCCTCAAAGGCCCGCTGGTTCACCCCTGACCTCCGGAAACTAAAAACAAAACTTAGAAGAGCAGAAAGAAAATGGAGGAAAACCAAAAATGAACTAGACAAAAAGTAATACCTCTACGAACTCACTACCTACCACTCGGAGACCGACAAAGCGAAGAGAAACTACCACACCAAGATCATCACGACAGCTGTAAACAAACCTCGAGAACTCTTCCAAATTGCCAAAAAACTGACAAAGGCACCGACCACTTCCGATCAACTCCCAGATATCCCCTCAGATCTCTTGGCCCGACAATACAAACAATTTCAGCAACCTCAACAACCTTACCTCTGCGCTACAACCACAAGGACATATCCCAGCACCACCATAAACGCAGACTGGAATACATTCAATGAGACCTCAAAAGAAGAGATATCTTCCACCATCTCCTATCTGAACACCACTACCTCCCTGCTAGACCCATGCCCTACGGAATGGATAAAGAAAACCAAGGAAGACCTGAGTGCCCCATTAACCCACATCTTAAACGAATCCTTTAAACAAGGATACATACCAGATGCCCTCAAAACATCAATCATTCGACCAACCATAAAGAAGAACAACCTGGACCCCCTGGACCCCACCTCCTACAGACCAGTTGCAAGCCTCCCCCTCGCCACCAAGATAATAGAAAAGATAGTCCAACGCCAGCTTCAAGATCATCTGGACACCAACGACATACTTGACCCGCAGCAACACGGTTTCCGACCACTACATGGAGTCGAGACCCTCATGACCATTCTAATAATAATAAACACTCTCATCATTGGAACCCAAGAGAAACAATCAGGATACATCCTGATCTTCCTAGATATATCAGCGGCCTTTGACACAATCTCCCACGAAATCCTCATATGCAGACTACAATCAATTGGAATCAAAGACACTGTACTCCAATGGTTCAGATCCAATTTAACCAACAGACAGCAATGGATCCGCACCCTCTCCACAACCTCGCCCCCCTACCAACAACTTCAAGGAGTACCCCAAGGATCCACCCTATCAGCCATGTTGTTCAACATATATCTCCGTCCGCTATGCTCAATCATACGCACCCACAACATCAACTTCCACATCTACGCAGACGACATAATGCTCTACGCACCGATTACAACTACCAACCCAAAAAACGACCAGCTATCAGCCTGCTTCAACGACGTGGCCAACTGGCTACAGGAGAACAATCTATCCATCAACATAAAGAAAACCGAAGCCCTTATAGTGACAAAAGAACCCGACTTCAAACCACCTACCCACCTCAACATGGGAACCACGAAAATCCAAATCCAGTCCCAAATAAGATATCTAGGCGTCATCATTGACCAAGCTCTCACCTTTAAACAACAAATCAACAAAACCGCTGGGACGATATTCCACAAAGCCAAAACTGTTCAACGCCTCCGACCCCTCCTAGAACCTCCTGACTTCAGGACAGTAATGCAAGCTGTGACACTCCCTCATCTGGATTTCTGCAACATAATCTATCATGGACTTCCTGCCTCACACACCAACCCCCTCCGAACTGCCTTAAATACTACAGCAAGGATTATTCAGAATGCAAAAAAACGGAATCACATCACCCCAATCCTAAGAGACCTCCACTTCCTTCCAATACAAGCAAGAATCAAGTACAAAGCTATTCTACTCATCCACAAAACTATCCACCAAACACGGAACACCTCACTCCACTCCCTACTGCCTCGCCCATCCCACAACAGATCAACCAGACATTCCTCCAATAACTCTGTCGTCGTCCCTCACAAAAGAACCAAATCCACACAACGGACCTGCAACAGAGCTTTCGAACTTTATGCTCCATCCCTCTGGAACTCTCTACCAAACCACATCAGGAACAACGCTGACATCACATCATTTAAGAAACAGCTGAAGACAATCCTATTCCGTGAACATCTCTGAACAGAAATACCACACTATCCGCATGACCTAATACTTAGATTCAGCAGAAGTATACATGTCCATGTCTACCCAAATCATTAATTGTTGCCCCTTGGTGATGGCCCCACCCTGAAAAATTGCCCCCCCCCCCATGTTATATGTTACACCGCTTTGACCCGGTGAAAAGCGGGATATAAATGCAGTTAAATAAATAAATTAAATAAATAAATATGATTCAGACATTTAAATATTTAAAGAGAATTAATAAACAAACAAACCTCTTCCAAAGACGGGGAAGCTGTAAAACTAGAGGGCATAACATGAAGCTGCAAGGGGGTAAACTGAAAGGTAATGTCACGAAATACATTTTCACTGAAAGGGTGGTGGATGTTTGGAATGCCCTCCCGATGGAAGTGGTGGGGGCAAATACAGTGACAGAATTCAAAATGGCATGGGATAGACACAGGGGATCCCTTTACAATAACAGGATAAAATCAAAATAAACTTAACTATCTAATTTCTCAACAAACAGGGGTGTCCTAAACGGAGTGGTGGGTTCACTCCTAAACAAAGACATGGGGAGGCATGGAGCGGCAGGTACACCTACTCTTGTCATCTTACTGGGCAGACTAGATGGACCATACTGGTCTTTATCTGCTGTCATTTATTGTTTTACTACGAAAGGTCCATAAACCATTATTAAAAGGGACCCAGGATATCACTGCTTGACCCAATACAAGCATTGTGGAACCTGTGCCTTTTGGGGAAACTGCTAGGTACTTATGACCTAGATTGGCCACTGTTGGAAACAGGATAATGGGCTAGATGGACCTTGGTCTGACCCAGTATGGCATATCTTATGTTCTTAACCTATTTTTAAACCTGGCTACACTAACAGCTTTTACTACACCCTCTGGAAACAAATTCCATAGTTGAGTAAAAACTATTTTATCTTATAAGTCTTATATAATTTAAGTTACCCTGTAGCTACATTGTATAGCCCCTAGACTTTCTATATTTTGACAGCGTAAACAGCCGATCTATGTTAACCCACTCCTCTCCATTCATTAATTTATAGACTTCTATCATATCTCTCCTCAACCGCCATTTTTCCAGGTTGAAGAGCCATAACTTTTTAGCCTCTCTTCATAGGGGTATCCTTCCATCTCCTTTACCATTGGTTCTTCGCTGAACCAGTTCTAATAATACTATGTCCTTTTTAAGATGTGGCAACCAGAATTGCACACAATATTCAAGGTGCGGTCGCACCATGGAACAATACAGAGGCATTATAATATCCTTTGTTTTATACTCCATTCCTTTTTATTATGATTCCTAGCATTCTATTTGCTCTCTTGGCCCCTGATGCATACTGGACGGAGGGTTTTAACATGTTATCCACGATGACGCCTAAATCTTTTTCATGGGTGACGGTTCCTAATGTGGAACTTTGCATTGTGTAACCATAGTGTGGGTTGTTCTTTCCTAGGTGCATAACTTTGCACTTGTCCACATTAAACTTCATCTGCCATTTGAACATCCGGTCTTCCAATTTATCAAGGCCCTCTAGCAATTGTCCACAGTCCTCATGTGTTTTAACAACTTTGAATAGTTTTGTGTTACTCATTATTCCCATTTCCAGGTCATTTACGAATATGTTAAAAAGCAGCGGACCCAGCCCTGATCCCTGGGGTACTCCACTATTCACCTTTCTCCATTGGAAAAATTGGCCATTTAGGCCTACCCTCTGCTTTCTATCTTTTAACCAGTTCCTGATCCACAATAGTACACTGCCTTCCTATCCCATGACTTTTAATTTTGCCAAAAGTCTCTCATGAGGGACCTTGTCAAAGGCTTTCTGAAAATCCAGGTACACTATATCAACTGACTCACCTTTGTCTACCTGTTTATTCACACCTTCAAAAAAACATAACAGATTAGTAAGACAAGACCTTCCTTGGCTAAAGTCATGTTGGCTGTCTCCCATTAAGCCATGACTATCTACAGTACATGTTCAGTAATTTGTTCTTAATAATGGTTTCTACCATTTTTCCCGGTACTGATATCAGGCTCACTGGTCTGTAATTTCCCTGATCACCCCTGGAACCCTTTTTAAAAATTGGCATTACATTGGCCATTCTCCAATCTTCAGGTATTACAGATGATTTTTATGATAGTTCACAGATTACTAATAGTAGGTCTGCAATCTTATATCTCAGTTCTTTCAACACCCTTGGATGTATTCCATCCAGTCCAGGTAATTTACTACTCTCCAGTTTATCAAATAGTTGTAATACACTTTCCTGGTGTATCAATATTTCTTTCAATTCTTCTGCGGCATCACCTTTAAATACCATTTTAGTCATGGGTAACATCCCTACATGTTCTTCAGTAAAGACTGAAGCAAAGAATTCATTCAGTCTCTCCTTTATGGCCTTGTCCCCTCTTAGTGCCCCTTTTACCTCTCTATCATCTAATGGTCCAACTGACTCTGTTACAGGTCTTTTGCTATGAATGTACTTGAAAAAGTCTTTATTATGCGTTATTGTTTCCACAGAAAGCTTCCTCTCAAATTCTCTCTTTGCCTGCCTTATCAATGCCTTGTCAGTGCTTGTATTGTTTCCAGTTTTTGCCATTTGGCTTCTTTTTCCATTTCCTGAAGGATGCTTTTTTGGCAACAACAGCCTCTCTGACCTCACCTTTGGCATGTTGGCAGTTTTTTTCACTTCCTTCCACTTTTCTTAAAGTGTGGAATACAGCTGGTTTGGGCTTCCAAGATAGTATTTTTTAAACAACACCCATGATTGATGTAAATCTTTAACCTTTGCAACTGCACCTTTTAGTTTTTTCTTAACTGTTTTCCTCATTTTATCATGGTCTCCCTTTTGAAAGTTAAAAGGTAGTACTGTGGATTTCCTTACCGTCCCTCCTTCATTTATTAAATCAAACACGATCATGCTATGATCACTATTGCCAAGTGGTCCCAACGCCATTATCTCTTGTACCAGATCTTGCATTCCACTAAGGACTAGGTCCAAAATGGCTTCCCCTCTGGTCAGTTTATGAACCAGCTGCTCCAAGAAGTAGTCATTTATTTCATCTAGAAACTTTATCTCCCTTGCATGTCCTGCCGGGACACTGACCCAGTAGATACCGGGGTAATTGAAATCACCCATTATTATTACTGTGCTGTAATGTTTGTTAGCTTCCCTGATGTCTTTGAGCATTTCATCATCCATTTGTTCATTCTGGCCAGGCGATCGATGGTACACCCCCACTGCCATCGTCTTCCCCTTTTTACATGGAATTTCAATCCATAGAGATTCTACAGTGGATTTTGTTTCTTGCAAATCCTTTATCCTTTCTGACTCAATGCCCTCTCTAACATAGAATGCAACCCTTCTACCAATATGATCTGCTCTATCATTATGATATAATTTGTACCCAGATATCACAGTGTCCTACTGCTTGTCCTCCTTCCACCATGTCTCTGAGATACCAATCATATCTAACCTCTCATTTAGTGCATCATATCTCTCTGAGATACCAATCATATCTAACCTCTCATTTAGTGCATCATGTCTCTGAGATACCAATCATATCTAACCTCTCATTTAGTGCATTTAGTATATATTCTAATTCTCCCATCTTATTTTTTATAGTTCCAGCATTTGCATACAAGCATTTTAGAGGCTGTATTTTATTCATATTAATCTGGCTATTGGTAGGCAAGGGTAATTTGGAATCTTTAAGCTCTGTCTGCAGGATGAACATTTATGACCTCCTGCAATGTGCTCTCAGAAGAGCATTATTGTGAATAGTCTGTTTGCTGGCACAAATTGTGGGCAGAACTCATAACAAACTTTAAGGCTGACCCTGACTGTTGCAAACATGAAGATCATCTGAGTAGCACACAGTCACAAAAAGAACAAGTAGGATTTAAACTCTTAGAACAGTGCATGTTAACGGCAGTGGAGGTCTTCATGGGGCTACTGCTTTCATACTGCTGGCCCTGCCATGATCACATTGAGGAGGACATGAATGGCTCCTATTCCAACCATCTGGAGCTACCATGTCACCAAAGCAAGCACTGTTGGACTGCACCTGCTTCCCAACACAGGGCTGTCTCTGCTATGCACATACCAAATGGGGCCAGTCTACTGGTCAGCACATACTGCATGTGCCCAGGGTGAGCATACACACCCTGGTTTGGGACAAATTGTATGGACATCCAGCATATGGCACAGTAATTGGCTTCTTAGGACAGGGAATGCACACACATCACTGCATTATGTAAGTGCTATGTGGATACTTAACTGTGCCATGGCCACAGCTCGGTCAGAGTGAGAGGGTCCTCACAGCGTGAGTTGCTCTGGCCACCCAGGCGATGCACTTGGCAGACAGGCACTATGAAGTCTCAGTCATTGACCCTACCTCTGATGCAGACATATCTTGGGCAAACCGCTCTATGGCCATACCCATAATCCTCTGCTCCTCATCATGCACATTTGCAGACTAACACTGGTATCAGCCTAGGCAATGCGAGGTGCAGTGCAGTGCAGAAGGCCACAGAACTCTGGAAAGACACACATACACACACACATCACCATGCTGTGAAAAAGTGCGGATGGTTGGCATTCCTGCCTGCCACTTTTGTCTCCATATCAGCTCAGCATTGTTAACATGTGCTCATTGTGCAGGCACTAATAGCACCCTCTGACATTAATGCCCAATCAATGTGCTGTGCTATCAGGCTGATTTTCCATGCAGCTGTGGATAGTGGAGTCTGTCTGTGTGGCTGATGGGTGTTTGTACCCTTGCTGGCCAATTCATTTGTGGTTGCACATGCTGGTGCTGTACCTGCACTGTAGGCTAACGTTTATCCACAGGGACATGCAATACATGATCCACAACAGGGAATTGAACCTGCTACCCTCTACTCATATACACAATGGCTTTGTGTGTTCAGCCACAGAGCTAACATATGGATACAGCAGTCCCTAGGGCTGAGATGTTACCCATTAGTCAGACATGGGCACATGTTGTGATGCGATCAGCACACAGGACCATGGCATGGGTCTTGTCTGCTGCAGGCGGGTGCTGTTGCACCTGCTGTCACCCCCACACTATGCTGCCATGCCAACATGCTGTTGGTGGGGGTGGTGCGCAGTACCGACTGGTTCACTATTCAGCTTTGACAGATGCCTTGGGTGCCGCTCCCCCAACAACTGCCACTGCCAGAACCCCATCACCACCTGCTTCTGATAAGTCTTGGGGGAGCCAGCCAGCCACAGCTGTGGTATTTCCCTGGGCACCTGCATTTCGCAGCTCGCTGTAGCACTACAGCTGCTGGTGTTATCATCGTCTTCCTCCGGAGTTGGCTTCAGTGGCGGGGGGGGGGGGGGGGGTTGGCCAGAGTCCCAGCCTAGGGTTCCAGGAAATATTGGCCTGCCCCATATGGCGCATCATCTTTCCAAAGCAGCAGCATGTGTATGTGCCACCAATGTCGATGTGGGATGATGACAAACATCACAGATGTGCCACCTGGGCAGCTGCCAGGTCTGCCTTGTGCACCAGAAACCCCCACTGCATGACTGACGTGCCACCTCCTTTGCCCCATTTACACCATCAACATGGTGACCTTTCATACTTGGGCACTATGCTGTTGCTGCTAATGAAGCACTACTATCACTATCTTGGGCTCCCATGTTTGTGTATCACATTGCAGAAGTTTAAATAGGCTCTCTCCCCTCAAAATACACCCTTTTTGTAAGGTTTTATTTGGTGTTAGGGTTCCCAGCATTAAAGAGCTGTAACACACATTATTTATTTTATTTATTTATTTAACTGCATTTATATCCCGCTTTTCACCGGGTCAAAGCGGTGTAACATGTAACATAGGGAGGGGTAATTTCTTTTAGGATGGGGCCATCACCAGGGTCAACAATTAATGATTATGGGTGGACATGGACATGATTTACTTCTGCTAAAATCTAAGTGTGAGGTCATGGTGGTGTTTCCGTTGAAAGATGTTCACGGAATAGGATTGTCTTTAGCTGTTTCTTAAATGATGTGATGTCGTTGTTGTTCTTGATGTGGTTTGGTAGAGAGTTCCAGAGGGATGGAGCATAAAGTTCGAATGCTCTGTTGCAGGTCCGTTGTGTAGATTTGGTTCTTTTGTGGGGGACAACGATAGAGTTATTGGAGGAATGTCTGGTTGGTCTGTTGTGGGATGGTCGAGGTAGTAATGAGTGTAGTGAGGTGTTCCGTGTTTGGTGGATAGTTTTGTGGATGAGTAAGATGGCTTTGTACTTGATTCTTGCTTGCAGTGGAAGGAGGTGAAGGTCTCTTAGGATTGGGGTGATGTGCTCCCGTTTTTTTGTATTTTGAATAATCCTTGCTGTGGTGTTTAAGGCAGTACGGAGTGGGTTGGTGTGCGAGGCAGGAAGTCCATGATAGATTATGTTGCAGAAATCTAGATGAGGGAGTGTCACAGCTTGCATCACTGTCCTAAAGTCGTGAGGTTCTAGGAGGGGCCTGAGTCGTTGGATAGTTTTAGCTTTGTGGAATATTATCCCAGCGGTTTTGTTGATTTGTTGTTTGAAGGTGAGAGCTTGATCAATGATGACGCCTAGATATCTTATTTGAGGCTGGATTTGTATTTGTGTGGTTCCCATGTTGAGGTGGGTAGGTGGTTTGAAGTCAGGTTCTTTTGTTACTATTAGGGCTTCGGTTTTCTTTATGTTGATGGATAGATTGTTCTCCTGTAGCCAATTGGTCACGTCGTTGAAGCAGGCTGATAGCTGTTCGTTTTTTGGGTTGTTGGTTGTAATTGGTGCGTAGAGCATTATGTCGTCCGCGTAGATGTGGAAGTTGATGTTATGGGTGCGTATGATCGAGCATAGTGGACGTAGGTATATGTTAAACAACATGGCTGATAGGGTGGATCCTTGGGGTACTCCTTGAAGTTGTTTGTAGGGGGGCGAGGTTGTGGAGAGGGTGCGAATCCGTTGCTGTCTGTTAGTTAAGTAGGATCTGAACCATTGGAGTACAGTGTCCTTGATTCCGATTGTTTGTAGTCTGTATATGAGGATTTCGTGTGAGATTGTGTCGAAGGCCGCTGATATGTCTAGGAAGATCAGGATGTACCCTGAATTTTTCTCTTGTGTTCCAATGATGAGTGTGTTCATTAGGATGGTCATGAGGGTCTCAACTCCATGTAGTGGTCGGAAACCGTGTTGCTGTGGGTCAAGTATGTCGTTGGTGTCTAGATGATCTTGGAGCTGGTGTTGGACTATCTTTTCTATTATCTTGGTGGCGAGGGGGAGGCTTGCCACTGGTCTGTAGGATGTGGGGTCCTTGGGGTCCAGGTTGTTCTTCTTTATGGTTGGTCGGATGATTGATGTTTTGAGGGCATCTGGCATGTATCCTTGTTTAAAGGATTCATTTACGATGTGAGTTAGTGGGGTACTTAGGTCTTCCTTGGTTTTCTTTATCCATTCAGTAGGGCAGGGATCCAGTGGGGAGGTAGTGGTGTTCAGGCAGGAGATGGTGGAGGATATTTCTTCCTTTGAGGTGTCATTGAATGTAGTCCAGTTAGCGTTTATGGTGATTCCTGGGTATGTTCTTGTGGCTGTAGCGCAGCGGTAAGGTTGTTGAGGTTGGTGAAATTGTTTGTATTGTCGGGCCAAGAGATCCGAGGGGATATCTGGAGGTTGATCGGAAGTGGTTGGTGTCTTTGTCAGTTTTTTAGCGATTTGGAAGAGTTCTCGAGGTTTGTTTGCAGCGGTCGTGATGGTTTTGGTGTGGTAGTTTCTCTTTGCATTGTCGGTTTCTGTGTGGTAGGCAGCAAGTTCATATAGGTATTGCTTTTTGTCTTTGTCAGTTTTGTTTTTTCTCCATTTTCTTTCTGTTCTTCTAAGATTTGTTTTCAGTTTCCGGAGGTCAGGGGTGAACCAGCGGGCCTTTGAGGAGATGGGCTTGTTGCTGGTCTTGTTTACGGTTACTCTGGATGCTGAGGAGATTGTGGTGTTCCAGTTGTCCATGAGGTCATCAAGGTTATTTGAGTTCGTAAGTAGATTAGGTAGGGTCAGCGTCAGGAAGTCTTCTTTGTTGAATGCTTTGAATCTTCGTGTGTGTTGGGCGTATCCTCTGTTTGTATTTGGTCGATATGCGTGGGAGAGGTGGATGATGTAATGGTCTGACCATGGGACTGGTGAGATTATCGGACTGCTGTATGAGGTGGATGCCTAGGAGTTCAGGAATATGAGGTCCAGTGTGTTTCCTTTTTCGTGTGTTGGTTCATTTATGATCTGCGATAGGTTCATTGCTGTCATGGCGTTAAGGAATGTTTCTGTTTGTGCTTCTTGGAGGGATGGGAGATTGAAGTCTCCTAGTATAATTGGTTCCTTTGACGGGTCGATGCTTTCAGAGATCAGGTGCAGTATCCTTGGTAAGTCAGGGTTTGCAGCGGGTGTTCTGTAGACCAGGCATATTGTGAGATTTTTGTTGGTGAGGGTGAGGATGTCTGCTTCGTCGGAGGTTTCAGAGGTGAGGGTGCGCAGGTGGAGGTTGTCTTTTGCGATGATGGCTACTCCTCCGCCTTTTGCGTGCGTTCGGGAACAGTGATGAAAGGTGTATCCTGTTGGTGTCAGTTGGTTCATTATTACTACTACATTAGCGCAACAAGCGTTAAGGTAACACCTGTTGTTAATGCCCACTCTCCACCCTGTTAACGCCTACTCTCTTCCTTCTGCACCCTTAACACTGCAGGAGCCTTTAATGCCCATTAATGCAGCTTTTTCGCAGCATTAAGGGCACAAGGGTGCCGATAACAGGTGTTAACAGCACACTTGCTCCCTTAACGCCCTTTAGTAAACATACCTCTAAGGAAGAAAGGAGGATGGCTGCCATTAACATGTCAGTTCTCCTCAGCCCAAGAGTGAAGGCGCAGGGAAGTCTGCCACACTAAAATGCCCTTTAGCATAAGAGTTAGAAAATGAAAAAAGTATGAGAAAGATAGATGTATTTGTAAAGTTTCTGTTAGTATAAAAATGGTTGGGTAGATGAAAATGTGATTGCTTGTGTTACAGTGTGGCATGCACAAAGGAACTGAGTCATATTTATGATTTCCGAGCATTTTCTCTGGCACAAAGCCCTTAGGGCAGTATGTAGTTAATGCACCTGATTGCTGAGAACTTTTCTTTGTCTTCTATTAAACAATTATTTTTCTGGGCTTGAATAAACTTGAACTTGGAAGGTTTATAAAGATTTTTTTTAACTTTTGTAAACTTTTAAAAGACAAGGGGTGAAAGTCCCTTAAATGATTTACAAAAATAATGCATTCCCCCTGGATGGAGTTACTTTTGATTTCCAAAGAAATGAGAATACGGCCACATTTGGCAACAAGTAAATCTCAACTGCAAGCTATTAACATTTAACTAAACCTTTTGGCTGGATCAATGTACTGAGCTCCCTAACATAGATTTTCTCTCCATTTGTTTTGGAGGGGAGAGGGGGGAATAGGGTGTCCTACACGGAGCGGTTGGTTCACCCCTAAACAAAGACATGGGGAGGGGTGGCCTGCACGGACTGGCAGGTGCACCTACTCTTCCCATCTTACTGGGCAGACTAGATGGACCATACTGGTCATTATCTGCCGTCATTTACTATGTTACTACGTTCCTTCATCATGTAATGGCTAAGTACAGTATGTCCTGCTTGCACACTAACAAGGAAATGATAATAATTGAGTGAATCATGTTTTCAAATAATTTGGAAAAATACAGCATTTTCCCATTAACATTTGTGTAATGAAATCGAGAAACTGATTGTTTTAGAGAAAAACGTGGGGCTTGAGTAAATACACTGTATGAATGAGCAGCATTGACGGGTCATTTGTCTGCACATAATACCTTGAAAACCTTGTTCAGGAACTGTTGATACAGGTGAACACATACAACCTCCTGCAAAGCAGCCAGGGTCATTGAGAGCCAAAGCATTGGCATCGGTGAGTGTGTTTATGCTGTTTAAAACCTTCTGGCATTAACTTGTAATCTACAAACATACTTTTTTAACAATTGGTGGGACTGGTGCTTTCTTGTAGCGTGGCCATTCTGCAATACTTCTACTACTTTTCCAGTTTTCTTGCCTTGGTAAGCTGGTGAGGTGCTAAATTACCCAGTTCCAGAAGGGTGATTTCAGGTCAGCCCTAGATTTGTGACAACCCCATATCAATGTATTCTGGGACCTGTAGCACTAATCTGAATGGGTAGACTCATGGCCTATATACTGTATAGTACCATGCACTGGGAGACAGTTTCAAAAGCAAGGCTGACTGAAAAAACTCCCTCTTGCAACTGGGAGCTGTACGTTCTGTGGGATGAAAAGGTGGAATGTACATTTTAAAATTAAATTGAATCAGTGGATTTTTCCTAGCAAAAATAATGCTGGTACTCATATGCAGAGCTCTTTCATTGATACATGACGGCCATGTGTCAATTTTAGCAGGCAATGAAAAAAGCGGCAGTACTGAGTACCCCCTCCAAAAATCCCTGAATTAAATTAAAATTAAACTAACTTAGGAGTTAAGCTGTACTCTCTTTCTCCTGTAGCTTCAATGAATGCTGGATGGGTGTCTACATTTGAATGAATGAGGGAATATTTTCTGGATGAAAGCACTTAACAAAGGCTTAAGGACACACAGCAATGGAATTTTTTGGGAGGTCCACGATTAACTTAGGTGGGCAATAGGCATACAGGTCTGAGCCCCCTCCCCCAATCAGCAAATGGAATTCGTGGCAGGAGTCTACTCTTCCACTCCTCACTGCTCTGGCTTCCTTCCCCAATGTGCAGCTAACACCGTGTGTGCATTGAAGCCTCATGGGCTGCACGTTCTGTTCATGATCTCAGATGATCATGAATGGGAAGTGATGCTTATGAGATTTTGATGCAGATGCAATGCCCGTGGCTACCAGAGGGAGGCTTTACAGCAATTTAGCAAATAGGGTTTGGAGATCCCTGCCAGATGTGGTTAAATTCCTGGCACAGTGAAGGTGGACTAAGGGGCTATTGGAGAGTCCTGAGCCAATAGTGGAGGAGCCTGTGTTCCTCAGGTCCAATCCTGACTACAGCCCTGACATACAGTACAGTGGTATTTCCAGATAGAGTCCCCAATACTTAATGGAGCGCTTGGTTATAGAGCAAAGGGACTGCACATGTAAATATAGTACTTGTAAAAGAGGAAGATTGATCACTCTAGAAAGAATTGCATTTACCCAAAAAAACAGAGGTATAACTTGGCAGTCGGGCAAGGTTTACCATACTTGAACTAGGGATTTTTAGCACCTGTGGTTTCTAAAATGCTTTGTAAATAAATTCTAATCCAACAAATAACACATTGCAGATCTCTTCACATATCCTCAGTATGTATTTATTTAATAAAAGATTTATATGCTATCCCTCACTCGGTTTGCAGATTGTCATGCTGTGAGGGCTTGTGTGCATCAATGATGCTGAGAGCTAAGCTATCCATAGCTTAACTACTGGCAGGGTCTACCAAGATGGACAGGTCTCAGCTGAGGTGCCAGACTAAGACAAACCACCCATCTGGGCAACAGCAGAATGGAACGGTGTTGGTGGCGGAGGATCACATTTCTGTGACAACAGCAGCAACACTAGCATTACCTGCATGGAAGAAAGGCCTGGCAGTCTACAGTACTTCCATAGCTAGCCATGAAAACTCAATTGATAATCACTACAAAACAAATTGCACTAGAGTGCTGGCAGATGAGACCCCCCCCCAGGTTGGAAGGCACTCAATTGGCTACTAGGAATGAGTTGAAGAATTTTCAGAGTAAAATCAGCATTTATGATGTGATTGGATCAAAGCCCTCGGGACGTCAGACTGCTGATGCAGCTTTGCATGAAATGAGTCAGTAGCTGCAAAGATGTTTTACATACTGGGACATGGAATGTACGAAGCATGAACCAAGGGAGGTACTCAAGAATGAAATGGAACGCGTACAACTAGATCTGTTGGGTGTCAGCAAACTGAAATGGTCTGGCTTCAGGCACTTTGCATCTGATGATCACATGGTATACTGTGCTGGAAATGAAAAAAAAGTAGAAATGGTGTTGCATTTATAGAAGAAATCTGCAAGAACTGTAATGTTAAAGTTGTTAAAACACAAAAGGATTGTGAAAAATTGCAATAGGACCTTGATAAACTGGAAGACTGGACTTTCAAATGGCAGATGAAATTTAATGTGGAGAAGTTCAAAGTTATGCACCTACGAAAGAACCACCCAAACTATGGTTACATGATGTAATGTTCCACATTAGGAACACCATCCAAGAAAAAAATTTATAGTAGTTGTCATCATGGATAATACGTTGAAACCCTACGCCCAGTGTGCAGCAGCAGCCAAGAAAGCAAATAGAATGCTAGGAATCATAAGGAAAGGAACATAGAATAAAACCAAGGATATTATAATGCCTCTGTACCATTCCATGTTGGGACTGCACCTTGAATATTGTGTGCAATTCTGGTCAACATATCTTAAATAGGATATAGCAGAATTAGAAAAGGTACAGAGAGCCACCAAAATGGTAAAGAGGATGGAAGGAAACCCCTATGAGGAAAGCTTAAAAAGTTAGGGCTTTTCAACTTGGAAAAGAGATGGCTGAGGGGAGATATGATAGAGATCTATAAATTAATGAATGGAATGGAATGGGTAAATGTAGATAGGTTCTTTACACCATCAAAAAATAGAAAGACTAGAGGACAGACAATGAAGCTAAAATGCAATCCATTTAAGACTAGTAAGAGAAAATATTTTTTTCACTCAACCCCAGATCTCCCCAGATCTTAGTGCTTCATTATTCCTGGGTTGTACAATCACCTGGCCAACCAACTCACTTACTGCCACCTGTGAATTCCCTTCAACAACATCTTACATTTAAAACACAAAGACATATTTACCACCATTGTCCTTGTGTACCCTACCCTTCTGCATTAATTGTTCCTCCCTATTGTAAAACTTGTACAGCATTAATTGTTATTCCCTGTTGTAAATCTTGTATAGCATCTTCCCCCTTAACTCCAAGTTCGATTACCTGTTCAATGTAATTTCTAAAATCTGCAATGTTCTGTAAACTAGTTTGAATGTAAGAAAGGTGGTATATAAAACGTGTTAAATAAATAAAACAAAACCTGTAATCAAACTCTGGAATTCGTTACTGGAGGATGTGGTAATAGCTGTTATTGCGGCTGGGTTTAAAAAAGGTTTGGATGAGTTCCTGGAGTAAAGATCCATAAACCATTATTAAAAAAGGACCTGGGAAATGCACCTGCCCACTAGTCCCGGGACAAGCATTGTGGAACCTTTGTGCCTTTTGAGAACCTGCCAAGTACTTGTGACCTGGATTGGCCACTATTGGAAACAGGATACTAGGCTTCATGGACCTTGGCCTGACCCAGTATGGTATTTCTTATGTTCTTATGAAATACAATGCAATCAGTGAATGATTAATTTGTATTCATTTACAAGGAATGCCCATCAACACAACTATTATTCAGATATAAGCACCAACAGCAGCTGCAGAAATAGAGGTTGATCAGTTCTATGATCAAGTAACATAGTAAAATAGTAACATAGTAAATGACGGCAGATAAAGACCAGCATGGTCCATCTAGTCTGCCCAGCAAGATGGCAAGAGTAGGTGCACCTGTCGCTCTGTGCAGGACACCCCTCCCCATGTCTTTGTTTAGGGGTAAACCCACCACTCCATGTAGGACACCCCAATTTGTTGAGATGTTATATATTTGTTGAGATGTTATATGGTTCAGAAGTTAGATGGTACTGTTTATTTGGTTTTTATCCTATTGCTGTAAAGGGATCCTCTGTGTTTTTCCCATGCCTTTTTGAATTCCGTCACCATGTTTGCCCCCACCCCTTCCATCGGGAGGGCATTCCAAGCATCCACCACCCTTTCAGTGAAAAAATATTTCCTGACATTGCCTTTCAATTTACCCCCTTGCAGCTTCATGTTATGCCCTCTAGTTTTACAGCTTCCCTGTCTTTGGAAGAGGTTTGTTTGTTCATCATTTCTCTTTAAGTATTTAAAGGTCTGAATCATATCTCCTCTGTCCCTCCTCTCCTCCAAAGTGTACATATTTAGGTCTTCAAGTCTCTTCTCATAAGGCTTCTGACGCAGGCTCCCAATCATTTTGGTCACCTGAAATTGACAGGACATGCAAACAAGATATCTTGAAAATCACGGGTGACTGGAAAGCAAAAGGTTGGCAACAAAGAAGAAGGTGAAGTGGTTGGAAAATATGGACTTGAAAACAGAAATGAAGCTGGAGAAAAACTGATAGAATTCTGCAAGACCAATGACCTAATCATCTCAAACACCTTCTTCCAGCAACACAAGTGGTGACTGTACACATGGACTTCACCCAATGGATTGTACAAAAATGAAATTGACTACATCTGTGGAAGTCAACGATGGAAAAGCACAATACCATTCACAAAGACAAAACCAGATCACTAACTGCTAGCATGCAAACTCAAGCTAAAGCTGAAAAAGAGCAAGCCACTCATGAATGTAGCAAAATATGACCCTGAGAACACTGCTCAACATTGAAATTGTTACTGACTTTAAAAGGCCCTAATCTGTAGTATCTTGGTGAGCTGAACATGAATATAACATTAAAAAACATTTATTGGCTCTCGTTTTGAAGATATTGCATGTAGTTCATTTTTGACGTTTCACCGTGTAAATTTATCCAGTAAGACATCAACAACATCCCAAATAAGCCTTAAATTATGTAATATTGCATCATGTTGCATATTACCAGCATGCACACATCATCCAGAGTTGATTGCATCATTTTCTGACGCATTGCAATACTACTGCCAGACGGCTGCTGAAGCCATCTGACATCAGCAGTGTACTATACGCAGTCGGAAAGGAAAGTAATCTGGTATTCTGTTCCGATATTGAAAGCCTCATGAATGCCTTAAAAATCACTCATGACCCACAAGACTGGAGACTATTTATAGACTCTTTGAAACTGAGTCTGAAGGCTGTGCTTTTGAACAATGGAAACCGTCTTCCATCTATTCCAGTAGCACATGTCGTCCACATGAAAGAGACATACGATAACTTAAAGCATCTACTGACTTCCATTAACTATAAGAAGTACAGCTGGCACCTCTGTGGTGACTTGAAGGTAGTTGCCCTTTTAATGGGACTGCAGCAGGGATATATAAAATACATGTGTTTCTTATGTGAGTGGGATAGCCGAGCAAGGGATTGGCACTACTTGCAGAAGGAATGGAATCACAGACAAAATGTAACAGTTAGAGAGAAGAATATCCAGCACCCAGCTCTGGTTGAGGCTCACAAAATCCTGCTACCACCTCTTCTCATCAAACTAGGTTTGATGAAAAACCTTGTGAAAGCCATGGACCGCATTTCGCCAGCTTTACGATACCTGCATGAAAAATTCCCTCAACTCAGCGAAGCAAAGATTAAAGAGTGAGTTTTTGTGGGTCCTCAGATTTGAGAGCTCTTCAAAGATGGCCGGTTCGACAACTTGCTGCAGGGTGATGCGAAACAAGCATGGAATGCTTTTCGCCTAGTGTCAACAAACTTTCTCGGGAATGTTAGGGCAGAAAACTACAAGGAACTAGTAGAAGACATGCTGATACAGTATCAGAAACTTGGCTGCAATATGTCTCTAAAGATCCATTTCCTTGATTACCATCTCGATTTCTTTCCTGACAACTGTGGTATGGTTAGTGATGAACAGGGCGAACGTTTTCCCCAAGATATTGCAACGATGGAGCAAAGATACCAGGGAAAATGGTCCACTACAATGCTGGCTGACTACTGCTGGACACACCCCAGAGAAGCTCCCGAACAGCTGTACAAGAGACAGGCAAAAAAAATCTAAGAAGTAGTCTATGACTTGGTTTTTTACAGTTATTAACTGAAGGCCTATTATATTTACTATTGACATGCATTTTGTGATGTAAACATTAATTCTTGTAGATTACAAAAAAACTAGAGCCAACTTTGCAATTTCACTGTCAAAGTCATGTTCGGCATATAAAAATTGATAAGAAATGACTATTTTTATTTCAGTAACATGACTTTTGTAAAGATTTGTTGACCAGTGGAATATACTCGGACTGTCTTCAAAATTAAAATGACAGAGCACCAGAAGAGTTATGGGATGAAAGTGAGAAGTCTCTGTAATAGGTGAAAAAGCAAAAATGGTCAAAATGGATGACTGAAGAAACTCTGAAAATTGCCCAGAAATTTTGGTTCTGTGTATATAGTTTTTGATTTCTTATTCTCTGGGTTATTTCAAATACATATAAGTACTCTTTGAATTAACACTCAACACAATGTTCATCATTCATTTTTTAATATATTCTCATGAACAATTTAGCTTGGCATCGTAACTTATGGTCTATTTTTGATGGGTTTCTTTTTCCCTTCCACTGTTTTTTTTTATAAAATTGATATATCTTTGTATGCTCATGTTCAGCATGCCTTTTATATACATGTATTTTCTTATTTTGAAATGTCAGGTTGCACCTCTGTTTTTTACCTCCTTTATGTTTTATCTTTTTATTTATTTATGCATTTACTTATTTATCTGTGATTATTATTTATATGTTTATTATGATGTTTTAATTATTGCTCTGTGACCCTGTCTTGACGGACTGGAAAGGGGGGCTGTTACTTCTGGAGAGAAATCTGAAATTGTGAGTATATACTTCTGGGAATTTTTCTGAAAGGACTTGTTTTTCTTTTAAAGCTAATTAATCTGTGAACCCACTATTTTTTGTGTTAAATCAGTCAGGGCCTAGTAGCAACAGTTTAAGATTCAAAAACACAGAAGAGAACTTTCTGGTTACCTTTCATACCCAGTAGACAGCTGTAGTTTAAATTTCATAGTCACTCAGGGCCTAGCATCAGCAAAGTACTTTAGTTAAAATTAAAACACAGAAGAGAGCTTTCTGGTTAAATTTAGAATCCAGCAGAGAGCTTGTAGTTTAAATTTCATAATAGGTTAGAGCCTAGTAGCAGCAAAGAGCTATAATTTAAATCAAATCAGAATATAGTTTTCCTCAGCAGCACAGGACAAGGTACTGTGTAGCAGCCCTTTTTTAATAAGTGTTATATCCCTCCCTCCCTCCCTCCCCTGGGAAAATCACAGCTTTATAGGTACTTGCACAACTTAAAAGACAGGAGGTGCTCTCAGGTGAAGCTCATTACCCAAATCAGTCATACACCAAGGACCTGAGATTAATTAAGCTTCAGGTGAACAAGGTATATTAAACTTCTTAGGTACGTTTTAGTGGTATAAATATCCATTGCATCCTTTAGTACATATAGAACTTAAAGATCTAAACACAAACTTAAAACTAAGATGCAGACAGCAGTCCAGCAGCGGGATGTGGGCTTTCCGGTCTTTTGCATTGAGTGTCACATGTATGATTTTCTCCCAGCTGGTGAGAGGTCTGACGTGTGCACTAGGTGCAAGGAGCTCGCTGCTCTCAGGGAACAAGTCCGTTCTCTAGAGGCTAGAGTAGCAGACTTGGAAAACATAAGACAGACAGAGAGGTACATAGACGAGACCTACAGGGATATAGTCCTGAAGTCCCACCTCCAGTCTGGCAGCATCCCTGTTGCCATGGAGGAGAGAGGTCACGTGACAGGAGAGCATCACCCTGGTGTGGCAGGAAGTGATCCTGTAACTAGGACCTGTCCTCCAGGTGATGTAAACCCCTCTCGCACCGAGGAGGGTTTCTCCAGGGCCAAGTGCCCATGCGGGAAGGGTTAGGACAGCAGTTATAGTTGGTGATTCGATCATTAGGCATGTAGATAGCTGGGTGCTGGTGGACGTGAGGATCGCCTGGTAACATGCCTGCCTGGTGCGAAGGTAGCGGACCTCACACGCCACCTAGATAAGGTCTTAGATAGTGCTGGGGAGGAGTCTGCTGTCTTGGTACATGTTGGTACCAATGACATAGGAAAATGTGGTAGGGAGGTTCTGAAAGCTAAATTTAGGCTTTTAGGTAGGAAGTTGAAATCCAGAACTTCCAGGGTAGCGTTCTCCGAAATGCTTCCCGTTCCACGCGCAGGACCCAATAGGCAGGCAGAGCTCCGGAGTCTCAATGCGTGGATGAGACAATGGTGCAGAGATGAGGGGTTCGATTTGTTAGGAACTGGGGAACATTCTGGGAAAGGAGGGGCTCTTCCGAAGGGATGGGCTTCACCTTAACCGGGATGGAACCAGGCTGCTGGCATTAACCTTTAAAAAGGAGACAGAGCAGCTTTTAAACTAGATAATAGGGAAAGCCGACAGTCGCCCAAGAGCGCATGGTTCGAAGAATGTATCCTTGAAGGATACTACAAAAAGCAGAGAGGTTCCAAAAAAGAGTAAAGTAGCCCAAATGCCCTCGAGTATGGAGCAGACAGAACTTAAAGATCCCAAATTACCCATGTCTACCAATAGCCAAATTAATATGAATAAAATACAGTCTCTAAAATGCTTGTATGCAAATGCTAGAAGTCTACAAAACAAGATGGGTATATAGCACTAAACGAGAGGTTAGATATGATTGGAATATCAGAGACATGGTGGAAGGAGGACAACCAGTGGGACACTGTGATACCTGGGTACAAACTATATCGAAATGATAGAGCTGATCCAAATTGGTGGAGGGTTGCGCTCTATGTTAGAGAGGGCATTGAGTCAGAAAGGATTAAAGTTTTGCAAGAAACAAAATTTGCTGTAGAATCTCTATGGAAATTCCATGTAAAAAGGGGAAGGCGATGGCAGTGGGGGTGTACTATCGTCCGCCTGGCCAGAATGAACAAATGGATGATGAAATGCTCAAAGAAATCAAGGAAGCTAGCAAAAGTTACAGTGCAGTAATAATAATGGGTGATTTCAATTACCCCGGCATCGACTGGGTCAGTGTCACAACAGGACATGCTAGGGAGATAAAGTTCCTAGATGAAATAAATGACTGCTTCTTGGAGCAGCTGGTTCATGAACCGACCAGAGGGGAAGCAATATTAGACCTAGTCCTTAGTGGAACACCAGATGTAGTGCAAGAGATAAGGGTGTTGGGGCCACTTGGCAATAGTGATCATAGCATGATCGCCTTTGATTTAATTAGTGGAGGAGGGATAGTAAGGAATCCACAGTACTACCCTTTAAACTTTCGAAAGGGAGACTATGATAGAATGAGGAAAACAGTTAAGAAAAAACTAAAAGGAGCAGTTGCAAAGGTTAAAGACGTACATCAAGCTTGGGTGAAAATACTATCTTGGAAGCCCAGACCAGCTGTATTCCACGCTTTAAGAAAAGTGGAAGGAAGTCCAAAAATTGCCAGCATGGTTTAAAGCTGAGGTCAGAGAGGCTGTTGTTGCCAAAAAAGCATCTTTCAAGAAATGGAAAAAGAGCCAAATGATGAAACCTGGAAACAGCACAAGCACTGGCAAGTCAAATGCAAGGCATTGATAAGGCAGGCAAAGAGAGAATTTGAGAAGAAGCTTGCTGCGGAAGCAAAAACGCGAAATAAAGACCTTTTCAAGTACATTCGTAGCAAAAAACCCGTGAGAGAGTCAGTTGGTCCATTAGATGATAAAGGGGTTAAAGGAGCACTAAGAGGCGACAGGCGATAGCGGAGAGACTGAATGAATTCTTTGCTTCGGTCTTTACTGAGGAAGATGTAGGGATGTTACCCATGACTGAAGTGGTATTTAAAGTGTGGAAGAATTGAAGGAAATATCGATACATCGGGAAGATGTCCTACAACTATTAGATAAACTGAAGAGTAGCAAATCACCTGGGCCGGATGGTATACATCCAAGGGTGTTGAAAGAACTGAAATTTGAGATTGCAGACCTGCTATCAGTAATCTGTGAACTATCATTAAAATCATCTCTAATACCTGAGGATTGGAGGATCGCCAATGTAACACCAATTTTTAAAAAGGGTTCGAGGGGTGATCCGGGAAACTACAGACCGGTGAGCCTGACATCAGTACCGGGAAAAATGGTAGAAACCATCATAAAGAATAAAATTACTCAGCATATAGATAGTCATGACCTAATGGGAGACAGCCAACATGGCTTTAGACAAGGAAGATCTTGTCTTACTAATCTGTTATGTTTTTTTGAAGGAGTGAATAAACAGGTGGACAAAGGTGAGTCGGTTGATATTGTGTATCTGGACTTTCAGAAAGCCTTTGACAAGGTCCCTCATGAGAGACTTTTGGCAAAACTAAAGAGTCATGGGATAGGAGGCAGTGTACTACTGGATCAGGAACTGGTTAAAAGATAGAAAGCAGAGGGTAGGGCTAAATGGCCAATTTTCCCAATGGAGAAAGGTGAAGAGGGGTGTACCCCAGGGATCTGTGCTGGGTCCGCTGCTTTTTGACATATTCATAAATGACCTGGAAAGTGGAATAACGAGTGAGGTTATCAAATTTGCTGATGACACAAAACTATTTAAAGTTGTTAAAACCCAGGAGGATTGTGGAAAATTGCAAGAGGATCTTGATAAATTGGAAGACTGGGCATCAAAATGGCAGATGAAATTTAATGTGGAGAAGTGCAAGGTTATGCACCTAGGGAAGAACAACCCAAACTATGGTTACACGATGCAAGGTTCCACATTAGGAACCACCACCCAAGAAAAAGATTTAGGCGTCCTTGTGGATACCATGTTAAAACCCTCGGCCCAGTGTGCAGCGGCGGCCAAGAGAGCAAATAGAATGCTAGGTATGATAAGGAAAGGAATGGAAAATAAAACAAAAGATATTATAATGCCTCTATATCGTTCCATGGTGAGACCGCACCTTGAATATTGTGTGCAATTCTGGTCGCCATATCTTAAAAAGGATATAGCTATTTTAGAAAAGGTTCAGAGAAGAGCCACCAAAATGGTAAAGGGGATGGAAGGCTACTACTATGAAGAAAGGCTAAAAAGGTTGGGGCTCTTTAACCTGGAAAAGAGACGGCTGAGGGGAGATATGATAGAAGTCTATAAATTAATGAACGGAGTGGAACGGGTAAACGTAGATCGATTGTTTACCTTATCAGAATATAGAAAGACTAGGGGACATGCAATGAAGCTACAGGGTAAACTATTTAAGACTAATAAAAGAAAATATTTTTCACTCAACGTGTAATCAAACTCTGGAATTTGTTACCGGAGATGTAGTAAAGGCTGTTAGTGTAGCTGGGTTTAAAAAAGGTTTGGACAAGTTCCTGGAGGAAAGGTCCATAAACCATTATTAAGAAGGGACCCAGGATATCAATGCTTGAACCAATACAAGCATTGTGGAACCTGTGTCCCTTGGGGAAACTGCTAGGTACGTATGACCTAGATTGGCCACTGTTGGAAACAGAATACTGGGCTTGATGGACCTTGGTCTGACCCAGTATGGCATATCTTATGTTCTTATGTTCTTATTGTAATGTTATTATTTTATTGTAGAGGTCTTATTCCCCTGAAGAAGGTCCCCTGGCCAAAACATATATTGGGAGACCTCATGTTTGGCTGATTAAAGTAGTCCTTCCATGGTGAATGGTGTCCTGATCTTTGTTTGTATTCTCATTGAAGTATTAAGCAATTGGATGCAGCTGTTACTATACTTACAAAACTCTGCCAGGAAATTTGGAAGACAACATCATGATCAACTGACTGGAAAAGATCTGTATTTATACCATTAGGGGATTATTCTGTGCTATGAATAGTGGGATGGACAGCCCGATGGGATGTCCATCCCTGCTATTCGTGCCGGATCCTGCCCCCGACTAACTTCTCTGCCAGTTGTGCGGGGAAGTTAGACAAGGCGGGGAATGGTTGGCCCAGGGGCAGAGTCTAGGCAGTGGGCGGTCACTGGCCCTGGACCTACAGGGCCAGCTACATGTGTGGGGAAGTTATTCCACCTCTGAGGTGAAATAACTTCCCTGAACATGCTTTTTTTTAAGTGCCCTAAGCTCAGATGAGGCGGGGGAGGGGGAAGCCAGGGGACATTCCCTGCAGCTCCATTTAAAAGCCCTGACTGAGTTAGTAGGGCTGTGCATGTACATGCAGACCATACTGAATCACAGTTCCAGCCTGCACATGCATGCCTGATCGCGATTATGATTCCACAGAGCTAGATGTGCCCCGCAGGATCAGAATTGTGATCCCCTCTGTGCGTCTGGTTCACACAGAGGGGATCTACGTGCAGGATGGAATCGAGCCCATACTGAAGAAAGGTGATCCGACTGACTGTGGAAGTTATCACACAATCACTCTGCTCCCACATGCCAGAAAGATTCCACTTAAAATCCTTCAACAGAGATTACATACCTGGAATGAGAACTGCCTGAAGTACAAGCAGGGTTCAGGAAAGGGCGAGGAATGAGAGACATCATTGCGAATGCGAGATGGATCCTTGAAAAACAAAAGAATATCTATGTATGTTTTATTGAGTACAGCAAGGCTTTTGACAATGTAAACCATGAGAAACTCTGGGCCACATTAAGAAGCCTGGGTTTACCAGAACACCTGATCGTTCTCTTGCACAGCCTTTACATTGATCAAGAAGCAACAGTTCAAATGGAACAAGAAGAAACAGAATGGCTTAAATTTAGCAAAGGTGTACAACGAGGCTGCATACTTTCCCCCTACCTGTTTAACTTATATGCAGAACAAATCATCAGAGAAGCAGGACTGTATGAAGACAACTGCAAAACTGTATATGATTCCCATAAGTTTGTATCAGTCTGCAATACTGTATATAGTTACCCTAACATTTTATCCAGTTAGTTGTAAGATAGTTCTTTGTACAAAAGTTTGCAAGTTCATTATAAAGTTTGCTTTTTCAGTTCAATTTAAACTGCCCTTGATTTCCGGAAGGGGCGGTATATAAGAGTATGTTAACGAAATAAAGAAATAAACTGAGGTATGAAGATTGGTGGAAGACTCAACAGCCTTTGCTAGGCTGATGATACCACCATACTGGCTGAAAGTGAAAATGATCTGAAAGATTTGCTTCTCAAGATCAAGGAATATAGTCTTAAAATGGGCCTGCACTTTAACATAAAGAAGACAAAGATTCTGACAACCGGCAAAATGTGTAAGTTCATCATTGATGGAGAAGAAGTTGAAAAAGTAGACAACTTTAACCTGCTTGGATCAATAATCAATAAAGAAACAACAAGCAGTCAAGACATCCGATAATGCATTGCTCTCGGCAGAATGCCTATAAGGACCTAGACAAGATTCTCAAGAGCAGCGATGTCTGTCTCCATACAAAGGTTAGAGTTGTCTAAGCCATGGTATTTTCAATAATGTCATATGGATGCAAACTTTGGACAGTGAAAAAGATAGACAGGAAGAAAATCAATGCCTTTGAATTATGGTGCTGGTGAAGAATACTGTGTATAGCATGGGCTGCCAGAAGAACAAACCAGTCAGTGCTAGAGGAGATCAAACCTAAGCTTTCTTTAGAAGCTCAGATGACAAGACTTCAACTTTCATACAATAGACACATCATGTGAAGAGAATGATCATTAGATAAAGACATCATGCTTGGCAAGGCTGAAGTTCAACACAAAAGAGGAAGACCAGCAATGAGATGGATTGATGCAATAGCAGCAGCTATGATGACAATGAGTTGCGTGACTAAGGACCGAATACAGTTTAGGACAATTATTCAGAGGGTCACCATGAGTCGACACCGACTCAATAGCACTTAACAATATGCTACCCAAAGCAGAGCATGGAGCAAATAATAAAACAGTTTTTTAAAAAAATTATATTCTTTCATTTATTCCAGCTTTGTTTAATCAGCAAATATTTCTATAGCACTGGTATTCTGTTTGATGATTATTATAATTTCTGTCTGTTATTCAAGCTCATTTCATACAACTTATAATATATGGGGATCGTTTTTGGAAGCCCTGTTTGTGCTTTGGCTGTCCAAAAACAAGCATGAAGATGTCCAAAGCACAGAGATGTCTCCGGAGCCATTTAAGAATCTAGGTCTGTGGATGTCTGAATGGGGATGTGGTGGAGGCTTAGCTGGGACGTTCCCAGGAAACTGGATGTCCCCAGAGTCGGTGCAACAAACTGTGCAAGCCATGCCCTTGCACAGAGCAGCAGCGCCCACAGAGTGGCAGCAGCACAGAGCTCAATATCTATGCAGCAGCCATAGAGCAAACTGTGGCGGCAGAGAACAGCAGAAATAAACAAACATCAGCATTTTAAAAAAAATACAGTTCCTTATCAGATTGCTGGAGCATGGGGCACTTCAATTCTTTGAAGCATACCTTTTCTGAAACTTTTAAAACTTGCTCCGGAGTTTTGCAGCCCTTGATTCAGCCTTCTTCTCTCTCTTCCTCCTTCTATTGCTCATTCCAGAGGATCCCCAGGCTGTTAGTTGTAAGTAAGGTATTATGTTACAGCTCTTACGCACTTGTTTACCCTCTCCTCCATTTTCAACCCATGCCCCACACTGCTTTGCATATATGTGTTTGAACTACAGGGGTGGGAGTGTATGCCCTGTACAGAGGCCTGTGCATCAAACATCTGAACTGCACAGCATTGTGCAATTCAAATGTAAGATGTTTGAACCTCATAGGCCTCCATACATATAGAACACTCCTCCCCCACAGTTCAAACAGGACTATGCAAAGCTGCACAGGTTGAAAATGCAGTAGAGAGCAAGCAAGAGCTGCAACTCAATGTCTTACCTGGAGCAGCTTCATGATACATTGGCATAGGAGCCAAGAGAGAGAGAGGGGGATAAAGAGACAGCAGTAGCTGCAAGTAAGGTGAGAAGTTGACAGCAGTGGAGGAGACAACAAAGATTTGAGGATGTTAGGGAGAGATAGGAATCAAATTGGTTTAAGGAAGGGGATGGAGAACAGAAAAAGAAAGGGACTCAGTGACTTGGAATTGGGAACAGCAGGTACTCAGAGATTGAGGAAGATCAGGTATTGTGGGAATGAGGATGACTGGTGGCTTGGAGATGTGTGGAGTATATGGGCAGAACAGGGTTATAGGGAAGCTAGAGAACAGGGACATGAAGATAAATCAAGGATTTCAGAGTTGCCAAGTTACCCAGTTGCATGAGTGAGATTTTTTGCCAATTTTGATTTTAAATTTGCATTGCAATGCTGTATGGTATTTGTAGTCCCTGATTTTACCCATTGGAATCAGTGCTGCAGGTTCCATAATGCATCGTGATGAGATTTATTTATTTAGATTTGTGTACCACCTTATCCTTCAATCAAAGTGGTCACATCACAATTGGAGGGCTACATTTAACATGAGAGTACTTAACAACATTATACAATGAATTTGTATGTCTAATTGGGATGAGTGGGTACCGAGTTGAACTCGTATGTCTAGCTGGGATGAGTGGGTATCGCATTGGCAGAGGTTATTGCATTACCGTTCGGGTGGAGACTGTTGTCTGTCTGCTCATAGGCTTCTGTAAAGCTCAGGGTTTTAAGGGCCCTGCGGAAGTCTATGATGTCATTTAATGCCCTCAGGCTCGTTGGGAGGGAGTTCCAAAGTGTGGATGCTAGTAGTGAAGGAGCTCTTCTTGAAGTTGTTTGTTTGATCTTGTGATATCCTGCAGGTGTGCCGATCATGTTGTCATTATTGGTCCTTCTTGGTCTATTGCTGATAACCCTTGTTATGATATCTTGGAGTGCATCTGCCGAGAGATGGTGAATGATTTTAAAGATGATCAGGACTGTTTTAAATTTTGCCCTGACCATTATTGGGAGGCAGTGCAGTTGCTGTAAGACGGGGTGATGTGCTCAGTTCTTGGAGTGTTTGTAATGATGCGTGCTGCAGTGTTTGCACCATTTGTAGTGGGTGTAAGGTCTGCTGAGGGGGGCCTTGATAAAACGAGTTTACGTAATCAAGCAGGGGTGTGTTGAGTGCTTGGCACACTGTGTGGAAGTGGTCCTGGAGTAGTATTGGCTTGATCTTTCTGATGGTCCTCAAACGTTGATAGGCCTTGTTTGCGGTTTTGGCGATGTGGGATTTCAGGTTCAGAGCTCTGTCCATTGTGATGCCCAGTTACTTAAACTCATAGTAGTCAAAGATGAAGTTATCTAGAATGCTGATATTTTGTGGTGGAATGAAGGTGGGGTTCCTGGTGACGAACATTGCCTAATTTTTATCATAGTTGACCGACAGGTTATTGGCTATAAGCCAGGCATTCATGTCTTCAAGGCATCTGGTTATTGTTGTGGTGTTAGGTGCTAGTAGGTTGATTGGAGCATACACCATGATGTCGTCCGCATAGAGGTGATAGTGGAGTTTGTGGCGTTTGATGTTGCAGAAATCCAGGACTGGATTAAAATCTCACTCATGCAACTGGGTAACTTGGCAGCTCTGGGTTTCTGAAGTGGGTAAGAAGGTGGTAATGGGGTTAGGGACTTGCTCAAAAATGGATAATAGGTTGAGTAAATGGTAAAAGAGGGGAGGGAAGAGAAGAAATGCAGAATGGAAAGTGCACCAAAAATGAACTTGGCAAAAGACTGAAAAAGGTCAAAATCAAGCTGATCAAAAAGCAAAATAGACAAAGATAGAAAAGAAAATCTTCTATAGTGTTTTTTAGAGAGTGTGCATTTCCTACTGTATATTTTTGTAGTTTACCTAGTATAAACAGAAGTATACTTCTATTTCTCTTTTACTAGTTTTCTAATGTTCATAGTTTGGCTTCTTAGGGCTTCCATTTTCAGAATTTGCCAGATTTTGTTTCTGCTTCTAATTTGTGGAGTTGTTGTTTGTATTAGGTGAAGGTCTGTTCATATTCTTCTCAGAGATGCCAAGTTACTCGGTTCCAGGAGTGAAATTTAATCCAATCTTGGATTTCTGACAATCTCATTCTGATGCATTATGGGACCTGCGGCACTGATACCAATGGGTAAATTCAAGGGCTACAAATACCATACTGCATTGCAATGAAAATGTAAAACTTAGGAATAGGCGGGACTGTCCTCAATTGGTTCAAGTCCTACATCACACACAGACTAATGCGAGTTCAAGTAAACCAGGAAGCATCAGAAACCTTCCCCCAAGGACAAGGAATACCCCAAGGATCGGCCCTTTCTGCTCTCCTCTTCAACCTATACCTTCAACCCATCACAAAAATATTTAAAAAACACAAAATCAGTCATTTTATCTATGCTGATGACATCATGCTCGCCCTCCCCATAACCACGAAAACCCCCACTTATAACACTCTATCCGAGTGCATGGCAGAAACCACATCCTGGATGGAAACCAACTACCTCAGCATCAATCTCAAAAAAACTGAAGCAATGTTCGTATCAAGATCACCTGTGGCTGAAGATACCTACCCAACAACAATCTCCATCAATAACACAACTATACCTGTTAAAAAAGAGGTAAAATACCTAGGCGTTATAATCGATCACACACTCACCATGCTACCACACATAAAGCAGACGGTAAAAACCATATTCTACAAACTCAAAACTATTCAACACTTAAGGCCCCTTCTTGACACGCATGACTTTAGATCAGTTGTCAGTTCACTCATAACCCCTCACTTTGACTATTGTAACAGTCTCCTAATTGGCCTCCCACAAAAGAATATCTACTTATTACAAAGAGCACAAAACATCTGTGCAAAAGTAGTCACTAAAGCCCGCCTAGCGGACCATGTAACCCCTATACTGCTAGAACTACACTGGCTCCCTATAAATAACCGAATCAAATACAAAACACTACTAACAACATTCAAACTACTAAACGATATTGCCCCCTCCCATCTATCCACACTCCTTCACGCACCAAATGATTCAAGAGCCCGCAGACTAAATGCAACCCTCTCACTGGAGTTACCAAAAACATTCACGAGGACTAAAAAATCCACCAGTGCCAGAGCCTTCACATTCACCGCTCCCACACTCTGGAATGACCTCCCAATAGACATCCGAATCATAAAGGACCTCTCTCAATTCAGGAAAGAACTCAAGACATACCTATTCTCCGAACACTTCGGAATCCCCTACCCTCCAAGCCCAGCCACACAGCGTCCACAGACACACAAACAAAAAAACCTGCAAAAACACAATTAACTGAACATACACAGCCCCCCTCAAACAGTTCTCCCAAAGACACACAAAAAAACCCACGAAAAATGGAAATAAATTCCATCACACACACGCGCACGCACACACACACACAGACACACACACTTGAATAGTGAATTCACTACACTGTATCCTAACCTTTTTGTAAATAACACCTGTAAATAGAAATGTCAGCTCGCTGCCTATTCCCTGTAAAAAGTTAGAAACTTCTGATCAAGTTATACACCTTGTAAATAGTTTTAATAATTTACTGTTCTGTTATATGTAAAAAGTTAAAAAGTTCTTGTTCAATGTACTGTTATACGAACGTATACAAAACTGTTAAATTGTTCCATGTAAACCGCCCCTGATCTCTGGAAGGGGCGGTATAGAAGAAATAGATAAATAAATAAATAAAAAATAAAACCAGAACTGGCAAAAAATCTCACTCCTGGAAATGGATAACTTGGCAACTCTGTCTTCTATGTATGGCCGAGGTAAAGGATTCTACTAACATGTGGTGTCTGTGCAGAGATCTACAGCAGCTCTTCTTGTCTAGGGTCTTGTATAATATTTTGAAATTCTGCCTGTTCACAGGTTCTGTAGCTGAATTCAGGGGTGTGTGGTTACTGTGGGGATAGGGTTTTGGACTGTAACTGTGTCTCTGCAATTTGAATACCTGCACCTATTTTTTTCTAGGGAAAGACCCAACACTGTAGCTCTTGTTAAATGCTTTACTTCCAGTGTGTGGCTTTGTTCTTAAGCCTGCCCCATGCACTGGAAGTGAAGCATTTTAATTAGAGCCACAAACTCCAGTGACCCAGGAAAGAGCTTTAAATAAAAAAACCAAAACATAATAAGGCTAGTATTTGCTCCACTGTCGTCAGTCCTGAGACAGAGATAGTAAACTTGAAGACAGAGGGAAGGGGGTGAAGTTGGACTGGACTGGGGGGAGGAATGAGAAAGGGGTGATGCTGGGCTGGGGAGAGAAAGGGAAAGGTGGAAGATGCTGGTCTGGGCTAGACTGGGAGTAGAGAAAGGGGAGTGGTGGCAGCTGCTGGGCTGATTGAACTGGGAGAGGAAGAATGGGAAGGATAATGAATGACAGGGAAAGAGCTGGAACTGATGAAGGGATGGGAGACAGAAAAGTAGATTCTGACTGGGAAGGGAGTAAGTACAAAGGGTTAAAGTGGAGTAGGTGAAAGAGAAGGGAAAAAGAGGCTGGGGAAGAAGTGAGAGGTGGAATGGGAGAGCTCGGGAGAGGATAAAAGTGAGGACATAGCATGGGAAGGAGATGAGAGGAGATAGAAATGAATAGGTGAATTTTTTTTTTTTAAAAAAGAGGGAAACAGGATCGGAGGGTGCAGTGTGAATGGATAAACAGAAAAGAGACATGGAAGAAAGAAGTGGAAGGGAAAGATCAAGGCGAAGCATACATAAGGGAGGAATAGATGAAAAGAGGAGGGTGATGAAACAACAATTGGGCAGCAGACGTAAGAGAGTTAGACAGAGAGAAGCAGAGAAAGAGACTGGGACCAACATGACTGAAAAAAATAATTCTTTGATCACAAAGGTAGAAAAGTATTTTATTTTGAATTTACTAATTGGAATATGTCATCTTTGGGAAATGTACATCTCTGATGCCTTTGTATTTTCCTCAGTACAAGAGGAAATGGATTTCTATTTATCATGCTGCATTACATTAAGAATCTGACTTCTTGGGGTTTTGAGTTAACTTTCTGCCTGCATATTTCTAATTCTCATTTGCAGTCCGTTGCTCTGTATCTAGTGATGAGCTGTCTGGATTTTCCAGATGTGACCGAGATGCAGTATTCTGCTAGTGTTAACTTTCCTCAATTCTGCTTGTTCTGTTTACCTCAATAGGAGGAGTATTACTGTTCTAGGGTCCAGTATGTGTAGTGCTGCCTTTTCATAAGTAGGATTTGCGCTATGTGAGTCCCGCTGTGCTGTTATAGGATGGCAGGTTTGCTATAGGCTCTGAAGGAGCAGACGTTTGGTAGAACTTCATATTCTACATGGCAGCTGGCACAAAAGGGAAGTCATGTAACCATCTCATAACCCCACTGCATGGGTAAACAGTGTTCGAACACTTAAAAGGTTATTGAACAAAAGAGGAGAGAAGCTTGTGACGGGTTCCATTGGCATCCTTCGGGGGGAAGGGGGGAACACAGTAATCATTTGCACAGGGCAGCAAAAAAGGTAACACTGGTCTTGGATGTCCCTGCCTGATCACACAAATTTTCTGGATGTCCCGCGTCATGTCTATGTTTAGACCTGCTCAAGGCATGAACAGCCATTTGAAAAGTGTTCATTTTGACTGAAAACCATCCAGAAGGTGTAGAGAAAGCACTCCCTCATCCCCAGTACTCAGCACCATTTCAATGACAGCAGCAGTGGATTTTGAACACCAACTTTCCCATTCTTAGCCCACTACCCTAACCATTAGGCTATTCCTAGACATCCAGGTTCTGAACTACTGTTCCGGAAATGTCTATTTAGCCACCCCCGGAGACGTCCATATCAGGCATGTTCACCTTTGTGAAATCATGTCTGGACTTGGACGTGCCTGCATTTTTCCCAGACATTCTGGCTTAGATGTTGCAGATTGCACTTGGATGTCATTTATATAATTTCCCAGGCTGTAGTTTACTAGTCACACACATGGATGACTTCATCCTGACTGTACAAACCTGAACATGACTCCCAGAACCTTTCAGAAAAATCCCTGCATGCGCAGCAGCTCCTGAACACTCAGACATACTGAGTTCCTTATGGGGCCACTGATAGATCTTTACAAAAATGGCAGTTTGTACAAAATACTGAAAAATGGAAAGACTCCTCTAACGGAATTTGTGGCTGCACCCAGGGGCAGCTCATGGCAATCTGCTGCCTGAGGCGAACTATGAGATGGCACCCCCCCCCCCCAACCTTAGAGGGGGCAGGGCTTTTCCAGAAATCCAATCAGAGACTGAACCAAACCAAAAAGCCGATTAGATTATATGGAGGAAATGCAAGATGTTTGCACACAGGGCCGTATTGAGCTGCAATCACACCCAGTGCAACTTGCAACTCAGGTGCATGCCCCCCCTCTCCCCCCATACCTCCGGCCAGCGCTGCCTGCCCTTTCCCTACTGCTGCCGCCCTCTGTTTTTTTCATGGTGACGCCGGCAGCAGGGAAAGAGCAGGCAGCACTGGATGTAGGTATGGGGAGAAGGAAGGGGGCATGCACCCAATCTGAAAGGCACCGGCACTTTAAGCAGATCTGTCCCTCCCTACTCTGGCACTACGTCAGAGGAGGGAGGGACCAGACCTATTTAAAGTGTTGCAAAAAGGCTTGGGGGCACATTTTGGCTGCCTGCTATTGTCCTGCCAGCGGCGGCAGGGCAACAGCAGACAGCCGAAATGTGCCCCTCAAGCCTTTCCGCCCTGTGCAGCTGCACCACTTGCACAGGTCTAGGTACGGTCCCATTTGCACATCAAGGAACTAAAAGACAGCAAGAACCAACAGCACAGTTTATAAAACTAAATTATAACTCTTTTTTATTTTGTTGTTATAAACTGCGTTATGGTTCTTGCTTTTTCTTTTTCAACATATATTTTGCATCCACAATAGGTGCAGAGCAGAACCAGGACATTCACCCACAGAACTCAGTCTTTAAAAAAAATATCTGATTCTGATCATGTCACTAACAGCAACAACAATCACTATTCTCCAATACCAAGCATATTGTGAACTAATACAAAACCCTACAACAAAGAGCAAATCTACCATACCATATCAGCACAAACTTCCAAAACTCACATAAGGAGCCCATCCAAAAAAAGCATCACTGAAAGTACTACAGTGGGCCCTGGAAAATCCATACACCTATTTGAAAAGCTGAACATGTCAAATTACTACAGTACAGTATAGATCTTTATGTATAAACTCCATGTTAACAGAACACTTGACCTCAGTCACACACTCACAACATTGACCCTCACCAAGTACAGAATAAGTAACCACAATCTAAAATAAAATAAAAATGTGTAGACAAAATTTAAATTGAAACCCCAAGAAGCCAGAGTCCACATGCGGTGCAACATCAGATAAATAAGAGATGCAGTTCCCCAATACTGTGTAAAATATAAAAATAGCACAAAGTCCAATCACTAAAATTAAATAAAATTATTTTTTCTACCTTTGTTGTCTGACCATTTTATTCTCTGATCATGCTGGTCCCGATCTGAGACTTCTGCTTTCCTTTCTTCTCTTAGCTCTCTTTCTGTGGTCTGTGGTCCATGATCCATCTGCCATTTCTTATCTCTTATTTTGTTTTCTTCACTTCCTTCCATCAGCCCATTTCCAGTTCCAGTAACCCTCCCCAGTATCAGCCCCCTTTCCAGTCCTCCCCTCCCAGTACCTTCCAATGTTAACCGCCTTGCATTCCCATGACTGCCACTGGTGTCCATTCCCTTCCAGTCCCCCTCCTTTCCCACTGTCCAGCCCCTTCTAGTCCAAATACCTTCCCAGATATCAGCTCACGTCCACTCTCGGTGCCACCCCCCAGTCAGCTCACTTCCAGTCACCCTACCCTATGTCCAACCCCCTTCCAGTGCCATTTGCATGTCAGCTCTCTTCCAGCCTCCTCCCCATTACCCAACCACCCACCACTCCCATCCCCAAGTGTCAACTCCCTTCCAGTCCCCCTTCAGTACATCCCAGGTGTCAGCTCCTTTCCAGCCCCCTCCTTCCCCCGTGTCAGCTCCCTTCCTGCCCCCTCCTTCCCCTGGCAGACCCTCTCATTATCTGCTCCCTTCCAGTCCTATTCTACCATCCTCCCGCATCAGCCCATTTGTAGCCCTAGCCCCTAGTTTTCTTCCAGGGCCAGCAGCACTCTCCTCCCCTCCCCCATTATCCCATTTCCAGTCCTATCCCCCTTATCAGCCCACTCTAGTCCTAGCCCTCCAATCAGCCCATTACCAGTCCTAGCTTATTTCCGGTGCTAGCCCCCCATCTGCCTATTACCAGTCCTAACCCCCCACCCAATAAGTCCATTCCAGTCCTAGCCCCTGTCCCAATCAGTCCATTTCCAGTTCTAACCCCCCCATCAGCCCATTTCCAGTCCTAGAAACCCCGATAGCCCATTACCAGTCCTAGCCCCACCTCCTGATCAGCCAATTTCCAGTCCTAATCCCCCCATTAGCCCATTTCCAGTCCTAGCCCCCCCCAGCCCATTACCAGTCCTAATTCTCCCATCAGTCCACTTCCAGTCCTAACACCCCCCAACAGCCCATTTCCAGTCCTAGCCCTCCCTAGCCCATTACCAGTCATAACCCCCCCAACAGACCATTTCCAGTCCTAGCCCCCAACCCCCCCACGGGAAATTCAAATAAAAAAAACTGGCTCCTGAAGCTGCTGCCGCCGTGGCAGTGGCAGCGGCAGAAGGAAGTGCCCCGCAGCTGCCCCGGCAGAGCCCTCCTCTCTCCCTCAGCGCTGCCGGCTTTACAGAGCCATGAAGGTAGAGTTTCCTTTTCTCGCGTCTTTGTTCCCATCAGTGCCAGCGGTCTTAGCAGAGCTGCGAGAAAGGGAAACTCTCCCTTCGTGCCTCTGTAAAGCCGGCGCTGAAGGGAGAGAGGAGGGCTCTGCCGGGGCGGCCGCGGGGCACTTTCTTCTGCCACGGCTCTTCCAATCAGGTTTTTTTTTTTGAAGGCTGAGTGAGGCAGGCTTTTTGGGGGCAATTTTTGCCACTCCCAAAAAGTTGCCACCTGAGGCCACCGCCTCACTCGGCCTAATGATAGAACCGCCCCTGGCTGCACCCATTGAATTCAATTCTAAGTTGTGCCCTTTCAAGCACTCACTCTAAGGGTGACTCTAATGAACAGTTCCTTCAGCTACAGACACAGCGTCAGAACTTTTGCTGTCTTAACAGTATGAGTTACAAGATGCTTATTGCCTGAAGTTGGCATCTTTTTTGAGATCCAGACATTATTGCACTGGTCTTGCTAAGCACAATAAATGGTAACATACAGACAGATATTCAAAACGTCAGCGAGTGAATCAATTTATCTGGATAACTATAGCTGGATATTCATTGGAACTTATCTGGATATGTTTTCTGCTGAATGCCCAGTTAACGTTATATGGATAACTTTAGATAAGATTAGGTCAGTTATTTGTGTAAACCAACTTGTCTGCACATATTTAGCTGGATAGGGCTTAATTTGGTGCTATCCAGCTAAATAGTTCAGCCTGCCTCACTATGCCTTCAGCTCCACCCCCATTTTGCAAAGGTAACTTCATCCTACAAAATCTTTGTGCACCCATATGAAAAAGGGGAGATATTTAAAGGGCTAGATTTATGTGCAATTTTACCTGTTTAAATCTAGTACAGTAGTAGAGAAGGACATGAAAAGATCAGATGGCCCATACATTCTGCTCAAGTATTCTTGCCTGAACTGCAAGGATATTGTATATATACTGTATGCCAGGCTGCTTTTTTGTTTATATTTAGCTCATGCCTATCCAGAGCAGTCCAAGGCGAGTTCTGTCCAGGTATTGGAGGCATTTCCCTCCCCCTAGAGGGCTTACAGTGTAAGTTTGTACTTGAGGCACTGGAGCATTAAGTGACTTTTCCAAGGCCACGAGGAGTGTTAGTGAGATTCAAACTCCTCCCCTGCTTATAAGATATCATTGCTTATCCAGTAGACTTTCCATCATCTTCCTTCTTGGTACTCTGCCAGCTTGAATAGACAGGCACACAAGATCACCTATTTAGTTCCTACCCAACATCCTTCACTTCTATATCTAGAAAGTTTTGCAATAATCTAAGGGCCGAATATTCAAAGGTGCATATCTGTATAACAGGAGCAGCTGTCCCAATAAGTGTCCTATCTGTAGATTTTCAGCGGCACTATATGGATAATGCCATTGAAATTCATTACAAACTGCTGCGACACTATCTGGATAATGCTGGAGTGAAGCAAGAGTGGAGTGTGGGCATTCCACCTAGCTATCTGGATAATGGCAATATTCAGTCCCATCCGGATAAATCTAGGTAAGACTGTCCTAAATTTATCTAGGTAGTTATCCAGATAGTGGACTGAATAGCACCGGTATCTGGATAACTACATCGCTGATCACTCTAAGGGGGATGTTTACTAAATTGCGGTAATGTTACATAATGCGCGTTAATGTAACTTAACGATAGTAAAGTTCCGCGGCGCGGTAAAACACCGCAGAAGGTGGAGAGAGGGCGGAGAGAAGGGGTCAATGGGCGGAGAGTGGCTCCCTTCACACTAACGCGCTGATCTGAAGAGCTGAATCCTAAAGCGATTGAAAACCTGCCTTTAGATGCACATTTGCAGGGGAGAGAAACCATTTCAGTGTCAGCAATGTACAGCATAGGCAGGGAAAGCCACAAAAAGTGATAAGTGTGATACATGTGCACAGAACAAAAGGGCACATAAACATTGAAAATGACCTCAACAAACTGGAAAAAAAACATAACCAAGCTGGACAATAGTGATATTAATGGGAAACATCAACCCCACCCCACCTGAGAAAGCTCCACATAAAAGATATTACTCGTGGAAGGGTCTATGCTCCGTCCCCATACAAGGTGCATGAGCCCACAGTGAAATAGCGCTGATCAGGGTTTTCCCCTCCATCGGACAGGTTTCCTATGGCGTGCACATGTTCCGCAACATCAGGGCGGGCATGTCGGAACGGCAACTGGACAGATGCCGGAAAAGGGGATACGGAGGGCCGCAGGCGGCACATGCTGTGATGCAGCTGGGTCACAGTGCAGACTAGGGTGATGCCTAGGTGGCCCATACGAATGTTGAAACAGCATAGCAGCCAGACAGCAACTGCTGAAGGCCCAACATGGGCACGAGTGTGTTTCCCACAGTGTCACAGGGGACAATACCCAGCAGCTACCCCCAAGGGCATGGAAAATTGGCAGGTGGGGCTGGGGGGAGGCGTGGACACCTATGCAGGCACCCCTACCCCAGAACCAGCACCATAGGCAGCCGCCTACCCACACACTAGATGGCCTGAGACTGCGCTCCACCAGCACCACCAGCAGAAGGGCATGTCAACATGGTGGCAGAGGGATACTGGTGGTGGAGGGGGCAGTGGCAACTGCCCAGAGCAGACCGTGGCCTAGCCCTGTGTAGGTGGGTGCTGTGCACTGCAACAGACAGGCCCTGTCTGACGAACAGTCATGGTATCACCAGGGAATGCACTGACTCTGTGACAACATGGTGGTGGAGTGCACAAAACCAGTGTATTCAGAAGCAGAAAGTCACAGATTCAAGTCCTAGCTGTGGTCCCTGCCAACCCAGTCCCCATATTTTACCCACTACAACAACGTGCTAATACAGACAGAACCTTTATTGCAGATGACGTAAACATGCCCAAAACACCTACATTTTACCCTACTGAGCACAGACACCATAAACATGTGCATTACCTAGAGCAGAGACTCCCAAATGCAGTCCTGGAGGGCCAAACACCATTCCGGTTCCATCCTGCCTCTAATAAAGATGCCTGTGCTGCATTTCTATGCGCCACCCCCATGGTATGCAGATGTATCTCCTGCATATTCATGAGGGACAGCATGAAAACCCGAACAGTGTTTGGCACAGCAGGACTGGAGTTGGGAACCTCTGCCGTAAAGCAGCAGCCAACAGGGGCAGACACACCCGCACCCACATGCTCCATTACCCAATGCCTCCTGGAGAGGCAGGATGTTGGGCCCTGCGTGCATCTCCCAATACTAGCACTTGCATACCTTAGCAATGCCACCCTAAACCTGGGAATACGGTACACAGCTATCAAAAGGTTGCTATGATCACTGGCAGATAGCAGTTCCTAAGTTAAGCTCAATTCGCTGATTGAGCTGCATCATAGCAACCTTTCTGATGTCTGTGGAGTGTGCTTCAGGTCTGGTGTCTGACAGTGTTTACCACCCTGGGGAGTGACCCCAACAGTATTGCTTACCATAGCCATGCCTGCACTGTGCCCAGGACTGGTGCGGTGGCCAGGGCTGCCAAAAACCTCTATAGTTGCACAATGCTGGCATAGGTGTGGGGAGTGTGTGTCTGTCTATCCAGTGTGTGGTGGCTGCAAACACCCTCCACAGCCCACACTGCTAGCACTGTTGCCAGTATTGGCCTGCCAATGTGCATAATGAGGAGCAAGGCTGGGCGCCCCACCTCACCCTCAAGGTGAGCACAGTACCCGCACAATGTGACTGTCTGTGGCTACTCTGTGCCAGTACCACACACGGTCTGTTCCTCCTACCAGGCCGAGGTGCTATGGGGATGCATACCCCATCTTGTGCCCATCTGTCGACTGCTAATTTGCATGTGCAGTGCATCATGGGTATGGGTGGGTTAACTCTATCCTCTTAACTACAGCAGACAGTTTGTGTGGTGACGTGCAGTCCTTCTGCAGCCAGCCAGGGCTTTGTTTACAGCTGTAGCCGACTGGTTACGTCACTGTCTGTAAAGCCAGAGGTCATGGGTTCAAACCCATGGTGGGGTTATTTGATAGGGCTGTCTGAGGCATTGTCTATTTTTAATGTACATTAGTGCTGCCAGCAAAAAACACCCTCAGAGTACTGTAACCTTAAGGTACCTTATAGGGCACCCTATAAGGCGCCCTATCAAACACCTTACAAGGTGTCCTATAGGGGACATTATAGGGTGCCTTGGCAGACAGTACACTTTATAATGTGCCCTATGGAGTGCGTTATGGGGTGCCTTATGCGGCACCGTAGGTTACGCCACCGTGAGGGTGTGTTTGCTGGCAGCACTAATTAAAATACAGGTCAAATGCCTCAACAATCACTACTTAAATGTAAAGGGTGATGCCTCAGCCAGCCTTATACATTAGGCCCACTGGGGAATCAAACCCATGACCCCTCTACCATCAGTCAGTGTAGTAACCATTGTGCTACAGCTCTGTTGCTGTGCTTATATGCCTGCGCGCCTTCTTAGGATTAACACGCGGTAACGTGCCATGTAGCGCTCATTAATTTATGGCGCCTTGTAACGCGCGTTATCAGTAATGATGTACCACCCATGTCCTTATTTGGGATTTCTGGTTCTACCGCGGATCCTAACGCGAATCACATTACCGCAGTTTAGTAAACATACCCCTAAATGTATATTCAGCATGCTCACAACCTGGATCGTGGTGCTAAATATATGTATTGCATTTATCCGCAGCGGCTAGTATTTTAAAAGAAATGCCAACCATGGTTGTTATATATCGACCAGTAAGTGGGCAATTTTCAACAGCTCTAATTGTGTGCAAAATACAGGAGCTTGTTAGTCAACATACATTGCACCATTTCTCAAAGGGACACAACTTTTCAAGAGTCTGTGCACTTTATACCTAATTTTATGTGACTGGATGAACAGGGAAAAATAGTGAAACATAGAAGAAACAAGATAAAAGACCATAAGAAAACCATGACTGGGCTGTAACTATACCTGGCTATACTTTATTCAGAAAGGACAAGGTAGGAAGAAGGGGAGGAGGAGTGGCACTATAGGTAAAAAATACTATTAAAGCTTTGGAATTACAGAGCTTAAAAAGGAGAGAGGAGGCATTGTGGGTTAAACTAGAAAGAGGGAGAGAGAAATCTATTTGCATTGGCGTGACATACAGACCTCCCTCACAAAAGGAAGAGGTGGACAGAGAGTTAATTGAAGACATATGCAGCACTGCTAGGAAAGGGGACGTGCTACTGATAGAGGATTTCAATATGCCAGATGTTGATTGGCACATTCCTGCTGAAGTATCATCCAGAAGTAAAGAGATCCTGGATTCTCTACAGGGAGAACTATTCAGGCAATTGGTAACAGACCCCACACGTGAAGGGGCCATACTGGACTTGGTGCTTACCAATGGTGAAAGTGTTTCTGATGTTATAGTAGAAGATCATTTTGCATCCAGTGATCACCAGATGGTGTGGTTCAGTATTAGGACTAGGGCTGTTAGAATCCATTCAAAGGTGAGGGTCTTAGACTTTAGGAAGACTAACTTTGCCAAGATGGGCCAATACCTCAGGGAGTCGTTAGGATGGGAACAGCTGGGGGATGTAGAAAAACAGTGGGCAAAATTGAAAGGAGATATTAAAAGGGCAACCAACCTTTTTGTTAAAATGGTAAATAAAGGTAAAAGGAAAAGGAGACCGCTATGGCTTTCGAAAGAGGTAGCTGAAAAAGTGAAGAAAAAGAGGGAGGCCTTCATGTACTACAAGAGATCACAGAGAGAGGAAGACAGGAATCTATATTTGGAAAAACTTAGAGAAGCTAGCAAAGTAGTCAGGAAAGCAAAGATTCAAAAAGAGGAGGAAATAGCCAATGCAATAAAATGGGGGGGGGGGGGGGGGGATAAGACATTTTTCAGATATGTTAGTGAGAAATGGAAGGGGAAAAATGGTATTGTCAAATTCAAGGGTGAAGGGGAGGAATATGTAGAAGCTGATGAGGATAAAGCGGAATTGCTTAACAAATATTTCTGTTCTGTGTTCACAGATGAAGAACCAGGAGTAGGGCTTCAGAAAACACCCACAAACAGGAACAGAAGCGAGGGATATCTTGAACAATTTTCAGAAGACTGTGTTTGTGAGAAACTAGCTCAACTTAACGTAGACAAAGCGATGGGACCGGATGGGATACATTCTAGAATACTGAGGGAACTTGGGGACATTCTAGCAGCTCCACTGACTTACCTTTTCAATGCCTCGTTGGAGTCGGGAGTGGTGCCAAAGGACTGGAGAGAGGCTCATGTGGTGCCTTTACACAAAAGCGGAAGTAAGGATGTGGTTGAAAACTACAGGCCGGTTAGTTTAACTTCGGTGGTGAGTAAATTATGGAAACGCTGCTGAAAGAGAAAATAGTGAGGTTTCTGGAGTCCAGCGGATTACAGGATCTGAGGCAGCATGAATTCATCAGAGGCAGGTCTTGTCAGACAAATCTGATTGATTTCTTTGACTGGGTGACCAGGGAGTTGGACCGAGGGAGAGCCCTAGATGTGGTGTATTCAGATTTCAGTAAAGCCTTTGACACTGTTCCTCACAGGCAATTTATAAACAAACTGAGCACCCTAGGGATGGACCCTAAAGTTACTGCTTGGGTTAGAAATTGGTTGGGTGGGAGGTGAAAAAGAGTATAGGTAAATGGGGCTCACTCTGAGGAGAAGGATGTTACCAGTGGTGTGCCCCAGGGATCTGTCCTTAGTCCGATTCTTTTTAACATCTTTGTTAATGATATAGCGGAAGGACTGTTGGATAAGGTTTGCCTTTTTTTGCTGATGATACCAAAATCTGCAATAGAGTAGACACCAAGGAAGGTGTAGATAACATGAGGAGGGATCTAGCTAAGCTTTAAGAATGGTCTAGAATCTGGCAGCTGAGATTTAATGTTAAAAAATGTAAGGTCATGCATTTGGGCTGCCACATTCCATTGGAGCAATATAGTATAGGGGTGAAGTACTTTTGTCCACTAAAGAAGAGTGTGACCTGGGTGTGGTTGTGTCTGATGATCTTAAAGTAGCTAAACAGGTAGAAAAGGCGATGGCAAAAGCTAGAAGGTGCATATGGAGAGGACTTGCTAGCAGAAAAAAGGAGGTGATAGTGCCTCTGTATAAGTCTTTGGTGCGACCTCATTTGGAGTATAGTGTGCAATTCTGGAGACCGCACCTTCAAAAGGATGTGAACAGGATGGAGTCGGTGCAGAGGGTGGCTATTAAAATAGTTAGTGGTCTTCATTATAAAGCATATGAGGACAGACTTAAGGATCTTAAAATGTACACCTTAGAGGAAAGGCGGGATAGAGATGATATGATTGAGATGTTTAAATACCTCTGTGGCATAAATGTTCAGGGGGAGAGCCTCTTTCAATTGAAAGCAAGTTCTGCTACGAGGGAACATGGGATGAGGGTGAAGGGGGATAGATTCAGGAGTGATTTGCGGAAATATTTCTTTACGGAAAGAGTGGTAGATCCGTGGAATAGTCTCCCAGTGCAGGTGGTAGAGATGAGGACAGTAACTGAATTCAAAAATCATGGGACGAACACAGAGGATTTCTAAAGGAAAAAAGGGGATTGTTGTAGTTGTTGATATGGAAGGACAGACTAGATAGGCCATGTGATCTTTTTCTGTCGACATATATCTATGTTTCTATCCAGTCTGCCCTTCCATACCAACTACTATAGTCTCTTTTTTTTAACTTTAGAGATCTTCTGTGTTTGTCCCATGCTTTCTTGAATTCAGATAGACAGGGAGTGTATCACTTCAGACTATTCCACGCATCTACCACTTTCTCTAAAGAAATAGTTCCATATATTACGTCTGAGTCTGTCCCCTTTTATGTTCATCCTATGTCCCCTCATTGCAGAACTTTCTTTCAACTAAACGACGCTATCCTCCTGTACATTTATGTCATAGAGGTATGTAAATTAAATGTCTCTATCATATTTCCCCTCACTTGCCTTTCTTTAAAAAGAATACATATTGAGAGCTTTAAGTCTCTTCCCATATGCCTTATAAGAACATAAGATATGCCATACTGGGTCAGACCAAGGTCCATCAAGCCCAGTATCCTGTTTCCAACAGTGGCCAATCTAGGTCATACGTACCTAGCAGTTTCCCCTAAAGACACAGGTTCCACAATGCTTGTACTGGGTCAAGCATTGATATCCTGGGTCCCTTCTTAATAATGGTTTATGGACATTTCCTCCTTTTTTAAACCCAGCTACACTAACAGCCTTTACTACATCCTCCGGTAACAAATTCCAGAGTTTGATTACACGTTGAGTGAAAAAATATTTTCTTTTATTAGTCTTAAATAGTTTACCCTGTAGCTTCATTGCATGTCCCCTAGTCTTTCTATATTCTGATAACGTAAACAATCAATCTACTTTTACCCGTTCCACTCCGTTCATTAATTTATAGACTTCTATCATATCTCCTCTCAGCCGTCTCTTTTCCAGGTTAAAGAGCCCTAACCTTTTTAGCCTTTCTTCATAGGAGTATCCTTCCATCCCCTTTGCCATTGTGGTGGCTCTTCTCTGAACCTTTTCTAATAATGCTATATCCTTTTTAAGATATGATGACCAGAATTGCACACAATATTCAAGGTGCGGTCTCACCATGGAACGATATAGAGGCATTATAATATCTTTTGTTTAATTTTCCATTCCTTTCCTTATAATACCTAACATTCTATTTGCTCTCTTGGCTGCCGCTGCACACTGGGCCGAGGGTTTTAACATGTTATCCACAATGACGCCTAAATCTTTTTCCTGGGTGTTTGTTCCTAATGTGGAACCTTGCATCGTGTAACCATAGTTTGGGTTGTTCTTCCCTAGGTGCATAACTTTGCAATTGTCCACATTAAATTTCATCTGCCATTTGGATGCCCAGTCTTCCAATTTATCAAGATCCTCTTGCAATTTTCCACAATCCTCTTGGGTTTTAACAACTTTAAATAGTTTTGTGTCATCTGCAAATTTGATAACCTCACTCATTATTCCACTTTCCAGGTCATTTATAAATTTGTCAAAAAGTAGTGGACTCAGCACAGATCCCTGTGGTACACCACTATTCACCTTTCTCCATTGGGAAAATTGGCCATTTAGCCCTACCCTCTGCTTTCTATCTTTTAACCAGTTCCTGATCCACAATAGTACACTGCCTCCTATCCCATGACTCTTTAGTTTTGCCAAAAGTCTCTGATGAGGGACCTTGTCAAAGGCTTTCTGAAAGTCTAGATACACTATATCAACCGACTCACCTTTGTCCACCTGTTTATTCACACCTTCAAAAAAAATTAACAGATTAGTAAGACAAGATCTTCCTTGTCTAAAGCCATGTTGGCTGTCTCCCATTAGGCCATGGCTATCTACATACTGAGTAATTTTATTCTTTATGATGTTTTCTACCATTTTTCCCGGTACTGATGTCAGGCTCACCGGTCTGTAGTTTCCCTGATCACCCCTGGAACCCTTTTTAAAAATTGGTGTTACATTGGCGATCCTCCAATCTTCAGGTATTAGAGATGATTTTAATAATAGTTCACAGATTACTAATAGCAGGTCTGCAATCTCATATTTCAGTTCTTTTAACACCCTTGGATTTATGCCATTCAGCCCAGGTGATTTGCTACTCTTCAGTTTATCTAATAGTTGTAATACATCTTCCCGATATATCGATATTTCCTTAAATTCTTCTGCACCTTTAAATGCCACTTCAGTCATGGGTAACATCCCTACATCTTCCTCAGTAAAGACCAAAGCAAAGAATTCATTCAGTCTCTCCGCTATCGCCTTGTCACCTCTTAGTTCCCTTTTAACCCCTCTATCATCTAATGGACCAACTGACTCTCTCACAGGGTTTTTGCTACGAATGTACTTGAAAAAGTCTTTATTTCGCGTTTTTGATTCCGCAGCAAGCTTCTTCTCAAATTCTCACTTTGCCTGCCTTATCAATGCCTTGCATTTGACTTGCCAGTGCTTGTGCTGTTTCCAGGTTTCGTCGTTTGGCTCTTTTTACAATTTCCTGAAAGATGCTTTTTTGGCAACAACAGCCTCTCTGACCTCACCTTTAAACCATGCTGGCAGTTTTTTGGACTTCCTTCCACTTTTCTTAAAGCATGGAATACAGCTGGTCAGGGCTTCCAAGATAGTATTTTTCAACAACACCCAAGCTTGATGTAAGTCTTTAACCTTTGCAACTGCTCCTTTTAGCTTTTTCTAAACTATTTTCCTCATTTTATCATAGTCTCCCTTTCGAAAGTTAGAAGGTAGTACTGTGGATTTCCTTACTATCCCTCCTCCACTAATTAAATCAAATGCGATCATGCTATGATCACTATTGCCAAGTAGCCCCAACACCCTTATCTCTTGCACTAGATCTGGTGTTCCACTAAGGACTAGGTCTAATATGGCTTCCCCTCTGGTTGGTTCATGAACTAGCTGCTCCAAGAAGCAGTCATTTATTTCATCTAGGAACTTTATCTCCCTAGCATGTCGTGCCGTGACACTGACCCAGTCAATAGCGGGGTAATTGAAATCACCCATTATTATTACTGTGCTGTAACTTTTGTTAGCTTCCTTGATTTCTTTGAGCATTTCATCATCCATTTGTTCATTCTGGTCTGGCGGTCGATATCACACCCCCACTGCCATCGCCTTCCCCTTCCCATTTTTAAATGGAATTTCAATCCATAGAGATTCTACTGTGAATTTTGTTTCCTGCAAAACTGTAATCCTTTCTGACTCAATGCCTTCTCTAACATAGAGCATAACCCCTCCACCAATTTGATCAGCTCTATCATTACGATATATCACAGTGTCCCACTGGTTGTCCTCCTTCCACCATGTCTCTGATATTTCTGATATTCATGTCTCTACAGCAGGCTGAGAAGGTCAGCAACCGCCAACACTCTCATTATTCCCCGCGAATCCATAAAATGTAATCAACTAACCAGGAATAGGTCCTTTGCATTTTACGCCCCGAGAATCTGGAACAGCCTCCCCACACACCTCCGAGCAATTAGAGATCTTCCTCAATTCGTAAAAGCTCTAAAGCATCATCTATTCCTCCTCCATTTTTCTCACCTTAATAACCCCCCACCACACTAATATTCCTTCACCCAAATCTTTTCTCCCCCACAACATGATCCATAACTAAGAATATACGTGACCACCACATCAGGTACATGTCACAGTCCCTGCATTCTTTTACATGATTCACGATTAATTTCTAACTTGTAAATCTGTAAATAGTTCACAATTAACTCTGTAACCGGGTAGCCGGACCCGGCGCACCCTCTCTCCTTGCCCCCACCCTTCTTTGATCACCCCACCTCATACCCCGATCTGCCCCCGAATAACGACACATACCACCATGAGTGGATAAGAACAGGTCGCAGCTTTATTTAAACAACTCATTAACCATAAACAGATATTTATTCAACACCCCCCCCAGCAGATTGATGGCCGCCAGCCATGCAACTAGCAAGGCAGCCACGCCTCCGCTCAAGCCGTGGTACCCACCAACAGCCAAATTCTGCCCCCCCTATCAGACTTTGCCATGTTACTAGCAAAAGTCTTCCAGGGGTTGTCCGGGTCGAGGGCACCCCGCCCCCTCCCCCAGTGGCCATGGCTCCGGACCCCGGACCTCCGGGATCCCGCCACCGGCACAGGGATAATTTACCTGTGCCGCCCCCCCATAACCCCAAGCTGCGACCAGCGTGACCTGTCCTGTACCACCTTCTCCAGTGCCTCCTGCCAATCGTTCAGGAGCAGATCCGTTCCCACTGGAGATAAGTGCACCCCGTCATCCCTGTACAACCCAGAGCAGGTCACCTCCACCCACTGATGCTGAACCTGCAATCCCCCTGCTCACAGACCCATCTCCCGATTTGCCTGTTGATCTTGGTCAACCCACGAGACCAGCGCCGCTGGCCCCAGCACGCCGGCCTCGGGATAATGTCTGACCATACTAACAATACCCCAGGGAACAGACGAAACAGTACAGAAAAGTCTCTCTTGGCAGCCCTAATCAGCTGCTTACAAGTCCAATTCGCCAAATCATTGCCCCCCAAATGCACCAGCAAAATCGCCGGCTGGCCCCTGATGCGCCCATGGTGACGAAGCAAAGGCAGCAGCTGCGTCCCCGCAGCCCCCGCTCTCCCAGCCATGACACCGCCACCGTCACAGGGTCAAAAGCAAGGTTCGCTCTGCAAGGTCGGTGCGCCGCCCGCTGGCCAGCCCAATGGACGAATGAGTGCCCCAGCATCCAACAGCCCTGCCAACCTATACCCCCATCTGTAAGAAAAAGAACACCGCATTAGTGCACCCCCCAGCCCCCCCAGCCCGAAGAGTCACAACCGAACATAGCCCTCGAAAGCCTTTGAGCGCCATCTACCTATACTCCGTATCATCTCTCCCGGCAATCCCACCGCCGCTGCTCCAATCCGAAACGAGTGCGAGGAAAAAAGACGAGGATCCTCCCCAAGTTGCCACAAAACCAAGCGCAATACCGCCGTGACTTGGAAACGCGTAAGCGGGGAGGTATCCCCATGGACAAATAAACCGCTTGCGCCATCGGGGCGAATGGCCAAGAACTCCTGTATTGCTGCAAACGGGCACGTAATTCCCCCCGTCGCCCTAAGCACCACCCACAACCCTTTACCCTTCGGGTCCGTTTTGAACTTAGCCAGCAAAATTCGCAGACGCCCGTGGTCCATCCACACATGCTGCTGACGCAAACTAAGCCCACTATCCGCTCTTCCCGACTCCTCCGCCAACTCACTGACCCGGAAAGCCCCGAAAAGTGCCAAACCGAACACCGCCCGAAACAACACACACTCGTAGGGGGCACTCGCTACCCGCTCTAACTCCTGACACACCCTCACTAGCCACTCATGCGTTAGAGGGCGACGGCTATCCCGTGGGGCAGGCTGTGACCGCGCCCAGTCTTGGAGCAACCGTCGAGCCAACCTACCTCGGTCTCCGAAATCCCACCCGACCGCCTTGGCAAAGAAACCAAAGCCCGCCAGATGACTGCGCACCGCCGACCGCGTGAGCCCGTGCTCTTTCGCCCACACTATGTACCGCCCGAGCAACGCGTCCGGTACCCCCCCCGTAACCATCCCCTCTCATGCAAAAAGTGCTGCACCCGTGCGCAACCCGGCTGATACGCATCCCAGGTGGTAGCAGCTACTGAGCTCTTCAATAGGTGCCTCATCGTTGCAGGCCAGCGCTCCACAAGCTCAAGGGGACCCCACGCCCCACCTCGTCCGCCTCCGGTGCCAACTTCCGAAAACGCTCCATCTGTGAACGGGAAAGAGCATCAGCAATTTCATTAACCTGCCCGGGAATATGCCTCGCTTTCAAGTCGATGTTCAAACGCATACATGTCAGTACCACCCGCCTCATCAGCGACGCCACCCGAGTACATCGTGGCGAATAACGATTGACTACATGGACCACCGCCTCGTTATCACACCACCACAGAACCCTGCGGTTAACCAGCCTCTCCGGCCACAACTCCAACACGACCAAGATTGGGAAGAGCTCCAAGAAAATGATGTTACTCAGCAACCCATCATCAGCCCAATCTTGCGGCCATTTCTCAGCGCACCAGCCCCCCCCGAAATAGATTCCGAAACCCACCCCCCCCCGCCGCGTCAGTGTAGAGTTGCAAGTCACTGCTGGATATCTCCGCTTCCCGCAATACAGACGTTCCGTTTAAAGTCCCTCCAACCGGCATCCCAGACTCGCAGAACATCCCGCATAACCCGCGACACACGAATGCGATGATGCGGCCGTTGCACCCCCGCCGTTGCTGCCGCTAAGCGCCTGCTGAACACCCGCCCCATCGGAATGACTTTACAGGCGAAGTTAAGCGACCCCAACAACGCCTGAATCTCTTTTAATGTCACTCTCCGCGAGGCCAGGACATTGGCCACCAAAACCCTTAACTTTACCACCTTGTCTTGCGGCAGCCGTGCCACCATGTTCCGCGAATCCAGTTCCACGCCTAAAAATGTCAGCTGCGTGGTCGGGCCCACCGTCTTGCCTTCCGCCAATGGTACCCCCAGCTCCTCCGCCATCCCCGTGAAACCGTCCAACAGTGCTCGGCACACCGCCGACCCCGCCCCCCCCACAAACAGAAAATCATCGAGATAATGCACCACCTCCGAGACGCCCACTCTCTGCACCAACATCCAATGCAGGAAGCTACTAAACATCTCGAAATAGGCGCAAGAGATCGCACAACCCATTGGCAGACATTTATCATAGTAATAGGCACCTTCAAACTGAAAACCCAGCAACCGAAACACCGACGGATGTACTGGTAGTAATCGAAAGGCTGACTCTATATCCACTTTCGCCATGAACGCCCCGGTCCCCGCCCGTGTGACCAACTCCACCGCCCTATCGAAAGAGGCATATCTCACAGTACAACACTCGCGTGGGATAGAATCATTCACGGAAGACCCGAGGGGCGAAGACAAATTGTGGATTAGCCGAAATTTACCCGGCTCCTTCTTGGGGATAACTCCAAGGGGGGAAGTAATAAAATTCGGGAATGGCGGTTGACTGAATGGCCCCGCTATCCTCCCCAAGCGCAACTCCGCCGCCAACTTTTCCCGGGCCACATCCGCCCAACGCCGAACGCTCGGAGAGTTCCTAACCCGTCCCGTGACTATCTTACCTTGAAGAGGAATAACAAAACCGCACTTAAAACCGAACTGCAACGCTACCCTATCTTTCTTTTTCGGATACCGACTAAGCCAGCCACAAAGCACCCTCACCTGAATAGGCGAAGGAGCTAACTCCTGAAGCGCAACCTCACTTGGCTCCCGAAGCCGTGGTGGGCACGACTCCTTTTTTAACGCATTTTGCCGCCGAGTGGGAGCCCCCGCAAACCGAGCAGGCATGCCGGAACTTACAGTCCGGGAAGGGGCAGGTGGCTGTGTTGTATCTCCAACACAGATCGGCCCCAGCTCCGAGGACCGGCTTCTGCTGCCCCGTGGGGGGCCCCCCTCGAAAGGAACGATTCGCTCCACCTGACGCCCCTGGCCCAACCTAACCCCTCCTGCTCCCCCCTTGGCTGACATCTGTGTCAACCACAGATTAATGTCCTGTGTCCCCCAATTTAAGAGCGTATTCTCCTCCATCTTGTCCCGAAACTTTTCATCATAATTAAGCCACGACCATCCGTCGTGCGCTTGTGAGGCTCCCAATATAGAGTCAGCATACGCCAGCAAGCTACCATACTGCTCGGGAAAATGATGACCCCAGACACTCGCCAGTCTCAAGAACGATCTAACCCAATTAACAACGTTGCGCGAGACCGCACGAATCCACCCGGCCTTCTCATCCTCCCTCCTCTTTTTCTTGCTATCCCCCGAGCGCTTCCGACCCTCAAGTAAACGGAAAATATCAATGTATTTGCGTTTGATAATCTTCCGCCGTAACTTCCTCGGAACGCTTTCCCACAATTCAGCCACGGCGGCTAAAGAAGCCGAGCCTGCCGCTACCAACCCAGCCGCCCCCCCAACCGCCGCCCTCCCCCGCGCATCCTCTGCCGATAAATCCGAACCACCCGAAGAGGACGAGGATGAGGAGTCGGAGCTATGCCTCCGCCTACAGGCATGCTTCCTCTTCCTACGCGCCTTCCCTGAGCGCCCCGCCCGCGCACCCCCACCCCCACCCTCCCCCAGACCCTGGCCCGATGACTCACCAGCCGCTCCGCCCACCACCGCAGCGTCGGCCTCCGCTACCGGCTCTACGCGATGGTCAGCCACTCGCCGTTGCACGCTGGCGACCTGCTCCCGCTCCATCGTGTCCACCGCAGGTCCGACCGCTCCGCTTCCGGATTCCATAGGCCTGGTACGCTCCGAGTCCTCCGCAGGCGGCACCCCACACGGGGCCGCGAACAATGGTCCCTGTGGAGATAGAAAAGGGGGACACAGAGGGGAGAAAACCGAGGGCCAAGACGGCTGCCATGCACCCGCCCAATCCATCCTTGAGGAACCTTGCCCCCCAGCCCGCCACCTATCCTGAGCAGACTGCTGCCCTTGCTGACCCCAACCCCCTGGCGGTGGCGCAAACCCCCTATGAAATTCCCCGCCGCTACTCCCCCCGCATGCCGGGCTGGCCCAGAAGTTGCTCCAATCCCACTGCCCCAAAGTACCTGCTGCCAAACTCCCCGCGCTATTCCCAGGGTGCAAACCACTGTCGCCCGAGGTGCTCATATCCGAATTCCCACCAACCCCCCGTTCAGCATTAGCCGGCTCTGGCCTCCCCATAGCCCTTGCCCTCCGAGGCCTAGCTGAGCGCCATCTGCTAGCCCCTCTCCCTACCCCTGGAGTTACTGCAGGCCCCCTTTCACTGCTTTGCGCTCCCCTTGCAGCGTGACCCGCCCCTATGCCCCGCTGCTGCCCCCTCCCCCTGCTGTCGGCCCCTCTCACCCGCCGCCCGCCATTCCTCCCTACCACAGATGGTCTTCCCCCCACCCGGCTCGCCCCAGCCCTCTTTGGCCCCATCCTGAAACTCCCTTACTGCCACTAGCCCTAAGCACTTGGAAAGAAACAAGCAGCCCAAGGTGAGGTAAAGCAGGCTCCCAGCCCAGACCCCGCACTTCAAGAGTACTTAATTTGCCCTAAACAGCACCCTTACTGGCGATCCCGCCCTCCCCCCTTTGCCCCCCACCCGCTGAAACCCGGCTCCGCTCTGTTTATTTTTTATTTATTTATGTTTATTTGAAACCTGCACCGCGAACCGCGTCGCAATCAGCCCGCCTTACTCCGGCCTCTCTCCCGGGTCTCTGCTCGCACAATAGGCCTCGCTGCCACCGGACACGCCGAAGCTCCGCTCCAAGCTCCGCTCCTGCTTGTCGGGCGCCCACTCACATGTGCTCAGTGCAAGCCCAGAGCCACGGAGCACATGTCCACTGACCCCTCCTGATTGGCTCCGCTCCTTACGCCTCGAGCGGAGCCAATCAGTTTAAACGATGCACTGCGTGCTGACGCCGCCGCGCGCCCCCGACACCTCCCCGACGAGCAGGGTCCCGCGCCGGGCCGCGCACCCGGTTACAGGCGGGCCCCGGGACCCTGCCCGCGCCCTGGAATTTATTGGCATGTTAGTTACCTCTTACCACGTTTAGTCCAAGTTTATTTTCCTGTTACAATGTAAGCATTGATATCATTGTTCTGATGTAATGCAAATGTTATTGTTTTATGTAAACCGCACTGACTCTGAATAGCGCGGTATATAAGAATGAATGAATAAATAAATAAATAAATAAGTAAATAAATTCCATTCATATCTAACCTCTCATTTATTGCTATATATTCTAACTCTCCCATCTTATTTTTTAGACTTCTAGCATTTGCATACAAGCATTTTAGAGACTGTACTTTATTCATATTAATTTGGCTATTGGTAGACATGTGTAATTTGGGATCTTTAAGCTCTGTCTGCTCCATACACGAGGGCATTTGGACTACTTTACTCTTTTTCAGAACCTCTCTGTTTTTGGTAGTATCCTTCAAGGATGCATTCTTCTGAACCATGCGCTCTTGGGCAACTCTCGGCTTTCCCCTATTATCTAGTTTAAAAGCTGCTCTATCTCCTTTTTAAAGGTTAATGCCAGCAGCCTGGTTCCATCCCGGTTAAGGTGAAGCCCATCCCTTCAGAAGAGCCCCTCCTTTCCCCAGAATGTTCCCCAGTTCCTAACAAATCTAAAACCCTCATCTCTGCACCATAGTCTTATGATGACCACTGACCATTTTGGTAGCCACCTTCTGCACCAACTCCATCCTGCTTATATACTCTTAAAGATGTGGTCTCCATAACTGCACAAAATACTACAAATGAGGTCTCACCAAATACTTACAGAGGCACTATCACCTTCTTCTTCCTGCTGGCCATTCCTGTCCCTATGCACCCAAGCATCCTTCTAGCTTTTGCCGTCACCGTTTCTACCTATTTAGCCATTTTAAGATCATCATAAACAATTACGCCCAGGCCCCACTCTTCTTTTGTAGACGGAAGTACTTTGCCCCCTATACTGTACCACTCTCTTGAATTTTTGTAGCCCAAATGCATGACCCTGTATTTTTTAGCATTAAATCTTAGCTGCCAAATTCTCAACTATTCTTTCAGCTTTGCTAGATCCCTTCTCATATTGTCTACACCTTCTTCCATGTCTACTCTATTGCAGATTTTGGTATCATCTGCAAAGAAGCAAAACTGATAGCCCTTCCGCAATATCACTTACAAAATTGTTAAAAAAAATTGGACCAAGAACAGATCCCTATTGCACACCACTGGTAACATCCTTCTCCTCGATGACCTCCATTTACCTGTATCCTGTGTTCCTCCCATTCAACCAATTTCTACAGTCAGCCATTTCAGAGTCCATTTATAAGCCATCTGTGCAGAACAGTGTCAAAGGCTTTACTGAAATCTAAGAACATCACATCTAGGGCTCTGCTTCAGTCCAACTCTCTGGTCTCCCACTCCAAGAAATGAATTTGATTTTAATTATTTATTTTAAAACATTTATTAACTACCATACGGATATAGCGTTCGAGGCAGTGTACACAAAACATCATAAACATCATATTGTCTGACAAGGCCTGGTTCTACTAAAATTCTGTTGCCTTGAATCCAGCAATCGATTGGATTCTAGAAGTCTCACTATCCTCTGTTTTAGCAGTGTTTCCATTAATTTACTCACCACAGAGGTCAGACTAACTGGTCTATAGTTTTCAACTTCATCCTTACTTCCGTTTTTGTGTAAAAGGATCACATTTACCCAGGGGCGGCCCAAGGGGGGTGCGGGGCCATGTGCGGAGACTCGGTGCGGGGCCTCATTTGCATAAATATTCACATAATATTACCATATACTAACTTTTAGTAAACATGCCTCTTAATGAGTGTATGGATAAAGAAAGACTAAAAGATTTCTACATTACTATAATCCAGTGCCAACCGCCAGGCACATTAGGAACTACTACAAACACTGCCCATTTAGAACCCATAGCAAACCCGCCGTATCCTAAGAGCACTACCAGGACTCACATAGCACCATACCCTACCTATCAAAAGGAAACATGCAAATATTCAACCAATACATTTCAGAGAATAACAATACATGACCTACTGGGGAAAGAGAACAAGTGGCAATGTCAAATAGGAATTATATAAACAGAACACCTCGGCTCAGTTACACATGCAGAACATAGACCATCACCAAACAAGTAATCACAATTTAGAAACAGGAAGACAATAATTAAACTGGGAATCCCAAAAGCCAAACTTGGAATGTACAACACTGTAGAAATAAAACTATACATTAATTTGCTCTTGTACTAAACAAAGCGCAGACGTTAATGATGCACATTTACCAGAGCTGACATATTCCAATTAATAAATTCAAAATAAAGAGATATTTTTCTACCTTTTGTGCATTTTTTTTCAACTGCAATTGCTCCAGCCACTTTCTTCTGGTTTCTTCGTGTGTTCTGCTAACTCTCCATTGTCTGCTGTCCATTTGTCCTTTCTTCTCTCTTCTAGTTTTTTTCCATTCTCTCTCTACATCTGCTTTAACATACAGTCAAACCTCGGTTTTCATGATTAATCCGTTCAAAAAAGTCTGACTATAACCGAAACGGACTAAAACCGAAGCAAGATTTCCCATAAGAAATAATGTAAATTCAATTAATCCGTTCCAGACACCCAAAAATATTGACAAAAAATACATTTTATAGAGAATAACTATCTTTTTACATACAGAAAACAATGAGAAATACATATAAATGACTAATGAAATGGATAAATGAGCATGTAACATCACTTTTACCTTTATTGAAGACTTTTGTTGGCATATGGGACGCACTCCAGCCAGCTCCAGCTGCTCTCCCCTCTGGGGATCGAGCAATCACCACCAGCAGCGGAGGTGGGAACAGCCATCTTGGCCGTCTGCACAATCGGGGCTCCAGCCTGCCTTTTAACTTAGCAGCCATCACACCCAGTTACCAAGCTCACAGTGTCAGGAGAGGTAGTGCCAATGTCAGCAAAAGTAAGGGCACCAGAAAGAGGACAGTGCCCGAAGTCACACCAGCCTGTAGGGCAGCCACTCCTACACAGTGTCGGGAGAGGTGGAGAGGCAGTGTCAGCCAAGCAGCAGGCAGTTGAGAAACAGTGGGACAGAGAGTCTTAGGCTGCCTCCGGCCCCCCTAAGGTAGCAGCCTGACACAGGTGAGAGTCAGAGAACAGCGTGGGGCTGTGCCAGCAGGAGCCTGCAGCTGCAGACTGCAAGGTTTCAAGGAGAGGCCGCGTGTGCAGGCCTGCAGGACACCCAGAATCCAATCGGGAGGGCAGGGGCCCCGGCGGGAGACTGGGCCGCCAAGGAGAAGCAGATTCGGTCACCAGCTCCTGTCCCGGTTCAAGGGATGTGCAGGGGAAGAGGCAGCAGGCAGACGTCAATCGGGGGAGAGTCCGGGGCAGGAAGCAGTTTCGGGCAGGCCACGCTGGAGCGTTGAACTCCTCGGCTCCCCAGAGGTCCCGCAGAATCGCTGGCTCAAGCTCCGTGGGAGATCGCTGGCTCACGCTAATCCATGGCAGGTATGGGGGGGGGGGGGGTAAAATGCTGTACGAAAACCGAGACAACGTACGAAAACCGAAACAAAATCTTGATGAAAAAAGTCAACGAAAACCGAATCGTACGAAAACCAGGGCATACGAAAACCGAGGTTTGACTGTACTAATCTTTCTCCTTTTGCTCTTTCCTCATTCCTATTTCATCCACTCAAATTTTACCACTCCATCCTCAATCCCCACTTACTCTCCCAATACCCGGTCAATTGTAGATTTTTTATCCCTCCCACACAAAATATTTTTCCCCTCTCCATTTTACTCTCCCAGCCCCATCCCATTCTAATCCTCCCCCAACATCAGTTCCCTTCTAGTTCCAGCCTCACCCAGTATCCATTCCCTTCTAGTCTCTGCATCAGCCCATTTCCAGTCCTAGTCCCCCATCAGCCCATTTCCAGTCCTAGCAACCCCCCAACCCAATACCAGTCCTAGCCCCCCCATCAACCCATTTCCAGTCCTAACCCCCCATCACCCCATTTTCAGTTTAATCCCCCCCATAACCCATTACCAGTCCTAACCCCCCATCAGCCCACTTCCAGTGCTAACCCCATCAACCCATTTGCAGTCAGCCCCCCATAGCCCATTGCCAGTCCTAACCCCCCCATCAGCCCACAACCCATTACCAGTCCTAACCCCATCAGCCCACCTCAAGTCCTAACCCCTCCCCATCAGCCCATTTCCTGTCCTAGCCCCCCATAGCCCATTATCAGTCCTAACCCCCCCATAGCCCAATACCAGACAGCCCCCATCAGCCCACAGCCCATTCATTACCAGTCTTAACCCCCCCATAGCCCATTACCAGTTCTAACCCCCCAACAGCCCACAGCCCATTACCAGTCCTAACCCCATCAGCACACCTCCAGTCTTAACCCCCCCATCAGCCCATTTCCAGTCCTAGACCCCCATAGCCCATTACCAGTCCTAAGCCCCCCAATAGCACATTACCAGTCCTAACCCCCATCAGCCCACCTCCAGTGTTAACCCCCCATCAGCCCATTTCCAGTCCTAGCCCCCCATAGCCCATTACTAGTCCGAACCCCCCCAACAGCCCACAGCCCATTACCAGTCCTAACCCCATCAGCACACCTCCAGTCTTAACCCCCCCATCAGCCCATTTCCAGTCCTAGACCCCCATAGCCCATTACCAGTCCTAACCCCCTCAACAGCACACCTCAAGTCCTAACCCCTCCCCATCAGCCCATTTACTGTCCTAGACCCCCATAGCCCATTACCAGTCCTAACCCCCCCAACAGCACACCTCAAGTCCTAACCCCTCCCCATCAGCCCAGTTACTGTCCTATCCCCCATAGCCCATTACCAGTCCTAACCCCCCCTCCCGCCCAGAGCCCATTACCAGTGCTAACCCCATCAGCCCACCTCCAGTTTTAACCCCCCCATCAGCCCATTTCCAGTCCTAGCCCCCCATAGCCCATTACCAGTCCTAACCCCCCCAACAACCCACCTCAAGTCCTAACCCCTCCCCATCAGCCCATTTACTGTCCTAGACCCCCATAGCCCATTACTAGTCCTAACCCCCCAACAGCCCACAGCCCATTACCATTCCTAACCGCATCAGCAGACCTGAAGTGTGAACCCCCCCAGCCCACTTCCAGTTTTACCCCCCCCATATCCCATTTCCCGTCCTTTCCCCCCCATAGCCCATTACCAGTCCTAACACCCCCCCATCGGCTCAAGTAAAACTTAAAAAAAAAAAAAAAAAAGCTGGCTGCTACCGCTGCTGCTGCCGCCGCAGCAGCAGCAGAATGGAGTGTCCCGCGGGGCCCCCTTTGCCCGGCTGAGTCCCTCCCTCCCTCTGCGACGGCTGAGCCCCTCTGTGCCGGCTTTCAGATTCGCGAAGGGAGAGTGTCTCCCTCGCGTCTCTGTTAAGCCCGCAGGGGCAGATGGGAAATTTCCCATCAGCCCCTGCGGTTCCCATCTGCCCCTGCGGGCTTAACAGAGATGCGAGGGAGACACTCTCCCTTCGCGAATCTGAAAGCCGGCACAGAGGGGCTCAGCCGTCGCAGAGGGAGGGAGGGAGGGACTCAGCTAGGCAGAGGGGGCCCCGCGGGACACTCCATTCTGCTGCTGCCACGGTGGCAGCGGTAGCAGCCAGCTTTTTTTTTTTTTTTTTTTAATTTAATTTTGAAAAAAAGCAGATTGTTCTTTGCGCGGGGCCCCCTGAAACGCTGGGCCCTGTGCAAAAAACATTCTTGCTCAATGGACGGGCCAGCCCTGCATTTACCCTTCTCCAGTCCTCTGGGACCACTTCCGACTCTAAAGAAGCATTGAAAAGTTCAGTGGAGCCACTAGAACTTTCCTAAGTTTGTTCAATACTCCCATTTGGACACATCACTTTCTCTACGTTTAGTTTAACTAGCTACACAGATCTGGAGACACCTCTGTGCTTTGTTATCTCTATGCCTGTTTTTGGACATCCAAAGTACAAATACTGAAACTGAAATATAAACTCTGTCAAGAACCCCTCTGGATATGTTTTCTGTTTCTGTAATCAACATTCATCATTGACATTTAAATCTGAGATTCACGACTTAGAGATAATTCTGGATTCCTCACTGCATTTTAGGTTGCATATACAGAAACTGATGAAAGCAGCATATTATAAATTACATCTGTTAAAACATTTGAAACCATATCTTACTTCTGAACATTTTCATACAATTATCCAAACATTGGTGTTCTCCGCATTGTAATAATCTTTTTTCTAGGTTTACCAGTAGGCACTCTTTGATCTTTACAGTCTGTGCAGAATTTTGCTACATGTCTAATTACTGGGCGTGGCCGCTGTTTTGATATTCAGCAGCAGTTGTATGCTTTACAATGGTTACCAATAAAATACCAGATACAATTCAGAGTTCTGACGATTGCCTTTAAATGCATCCATAAGATTGATCCATTCAACTTGTTTTCCTTATTGAGCTTGTACTGTCCACAGAGGTCATTACGTTCTCAAGATGCTACTTTCTTGGTGGTTCCAGATTTTAAGGAAATCCATTAGCAAGCATTTCAGAATATAATTTTTTCTAAGTCGGTTCCACCTTTGTGGAATATATTACCAGAAGATTTACGTAAGATTTCTGATTTCTCATCATTCAGAAGACAGTTAAAAGCTTACATTTTTAGGCAAGCATTTGCTACATTATATTAAGAATTGTATAATTAGAACTGCAATCTGATTGTTGCCTTTGTGTTTGTTTGCTGTTATGTTATGCTAATTATTATGTCTTTATATTAATTTGAGGTTTTGTTTTATACTACTTTGTAATTTAGATTTTAATATTGATTTCACTTCATATGATTTTGTATGTACTTCTTGTAATCTGCCATGTTAGTGAGCGGAATGTAAATTTTTAAATAAATAAATAGAACTTCCATAACTTACAAGTTTTATGAAATAAGCTTGAATAAAAAGCACACAGAAATTATAATAATCATCAAACAGAATAATGGTGCTATAGAAATATTTGCTGATGAAGCCGAACTTTACTCTCAACAGGGAGGATTTAGGAGAACAGCACCTGTGTACATACGGTATCTGCTTCACCTGTTCTCCCAGAGCCTTGAAGTCACTCTTGATATGCTCAGAGGGATACCTAGCAGTATCATTTATGTCAACATGGATGATCAGCATTGGAGAATAATCAGTAGGCTTGATGAGCCTCGGCAAACTCTTAATTACATTTTGGATTTTGGCACCTGGGAGACAGCATACCTCCGAGAACATCAAGTTTGATTGGCAGATGGATGTCTCAGTGCCCTCAGAAAAGAGTCACCAACCACCACTACCCTTTGCTTCCTTGTGATCACTGCAACTTAAGGGTGTTAGAGCTCCAGTTCTTCCTATTCCTGGGATGTTTTTGCCTACTCCACTTCCAGGGCTGCATACTGGTTCTTCAGTTCAAGGGATGGTGGAGTTGGCACGTCAGTTCTGCAAGCTCTGATGACTTGTGTCCATCTCTCTTCTTTCTGTAGCATACCATCTTCACCTCTGTCAGAGAACTTGGATCCCTTAAGAAGCATGACATCTTGATGTCATGGATACTTCTCAGCCTTGTACCTCTTCTCTCAGCTCCTCTACTTGTTTCATGAGAACTTGATCTTGTAGGCATCTTGCACATGGAACCAGTCCCTCGCCTGGGATCAGGTTGTCCATCTGGACAGAGGCATAAGTTGTAATGGGGGTAACAGCTTTGGCAATATGATTTTTCCCAGCCATAGATCAGTTGTTGAAGCTTTGCAACCTGTTGAAGGAAATGAGAAAGACCTACCAAAGTCCCCAGTTGTTCCTCAGCTGTCCTTTAAGACAAAAAGCAGCTAGTCTCTTTTATGTGAGATCTAACAACTCTGCTCTATTTCCCTGTGAGTATTCCTGCTTGCTTACTAAACAGTTATTTGGGTATGGAGAAGTTTCTTATCACTCTAAGCTACTAAAATCTGATATATATGTCTGAAGTATATAGTCTAATGTATTCCCTTTGTAAAATTACCTAATCAAAGCTCCTTCAAATATATCAAATTATCTACTTTTAGCAGATATCCAAATGTGGAACTATTTACTTCCTAGGTTTTTCCTTCTAACCAAATCTGCTATTTTTGTCAACAAGTTAATTGGTGGGTTGCCCTATATAGCAAGATTTCTCAATGGGGTGGGTGGAAGGTGGGATGGGAAGGGAGGGATCTAACACATCAGGAGCCTAGTGACTTCAAAGAACTTGCCTTCCTTTTTGAACCTGAACGTTAGAGGAGAAAAAAAATTGTAGCAGAAAAAAAGCTTTGTCCAAGGATAATACAGCTACAAAAATAAATCAGCAGGCAAAGTGGAAGATAAGGTTTATCTATTAAAGATAAAAGTAGCCCCCTTTTAAGACCTCTCATGCAGAGAATTTGTATCAAGAACCACAGAATGCATGCAATAGAGACCCTCTAGGAATAGCTTGAGACCCTCTAGGAATGTACACATGCTGTTTACCATCTCAGTCTAACCTCATCCACGGGAAGTTTCCTTTTAATGCAATTTAAGAAACACTCACTAAGGAAGCAACATATACTTTTAAGCACATTTGAGGAGGACAATTTTCTTTCAAGCCATTTTACTCAAGCAAATGCCTTTCAAACTGCTTGCAGTAATAAATAGCTACCAGAATGATTGCCAGAACATTCAGCCTCCTAGGTCCTCTATGTAGCCTGCCAGACAGACCCAGCTATATGAAAGCCTGCCCTTTCATTGGAATATTACTATACTTGCAGTTTACCAGACAGATTCAACTGTTAGTTTTGTCATATCTCTGTGAATAAAATCTACTCTATTTAACTGGCCAACAATCCCTGTCACAGAAAAGATATTGGAAGACATGTCAGATGGGGATAATTGTGTGTGTGTGTATGAATGTGCGTGTATGTGTGTTTGTGTGAGAGACAGAAGAGAGAGAAAGAGAGATAGAGAGAGAGACAGAGACCGGAGGATACATGCAAAGAATTAGAAGAAAATCTTAGAAATATGGGAGTATTGAGTAAAAAAAATAAAAAGATGCAGTAGGAGCACAATACTTTGGCTTCCAGGTTTCTACTAGGGAACATTCTGGAATCTCTGCTTCAAAATCATGAAGGATGGACTGACTTGTTGATCTCTGGTCAGAGGTGATCTCTGGTCAGAGTGCCCTCTGCAGGAACTAGAGGAAACAGGAAAGACTATAAAAGTTGAAGGGGGCTTAGGAACAGCCTGGGATGTTGCCTTCTTAATGGATGACATGATCACCAGCTGGGAGTGCTACTACCCCATAGGACAGCTAGATTTTACTAACCTACAAACTTATCTGAAAAAGAAGAGATGTAACACATCCAATGTGATCATGGCTGGAAAATCACCCAGAAGAATCCAGAAACAGAGGAGTTCAGGTTGAAGGACGTTTGAACCACAATACGGTGAGTAGAAACTGCATCTCAGGTGAATCCCTTCCTATAACTGAGTAGACCATGTGCTGTATTGAAAGGGACCTGTCTCTCAAATGCATCCCTCGGCTCCCTGACTAATGTGTGTTTTTTGAGTCTTTATCTGAACTGGTTTAACATTTGTCCTTTTGTGAAAAGCAAATATTCCCCAACTTCTTTTATATATCTGTGTGTATGTGTATATCTATAGATATAGATTTAAATGGTAATTCAATGTTAATTCAAAATATGTTTTAAGATGAGACAGCTTAAACAACTTTGTCCTTTTTTGTTCCACCATATTTTCAAATTTTAATAGAGTATGGTGCTGGCTTTTTTTAGATTATAGTAGCAGAGCCTGATTCTGAAAGTGGCATGTCCGGGCCCCATGCACGTCTCCAGATAGGACGTGCATGCAAAGACCCCATTCTACAACCTTGCATAGACATGTACTGGGTGTTGTAGAATCGGTGTGTGGCCATGGCCGCCAAAGCACATCCAACTGGTGGCCCATTACCGCACGCGTGTGTAGGCCATGTACACATTGCCCAGTCATTCAGTGCACTTGTAATCCCCAAAACATCACCAACCCCATGTCCTGCAGTCCATGTGCGACCGGATCCAGGAAGAAGGGCCTCCCCCCCCAACATAATGCCCACATCATCATGGTTAACAGGCAGCTCAACTTCATCGAAGTGGAGACAAGGCTGCTGGTGACCATGGTCATCGAGCAGGAGGAGATTCTCCTCCCTACCAGGCAGAGGCAGCCAGCCACACAACAGCACACAAGGGCTGGGAACATATGTATGTATGTATGTATTTATTTATTTGTTTATGTATGGTGAATTTCTATACCACATTTTCCATGAGATCAAATGTGGTTTACATTAGAACAAAACTTTGAATTGTACAGAACAGTACGTATTCAGTTACATTGAAACAGTGAACTATTTACATTAGTCTAACAATAAGTAACAATAACAAAGTAACTATTTACATGAGTGGAACTGTTGTTTGATGGTTTGCTTGGAGTATATCATTTTATGGGTCATACGTTGGAGCGAGAAGGGATGTGTTGGTGAGCTCAGGATGATTGTCATCAGTGTCTGTGTCTTCGGTTGTTTTGTTTGTGTCCCCAAAGTGTATTGTAAACAGGTGGGTCTTGAGTTTCTTTCGAAAAGTGGAGAGGTCATTTATGGCTCTTATGTTGTCTGGGAGATTATAGGGTGGGGGAGTAGTGGGAGAATGCTCTATTCTTAGTCATCTTTTTGGCTTTCCTGAAATCGGGTGGGATTGTCCATTTATTTTTGCTACATTCTCGTTGGTTTCTGGTGTTGTCTTTGGAGATGAGTGTGTCAAGGTGGGATGGGGCGATGCCATTGATAAGTTTGAAAGTGGTTAGAAGTACTTTGTATTGTATGCGGCTTTGTATTGGGAGCCAGTGGAGGTTGAATAATATAGGTGTAATGTGCTCTGCTAGGTTGACGTTTGAGTTTATTTTAGCAGCAAGATTCTGGGCTAGTTGGAGTTATTTTATGGATTGTTTGGGTAGGCCTTGAAGGGTGCTATTGGAGAAATCAAAGTGGGGTGTGATGATGTAGTTGATAATTGATTTGAAGTCATGGGGGTAGAGGAGTGGGCAGAGCTGCTTTAACATTCTGAGTTTGTAAAGGATTTATTTTGTTATTTGCTTAATATGCGGTAGCATGCTGAGCGAACTATCTAACACGACTCCAAGGTATTTTACCTCGCTTTTGACATCCTTTCTTCTTCTTCTTCCTCTTCTGGGACTGCTTAACCAACATGTCATGTATTCAGTGCAATAACTGTGGTACTTTCATTCCAAGACGAATCATTTGGAGCCTAAGAGCTTGTCCTATGTGCCTCAGGTCAGCTGCCGTGCATGATGAACTGACTCTACTAAGGAAAGACCTAGCTGCCATGCATAAAGAAGTGACTCTACTGAGGGAGGAGATGACTGCAATGAAACGCACCTCTTCTAGGATACAAACTGAACAAAGTCCACCACCGCTCCCACAAAGAATCAAATACCCCAGGAACAAATGGATCACAGTGGGTTCTGGAAGATTGCGACCTGTAATGCAGAGACATCCTATACATCAAGAGATATCCCTACATAACGCCTTCACTCCCTTGGCTAATGAGGATGCTCAATCCAAAGAAACTGAAGAGCCCTTAAATGAGTCAGACAATGCCCAATCTTCTGCTAAAGCACCAAATATGAAGAAAACCTCACCAAAGAGAAAACTACTACTACTTGGAGATTCCATCATCAGAGGCACCAACTTGGGAACACATTTCAAAGGACAGAAGATAGTCATGTGCCTACCAGGCTCGACAGCCAGCAGGAATACAAACCAAGTTGTTGAAGTACTTAGCGCAAAAAGTGAACACTCCAAACTTGATGTTGTTATCCATTTGGGCACAAATGACCTGGCTAGAAACAGTGCCTCTACAGTCCAAAAGGACTTCCAATCTCTGGGAGAGAAACTCAAGCCCATTGTTAACACTGTTGAATTCTCAGAGATTCTCCCTGTTCTTGGTAAGGGGACAAAAAGGCTGCATCGCATTAACAGCTTTAATACATGGCTCCAGACCTGGTGCAAACAAGAAGGATTCAGATTTATTGGCGACTGGGGAAACAGATGGACCAACAAGAGACTATACTGTGCTGATGGACTACATCTCTCTGTCGCAGGAAAAAGAATCTTAAGTGAAAAATTCAGGCAGTATGTGGATATACATTTCAACTAGGAAAAGGGGGTGACGGATGTGGAAGGTCAAGACCTGCACGCCACCCCCTGCAAAAGCAGAATAACATCAGAAACAGCCACACTTTTAAACCACACATAAAAAACAAGTGGAAAGATGTGGGCAGAACAAAATCAATGCAAAATACACACTAGCCAGGTAAATGCTGTTAAGTAATGAGCACAAATGCTCGAAGCTTAGCCAACAAAGTTCCGGACCTGGAAGCCCTAATGGTGGAAAAGGATTTGGACATTGTAACCATTACAGAAACATGGTTTAATGAATCGCATGATTGGGATACAGCCTTAGCTGGCTATAATCTATTCAGAAGAGAGAGAGAAAATGGAAAAGGAGGAGGAGTAGCCTTGTATATCAAAAGCAATATTAAAGCTACTGAAATGCAGGGGACATGGGGAAAAGAAGAAGCACTCTGGATTGCGTTGGAAAGAGGAGATGGTACTGTCATCCATACTGCTGTAGTCTACAGACCTCCGACTCAAATTGAAGACATAGATAACGAATTGATTATAGATATTGACAAGATAGCCACGAAGGGGGAAGCGATCATTTTGGGTGATTTTAATCTACCTGATGTGGATTGGATTACTCCTTCTACACATCTGGAAAGAAGCAAAAAAATTGTAGATGCTCTCCAAGATGCATCACTTAGACAAATGGACATGGAACCAACCAGGGAAAGCTCAACGCTGGATTTAGTGCTCACCAATGGTGATAGCGTGTCGAATGTCTGCGTGAGCAACAGCGATCATCACACGGTGTGGTTTGAGATTAAAAGCCAAGGTACAGGCCAAACATAGCAATCTCAAAGGCCTAAACTTCAAAAACACTGACTTAAAAAAAATGGCCAAGTACGTAAAGGAGGAGATGACAGGGTGGAAGGAGATAAGGGAAGTGGAATTGCAATGGGCTAAACTAAAGGTGGCAATAAAAGGGGAAACAGATAAATATGTAAAAAAAGTTAATAAAAACAAGAGGAGAAGGAAACCTATTTGGTTTTCCAAAGAAGTGGCTGCTCTAATAAAGGCAAAAAACACAGCTTTCGCAAAATTCAAAAGCTTGCAAACAGAAGAACACAGAAATGAATACAGGATCAAGCTCAAAGAGTCTAAAAGAGAAATAAGGATAGCAAAATCAAAGACAGAGGAAAAGATGGCTAAAGATGTTAAGGGTAGCGACAAACTTTCTTCAGGTATATTCGGGAAAGGAAGAAGATCAGAGTTGGAATTGCAGGACTCAGACGTGCTGGGAAAGGACTCATGGAAAGTGACATAGAAAAAGTGAAATTGCTAAACAAATACTTCTGCTCTGTTTTTACTAAAGAAAATCCTGGAGATGGACCATCTTTGACTCCCAAATATAAAAATGGGAATGAAGTAGATACCACACCATTCACAGAAGATGAGGTGTTAGAACAACTTGCTAAACTGAAAGTGGACAAACCATGGGACCGGATGGGATACATCCCAGGATACTGAAAGAGCTCAGAGAGGTTCTTGCATGGCCATTAAAGGATGTATTCAACAGATCCTTTGGAAACAGGAGAGGTTCCTCAGGACTGGAGAATGGCTGATGTCGTACTTCTACACAAAGGTGGTGACAGGGAAGAAGTGTCAAACTACAGACCCGTGTGCCTTACCTCGGTGGCAGGAAAAAGAATGGAGGCGCTCCTGAAAGAGCGAATAGTGAACTTTCTCAAAACCAACAGGTTGCAAGATCTGAGGCAACATGGTTTTACTGAAGGACGGTCTTGTCAAACAAATCTGATTGAGTTCTTTGACTGGGTGACAAAGGAACTAGATCAGGGGCATGCGATGGATGTCATCTACCTGGATTTCAGCAAAGCCTTTGATACTGTTCCTCATAGGAGGCTTGTCAACAAACTCAGTAGCTTGGGGATGGGTCCTAAGTTGGTAAACTGGATTAGAAATTGGTTGACTGACAGACGACAGAAGGTGATGGTACATGGAGCTCACTCGGATGAAAGGAAGGTGATTAGCAGAGTGCCCCAGGGTTCGGTCCTGGGCCTGGCACTGTTCAATGTATTTGTGAGTGATATTGCTGAAGGACTGAATGGAAAAGTCTGTCTTTTTGCAGATGACACAAAAATTTGCAACGGAGTGGACTCCCCCGAGGGAGTCGATAACATGAGGAAAGATCTACAAATGTTGCAAGAATGGTCTAATGCTTGGCAATTACGATTTAATGTGAAAAAGTGCAGTGTCATGTACTTAGGTAGCAGAAATCCAAGGGAAATGTACGCAATAGGGGGCGAGAGGTTGGTATGCATGGTTCAGGAGAAAGACCTTGGTGTGATTATCTCTGATGATCTCAAGGTGGCAAAACAGTGTGACAAGGCAGTGGCAAAAGCCAGGGAGACGTTGGACTGCATACAAAGAGGGATTACCAGCAGAAAGGAAGAGGTATTTATGCCACTGTACAGGTTGCTGGTGAGGCCTCACTTGGAATACTGTGTTCAGTTTCGGAGACCATATCTTGCAAAAGATGTAAAAAGACTGGAAATTGTTCAGAGGAAGGCAACCAAAATGATTTGGAGCCTGCATAAGAAACCTTATGAGAAGAGACTTGAAGACCTAAATATGTACAATTTGGAGGAGAGGAGGGATAGGGGAGATATGATTCAGACCTTTAAATACTTAAAGAGGAACGATGAACAAACAAACCTCTTCCAAAGACGGGGAAGCTGCAAAACTAGAGGGCATAACATGAAGCTGCGAGGTGGAAAATTGAAAGGCAATGTCAGGAAATATTTTTTCACTGAAAGGGTGGTGGATGCTTGGAATGCTCTCCCGATGGAAGTGGTGGGGGCAAACACGGTGGCGGAATTCAAAACAGCATGGGACAAGCACAGCGGATCCCTTTATAGCAACAGGATAAAAACAAAATAAACTGAACCATCTAACGTCTCAACAAATAGGGGTGTCCTACATGGAGTGGTGGGTCCACCCCTAAACAAAAACATGAGGAGGGGTGGCCTACACAGAGCGACAGGTGCACCTACTCTTACCGTATTGCTGGGCAGACTGGATGGACCATGTTGGTCTTTTTCTGCCGTCATTTACTATGTTACTATGTTGACATCCTGGAAAAGGAAATGAGTTGGCGGGATAAAGTTTTGGTTTTTAGTAATGCAGAGTGCTTCTGTTTTGTTGAGGTTGATCTTAAGGTTTTGTGATGATAGCCAGCTTGCCGCTTCTGAGATACAGTTTTTTAGGTGATGAAATGTTGGGTTGGTGACGTTAAAAGGAAGATATATCAGAATATCATGTGCATAAATGTGGTAGCTCAGTTTAAATTTTTTGAATATTGTACAGATGGGCTGGAGGTAAATGTTAAACAGAAGGGCAGAGAGGCAGGAACCTTGTGGGAGGCCTTGTTCTTGGTCATAGGTCTGAGATGAGCGTGTCCCCTTGCATACTTGGGTTCTGTGTGAGAGGTATGATATAAACCACTGAAGAACTGTGTCCTTGATACCTATTTGTTGTAGTCTGATGAGCATTATGTGGTGGTTAATGCTGTCAAAGGCAGCAGAGATGTCTAGAAAGATGAGGAGAAATGCTTGTTTGGGGTTATCGATACCCCGTGCGAGTTGGTCAAGTAAGACAGTGAGGAGGGGTTCTACGCTGTGGTACGGGTGAAATCCATATTGGTTTTCATCTAGTGGGGCGAAGGTGTCTATATGGTCCTGGAGTTGTACTTGTACTACTTTTTCGATCAGTTTAGACAGGAAAGGGAGGCTGGAAATGGGTCTGTATGAGGTGGGAAGGTTTTTGTCTAGTGTGTTATTTTTTTTTAGTATGGGGCATATTAGGGCATGCTTTAGGGGTGGGGGGATATAGCCTAGTTGTAGGGAGGGGTTCACAATTGGTAGGATGAAGGGTGTTAATTCAGTTTTCGTTGCCTTTATCCAGCTTACTGGACATGGGTCAAGGTATGAGGTGGTGGTGTTAACTTTAGAGATGAGGTTTACAAGTGTATCTTTTGAGGTGGGGGTGAAATCTGATCAGAATGTGTTAGGTGTTAAGTATGGGCAGTTAAGCTCCTTTGTTGGCACTGTTTGATGTTTCAGTTTGTCTTTGTAGTGGTTCGCTATGGTTTGTGGGTCAATGAGTTGATTGTCAGAATCTGTGTTTGATGAGTGGTTAGTGAGGTATTTTACAATAATAAAAAGCTCTCTTGGGTGGTTGAGAGATTTGGATAGGATGGAGTGGTAGAAGTCTTTTTTGGCAGAGGTAATGGTTTCTCAGTAGTGTTTGAGCATGGCCATGTATTGGGATTGGTGGTCAGGAGATTCTGTGAGTCGCCATTTGCATTCACTTTTACGTAAATTGGTTTTCAGTTGCTTAAGTTTAGGTCTGAACCAAGCAGAGTTCTTTTTCTTGTTGCTGTTGGTGGGAGATTCTGTGAGTCATGCTTTAGATATAGTAGTGTTCCAGGAAGTTATAGCTTTGTCCTAGCTCCCTGGATTTGTTTTGAATTGTTGGAGTGTTTGATTAAGGAGTTTTTCTCTATCGAATTTCTTATATTTTTGCTGAGATGGGTCAGGTGTTGTTGTAGTAGTGGGGTTGTCATAGATAGGGAGCTGGAATTTTATGAGGTGATGGTCTGACAAGGGAACGGGTATGTTTGTGTGGGTTATTCCTTTCCCAGCACTATATACTACTTACCCTCAGGACGTCTGTTAATCCTCTGGGCTGAGGAATCACCTTACCTTCTCTGTCTGGAATTCCAGGGGAACAAACACACACACTCGCACATAAGTAGTATGTAAGTTTATTCCACAGGTTAGAGGGGCTGTCTGTCTTTTATACATTAACAGAAACATATACATATGTCATCAACTCATCCCCTGAGGCCTACCACAGCTTATCAGTAACATCACAGATGTTAGTCGTCTCTGTGTAGAACAATTAGTCTTAGCACAGCACATTCCTTTCCATATATAGATATATACAGGATTCATTTTCCCCTGCGGGCCTCTTAGTCCTTCTACACACTTTAAGCTTTATTTTTTCCCTATCAATCCCCCCTTTGGACCTGCATAGGCCCACTATAAGAACAGCCAAACAGTCTTCTGAAGGACAGTTAAGCAGACATTATTAACTGGAGGTCGGTGGTGGCACGCTCAGGTGCATCAACCACCATGGAAACAGGTTATAAGAGTACATAAAAGTGGTGGAGTTCTGCAGGGCCTGAATCCAAGTTGCATTGTTCTCTGTCCGATGTGCCTGCGTCCAAGTTCCTCATGGCTGGGGCGAGTCAGGCATCTTCCAGGAATTCTCCGGTGCACTCTTGACGTGTGAGGCGTGTACCCAGGTCGGATGCTTATCAGTTAGCACGGCTGTGCGAGTAACTGCAATAATCTCTGGCCCTTCTTATGAAACAGCTTTACCAGCACACATTCTCACGGGTGGAACGGGTGCGTCGGAAATCCTCACTTCTGACACCAAATTGTTAGTGTGGGTTATTCCTTTCCCAGCACTATATACCATTTATCCTCGGGACGTCCATTAATTCTCTGGGCTGAGGAATCACCTTACCTTCTCTGTCTGGAATTCCAGGGGAACGAACACACACACTCGCACATAAGTAGTATGTGAGTTTATTCCACAGGTTAGAGGGGCTGTCTGTCTTTTATACATTAACAGAAAGATATACATACGTCATCAACTCATCCCCTGAGGCCCACCACAGCTTATCAGTAACTTCACAGATGTTAGTTGTCTCCGTGTAGAACAATCAATTAGTCTTAGCACAGCACATTCCTTTCCATATATAGATTGTCACCAACTGCGCCCCTACTGGCGTAGTAAAGTAAGGGCGTCGCGGGGACATTTAATTTGTATCAGAGAGTGTTCAAGCTGAAGGACCAAAAGGATTGTGGTCTTTGTAGTATAGAACTCCCTGAAAAGAATAACTATGCCAAGTGTAGGGTAAATAAGGCTTTATTTCCCCGATTAATGCTCTAGGTTCAATGGGACATCAAACAATAAGGTTCCACCATGGACTAAACAGTTAAAGGTTGTAAGCTTTACAATTGACTGTTTAGCTGGGTTAGGGGATTTTCCAAAACATTAGAAAACAATATCAGAACAAAATGGTTATCAGCTTCACCATATGCAGACTTAGTTCTTCGCTATACAATTAGCAACTTCTTTTATGATACTGAGGTTTATCTACTTGCATAAGACTTTCCTCATTTAAAGTTCCTTTTAGAATGAAAGGCTTTTCATACCTTAGCTTCCGAGGAGCGCCACGCCCAGGATTCAGTTTACAACGTAGCTTTTCCTGCTGACCAGCTGTCTTGTGCACTGCTCCACAATCCAGGCTGCTAGGAAAACCAGACGTGGATTTCCCCTCTCTATCTTTCAGGGTAAGAGGATCAATGTAAAAGGCATCTCCTTTCCTTGTGCCTTTATGGTTTGGCTCAAAGGACTTACTTGGAGTTGGAGAACTTCTTTCAACCGGCAGGCTGCTTCTCTGGGCTTTATCCCATAGAGTATGCCCCTTTTGGCTCCTGCCACCTAGAGCTGGCCGCAGCTGGAAACTATCCTGTTCCAGGCTTCTCTCAGAGCTTGCGCTGCCGGTCCTTCTGACCTTGCCGGTTATTCTGTCGGCTACCCTTCTCGGTGCCTCACTTCCGTGCCTTCCTGTGTCCCGGTGCTCTTCCCGGTCCTGGTCATGGTCTCCTTGCTCTTGGACTCCGTGCTGTACTCCTTGCTGGACTCCTTGCCCTTGGCTCCTCTGGGGCTGGTCTCTTTGCTGGAGCCTTTGCTCTTGGATTCTGTGCTGGTCTCTCCCCCCCCCCCCCCTGCTCATTTGATTTCCCTTATAAAGGGATTTCTGGCTTGCACGCTGTGAGTTTGAGGACAGGTGAAAGCACTTATCATTAAGGTGCTCAGTGCTTGAGCACGTTGCTTCAGGTACTGTGTAACTGTTCATGCGCCCTCTGGCTGAGCTACATTGGAACTGCGCTCTCTGCTTTTTCTGAAATTCATGCAAATCAGGAGTTTTTTTCAAGGCTGTTTCTTCCCTAGCTCCAGCCTCATGACAAGATATATACAGGATTCATTTTCCCCTGCGGGCCTCTTAGTCCTGCTACACACTTTAAGCTTTGTTTTTTCCCTATCAGGGTAGTATTTTGAGAGTGGAGGGTTTGGAATTTCTAAATATTACTTTTGGTAAGAACATTAGGTCAAGTGTATTGCCCTTAAAGTTGGTGTGTGAGTCTATGATTTGGTAGTAGTCTAGGTCGCTGATGGTGGTTTGGAGAGGTGAGGCTTGGTTATGTGGTAAGTTGAGATCACCTAACTGGATTAATGGGTTCCTGTCAGTGGATGAACATAGAATCTCTGATATGATGTCTAGGTTGTCTGCATCTTTAAGTCTCTCCCCCTATGCCTTATGATGACCACTGACCATTTTAGTAGCCCCCCTGTGCACCAACTCCATTCTGCTTATATACTCTTAAAGATGTGGTCCCAGAACTGCACAACTGGATTAATGGGTTCCTGTCAGTGGATGAACATAGGATCTCTGATATGATGTCTAGGTTGTCTGCATTTGAGGAGGGGGTCTGTATGTTAGGCAGATGTATAAATAATTGGACTTTAGTGTAAGTATGTCTATGTTGCCTATATTTTTGGATGTTATAAGTGAGGCGTTTAGGGTTTCCTATTTCAACACAAGGACGCCTCCCCCTCTTTTTGTGATTCTGTGAGAATTAAATATGTCGTAGCCTAGGGATCTCAGTTAGATTATTAATACTGGGTCTGTGTCTGACAGCCAGTTCTCAGTAATGCAAACAAGGTCAGGGGTGTTATCAGTTAATAGGTCTTGAATGATTGGTATCTTGTACCTTATAGACCTTGCATTAATGAGGTAACATTCTAGTTTTTTATGTTGTGTAGGGTCTGGGTGTGTTGTGAGGGTTGTTGAGAGATGGATATTGATGAGTCTGTCCTGATTTTGTTTAAAGTGTAGGTATCAGGGGAGGTTGAGGGCGGGGGGGAGGGGGTCTGATGGGTGTGTAGATGGTTTGGGGTTGGGTTAAATGCATGAGTTAGGATTGTTAGGCTGGTTAAGATATAGTGTATTTTAGCCAAAATGTGGATTTAGTATCCATGGTGGGGGTGTTGTTTAAGTTCTGTTGGAGGATAGGGTGTACAAGGGTGGGGGGGGGGGGGCAGGATTGGAAATGGGTGGTGCCGCAATATGATAGGGGTTAATTAAGGTTGGAAGGATTTGATAGAGATTTGAGATAGACGTAGCACTGAGTGTAGATGTCAATTGGAACCAGAGTATAATGAAATAGGTTGGGCACTTCAGGCTGGGCAAGTGTATAGTGTGAGTAGGATAAGTATGTGAAAAGGTGGGGATGGCAGCAAAAATAATATTAGGGTAGATACAGTAGGTAGACGTCAATGTGAAGAGGTATCAATATTAGGTGGGTTTCTCGGTGAGTTAGGCCTAAGGAGTGGGCCAAAGGGCCATGAACTGGGATTTCAATTCAAAGTGGTATAAGCAATTACAATCTGAGAAATGGTTCAAAGCATATTAATACAATACAGAGTGGATTGGGTTGCTAGAGGTTAGCGACCGCTAATTGTAAGGTGCAAGAGTAAGAACAGTCACCTGGTTTCATCTGAGGATGAGCCTGTGCTGGAGTCAGGGATCCTGGATGTGGGTTTGTCTGGTCTGGAGTTACCATAAACTGGTGTGGATGTTCAGTCTGTTCTGTTGTTGGGTGCAATATCGCTTGTGGCACCTAATTTCCCCACCTAAGGGCCACACCAAAGGGCCCTCTAGCGAGGGGCGCGGGCATGCCCGATGGCGCTCCTTTTTAAAGTGGAGGGCTGCCACTGATTGGGCTGGAGCCGGCCGCTTCAGGCATGTGTGGGCCACACTCAACCCTGATCAGAGGAGCTGCAGGGAGAGTGTCCGGGTCCAGAGGCTGTTTGCGCCCAATGGCGCTCCACTTTAAAGTGGAGGGCTGCTGCTGATTGGGCTGGAGCCAGCCAGCACAGGAACGTGAGGGCCCGCTCAACCCCGATCGGAGGAGCTGCAGGGAGAGTGTTCGGGTCCAGAGGCTGTTTGTGCCCGATGGTGCTCCTTTTTAAAGTGGAGGTCTGCCACCGATTGGGCTGGGGCTGGCTGGCACAGGCACATGCGGGCCCACTCAACCCTGATCAGAGGAGCTGCAGGGAGAGTGTCCGGGTCCAGTTCGTGCCTGATGGCACTCCTTTTTAAAGTGGAGGGCTGCTCAACCCTGATCGGAGGAGCTGCAGGGAGAGTGACCACCCTTGCCCAGTAAGTAAAGCACAATCTGGAAGCAGAGAGAAGTGGGCAGGCTGGAGCAGCACCCAAGTTGGCACAGCGACAGGCATGTACCAATGTGGAGAGGAAGGGCAGGGGATGTAAGGATCTGGCACAGACAGAAAGCTGGCAGGCTGCACAGTGACAGGACAATGCAGCTCAGACAGAGCAGTCTGACAGTAGGGACCCAGGAAACAAAGGAGAACAGGATGCATGCAGGCCCACAGTGAAGGCACAGGGAGACACAGAGGCAGATGGAAGGGACACGCATAGCAGAGAGCAGTCCAAGAATATTAGCCACATCCCCAGGTCACACAGATGCCCCCTGAAGAGGCAAAATAAAAGGAACTGTTCTGCCCTGAGGCAGGAGGAACACCCAGGACCCTGAGAACTGTCGTTCAGGGCCAGAACCATCAGGCTACAGCTGTCAGTGCTCCCAAAGAGTAGGAAAAGAGAGAGCATGGCAAGTCAGAGGGGAGGCCCAGTGTGAATAGTAGAGGTGAAAAATGAAGCAATCTAGGTGGGAGGTGAACCCAGGATCCCAAGCACTGTGGTTCAGGGCAGAACCATCAGGGTACAGCTGTCAGGGCTCCCAAGCTCTTGGAGTTGAGGGAACATGCCCCTGTGCATGTTCACCCAATGCAATGACCTGCTGCTCCCCCCCCCTTCCCGGCATGGCATGACAGGGTGGTGTGCCACTAAAAGCAGATGGGGACATGGCACACGATGGGTATGTGCAGAGTGCCAGCAGAACCACCCAATAGAGTAGGCAGGTCTGTGCTCTGGCATGGGTGAATGATGAGGTGTGTCTCTAACCCACCGATGTTTCCAGATCATGTGTGACACAGAGGCCTACCGTGTGTGGTACCACTCAATCCACTGCACATGCCCACAGCTGATATGGTGTATCCAGCAGCAGCTACAGGAGGAGCAGGGTAAGTAACCATGCAGATACCCTGTCCGAGCAGCAGGCTGACAGGCCCCCCTACACTGAGGCAGGGCAACATATGTAAAAGCACACACCGCTGTGACATGGACACCACAGAAACATCATGCCCACACCCCAGGGTCCATCAACATATATGGCTGGCCCGCCAGCAACCAAGATCTCCTTCCCCCACAGTGGCAGCACAGCTGGAGGAGGACTCCCCATCCCCGTCCCCAGATGGCTCCACTCCTGACACCTTGGAGGATGCCAGCACAGATACACTCCCCAACACAGAAAAGCCCCATCCTCCTGTCCAGCCCAACACCATCTGTGGATGAAGAGGAGGATGATGAGGGGCCAGCAGGGGAGGCAGCATTCTACCCCTTCCCCCCAAAGGGTGTAGAGCAGATGGCAGAGGGCAGGGGGGCCTATGTCTCACAGCACACCTGGAGGATAGTGTGCAGGAGGGCAGTGGTCAGGTCCCAGAAGTGCCATGTGCAGAAGCCCTGGAGACAGGGGCAACCTCTGGATCCTCATCGCCTAGCCCTTGGTGGAGGGGGCATGTGGTGTGGCAGGTTGGGTGGCTGGGGAGGCCCCATAGTGTGTGTTGGGTGAGGCTGTAGTGACACAGATTGAGGGATCAGGCAGTGGTGGCGAGGGTGTGGTGGTTGAATGCATGCAGGAGGGTGAGTGGTTGAAATGTGGTGGTGGTGGTGAGGGTGAGGTGTTTGTGTACATCAGGGGGAGCATGAGGAGGTGTGTGAGTGGCAGGAGGGGAGTTAGGAAGGAGAGGACATGAAGTGCATACAGGGGAGCAAGTAGGGTGTGTGAGAAGCAGGGGGAAGCGAGGGTGTGTGGATGGAGGGGAGGCAGGGTGTGAGTGTGGGCAAGGGTGGTTGGGCAGAGTGGGGTGTGGGGAGGGATGTGAAAGTGCAGATGTAGGGGGATGCAGAAGGTGAGGAGGCAGTAGGTGGCCCAGATTATGGAAGCTAGGGTTGCCATGAGGAGGTGATGGTGCCGGGTGACATTAGTGGTGATGCTATGGATATGCCATCATCCATCTCCACGTGGGAGCAGTGTGCCCATATTGGTGGACCACGTAGCTCACCTCTATCTGAAGTGGGACCTGATGAGGAGGCCTAGGAGGCAGAGGGAGACCCTGAGGACATGCCAGTCCTAGCCTGTCTGGAGCGTGTGCTGGCATGCAGCCTTGCACACCTGCAGAGGCCCTTTTCACACCTCTCGCACCATGTGGAGAGTCTCAGGGATGAGGTGCGGGGCCTGATGGGTGAGCTCAGGGGCCTGCATCTGCTGCTGGAGGCCCATCTGCAGTCCCACACACCATCCCTCAGTCGCACAGCAGGCAGCCCTGTGGGGTACTGAGGGGGCCATGCCATCTGGTAGGCACCCAGGAGCAGCAGTAACACTAAGCAGCATGGTCAACATCAGTGGCTGCTCGTGCAGTGACAGCCAACAGGGTGGACTGGCTGCCATTGTTAATGGCCCTGTAAGTATGGCAAGGGTGGGGCTGGGTGCCGGGGCACACCCATTGACCAATGTATGTGGGCACTGTTCGCCCATATTCTCTCTGTCCCATGCATGTTAGCTGGGAAAACAAAGTGTTATGCAGTTCAATATGTGTTCTTTGTGTGCCTATTTCTGTGTCGGCCACCAATGGCCCTGTACATATTTTTCACGCCACAGGAGGGATGCTATGCTTCATGCCACACATAAATTTTTGCAAATGCATAGAGACAGTGCAAACAGCCAGGGGGAATGGGGATGGGGTGGGGGAGCCATGAACATGTTTCAGCAGCACAGCCAGTGGCCCACGGGGGTGTCTCAGGCCAGGATGGATGGATGGTGCCATGCTGGAGGTACCATGTATATGTGGCACACCATGTGCTTGTCCCGCACCCCCTATGCTAGCCCACAGGTGTGCGCCACCTGCAGCGGGCAATGGGCGAGTGCTGGTTGGCCAAGGGACAGGTAGACCATGTGATATGTGTATCCCTGGTGCATCAGCCGTAGGCGCCATGCAATGGATGCCCATATTCAGACGTAGGAGCACCCATGCAGGGCATGAGCTATTGCTTTGGAACTCTATTTTTGTTTATACTGTTGATATGAGAGTTACATAGAGTTGATTTGATTAGACCCTGCACACAGGAGCATTTATTTATTTAATAGTTTTTTTATACCGCTTTATCCTATGGTCGAAGTGGTTTACATCAAACAGAACATTATACATTTAACAGGGAATTAAAACTTGGAGAAAACTTAGTGTAAGGGGGAGTAGGAGTTGAAGTGTAGGAGGGGAGGAAAAGGGGTTAATAAGAGTTAGGGGGAGGAACAAGGGAAACAGGGCAGAGGTAGGTGTGCTTTTAGAAAAAACAAACATCAAACCTATGGAATGGCCTGCAGTAACAAGGACAGAGCTAGAAAGCAAGTTAAAATGAGCCCCAAATTGGAAGATCCCTGGCCCAGATGGAGTAATCAACTCCACCAAGACCTGGCGAACTGCAAAAAACAATTATTCAAGCAGCCATTCTTAACATCACAATGGCTTTCTACAGGAAGAACATTTCTCCTTCCAAAGAGGGACCCAAGTAATATTCCCAATAATTATAGAGCAATAACCTTTCCCCTTCAATCTATAAGCTGTTCACTGCAATAAATGCAGACAGAATATATGATCATATTGAGTCCAATAACATTATGACAACAGAGCAAAAGGGCAATAAGACTGGAGCATATGGAGCCAAGGACCAGTTAATGTTGAATAAGGCCATCATGAGCAGTGCTAAGAAAAGCAGAAATCTCAGTATAGCATTGATTGATTATGAGAAAGTTTTTGACAGCATCCCACACTTGTGGATAATAAATTGCCTTGAAATGTATAAAATAAATCCTGGTTTAATAGAGTACATTAAGTTTACCATGATAATGTAGCAAACTATACTCTTTTTGAGATATTAAGATGGTCAGTATATCTTTCCTAACATTAAGAGGAATATTTCAGGGAGATTCTCTGTTGCCACTTCTGTTTTGTATGGCACTTAATTCAATGAGTACTCTCATCAACTCTTTGGGATACGGATTTAGCCTGAATCCTAAAGAAGGTAACCACCCAGAAGCAACATCCCATCTACTATTTAATAGCATAATAACATAGTAAATGATGGCAGATGAAGACCAGTAAGGTCCATCTAGTCTGTCCAGCAAGGTGGCAAGAGTAGGTGCACCTGCCGCTCCGTGCAGGTCACCCCTCCCCATGTCTTTGTTTAGGGGTGAACCCACCGCTTTGTTTAGGGCACCCCTGTTTGTTGAGAAATTAGATAGTTTAAGTTTATTTTGATTTTATCCTGTTGCTATAAAGGGATCCATATTTGTAGATGATATGAAGCTCTACAGTTTCAGTGACCAATAATTAGCAGAGCAACATCGTGTGGTGAAAAGCTTTTCTCATGACATCAGGATGACCTTTGGCCTTGGAACTGTGGTGAAACAAAGTAGAAGTGGAGTGGAGGAGTGGCCTAGTGGTTGGGGCAAGGTACCTCAGGCCAGAAGGTTGGGGGTTCAAATCCCACTAAAGGACAGCAACCTTGGGTCAGAAGGACTGGGGTTTCTAGTCCCACAGGTGCTCCTTGTGGTCTTGGGAAAGCCACTTAACCCTTCATTGCCCATGTTCCCTGTAAACATTAGCATTAGTGTATGTGATTCATATCCGCTCATGTTAAATGTGTTGTGACCACTTTGACTTGAAGGACAAGATGGCATACAAAACTGTCTAAATAAACTGATTATTCTGTGAATCTTGTTGAGTGGCAGGAGATTCTGAAGGACCAAGAAAATGTGACAGAAAGATACAGAAACATTTCCCATTGTACTGGAAGACACAGGCTTCATAAAGAAGAATTTCAAAGCACATCTTGACAAACTACCCAGACCTGTTACATCTTACAGAAAAAAGCTTTCTTTGGCACAATGCAAGTACTACACCAAGCATTAGCAGTACATTTGAGAGACTGAGATCATACTCCATATCCCCTGGCTTAGAAGTAAGGTTCATGATTGTCATGGTATCCACAAAACTAACCCATTTGAAGAAACTGCTCCAAGTGGCCTTTTTTTAAGGACAGGGATTGCTTTATACCAAGGGTTTCCAAATCCAGTCCTAGAGGGCCGCAAACCTGTCAGTTTTTCAGGATATCCCTAATGAATATGCACGAGATAACTTCAAATATATTTGCATGCACTGCCCCCATTGTATGTCATGCATATTCATTAAGGATATCCCAAAAACCTGGCAGGATTGCGACCCTCCAGGACCGGTTTGGAGACTCTTGCTTTATACAATTGGACAAAGCAACAAGATAGATGGCCTTTTCCTCATTAATATCATATAATGACATATATAAGAAAATAGGGAATGGGGTGAATGAATGAGAGAAACAGTGGTAAGGACCTGACATTTGATCCTTAATTTGTAAAATTGAGGCATGTCCTTAGCATCTATATCTGCTTCTTCCTCTCTTATCTGTATGGTAACCCAGGGCATTTGCTGAAGACAGAGCAGAGAGAGAGGCAGCTTTCTGTGCTTTATACTGTGGCAGGCGATGGCCTAGGTCGATATGAGAGGCCTGTAAGTTAGGCCTGAGTCCCATCCCCCACTTGAGAATATTATAGCTTAGAGAACCAAAAGTCAGGAGAAGTTAGAAAACTGCTTTAAACTGCTTTTGATAAGAATGTATGAATCTTCTATTGAGTTCATTTGTGCTGATGACAGATATGTTCCAGTGTTCTGCTTTCACACATTTTCTGAAGCTAGAAGTGACCTTGGAGGAAACAGTATCAAAAGTCTAAACTGTGCCATTGTTAGGGAAGTCTGAACGGGGGGAACAGGTGCTAAGCCCAGTCAGAGATTCCCATTGGATGGGTGCAAGGGGTCACCGGGACCAATAGAAAGGGTGCAGGGGGTTACCGGGACCAATGGAAAGTTTGCCTGTATAGAACTGAAGAAGAAAGGTATATAAGGTGTTGTTTTGCTGAACTCTGGGGCTCAGTCCATTTTGAAACTATGACTGACTGAGCCATGTGCACAATAAACTGGCTTGGATCTTTGAACAGACTCCTGGTTTTATTTATTGCATGCTTATCAGCTGCTACAATACTGTCAGATCTCCTGCTCTTAGATCTGAAACATGGTTCTTTTCAGCTGCTTCAAATTTGGGAAACAGGAGATCTGGAAGGCAGATCACACAGCTTGGGAATCTCTTGGAAGATCCAGGAAAGTTGGGCTGTCTGAGAGTTTCTCCATTTCCTGTTCAATATGGCCTTTTGTTCCACATGGAATCTGCATTCAATATAATCCTCCATGTGGTGAAGGCTTTTATGCCTTAGATTTCCCCAAAATGCTTAAATATCTCATGATTCCTCATTAGCACTTTCATTATTATATTTGAATAGGTGACATTGATAGTGACATGTTCTATCTCTTAAGACTGCATTTAATGGTTAGCACAGAACAAGAAGCATTTATCTCATAGCAAATGGATTTACCATGCAATAAACATCTTATCACATTGTAGTACATCGCCTTCTTGGTTTCAGCTCCATAGGAGAGAATTTACACTGACAGAAGGGAAATAGTTTGTTTCTAGGACAGAGACTATTGATGTTTCCAGATGTGTCTGAATCCACTCAGCCAGAAGGAACATTTTTGAGTTGTAAGAATGATGTATTGCAAACTTCCCTCTGTTATACCCTTGTAAATGTCTGGTTAGATCAGAAGCAAAGGTTTTTTTATCCAGATGAGTTAATTCTTGTTATTCCAAGTAAATCAAAAAAAAATTAGCACACAAAAGTGTTTCAAAATGTGAAACTGTACTGCACCAAAATTGCCTCTCTCTAAGACAATGGATGAAATTGTTTGAAATTATTTCCATCCACAAGAAAGTAAATTGTGAGCCGAGTATTTAACTTAAATTCATATCAGTGATTCTAGGCTGAATTGCAGGACTTATGGCCATAATAAAACTATTTGAAATACTAACATGACAGTTATGAAGGTAAAGGCTGCTTTCTTAAAAATTAAGATTTTCACAAATGTTTTGAACCCTGTTTGTGTTTGTTTTTATGTTTTTTGTTTTTTTTTTCTTTTACACAGATGCATAGATGTAGGGATTGTTTGCTCCAATACTGAATTTTTGTTCATGGAATCACTTTCTAGAAATGTGTTTTTCCAGGTAGCTCTTTTATGAATATCTGAACATGGTGTGTGTGTAATTACTTGTCGAGTCCCTCTTATAGTAAATAAGGTGATCAACCTGCCATCAGAATCCAAGAGAAAATGATCATAGAAACATTTGCCTCTGTATTATTGCTTTTTTTTTCTTAATGCATATGGAAATTGTGCCCCACCAAGAATTATAGATGGTATGGGTTAATATATTTTGGACCTGATATTTAAAGTGAATTATTCATTTCCTAGCAGGAGGTGAATGCCTAATTTCCTTATACATCGATTGGCCATTAAACTTGCTAAACAGCCAGGAAATAACCATTTAGGCAGGCAATCGATATGCGTAAATGTATGTATTTTCAGAGACTTACATACATGGATGGACCTTTACTTTAGCATGGATGGGATCGACTTTAGCCAGTCACTATTACTATTACTACTTGTGTCAGCCTAATGATGCATTTCACTGTGAGGATGAATGGGGCAGAGCGGGGGTTATTCTGTGCCATGAATAGCGGGGATGGACGGTCCAATGGGACGCCCATCCCTGCTATTCATGCCTTCACCTGGCTGCGACTATCTTCCCTGTCAGTTGTGCAGGGAATTTAGATCGGGACAGGGAAAGGGCGACTCGGGGGCAGAGTCTGGGTGGTCACCGGCCCTGGAAGTACAAGGCTGATCCTAATGTTGGTCCTGTACGTCTGGGGCCGGCGACATGCACGGGGGAAGTTATTCCACCCCTGAGTTGGAATAACTCCCTGAACGTACTTTTATTTAAATGTCGGGGCATGGATGGGGCGGGGGGGGGGGCAGAGGACATTCCCCGCAGTCTGACCCTGGCCTTAGGAGGCCAGATCAGGTGTCGGGCTGCATGGAATAAGCATTTGCTCTCCAGCGGCTGGCATCGCAGCTCTTCAAAAGAGCCGTGGTGCCATGGCAACATGACGCCATGGTGCCTCAGCTCCATAGAGGAAGCCTTAGACAGTACAAAGAAAAACTACTATGCAACAATCCTATCAAAATCTTATAATAGACCAAGAGAACTATTCTCCATTGTGAGTAATCTAACTAATAACTCTCAAACTTCCAGCAAGGAAATTACTGACATATCAGCACAAACTCTAGCTAACTACTATCAAAACAAAACAAAACTACCAATTATGACCCTAGACTCTATCCACAAACCTCTTCACCTGCTCGACGAATGGTCAGAATTCCACCCTATAGCCAAAGTATCATTAAAAAATATCATACTCAACCTTAACACCACTACCTCTTACCTTGATCCTTGCCCAGTAATCTGGATAAAAAACACACTTCCAATCCTTCTCTCATTCATACTCCCCATTGTCAATCTCTCGCTATTCCAAGGTTACCTCCCACCCACACATAAACATGTTCAAATCAGACCAATCCTTAAGAACAGCACACTTGATAAAACCTCACCAAAATCATACAGACCTATCTCAAGTATACCATTCTTAGCAAAAGTAATAGAAAAAACAATACAAATACAGACACAGGAGTATCTAGATTCATCCTACCCTCTTGACGAACAGCAATATGAATTTCGTCCCAAACATGGAGTGGAAACACTTCTCACAGTTTTAACGGATGTTCTATTTAGAGGAATTGACAATCACAAACAAGCATTCATCCTCTTATTTATTGATATTTCAGTTGCTTTTGACAGTGTTCACCATACCATAATGCTCAACAACCTGAGACAAATAGGAATAAATGCCACAGTTCATAAATGGTTCTCCTCTTATCTAAATAACAGAACCCAAAATGTAAGAATAGGCTGTCAATCTTCTGATTCATACAAACTTGAAATGGGTTTACCACAAGGATCAGCGCTATCAGCACTGCTATTTAACATATACATAAATCCAGTTTGCAATATCTTTAAAAAATTTGGTGTACTCTATCATCTATATGCAGATGATATCATGATGTACATCCCTTTCACAATCCCCAACTTACCGATGCAACTCCTGTCAGATTGCTTCAATGAAACCACATCCTGGCTAAATGCCCATAATCTCCAAATAAACCACTCTAAAACTGAAGTGCTAATTGTTACTAAAAACCAATCCTATACCCCCCCAACACACATAACGCTTCAAAACCAAGAAATTAAAATAAAAAACGAAGTAAGATATCTAGGAGTTATTCTAGATAAACATCTTACATTGGATACCCATATTAGAAATACAACAAAGAAAATCTATTTCAAGCTTAAAATCCTTAAACAACTAAGACCCCTGGTATACATACAAGATTTTATCAGCATAATTCAAGCCACCATAACCCCCCACTTTGACTTTGCTAATCTAATTTTATTAGGTACTACAAAACAAAACATTAAAATAATTCAACTTGCGCAGAATGCAGCAGCTCGGATAATAACGAAAGTACACTCACATCAACATATAACACCAATACTAGCATCCCTTCACTTGCTGCCAATACAAAGTAGGATAGTATACAAAACATTAATAACTGCATTTAAAACTCTAAAAGATATGGCCCCAATCACCCTAAGTAACTTAATCAGTAAAGAACATTCAAAATCTACTCAAAGAAAAGGACAAGTAAATAAACTAAAAACTCCCAAAGACTTCATAAAAGCAAATAAACTTACAAACAACAGAGCTTTTTCACATGCAGCTCCAACAATCTGGAACTCCCTCCCAGATAATCTAAGAATGTTAACCGAGATCATTGAATTTCGCAAAAAATTGAAAACCCATCTATTTACTAAGCATTACAACAATACAGATCATCCCTCAATAGAATTAGATAAAGGCTAACCAGTTTTTTGTCTAATATGTCCCAGTGACCTAAACATATAGATCTATTTAGCTGAAACTGTACTTTGCACAATGCTTAAGCCCTACATAATGTGTATCTGTATATAATGTATATAGTTTGCACTGTTCCGTGCTGTTCAGTTTTAACATTTGTTGTTTACTTATACCATTGCTTTTGGTTATATGTTACATGTAAAACAAACTGCTTTGTTGATTGTTGTTTATTGTGAACCGCAACTGATCTATGGAAGATGCGGTATATAAGTGATTGTTAAATAAATAAAATAAATAGAGGAGCCTTGACTGAGTTAGTTGGGGTCAGTCCTGCATGTGCAGGCCAGACTGAATTGCAGTCCTGGCCTGCACATGCAGGACTGTTCACGATTCTGATCCCACGGGGCTAGACGTGCCCAGTGGGGTCAGAATCGCTATCCCCTCTGTGTGTCCAGTTCAGGCTGGACGTACAGAGGGGATCTACTTCTGGGAAGGAATCAAGCCTAGCTTGGATAGAGTGCAAATCTATACACATTAAGTTATCACATACTAAAATGTATGCTCTTTCCTTAAAAATCTAGAATGAGCATTTACACCATGATGTCTTCTGTCCAGTACAATAAGAGTTGCCATTCCACCTTAAATTTATTGTTGTTGTTTTGGTGCCAGACTCTTTAAATACAGTCTCAGCTTTTCTCTAAATCTGTGTTTTTTATTACAGTTTGGATATTCTGTTGTGGGCTTTTTATGGCAAGTACTTTGTTTTATTTCCAAATGCAATGTGTGCCTTTGAATCAATGCTAACTCCTGGGTTTTCTTGGCAGTGTCACTGGAAGTAGATTGCCAGGCCTTTCTTCTGAGGCAATAGAGGGTTAAGTGACTTGCCCAAGGCCACAAGGAGTGCTAGCAGGAATTGAACCCTGGTTACCAAGCCAGTGTTCTAACCACTAGACTATGCCTCCTTTCCCTTTATCAGTGCTATTATTTCCATGATACAATAGTCATCCAGCTATTCCTCTGTATCTGTATTATGGAGATTCCACTATGCTGTAAAATTATTAGACACTGTTGCTTAACACAATTTAATATTATTTCTGGTTGAGATACGATGGCTTTTGTTTTGTTTTTTTGCCTTTCTTAATATATATGTTCTCCTTCTCTTACTGTCCCTTATTTTAAAAACTGTCCAGCCACTCTAGAGGGAAGCTCCTGCCCTACCCGATGCCATACGTCGGGTGGAGGGAGTTTCTGCCAAAAAGCAGAATCACCAGTGGTTTCAATATTTTTATATGCTTGCTTCATTATAATGTATCACTCCTTGTTTCTAACGTTTTTGTAAAATATTTGTTTTTTAGCATGGGAGTTATCCCTAGTGGCTCCAGCTTTTCTGGATACGCTTCACGCTTTATCTTTTTATTATATTTGACCTTATTCGGTCATATTTGATTTTCTTGTCAGCGGTTTTACTTTTTTGTTTATTTTTGTTATTACTATCGTACCTTGATTCTATTTATAGATATGTATTTATTATTCCATTTTATGTATATTATGTCAATTGATAGAGTTGGTATCTTCACATTCAGGACCTCCCGCAGTTTGCCTTTGTATTTCCCTTCCATTTATGATATGGTTGCTAAGTCTTTTTTTTTAAAGATGACAATCCTATTTTTTATAATTATTTTTATTTTCATTTTATTTTTAAGCATGATTTTACATTTTGGTCTGCCTTTGATACAATTTCTTTACATGGATTTTACTTTTCCTTGTTCATGGGTTCACCATTATGCATAATCAGGTCCTGTCTATTATAAATTCCCCATTATATGACAGTTGTGGCTTCACCTTTGTTTTTGGTATACTTGCCTCTATTCAGACATGGGCCAATTTACATATGTATTGTCCTAATTTACTTGTCGGCCTGTTTAGAACTTCAATTGTATTTTCGGTTTATTCTGGATACTGGTTTATACATATTACATCAATTTGATTGACGCTTGCCCCCCTTTTTACATCTTTATTTAACAGCTACTTCTAGTTTCTAGTGGTCCGCCTGGGTTACAGTGTGATATTTACATACCACAGTTTGGTGCACAGTGAGTCCTTTGCTGCCCTGGTACACCTATAGTTTATTTGTCTCTGTTTTTCTTCCCCCCTCCTTCCCTTTCCTTTCCCCTTTATCCTCCCCATCTCCCCTCTCTTTCAGCCCCCTTCATCCTTCTCTGACAGCCCCCTTCATCCTTCTCTGATTTTTCCCTTCTCCCCTCTTCCTTCTCTCTTTTTCTCTGAGATCTTAATATGTATTATATTATTTTTGAACAATTGTTTATGCTGCCATCATCTTTATAGTAGTCTATTGACATTGCATTTGTTTTATTTCTTACTGTATCTTATAGATATGTTTTACATAGTTTTTCATTTATGTAGTCCAATGAGCGTTTTTTGGTTTTATCTTTTGTTGTATTATTTTCATATATTGTTTTTAATGGTTACTGTTTTTATTGTATGTTTTTTGATATGATGTGTTATTATGCTTTTATATTTATGAATTATTTCTTTTTTTAAAGGTTGCCCCTGATAAAGGCAATTTGCCAAAATTCAGGACCTGTTTTTATTAATAAGATGTTTTTTCTACACCTCACTCTGGTTTGTCCTATTCTCTTTTGCGAGTGTGCTTACTCTGTTGTTGTCACCATAAACATGCATAAATTTATGTATTTTCAGAGACTTACATGCATGGATGGAACTTTATTTTAGCATGGACTGGACCAACTTCAGCCAGTCACTAGTTTATTATTACTTGCATCATGCTGTGGGCATGAATGGGGCTGAGTATGGATGGAGCACAAATCTACACACAATTAATTTATCACATACTAAAACTTAAGGTTTTGCTTACAGCACATTCATGGTATAAATTGGGAAGATCTGCATGTCGTATTGCTTTGCAAATGGAAGGAACACCCCATAATAATATTGAGCTACCTTAAGTTTAATTTTAACTTCTTGGTAGTCTTAAAGGACTATCAAAAGGGACTGCTACTTTTGGAAAGAAATCTGTACTTGTAAGTATTTTCTGGGAAATTATCTAAATCTTGGGGAAAAGGGAATTCTTTGGGTTAAAACTGATACACTAGATTCTAAAATACACAGATTTATTTGTTAACTCAGTCAGGGCCTAGTATCAGCAGATAACTTTTAGTTTAAATTTAAAACCCAGCAGGCAGCTTTTAGTTTACTTTTAAAACCAGCAGAGAACTTTTAGTTTAAATTTAAAACCCAGCAGGCAGCTTTTAGTTTACTTTTAAAACCAGCAGAGAACTTTTAGTTTAAATTTAAAACCCAGCAGGCAGCTTTTAGTTTACTTTTAAAACCAGCAGAGAACTCTTAGTTTAAATTTAAAACTCAGCCAGGGCCTAGTATCAGCAGAGAGCTTTTAGTTTAAATCAAATCAGAGTATAGCTTAGCATAAAAGGAAGAATAGGGTAAAATATTCTTTGAGTTGATAGAAATAAAATTTGTTTATAGATACCTTTACAAAGAGACCTTCCACTTAAAGTCAAGTGAAAAGTCAAAGGGGCAATTTGAAAGGCTCCCTCTATCACCCTGGAAATTGTTAACAGATTATCTTAGAAGCACAGATCTGAGACTATGTGCTAGTTCCTTCCCCCAGCCCCCACTCCTGCCCACCCCGGGTATAATCTTAGCTTTATAAGCTCTTAAACTTATTAAAGAGCGAAGGGTGGTCAAAGTCAGTTTCAGGTTCAGCTGGCTATCATCACCAGGAATAGATTAAGGCCCTGAATTTAATTAATCTTGAGGTGCACAATGTCCCTCAATGGTAATTGCTATAGTTGTATCAGTTCAAGTATTCCTAGCATCTTTAAGTAAACAATTTAAATAGCTAAACAGAACATTAAAACTACAATGCAGACAGATGTCCAGCAGCGAGATGGGGCTATCCAGTCTCTTGCACTGAGTGTGACATGAACGATTTTCTCCCAGTGGGTCAAGTGTCTTACGTGTGCACTAGGTACAAGGAGATCTTTGCCCTCAGTAAATGAGTCCAATCTCTGGAGGCTAGAGTAGCAGAGTTGGAGGACATAAGGAAGTCAGAGAGGTATATAGACGAGATCTACACTGAAGTCCCACCTCCAATTGGGCAACCTTTCAGTTGCCATGGAGAGAGGTCTCATGAAAGGAGAGCATCACCTTGGTCTGACAGGAAGTGATCCTGTAGCTAGGAACTGTCTGCCAGGAAATGCAAAATCCTCTCACACTGAGGAGGCTTCTCCGAGGTTATGTGCCCATGAGGGAAGGGTTAGGATTGCTGTTATAGTTGGCAATTTGATCATAAGGCAAGTAGCTGGATAGGTGGTGAACCTGAGAACTGCCTGGTAACATGCCTGCCTGATGCAAAGGTAACAGACCTCCCGCGCCACCTAAACAAGGTTTTAGATAGTGCTGGGGAGGACTCTGCTGTCTTGGTACATGTTGGCACCAATGTCATAGGAAAGTGTGGGAGGGAGGTTCTGGATGTCAAATTTAGGCTTTTAGGAAGAAAGTTGAAATCCAGAACTTCCAGGATAGCATTCTCAGAAATGCTTCCTGTTCCATGCACAGGATCCAAAAGGCAGGCAGAGCTTTGGAGTCTCAATGCGTGGATGAGACAATGATGCAAAGAAGAGGGTTTTGGATTTGTTAGGAACAGGGCAACATTCTGAAGAAGAGAGGGGCTCTTCCGAAGGGATGGGCTCCACCTTAACCGGGATGGAATCAGGATGCTGGTATTAACCTTTAAAAAGGAGAGAGAGCAGTTTTTAAACTAGACAATAGGGGAAATCTGACAGTTGCCCATGAATGCATGATTCAGAAGGATGCATCCTTGAAGGATACTAGAAAAACAGGGAAGTTAGAGCATCCCGACAGAGAGGTTCCAACAAAGTTAAAAGTAACCCAGATTTTCTTCAGTACCAAGCCAAAAGATTCCAAATTTCACCTATCAACTGAAAACCAGATTAATATGAATAAAATATAACCTCTAAAATGCCTGCATACAAATGCTAGAAGTCTAAAAAATTAGAATATATAGCACTAAATGAAAGGTTAGATATGATTGGCATCTCGGAGACCTGGTGGAAGGAGGACAACCAATGGGGCACTGTGATACCTGGGTACAAACTATATTGCAATGAAATTAGTAGAGGGGTTGCGCTCTGTTAGAGAGGGAATTGAGTCACATAGGATTAAAGTTTGCAGGAAACAATATACGTTGTAGAATCTCTATGGATAGAAGTTCCTTGTAAATAGTGGAAGGCGACTGCAGTGGGGGTGTAATTCTGACTGCCTGGCCAGAATGAACAAATGGATGATGAAATGCTAAAAGACATCAGGGAAGCTAACAAAAGTTACAACACAGTAATAATGAGTGATTTCAATTACCCCAGTATCGACTCGGTCAGTGTTACAGAGGACATGCTAGAGAGATAAAGTTTCTAGAGAAAATAAATGACTGCTTCTTAGAGCAGTTAGTTCATGAACTGACAAGAAGGAAAGCTATTTTGGGCCTAGTCCTTAGTGAAACACAGGATCTGGTGCGGGAGATAAGGGTTTTGGGGCCACTTGGCAATAGTGATCATAGCATGATCGCTTTTGATTTAATACTGTAAATGGAAGAAAGATGGCATGGAAATCTACCATACTACCTTGTAACTTTCGAAAGGAAGACTATGATAAAATGGGGAAAATAGCTAAGAAAAATCTAAAAGAGCTGCTGAAAAGGTTAAAGATTTGCATCATGCATGTGCGTTTTTTTAAAAGTTCTATCTTGGAAGCCCAGGCCAGATTTATTTAACTAATTTCTATACCGACCAACAAGTTGGATCAGTGCGGTTTATAACATGATAAAAAACATTCAAAAAGAAACAATACAATAACATTCAAAAAGCAAATAACCAAATTTTCAGTTGTTTCCTAAATAAAACCATAGAGGACACAGATTTCAAAGCCAAAGGCAATTTAGACCAGAGCTCTACAGCTTTATATGGCAAAGTACGTATAAAACATTTCTTACTAAGCACCCCCCAATGTGATGGAAACAACTACATTTGCACCTCCAAAAGCCATTTTGACCTTACTCCTATTAGACATTAAAAAAGATCAGTAAAACGGACAAGGACACTATCATTAAAAAATCTAAATAATAGCACATGAACAATATTCTCTATGAGACTCGAAGCGAATGAAGCTGCTTAAATAATGGGTATGTAGACATAAATTTGGGAACCCCAGAAACCATCCTAGTGGTTGTATTCTGACATACTTGCAGCCTTTGAAGCTGCTGCTTTGAACAATTCAGCAACACCAAATTACTATAATCCAGAAAAGCCAACACTGTATTCTGTACTAACACCCAAAAATAATTTACTGCAAAATACGGCTGAAGCCTTCTAAGGTACCGTAATCGAAAAAAAAGAATGAGAAATAATCGGGCTAACATGTGCATCCCCATGTTAACTCCTCATCCAACAAACCCCGCAACACCCTCAACATGGGTTCTCTAACAAGATTCAATCGACTAATCGCTGTCAACAAGAAGTTTGGAATAGAACTGCCACTATAAAAACAGAGCACCTTGGTCTTATCCACATTCAGCTAAACATGGAAATTATGTGCCCATCTGTGCATTAACAATAACACATCATTCAACTGTGAAAAATAATCTAAGCAATTCCTAGGAAATGAAACTAACAATGAAATATCATCCGCATAAACATAAAACTGCACATCAGCACCAGCCAGAATCCAACTTAACGACACCATCAATACATTAAACAAAACTGGAGACAAAAGTGATCCGACCAGAGCGTTCATTATTGTGTTCCACACAGTAGGTACGATGGCACAAACAACCCTTAAACCATTGCAAAACTACTCCCAATATGCCAAAATAGTCCAAAACAGCCAGTAGTATACTATGATTGGCTACATCAAACGCCATGCTTAAATCAAACTGCAACAGCACTACATCCCTTTCCTTTGCTAAGGCACTATTAATCTCGGAAAGAACACCCAGCATTAATTTCACATTATTCCCTTTCCGAAATCCAAACTGTGAGGAATGTAAACAGTCAAAATCATCAAAATACTGGCTAAGCTGTTCAGCAACCAAGGCTTCCAACACCTTCGCAATTAAAGTAATACTAGCTATAGGATGAAAATTGGATGCCTCGGTTAAATTACCTTTACCATCTTTCGGAACAGGCACCAAGACAATCCCCAATTTCCTCAGGATAACACCCAGCAGCCAGTAACAAGTTCATAAAGCCACAAATTTTATGGAGAACAGTGCTGATTGGAACAAAATTGGTGGATAAAAATCAGCATAAGAAAGTTTTCTGGGGCTCTTCTCAAAGCATCACTCAACGTTTTAAGAAAAGTGGAAGGAAGGCCAAAAAAACTGTCCGCATAGTTTAAAGGCAAGGTCAGAGAGGCTGTTGTTGCAAAAAAAAAGCATCCTTCAGGAAATGGAAAAAGGAGCCTAAGGATGAACACCGGAAACAACATAAGCATTGGCAAGTTAGATGCAAGGCATTGATAAGGCAGGCAAAGATAGAAGTTGAAAAGAAGCTTGCTGTGGAAGGAAAAACGCATAATAAAAATGTTTTCATGTACATTTGTCGCCAAAAAACCTATGAGAGAGTCAGTTGGACCAATGGATGATAGAGGAGTAAAAGGGGCGCTAAGGGAGAACAAAGCCATAGAGGAGAGACTAAAGGCCTGATCCCGAGAAAGACGTGCTAGGCAGATGTAAACACACAACACGTGTACATCCCTAATGAGGACGTGATTCCATGCCGAATGCCTACACATACAGCTGCGCCATGGAATATGGGATATACGTCTGTGCCGCTAAAAATAAAACGACCGTACAAGCGGGAAGTTCATGTATGTGCAGATTGCACATGCGCTCGCGGAGCTATGCCACAAACATGTAATTCCAAAAATGTGTCCAACTACACTGTTGCCCACGTGCGACAGGATACAGTAACTACCCCCCCCCCCATCCGCCGCCAGACCCTTGGAAAATGGCAACGCAGCAAGTTAATTTTTCTGAGGCCGAGACTCGCCTGCTCTGCAGACTAATACTTGAAAACAAATGTGCCCTGCTCCCTGTGGGACACCGATGGCCAGCCTTAGCTGCAGTGAGTAGGGTAAAGCAGGAAAGGGAGGAGGCAGGGGAAATGCATGTGGTGGGACAAGAACAGTGCAAAGAGCAAGGAAGTAGCTGCAAAGTAAAAGGGCAAAATGAGCAGGGGCAAGCTGGACCCACCACACAACCAAATGACAGTAAACACACAAAGCAGGTCCCAAACAGACAAACAGAAACACAATGGCCAAGAAGAAAGCATGGTAGCAATAAATGCAGAATGGATAAAAGGGAAAGCACATATGGAAAGGAAACATTAACACAGTGAAAAAAACCTACAGTGTGTAACAGTACACCAACATGGCCCAATACTGTCAGCCAAAACACAGCACAGTAGAAACATAGATACATGATGCCAGTAAATAAAAAGCACATGGCTGAACTAGGCCATCCCCCAATACCAACCTCCACACCAGTCCTCTGAGAAAATCCTGTGTCTGCCCATTGCCCCATGAAGTCAGATACTGTCCATAACTGCACCTCTTCCAATGGGAAATGACCCCATGCAGCCACCACTGTGTCTGCAAAGAAACATCCCTGCATGCGACACCTGAGTATAGCCCCTACCACTCCCATCCAATGACACTGTGCAGCAGAGCATGCTGACAATCAAAGGATGCACTGCCAACCTGCCAGCCCACCAACGTATACCTAAAAGATCCATAGGTCCATCTGCGTATGGCCAAGATCCAGACCACCAACCATATTCATAGCCACCCTCTCTAGCATCCACAACCTGTGATCATCTGTCTGGAGGGGTGGGCACCGGAATTGCACAGAAAACCACAATTGTGGATGCAGGGAAGACCCACAGTGGCCTGCAAAAGAATCCAGCCTCTCTATGTCAGTCCTGGTCTATAGCAGGATGTACAACTTGGAAAGAAGATGGGGGGGGGGGGGTCATGTGGATGGTAGGTAAGGGACCTAATAGTGTAATGAAAACCGGTGATGTGAAAAGACAATACAATACCTTGTATACAGAAAGAAACACGTAAAACCAGAAAAGGTATGAGCGCATATGTTACCCACACACTGTCCATGAAACCCCTAACTAAGAGCAGGTCCAACCAAAGAACAACAGATGACCCAAAAGGAGGGCAGCAAAGTCCACCTGCATGCAAGCAGTGGCACATGATCTGACACATGATGCCTTTACAAAGATACCTGTAACAAAAGGCCCGGACCCTATAATACCACCAAGCAAGCAACAGAATGAACAAGGAGCACCCCAAACAGGTCAGAGACAAAGGTTCGGAGACATGGAAATCAGGCCTGCAGCATAAATCACTATCCCAAAGTCAGAGATTGCCATGAAGCACCAGGAACCACACTAAAACAAAATATAAAGAACATGACACCACGTCAAACCTGACAAGAGAAGGCTGCCTACTGAGACCCACAGACTCGGCAAGGAGGGCATAAAGCAGAGATGCCACAAGGACACTGAGGAGAACATGGAAGGAGCTGCAAAAAATCCACAGTGGAGATGGGAGTATCCATCCACAAGGTGGAATGTGACAAAACAGGACAGACACAGAGGGGATGAATACCTTTGCAATGCACTGTAGACAGAGGCACTCTCACCACCTGTCCACCATTGTCCATACCTCACCCAATGCACCCAAGCATACCAGCACCATCTGCTGTTGCCCAGCCCACCTGATCAGCCCTGGTAAGAGCAGCAGACATGATCATGGTCAGGTCCCACCACTAAACTGTGTACAGAGATACCACACCACACACATGCTAATGCCTACCTGGATAGTGTCAGCCCAAATGCCTGCACTGCAACCATAAAATAGGACATGTCAGCTGCTAGGTCTGAAATCAGCATGCAAAGCCCACAATGTGCAGCACAGGGCAGGCAGCAAATGCAGCAGGGTCCAGTGGAATGTCGCAGGCAGCACTGCCCCTGTGGCCCCCTCAGCCCATGGCCTGGCCAGTCAGCGATGTAGTCACATAGAACAGAGGAGGCCTGGGGGACCAGGGGTGAAGTAGCACTGGAGACATGGCAGTATGATGTGACAGGGTCAAGTGTATGCAGGTGGTGTTAGGGCAAGCAAGCAGGCAGCTGAAGTGACAGACCTGGGGGGAGAAAGAAACATGCATATGTAAGACACCTCCTTCCTGCCTCCAAAGACTGTTCTACGTCCTGTGCAAGTCTGAGGCCTTCAGGGTGTGGTACCGTGCCATACGCCGCACACACCCATGTCTGTTGGCATGACTCCAGTAGCAGCTGCAGCGGGAGTGAGGTGATTGTGTGAGAATGGCACAGGAATGGGGCCATGACATGCTACGTGGCACAGGGCTGGAGTGGTTGGGCATCGCAGGGGCAACAACAGACAGAACATGGGGAGGCATCTGACAATGGGGACATGGCAGCTGGACACCCCCACCCACTGAAACTAACAGTCACCTATCCAGCACCTCCCCATCAGGGGAGAGTGGGGATGGGGTTGTCACCCTTAGCCTGAGGGGGAGGGACTGGATAGTACTATGGGATCTGACAGGGCACCCCATGGTGGGAGGCCCAAGGCACAGCAGAGGCTGAGAGTGGGGAGGCAGGGTACCCCTGGATGGGTGGCCCTGAGGAGCAGGGGGAGGAGGAAGAGGATTCCCTGGAGGAGGAGAAACTCAGGGCCACGCCACCCAAGGACACGCAATGGGTGGAAGAGGGGAAGAGAATGGCGGGAAAGGTCGGAGGGGGCAGGGGGCGGCAGAGCAGGCACCTGCAGCAGTGGGGCCCCTGGAGCAGATTGCAGAGCATCTACGGGTCATCAGAGGCAACCTCCAGACCCTTACACAGGCCGTGAAGCGGCTGACAGAGGCGCTCCTTTCCCCACCTGGGCCATTGGAGTGAGGCTTCCAGAACCAGGTGCCTATCAGTCGGGTGGACCAGGATGGCACAGGACTATAATGTCTGCTGCTGTACAATTTATGTTTTCATTTATGTTTATATAGATGTTTGATATATTACCCTTCATAACATTTTACAGTGTTTTCTATTTTGCAAATAAATCCTGCAACTTTGGAACACTGTGTCTGTCTGTACAGTATATCTGCCTAAGAGGTCATTCTGAGGCCTGAATAGTGGGGATAGGGGTCCCATATGGACATCCATCCCTGCCAATCAGCCCCCTCTGCCGACCCTGATGAACCTCTCGGTATGTACATGGTGGCCATACTGGGAGGCTAGCCAGGGGTGGGAAAGGGGTGGGATGGTGGTAGAGAAAGGGGGGCAGTGGGTGGTCTGTGGCCCTGGACATAGAGGGCAGATATGTATGTTGGGCCAGGTCACCTGGGACCAGAGGGCATGTAGTGGCAGATGTGGGAGGAGGGAGTGGGTGATGACTGCCTGCAGTGACCAGAACAACTCACTGCATGGCACACCGAGATATGTACACATGCAGGCCCAGTCCATGCCATGAATAGTGGGGATAGATGTCCGTTGGGACATCCATCCCCGCTATCTGTACCGCTCCCGATCCAGTCTAACGTCCCAACTTGTTCTATCGGGATGTTAGATGGGGGTGGGAGAGGGGCGGATCAGGGGCGGCATTAAGGTGGGTGGTGGGTGTTCGTTGGCCCTGGATGTACAGGGCCTATTTCAATGCTGGTCCTATAGGTCTGGGGCCAATGGCATACACAGGAAACATTTTACACCACTGAATACATCCTGGAACTGTAAAGCGGCAGGTGGGGGCAGAGAGCCTATTCCGCTGCCTGACCCCAGCCTAGGGAGGCGGGATTTGGAGTCGGGCTGTGAGGAAAGCAGTACAGGAGCTGGTGGCTGGGGATCGTGGCTGTACAAGGGAGCAGTGGTGTCATGGCAACTGGATGAGATGGCACTGTAGCTCCATTGTACAGCCCAGGCTGAATTATCCAGGGAAGGTCTGTACGTGCAGGCTGGGCTGAATCTCAGACACGGCCTGTACGTACAGGCCTGTTCATGATTCTGGTCCTGCGGGGCTAGGCGTTCCCCGTGGGATCAGAATTGTGACTCCCTCGGTGCGCCCAGTTCCAACTGGGCGCATAGATTGCCAAGACGTCCAGGATGGAATCAGGCTGGTGAGGCCTTCCCGCTGATGCCCAGCCCTGCCACCCACCCCCCAGTTCTACCAGCACAAGCAGTTTACTTCACACAAAATGCGTCTCCACAAGGGATCTCCGAGTTGCCACTGCACATCAGTGTGAGGTAGCATATGATGGCTGGGATCCACCATCTCAACCTCCTTGCCATCAGAATCGCTGACTGCTGCATCTGGCGCAGGCTGCCTCCAATGCAGGGCACAATTATGCAGCATGCAGCATGTCAGGAATATCCTGCACACTTTGGCTGGGGCATAGAGCAGCTCCCCACCAGACCAGTCAAGACAGTGGAAGTGGCCCTTGAGAAGGCCAAATGTCCGCTCTATGATGGAGTATGTCAGCTGGTGTAACCAGTTGCAACTGACCTCCACTGAAGTGCGTAGGTTGAAGAGGGGGATCATGAGCCACTCCCTCAGTGGGTATCCCCTGTCACCTGTGAAGAGGAACAGTGGCAGGAATGTCAACATGTAGCACCATGGCCAGCTATACCATGCACCAGGTGCCACCCCACCAGGCCCAACATGTATGTGCGACTCACCCATGCCATGTGGTGCCCCACCACCCATGCCTGGGGCCAGCCAGTCCTGACCCCTGTGCGTCCCCAACTGTGGCGCATCCTCAGCCCCCAGCAAGCCCATGCTGTGATTATAGCTGGCTCCCCCTACCACATATGGACAACCCACAGCCATGGTGTGGACCCCTGTGGGCATGGCCTGCTTGCAGGCACACGGCTGACCATGCCCCTGTGCCTCTGAGGGTATGCATGCATGTGCGTGCGACACCGACCTGTATCTATTCACCAAGTAGCTAGTCACCGGTGATGGTGCCATCTTCAAAGTCATCATGTATCTGTGACTGTCCCAAAATGTAGGCATCGTGGCACAAGCCAGGAAAGCATGCCACAACATCCAGGATCTCCATCCGGGCATTGCAGATGACCTGCATGTTCATGGGGTGGTACACCTTCTGGCTCCTGAAGGCTGCCTCATGAAGACCCAGTGGGCAGAGGACCACATGGATGTAGTCAAGGGCTCCGAGGATGGACGGGAACCCTGCAACCTCACTAAATGTGAGCATGATCTGCTGCTGCTGCTGTGGGGTGTGTGAGAAGGAGATTTAATGGATAGCATGCCCCATGAAAGCATCCAGGAAATGGGTGATGCTGAGCGACACTGCCGCCTGGCTCAGCCCCGATACTGTTCCCACAACAGAATGGATGGAATGTGCTAGTCCCCAGGAATGCCAGAGCTGCCAGTACCTTCACATGGACAGGCACTGTGTCCGTCTGTGTGCCTATGCAGCAAGCTGTAGCCCCAGCTCCTGACACAGGTCATGTATTACCTCACGGTCAAACCTTATCGTGTCTGGCACAAGTCATCGCTGATGACAAGGTACTGTGCACAGGGCCTGGGGACCCTGACATATGGGTGATGGTGTTTGGCATGTATGCGCTCATGGTTGACAACCAACAGAAGGGTGTTGGCAAACAGTGCTCTGGGCCTCTCCTGTGCCATCTCCTCACACCTGACTGCAGTCCCTGGAACCTATGGGAGGGTGAAACAGGACACTGGTCAGTCTGGGCCCTGGGGGGATGCCACCTAACATCCTCCTGATGCCCTATGTGGGTGATAGGGGGCAGGAAATGTGCTTGGACACTGGCCCCGCACCTTCTTTCCCCCCACATACACTAGCAGGGCACCCAGTAGGTGGTCCGTCCACTATTCACCGCTGAACAGGCACATATGTGCCTGTGGACATGCCCATTAGGACCAGATGCACCCCCATATGTGCACCGCAAGGGTATCTTGCACTCCACACACACCATTGGATCTAGGTGGGTTCAGAACATACATATACACCCCTGTACAGTGACCACAGGCATGGGACTGCAGATGTAGGGATGGTCTAGTGTACAGGGGTGCCATGTGGTCAGGCCCAATCATATTTCCATGCAAGCCAGTCGCCCCCTGCCCCAGGCAGCCCCATGCTCATACTGGCCTGCTCTGTGATGGGTGCCTGCGCAGGGCAACTGGGTTCTGCACCCAGGTCCATGCATACCACTGTCTCCCACAGGGCCATAGGCACCACAAACATGATTCAGGGGCACAGGACCCACACACATACTATAACAGTCACATTATTTACCCTGTCTACTTACTGTGTCAGTGGCAGTGTTGCTGTAGAGTCTGATATGTAGCACAAAATCAGCTCCATTGATGTCCTAGACACATCATACACAGGAAAGGAAAAACGTGTGGAGTTGTACCCATATTTATACGTAGAACGCGGAACATGGACATACACGTACAAAACGTACAGATGTGTTCTGTATTCCGCAACATTGTACATATACGTCGCTGCATGTCTAACCGGTAAAAAATGTGCAACCCCGGCGAGGACATGCCCCTGCGAAACACCATTCTACTGATACCTTGAAGGTACATTTGCAGCTCTGACAGTGACAATGGTCTGCAAGGTTTCTACTTGAAAGAGAAACTTCAGTGATGGGGAGCAGACCCTCCTCATTGAGGAGGTGCTTGCCAACCATGGGGTCTTCAAGGGAACCAAGGAGGCCCGTGTAGGTGTCTATGAGAAGAAGCGCAGGTGGCTCACCATCTGCTGCAAACTTAATGCAATCTACCATAACAACCGTGACATCGAGGATGTCAAGCACAAGTGGTGGCAGGTGAGATGCGAGGCCTGCAGGAAGGCATGTGCTGTGGGCCCGGATGGACAAGGGGTGTGCCTCAATGAGCTGGAGCAGCATGTCCTTGCCACAGTGGATGTTGCCACATTTGAGGGCATTGGGGACATGGACACCTCTCAGCACCCACAGGTCCATGGTTTGTGTCTGTGGTGACATTTGCATGCTGCATGCACCTTGCCCCGGGTCTGCACCCATTGAACTGCCCATTGCCCTCTCACAAGTGTCCCTTCTGGTTTGGGGTGGGGCATGCATGCTCTTGCTGCACTGTCACATCTTCCACTGCTGGCTCACCGGGTGACTCTAGTTGTGGGACCTCCCTGGCCTGCTTTGCACTCTCCCAGCTGCCCCGTGGTGTCCCTGCAGCCATAGTGCACTGGTGCAGCCCATGTGGGGGTGGGGGTGGGTTACTGCATGCAGGTATCCACATTAAGCTGGTCCTCCTTGCTTCTCTCAGCAGGGGCTGCCACTGATTGTGGACCCAGTGCTGCACCCACACATGCTTCACCACCAGCATCTCCACTAGTGCCACCGTCGGTGGATGGGGCTGTGGTGCCACCAGAGGGAGTTGCATCACAGCCTGCAGCCCCTGTGAAAGGGGATGCAGAGCTGGCCATCACTGCAGAGCCTGAGGACCAGCTTGCACCATCGCCATCACCTGAGCCCCAACCCCAGCCTGGTGGCAGTGGGTCACCATGGGAAGTGCTACCGATGCACCTATGGACAGTTTGTTGGGTGTGCCGAACACCTGATCACCCAGCAGGAGGGCCATGAGATGCAGGCACAGGAGAAGCTGTGACTCCTCAGGCATCCTGTGCAACTGCACGAACAGCAGCTGGCCCTTGAACAGCTGTGGTTGGCAGTCCAGGAGGAGCAGCTGGCAGCGACCAATCGCCTCAAAGCCTCCTTGTGAAACCTAGGGGCCTCCATTGACCTACTGGTAGCCCAGTTGGCTGTGCCTCAGGGCACGCCTCCAACACTGACTGCTGCTACTGTGCCTCCTGCCACGTCTGATGTGCCTCACTCCTCTGCCCCACCATCTGCCAGCAGAGGGTCTACATGGGCCACTGCACAGGCCGCATCTATGGTGGCGTCCAGCAGCGTGGGGCAGTCCTGCATCCCAGAGCCTGTGCCACAGGGTGTGGGGCCCTGCTGGTCTTCCCACCTTTCCATGAGGCACATGGGGTGACCGGTGGGGAGAGCAGCAGCAGCAGCAACAGCCTTGTCTCAGGGGATGTGCCATCACCCGCACCACCTGATGGCCAACCACTGAGGCCCAGTGGTGGTGTCTCTGTGCAGCAGAGGGGTCAGTGGTGTTTCAGGGTATATGGGGGCAGTGGTAGGCCTGGGTAGGGTTGCCTGGCATGGGGTGGGGGGTGGGGGTGAGGGTTGGGGTTTGGGTAAGATTGGTAGGGATAGGGGTGGGACAGGGGGTAGGGCCATGGGGTTGGGGGTGATGGCGGGGAGCTGGGGGTAAGGGGCTGAGATGGTGGGGTGTGGTTGGGGATGAGGGGCTGGGATGGTGGGTTGGGGGTGTGGGGTTGGGAGGTGGTGTGCGACATGCTGTTGGGGGGCAGCTGGTTGTGTGGGGTGGGTTGTCTGGGCACTGGTGATAGTAGTGTGGGTGTTTTAGTCTTTGTCATGCATCCAATAAATGGTATTTCACACAACCGCTGGGCTCTGTGTTTCCTCTGCCTCAGTCACTGTGGGCAAATGTATCTTTTGCCCGTGTTTCCCTGGTGCTTCCTGTTCTTTCTCATGCGCCTTGTACATGTCTCACCTTTGTACATAACAGTATGTTCATCTGCATCCTGTGCACCCTGTTACTGCAGGCACACAGGTAGTGTCGCCGTCCTACCTCTTGGGATGCGGTGATGCACAGAGTAGTATGTCCAGCTCCATGCGATAGCGTTTCTTTTTCTTCTTTTGGTCCTTCCATGTCTATTATTCCACATTTTAGCAGGTATAACCTAGACATCCACGAGTAAACAACTAGACGTACATGGGTCTTGACAGAATACGGTTTGGATGTTTTGGGGCCGGCCACACCTACGCTCCTCCCATCTATGCCCATATTCCGCCCCTGCCCGCCCATGTCCAGAGATACACATATATCTGTTTGATACATGTATTTGGGTTGTGCCCAGAATACCATCTAGATGTCTCCACAAGGCGCATGTCCCCAGCATACATGCAAATGGCTTATTCGCGGTTCAGAATGACCCTGTAAATGAATTCTTTGCTTCAATCTTTGCTGCAGAAGATGTAGGGAAGTTATCCATGTCTGAAATAGTATATAAAGGTAATGTAGAAGAAGACTTGAAAGAAATATCAATAAAGCGGGAGGATGTATTACAACAGTTTGATAAGTAGCCAATCACCTAGACTGGCTAGTATACATCCAAGGGAGTTGAAAGAACTGAAATATGAGATTGCAGACCTAATATTAGTAATCTGTGAACTATCATTAACATCATCTGTAGAACCTGAGGATTGGAGAGTGGCCAATGTAACTCCAAATTTTTAAAAGGGCTCCAGGGTTGACCGGAAAACTACAAATCGGTGAACCTGACGTCAGTACCGGGCAAAATGGTAGAAACTATTATAAAGAATAAAATTACTGAACATGTAGATAGCCATGGTTTAATGGGAGAAAGCCAACATGAATTTAGCCAAGGAAAGTATTGTCTTACTAATCTGTTATATTTTTTTGAAGGTGTGAATAAACAGGTAGACAAAGATGAGCCGGATGATAAAGACTACCTTGATTTTCAGAAAGCCTTTGACAAGGTCCTTCATGAATGACTCTTGGCGAAATTAAAAAGTAATGCGATTTGAGGCAGAGTAGTATTCTGGATCAGGAACTGATTAAAAGATAGATAGAAAATCAAAGAGTAGGGCTAAATATCTAATTTTCTCAATGGAGAAAGGTGAATAATGGGTTCTCCATTGAGAGAATTAGATATTTAGCCCTACTCTTTGATCTGGGATCTGTGCTGGGCCCACAGCTTTTTAACGTATTCATAAAAATGCAATGTGTGCCTTTGAGTCAGTCCTGACAACCCAGAAGCTCCTGGGTTTTCTTGGCAGTGTGCCTGGAAGTAGATTGCCAGGCCTTTCTTCTGAGGCAATGGAGGGTTAAGTGATTTGCCCAAGGCCACAATCAGTGCTAGTGGGAATCAAACCCTGGTTGCTTTGTTACCAAGCCAGTGTCGTAACCACTAGGCTACTCCTCCACTCCAATGTATTCATAAATGACCTGGAAATAGTAAGAACGAATGAGGTGATCAAATTTGTAGATGATACAAAATTATTCCAAGTTGTTAAAACACAAGAAGATTGTGAAAAATTGCAAGAAGACCTTGAAAATGGCAGATGAAATTTAATGTGGACCAGTGCAAAGTTATGCACCTAGGAAAGAACAACCAAAGCTATGGTTACATGATGCAAGGTCCCACCTTAAAAACCACCACCCAGGAAAAACATTCAGCCGTCATTGTGGATAATACATTAAAACCCTCTACCCAGTGTGCAGTGGTGTCCAAGAAAGCAAATAGAATGCTAGGAATCATAAGGAAAGGAATAGAGAATAAAACCAAGGATATTATAATGCCTCTGTATCGTTCCATGGTGTGACCGCACCTTGAATATTGTGTGCAATTCTGGTCGCTATATGTTAAAAAGGATATAGCTGAATGAGATTAGGTACAAAGAAGAGCAACAAAAATGGTAAAAGGAATGTAAGGATTCCCCTATTAGGAGAGGCTTAAAAGTTTGGGGCTCTTCAATTTGGAAAAGAGATGGTTGAGGGGGATATGATAGAGGTCTATTAATGAACGGAGTGGAACGGGTAAACATAGATTGGCTGTTTACGCCATCAAAAATTAGATGGCGTAAAGAGTAGAGGACACACAATGAAGCTACAATGAAACCCATTTAAGACTAATAAGATAAAATATTTTTGTTTCTCAACGTGTAATCAAACTCTGGAATTCGTTACCAGAAGATGTAGTAATACCTTTTAGTGTAGGGTTTAAAAAAGGTTTGGACAAGTTCGTGGAGGAAAGGTCCATAAACCACTATTAAAGGGGACCTGGAAAATCCACTGTTTGTCCCAGGACAAACATTGTGGACTCTATGTGCCTCTTTGGGAACCTGCCATGTACTTGGATTGGCCATTGTTGGAAATGGGATACTGGGCTTGATGGAGCTTGATCTGACCCTGTAAGGCATTTCTTATGTTCTTAATTTTTCAATCTTTCCCTCCAGAGCAGAGCTAGTGCATTTTTCTGTAGAACTTGATACCAAAAAAAAAGTCAAATTCTCGTTTTATCTCAGTAAAAGCACCATAAACGCTCTTTAGTACCAGACTAGTTAATGTGGCATGTGGTGGGAAAGTGTTTTCTTTAAAATACAGGCCAGACAGCAATTCAGGGAAAACAAAAGCAGTTTTTATTCTGTCCCAGCTTGTTAATCTTTCACAAAGCCAAACCCAGAACAGACAGCAATTCAGCAAAACAAAATCAGCTGTATTTCTCTCTCAGTTTGTTAAACCTCCACAAGCTGGTTCTCCCAGCACTTCCTTAAGCCCCAGTTAAAGTTCCTACCTCAGAACTCCTTTGCACGGCTTGCCTTTGAAGGATTTCTGGCTCAATGGGCCTCTCTCCCTCCTGCAGCCTGCAGGGTTCTTAACCTCTCCCTGTGAGCAATGCCCTCCAGCCCTGAACTCTGGACTGCAGACTCTTTTAAAGGGGACTATTGATACTCCCTTTGGAAAGAGATGCGTAAAATTCTATAGACCTCATCACACAGACATATTGTGGAGTGATACAAAAACCTTACAAAAGTTGCTCAGGATGGAGCAAATCAAGCATTCCATAGCAACACCAACAAGGTGCCATCTAGGAAAAAAGGCAACACTGTAAATATTGCATTGGGTCCTGTAACATCAGTACAACCTACTGGCAAAATTGATTACTACAGATCCCTACACGGATACTTAGGGCCCGATTCTGAGAGGCAGGGTGCAGAGCCGCAAATCCTGGCGGGACGAGCAGCCCAGCAAGCTGTCAGGGCCTGATTCCCCCTCCGGCTCTCCCCATACGTCCTGAGCAGCAGGATGTGGAGAGACAGAGGGGTGGAATCTGAGCAGAGTGGAGGTGGGTCAGCCTGGCAGGACATTCAGGGCCGATTCAGGTCATGGCCCTGTAGGGGTGGGGAAAGTGCAGGGTAGGGGTGGGCATGGGCGGAGCGTGACTAGCCACAGGTGGCGGGTTTTTCTCTTTCAAAAAGTTGGCAACCCTACCCCTACGTGAATTGGGCTCTATATGTTCCAGATACGTTGCCTCAGTAACACATGCTAAACCAGTGCTTCCCAAACTTTTTTCCAATATGAACCCATTTTAGTTGTCGAACATTCACATGACCCCAGATGGTAAACAAAGCAAATTATTACTCAAACAACATAATAAGCAGAACAATCACTGTGTCTTTTAAATATTTAGTAATATATAAATACGTAAATTTTTATTTTTTAAAAGTAATCATCTGATGTACTCATCTTGTTTGAGGCACACAGACTTGCAAACACACCTATGTTTAGCTTCTCAGACTATTTCTGCAGTACAGCCACTGAGTGTTTTTAGGTGGAAAATAAGGAAGGAGGGTGGGGGTGGAGGCGAGAGGATGCCTGTAAGTTTATAACTGAGGCTTCTGTGTTCAAGTGTGTGTGGCCAAATGGATTTAGGTGGAGGGCATGCTACTGTGTGGGGAGGACATCGGTGCAGTATGTTTGAGTGAGTGGGAGGGATGTTTACAAGTGTGTCGTTGGGATCTGTGTGGGTGGATGGGGTGGGTGGTTGACAGCATCTGTGGCTGAGTTATTAAATGTGGTATGTTACAGTAGGTAGGCAGGGAATCTACAAGTATATAATTGGGTTATGTATGTGTACGTGCATATGAGTGAGTGGGGGCGGGTGAGTGACTGAGTGAGTTGATTTGAGTAATGGGCGATTGGGTGAATATATCTCTGCGGGAATAGTGAGGGGCCAGGTCAAGTGTGCGAATCACTTCATTCCCCTGCTTTCTACTCTTCTCTTCTGCCTGCTCTCACTCTTCTTCCCTCCCTTCTCTCATGGCACCTTCCTTCTCTTCTCTTTCCTCGAGTCCCCTCAGGCTTATCCCCTCCCTCTCTCCTTCCCCAAGCTCACTCAGGGCCACAATTAATTTGCTGGTGTCCCTAGGCACCCCCAATGGGGGTGGAGGGGCTCTCTTTCTCCCCCCCCCCCCCCCGGTTCAGTTCTACCCATTGCCCTACTTACCGTGCAACCCGGTCACCGAACGGCAGTAGCAAGTTCATTAATTAAATTCAGCCTGGGGCTGCCCAGGTCAAGCAGCATCCCGTCCTGTTACTATAGAAACCCTGCAGGGGAAAAGAAGGAGGCAGGATGCTACAGCCCCAATGTGAATTTAATTAACGAACTTGCTGCTGCCACTCAGGGACCAGATTGCACGTTAAGCAGGACCTCGTGGCAGAGTTGATTGGACAGAGGAGCCAGATCCAACCAGTGGTGCAAACACTGAGCTATTGAGTATCAGGCTCAGACTGAGGCATGGCAATTGAGGCAATACTTCGGCACCTATCTAAATTTGCAACTGGCGGCAGTTGCCTCCATTGCCTATGCTTAATCTGGGCCTGGACTCACTCCTCTTTCTTATCTTCCCATCACAGGCTCACCACTCCCTAGATTCACTCTTCCGCTCATCCTTGACCTATCACCTTTCTCACAGACCCCAGGTTCACTCCCTCAGCTTCACCCCTCATTCCAAGCTCGTTTGGTTTCTCTTCTCTCTACCTCCCTGGTGCACCTTTCCAGACTCATTCCTTCTCTCTCAGTCATGCTCAGCCATCAGGATCACCTCTCTTCTCTTTTTCCCCCAGACTCATCCATTCAGTGCTTCTAGCCTCACTCACTCACTCACTCACTCACTCACTCTTCCCCCCCCCAACCCCACCAGTTCATCCTTTTTCTCTCACTTCCCCCCAGCTTCACTTCTGCCAGACTCATTCATCCCAGGTTCACAACATCAGTTCTCTTCCTCATCTACTTTCCCACCTCCTTCCCTCCCCCCCCCAATCTCTCCCTCCCTTCCAAACTAAACCCCAAGGCTGGTACCCTCACTCTTTCTTCCTTAACTCATTACTCCCTATCTCTTTCAGCATCATCTCCTCTTCCCTGTCAGTCTCTTTTTTTAGTACTTTCAATTGTGCCCACTCAGAGCTGACAGGAGGATAAGGTGCACCCACACCCACACCTACACACAACTGTCCACACATAGAGGGCCAGATGTTCTCAAGCATCTTTTCCAGGGCTTTTCTCCTGCTCTGTGCCTAGTGGGGCCAAAGCTGAATGAATCAGGGACAAACCAAACATAACTCTGGTACATCTGACCCACAGGAGCACTGAGAGAGAGCAGCAGCAGCAGTAGCTTGGGAACCAGCTTGGTCACACAAAGACAACCACTTCACAATGCCACACACTTGTCAGCTGAAGCTCCGTTCTCTTACATGGCCTGGGGGACTCTCATTATTGTTCAGGATTACCTGCAGAGTGGTTCAGGTCTGAAATAAAGTGCAGTGGTGGCTGTAGCCTTTCTCCCTGTCATCTCTCAGGCAGCCCTTGGCATGCACATAGCTATCCACTACAGTGGTGTTCCTGGCACCCCCACCACCTACGTCCCCCTGGGCACGGTCAGCACCTCCCCCCCCCCACCACTGTGATTCTTACAACCTCACCCCCCAGCCCACAGAGACAGTGTGGCAAATTAACCTACCTTAAAGTTGGCTTGATGTGCTGTCTCGGCTCTGTGGGCCTGCACTCTCTTCTTCTGGCCGAAGTCTCATGAATTGCGAGACTTCAGCCAGGATGGGAGAGTGGCAGATCCACAGAGGAGAGACAGCATGGCAAGTGAACTTTAAGGCATGTTAGTTTGCTGAACTGTCCCTTGGGCCCGACAGTGGGTGCTCCCTCCTCCCAACTGACACCCAGGGCAGGCCGCAACCACGGCCCTGGATACCCCACTGATCCACTAACATTTGTTGCTGGGCTGCAGACCCTGCCCCTCATCTCCTCCACAGCTGAGACCAGTGGTGGGCAGATTCTAGAAAACAGTGTGTCTCCCACTGGAAGAAGGTGGGAACAGACCAACAGTTTGGGAACTGTAATAGCTGGGGGAAGAGTCCAGCTACCTTTCCAAAGCAGTAAGCCAATCCCATGGGGCTGAGGTGGGCTTCTGCTCACAGAGGCTGGCTTTGCCTATGAAACAACATTCAGCTCTGTTCCGAGGCTTGCAGTCAGGGCCGGCCCATCCATTGTGCAAGAATGTTGTTTGCACAGGGCCACACGCTAACTCCATTTTCACACAGATGGATGGCTTTTGAGGAAACTGGGGAAGCCTGGCAAGGCTCCGGCTTCCTCTGCACAGCCGCCAGCGTGAAGAGTGTTTTCCCTCACGCTGGTGGCTGTTTCTGTGAAGCGCGCGAGTGCCAGGAAATGACCTTTAACCTTTCCCGGCATTCAGCGCGCTTCACTGAAACAGCTGCCAGCGTGAAAGAAAACACTGCATGCTGGCGGCTGTGCAGAGGGAGCCGGGGCCTCACGCGGACTTTCCCGGCTCCCTCTGAAATCACTTAGATGGCCGTGGGGCTCTTCGGCGGGCGGGGGTGCTAGGACTGAAAATGGGTTGTGATGGGGGGGGGGGGCATGGATTGCATATGGGCTGTGATGGGGGGGAGTTTGGACTAGAAATGGGCTGTGATGGGGAAGCTTGGACTGCAAATAGGCTGTAATGGGGGGGGGGAAGCTTGGACTGAAAATGGGCTGCAATGAGGGGGGACGCTTGGACTGGAAATGGGCTGTGATGGGAGGGTAATCTGGGACTGGAAATGGGCTGTGATGGGGGGGCTAGGACTGGAAGTGGGCTGATGGGGGTTGGAATAGGACTGGAAATGGGCTGATGGGGGACCTAGGGTTGGAAATTAGATGATGGGGGGAACTTGGACTGGAAATGGACTTATGGGCTGGAATAGGACTGGAAATGGCTGCTGGGGGAATAGGACTGGAAATGGGCTGATGGGGGCTGGAATAGGACTGGAAGTGGACTGATGGGAGCTGGAATAGGGCTGGAAATGGGCTGATGGGGGGCTAGAATGGGACTGGAAAGGAGCATATAGGGGCTAGGACTGGAGATGGGCTGATGTGGGGGCATGGGAGAAAGGAACTAGAAGGGAGCGGATGCTGGGTGGATCTAGAACTAGAAGGGAGCTGATTTTGTGGGAGGACTAGAAGGAGATGGGGAATGAGGATGGAGAGGGGAAAAGATATTTTCTGTGGGATTGAAGAAAAATCGACGCTTGGCCGTGTATTGGGAGAGTAAGTGGGATTGAGAATGGAAGGGTGAAATTTGAGTGGATGATAAAGGAATAAAGAAAGAAATGGGGGAAAGAGCAAAAGGGGAAAGATCAGTATGTTAAAGCAGATATTGAGAGAGAATGGAAAAAATCTAGAAGAGAGAAGAAAGGACAAATGGACAGCTAGCAGAAATGCAGAAACCAGAAGAAAGTGACTGGAACAATTGCAACTGAAAAATAAAATGCCCAAACAAATGGTAGAAAAATACTTTTTATTTTGAATTTATTAAATGGAATATATCAGGTCTGGGAAATGTGTATTGCTAATATCTTTGCATTTTTGTTTAGTGAAAGAGAAAATTAAGTTACAGTTTTATTTCTCCAGTGTTGTACATTTCATGTTTGGCTTTTGGGGTTCCCAATTTAATTATTATCTTCATATTTCTAAATTGTGATCCTTTGTTCTTTGTGTGGTGATGTCTATGTTCTGCATGTGTAACTTGGCTGAGGTATTCTCTTCATGTAGTTTCTATTTGACAGTCCCACTTGTTCTCTTTCCCCCAGTGAGATGTATTGGTATTCTCTGAGATGTATTGGTTTAATATTTGCAGTGTTGCCTTTTTGATAGGTAGGGTTTGGTGCTTTATGAGTCCTGGTAGTGTTGGTATGATACGGTGGGTTTGCTATGGGTTCTAAATGGTCAGTGTTTATAGTACTTCCTAAAGGGCCTGTCAGTTGGCACTGGAATATAGTAATTTAGAAATCTGGTAGTCTTTCTTTATCTAGACACTCATTAAGAGGCATGTTTACTAAAAGTTCATTATGCAAATATTTATGCAAATGTGGCTCCTTATGCAAATGCGGCCCCGCAATGAATCTCCACACATGGCCCTGCACCCCCCTTGGGCCACCCCTGCTTGCAGCGTGCCTGAAAATGCTTGGCAGAAAGAGGTGGATTTGAGAATGGGGCTGAATGCATGTGTCAAATGCCTAATGCTTGTGACTGGCATGTCTGGATATGGCCCCGGCATTGAATATCCGGGTTTACTGTTCAGCGGGGACAGCCAGGATGTTGTAATTGCTCCAGCCACCTCCATTGAATATTGGACCCTAAGTACAGTACATATCAGTTCTTTATAGAAAGAAAAACTGACAGCAGACAAAGACCATGTGGCCTATCCAGTCTGCCCTTCCATTCCACCTGCTAAGTTTTACAGTTCCTCTTTTCCCTTAGAGATCCTTTGTGTTTGTCCCACGCTTTCTGCAATTCAGATACTGTCCTGGTTTCTACTACCTCCATTGGGAGGATATACCGTGCACCTACCACTCTTTCCGTAACGAACGTTTCCCGCATATTAATTCTGTGTCTATCCCCTTTCATCTTCATCCTATTCACCTTCGTTGTAGAGTTTTCTTTCAATTAAAAGAGACTCTCCTTCTGCCCATTTATGCCACGGCCGTATTCAAATATGTCTGTGAAATCTCCCCTCATAGCTTTTTAGTAATAGATTTTCACAGTTCTGAGCCAATACATGAAAAACAAATCTTCCTTGTGTCTACCAATTTCATATCTCTTACAGATGGTACAAAAAAGAGTGTTAAAATTTTAAAGAAAGACCAAAAAACCACTGGCAGTCAGTGAAATCCTGTTAAGTTTGGAGAAACGAGCCCATGTTTTTAAACCAGGCAAAATTCGAGTGAGTAAAAGTCTGTCCAACTGCTGCTCGGATAGACCAATATACAGTGAGTTAAAATAGTCCAATGTTTAGAGCAATAATTAATGCATGAATAACAGTTAAGACTTTTATATACTAAGGGCCCCTTATATTAGCAAGGTACCTCAGGCTGGAAGGTTGGGGGTTCAAATCCCACTAGAGGACAGCAACCTTGAGCCGGAAGGACTGGGGTTTCTAGTCCCACAGGTGCTCCTTGTGGTCTTGGGCAAGCCACTTAATCCTCCATTGCCCATGTTCCCTGTAAAATAGTTATCTCCGAGTTATAATGCCCTGTTCAATGTAATTTCAGTTTGTTCAATGTAAACCACCTAGATATCATGAAAGGCAGTATATAAGAAATGTTAAATAAATAAATAATCTGCTGCCATGCTCATAGGAATGCAATGGGCTGTGACAACAGATAATGCATGCTAACATTATTGCATGCTAAGCATTAGTACAAGGGGCCCCAAAAATGGTTTTAGATGGAAAATTACACGTTATTGTAGAAAGAGGACTTAAGTCCATTTAGGATCTCTTTTTACGAAGTTAATTCACCATTTAAAACCATTACCAGGATTCTAATTTTAGAGGAAGCACTATCCCATCCAACATAACTGAGAAGTGGAATCATATACAATATTAAGGATATGTTCACCTATAAAGCCTTCATTTCTGCAACATTTAACTTCAGGTTTGGTTTTTTTTTTTAGGTCAGCCATTCACTGACTGCACCCATGCAGCCTGTCTAGACTTATTACTCTATCTTTATCCAAGTCATGGTATATCTGGCTGAAATGAAAACTCCTATTTTCTAATGTGACAACACACAGGCTGAAGGTAAATGTTAAACAGTAATGGAGACATCATAGATCCTTGAAGGACTTCATGCTACAATGTCAAGGTAGTAACATTGAGTCATTTATCTTTACTCTCTGTATTCTGTCACTCAAGAAGGATTCAAACCATCTCAGCAAAATGCCGGTGATACCAAGCATTTGCAAACATCCAAACAGCAACTGATGGAATACTACTCACTGAAGCTCTATGTCTGGTCCTATCCAAATCCAGACTAAAATCCCACTTTTTTGAGATTGCTTTTGGATCCTGACCCTCTTATTCTCCTGTTTACCACCCATGCAAATTATTTCCCCTTGGTTTTATTCTAGTGCTTGTTTGTGTTTTTGTCTGTCTTGCATAGATTGTAAGCTCTATTGAGCAGGGTCTGTCTCTCACATGTAGGTGTACAGCACTGCTTATGCCTTGTAGTATCCAACTGACTGTGGAAATTATCACACAATCGCTCTGATCCCACATGCCAGCAAGATTCTACTGAAGATTATTCAAAAGAGACTACAACCATACCTGGAACAAGAACTACCTGAAGTGCAAGCAGGGTTCAGGAAAGGGCGAGGAACGAGAGACATCATTGCGGATGTGAGATGGATCCTTGAAAAGACTAAAGAATACCAAAAGGATATCTATTTGTGCTTTATCGACTATAGCAAGGCTTTTGACTGTGTAAACCATGAGAAATTCTGGGCCACATTAAGAAGCATGGGTATACCAGAACACCTGATCATTTTCTTGCACAATCTGTACATTTATCAAGAAGCAGCAGTTCGAATGGAACAAGGGGAAACAGAATGGTTTAAAATAAGCAAAGGTGTAAGACAAGGCTGCATACTTTCCCCCTACCTGTTTAATTTATATGCAGAACAAATCATCAGAGAAGCAGGATTGTATGAAGACAACAGAGGTGTGAAGATTGGTGGAAGACTCATCAACAACCTTCGCTATGCTGATGATACCACATTACTGGCTGAAAGTGAAGATGATCTGAAACATTTGCTTCTCACAATCAAAGAACATAGTCTCAAAATGGGCCTGCACCTTAATGTAAAGAAGACAAAGATCATGACAACTGGCATAATCAACAGGTTCATCGTTGAAGGAGAAGAAATTGAAATCGTGAACAACTTTAACCTACTTGGATCAACTATCAATAAAGAAGCAACAAGCAGTCAAGTCTGAAACAAACAGCCATCAGACCACTACTAAAAACCAGCAAGCTAGACCCTGCAAAGATGGACTCCTATAGGCCGATCTCAAGCATCCCGTTCCTAGCAAAAATTATTGAAAAGATCGTCCAATGCCAACTGCAACACCACATTGAGACCAGCGCACCCCTCGACCCTTGCCAGCATGGATTCCGGGAGACTCACGGCGTAGAGACTCTACTGACCACCCTGTTCAATACACTAACCATAGGATTGGACAACATTAGACAGGGCTTTGCCCTGATCTTCATGGACATTGCCGCTGCCTTCAATTCTGTCAGCCACGAACTTCTCCTAGCACGCCTCAGAGAGAAGGGAGTACACGGCACGGCACTGTCCTGGTGTGCATCATACCTGACAGACAGGTGGCAGCATGTCCGCTCTGGTCCCTGCACCTCCACACCTTTCCCCCAAGAGAAAGGTGTTCCACAAGGATCCTCTCTCTCAGCCGTACTGTTCAATGTCTACATGCAACCCATCTGCAACCTCATCCGATCTTTCAACATCAACTGCCTAATCTATGCTGATGACTTCTTGCTATATATGCCAATCTCGACCAAGCATCTAGACCTCGCTCCGCTGGTCACCTGCTTCGATGCGGTCACAGATTGGCTACACACACAGAAGCTAAAAATAAACTTCAAGAAGACGGAAGTCGTCTTCATCACCAGGAACCCCGCATTCACTCCACCCTCCTCTCTAAAGGTACGCAATGCAGAGCTCCTCAGCAAGCCCACGATACGATACCTAGGAGTCACACTGGATCAACAGCTCAACATGAAAGCCCAGATAGGCAATATGGTAAAGGCGATCTACCACAAAATTCGGACGATTTGCCACCTGCGACAGTTGCTACAGCAAGAAGACTTCCGGACAGTCTTCCAAGCACTAATAATGCCACACTTCGACTATGCCAACGCAATACTGTACGGCCTCCCGAAAAGCACGCTTAACCCCCTACAGCTTGCAATGAATGCAGCTGCCAGAGTCCTGCATGGCAAAAAATGAGCCAAAAAATGACCACCCCAATTCGTGAACTAAATAAAACAGCAAATTCAAAAGTTCACTACCAAAAACAGTCCCCCTTTATTACAAAAACTTTTTTTGTTGGAGCCAGCTGTAGGAGAGTTGGTATGAACACACAACCCACACCAAGCAGTTAGCTACATTTTATTCATAACAGGTTCTTCACCCAATAAAACTTCATGTTAACACTTATCTTTTACCAGCGACAATCGTTGTTAGAACTCCACCAGAGAATTATGTTGCTCACAGAATATCATCTTTGCACGACGTGCACGTTTCGGATAACAAACCCTGTATCAAGTGCTCACCGACATTAAGAAAAATGGCAACAGTGGTGAAAAAACACCGTCTTCTGTGGCTAAGGTAGAGGAAATTTCAATAGGCTGAATGGAAGCATTTTAAAGTGAGAACCCTCCAATAGAAAAGGGAACACCCACCACATAGGGAATCCCAAATCTAATTGGTGCAGCAAAGCTCACAGAGTCCAAGTCATTTGATACGTCAAAAAACACTCAACCAATCAATCTCACGATTTAGGCCAGCTGGTTCCACTGAATTCAGAGTAAATAGTGAAAAACATCTTCAGTGGCTTGAACAAAAATGGATATTTACTTTGAATTCAGTGGAACCAGCTGGCCTAAATCGTGAGATCGATTGGTTGAGTGTTTTTTGACGTATCAAATGACTTGGACTCTGTGAGGTTTGCTGCTTGTTGTGGTTGTTTGGGCTAGTGGTTACAGGCGTGCATTGAGCCACCATAAGTTGTGGGTCGGATTCCCACATGTTCCTTTTTTATTTTATTTATTTATTTATTTTCTCTTATATACCGCGCTATTCTGCATCAGTGCGGTTTACATTGAACAAACTGAAATTACATTGAACAGGGCATTATAACTTGGAGATAACTATTTTACAGGGAACATGGGCTATGGAGGGTTAAGTGGCTTGCCCAAGACCACAAGGAGTACCTGTGGGACTAGAAACCCCAGTCCTTCCGGCCCAAGGTTGCTGTCTCTCTAGTGGGATTTGAACCCCTGACCTGAAGTACCTTGCCCCAACCACTAGGCCACTCCTCCACTCCAGGTTGATAGGGTAGTTAGGATAGGTCTTGAAATGGACTGATTGGGGGGCTTGGACTGGATGGGGGGTTAGGATTGGGAAATGGGCTGATGGGGGGGCTAGGACTGAAAATTGATTGATTGGGGGGGCTTAGACTGGAAATGGACTGATAAGGGGCTAGGATAGGACTGGAAATGGGCTGATGCGGGGCTATGAGAGAATGGGACTAGAAGGGAGCGGATGCTGGTTGGGGCTGGAACTAGAAGGGAGCTGATGTTGGGGGAGGACTAGAAGGGGATGGGGCTGGGGGAGTGAAAATGGAGAGGGAAAAAGATATCTTTTTGTGTGGGAGGGAAGAAAAATCTATGATTGACCGGGTATTGGGAAAGTAAGTGGGAATTGAGGATGGAAAGGTGAAATTTGAGTTGATGAAAAAGGAATAAAGAAAGTAATGAAGGAATGAGCAAAAGGGGAAAGATCAGTATGTTAAAGCAGATGTAGAGAGAGAATGGGAAAAAACTAGAAGAGAAGAAAAGACAAATGGACAGCAGACAATGGAGAGTTAGCAGAAGACATGAAGAAACCAGAAAAAAGTGACTGAAGCAATTGCAACTGAAAAATAAAATGCCCAAACAACAAAAGGTAGAAAAATACTTTTTTATTTGGAATTTATTAACTGGAATATGTCAGCTCTGGGAAATGTGCATCGCTAACGTCTTTGCGTTTTGTTTAGTACAAGAGGAAATTAATTTATAGTTTTATTTCTCCAGTGTTGTTGTACATTCCAAATTTAGCATTTCGGGTTCCCAGTTTAATTATTGTCTTCCTGTTTCTAAATTGTGATCCCTTGTTCTTTGGTGACGGTCTATGTTCTGCATGTGTAACTGAGTTGAGGTATTCTGTTTGTGTCGTTTCTATTTGACAGTACCACTTGTACTCTTTCCCCAGTAGGAGATGTATTGGTATTCTCAGTATTACCTTTTGATAGGTAGAGTTTGGTGCTTTGTGAGTCCTCGTAGTGCTTCTTTGTCATGCAGTTCCTAAGAACCTGAGTCCAAAAGTAATTGAATCCTGCACTGTGGGGGACACTACCAACTTACTACTCACAGTGATCCTTGAGTTCTCTCTTCAAAGTTCTTTTCAAATGTCCAATATTATACTTGTTTGCAGCTTCATGCAGCTCAGCTCAGCTACTGATATACCCTTGGGCGAACAATGGTATTTCCTCTATCACGAGGGATGAACATGGGGTGCTGATAAAAAAAGAGGACACCTGCATAGCCAGGCTGATAGCCAAATCAACCCAAGCTAACATTGGGTGACAGATTGCCCTTACATCTACCATCCTCTAATATTGTACTTATGAAACTGTAGCTATCAAGTCATCGACTAAGAAACTCTTAGTTTGTTCTGAATGACCATGGTGCACTCCATGAACGCTTCCTTCATCCCAGTACCTCATCTATAGGGAGGGATGAGCATGGCATGCTGTTGGAGGAAGAGCACATCTACCTAGCCAGCCTGATAGTCGAAGCAACCCTAGCTATTATGGGGTGATAGAGTGCCCTAACATCCAGCATCCTCCATTACTGTACTTGTCAACTATTGATCTTTTGCCATAAGTATTAGACTTTCATTATAGCCTATTTTGCTGCTGCATTGGTCTTCCTCAGCTCTTCTGGGCTATCATGCCTTCAAAAAAGGTTGCAGTGATGAGTCAAGATTTCCTGTGGCTCAATCAATGTTGGCTTTGTTCCACTAAACCATGACAATCCATGGGCCCAATTTTTGAAGGCATTTACACGGGTAACTTCCCTAGTTACCTGTGTAAATTCCTTATCCGGGATTTTTGAAGGGCACCTACATGGGTAGTGTCCTTCGAAAATCCCAGATATGTCCCTAACTCGCCCAGATGCTATCCGCTTAGCATTGGGGCGTGTTGGGGGTGTTCCGGGGCAGAGCGGAGGCTGGCCATGGTGCTACCATGTAGCACCAATTTTCAATGCTACACGGTTAGAGCTCTGCGCCTTAAAGATAGGCATGGGAAAACATCGTCTATCTTTAAGGTGTTGCGGCTAAGCATCGAAAATCGGTGCTACATGGGTAGCTCCTGAGGCTTCCTGTCTGTGTGGAGACACCCAGATTTTCATGCCAGGGCCGCATATGATCCCAGCATGGAAAATCTGGGTTAGGTGGGAGGGGGTGGCGTACAGCGTACAGCGTACAGCACTGCACAGCTCAAAATCAGGCCCTATAACTTCAGTAATTGTGTTCTTTATAATGGTTTCTACCATTTTTCCCCGAATGGAATCAGGTTCACTGGTCTGTTGTTTCCTGGATCACCCCTTGAACTCTTTCAACACTGGGGTTCCACTGGACATGTTTCAGATACCAAAGATGATTTTAATGATAGTTTACAATTTACTAATAGTAGATCTACAATTTTATTTTCTAGTTCTTTCAGAACCTTGGGATATATATCATCTGGTTCAGGTTATTTGCTACTCTAACTTGTAAATTGCCTTACAGCATCTTCCAAGTTCACCAAGATTTTTTTAGACAGATTTGTATACCACCTTATCCTACAATCAAAGTGGTTACATCACATTGGAGGGTTACATTTAACATGTGGGTACAAGATATGTTTAAGTTCCTCTGAATCATTGCTTTTAAATATCTTTTCTGGCATGGGTACCTTCCCTACATCTTCAGTAAAGACTGAAGCAAAGAATTCATTTAAGCTCTCCACTATGGTTTTGTCCTCCCTTAATACCACTTTTACCTCTATTATCTAAAAGTCTAGCTGACTTCCTCACAGGCTGCTTGCTTTGAATATACCTGAAGAACATTTTATTATGCATTTCTTCTTCCATGGCAAGTTTCTTTTTGAATTCTCACTTTGCCTGCCTTATCGATGCTTTGTATCTAATTTGCCAGTGCTTATACACTTTCCTGTTTCTTCATTTGGATCCTTTTTCCATTTTTTGCAAGATGTTTCTTTTTGTGATAACAGCTTCCCTCATTTCATCTTTAAATCATGCTAGCAGTTGGTGGAGTCCATCCTTTCAGAAAAGCCTTCTCTTCCCTAGAATGTTGCCCTATTCGCAAGGCTGATGCAGGGATTAGAGATTCCCTAGGCAAGCCCTCCATCCTGCTGCCACATCCACTCCCATTGCCACTATTACTATCCCTTTTTGAGGCATGCAGTGGCAGCAATTCATTGAAACTGTAATGCAATGCTTACCTAAAATCTCCAGTTCTGCGCTACAGTTCCTGCTGATATGGAAGGACAGACTGCAGTAGATAGGCCATGTGGTCTTCTCCTGTTGTCATATTTCTATGTTTCTATGTTTCTTTCTATGACGTGCTGCTCCCACCCCCCCCCCCCCCCCACCTCACCTCCATTGCAGACCTTTGGTTTATGAAAAACACCTAGTTCACCTGAAGGTGGACCTGGCCCTGCTAGTTTCTAAGAATTCTAAAACCCTCTTCCCTGCACTATGACCTCTTCCATGCACTGAGACGCCAGAGTTCTGCCTATTTCTTGGGTACTGCGCATGAAACAAGAAGCATTTCTGAAATGCTACTCTGGAAATTTTTGATTTCAACTTTCTATCTAAAATCCTAAATTTGGTTTCCAGAAACTTCCTTCTACACTTTTGTATGTCATTGGTACCCACATATACCAAGATAGCCGGTTCCTCCCCAAAACTGTCTAAAAACATGGAGTGGAGGAGTGGCCTAGTGGTTGGGGCAAGGTACTTCAGGCTGGAAGGTTGGGGGTTCAAATCCCACTAGAGGACAGCAACCTTGGGCTGGAAGGACCTGGGTTTCTAGTCCCACAGGTGCTCCTTGTGGTCTTGGGCAAGCCACTTAACCCTCCATAGCCCATGTTCCCTGCAAAATAGTTATCTCCAAGTTATAATGCCCTGTTCAATGTAATTTCAGTTTGTTCAATGTAAACTGCACTGATGCAGAATAGTGTGGTATATAAGAGAATGTAAATAAATAAATAATAAATAAATAAATCTAGGTGATGCTTGAGGTCTGCCACCTTTGCAACTGTTAGGCAAGTGACCAGCTACAGTATCTACATGCTTGATGATTGAATTACCAAGTAGAACAGCCTAGAGATTTATCCTCAGTATGAGAGGATATTGCATCACTTGGAGGGAAGGTCCTAACTATAGGATTACTTCCTGCCACACCAAGATGACCTTTGTAACAGCACAGAAGCTGCCAGACTGGAGGTGGGACTTCTCTACTGTATTTCTGAAGCTCTTCTCTGTATACCCCTCTATCTGCCTCTGCTTCTCTAAATCTGCTACTCTAGCCTCCAGAGATCAGGCTTATTCCCTGAGAGCTAGGAGCTCTTTGAACCTAATGCACACATGCGACTTCTCACCGACTGGGAGACATTCATACCCGTGGCACTTAGTGCAAAAGACTGAATAGCCACCATGTCACTGCTGAACTACTGTTTGATTATTTGTTTACATAAAGTTGCTAAGGAAAAAGGGATATGTGAACTAATCCAAGGTTTCTTAAACTTATTAGATACATTGTATGATATTTGTTTCATGTTCACTTCAAGATGAAATGCAATGACCTAGAACTAATCTATACCTAAGGGCTAATAATTTTCAATGAAGATGGCCAGTTAAACGTCAAAGTGAAAATTTTCTCTGCTATCATCTTAATTGGCTCAATGAGAGAAAACAATTAAATCAATGAACGGAGTCATGATGAGAGCTGTGGAATTTGTTGAATAGTCTTTAATATCTGTTGCCCCGATTGTAAGAAGACTGCCGACTTGTATGGAAGGAGTGCTCACACCGATTCCACATGTGCTGCATTCTGAAGTGTATGAACGTCTAGCTGCCACAGCTGCATTGTTGCATATGCCATCAGGAGTGGAAACTGAAGAATAACATGCTTTCTTCACACCACCCATGGAGACTGTAATCTTTCGCCGCTCTCTACTTTCGGTTACTCTCCGTTTGGTCCTAGGTTCATTTCACAGAGACAGTAGGGTTTGTAGCATAATAAGACAACCAAACAGGTGTGGCTTGGAAAAAGGTTTTTATATAGAAATAGGCTTATTAAGTAGGTACAGAACAGATGTAAAAAGCTGTTATAAATCTGCTTCAGTGTACTTCAATGAATCTGTATGTCTGTGTGTGTGTCTGTGTGTGAGAGAGAATAGGAAGAGAGAGAGAGAGAAGGGTGGGGTCAGAAGTGGGTGTTCAATGAATAGGAAGATAAGAGAAAGAAGGGTGGGGGTAAGAAGTGGGTGTAAGGAGTGTCCAATGAAATAGGAAGAGAGCGAGATATTTTTGTCCTCTGTATTTTATAGTGAAATTCTCCAGCACCTCCCTTTTTGTCATAATTTGGTCTGTTTGATCTGATCTCTCCTGAATAGTAAGGAGGGGCTGTTGTCTTACAGACTAATCAGGCAAACTAGGCCCATTAAGTCTGGAGACTGACATCACCAGGGGGTCAGAGCTAATCTCATCAGGTAAACTACGCTCATTAAGTCTGGAGACTGACATCACCAGAGGGTCAAAGCTGCTTGCAATCCAAGGTCTGGGAAAAGCCATGACACCTATGCTAGGCATAATGTCATGCTGATGTATGCTGACAGAGACATCACTGCATGAGAATTGCAGTGTGTAGACTTAAAAACCTTGGGCCCGATATTCGAAGGCCTTTACACAGGTAACGTCCTTAGTTACCCGTGTAAGGGCCTTATCTGGGATATTCGAAGGGTGCCTACATGTGTAGTGCCCTTTGAATATCTTGGCTAAGTCCCTAATGCATCCAGATGTTATCCACGTAGCATCGGGGCATGTTAGGGGCGTTCTGGGTGGAGTGGGGGCAGAGGAAGGGGCTACATGGGTAGCAGCGATATTTGATGCTACCCGCATTGCACTCTGCGCCTTAAAGTTGGGTGAAATTTTACCATTAGGGACAGCCGGGATATTCGAAGGGCACTACCCGTGTAGGTGCCCTTCGAATATCCCAAATAAGACCCTTACACGTTAACCATGTAAGGGCTTTCAAATATCATGGTTAAAGTGTTTGGTGTAGCCCCTTCCTCTTCCCCTTCTCCACACCGGAATGCCCCTAACATGCCCCAAAGCTATACAGATAGCATCTGGGCGCGTTAGGGACTTAGCCAGGATATTTGAAGGGCATAGCCTACCCAACACAATATTGGGCCCCTTGTTACTTTTCTCCAGTCCTTAAATGTGATATGGGGCCATGCTTTTCTTCACAAAACGTTATCTTCTTATCTGCAGGTTTGTGGCTATGCCTCCGCTTTGCTTCTGTTTCTCAGACTCTAACCTCCTAGTTTGATCGGTGGTGCTTCACAGGGCAGGCAGATATGTAGAGGAGGATACTGTCTTATGTTGTAGAGATAATGAATGGCTCCTTATGTATGGGGAAGAGAGACAGTGTGTATGTGTGTGTGTGTGTTGGGGGGGGGGGGGCGGTGCCGTCCTTTGTGTGTGGCTAGTTAGGTTGAAAGATGATATTCTATATTGTATATTTCTTCTGATTACCTAACAACTCTCACTACATGATAATCCAGTCAAGTACAGAAAACATTGTGCATCTGGAGCAAATTCCTGACCCAAAATACAGTGATTGACTAAGAAATGTGGGATCAATGTTGGTGCCATCGAGTCAGTGACGACTCATAGCGACCCTCTGGATAGTTGTCCTAAACTGTGTTGGTCTTCAGTCAGGCAGCTCAGTAGAATCAATATATTTTCCCTATTCAATTGGGGAAATGGATTTCTCCTTTTAGAGGAGGCTTTTGGTTTTGTTTTTAATTTTGGTAATTAGTGCACTTGTAGGGTTTCTTATTACGTTTTTATAGTGTAACTTGTTTATTACAGTGTGCTATATTTTTTGCCCGTATCACTTGTTAGGAGCAAAAATGAACAAGCAGCAAATTCAAGGCCTGAGTGGTAACAGTTTTGGGCATGGCCAGCATCTGCCCTGCAGTTACTACATAGGACAGATGTTTTAGGTGGTAATTCAATTAATGTTGCTGGGAAAGTTACATCCTTGAAAGGTGCATAAGTCCCTATTCTAATACATTCATGTGTATAAATGAATACTTATGCACACACATTAGGCGGTCACTATTCTGTAAATGCACGCATAAGTCCTGTCGTGTATACTTTCGATAAAGGTGCATGGGGTGGAGCTTGGGCAGACCATATAGAATAAGTTATAGAATCTTATAACTTACACACGTTTTCTCAACAGTTAGGTATGGGCATTTACATCTGCTCTGGAGCAGGTTATACTGCTATATTTGTCCATTGATATATTTATTCTATCACTGTTAGTGTGCTGTTGATCTATCTGCACCATTGTGATTGTGCTATTTATTTATCTGTAAGCTTGTCTAGCTTTCTCCATTCCTACCTGTCTTGTACTTATCCTCATAACTTTTATCCTTCCCTCCCTCTACACACCCACCCCATGGCATTCAGCCTCTTATAGCCATCCTCTGTTCATTACCACGCTTATTCACAGGTGCACCTAGTTCCCTGTGATCTCTCTCCTACCTATCCTTACTAATTCTGACCTCTGTTCTCCTCTCCATCTTTCTCTTCTATGGCTCCTCATCACATTCTCTTCCTATTTCTCATACTTCCTAATTGTCTCTCCTCCTACCAACACCTTCATGCCTCCCCCCCCCCCTTATCTCATCTTTACCATCCTCACTTCCCCCACCATCTTGTCCTCTACCCTGTCATCAGTTCTTGAGGTTCACCACTTTCTCCCTCTCATTCAGCCATCTCCTCTCTCTCTGAAACAACCTTGTTACCAGCATGCTGTCTCCTCTCTATCCCACACACTTCTCCTTCTCTCATCCGGAGATATCAACCCCAAACCTGGTCCCCCTAGATTTTTGTCACACTCCCAGAATAGACCCTCACACAACAACTCAAATCTTATTCAAATCCCTCTCCTTTCCCCCTCCTCACTCCCTTTTTCATGTGCCTTGTGGAATGCACACTCCATCTCAAATAAACTTGCCTTTACTCATGATCTCTTTATCTCTGCTCTCCATCTCCTTTCTCTAACTGAGACCTGGCTCCTCCCTGATGACTCGGCTTCAGTCGCTGCTCTCTATCATGGTGGCTATCAATTCTCACACACACCTCATCCCACTGGCCTTGGTGATGGTGTTGGGTTTCTATTCTCAACTTCCTGTTAATTTCAACCCCTTCTCTTGCTTCAGTCTCACCCCTTTCCCTCCTTTGATGTCCACTCCATCCGGCTTTTTACTGCACTACCTCTCCGCTTAGCTGTTATTTATTGACCCCCTGATAAGTCGACCTCTACTTTTCTCTCTCTGACTTTGAATCATGACTTTCCTTTTTTCTGGATTCATCTTTCCCTTCCCTTATTCTCAGGGATTTTAACATTCATGTTGATAACCCCTCTGATCCTTAGGCTTTAAAGCTCCTTTCCCTTACCTCATCATACAACCTCCAGCTTTGCTCTATTGCCCCTACTCACCAGCAAGGCCATTGCCTTGACCTTGTATTCGTCTCTAATTGCTTACCTTCAAACTTCTGTACCTCACTTCTTCCCTTATCAAACCATCACCTGCTAAGCTTCACTCTTCATCACTCACCACCTCAACCATGCCCTGTCTCCTCCAATCTCTTTAGAAATCTCCATGCTATTGATAAGTTGGCTCTCTACTCCAATGTCTCATCACCTCTTTCTTCCACTATGTCCTCTGAGTCTGTTGATGAGGCAGTAGCTTCCTATAATGTTGCACTCTCTTCTGCTTTGGATGAGGCAGTAGCTTCTTATAATGTTGCGCACTCTTCTGCTGTACCTCAACCCTGGCTATCTTCCATTACCCGCTATCTTTGTTCCTGCCCCTGCTCAGCTGAGCGTGCTTGGCTCAAATCCTCCACCCTTGCAGACTTTCTACATTTCAAATTCATGCTTCTCTTTTTCCAGTCAGTAATGGCACTTGCCAAACAGGACCATTATGTCCATCTGACTAACTCTCTTGCCTCTGACCTTTGCCATCTCTTTATAACTCTCAACTCTCTCCTCAAGGTACCTCTGCCTCTGACCCCTCCTTCCCTTTCTGCCTATACCCTGGCTGACTAGTTCCATGAAAAAATCCACAACTCCAATTCCCCACGAGGTCAGCTACTTTCCCTCCTCCTCCCCCTCTTCACTCCCATCTTTCCCCTCCTATCTCTGCTACCCTTTCCTCCTTTTCTATGATCTCCAAGGAGGAAATCACTCATCTTCTTTCCTCATTCAAACTCACTACCTGTTCCTCTGATCCTATTCTCACCCATCTCATTAACTCTATCTCCTCCACTGTAGTTTTCTCCATATCTCATATTCTCAACCTATTGCTCTCCATTGCAACTTTCCGTGTAGCCTTCAAGCATGCTGTGGTCACTCCTCTCCTCAAGAAACCCTCACTAGACCTTACCTGTCCTTCTCACTATCAACCCATCTCCCCTTCGTTTCTAAACTACTTGAACGTGTGTTTCACCGCTGCTGTCTCAACTTTCTCTCCTCTCAAGCCCTTATGGATCCTCTACAATCCGGCTTTCATCTTTTACATTCTACTGAAACAGCTCTTGCCAAAGTCTCCAGTACCTGTTCCTGGCAAAATCCAAGGGCCTTTACTCAATCCTCATCCTTCTTGACCTTTCTGCTGCTTTTGACACTGACCACAACCTTCTCCTTGATAGCCTGCCCTCGCTTCATTTTAAGGGCTCTGTGCTATCCTGGTTCTCTGCTTATCTTTCCCATCACTCTTTCAGTGTCTGTTCTGGCGGATCATCCTATCCCACTCTCAATTCATGTACCACAAGGATCTGTCTTGGGTCCACTCTTTTTCTCTCTCTATACCCAGTCCCTTGGTACGCTCATCCCTTCCCATGGCTTTTAGTGCCATCTTTACACTGATGACTCCTAGATCTACCTCTCTGCACCTGAAATCTCTCCAGCAATCCAGGTCTGGATCTCTGCCTGCTTTTCTTACATTGCTGTTTGGATGTTTCACCGCCACTTGAAATTGAACATGGCCAAAACTGAGCTTCTTATTTTTCCCCCTAAACCCTCCTCTCCCCTTCCTCCTTTCTCAATTTCTGTGGATAACTCTCTACTCCTCCCTGTCTCCTCAACTCACAACCTTGGGGTTGTCTTTGACTCCTCTCTCTCCTTCTCCACACACATCCAATTGATAGCGAATCCCTGCCATTTCTTTCTCTACAACATCAACAAAATTCACTCATTTCTTTCTGAACACATTACTAAGACACTTATTCACTCCTTAGTCATCTCCCATCTAGACTATTGTAACCTACTCCTTGCTGGTCTCCCTCTGAATAATCTCTCTCCCCTTCAATCTGTTCAACACTCTGCTGGGCAGCAAATCTTCTGCCAGCCTCATCATGCTCATATTACCTTTCTTCTCAAGTCACTTCATTGGCTCCCTATCCATTTCCGCATCCAGTTCAAACTTCTCCTGCTGACCTATAAATGCATTCACTCTACAGCTCCTCACTACTTTCCTCTCTTATCTCTCCTTACACCCCTCCTCAGGAACTCCACTCTTCTGGCAAATCCCTTCTATCCATGCCCTTCTCTTCATTTGCTAACTCCAGACTTTGCTCCTTTCACCTTGCTGCTCCTTATGCCTGGAACAAACTACTTGAATCTTTACGCCAGGCTCCTTCTCTGATCCTTTTCAAATCCAGGCTAAAAACTCACCTCATTACTTGCACTTTCAGATATTGACTCACCTGATCTCTCTCGTGTTTCCTTACTATTCCTCCTAGATGTATCCTATGTCTCAGCTACTGTGTTGTCTGTCTTGACTGGATTGTAAGCTCTGATGAGAAGGTACCATCTTTTACATGTGTCTGTGCAGTGCTGCATAGGACTTGTATCGCTAAACAAATGTTCAGTAGTAGTAGTGGTAGTAATGCTTAGGGTAAAATGCGTCGGTATGCACCTATACAGGGTTGCCAACTGGATCCAGATGTGCCTGGCAGGCATGATCCAGTCTTGGATTTATCCCATTGCATGTAAGGACATGCAGTTCTGATTTCCTATTGCACTCCATAAGAAAAGTAAGACTATAAATTCCTGCATGCAAAAGAGTAAACCCAGGACTGGATGAAGCCTATCGGGTGCATCTATATACAGTTGGCAGCCCTACCCCTGTTCTATAAAGCAAGGTTTGGGCATATCTTACTCTATAGAATTGGCCTCACATATGCACTTTCCAACATTTTATCTATGTGGAAGTTTATAAAATTTACCCTGCATGTGCATGGTAAATGCATCAGAAGACAGCCCAGTAAGCACATCCACGTTGATGTGGTTACTGTGGCTCTGTGCCTTAAAAATCCCAATCCCTGGGATACTGTTGCCTCTGCCTATAGGTTTTATAAAACTTGGAAGGGAAACCTAATGTTAAAGAGTCAAGAAAAGGAAGATTTGCTTCCCCATTGATATTAATGGAAACATAAAAAGATTATAAAATGAAATAATGAGAAGTGAAATGAACGAAATGGCAGAAAAAGGCAAATAAAATAATGAAATAAAACAACATTTTTTTCCGTGCACAACCCTACTGAACTCTTAGAGAAAGGTTTGATATCCATAATAAATGTAATTTCAATTGGGATGCTTTTTCACTTCTACTCTTAACCTGCAGTGGGCAGATTTCAGACCTTAGAAACACTTGCTTTCATTGTCCTTTGGCACAGAGGTGCTATGGTGCGAAAGGCCAACAGTTCAACGTGTGCACACACAGACTGCTTTGCTATGAAAAATAGAATTGTGCATTATGCATGCTGAGTTCTGTACGGATAATATTCTGTGCCATTAAATGTAAAATAATATATAGCTTTACCTTTCAAAGGAAAGGGTTTGCATGGTGGGCATTTAGCTAGATTTGTACACCTACACGCTGCAGATGGTATAGCTTTTTAAGAGATGAAACTGCATTTGGTGGAACTGATTAAATATAAAAACACCACCATCTGCCATTTATTCTAATATAAAATGGTTTGGGCAGATGCTGACATCTTTCGAGATGATTGATTCATCTCTGACAAGAGAAGATTCTCCGAGGGCTCCAGCTGCCCACCACTCATACAATACCAATTTACAAGACTACACGCCAGTCAGAACACTTTGATTTGGATGGAGCAGGTGAACAAAGGGCAATTTAATAACCAGCTGCATAGAATTCCTGATTTTTTTCCCTGCAGTTCTGGCCTATATTTAAATGGGAAATCACTTTGCATATACAGGAAATCAAGATTTGCGACTGCAGATCCGGTGTTGGGATAGGTAGAGGAATGCTCTGGACTCTTACATAGAACTGAGGTAAATACTCACCTCCCATTTATATTAAATGCAAAAGGGCTGACTAGTAACAATATGGGAGTAATTTTAGAAAGAGGAAAACAAAGGGAATGGTCATTCTGTAAACAGACAGTGCAGAATGTAAAGAAAAAGCAACCAACGGTGAGTGACCATGGCTAAGACTCTTAGGATGTCATAAAGTACCCTAAGAGTCTTAACAGTGGTCACTCTCCACTGGTTGATTATTTTAGAAACCCTATTTACTTTTTAAATATGGATGCAGCAGCAGAAAAAATGTGGAAAGAGCATGAGATGCATGTTTTTGTGCCTGGTACATTGATCTCTGTACATCTCCACCAAGGGCATAAGGGAGGCATTTCTGGACATGGCCTGAGCAGTGCAAGGCATATTTTTAAAACATGTCAATCTACGCCTGTGAGAAATCACAAATAAGGATGAGTCTTTGTTATCTTTTTGGACTTCTCATGTCGGTGGTGACTGGAAGACCATGGCTTGCGAGTTGTTGGCTTGACTGTCATCTGTGTCCAATTAGGTGTCTTTTGATCTATCATTTGTTCCCCTGGAGTGTATCTTGTACCCTTCCCAAACCTATCCTCCTCCCCCTTTCCAAGATTTCTACTCCTTTATCCTCTCCCCCCAGCTGTGCTAATCCCAAGCCCTCCCAATAACACTCTATGGCCCTTGGTGCATTTGTCTCCCTTCTGCCCAGTTCCTGCCACCTGTCTGTGTGTGGCCCAGTGTTCCCTGCAGCTTCTTGGTTCTCTGTGTGGATCCCTGCTGCCCATGTGAGTGAGTGTGTGTGTAAGTGCATGTGCAATACTGTGGGAGTTGGTGGTAGGAGCCACATTGGTTGTGCTGATTCTGCTGCATGAGGCCCACAGAGAGCACAGGAGGACCATTAGAAGGCACTCATATCAGAGGGTCTACAGACCTAGGACCCGATTCTTGGATCTTAAGGACGAGCAGTGTCTCATTAGGTTTGGTTTTGACAAAGTAGCCACCCACCATCTGTGCCAAGAGCTAGAGCCACATCTCTATTCCAGAGGGGCCTGCCCATGCCTGTCCACCTCAAGATCACCACTGCCATGGCCTTCTTAGCCACAGGGCCAGCCCATCTACTAGGTGACTAGGCAGCCACCTAGGGCAGCAGACCATGGCAGCAGCACTGCGGCTTTGTGCCAGCCTATTGGTGCCCATGGCAGGCCATGTGCTTCAGTAAACATGGCCTATCACTTCCGACCTCCCCTCCAATACAACTTCCTGTCAGAGAGGGTCAAAGGTGGCAGGCCATGTGTGTCAAAGCACATGGCCTGCAACAGCAGACACAAAAAGCTGCTTTTAAACTGCCGCCACCACCACCGCTGCTGCTGGCCCCTCAGAAGATGGAATCAGTTGTGGTGGCAGCAGGGGTGGCGGCAGTGACATGATTCAGGCTGGGGAGGCTTAGAATGAAGGAGGTGGGGCAGCAAGGCCAGGGTGGGGTGGCATAAACCCTTGGATTGGCCCTGCTTAACCACTGGCAGTTTCCAGTTTGTGTTGGTCACCACTGCAGGTCTCATCCAGTCAGTGCAACTCAGTTCCTGGGGGACTTTCTAAGCCACACTGCACAATATATAGCCTTCCGACAGATCATGCAGTAGAGGTAGCAAATCATGATTCACTTCAATGAGGTGGCCCACTTCCCCTTGGTACTAGGGTCGTCAATTTCACACATGTGGCCATTAGGCCCCCATAGGGTTGGGAGCCCATCTACTACAACAGAAAGACATTCCACTCACTCAACATGCAGGTGATCTACAATGCACAGGGAGAAATAACTGATGTCTTTCAAAGGTTTCTGAGTTCCTGTCATGTGTACATCCTCACCCACTCTGGAATCTGTGAGAGGTTTGAGAGCAGAGATATCATTGGTGGATGGCTGCTAGGTAAGCCCCATGCCAACCTTCTCCATCACTTAGACATGCACATGCTTGGAGGTTGTACTGTACTGAGCCACAGCACTCAACTCAAAAAGCCCAGGGCTTCAGTGCCCAGCCAGCATATGAAACACCCTAGTGCAATATGTGTCCTCTCTCCCCCCTACCTATGCAGGTGACAGAGGTTGCTCACTGAGGCATTGGCTACTCATCTCTATTGTAGCACCAAACACAGAGGCAGAGGAATGCTACAAGAGAGCTCACAGGAACATGTGCATCATCAATGAGAGGATATTTGGCCAGTGTAAGAACTGCTTCTGTTACCTTGCTTGATCCAGGGATGAACTGTTGTACAGCCATGCTAGGGTATGTCAAATATTTATGGCCTACTGCATGTCCATAATCTAGCACTGAGGCACTGACAATGTCTTCCTGAACAGCAGAATGCAACAGACTCAGGCAATGATGCAAATGCCTAGGGGCCAAGGTAAGAGGATATTGACCAACCGTACCAACTAGGAACTTCAGCAAGAGAAGACTTCATACATAAGAATTTCATGTGAAGGTAGGTGTTTATTAGCTGACACACAAAATATGTACAGCATAGTCACCCATTCCCCACCCACCCCATGCCCATCTCTGCCCCTACCACTACCCTTACCTACCAGCACCAGCCCTGTGCAATTCTCTCCACCCATCACCACAACCCTAACCCCTAGTACTGGCTCTGACCAACTCTCTCCCCCCACCAGCCCAGTGGCAGCACCACCAATCCCCCTTCCCCAAATGCTCATCATCCTTATCCACCCCCTAGTAATAATATTGTGGAAGGGCTAAGTAAGGTTTGCTTCTTTGCAGATGATAACAAAATCTGCAATAGAGTAGACATTCAGGAAGGAGTAGATAACATGAGGAGGGATCTAGCTAAGCTTGAAGAATGGTTGAGAATATGGCAGCTGAGATTTAATGCTAAAAAATGCAAGGTCATGCATTTGGGCTGCACAAATCCAAGTGCAGTGCAGTACAGTCTGGTACAGTGCAGGGGTCAAAGTACTTCTGTCCATGAAAGAAGAGCAGGACCTGGGCATGATTGTTTCTGATGATCTTAAAGTGACTAAATAGGTAAAAAAGGTGACCACAAAAGCCAGAAGGATGCAGGGGTGCATAGGGAGAAGAATGGCCAGCATTTGCAGCTTGTTGAGCTGTGAGGGCTTATGTGCATCAGTGATGCTGAGAGCTACGTTATTGTTAGCTTAACTACTTGCAGGTTCTCCCAAGATGGACAGGTCTCAGCTGAGATGCCAGACAAGGACAAATCACTCATCTGGGCAGCAGCAGAATGGGATGGGGTTGGCGGTAGCGGATCACATTTCTGTGACAACAGCAATAGCACTAGAATTACTTGCGCGGAGGAAAGATCTGGCAATCTACTTCCATATCTTGCCACAAAAACTTACAACAAAACAAATTGCACTATAGTGGTGGAAGATGAGACCCCCAGGTTGGAAGGCACTCAACTGGTTACTGGGGATAAGCTAAAGACTTTTCACAGAAAAGCAAGCATTTATGGTGTGGTTGGATCAAAGCCCTCAGGACATCTGATTGCTGATGTAGCTGCACAAGAAATGAGAGTCAACAGCTGCAAAACTGCCTTACATATCGGGACATGGAATGTACAAAGCATGAACCAAGGGAAGTTGAAGATGGTCAAGAATGAAATGGAATATGTATAACTTGATCTGTTGAGTGTCAGCGAAATGAAATGGACTGGCAAAGGGGACTTTGCATCCGATGATTTTGCTGGAAATGAAAGACAAAGGCAAAGAAGAAATGGTGTTGCATTTATAATCAAGAAGAAACTTGCAAGAACTGTGATGAAATATAAAGCAATCAATGAACGCTTAATTTTTATTCATCTATGAGGAATGGCCATCAACACAACTATACTTCAGGTATATGCCCCAATAACAACTGCAGAAGAGGATGAAGATGATGATTCTATGAACAAGTATAAACTGAAAATGACAGAACATGTAAACAGGATATCCTGATAGTCATGGGTGACTGGAACGCAAATGTTGGCAACAAAGAAGATGGCAAAATGGTTGGAAAATATGGACTTAGCAACAGAAATGAACCTGGAGAAAGACTGATAGAATTCTGCAAGACCAATGATCTTTTCATCTCAAAACACCTTTTCCACCAACACAAGCGGCAACTGTACACATATACTTAACCCACTGGATTGTACAAAAATCAAATTGACTACATCTGTGGATGTCAACAATGGAAAAGCTCTATAATATGAACAAAGACAAAACCTGAGGCTGACTGTGGTACAAATCACCAACTACTAACATGCAAACTCAAGCTAAAGTTGAAAAAGAGCAATCCACTCATGAATGTAGCAAAATATGGCCTTGAGAATATACCACCAGAATTTAAAGACTGCCTGCAAAATTAAGTTGCTGCTTTAGATACAAATGACAGAGCTCCAGAAGCGTTATGGGATGACATCAAGAAGGCTGTGTTTAAGAAACTGAGAAATCTCTACAAAAGTCAAAAAAGCAAAAATAGCCAAAATGAATAACTGAAGAAACTCTGAAAATTGCCCAGAAATGCAGAGAAGCTAAAGGCAGAAGAGAAAGAGAGGCAATCACAAAACTAAACAGAGATTTCCAACATGCAGCAACACAAGACAAGGAGAAATACTACAATGACGCATGCAAGAAAATAGAATCAGAAACTATTAGAGGATGAACAAGATCGGCTTTCCTAAAGCTACGAGAGCTAAATAGGAAATTCCAGCCTTGAATTGGAATGCTACAAGATGCTCAAGGATCCATGTTGAATGATGCTGAGAAGATCAAAAAAAGGTAGAAAGAATATACAATTATAATACCATAAAGATCAAGTGAACCAACAGCTATTTCCACCTGAACCTTATGATCAGGAACCATTGATGAAAGAAGTCAAAGCAGCATTGAAAGCATTAGAACAAAGCACTAGGCATTGATGACATTCCTATTAAAGCATTACAGCAATCAGATGCAGCTGTTACCATACTTACAAGGCTCTGCCAGGAAATTTGGAAGACAACATCATTACCAACTGTCTGGAAAAGATCTGTGTTTATACCAATTCTAAAGAAAGGTGATCCAACTAACTGGAAATTATCGCACAATTGCCCTGATCCCACAAGCCAGCAAGATTCTACTCAAGATTATTCAACAGAGACTACAACCATACTTGGAATGAAAACCGCCTGAAATGCAAGCAGGGTTCAGGAAATGGAGAGGAACGAGAGATATCATCACGGATGTAAAATGGATCCTTGAAATGACAAAAGAATACCAAAAACATAACATAGAAACATAGAAAAATGACGACAGAAAAAGACCACATGGCTTATCTAGTCTGTCCTTCCATATCAACAACTACAACAGTCCCCTTTTTTCCTTTAGAGATCCTCTGTGTTTGTCCCATGCTTTTTTGAATTCAGAAACTGTCCTCATCTCTACTACCTCCACTGGGAGACTATTCCACGGATCCACCACTCTTTCCGTAAAGAAATATTTCCGCATATCACTCCTGAATCTATCCCCTTTCATCCACATCCCATGTCCCCTTCTAACAGTACTTGCTTTCAATCGAAAGAGGCTCTCCCCCTGTACATTTATACCAAGGAGGTATTTAAACGTCTCAATCATATCACCTTTATCCCGCCTTTCCTCTAATGTGTACATACTAACATCCTTAAGTCTGTCCACCTATGGTTTATAATGAAGACCACTAACCATTTTAGTAGCCACCCTCTGTACTGACTCCATCCTGTTTATATCCTTTTGAAGGTGCAGTCTCCAAAATTGCACACAATACTCCAAATGAGGCCGCACCAAAGACTTATACAGAGGCACTATCACCTCCTTTTTTCTGCTAGCCATTCCTCTCCGAATGCACCCAAGCATCCTTCTAGCTTTTCCTGTCGCCTTTTCTACCTGTTTAGCCACTTTAAGATCATCAGACACAACCACGCCTAGGTTCCGCTCTTCTTTAGTGGACAAAAGTACTTCACCCCTATACTATAATGCTCCCTTGGATTGCTGCAGCCTAAATGCATGACCTTGCATTTTTTAACATTAAATCCCAGCTGACAAATTCTAGACCATTCTTCAAGCTTAGCTAGATCCCTCCTCTTGTTATCTACACCTTCCTGGGTGTCTACTCTATTGCAGATTTTGGTATCATCCGCAAAGAGGCAAACCTTACCCGACAGCCCTTCCGCTATATCACTAACAAAGATGCTAAAAAGAATCGGACCAAGGACAGATCCCTGGGGCACACCACTGGTAACTTCCTCCTCCTCAGAGTGAGCTCCATTTAACCATACTCTTTGTCGCCTCCCTCTCAACTAATTTTGAACCCAAGCAGTAACTTTAGGATCCATCCGTAGGGTGCTCAGTTTGTTTATAAGTCGCCTGTGAGGAACGGTGTCAAAGGCTTTACTGAAATCTAAATACACCACATCTAGGGCTCTCCCTCGGTCCAACTCCCTGGTCACCCAGTCGAAGAAATCAATCAGATTTGTCTGACAAGACCTGCCTCTGGTGAATCCATGCTGCCTCGGATCCTGTAATCCGCTGGACTCCAGAAACCTCACTATTTTCTCTTTCCGCAGTGTTTCCAATAATTTACTCACCACTGAAGTTAAACTAACTGGCCTGTAGTTTTCAATCACATCCTTACTTCCGCTTTTGTGTAAAGGCACCACATGAGCCTCTCTCCAGTCCTTTGGCACCACTCCCGACTCCAACAAGGCATTGAAAAGGTCAATCAGTGTTGCTGCTAGAACGTCCCCAAGTTCCCTCAGTATTCTAGGGTGTATCCCATCCGATCCCATTGCTTTGTCTACTTTAAGTTTAGCTAGTTTCGCATGAACACAGACTTCTGAAAATTGTTCACGACGCTCCTCGCTTCTGTTCCTGTTTTTGGGTGTTTTCTGAGGTCCTATTCCTGGTTCTTCATCTGTGAACACAGAACAGAAATATTTGTTAAGCAATTCTGCTTTATCTTCATCATCTCTTGAGTATGACAATATCATTTTTGCCCTTCCTCACTAACATATCTGAAAAATGTCTTATTCCCCCATTTTATTGCATCGGCTATTTCCTCCTCTTTTTGAATCTTTGCTTTCCTGACTACTTTGCTAGGTTCTCTAAGTTTTTCGAAGTATAGTTGCCTGTCTTCCTCTCTCTTTGATCTCTTGTATTTCATGACGGCCTCCCTCTTTTTCCTCACCTTTTCAGCTACTTCTTTTGAAAGCCATAGCAGTCTCCTTTTCCTTTTACCTTTATTTACCATTTTAACAAAAAGGTTGGTTGCCCTTAAAATATCCTCTTTCAGTTTTGCCCACTGTTTTTCTACATCCCCCAACTGTTCCCATCCCACTAACGACTCCATGAGGTATTGGCCCATCTTGGCAAAGTTAGTCTTTAAAGTCTAAGACCCTCGCTTTTGAATGGATTCTATCAGCCCTAGTCCTAATACTGAACCACACCATCTGGTGATCACTGGATGCAAAATTATCTCCCACTATAACATCAGAAAATCTTTCACCATTGGTAAGCACCAAGTCCAATATGGTCCTTTCACATGTGGGGTCTGTTGCCAATTGCCTGAATAGTTCTCCCTGTAGAGAATACAGGATCTCCTTACTTCTAGATGATACTGCAGCAGGAATATGCCAATCAACATCTGGCATATTGAAATCCTCTATCAGTAGCACTTCCCCTTTCCTAGCAATGCTGCGTATGTCTTCAATTAACTCTCTGTCCACTTCTTCCTCTTGTGAGGAAGGTCTGTATATTACGCCAATGCAAATAGATTTTTCTTTCCCTCTTTCTAGTTTAACCCACAGTGCCTCCTCTCTCACTTTTAAGCTCTGTAATTCCAAAGCTTTAATATTATTTTTTACATATAGTGCCACTCCTCCTCCCCTTCTTCCTACCCTGTCTTTTCTAAATAAAGTATAGCCTGGTATAGTTACATCACAGTCATGGTTTTCTGTGAACCATGTTTCTGTAACTGTCACTAAATCCAAGTCAGCCACTCCCATCACAGCTTCAACATCAGGGATCTTATTTCCCATGCTACGGGCATTTATACACACTGCTTTCCATATGTTACCCCTTTTACCCATTTCCATATAGGTATTTAATGTTTCACTTACCTGGGGGCTGTCTTCACCTATCCCCAGCGAATGTAGTTTAAAGCCCTCTTCAGTAGATTAGCTAGTCTACTACTGAAGATGAGTCAACCTTTCTTGGACAGATGGATATCATCTCTGCTCTGCAACCCTTGGAACAGCATCCCATGGTCCAAGAAACCAAAACGCTCTTGATGACACCATCCACGCAGCCATGCATTCATCTCCAGGATGCGAGCCTCTCTGCCTTGGCCTTTACCCTCAACAGGGAGAATTTAAGAGAACACCACCTGTGCACCTATCTGCTTCACCCTCTGTCCCAGAGCCATGAAGTCACTTTTGATATGCTCAGAGGGATAACTAGCAGTATCATTTGTTCTGACATGGATTAGCAACATTGGGTAATAGTCAGTGGGCTTAATGAGTCTCGGCAAACTCTCCATAATGTCTTGGATTTTGGCACCTAGCAGAAAGCATACCTCTCTGGACATCAAGTCTGGTTGGCAGATGGATGCCTCAGTACCCCTCTGAAGAGAGTCACCAACCACCACTACCCTTCGCTTCTTTGTGGTCACTGATTCTGCAGCATTGGGGTACTTGAGCTCTGGTTCTTCCCTTTCCAGGTATGCTTTCACCTCCTCCACTTCTAGGGCTGCATAATGGTTCTTCAATTCAAGGGCTGGAGAAGTTGGATTGGTGATTCTGCAGGCCCTGGTGACTTGTGTCCAATCTTCGTCATTCTGTAGGCACCCCTCTTCCCTTTTGCTGGAGGGCTTGGTTGTTGCAAGAAGCATCTCATCAATGTACTTCTCATTGTCTTGAATGCTCCTCAGCCTCGCCACCTCCTCTCTGAGTTCCTCCACTTGTTTCCTGAGAGCTTCAGCATGCAGGCACCCTGCACATGGAACCAGTCCTTCAACTGGCATTGGGACCTCTGTCTGGACAGAGGCAGAAGCTGTAACGGGGGCAACAGCTTTAGCGATATGATTTTTCCCAGCCATTGTTCTGTTTGTGGAGCTTAGGTATCTGTGTTTTATTGACCACAGCAAGGCTTTTGACTGTATAAACCATGAGAAACTCTGGGCCACATTAAGAAGCATGGGTATACCAGAACATCTCATAGTTCTCTTATATGCAGAACAAATCATCAGAGAAGCAGGACTGTTTGACGACAACTGAGGTGTGAAGATCGGTGGAAGACTCATCAACAATCTTCGCTATGCTGATGATACCACATTTCTGGCTGAAAGTGAAGACAATCTGAAAATTTGCTTCTCAAGATCAAGGAACATAGTGCCTGATATTTAAAAAGCATGTACATGATTTATAACCCAGTAACCATCTAAATGCTTTAGTTGGGGATATTCAATGGCACTTACATGGTTAGTGCCATTGAATATGCCATGCTAACTCTCCTACATGCCCCGAGGCTATCTGGTTAGCACTGGGGTATGTTGAGGGCATTCCCGGGCAGAATGGAGGTAGAGATTGCCATTATCCGGGTAGTGGCAATATTGTACTGCTACCCGGTTAGCGATCTGCAGTTAAATTTAGGCCAGCTTTTGGCTCGCCTAGTTTTAGCCATGGTGCTACATTGCTGCTACCCAGTTAGGCTCTGCAACATTGTCCTCTTTGCACTGAACCTGGATATTCAATGCCATCACTGTGGCATTGAATATCCGGGTTTAGGGATGAGTGGGAAGGGCTATGGGCCGTAGCAGCGCATAGCCTGCCTAGATGAATATTGGGCCTGCACCTTAATATGAAGAAGACAAAGATCCTGACAACTGGCCAAATCAATAAGTTCATTGTTGATGGAGAAGAAATTGAAATAGTTGACAATTTTAACCTACTTGGATCAACTATCAATAAAGAAATGACAAGCAGTCAAGAAATCTGATGACGCATTGCCCTTGGCAGAATGGCTATGAAGGATCTAGACAAGATTATCAAGAGCAGAGATGTCTCTCTGCATACTAAGATTTGACTTTTTCAAGCCATGGTATTTTCAATAATGTCATATGGTTGCGAAAGTTGAACAGTGAAAAAGATAGAAAGGAAGAAAATCGATGCCTTTGAATTATGGTGCTCGTGATGAATACTGAGCATACCATGAACTGCCTGAAGAACAAACCAGTCAGTACTAGGGGAGATCAAACCTAAGCTTTCTTTAAAAGCTCAGATGACAAGACTTTGACTTTCATACTTTGGACACATCATGCAAAAAGAGAAATTCTTAGAGAAAGACATCATGTTTAGCAAGTGTAAACGGGTGCCAGGCCTTCGCCTAGGGTGCGAAGGTTGGGGTTACCTTGATATCTTCTGTTAGAAAATAATAGTCGTAAGTCGAGTGTTCAAGGCAAAGCATACCAAGGAATTTATTCCCCTTCCCAAAGGATTTTTAAGTGCAAAACAAAACATGGAAAACAAACAACTTCTTCTGAAAGAAAAATATCTTCTTTTTCTTTGCTATATACAAAACTTAGCATAAAGACTCAATGTTGTCTGCAAGGCATAGCGTACAATCCATAGGAGCATATTCGGGTTCCCCAGTACTACACTCCCATTGCATATCTTCACATTCAGTGTGTGGGGGGTTTGGCTTCAGACCTTTACTGCTGTCTCTGGAAAAACCCCTCGCTGAGAACTCGGGTATCTCACAAGAACACAGTTCCATACAGTGAGGTTTAAAAGTACCTGTAGCTGTAGTGTTCCTTCCCCGGCTCTCCTTTTGTTCCCTCCAGTTATCAGGAACTCCTTTATAACTTTCTGCTGACACTTCTTGTGTTGAGCAGTGCCCTGGCCCTCTGTTCTGAACAGAACTTCTGGCTTTCCTTATTATAGTGCTAGGCTCCCACCTGTATGAATGCTGAAGCCTCTCTTCTGGCAGTGAGGTCTGGGAGACTCCCTGCTCTCTTGGTCCAGGTAAGTTCCTAGCCACAGGGTGTGCCTTCCTTCCTTCTGATGCCCTGGCTTCCCTCTCTGAGCTGCAACCTGGTTCCTCACAGGACCTCCAGCTGCCTGTAGTCTGTGTGCTTTTCCAGCCACGTTTCTCTGAGGCTTCTCCTCTGCTGCTTCCTGCTTCTCTGACACGCCCACTGCTTCTCTCTGAGGAATCACGGCACATCCTTCTCTCTGGGGAATCACAGCACTCCCTTCTCTCTGGGGAATCACAGCAGTCATTTCTCTCTGGGGAATCACAGCACTCCCTTCTCTCTGTGGAATCACAGCACTCTTTTGCTGGAGCTACCCTCCGGCTTTTATCTCTCTGTTCCCTGCAGGCTGGCTCGGCTTTCTTGCCCAGGTGAGTGTAATCAAGCTCTGAGCTTGCTGCTACGTCAGAGCTTGGGTGTGTCAGCTCTGCTCCTCTCTTTCCCTGTTTCTCATGAGCTGTATATGCTGGCTGACTAACAGTTTCAAAGGTAAATTCCTCCTTTCTATCTATTTGCATAGGTTCTGTGTGGGCTTCTACGTCACATATCCCCCCCTTAAGATATTACGGGCTGGTGAATCTATATTCTCACAGCTCGTAATCACTGATCGGGTCTCGATATGTTCCTCTACTCTAGACAGACTAGCTGCCGCAGTTCTCTCATGCCAGGTTCTGAGGACATTCACATGGTATACCTGACGGCGCCCTCTGTCGTTCTCGACCACATATGAAACTGGGCCTATTTGCTCCACCACTTTATAGGGACCCTTCCACCGAGTCTCAAACTTCGGACCGGCGTCTGCTATCATCACCATCATCTTCTCCCCCAAAGCTAGTCGATGAGACTTTTTCCCTCGATCGTAGTATCCCTTTTGACGTTTTTGACTGGCTTGCAGGTTTTCCCCGGACACCTGAGAAGTTCTTTGCAACCGACTTCTCAGTTCACGTAGGAAATGTGGTACCCCTACTGTCTCCACTTCGGGCTCCACCCATTGTTCCCTCAGAATGTCTAAGATTCCCCTTGGGGCCTGGCCAAACATTAATTCATAGGGGGAAGTTCCTAATGAGGCCTGCGTACACTCGCGACAGGCGTACAGGACAAAAGGGAGCAGGAAAACCCACTCGGACATCTTTCCGTCCAGGCCTCGCCTCAGCATTTGTTTAAGGGTCTGGTTTAACCTCTCCACCAGCCCATTGGATTGGGGGTGGTAGGCGGCAGTTTTTACGTGGTGAATCCCAAATGCTTCCCATACCTGGGCTAAATATCGGGACATAAAATTGCTTCCATGGTCGATAAGCATCTCCTGGGGAAACCCCACTTCACAAAATAGTTTAATTAATTCTAGAGCAATGGTTTTGGCAGAGATGTTCCTCAAAGTCATAGCCTACGGGAACCAGGTGGCCTGATCTATCACCACCAGAATGTATTGGAATCCTCTAGGTGTCTTTAGAAGGGGTCCTACGATATCCATCGCCATGCATTGTATTGGTTCCGATATCGTGGGGGTAGGAATCATGGGCACCTCGGTGGGTTTAGCGGTGGTAACCCATTGACATGATGGACAGGATTCACAGAAACGGGCGGTCTCTTTAAAAAACCCCAGCCAATAAAATCAGGCTAAAATTTGATCTAAGGTCCCCTGTATTCCCTTATGTTCCCTGTAAAATAGTTATCTCCAAGTTATAATACCCTGTTCAATGTAATTTCAGTTTGTTCAATGTAAACCGCAATGATGCAGAATAGCGCGGTATATAAGAGAATATATAAATTATGACCGCCTACTGGGTGATCGTGGGTCAGTCTCAGAACCACCGCCTTGAATGTAGTTGGGACAACTAACTGTTTCCTGACTGCTCCAGTTTGGGGATCATTACTCTCCCTATACAATATTTCCTTATCTATTAGGAACCTCGGGAGAATGTCCCTCTCCTCTTCGGCATACTCAAATGCTCGTTTTAACGCGGGATCGGCTTGCTGCTCCTTAGGGAAGGATGGAAATTTCTTAACAAGATCAGCGGGTACCCAGGGCAACCCTTGCCCGGCCTCCATTCCTGCCCTCCCTTGAGCCCTAAGCTTTCTTTCCCGGCGTTTGTCTGCTTTTCCTTTCTTAGTCTTCTTAGAAGGGGCGTTAATTAAATCTTCATGTGTGGGGAGCCCTTCTAATGCCTGTCCCGCAAGTCCACCCTCCTCCTCTGGGGGAAGAATTCAAATATCATTGATATACTCCTGCAAAAACTATACCATTTTCACGGAGTCCATCCGCCAATGTTTGAAAGTTCAGTTAACCTGTATATTTACACATAACTCAGAACTGAAGAACTCATTGTCATAGATCAGATGAAAAACCTACAGCTCCAATATCCTAGTCCCACAGGTGCTCCTTGTGGTCTTGGGCAAGCCACTTAACCCTCCATTGCCCATGTTCCCTGTAAGTATTAGTGTATGTGTCTCATATCCCTGCGTGTTAAATGTATCCCCCAATTGTGTTGTGACCGCTTTGATTGAAGGATAAGGCGGTATACAAAACTGTCTAAATAAATAAAATAAAATCCTTAAACGGGTCACAATCTCTCTTTGCTTTGTGGTAATGAGCTCCACTCATTGTTCCAAATGGACTGCTATCATAAATCACAAATTTTTCACATCCTTCTGCACAATGAATTATTCTCAATTCTCCACTTGTACATTTAAAAACAAATAGTTTACTCCAACCCACCCATTGGTTTCTCCAAAACTACAAGACTTCATCAGGGAGAAAACATTACAACTAAAAATCAAACATACAAATATAACTGATATATACAGTCCGATATTGGTTCAAGCTTGCTTATTCAAAAGCAATAAAATTTTCTCTCCATGATGTTTCTATCCAGTGCTTCATGTCTGGATGCTGTGCATGCCTCTTATCTGATCACAGTATCACATACCCATTTATGGGAACACATTAATAAAACCACTTCCATTCAATTCCCTGATTTAAGCCTCTTGATACTTAAAGTTTGCTATCAAAGATGTATTCCTGTTCTTGGTGATATAATAACCATATGGGATCACTGTCAACTTTCAGTTTTCCTTTCTCTATTACAAAATACCTCAATGAGTAGCAAGAGGGGTTGTTTCCATTTGACAGCAGAGGGCTAAACAATGTTTAGTCACCCTCACCTTCACTGTCTAGAAGTATCACCAATGTATAATTTATTGCAAGACAAACATCAATAGTCAACTAAGGGCTATGAAATTATGCACATATGAAGATGATAGTCCTGAATATACAAAAGGATTTTTTTTTGTCAGGCTATGGGGTATGTTTACTAAGGCGTGGTAACGTAGCAGTGGCAATGTTAACTTGTGGTAACGTTACCAGATGCAACGTTAACTTGCGGTAATGTTACCAGGGCAATGTTAACGGGTAGTAACGTCTCCGGCAGTGGTAACTATCTCAGAGGGTGGAGAGAGGGCGGAGAGAAGGGGTTAATGGGCAGGGAGTGAGCAGGGAGAGGCTCCTGCTACACTAACACTGGAACATGAAGGCCCGAACATTAGCGCGAGTGAAAACCTGTTGGTAAATGCACATTTGCAGGACAGAGAGACAATTTCAATGTCAGCAATGTAGAGCTCAAACAGGGAGCCCAAAAACAGTGATAGTAGTGACCATTTGCAACAACAGCATAGTGCCCAAGTATGAAAGGGCATCATGGTGATGGTGCAAATGGGACAAAGGGGGCTGACGGTGGGACATGCAGTGGTGGCAACTGGGGCACAGGGTGGACTAGGCTGTCGCCTAGGTGGCACATAGGACCACAGAAACCAGAAATCAGCATGACAGTGTCTGATCAAAGTCAAAATGTCCAGTACTCTGGTACCCCAAACATCACACAGGAACCACAATGCCCGCAATGGGGCAAGCAGTGCACATCTGGGGACCACTCCAACAAGAGTCTATGGATAAGGGTCCAGGATAAGTCCCAAACTGTCCGTAAACCCAGCAAAATGAACACCCATTATCACAGCCCCTGGTAAGGCAGTACAGGGTGTGCCCACATGCTGGGTGAAATATGTAAACATCCAGTAGTCCATAATGGATATACCGCACCCGTATTGCATGCCCCAGTCTGACCACAGTCTGCCAGCAGAACACAATCAACCAGATCCACCCTAGCCAATTGTTGCCAGATCACACAGCATACCGCACACCCCACAGCCATCTTACCCCCATGTGGAAGTGACAGAACAGTGGCAGGCAGTGATGGGAGGGATGTGCGGATGTCCATGTATGCCACCGCACCCCAGCCCCTGAACCTAGGCACCTGCCTACATGCACAGTGGATGGTCTGGGACTGCACACAACCAACACTGACAGTATATGGGCATGTCAGCATGGCAGGGGGGGGGTGGCGGTGGCGGTGGCACCTGCTGGCAGCGGACCAAGGTCATGACCTGCCCCAGTGTGCCGTGTGCAATGCAATAAACAAGGTCTGTCTAAGAAAGAGCAAATGTAGCCTCAGGGACTGCACTGCCTCTGTGGCAACAGTGTGGTGCAGTACACATAACCAGTGTGTCTTGGAACAGAGGGTCACAGGTTCACATCAGAGCTGTAGATCCTGCAATGCATGTCCCCACATTTTACCCTCCATTGCAGATACAAGATCAACATGTGCAATCCCAAAAGCATCAGCCAACAGGAGTACAAACATCCACACACACAGGCCCCACTATCCAAATCTCCATGGAGAGTCAGGCTGTTTGCACCTGCTCAGAGCATCAGTTATCAGCAGAGCCCACAACTAGCTGTTGCACCCCATAGCAATACCTGCACTGTGATTGGGACCAGTGTGGCGATCAGGTTTGCCAACCACCCCTATCTTTGCACAATGCTGCAATAGGAGTGGGTGAGTGCATGTCCATCCATTGTGGTGTGGCGTCCTACTCTGCAGTGGGCCCACAAAACATACACTGTTGCTAGTATCAGCCTGCAAATATGCATACAGAGGAGCAAGGTATTGTGGGTATGGCCCAGAGAGGGCGGATCAGGCAGGATGCATCTGCAGTGGTGGTAGGGCAATGGCTGGGACATTGTAGTGCCAAACCACCACCTGCATGGACAAGGTGGCCATAGCACTCCTGCTGGTAGGACACTCTCTCTCTGACCGAACAGTGACCATTGCACAGCTATGTTCCCACATAGTGCTACATAGTATTTGTCTCAAGTGATATATGTGTGCCCCCTTTTCTGGAGGCCGAATCACTGAGGCACCTGCCGGGTGTCTGTGCTGTACAACCCATGTCTGGGTTTGCATAGTTCCACTGTGAACATGCAATATAGACTGGCTAGCAGACTGTCTGCAGTTGGTTTGTGTATAGCTGGAACACCTGGTGGGGTGCAGCAGGTACAGTCTGACTGTGCCTGCTGCTGGTGAATGTCAGACCATGGGCGGAGGCATCCAGTGCTACTGTTGGTCTGACAGTGCCCTAGCAACAGGTCCAGATCTTGTCTAACCCCCCTGATGACAACCACAACCTAAGGTGCCTTAGGTCCAAGTTATCCCAAGGACTATAAGGTACATCAGGTTGACAGGCATGAGCTGTAAGGCAGAAAAACAGTTGTAACCCTAAAACTGTAGAGAGTAAAAATGAAAGGTGCCCCAGCCTGTCTACTCTAGTGTGCACATTATGTCAAGGCGCAGTACTGTGGCGCTACACGTGTTGCAGTGCTGCAGACATGCAGCGCTCACAATAACACGTGTGACATTTGTTTGGGACGTACGTTGTTACATGCCATAACCTGCCCACATAACCTAAAGTGCACAAAGGTATCTCATAAGGCACATAAAACGTCCACATCAGAAAACGTCAAGTGCGTTGTTGTGCGCACTGCGCGTCTGCAGCACTGCAATGCGGGAGCGGCTAGAAAACAAACGTATGCCACAACGTGCATACACCACAACGTGCTTCACAGCAATACTGTGTCATCACGTAACGTATATAATACAGCAGACAAGATGGCCGCCCGGTCCAGGAAGCCGCCCTTCACAGCCTCTGAGTTGGAGGTGCACCTCATATGCCTAGAGCAGAGGTGTCTGTTCCCAGGCTTTTCCAGGAGGCAGGACCTCAACAAGGTCAGGAGGTCCTGGGGGTGGGTGACACGGAGGTTCAATGCATCAGCCAACCACCCACGTGAGGCAAGTGCATGAGGGCAGGTCACACAAACCAAGGAGTGCAACCTAGTAGCCAGCAATCAACACACATATGATAAAAGCACACCATGGGAAAAGGACAGGTCAGTGGTCACAGCTGGGATGAATGTAGGTGCGCCTGCTCACGTGTGCAGGTCTGCCCTACTCCCAGGAGTCCTCAGGCCTATTGACAGGGTTCTGTGACTAATCCTGGCACTATTGTAGGTGAGCCTGCAAATCTGTGCAGGTATGCCCTATTCCCAGAAGGCCTAAGGTCTATTGACAAGGTTCTGTGGCTAATCCTGGTGCTATTGTAGGTGCTATTGTAGGTGTGCCTGCAGATCTGTGCAGGTCTGCTCTACTCACAGGAGGCCCCAGGCCTATTTACAGGGGTTTGTGGCTAATCCTGTTGTTAATGTAGGTGCGCCTGCATATGTGTGCTGGTCGTCCCCACTCACAGGTGGTCTCAGGGCTATTGACAGGGTCCTGTGGCTAATCCTGTTGTTAATGTAGGTGTGCCTGCAGATTTATGCTGGTCATCCCCACTCCCAGGTGGCCTCAGGGCTATTGACAGGGTTCTGTGGTCAATCCTGTTGTTAATGTAGGTGGGCCGGCAGATCTGTGCAGGTCTGCCCTACTCCCAGCAGGCCTCAGGCCTATTGACAGGGTTCTGTGGCTAATCCTGGTGCTATTGTAGGTGCGCCTGCAGATCTGTGCAGATTTGCCCTACTCCCAGGAGGCCTCAGGTCTATTGACAGGGGTCTGTGGCTAATCCTGGTGCTATTGTAGGTGCGCCTGCAGATCTGTGCAGGTCTGCCCTACTCACAGAAGGCCCTAGGCCTATTTACAGGGGTTTGTGGTTAATCCTGTTGTTAATGTAGGTGCGCCTGCAGATCTGTGCAGGTCTGCCCTACTCACAGAAGGCCCCAGGCCTATTTACAGGGGTTTGTGGTTAATCCTGTTGTTAATGTAGGTGTGCCTGCAGATCTGTACAGGTCTGCCCTACTCCCAGGAGGCCTCAGGCCAGTTTACAGGGGTCTGTGGTCCACCTTGGTGCTATTATAGGTGCACCTGCACATGTGTTCAGGTGTGGTTCACACAATGTCCCCAGCATAGATGTTTGTACAAGCCATTGCACTGTACAATGTTGGTACTGCACGCACCCTACCACCCGAGCCTGCACTGTTCACCCCCTGTTGGTCCCGCCAAACCATTTGGGACACATCCCACTGCTCCGTGGCCTGCCGCAGGGAGCCATACCTGCACCTCCCCCCTGCCAGACATCTGTGCCACCCAGTGCCCCCCTGCACACATGTGGATGACAGAGCAGACAGACAATACTGGACAGACAGCGTACAGCAGGTGCCACATCCCACTGCACACAGCTGTGCATGGACTTCAACAGATGAATGTCAGGCATGTCTGTCCCCTAACAGCTGATATCTATTGCTGTACCCCCAGGTGGAGGACCTGTGGAAAAAGGACCGTGAGCTGTGGCAGCGGAGTCCCGACCTGCTGCTGTGGCTGCAGCACGAGATGACGGGGCCTGTGGATGGTGAGTGATGCAGCCTGTGTGACACACAACAGCATGTAACACGGCAGTAGCTGGTTGTGGGGCCACCAGCTATGTGCCCATCATATGGCCAACACATGACTGATGTGGTTCCTTCCTTTGTCCCTCACAGTGTCTGCTGACACCAATGTCACACTGGCGCCTGATGCAGGGCCAGGACAGGCAGGCGGCCAGGAGGCAGTGGCCCCAATGGAGGAGCTTTCAGGCCCAGTAGCATGGGCGCCATGCATGGAGGTAGCAGAGGCGTCCGGGGCGGCAGAGTATGGTGTGGATCCCGACACCATGGAGGAAGAGGAGCAGGGGAATGCACTGCGGCTGCTGGAGGAGGGGGAGGATGATGATGACATCTACACAGTGTCTGAGGATGAGGAAGAAGAGGAGGTGGATGTGAACAGTGAGGAGGAGGAGGAGGATACAGACATGGACACTGAGATGGAGGAGGAGGCTTCTGAGGTGGAGGAAGCAGCGGAGGTGGACATTGTTGTTGAGGCCGGAGGTACAGCTGCTGCAGCTGAGGCAGGGGAGGAGGGGGAGGGGTAGGCAGGGATGGCGTGGGTGGGGGAGGCGCTGGGTGTGGGAGAGGGGCAGGTTTGGGGTGGGTGAGGGAGTTGGAGGGTGTGGAGGGTGGGTGAGGGGGAGGGGGCAGGGTGGCAGGGACAGGGGATGGGGCCATGAGGCAGGATGCACCCCTGGAGGTGCGTGACATGCCAGTACCTGCGGTTGCGCATGTGGGCCTGGCATGTCCACACACCTCCATGGGTGCATACTGCCTCACTGGGCAGGTTGGGGCCAATCCTGAGTGACACAGGACTGCACAAGGCACTGGAGGCCCCTGACACCTGCAACGTGGTCCAGGGGATGCACCCCAGCTGGACAAAGGAGAGGCAGTCAGCACCACCAACAGGCTGTGTGCAGAGGCCTCCACACAGACACCATGCACATGGCATCTGTGTGGGGGTGACTGTACATGCCCCCTGTCAGCAGCACTGCATGCTGTCTCATTCGCCCAATGGGAGCAGACCCAGACCATGACGCAGGTGGTGGGCGCCATGGTACGGATGGCCCATGAGCTGCGCATGCTGCATGAGGCACTCACAGGCAGTGCAGCTCATTGGCCATATGGCCATGGGGGACCCCGGGGGGAGTGACCACGTAGGTGGCATTTGGCACCCCTGTCCTGTGCAGCCCTGTGCCCCAGGACTGCCACCACCTGCGGGCATGGGTGGGTGTGGGCAGGGCAACACCGGTGTTGTGTAATTGTATAATAAAGTGTTTAACCATTGCATTGACCCATGTCTCTATATTCATGTGCCTCCCCACCCATAATGCAGTTGTACAGACACACACATGTGAGCATGCCTATGTGTGTATGCGTGCAATACAGATGCCACATACCTGGCATGGTGCACACAAGGGGGATAGGCAGGCACAGTGATGTGTGCAACCCTCATGGGCACAGGGATGTACCCATGTCCTAGCATTACCCGCATACATGGGCATATGCCTGGTGTCTCTGACATGCCAGCAGTGTGCACATGGCACAGTGCATTGCACATGTGCCAAGCCAACATCTAGATATGCTGAACGGTGGCAGGTCAAACACACCACACACCCACAGTAGCAAGGGATGGGGACAGGGAATGCCATGCCACATGGTATAGGTGCCATGGCAAGGGACATGTGATCAGGATGACCACATAGGGGACAGACTAACCATGGGTGGAGAGACAGCAACACTGGACACGTGGAAACAGGTGTCAACAAAATCAGATGCCTTTATTAACAATGAAAGTTTGGCATGCCCCCCACCTCTACTCCCTGCGTGGCCGCCCATGCCTGCGCCGACCTGGCCCCCTCCCACCCCTCCATGCTGGTGCTGCCACTGCTGCTTGCTGCTGCCCCATCCATCGAGGGCCTCAAGTGCCTCCGCTATTTTGGTGATCCCTGCCACCATGGCCTCGGTCGCCCGTGCATTTTGTAGTGCGATGCCCCGCAGCTGAGCCACCTCTTGCCATAGACCCTGCATCTCCTGCCTGAGCCCCTGCATGTCCTGGTGCTGTCCGTGCATCTCCTGGCAAATGGCCATGAGCTCCTGTTGTATGCCTGAGGGAGGAAAAAGGGATCACCTGTGATACCTGCTTCACACACGACTCTGTGACATATGCAACTGGTATCCTGGTGGACTACCAAGGGGGACTGCTACGTATGGTGTGGGATCCGCACATCTGCGTAGCACAGCTGGGGTGATATCTGAGGTATGGGAAATTAGGACGTCCATGCACCATAGCTGTGTCATCTGTGCACCCAGTGTATTTCTTACATCTGTCAGGACCCAGTTGATGCAAAGAATGCTGGTCCAAATGTGACCCACAGAGGACAGGGACCTGTTGCTGTGGGCCAGACCTGCTCTTGTGGTGTGGGGGACCTGTTATCTGCCAGTGTGGGTTGTGTGACCCTACAGCCATGCTGTGGTGTGCTTCCCCATCCCTAGGTGTCAGCTGGACCGTACCTCGGCCCCCCTTTTGTGCTACCCTCAGCACCTACCCCTGCATGTTGCCCCATGTCCTGCTATGCATCTGTGCACATTAGCCACACCCACCCCTATGTGGCTGACATGTTGTTTTCCCTTTGGGTGTATACCTACCTCCCAGACATGACCATGGGGGTACATGTATGTGGGGACATGCACTGTCAGTGTGCGGGTATGCTCCCTCACTGTCATGTCTGGGAGGTGGGGTGCTACCCCACCACATGCAACCATCTGGTCAGTCACCCACCTTCAGCATCAGCATGGGCTGAGGCGGAGTTTCCACGCATCTCACGCAGGACCTACCCCATGGCAGTGGGTGGTGTTCGCAGCTCCGGTCCTGCCGATGTCCTCTGTTCTGCCATCATGGGCTCCGCACCCATGGTCTGGGCCACCTCATCGACCACTGTGCTGCTGCTGCTCTCCGATGGGGGGTGGACCATCGCTGGCCCCTACTCCTCCTGTGCAGCATCACCCCCTGGAGCCCCCACATCAGCACTGTCTGCAACATCATCGGCTGATACCTCAGCCAGGGCCCCTGCCCCTGTCTCCATGCCATCCTCTGTATCTTCAGCTTCCGTGGCCTGTGTGTTGCCTGGGGAGAAACATGGTACACAGTTTAAATGTGGTGGTCCTGCACATGTATGTATAGTTCTGTGTTACAGTGCTACCTACCGCGATGTATGTACCGCCTGAAACTGATGTCAATGTGGTCACAATGTGGTCCACACATCACAGTCCAATGGGATGGACCAGACAGGAAGGGTATCACCAGGTGTCGGTACAGTTGGGGATGTGCCACATTGTCAGGTATGTGTGTGAGAATGGGGTGGTGAGTGACGGGCCTACTGTGGGGAGTGATAGGTGTGCCATGGGAGGGGGCCTGGTGAATGGGCACAGAGTTACATGCTTCCAAGGAGTTGGGAGTGAGCCTGCATCATGACTGGAGCTGGTCATAGTGTGTGTTAGTGGCATGTGTGCAATGGAGGGTGTATGACTACATGGGTAGGTGTTGGTCCAGGTGTGCCTGTCGGCCTGCCATGTGTGGGGACTGCATCATTGGCCACAGCTATGGGGAGGGGATGGACAGTTGTCCAGCAGTGTGGGGATGAGGGGGGGAGGTTGGATGGGGTGGAGGCGGATATGGGGGGCAATGGGGACAGGAGGTACATGGATATGTTATCCATTCCTGTATGGCCAATGCCTACTGACTGTTGGGGGCCCTGGTAGTGGATCAGATAGGTCCTCCAATGTTTGCTGTACCTGTCCCTCTGCTATGGCTGTATTGGGGGCCATCACACCAGGTATGTGTGCGGTGTGACATGGGTGTCTGTTTGGCACTACTCTGTGCACTGTCATGTGTTTGCAAATACATGTGTGGAGGTGTACACGCCATGCATCATGTATTAGTGGTCCATGCATGTCCAAGTGTTCAGGGCTGAAACGTCCATCGGGCAGGAATGTTATCTGCACAGGGCCCAGCGTTTCAGGTGGCCACGCACAGACAACATCCATATCTGCATATCTGCAGGCTGGGTGGCCTCAGAGGGGGCTGGGGATAGGCCAGCTCCCTTGCCCAGCTGCAGCAATGGGGGGGGGGCATCTTCTACCTTCCCTGTGGCAGCTGTGGGGGTGGGGTGGTGGCTGGATAGGAGATGACCCTGGGTGGGGCTGGAACTGGAAGGTAGCTGCTTTTGGGGGAGGGTACATCTGGGATGGGAATGGGGAATTGATATAGTGTGGGGGACTGTCCTCTGTGTGCGGGGGAGGGTAGCTCTACATTAGGCCAGGTATTGGGTGTGTTAGGGGGGATTGTGGATGGCAGGGTACACTGTGATTGGCTGACTGGGGAATAATGTATGCTGGCGGATAGGGCATGGGGAGAAAGGTTTGTATGTCACATCAGATGTTATGTGGGGATGGATGGGATTTAGAGGAGAGAAGACAGGACAACCTCAAAGCAGATGGTGGTGTGTTCACAGATGACACGAGGACACCAGAGGACTGTGGCCAATGCAATTGCAACTGACAATACAAATGCACAGGGGTGGGGAGCTATCCCTATCCATTGACCTGCATAGCTGGAATATGTCAGCTCTGGAATATGTGCATCATGAACGTCTGCGCTATTTGTTGTTCAATTGGACGTTACTGTGTAGTTCATTCCCTTAAGTGGTGGTGTACATTCCATGTGATGCTTTTCTTATTACCAGTTATCTGTTTGTCTCCCTTTGCCTACATTATGCTTCCCTGATCTTTGTTTGGTGATGGTCTGTGTTCAGCATGTGTAACTGAGCTGATGTATCATGTGTCTGTGTATTGTAGTTAACATTGCCACTTGTTCTCTGTCCCCAGTAGGTTATGTATGTTATAGTCACTGCAGTGTATAGGTTTGATATTTGCACTGCTGCCTTGTGATATATCTGGTGTAGTGCATTGTGGGTAATGGTAGTGCTGTCATGTTATGACAGGTTTGCTAGGGGTCCTAGATGGGCAGTGACTGCAGTTGTTCCTAATGTGGATGCCAGCTGGCACTGGATTATGGTACTGTAGATATCTGGTACTCATACCTTATCCATGCACTCATTAAGTGGCATTTTAACATCAGTTGGAGTATGCTATCATTACATGGGAACATACATAGGAACATGTGATATCCCATATGGGGTCAGACGACAGTCCTACCGGCACAGTATCCTGTTGCCAACACCAGTCAGTCTATGTCCTACATACCTGGCAGTTTCCCCAGCTGACACAGGTTCCACAATGCTTGTATTGGGTCAGGCATTGATATCCTTGGTCCCATTCTAATATTGGTTTATGGACCTTTCCCCCAGGAACCTATCTAAACCTTTTCCCTACCCATTATGCAACTGTTGATGCATCCGTGGCCACTTGTGGATATGTTGCCTGACACTGGGTCTCAGAACATGGCCCTGTACCCCTCTGAGGCTGCCTCTGCATGTGCCGGGTTGTTAACTTTTCCTGGAATACATATCTCAGACGTATCTGCCAGTGGATGTGCTGTGTCCAGTGCTGGGGACAGTCCATGCAGGTATATTGGGCCAAGTCGTTCTGCCAGCTGCTGCTCCAGGGGTGTCAGGCCAGGTCCGAAGGGTCCACCCCTCCAGTGCCCATAGCATGCCATCTCTTCACAGTCATGGGGGCATGGACCACACGCTTTATGTTGTTGAACAGTTTGCGGAGGCTTTCCAAGTCCCTGTGTGGCCCACCAGCCTCGACCACAGCCTCCCGGACCTCCTCCCACACCATGGTCCATGTGCTCATTGGTGTTCTGCTACTGAGCCGCCCATACAGCACCTCATAATGGTCCAGCACACTGGCCAGCAGGATATTGTTTTCCTGCTGGCTGAATCTCAGGGCCCTCTTCCTTGCCTTCGCAGGCACTGGCTTCCGCCTACGCTTCCCAGCTGGTGGCCTCTCAGGCTGCTCCTGTGTGGGTCAGGATGCCCCTGATGGCCCTGCCACCTCCACCTCTGGCTCACCGCTGCTGGTGTGCGCCACTGCACATCCAGGTGTGTTGTGTTTGTTCTAATCGTTTGTCACTCCCCACACCATATTTAGCTTGTGTATTTGTTCTATCTGATGTCCATGATGGCTCATTGTGTCTTTGCTGCATGTGCGATCCAGGTATTGGATGGAGAGGTGGAGCTGCGGTTGCCTGAAGAGGGAGATGGTGTCCATGGGGCTGTGGCACAGGGCATGGGTGCAGTCCCGCTGCAACACAGACCTGCAGCTGTGGAGGCTCCACAGGTCGGGGTTGTGCCAGCATGGCGCCATAGGCGTGCCGAGGTGCGCCCTCACCAGCCTCGCCTCTACAGGCCCAGGGCCATGCTCTAGGGCATGCGTGAGGATCAGGTCATCTCCCTTTACCATCTGAGCACAGGGGCTATTAGGGAGCTCTTTGAGGATCTAAGACCTGACTTCAAGCCCCAGACTGTCCGGTCCCATGCCATACCGGGTCTGGTCAAGCTCCTGGGTGCCCTACATTTCTTTGCCTCTGGCTGTTTCCAGTCATCGGTGGCTGCAGTGGGTGGGATGAGCTGGCCCACCTTCTCACGCTGTCTCCATCAGGTACTGCAGGCCATGGTCAGCTGGGTAAGGAATTGCATTGCAATTCCTAACAATAGGCAACAGTGGAGGACCCTGAACCTGGCCTTTGAGCAAATTGCAGGGATACCACACATGATGGGAGCTATTGATTGTACACAAGTTGCCCTGGTCCCGCCCAGAGACAGGGAGGCAGTGTTCCGCAACCGCAAATACTACCATTCCCTGAATGTGCAGGTTGTATGTGATGCAAATATGCGTATTCTGAATGTGGTTCCTAGGTTTCCAGGGTCCACCCATGACTCATATCCTGCATCACTCAGCAATATTCGACCAATTTGAAAGCAGACAATATGAGGACTGTGTCCTGTTGGGTGGGTATTTCTCATCTCTAAGGTGCACATAGTGGTCCTCTGTCCTGGGGTGCATGTCAACTCTCACGGATGGGCCAGGGTCACCTGTGGTTTGCTGTTAGACCTTTCTGACTGCATATCCCCTGTGACACACATGACATGCCCTGATGCAGATCCTACTTATTTTCTGGGAACATTCGGGACACTGGCCGTCAGGCAGTGGCATATCACTGGCTAGCCAGTATGTGAATTACCTGGTCCCTTTGGCAATTATGTCCCCTACATCCCTTGCTTTGTGTTCTGGTGGTGGAGCGCTTGACCTTGTATGGTGGCGTGCCCACTATCACACCATGCCACTGTCTCCGGGGACGTGTTCATATACCTTTGTGGGTTTCTACAATGACATATGTCTACCATATGTGTGTCATAGCTCTTCTGGGTGTCTCTGCAAACATGTGGTTTCCTTTGGTGTTTGGTACTGCTGCTCTGTTGCATGGGCCTTTTAGACAGGGAACATATGGGCACATATGATGTGTTTCTTATATGGTGGTATGCAACACCTTTCGGGTGAGAACTACGTCTCTCAACCTCAGACTAACCGTACATGCACATGTCTGTCTTTGTGGTGTGTCTCTAGTTGTGTGTGTGTGTAATCTGTGTTTGTGTGATAACTTGGGGGGGGGGGTATATTTGCTTTCTGATTTGTTTCCTGCAGTACTGTGTGCTGGGAGCCCATTCACCTTTGACTATTTTGACCATTTTACATTGTAATAATTGTGTTGACACGTTACAACACACATGTATGCTTCATGTATATCAACAGTGTTTTTTTTTCGTTTCTGCCATCTTGACTGGACTCCTCAGGTATATGTTACTGTAACACCTGCTGTGTGTGAACAGTATCATAGCTGTCACATGCTTGAATACGTGTACATCTCTGCCCTTGTCCAGGATGCATTGGTGTGTGTCTGCCTGATGCATTCACAACTGTCATTACTATCTTTTGGGTACAGGTGGTTGGTCATGTGTTGTTGGTGACACAGATGATGTGTGTTGCCCTCATTACCCTTCCCCTGTGTTGTGTGTCTCAAACCTCCAGTCACTGGTACATAGCTGTTGTGTGCCATCATGTGCCATCATATGTTTGTGTCATTCTTCTATCTGTTGTTTGTTTGCACCTACATGCTCGTGTGCATGTGTGTGTACATCGTTTCCTGATTCACCTTTCTACATTTCTTTCTGCGGGTCATGCTGGATATGGGTGTCGTGCCTGGTTGCTAACCAGGTGTTAGACACTGACAGCTATACATGTGCAGACATTACAGCAAGGTATGTTGTAACATCAACCATGCGCCATGTGTTCTCTTACTATTGCAGTGATAATGCAGACGACGTACTTCGATGCTCTCTGGATCACTCACAGCACAATAAGCCCAGACCACCTTTGAGATCATTGACCAGTGTGGATGTTTTATCATACACAGGATGTGTGAGGTGTCTCCAACGTTGTGCTGATGCATTCCTACCCACAGATGGTTTCACTGATATCCACATAGGTATTACATTTTGACACAGCTACATTCTTCACGCCCATGTGTCTGGCCAGTTGCATGTCAGCTCTTTTTTGACCATTGTGGCTTCTTTTGGGTGTGCTTTTCTACTACTTGGCCACATGCATGGTCAGGCTGGTGCCAGTAGATCCCCACCTGGGAGGTGTATCACGGATATAGCTGGCATTGGTGTTCATTGGCACTGGTGCTGACAGTGGCGGCAGGGTGGATTAAAGATGTGCCTGCCTCCTTGTCTACACATCATCGACGGCAGAGATATTCATGTCATGGTGTGGGGGAGTGCCATAATGGTTAGCATACTGGCTTGGGAAGCAGGGAACCCCAGTTCAATTCCCACTAGCAATCCATACGGCCTTTGGCAGGTCACTTACCCTCCATTGCTCAGACAGAATCCAGGTTATCAATGTCCCTCTTTAATGTACATTACCAGGTTTACATTACAATGTACACCGCTTTGCTTGATTTAATAAAGCAGTATTAGACAGCTGTTACATAACTAGTTACATATATATGTCTGTACACTTGCTGACATTTTGCTGTGTATGCTTTTTCAGGTTTATGTGTTCTGTATTTCCGGGCAGGTATGTTTTTGTGGACATTTCATTACTGATGTGTGTTGGGTCTTCATCATCCACCACCTACTGTCTACATGCATGCATATGTGACTATGCATTTGGAGCGTGCAGCTGCATGGGGGGGGGGAGACGGCCTACTGAGCAGTACACACCATGCAGCTCCTGGACATGTTCTGTCCTGCTCATCATCTGTGGACAGGCCAGTGACTTTTGTGTGACATGTTGGACACACATTTGTCTCTGCTGCTGCATCACCGCACTGACCAACGTATTTAGTAGTATACTGCTGATGTACATGGCCCACCTGTGCTCATATTCTTGAACGGTGGCAGCTGTCTGTGTGACAGCCGTCTGCCACCTCACGGGGAGCTATGGGTTTCCATACATACATTTCCTTTGGTGGAACATATTTGCTTTGTGCTTGTTGTGTTTGTTTGGGCTAGTGGTTACAGGCATGCATTGAGCCACCATAAGTTGTGGGTCGGATTCCCACAAGTTCCTTTCCTTTTCTTTTCTTGTGTTCTGCTAACCTTACCATACAATGGCTGCAGCTTCGTCATTTCTCCACACACTCTTCCTTCTCTTCACTGTGCCATCCATGCATCCTATCCGTCACATATTAGCTGTTACATATGGTCCCTTTCTTTGGGCTGTCTGGGTGGGCAGTTGGCTCAGTGGTTTGGTATTGGTGTTGCTAAGCTGTGTTTGGACTCTTCAGTGTACCAGTTCAATTCTCACATACTCCTTTTTTGAATCTCTTGCCCATTTTGCCCTTGTACACACACCATCCACATGGCTGGCCCTTCAGACCGGCCCCTTATGCCCTATTGGGTTAATTTGTTTACTCTTTTGCATGCTGTTTTCACTGCACACCATTTCATGGTGTGTGTGCATGTGTTTATATGTGGCTCACATCCCAATTACCGACTGCGATATCAGCTGCCTGTGGTCCACGGCCTTACACCTACGGCTCCGTTTTTCATATGGCACCATGTCTGCACATCCCTCAGCACATCTTCTACTGTCTGCGCACCTTTGCTTGCAACCCCTTTGGATGTGCTGCTGCTTCCCGTCGGCTGTGGCGTTAATGCACGGTAATTGTCCAGGGCGCCCTATACCACACGTTACATGGCCAGGGTGCCCTGTACTGCATGTTACCGGTCCATGGTTACCTTAACGCCGCACCGCCCATGTCCTTATATGGCATACGTCACATTAGCGCAGCACTTAACGTCGGTAACATTAACGCGCCTTAGTAAACATAGCCCTATATTTCCAATGAATTCATTCAGCTGAAATTCACTTTACAATATAGTCCATTTTAATTTATTTAATCATATGGAAGGTATAAAAATTGAAAAAGCCATTAGGCTAAACATATTACATAAAACATAGAAACACAATGGCAAAAAAACCTACTTCGCCTTTCTAGTCTGCCTTTCTATATCAACCACTACAATAGCCCCCTTTTTTCCTTTAGAGAGCCTCTGTGTTTGTCCCATGCTTTTTTAAATTTAGATACTGTCCTCATCTCTACCATCTCCACTGGGAGACTATTCCACACATCTATTATCCTTTCGGTAAAGAAATATTTCCGCATATTACTCCTGGGTCCATCCCCTTTCAACCTCATCCTATGTCCCCTTGTAGCAGAGCTTGGTTTCAATTGAAAGAGGTTCTCCTCCTGTGCATTTATGCCACTGAGGTATTTAAATGTCTCAATCATATCACCTCTGGAATAACGAGTGAGGTTATCAAATTTTCAGATGACACAAAACTATTTAAAGTTGTTAAAACCCAAGAGGATTGTGGAAAATTGCAAGAGGATCTTGATAAATTAGAAGACTGGGCATCAAAATGGCAGATGAAATTTAATGTGGACAAGTGCAAGGTTATGCACCTAGGGAAGAACAACCCAAACTATGGTTACACGATGCAAGGTTCCACATTAGGAACCACCACCCAGGAAAAAGATTTAGGCGTCATTGTGGATACCATGTTAAAACCCTCGGCCCAGTGTGCAGCGGCGGCCAAGAGAGCAAATAGAATGCTAGGTATGATAAGGAAAGGAATGGAAAATAAAACAAAAGATATTATAATACCTCTATATCGTTCCATGGTGAGACCGCACCTTGAATATTGTGTGCAATTCTGATCGCCGTATCTTAAAAAGGATATAGCGATTTTAGAAAAGGTTCAGAGAAGAGCCACCAAAATGGTAAAGGGGATGGAAGGATACTCCTATGAAGAAAGGCTAAAAAGGTTAGGGCTCTTTAACCTGGAAAAGAGACGGCTGAGGGGAGATATGATAGAAGTCTATAAATTAATGAACGGAGTGGAACGGGTAAACGTAGATCGATTGTTTACCTTATCAGAATATAGAAAGACTAGGGGACATGCAATGAAGCTACAGGGTAAACTATTTAAGACTAATAAAAGAAAATATTTTTTCACTCAACGTGTAATCGAACTCTGGAATTTGTTACCGGAGGATGTAATCGAACTCTGGAATTTGTTACCGGAGGCTGTTAGTGTAGCTGGGTTTAAAAAAGGTTTGGACAAGTTCCTGGAGGAAAGGTCCATAAACCATTATTAAGAAGGGACCCAGGATATCAATGCTTGACCCAGTACAAGCATTGTGGAACCTGTGTCTTTTGGGGAAACTGCTAGGTACTTGTGACCTAGATTGGCCACTGTTGGAAACAGGATACTGGGCTTGATGGACCTTGGTCTAACCCAGTATGGCATATCTTATGTTCTTATGTTCTTACCTCTGTCCCAGATAGAAGTGCGTCATCCCCTATACTGTACTGCTCCCTTGGATTGTTGCAGCCCAAATGCATGACCCTACATTTATTAGCATTAAATCTCAGGTGCCAAATTCTAGACCATTCTTCAAGCTTAGCTAGATCCCTCCTCATGTTATCTACATCTTCCTAGGTGTCTACTCTGTTGCAGATTTTGGTATCATCTGCAAAGAAGCAAACCTTACCCGACAGCCCATCTGCAATATCACTAACAAAGATGTTGAAAAGAATCGTACCAAAGACAAATCCCTGCGGCACTCTACTGGTAACCTCCTTCTCCTCAGAGTGAATTCCATTTATCTGTACCCTTTGTTGCCTTCTACTTATCCAATTTCTAACCCAAGCAGTAACTTTAGGGTCCATCCCTATGGTGCTCAGTTTGTTTATGAAGTCTCCTCTGCAGAACAGTGTCAAATGCTTTACTGAAATCTGAATACACCACATCTAGGCCTCTCCCTTGTTCCAATTCCCTGGTCATCCAGTAAATCAAATTTGTCTGACAAGACCTGCCTCTAGTGAATCCATGCTGTCTCAGATCTGGTAATCTGCGGGACTCCAGAAACCTCACTATTTTCTCTTTCAGTAGAATTTCCAATAATTTACTCACCACCGAAGTTAAACTAACCGGCCTGTAGTTTTCAACCACATCCTTACTTCTACTTTTGAGTAAAGAGACCACAAATGCCTCTCTCCAGTCCTCTAGCACCACCCCCATCTCCAAAGAGGCATTTAAAAAGTCAGTCAATGGAGCTGCTATAATGTTTCCAAGTTCCTGCAGTAGTTTCAGATGTATCCCATCTAGTCCCATCGCTTTGTCCACTTTTAGTTTAGCTAGTTCCTCACAAACGCAGTCTTCTGAAAATCATTTGAGATGCCCCTTGCTTTTGTTCCTGTTTGTGGGTGTTGTCTGAGGTCCTGCTCTTGGCCCTTCATCTGTGAACACAGAACAGAAATGTTTGTTAAGCAATTCTTCTTTATCCTCATCAGCTTCTACATATTGAAATCCCCTATCAGTAGCACTTCCTCTTTCTTAGCAATGCTGCTTTTGTCCTCTATTAAATCTCTGTCCATGTCTTCTCCCTGTGATGGAGGTCTGTATATCACGCCAATGCAAATGGATTTCTCTTTCCCTCTTTCTAGTTTAACCCATTCCCTCAGATGAGATATGTTAGTATCTAAAGCAAAAATAACCCCCAGATGTAAAGTAATCAATATATCAATGTAACATCCACTGCACCACACCATGAAGAATATGAGGTGCACATGTCTGTTCACTGGAGTGCACAACATGAAGCAACTATACCATGCTGGTCAGAACAGGCCCAAGGAAACATCTGCACAGCCAAGGACAAGCAAATGTGCTGAGGACACCCACCAGCTTAGCCACTGACCAGCAAGGAAGAAAGGAGGTCCTGAATGGGTCACAGTACCACCATTGCCCCAAGGCACATGGGAACCCCAGGGTACCCTTACCCTGAGCACAGGCAGAAGCCCCAGCATCCTGTGGAGGGTGCAGAGGCCGGGTAACTGGCACCCCCAACACCCTAGCAAGATCAGTTGTGGGCAGAGCCCCAGGGCAAGCACCTAATTTTATGGTAGTTGATGTGTGTCCAAGCAGACCCAGATGGGAGGAGGGTAAGACAAATGTGACAGTTGTCACAGCAGGGACAGGTGCCCCATGCATGTGGTGATGCTGGCAAATGCTCCCAGCAGTGACCACCAGAGGTGGAACAGAGGATCAATGGCCAGTAGACCGATGCCACACATACCAGGTACCAAGGATATACAGTGTGTGGCTGGCACGGACATATCAATGTGCGAGTACCGCAGCAATACATGAACATATGTGTCCATTCCCCATAGAACAGTGTGTCTGCTGCACCCACCCAAGAACAGATCTATGAGGCAGTGCTATCCTGTGGACCCACCCACTCCCCAACCACCATGCCCACCCACATGCCAAAATGTCACACAGACAGCCCTGGAAAGTGACTGACTCCCACCCCATACACCCCTGCCCAAACCCACACTGTCTGTGCACCCCCATGCGCCCCAACCTCATCCAACAAGCATGCCTCCCCCAACCCTGGTGTTAGATGACTCCCCTGCTGCCCCTCCCCCATGCCCATCCTTTGCCCCTCCTTCTCCCTGAGGGCACATGGACCTGTGCGTCAGTCACCACGGTCACAGGTGTACATGGTGGTGAGTTCTTAGACCCAGAGGTGTCACAGCTCATGCTGCCTGACTCCACAGTACCCTCATGGAATAGGGGAAATACCATCCAGGGGCTGCTGCCCAATGGAACTGGCCCAAGGAGAGGAGGTGCCTGTGTGATGGGCCGACCAACAGCAGTGTGGGTATGTGCAGAGGGCTGTGTTGTGACACCACTGGAGCCCAGCTGCGGAAGCACAGGTGCACATGATGCTGAGGAAGCTGCAGCTGTGAGAGCTGCTCCACCATGTCCCTGCCCAGACCACACGAGAGGCACTCTGGAGTGTGCATGGGGCCGAGTAGGGACAGACCACCCAGAGACATAGCACAGCTCCATCAGGATCTCCACCATGGTAGCCTGGAGGGTGCCAGTAGCCACGGTCAGCTGCTCTGTGGCTACAAAATGCCTCTCCTGCAACGCCATAGACTGGAGTAGCAGCTTCAGCTGTTGCTTGGACCATGCACTGTGAGCAAGCAGATGCTCAGAACATTGATGCAGGTGCCATTGTGCACCCCTGTGGGTGCACCCCACCAGGTTGTCATCATCATCAATAGGCTGCTGTAGTGGAGGCAATGGGGAGAGCACCTAGAGCTCCAGATCATCTGGGCCAGAGTCAGCAGGCAGCCGCTTCAGTGCGGCAGCACCAGTGGTGCACAGCAGTGGGGCATCAGGCGGGGTCCCCTCCTCCTGTCCTGTGGCATTCTCCATGGACACTGTCGGCAGAGCAGGCTCTGCTGCCTGTGGAGCTACAGCAGGGGCACCTGTGAAGACACAGTCAACATCAAGAGGTCAGACCTGCAACTGCCAACACAGACAACAATGGGATGACAGTGTTGCAGCTATATGGATGAGCCAGTAGGCCGCACAGGCACAGAGGAGCCGCTGACATGGTTGGCCATATACCCTGTCACCAATTGCAGAGCCAGATGGGGACAGAGGCCTGTGCACAGACACCCACCCCAGTGCCCTGTGCAGTCAGCACTGCCACCACCAGCTGACATCCAATGCCTCCGACACAAAGGCCAACATTGGAGCAGCCATATGCAATGTGAGCATGCCCAGCAGTAGCAACACGGATGGGACAACATGTCAGCCAGTGGTGGTGGCTGTGTGCATGCCCACAGCAGGAGGGGTATGCATGGGATAAAGGGCATGGCACACAAATACCTTGCCCTTGGGATGCCTGAGATGTGTCCAGAGGGCCTCTATACTCCAAAGTGGCTGGGTCAATTGTAACAAGGATGCACCATTCAAGTTCCGAGAGCTGCTTCCCCTGAATACCCTTGGCCCATTGCTGTGCCTTCTGGGCAGTGTCATGGTACACCTTCCACCACCTGCGCTTCACATCCTCAATGTTGTGGTCCGGTGATATATGGCATTGATACATCAGCACACATCAGGCCACTTCCGCTTCTTCTCATATGCACCCACACATGTGGATGCTTCACCCACCAATTGCGGCAGCCATTGGAGGATCTCCTCCAGCATGAGGGTCACCTCACTCTCAGAGAACCTTGCTTTCCTGGTAGCAATCTTAAGTGCCATTACATGGACTGTCTATGACACACTGACAATGCCCAGAGGTTAGGGATGGGTCCATCTGGGATGTGCATGCTGGAATATGCCAAGACGTATATCTCTGCATCGATGTGCCCATGCCTGTGTCCACATGTATTCTCGCCCACATACCCCCCACCATAATGCAGCCACGCAGAGGGATGGGATGGCATGTGCATGGGATGCAGGTAAGTGGTTTGCCTCCCGTAGTCGGTACAATGGCAAGAAATGCCAATGGACGAGCAGTTGTCTGCAGAGAGGAAACAGCCATAGTATGTATGAAGAGGATACAGGACATGGTGGGGGCCGGGTGCATGCAGGCAACCTTTATGCTGCATCAATGGGCCTGTGTGTGCGCAGCTGCACTGCTCCATCTGTGAACGTGCCTGGGAGCATGCACATGCCTGGGAACATGCGCCTATGTGCATGTGCCATAGTCATGTCAACACACCCTTGGGCCTGAACAGTATTGAGGCAGGACTGACACAGTGCGGGATAGTGATGGTGCCACCTGCAGCTCTCTGGGATACATGACCATGTGTGCAATGGGTGTCCAACATTATGCAGCCAGCTAGTTGGAATGGGACATACATCCTCGGATGGTATGTGCTAGCCCTGCTGCACAGCTATGACCATGGTGGGCAGGACATGGAATGGAGGCACCCACATGCACGTATCCCATAGCAGAGGGTTCAATACATGGACATGAGTGATGTAGTCTTTGTGGCAAGGTACCAGTTTGACAGGGCTGCCATACACGACCTCTGCCAGCAGCTGGAGCCATGGCTCGAAAGCCCCATGCAGAGGGGACAGCCAATATCGGTACATCTGAAGATGATAACAGTGCTGGCTTTCCTGGCAACAGGCTCATGCCAGATGGTGCTGTCAGCTGCTTGGGGACTCAGCCAGCCTGCAGTATCACTGTATGCAGTTCTTGGGCACCTGCCTGCGGTCCATGGCATAGACCATCTGCTTCCTAGAAACACAGCAGGAACAGCACTGGACCTTGTAGGACTTGTACACTGTTGGAGAGTTCCCATTGATCCTAGGCATGGTGGATGGCACACACATTGCCCTTAGGCAGCCTCATTCTGTTGCGGGGGCCGATCGGAACCACAAGTCCTTCTACTCGGTCAATGTGCAGGTAGTGTGCAACATGCATGGGGAGATCACGGATATCTATGCCAAGTACCCAGGATACTGTCACGACACCAACATCCTGTGCCGGTCAAGGCTTCATACACAGTTCAAGGGGGGTCTGCTAGGCACATATGGATTGGCGCCCTGCCCCTATGCCACCACATTGTGGGTATGCACAGGGTACTCACCTGGTGACCCCCAGACATACATGACCATGAGGCACCCTGGCCCTGTAGGTTTGGGGGTTGGTCCCACCCACCCCACACCCACCCTCTGCACACATCCACCCCATCCCCTGCAGCATGCACAGTGGCCCTGTGCATGCAGCAGGGGACAGAGGCGGGTAGAAGGGCTGCACATACTGGTATGTCATGCAACCACATCTATAGCAGGGCTAGTGCATACCATCCGTGGATGTCTTGCATGCTGTCCCATTCCAACTAGCTGGCTGCACAATGTTGGATACCGATTGCACACATGGTCATGTATCCCAGGGTCATGTAGGGAGGGAGAGAGCATCAACGTCCTTGGGGCCGCCTCCTCAAGCCACCAGCAGGCTCCTACTGCCCAATCGGGGCAGCCGCGGCAAATTTAAAAAACCGCCGGAAGGCGCGATCAAGCCTCTTCGCCCCAGCACTCTCCCTGGAGGGAGAGAGCACCGATGTCCTTGGGGCTGCCTCCTCAAGCCACCAGCAGGCTCCTGCTGTCCAATCGGGGCAGACGCGGCAAGTTTAAAAAAACGCCGGAAGGCGAAATCAAGCCTCTTCGCCCCAGCACTCTCCCTGGAGGGAGAGAGCATCGACGTCCTTGGGGCAGCCTCCTCAATCCACCAGCAGGCTCCTGCTGCCCAATCAGGGCAGCCACGGCAAGTTTAAAAAACCGCCTGAAGGCGCGATCAAGCTTCTTCGCCCCAGCACTCTCCCTGGAGGGAGAGAGCACTGACGTCCTTGGGGCCGCCTCCTCAAGCCACCAGCAGGCTCCTGCTGCCCAATCGGGGCAGATGCGGCAAGTTTAAAAAACGCCGGAAGGCGCGATCAAGCCTCTTCACCCCAGCACTCTCCCTGGAGGGAGATAGCACCAATGTCCTTGGGGCCACCTCCTCAAGCCACCAGCAGGCTCCTGCTGCCCAATCAGGGCAGCCACGGCAAGTTTAAAAAAACACCGGAAGGCGCAATCAAGCCTCTTTGCCCCAGCACTCTCCCTGGAGGGAGAGAGCACTGATGTCCTTGGGGCCGCCTCCTCAAGCCACCAGCAGGCTCCTGCTGCCCAATCGGGGCAGCCGCGGCAAGTTTAAAAAACCGCCGAATGGTGCACCCACGCCTGGTGGGCCCACGCCTTAGGGCCTCACCAGAGGGCCCTTTGGCGTGGCCCTTAGGCAGTGGCCCACATTGAATCGCCCTAGACACCTTCCAGAAGCCTCTGACATCCACGCTGCCCTAAAAGGATTCATCTGCATTCGGACAGCCAGCACCACCTCTTTGACCAATACACATCAACGGAACAAAGTGAGTCAACGCTACTTACCACGAATCACCCCCTCCCCCCCCCGAAAAATTCTCACCGCTTACCACTGCTATTTAATCACTATACTGTTGCCAGTAGTATGTACCATTGCTAGTCACCATTGTACTGTTGCCAATAACTTGCTATTGTTATTTATATCAATATACTGTTGCCAGTATTCTTATCATTGCTAGTCACCATTTTACTGTTGCCAGTAACTTACTATTGCTATCTATATCATTATACTGTTGCCAGTAGTCTTATCATTGCTAGTAATCATTGTACTGTTGCCAGTAAATTACAATTGTTATTTAAATTACTATACTGCTGTCACTATACTGTTACCCTAACATGGCCATCTCCTTATTTGCTATATTTAGCTTTTACCTCCTAGCCGACACCATACAAAATACATCAGCCTTATCACCCATTCATAACTATATCCCTATCCTACATAGTTTGGGAAGGAGAAACAATAGTAGTTCCCACACACACAACCACATGCACATCATATCAGGCATTCACATTTACTATATATTTCCATTAATAACTCCTATAGCCCAGAGCCTAAGAACATTCTCTTACAGAGCAACCTAAAATGTGCTCTCATCAACTCACGCTCAATTCGAAAAAAATGGCCAGCCATCACAGACCTTATCACCAGTCAGAACCTTGATATCCTCATGGTCACAGAAACCTGGCTATCAGACACAGATACCATCATCATAAATCAACTCATCCCAAACTAATAGGAGCATCCTTCACGTCAGGGATATTCCCACAGAACCTGAAACAAACCTCAATAAGACCCCTACTGAAGAACAAAAAGCTCGACCCCACAAAGATGGATTCTTACAGGCCTATATCGAGCATCCCGCTCCTAGCTAAAATCATGGAAAAAACAGTCCAACAGCAACGAACCCATCACATCGAATACAATGCTCCCCTTGATTACTGCCATCATGGGTTCAGAGAGTCCCATGGAGTTGATACCCTTCTGACTACATTATTCAACTCCCTTACCATTGGGCTCGATAACGTCAGGAAGGGTTTCGCCCTTATCTTTCTGGACATTGCAGCCGCCTTCGACTCGATAGACCACAAGATACTCCTATCTCGCCTCGCTGAGAAGGTCATCCATGGCAACGCTCTAGCATGGTGCGCCTCATACCTGAGTAACAGATGGCAACATGTCCGCTTCGGCTCCTCATTATCAGACTCTTTCCCACTAGAAAAAGGCATTCCGCAAGGTTCATCCCTCTCAGCCCTATTATTCAATATCTATATGCAACCCATCTGCAGCCTTATCCGGTCCTTTAACATCAACTGCCTAGTATATGCTGACGATGTCCTAATGTTCACCCCAATAGACACAGACCATCCAAACCTTGACCAGCTCTCCTCTTGCTTCAACGCCGTCACAGACTGGCTTCGCAACCAAATGCTCAGAATAAACCTAAAAAAGACAGACGTCTTATTCATTGGAAGAGACCAGTCATTCACCCCCCCCCCTCATCAATCAAGGTGAACAACGCTGAACTCATCTCCAAGACAACGATCAAATACTTAGGCGTAACAGTTGATCAGCACCTGGACATGCATGCTCATATAGACAATACCATCAGGACAATCTACCATAAATTACGGACACTACACCTCATAAAGAACACTCTGGAACCAAATGACTTCAGAACAGTCTTCCAGGCCATAATCATGCCACACTTTGATTACGCCAATTCCATCCTACTTGGCCTCCCAAAGAGCTTGATAAACCCCTTGCAGCTTGCGATGAACACCGCAGCTAGAACCCTCTATGGAGCGTCTCGCAGAGACCATATCACCCCTATTCTTAAGAGCCTTCACTGGCTCCCCGTCCAATACAGGATCACATTCAATATCCTAACCATGACCTTCAAAGCATTCAACTGTATCACAGCAACTACCCTGTCAGATCTGATTCAACCTACACCAGACAACAGAGTAAGAAGAGCCACATCCTGCAATACCATCCTCCTTCCAAAAGCCATCACAAAATACAACAAATCCACTAGAAAGCGTGCCTTTGCCTTGTTTGCCCCCTCATGCTGGAACTCCCTCCCAACAGAAATCCGGACCATAAACAACCTCCCCCAGTTCATAAAAGCCCTCAAACAGCACCTATTTATACAACACTTTTATAACTCCGACAACATCACCTAGACTGTATCACATGACCCTACAGTCTCTCAATCCAACGCCGCCTAACCAATCTCCTATGATAACTCTCCACCTCATCCAACCATCCCCTTTAGGGCCTGTATCATAAACCCAGCTATGATGCAATCCCCTTTTGTATATAATGTATAAAGTTCACCTGTTATCCGTGTTTAAATTCCCCTTTTGTATATTATGTATAAAGTTCACCTGTTATCCATGTTTAATTCCCTGTTTTATGTAAGTTCAATGTATGGCTGTTCTACATTGTACAAACTTGTTCCTTGTAAACCGCGCTGATGCAGAATAGTGCGGTATAGAAAAACGTTAAATAAATAAATAAAATAAAATCCCCCACGGCTATGTGATGCACGCTTGTCATAGAAGCAACCAAAAAGGAGGAGGAGTCCTCATCCTATCAAAAAGTAATCTCCAGTTTCAATCGCTATCCTCAATGAGTATCCTGCACATGGACACATTATCTATTGCTAACAAATATATCAACATAAATCTCATTTACAGAGCTCTCTCTTCACCTCCAGAAGATTTATCCAACATTATAGACCTTGCCTGTAACCCTGGTAGCCCAAGTAAATTTAATTGGTTGATTGGAGATTTTAACCTCGCTTCATTACAACCTACTTACTCTAACGTATTCCTCGATACTATGAAGGACCTTAGTTATACCCAATTGGTGAACTCTCCAACATACCTCAAGGGAAACGCCCTTGACCTCATCTTTGCCCCTCAGTCAGAATCAACCAAGAATATCAGCCTATCATCCACTCCGGTCCCATGGTCAGACCATAATGTAATATCCTTCCAAATCCCATACCAACATACCCAAACTCCGACCAACCAATCAAACTCAGCCTCCTCAGGATCAAAAACTCGTTTCAAATCCCTAGACAGAGATGACTTCCTCAGCAACACCCTTCCAGCACTCCATCAACCAGCGCAGAACCTCGACGACATGATCCATAGATGGAACTCAACTCTTATCTCTTACGCACAGCTACCTTCATCTAAAAAATCACCAGCATCCAACAAACTACCATGAAACAGAAAACCAGCCCCTTGGTTCTCTGCTGAATTACATGCATCGCTTCAGCTTCTAAGAAGGCAAGAAAGAAAATGGTGCAAATCTCGATCTACATCTGACAAATCAACTTATGAGAACACTCTAAAGCAACACCGTGAGAAAATATACAAAATAATGAGAAAGCACCACACGGATACCCTCCTTCGATCGTTAAATAAGCCACATGACCTCTTTAGTATTGCTAAAGCTTTAACCAAGACACCGTTCTCCAATCAAACAGTTTCTATCCAACCCCAGTCCTTCGCCGAGTACTGTGATACAGTAGACTATAGAGAGCTTGTAGGGGCTAGTAAAAAGGAAGAGCTTACCTTAAACTTGGCTGGACGTGAAGACTCAGCATGTGTGAAGACAGCTGAGCAGCCAGTGCCGTCAGCACAAGTAAAGCAGAAAGGGTTTAAAATGAAGTTTCCCTTCTCTAGTAGTGACGCAGGTAGAATTAGAGAAACTCATCAGGAGCACCTGTCCTCAGAGTCTGACGTAACATGCAGAGAGGAGAGGTATATAAGTTCCTGGTCTGAACCAGGAAGGGGTCAGAAAGGTCAGAGGAGTCAGAGAAGGCAGAGAGCTCAGAGCAGTAGAGCAGCTGGTCTCTGGAACGACAGTCCCAGGAAGGATTTCCACACAAACAGGAAGTGGGGCAGAGTCTCTGAGGGATTGCATGAGCCACGGAGGAACCTAGCTCAAGCTGAAGGAACTGTGCCAGGGGAGAGGAAGCTCAAAGCCGATTTCAAAGCCTGCAGTAAGGTAACAAGTTTGAAACCTTATCTGTATAGAGAAGAGGCTAGAAGTTTTAATGAGCACAACCCTGAGCAGTCTTATAACTCAGACAGATACTCAGACTTCCTACTAAGAAAGCCAAGAGAGGCAAACCAGAAAGAGACATTACCTGTACCAGATTTCTGTAACCCTGGCTGGGATAAACACCTTGGAAGGAAAGGGGTTTATCAGCCACAAGAGAACAAGCCATGCTCCAGCACATGTAAGGAATGTGACACGGAGAGTATTGGGAGTGGTCCAGGCTTAATGCAGTGGGAGAGTGATAACATTTGCACAGACCCTGAGCCAATGGACTGTACGATTTGTCTATCAGATGACATAACCTCTTTGTGTTGAACTTCAGCCAATGTGACCTTGTGAGAGAAACAAGGAAAGAAGAAAAGATGTTCTAGCTGTTTTCGTTTAGTTGCTGTTTTGTTCTGTGTGTTTTTTCAAGGAATATTATCTGTCCGAGAAAGGGAATAAAACCCTAAATTTTGCTTTAACCACTTGACTGACTGACTCTGTTCAAAGGAGAGCACCAGTTAGTAAAAACCACAATACCCTAGGCAGTGGCCTATTGGGTCAACGGAGGCTCTACCCAGGGTCGCCGTGACAGTACCTACAATCTAAAATCATAAAAACAAATTTTACACAAAGCTCCACACCCTGCTTCTTCCCCCAGATACAGCAACCATTGACAAAATTCACCTCTCCGACAGAGAAGTACATTGCTGACCTTATTGCCACCATCAACACTACTACGGCACCGAATGATCCTTGTCCTGCCCATTGGATCAGATCGATACGTGTAGAACTCAGCTCAACTCTAGCCTACATCATAGATCTCTCCTTCACAACTGGAACATTCCCAGAAACCCTGAAACAAACTTCCATACGCCCTCTCCTGAAAAACAACAAACTTGACCCAACAAAGACAGACTCATACCGCCCGATTTCAAGTATACCCTATCTAGCCAAACTTATAGAAAAGGTGGTTCAAATGCAACTACAACAACATATAGACATATCAGCCCCTCTTGATCCTTGTCAGCATGGATTCCGTGAGGCCCATGGTGTAGAGACCCTACTCACTATACTCATCAATACATTATCCAGAGGTATCGACAAAATTGAGAATGGGTTTGTACTCATATTTCTTGATATAGCGGCGGCATTTGATTCTGTCAACCATGTACAACTCCTCTCCCGCCTACAGGAAAACGGAATTCATGGCCTTGCTTGGGAATGGTGCAAATCCCATCTCATGAACCGCTGGCAACAAGTACGGATAGGTTCCTCAACATTGGAACCATTCCATCAGCAACAAGGAGTACCCCAAGGATCATCCCTTTCGGCTCTACTCTAACATTTATATGCAACCCATTTATGATATCATCTGTTCTTTTAACATCTCCAGTCTGATATATGCGGATGATGTACTGATCTTTGCCCCAATTAACATCAAGCACCCAAACCTTGATCCACTTATTGAATGCTTCAATGCAATTACTGATTGGCTCCTGTCCCAAAATCTTCACATAAACTTTAAGAAAACTGAAGTCCTTTTCATAACCAGGAAAAAAAACTTCTCTCCTCTTGCCTCAGTGAAAGTTCGTGACGCCGAGCTCACATGCAAGTCTGTAATACGATACCTAGGAGTTACAATAGACCAGCAGCTCAACTTCAAAGAATACCACCAAATCCATTTACAACAAAATACGGACACTATGACATCTAAGACCTCTACTAGCCCCAGACGACTTCAGGACAATATTCCAGACACTCGTAATGCCACACTTTGATTATTCCAACATCATCCTACATGGACTCCCCAAGAGCACTCTCAATCCTCTTCAGATGGCGATGAACACAGCAGCAGCCCGCATTCTCTGTGGCATCTCCAAAAAAGACCACATAACTCCCATACTTATAGATCTACACTGGCTACCATTACAGAGCAGAATCACCTACAAGGCGTTAATCCTATCATTTAAAGCAATTAACCGGATATCTTCCACATCCCTCTCTTCACTCCTGACCAGTACCCCTACTAACAGGCTAAGAAGGTCAACAACTAGCAATACGCTATCCATACCACCTGAGTCCACTAAATGTGCCCAAACAACTAGAAACAGAGCATTTACATTATATGCTCCTAAGTGCTGGAACAATCTCCCACCTCATATACGATCAATCGCTGACCTCTCACAATTCAGAAAAGCTGTCAAACATCACTTATTCTGCCTTTATTTTATCCACCCTAACCTAACACATTCAAATCCAACACAGCATCTCACCCACACAGCATCTGACGTACCGACAACATAATTCCCAGTGATTTACAAAAGAAACTCACCATTAGGCACATTCACAATGACCATGATTACTTTATGTCTCTAATACATAATATAACTTACATAATTTATAAGCTCCTTTGTTTGAACTGTATGTAGTTACCCTGTTACTTCCTTTGTTTTAAACTGTATATAGGTACCCTGTTACTTCCAAGTTTCAATCCCTGTTACAATGTAAGCAAAATATCTTGTTTCTAATGCAAAATGTTATTATGTAAACCGCACTGATGCTAAATAGCGCGGTATATAAGAATTTGTAAATAAATAAATAAATAAATAAAATAAATGTAGCCCCTGCTGGGGGGTGGGCCTGGGCATTGTGGGAATGTATGATGTCTTTGCTCTGTGCCTGGCCTACATTTGGCACATCTCTGGGGCCATCCAAACAGCAGACACAGCCATGCATATACACAGTAGGCTGTCCACAACCCACAACATGTTGGTAACACATACCCCCCTCACTGGCATGCCAGCTGATTGACAGTTTGCTGTTCTGTCTCCCACTGCAGGTGACCAGGGCATACATACATAACATAGTCTCATACAGAACATATCCTTAGTCTCATACAGAACATATCCCAACACAATAATGTGTTTTGATAAGCATTACTCCACTTATCTGCCTCAGGGGAAGTTAGCCTGGTAATGTTCTTCCCCTGATGCAGATAAGTGGAGTAATGCTTATCAAAACTCAATATTGTGTTTATTTAATATTTGATATTGTGTTGTGATATGTTCTGTATGAGACTAAGGATATGTTCTGTAGGTTTTATTACTATGGCTGTATGGCCGACAAATTCAATGATGATATGAGAGCATTTCAGTGCAAGCTTTTTGGGGCTGTTGTGCTGAAAGGTCAGTTTTGACCGGTTTAAGCTCTGCTGTTTTGAGAACTTTTTTTTTTTTTTAGCAGTAAATAACTGTTCCTCTTGTTTAGATATTATATATAGCGTAGAGGTCAGCAGTATGCCATAGTGGGCCATTGGTATGAGGACTGCCTCTGGGTCCAGGGTTTGGGGCCCAATCCACCAATATTTTTGCAGACATGTGCCAGAGGTGCGGTGTCTGTCCGGCTATGTGCCGTGTCATCCAAGACCCCACGTGTGCCATGACATGTGACCAGTGGCATCTTCCAAAGGTGACCCGGATGGGGGCCCAATTGTCAGGACATGTGTGTCCATGGCATGGCACCCACAGCTGTGACTGGGATGTTGTGGGGTTGCAGTTGGGCCTCCAGCAGCAATCACAGGTCCCTGAGCTCACCCTTTAGGCCCCGCACCTCACCCATGAGGTCCTCCACATTGTGTGAGAGGTGGGAGAGGGGCCTGTATAGCCAGGCAAGACCGCGTGCAAGCACGAGCTCCAGATGGGCCATGGCTGGTGTGTCTTCAGGGCCCCCAACTGCTGCTTGGGTCCCTTCATCAGTCCCCACATCAGATAGGGGTAGGGTTTATGACTCACCAACACAGACACACCACTCCCACATGCACCAAGCCGCAGGCACCTCTGCTGCATCACTGCCCTCATTACTGCTGTGACCTACCACCACAGCCTCCTGGCATCCCCAGCTTCCATACCCTGGGTCTCCCACTGCCTCCTCAACATCCACGTCCCCCTCCGGCTGCATTGTCACATTCCACCCTACACCCACACTCGGAACCCCCATCCACTCTGCATACCCACCCTCACCCACATGCTCCCCCTGCATGCACTCCATCCCCTAATTCTCGCTCCAACCCTGCTGCCACTCACACCCCCCCACATGCTCCCCCTGCATGCACTCTGACCCCTCACCCTCACTCCAATCCTGCTGTCTCTCACACCCTCCACACATCCCCCTGCATGCACTCTGACCCCTCACTCTCACTCCCACCCTCCAGCCACTCACCCTCCCCATGCACTCACCCACCACCCCTGCTTGATCCCCTCAGCCTGTGTTGCTACAACCTTCCCCACAACACTCCATGGGCCTCCCCACTATCATGCCACACTCCCCCTCCACCAGGGGCTGAAAGATAAGGTTCTAGAGGTTGCTCCTGTCTCCAAAGCACCTGCACATGGCACCAGTGGGACCTGGCCACTGATCTGTGCACATTATCACCAGGTGTGGTGTGGGACATAGGTCCCGCTGCCCACTGTCATTGGCTCTGCCCCCTTCAGGGGAGGTGGAGGGGGAGAATGCTGCCTCCCCTGCCTGGCCCTCCTCATCCTCCTCATCATCCATTGATGATGTTGGGCTGGACTGGAGGATGGTGCTTGGCGGTGTGCTGCTGTTGCCCCTGCTGATGGTCATGCTGCTGCTCCTACTGGGGTAGGGGGCGCTATATCAGGCATAGAGCTAGTAATTGAAAGCTCCACACAATTACCTTACTAAGCACTCTTTTATTTATCTGCCAACACAGCACTGCGTTTCAGCCTGTTTGTTCCACCATGAAGGTGGAATAAGCAGCAGCTGACCTCCTGGATAGGCAGGCCAGGATACTTGGGCCAGCGGCGGTGTGGTGGGTGGGTCCCTGCCACCTAATTGGGGCACTGGCAGCCCCCATCAGGCTCGGGTGGCAGGGTTTCAGGGTCCTGGGGAGCGGAGGACATGCAATGCCATGGGGAGGATGTCCCCACGGCCATGCTGGGCTGGCAGGGCTGTCTCCAAGGGCCCAATCCTGCACCCCTATGGTGCAGAATTGAGTGCTGATGGCCCTGTCTTGGTCAGGGCTATCCAGATGGCCAGGGCATGCCCCATTGTGGATCGGGCTCCACTCCTCCCAGAAATGTGGACCTTACCGCCTTTGTAAATCACATTTTTTTAAAATATTTTTTTCTTGTCACATCCACACTGAAAATGATAGGGATTCTAAAATAGCCCCTTTATTGCATAGGTCCCAAAATGTTCTGTATTTCTTTCTAATAAGTAAATAAATATTGGAACAATAAAATAATCACTGGAATAAGGTTTACAACTAACTGGAAATTGGCAGTTCTGCCCTCCATATCTTTTTGGAACATCATATAATAGGAAATGTGAAATTTAAAAACAGACTCTATTCTCTTAGTCCCATAGGTTGTTTCATTATAAAGTATGTATAATATAATAAAAAAATATGACAGGTTATGAGATAATACACCTGGTGTATGCTTTACCTGCTTCAGGAAGCTTAGGAAAAAAAAGTATTGTATCCCAGGAAGTGCATATATCAATACTCTTTGATTTCAGCACTTGTTTTCATGCTCTCTGCTCTAGTAATTGTCTTTTATTCCTTTGTCTTTTATTTAACTTGCTCTCTATGCAACCTGACACTGTTAGCCACTTCAGCAGGAGTCTATAGAGCTACCCACTGAGCAACACAAAGCTAATCATTCATTACAGGTTCGTACTGTGGTGGTTTCTGCTGTGGTTATTTAAAATGACAACCATAGACTAATTTGCTGTGACATTTCTTGGTTTATGTTTTACCACACTCAGCGACCCATTGTGTGACAGTAAGATACTTTCTGTATTGGGTTAACACTTAAGATCCTCCTGATTAGATTACCCATGGGAGCAGATACCTTGCTAACACACCAGACTGAATATTCCCTGTAAAGTTACACTTTATCATTGCCCTTTGCCACAGCTTCCATGCTAGTATTTTTCTTCTATTCTTTATATTTTATGCCTTATATTTTTATTCACTGTTGCCTATCTTATTCTTATCCAAAAGAAGGACTCAAGACAAAAACAAGTCTTTCAACTTACTATTCTGTTTCCATCGGGCACTTGGAGATGGACTTCCAATAGTCCCTTATGGTTGCAAACTGTTCAAGCAGCTTTAATCTGCATACTTTATGTTAATTTTCAAAGAGCAACTACCCCTGTTGTTCCTCTGAAAATAAGCAAGTACAAAGTATACACATGAAAAGCTCTTGCATATGTTACATCTGTTATTTGGATGGGTAGAAATAGCTTGGGTATATACATGAAAACTGAATGTATGGGTGCGATTTGTCTCCCCAGACCTGCAAATAACCAAGGGGCATGTTTACTAAACCGTCTTAATGTGCGCTCTGCGACGTTATCGCACGATAAGGTACCTTATCGCACAATAATGGTGCTTTATCAGGCGCACAGGTACATTAGCACACGATAATGCGCGCAGCGGCGCAAACGTGCGCTGAAGGCTGGGAAAGGCTCCCCAGGGGCGGAGGAAGGCTCCCCAGGGGCAGAGAGAGAGGGTCAATGGGCGGAGAGTGGGAGGGGAGAGGCTCCCCGCACACTAACGCTGTGAAATCCGAGGCTCAAAACTAACGCCAGTAAAACCCATTACCAACGCCAGACTCAGCGCTGCTACGTTTCATGAACCCTTTTCGTTTCTTCAGGGGCTCTCTAGCCGACTCCAAATACTATTTTTACTCGCATGTGTTAACCGCAGACACACTCTCTACCGAATGTCCAAAAAACGCCGCGCATCAGTAGAGAGTGTGTCTGCGGTTAACACATGCGAGTAAAAATAGTATTTGGAGTTGGCTAGAGAGCCCCTGAAGAAACGAAAAGGGTTTGTGAAACGTAGCAGCGCTGAGTCTGGCGTTGGGACAACCATATTGAGATAAGCCTGACTTTATTCATTATTTTTGTCACGATTTGGAACGTTTATTTTGAATCACTTGAACTGTAGTACAAGGTTTCTATAAAATTGAAAAAATGGGTCACTGATGCAAAGAAGGAGCAGTTGCTGGCAAATGTCAATGCTGGAGCTCCCTAAGAGTCTGACACCCGACAGATAAAATCTATGAACTAATGCAAGTGATCATTTGAATGCATTCAAGCACACTAGACAGCGTTAAGTTGTGTTTGGAATTATAGTTAATGCTATCAGAGTAATTTAGTTATCTATTGGCTCAACTGCAACATTACTCACAAGTTTCAAGACCAATTAAGATTGTTTAATACAAAGATAGTGGTGGGGGCAGCTGAGCATTTCCAGGCCTACTGTTTGTCTGCTATTGGTTTATGGATGTGTACAGCTCTGCATTGTCTGCCCTGTAGGGTGTTTGTTCCCCAGCAGGACTGGGGTTGATGGTCTCCTCTACTGCTAGCATTGCAGGGAGGTAGAATGTGGATCTGTTGGTGGGAGATCCTCTTTCCCACCCTGAGCCCCAAAGGGTGGGTTGTGTGGTGGTAGTACATAATCTGCCTATGGGTCCAAACACCCCCACCCCCACACACATCATGTAACTATGGCACCAACAAAGGATATGCACTAGTCTGGGCGCATCATAGCCCATAAGGGCTAAACATGACTGAGAAATACAGAAGGACACAGATATACCCTAGGTGTCTCTGTAGGAACTACCTATCACACACAGTAGCACTGATAGGGACCTGCAGTATGGCATGTTTCAGCTATGAAAGGTGCTGTGGACCTGGTGCTGGGCACCCCACCTCACCCTCGGGGTGAGCACAGTACCCGCACAATGTGACGGTCTGTAGCTACTCTGTGCCAGTAACACACACGGTCAGTTCCCCCTACCAGGCCGAGGTGCTGTGGGGGTGCATACCCCATCTTGTGCCCATCTGTAGACTGCTGATTTGCATGTGCAGTGCATCATGGGTATGGGTGGGTTAACCCTATCCTGGTAACCACAGCAGACAGTGTGTGTGGTGATGTGCAGTCCTTCTGCAGCCAGCCAGGGACTTGTTAACTGCTATAGAGCTGTAGCCCACTGGTTACTTCACTGCCTATGGAACCAGAGGTCATGGGTTCAAACCCATGGTGGGATTATTTGATAGGGCTGTCTGAGGCATTGTCTAGTTTTAATGTACATTAGTGCTGCCAGCAAAAACACCCTCAGTGTACTGTAACCATAAGGCGCCCCATAAAGTGCCTTATCAGGTGTCCTCTAAAGCGCCTTATAGGGTGCCCTATAGGGGACATTATAGGGTGCCTTGGCGGACAGTGCACTTTATAATGTGCCCTATGGAGTGCCTTATAGGGTGCCTTATGCGGCACCTTAGGTTACGGCACGTAAGGGTGTATTTGCTGGCAGCACTAATTAAAATACAACTAAATTGCCTCAAACAGCAATAATTACACGTAAAAGCTAATGCCTCAGCCAGCCTTATGCATTACACACACTGGGGGATCAAACTCATGACCCCTGTACCATCATTCACTGTATTTACCATTGTGCTACACCTCTGTTTTTGTGTTTGCATGTCTGCGCGCCTACTTAAGATTACCGCGCATTAACGTGCTTAGCGGCGTCTCGCCCGATAATGTGCGCAGCGCACGTTATCACACGATAATCCCATTTTGCTACATTAAGACCGAAACGCCCACTCTTTTTATGGCATCCTGCACACTAACACCGGGTGCACGTTAAGACGGTTTAGTAAACATACCCCCAAGGAAGGCTTATTTTTCCCATGGCTTAAAGCAGAAATGCCGGGAAAAGCCAAATGTGCTTTAAGCTGCATTCAAGTCTGGCTGTTTACCCATGTAAATGCCTTTCAAAATTGCCCTCTGTAACTTGGAAGTCTATCTTGGAATTTCTTAAAGCAAAATCAGCATGGGAAAATTTGTATATGTTAATATCATTTAGAATATAGCTTGTCTTCTGCCTACAAATAATGGCTGTTCAGAGAAAGATCAGACTGATGTTCTATAAAAGCCATAGCTTCACTACATGTGAAAGAACACCCACCTTAGCATCTCTGGATTGAAAGCAGTCAGGATAATATACAGATAGTCCATTCTCAGAGTAAGGTACATCTTTCAACAGACTATTTGCAAACCCTGGTGTGGATTCTCTGATAGGGAAAAGAGATTCTCCACTTCAAGACCCAAAGTGTATCCCTGAAATTGAAGAAGACACTCCATACACAATAGCGGTGTTCCATAATTAGTCATTATTGCTAAAGATTTCTTCAAAGCAAACAGTGCAGTGGTAACTGTAAATGGCAGCTATGGAGCATATGCATAATGGAGTATATTTACTATATTATGCTAATAGCATAGGGTTTACCATGCCATATTGACCATTAGCATGGGGCAATGTGATAAAAGTCCCATGATATCTGACAGTGACTGGGCAGGTTAGGGGCAGAGTGGGGGTATTCATGGCACATCATTGTTAGCGCCGGCATCATTGGTGCATGCTAACCACGATTGCTGCCATTACCATATGTACACTTACCGCCACCTCAGTGAATGGCAGTACGTGGATCCCCATTAGACATGATTGGCAGTTAGCACGGTGAGGTGCATCTCCCTGAAGTAACTGCAGGGGGACATGCCGGGCACACACTCAACAGTAATAAGTGGTAGACTACTGCACTATATCAAACATGCCCCAAAAGGCAGAATAGGGGTTTAGATGGTCCCATACAGTTTTGGGACATGCTTCTTCCTTTCCTTAGGAGTTAGGGTTCACTCTGGATCTTTACTGGGCTCTTTGACTCCCCAAGGACCCTTTTGGTACCTGTTACTACAAATGCTCCAAAGATCTACTCAAGAATAGTGAGACATGTGTGCCAGCTGTCTATCAGAGATACCCAACCATGTGACTCCTCTTTAGATCTTTGTTCATGTCTGAAATGCAGATTAGGGTCTTCTTGCCCCATAAGAGACAGACCCAGAGTTCAGGGAATTATTCCCTCAGATCAGGGACGCACTCCACTCCATGGCTGGCTCTCTCAGGAACACCTGCTTTGATGAAATGCCCGAAACAGCATCACAGGAACTGTAACGTGGGGTTATTGGCACCCACTACAGGAATGCTAGAGGCAGGAGGCAGGCTGGCCAACTTCTTTCCTGCTCTAGCACTTTTTGCCAAGAATTTCCATGTGAATCCCTGACTAAATCTTAGGCTTACCATTGTGGTCATTCATGGACGGCAGAACTGTAGAAAGCAATCCACTCTGACAATTTTAGCATGTCCTTAATAGTGTGGAACATAGACCTTCGTGAAGTTCATAAGTCCTGTTACATATTACATAGTAACATACTAAATGATAGCTGCTCTGTGCTGGTTAGCCCAGCTCCTTTTAATGGAATTTTCATAATCAACAATTAAGCAAATAAACACATACAGAAAAGCTGTATCAGTAATTGACAAATAATAAGGAATAAAAAGCTTAATCAGGCTGCAAGAAAAAAAAAGAATAATTATCTGAAACAGCATAAGTCCACCACAATGGAGAGGTCTACATAGGAAAAAACTCAGCAAGAGCAAAAGCAGCTCGTAACAGCCACTCTGTGCAGGTTACCACGACCCCGTGCTGCTACTCCATGCAGGCTAGCTCTATCTCTCTCTCTCTTTCTTTTTGAAGTGCCAAAGTCATTTAAGTTTTGCTTTGAGCAGGAGTGCTCTTCTTGCTATATAAGGATTTTCTGGGTTTATCGCATGACATTTTGAATTCAGTCACCTTTTTGGTTCCCACCATCTCCACCAGGAGGTCATTCTAGGCATCCACCACCCTTTCCTTGAAAAAGTACTTCCTGATGTTGCTTTTAAGTTTACCTCCTTGTAGCTTCATTTCATGTCTTCTAATTTTATAACTGCCCTATTTGCTTATTAATACCTTTCAAGTACTTACATATCTGTTTGAATCCTCCTTGGAGTAGTAGCCTAGTGGTTAGAGCAGAGGTTCCCAACTCCATTCCTGGAGGGCCAAACACCATTCAGGTTTTCAGGTTGTCCCTAATGAATATGCATGAGAAACATTTGAATACAATGGGGCAGTGCATGCAAATGCATCTCATGGATATTTATTAGGGTCAGCCTGAAAACCTGAATGGTGTTTGGCCCTCCAGGACTGGAGCTAGGAACCTCTGGGTTAGAGTAACAGCCTACAACCCAGGAGATTGGGTTCAATTTCAATTATCACTCCTCATAGCCTTGGGTAAGTCACTTTACTTTGCATTGCCTCAGAATCTACTTCTGGTCATATCCTGCCAAGAAACCCCAGGGGGCTGCTGGGTCACCAGGAAGCAGCACTTGAAGGCATTTAAAAAAAAATCTTATCTTCCTTGTCTCTCCTTTCCTCTAAGGCAGGGTGGCCAACTCCGGTCCTGGTGCTCCACAATCCAGCCTGGTTTTCATGATGTCCCTAATGAATATTCATGAAATATATTTGTATACAATGGGATGCAGTGGATGCAAATATATCTCATGAATATTCATTAGAGACTTCATGAAAACCAAATTGGATTGTGGTGCACCAGGACTGGAGTAGGCCACCCCTGTTCTTAGGTATACATACTCATATGCAGGTCTTCAGTTCTCTTCTCATATGGCTTGTCATGCAAACCCCATACCATTTTGGTCACATTCCCTAGAACTGCTTCATCTTTATATATTCTCAGTGAGATATGACTCAAAATCTGAACACAATACTCCAAGTGAGACCTCACCAACGACCTGTACAAGGCCATTATCACCTCAGTCTTTCAGCTGGTTATGCCCACTCTGCTGTTGGCTGAACTTTAATTAATACTGTCTGGCACAGAAAATAAATACACAAAACTCAGACCTTCAAAACACTTACTAACATGTATGCATCCTGAGATTTTACTGATTACCTGACTGGTAAAAATCCATTTATCTGTCTAGGGAGAGTTTGTGCAACAGGCCTGCGATATTCTTATAGGCAATAATTTTCATAATTGTGGCTTTTGTTCCTGGTCTGAGAGGTTCCAATGCTAATAACATTGGAGCCAGTGAAAGCTAAACATTGAGACCAGTTTCCAACTGAATGTTACACTGTGCCTGTTCTGCTGTTCCTAAATGAGTTTTCTCGAAGCCAAAATGCATTTTTTATGCTGCCTAATGGGTTATGAGCTCAGTTATGATCCTTGTATGGGTGTACCAACAAAAGGATTTTCGTCTCATAATTGCAGCTCACTGTGGTTATCAGGAATAAATAGGTCCCAGACTGTTGTAAAAAAAAAGAGCCAAACTGCTTCAGAGCCTTTGGAAGAGAAACACAAAGGACTAAAGAATTCTGTGGATATAAACAGCACTGGTTTTCATTTCCAAGTATGCTACAAGCCGATTACTTAGTGCATTTTCCGTACAGTGTGAATTTTGAACATTCCCTCTCCTTTTATTAGTTTTGCTGATGCAAGGTTTAAGCAATATCTTAATTTCATACATGTTCTTATGCTATCAAGACTGGAATGCAAAGAGCCTTTTTGACCCTGAGGAAGAACTAGGGCAAGCTAGTACCTGAGCTTGCATCCTGTGGGCATCGTACCAGCTCATGGCATTAACTTGTAAGACCTATTCCAATCATTTTCAGGGAAAATTCAAAGATTCAATATTTGGTTATGGAACACCAGCATGTTCTACAAAATTATGAATTTTTTCAGCTTATGCCTCTTTTTGCTTAAAAACAACCATGATAGCTTGGTGCATTCATTCCTTCTGGAAGGATTTTGTTAACAGAAGTGTAGTGGGACACTCTCTGCTTCACATTGAGTAACCCAGTTATAAATCTGTTTGTGCATAAATCCATATGGTTGTGCTATTATTTTGCTAGTGCATGGCATTATTTGTCCATCGGTATGTATTGATAAAAGCAAAAGAACAGCACAAATGCTTTTGAGCATCACAGTTATATATGCAAGGGTCACATAGACGTGCCTGTAGTTGTTCATTGAGAGGACAACTTCAGTTCACAGTTCTGGATGACACTGGTCTATCAGCCTGTGCTGAGGATTTCAATTGCCTCTTCATTCGTTTTCAGCAGAAGTGGATTTTTCATTTACAGTAGCAACTGACACTATGAGATCTGAATCAGGAAATTGTGTGGCCTCTTGTTAATGAAATATATTGTGTTATTTTGTAATATTTTGAGATGTGGAAAGTTGTATCTTACTGCCTTAAATGCTCTGGGCTAATATTATAAATGTGCGCACATAGGTAAAAACAAAGCACATACTTTTCCTTGTGTGGATTTTGCTAGATTTTCAATTATTTCAGAACAATTAGGAGATGTTCATTGGCCTAGAGTAGACAATGCATAAAGATAAATAGACACATCGGGCCAGATATTCTTCTGGCAGGCTATGCGGCACTATGGCACATAGACTTGCCCGCCAACCCTTAACCTTGGATATTCAATGCCAGGGTCATATGCGGTCCGCCATTGAATATCCAGGGATCACCGCACATGCCGGAAGCCTCATTAGGTAACTGGGCAGCAGTTATGCTGCCCAGTTACGTCCGGGCATGCAGTATTGCTGCTGCCTGGTTATAGCTTGTCGCCACCTCCACTCTGTCTTGGAATACCCCTGACATGCCTCGATGCTAACTAGAGAGCATTGGGGCACGTAGGGGAGTTAGAGGAGGATTTTCAATGGCACTAACCTTGTCAGCACCATTGAATATCGCAATTTAAGAAATTTACACGGTTTACTGGGCTAAACCATATAAATGCCTCTCAAATACTGGGCCTATCGTCCATTTAGCATGTGAAGGCACATTTTAGAACTGATGTATAGGAGCTTACTGGGATGAGCAGGTCAAAACCTATGCTAAAAGTCCAGACACGCACACGTTTTGGTCTGATTTCAGAAACTGCACATGCCCAAAATGGATGGCAGCAGCTGTGATCACATAGCTGTCTCCATGAGAACATTTTAGAATGGAGACATCTATCCCATGCTGCATACATGTCCCTGCCTGCTATTTTTCAAGTGGAGATGGGCATTGGCATACCGACCAGAAAACAAGTGTTGTGTTTCCCTTCAATTCTCTTTATGGTCATGAAAAGTATTGCGGATATACAGAGTACCTTCTTCTCTACTCCATCCAGGTGTTTTGGTGGTTTACTGAGAGCTTTTGAGATGCCTATTCATACCCTGGAGCAGGGATCTACATGGACTTTAACCGCTGGTGGGTTTAAATGTGCTCACCGTTTCTGAAATTTCCCAGAATTATATTTATTTATTTAACAGTTTTTATATACCACTTTTATAACAAAGCGGTTTACAGTAAACAACAGCACGTATCTTTAAAGATTTCTTTTACATAGAACAAAGGGTATGCAACTTGAAGATAAATATGGGGTTATGTTTAGTTTAACAGGTCATTGTGGTTATTGTGTATACACTTATGTAATGTCATTTGGCCCAAAATGTTCTATGAAAAGGTGCGTTTTTAGTAATTTCTTCATATCTTTGGTGGATTGCGCCAATCTAATGATTTCGGGTAGAGAGTTTCAGATTGTGGGGGCATATAATGAGAAGACCCTGTTGCTTGCTGTGTGCATTTTGTCTTGAGTGGAGGGATGTCCAAAAGATTGTGGGTTACAGTTCTTCTTGGTCTTACTGTGGCTGCTCTTGTAATTTGATCCTTGAGACATGTGGCAGAGAAGTTATTGAGGATTTTGTAGGTGGTAGTTATGGCTTTATGCTTGATCCGTTGGGGAATTGGGAGCCAGTGAAGGCTTTTGAGTATTGGAGTTATGTGTTGATGACTTGATTTTCCTGTTAAGATTCTGGTGGCCGTGTTTTGCACAAGCTGGATGTGCTCACCCTGAAGCTGTTCATATACCCGGCTTTCTAAAACGACTCCGGAACTGTTTTCATGATTTGCACATCTATGTGCCTGTTTTCATATGTCCATCTTACAAATAGGGCTTCTAAAATGACTCCCTTAGTGCATTTTCAGTGATCCTATATGTCCTAATGGGATTGCTAAATATACAGTACATGTATAACTTTAAATGGACAACTTATTTGATTAAGGTTATGCCTGCTATTTATGCTGTCTGACTTCGACAGATAAATTATCCAGTAAGTGGCTGAATATTGCCACTCATCAGATAGCTTTAAGCCATGCCACCAGATTGCCCCCAATCACAATCAGATTAAAATGGATAATTTTGAACGTTCAGGGCTTTAAGTGCCTGAAATGTTTCTTGTATTAACAACAGCTGTCCCGCCTCTGAAAGAATTTATTTTATTTCTAAGCTTCTAAATACGTGCTTTTTGGACCATCAAATATGAGGCTTTTATAGGCTATACACCAAGAGGCACAATTCACAATAGGATGTCCAAGTGCAATCTGGGACATCAATGCCAGAACATTTGAACTATCCCCCCCCCCCAGGCACTTGCAAGTTCAGGCATGATTTTGGAAATGTGGATGTGCCCAATATGGACGTCTATCAGACATCTAAATAGATATCCCCAGGATAGCAGTCCAGGACTAAGATGTCTAATAGCTAGTGGTTAGGGTAGTGCTTTAAGAGCAGGGTAGCCAGGGTTCAAATCCTGGTGTGGGCCTTTGTGATTTATGGCTAGTTACTTAATTCTCCATCTTCACTGAATGTTTTAAGGTGAAAACAAGCACTTTCCTGATGATTTTCTATGCCTGGATGGGGTATAAACATGGATGTGCGTGCAGACGTCTCAGATCAAACAGGAATATCCCCAGATACACCTCTACCACACCCCTTGCCTACTTGGTTGTCCCTGTACTGGAGACATCTGCCAACATCATTTGTAGAATGATTACAAACGTCTCAGTGATTTGAATGTGCACATTTTTAGACATCCAAATCATGACTAAACCTTTTAAAATGACCCTCCAAAGCTTAACAAAGCCTATAGCAGTAGCCAGCATGCCATAGTTTCATCATAAGTCCAGTTTAAAAATCACAATTACATTTTTTCATTAGAAAAAAAGTACCAGTAATCTAAAAATAGTGCCTAGTTTAAAATGCTAATTCAGTTCATATTTGCAAATTTGCCCTCCATTCATGTGCAAAGATTCATCTGAATGTCCATTTAGTTCATCCATATACAAAAATCCATCCATACAAAAATCTAATAGCAAAATATCATATAGATGTCCAAATTTTTCTTAAGCACTTATGTGGTATAGACAGGCATGGCTTTGAACATTATCCTTCCTTTAACTGGAATCAGCTGTAGTATTTTATATGAGTAGCAATTGTATATTCTATGCCACATAAAATTGTTTGAAAAGAAGCCACCAAAAATATGTACTGCAGCAATATTAACTTTTGGTTCTTCTCATGTGATCTCTTTTCATTTATTATTGAAAGAAAAGTCTCATGGCAAAATCATAATTTTCAAGTTAATGTCTTGTTTCCAGTGAATACTGTAGGTAGAATTTTCAAACACTTCTGAAGAAGGCAAACAAGCAGACATATTGGACAGTGTTGGATATTACTAGATTATGCAGAGAGATGGTGGAGTGATATTTGTTTTTAAAAAATAAGTGACTTTTTTGCTTTTATGAAAGTGTGCCAGCATAAAACTTTGAACAATGCAGCTTGGCGTATGTTTGAAAGATAATGGGTGAACTCCTGATCTATATGAAAGTTTGTGACAAAAAGAGATCAATGCGGAGGTTCTTTGTGGCCATTGTTCAATTTGTGAGGTCTCTAGTGAGATCTCGCAGTTTGAGTATCATGGGGTACAATGCAAATTGAGGTATTTGACTTCTTGTGATTCCTCATTTGTAGTTTATGGGATTATGTGTCCTTCTGTTCCTTAAGCGTATCATCGAGCATAAAAGCAGATTGAAATGTTTGGTACGTGAGGCTCCTTTAGTCCCACATTGTGTTGAGTTTAAGCATCGCTTTAGCGATTTGCAGTGCTTTTGTTTTGATCGGGTATTGACTGGGCGAGATGGGAAGAGTCAGGAGCAATCTTTATTGATATGTGAACAGAAGTGGATTTTCAAGTTGCATACTGTGGTTCCTGAGGGTTTAAACCTCCGCATTGATTGGGTGGTATGTTTGTAACTGTGGGGTGGAGTCTGTTTTGGGGATGCCCTCTACGTCAGCAGTAGGGTATTTCAGGGAGTACGTTGTTTCGCGGTTGACTGAGCATGCGCAGCGTTTTTGTGAAGCAATGTTGAGGAGCTAGTTCGGCTGCCGCTCATAGTAAGTAGCATTTCTTTGTTTTATGTGCTGGTTCAGGTCCGTGGGTTGCTTTGTTCCTGCTTTTAAAAGGTTTGTTTTTGAATGTTTGTTTTCTGTTTTGTAGTGATTTCCCCTGATGCATCGAGATTACTCGCGAAACATATTAGAGCTCTGCAGTAACATCGGGGAAGCGGCTTGCGATCAACCCTTCTAATTTTTCAAGTTAAGTGTTATCTTGGGTGTTGATGCAGTTTGCTTTGTAACAATAAGTGGCAGCAGGTCCTTGATGTTATTGGGCTTGTGTTTGTGGCATGATCTTGGCTTGATTCCGGATCGCTTTTGCATTGCCCTTGGAAGCTGAGACCTTGCTAGACACGTTATATATTTAACATTTAACAAAGTGAAAACATTCATTTTGTAGTTGCCAAGAGTTATGGAGCAGTTTATGTTTTACTAGAGTGAGTCTTTTTGCTGTATTAAGTAGTCTTTTTCTGTCATCATGTTTCTATGTTTCTATGTATAGAAAAACATTCAAATAAATAAAATAAAATAAGCATCTAACAGTAACTGGTAGCCAATGTAATGATATAAGAGCTGGAATAATGCAATATATTTCTTAATACCAATTATCAGACAAGCTGCGGAGCTCTGGTTCCTCTTCTTTGGATCTGTAAAACACACATTTTCTCTACTTCCCTCTACAAGCCCTCTGGTGGACTCTGATGTTCTGTCTCAGGAATCCCCTGGCTATAGGATCTAGGTACACCAGTAAAGTGAAGATGGTTAGAGCACTGGCTTGGAAACCAAGGTTTGATTCCCACTATCACTCCTTGTGGCAATTAGCAAGTCACTTAACCCTACATTGCCCCAGAAAAATCTAAGTTACCAATGTCCCTGTTCAATGTACATTACAATGTAAATTGCTTTGAATGAAATGATAAAACAGTTAAAAAAAACCTGATAAATAAATCTTCTGTCCTAGGTGCATCCCTACCTGGTGCTCTTTTACTGAGGAGCTCAGATAACCCCTTTGGTGGTGGCTGTCTACCAACAGAGTGGAGAATGAAAAAGAGACGCATAAGCTCTGCTTGCCAGGGGTTATATACTGCAATGACTGCCCTTTAGACATGCCATCTATCATGCTCCTCCCAGAGTACAGATCCTGTGGAGCAGTGTTTTCCAAACCTAGTGGTTAGAGCAACTGCCTACTATCCGGGCAATCTGGGTTCCATTCCCACTGGCACTCCTTGTGGCCTTGGGCAAGTCATTTCACCCTCCATTGCCTTGGAACCCTCCATTGCCTTGGAACCCTCCATTGCCTTGCCTGGTCATGCCTTGCCAAGAAAATCCAGGGCCTGCTTGGTTGCCAGGATTCAGTATTGACTTGAAGGAACTTTAAAAAAAAATCCCATATGACCCCATCTTAGCAACTGAAAATTCACATGTCCCCAGATGATGATGAAGTCAAAATAGGCGGTCTGCATTCCTCCCTCCATTCATCTAAAGCAGACCACAGCAGTAGCAGTCAGCGCAGGATTCTTTGTATCAGTGTGCAGTGTGTGCTTACAGACCCTACTACTCAGCATGAGTTTCCAGGCTAACAGGAAACTTACCCAGGAGGGGGCAAGAGCCTATGAATGTTCACTGGCTCACAGGCCACATGCTGACTGGTGACTGCCACTACTTGGCATAAGTCCCAGTGAAAGTTCAGAGAGGAGGGGAAATGGCCATGTTTCTGTGACCCCCATCTGCTGATGACCCCAAGTTTGGGAACCACTGCTGTGGAGGAGACACCACTCCAGAGTTGCAGGCACACCCTCCCTTTAGAGAGACAGGCCACCATCAATCAAAAATAAACATATGCTCTTACATACAGAGAAACTAGTGGGATGGTGAAAACAAAGTCCCTCCCCATACATTAAATTCTTGGATTCTAGACTTCTCTCATTGGGTGTGAGTAGATTACAGAGTTAGCAAGTTACCCAGTTTCAGGAGTGAGATTTTAAGCCAGTACTGGACTTGTAACAATCTTATTCTGATGAATAATGGAACCTGCAGCAGTCATTCTAATGGGTAAAATCAGAGCTTACAAATACCATACTGCATTGCAATGCAAATTTAAAACCAGAACTGGAAAATAATGTCATTCTTGAAACTGGGTAATCTGGCAACTTTGAGATTACTTTTTGGGAAGTTAGAGAGGAAAAACATTGCATATAAACTGCATCTAGCCATTGGAAAATGGATGAAATGGGAATTTCCAGCAAGGTGTGCCTGCCTTTACATATATCCAGAAATACTATGATGATTTATAACTAGGCCAAAACAAACAATACCATTGATCCTTTTTTCTTGGTTAAAACCACAAGGTGGTAAATACAACTACAATTCTTTGCATAAATTAGTTTTATTCTTCATGCTGCCAGAACTTGAGACATTATTTTCTTTAGGATTTATAGAACCAATGTTCTTGATTTCAGTAATGCATTGTGCAGACCTATTTTTTTTAACTGCTAGTGCAAATTGACAAATTGCACTAATAAAAATATTTTCTTTTGCCATGGCTTGATTAAATATCTTGTCTTGATTTAGAAAATCATTAAGCTTTTCTATAACTTATTATCATCATTTTATGTTTGCCTAGAAATATTGCATGAAAGAGTTCTGATAAGAATGTCCTGAACTAAGGCTAACAATGTTTTACTATTGTCAACAGTTAAAATTGGAAGTACAGGATTCAGGATGGTGTTGGGATAAGTTGGCTTTGAGAAAATTCTTCTGGATGTGGTGCTTTGATGCTGGAGTGCAAGAGCAAGATTAGGGGTCTCCTCCCCCTACTCAGCTGGTTGGGTCAATGAGACAGAAGTTCATTACAAGCTTTGTCTAACTCTTACTTCTTGTGTGTGTTTCCATTGTGCAGGACTGGGGCAACGTCCTGCCAGGAGAATGATGTTTCACTCAGTCCACTAGGGAAAGCCACACCTCCCGCAATGGGCAGAACTGATGGAGTAGAGACCATGCCTTGGGCAAGATTCCCTCATTGGTGCAATGTCCGTGAGAGTGTCTTCTCTAACCAGCCCTGTGACAAGTTCCCCAGATGTGATGAAGGCTGGTTCCAGCTGTGAGGGCCCGCCCTTAGGTTTCCAGCAAACTTGCTGGTTCCAAGTCAGGCTTATTTAAGCCACAGAATTAACATACTACTAATATATTCATTTATTTTATTTATTTAAACATAGAAACATAGAAATATGACGACAGAAAAAGACCACATGGCCTATCTAGTCTGTCCTTCCATAACAACTACAACAGTCCCCTTTTTACCTTTAGAGATCCTCTGTGTTTGTCCCATGTTTTTTTGAATTCAGTTACTGTCCTCATCTCTACCACCTCCACTGGGAGACTATTCCATGGATCCACCACTCTTTCCGTAAAGAAATATTTCCGCATATCACTCCTGAATCTATCTCCCTTCACCCTCATCCCATGTCCCCTCATAGCAGAACTTGCTTTCAATTGAAAGAGGCTCTCTCCCTGAACATTTATGCCACGGAGGTATTTAAACACCTCAATCATATCACCTTTATCCCACCTTTCCTCTAAGGTGTACATATTAAGATCCTTCAGTCTGTCCTCATATGCTTTATAATGAAGACCACTAATCATTTTAGTAGCCACCCTCTGCACCGACTCCATCCTGTTCACATCCTTTTGAAGGTGCAGTCTCCAGAATTGCACACTATACTCCAAATGAGGTCGCACCAAAGACTTATAGAGAGGCATTATCACCTCCTTTTGTCTGCTAGCCATTCCTCTCCGTATGCACCCAAGCATCCTTCTAGCTTTTGCCGTCGCCTTTTCTACCTGTTTAGCTACTTTAAGATCATCAGACACAACCACGCCTAGGTCCCGCTCTTCTTTAGTGAACAAAAGTACTTCACCCCCTATACTATATTGCTCCCTTGGATTGCTGCAGCCCAAATGCATGACCTTACATTTTTTAACATTAAATGGAATTTATTTGGAAACTTTTTTTATACTGTCCCTTCCACAGATCAGGGGTGGTTTACATAGAATAGAAGAACCATTACATTGAACATTTTGTAACATTATAACTATTTACAATAAAACAGTTGCATATATCTTATGCACAGCGGATCCAGATACTAACCCAGGCTTTCTTAGGGTGCGGCACCAGGACTGTGCTCTAAAATCCAGAATTTAAAATGTTCCCAAGCAATTCTAAGTAATCATAAACAAGTCAGGTAGTGCCAGTCTGAATATCCAGTATGCTTCTAAAGTGTACAGTTGCAAGTCAGTCGATTCAGATCAGGATCCAGATTCTATATGATGTAGTCAAACAGCTTCCAGTTTACTAGGTAGTGCTTGATTGCAGGAAACATTTTCTTGTTCTTAGCAGCTACCTTTTATTGCCCATGGGTCAATCAGGTACCTTGGGAATAGGGTTTAATGTTCATGGTATCTGGTTAATTACAGGTCTCTTTACTTATTTAAGTCTGAGCTCACTAGAACCCTCTGGTGGCACAGGAGGCAGGACCTGACATGACTCTATCCACAAGCAGGAAAATGAGGGGACTGTGTATAGTAGGGGACAGACCACTGAGAAATTGAGCCTTTGGGGGTCAATTTCCCCAAACGGGTTAGATTTGCACATACCATGACAGTCATGATCCTCACTTCTAAGCCAGGGGATGTGAAGTATGATCTCAATCTCTCAAATTTACTGCTAATGTTTGGCATAGTACTTGCATCGTGCCAAAGAGAGCTTCTTTCTGGCGTTCCTAAGATGTAGTCTGTATGGGTAATTTATCAAGGTGTGCTTGGAAATTCTTCTTAATCAAGCCTGTGACATCCAACATGATGGGAAGTTTCTCAGTATCTTTCTGCCACATTTTTTTTTATCTCTGACTGCATTTCTTGGTACTTTTCTCCCTCTTGATGCAAGTCACAGAATAGTGGCTTGGAACTGACACTACTTTAATCAATGCTGTTCTGGTGTTCTTCTCCTTTACCATTATATCCAGCTTCCTTCCATCCAGCTTTTTATCATTCAGGATGGGAGCAGAATGGGAGGTGATCATAACCTTGCCATTCTCTGTAATTCTCTTAGGGTCATGATTCCATTGCTTTTCTGGCACAGTGAGGTTGCAGTGATTACAGAGTTTCCAGTGGATGAGATGTGTTACTTTATTGTGCCTTCCTATATAGAAATTTTCTGCCATTAGAACTTCAAAGCCACCTATGAGGTGAGTCACTGTTTCCAACTCTTTCATACAGAATCTACATATGCCAGTTTTGCCAGTTTTTTCAATGCTTGCTGTAAACCATGTTATCCAAAATCCACTATCCTTGGCTGTGGAGCATTTTGTACTGTCAGGATTGGCATGGTGTTGGAGAGCTTGCTGGAGCTCTATGTCTGACGTCTATGTGGCTCTTTAGCTGAGGGCTCCAGAAATTGATGCTGTTCTGAGAATTCTTTCTCAGTTTTTTTTTTAAATTTAAGCTTTCTAAATTTACAAATACATATCAAGAAATAAACATCTTGAAACAGAAACTGGAATGGATAACAGAGAAAAACAATATAAGCGTCAACACCAAACTGGAAAATTACAAAATTATTTATCCAACCCACTCTAGCCCTCAAAACAGAGGGATCCTATGATGTGAAATTTATAACACCAATATTCTGTGAGAAATTCAGGTGCGCTAAACAGTGGCCCATACTCGCTCAAGCCGGAACAGACAGAGAGTCAGCCCCCCTCTCAGAAAGTCGGGCATTGATGAAACACAACAATTGAGAGGGCTCATAAAATATATAGGAATTTGATTGGTACTTGATCAAGCACTTACAAGGACATTTCAGAAAAAAAGCCCTCCCAATTGCTGAATCCCAGATCGCAAAAGGAGAAAATCACGTCGCCTCTTCTGGTTCTTCCTAGATAAATCTGGAAACATACGGACAGTCAATCCCTTAAATAACATATGACACTTCTTGAAGAACAACTTCATAAGCCATTCTTTATCAGATAATAACACTAAGGTAATTAATAAAGTCGAAGACGTAACCTGCTCTTCTTGTGAAGACTCCAAAATATCACTAACATTTAACACATCAACATTAGATATACCTCTAATTTCTCCCTGCCCCTCCACTTTTTTCCCAGTTGGGAGATAATACATTTTAACTATAAGGGATGGGATTCAGGGGGGATACCCAAATTCTCAATCAAATACTTCCTAAACATATCCCTTGCAGATATTAATGCTACTTTAGGAAAATTCACCAAACGAACATTTGCCATACAAACTGCATTCTCAAACATCTCCAACTTAGATAATATAGGCATAGAAACTTTTTTAAGACATGCTACATCCTTCTCAATAGTCACTACTTTAGCCTGATAGTCAACAACTTGAGACTGCAAAGCATTCATTTTGACCACAGTCTCTTTAAGATCTTCGGTATTAACAGAAACCTGCAAAGCCAAAGATGTCGTACACGGGGTTAACGCCTCACGAAGCTGCATTATAGCAGCCCAGATCACCTCAAGCGTTACCATCTCTGGAGGAGCCATAGATCCAGATGAGACATCCTCCACAACAGGACCCATCACCATAGCCTCAGCCTTCAAAGAAACTTGAGCTGAAAGACCAGGGACTGTGCCTTCTTTTCCCTCTGCCATTACCTTCGGAGCCTTGACCCTCTGCTGCTGACCGTGGGGAGTAACAGAGCTTGGGGCATACTTCACGCCCAAACTCTCTCTTCCAGCGGAGTCCAATGACTCAATGCTCTCCACCAAGCTTCCCAGGGCACTGCTGTTCTGATGAGGCACTTTTGAGGCCCGAATAGAGCCAGGAGACGAGAGGTCGACGCCCGAAGCAGACGATGAGGGAAACTCCTCCTAACGCTGTTCAGCCGGGCAACTCTCTCCTTCTGACCACTGTCGCGTCACCAGCGAGAAAAAGGAATTAAGTGGCCCAACCACCCCAGCAGGTAAAGGCGTCAAAACTAGAGGGACTGTAGGCTGTTTTGCCCCTCTAGTCTTTCGCTTCCTCCCCATAGGAAAATGCCATGACGCTCAGCACACCCAATGAAACACCCTTCTTTCTCAGTTTTAAGTTCCGTCTTTGATTCCCGCTGTTGCTCCTCCTCCTTCTCTGTCAGCCCTAAGACTGGGAGGTCGGAATCACTGCCAGCCTCTCCTCAATAAAAGTCAGAGCAGAAAGGAACTCCATAGCTATCACTAGGACAGGTAAGCGGAGACAGAGAAAAGGCATGAGCTAAGTCAGAACTGAGACTTATGGATAGCCAGGCTTTTCTGGACATGTTCCACCTCCATTTTCTCTGGCAGTTCTCCAGTAGCTGAAAACTTCTTATTGGACATATTCTGGCTATTTGAATTGACCGGTAAAGAAAAGAAGAAAGCAAGGCATGTCAACATAAAATGCAGTCTAGAATTAAATATTCTTGTGGGAAGCTCAGTGTGTCCTGCAACATGTATAAAAGAGCTATTGAGGCATACCTCTAATATGCTTCTTTTAGTGTGGAGTATTACCAGATTCTCCATTGAGTTCTGGGAGTTCTATGTGGTAACTTGTGTGTTCTTTTGTGCACTTGGGAAAAGCTTAAGACATCCATGGTATTTTGTGTTAGTGACCCGTAGATGTTTTTGTTTTTGTATTCCCTATGCGACTCTGCTGAAGGAAGCCAAAGGGTAAATATCCCATCAAGTTAGCTCCAGCCATAGTGCTAGAATATTTCAGCTTTACAGTCCACTTTCCTGTAAAAGCACTTAGGAGAATTATGCTGAAGAAATTCAAAGACTTTCTGTGCCCATGGTCCTATCCCTGATGGCTTTTGCTCAGAGAACAGAGTAATATTTTGTCCAGGGGTGTGCATTTGTTAGTGCACATTCAGTTTATTAGTGTGTCCTACAAAATTTAGTGTTCACAAAATTGATATGAAGTCACATTTTAGAGAGGATATGGAGATCAAAATTGAGACGTTGAGGTCAAGATATGCTTGTTTCTGATGGTATTTTATGAACAGCTCTGCTAAAGGTAAAGCTGTTTCTAAAATACACATTCATGTGCAGTGGAAGGGGCTATTTCAGAAAGGTGCATGTGTGAAGATGCTCCTAATTAAGTATAAAGGAGTTTTTCCCACCCCAGTTCCAATTTAGAGGGGTAAATAAATATTGGTGGATTAAGGGGGATAGCCCCCTTAATCCCTCCTGTAAAGGGATGGCCAAAAGGAAAACTTTTTAAAACTCTATGCCAGATGTAAATCTGGATGTGGACAATTTTGGGCTTACTGTAACAGAGTTGAAATAAATAAACTATTTGCCTGGGGTTCCAAGGGCCGCTGGACTTTGAGATGAACCTGGAGCACTGAGGACTCACGGCTAATTTGGGCCTGGCAGCCAGCCTTTGTAATGCTGCATAGATCAGGCCTAAAATGGAGCTATGAATGTAAAAACCTTTTCAAGTACATTTGTAGCGAAAAACCTGTGAGATAGTCAGTTGAACCATTAGATGATAGAGGAGTAAAAGGGGCACTAAGAGTGGACAAGGCCATAGTGGAGAGACTGAATGAATTCTTTGCTTTGGTCTTTACTAAGGAAGATGCAAGGAAGTTATCCATGCCTGAAATGGTATTTAAAGGTGATGCATCGGAAGAACTGAAAGAAATATCGATAAACCGGGAAGATGTACTACATCTATTTGATAAACTGAAAAGCAGCAAATCACCTGGACTGGATGGTATACATCCAAAGGTGTTGAAAGAACTGAAAGATGAGATAGTAGACCTACTATTAGTAATCTGTGAATTATCATTAAAATCATCCTTAGTACCTTAAGATTAGTGAATGGCCAATGTAACTCCAATTTTTAAAAAAGATTCAAGGGATGATCCGGGAAACTACAGACCAGTGAGCCTGACGTCAGTACTGGGCAAAATGGTAGAAACCATTATAATGAACAAAATTACTGAATATGTAGATAGCCATGGTTTAATGGGAGAAAACCAACATGGATTTAGCAAAGGAAGGTCTTGTCTTACTAATCTGTTATTTTTTTGAAGGTGTGAATAAAGAGGTAGACAAAGGTGAGCCAGTCGATAGAGTGTATCTGAATTTTCAGAAAGCCTTTGACATGAGAGACTCTTGGCGAAATTAAAAAGTCATGGGATAGGAAGCAGTGTAGTAATGTGGATCAGGAATTGGTTAAAAGATAGAAAGCAGAGAGTAGGGCTAAATGGCCAATTTTCTCAATGGAGAAAGGTGAATAGTGGAGTACCCCAGGGATCTGGACTGGGTATGCTCCTTTTTAGCATATTCATAAATGACCTGGAAACTGGAATAATGAGTGAGATGATCAAACTTGCAGATGGCACAAAATTATTCAACATTAGAAGCCCCAAAGTGAGTCAATTGACGCAAATGCATCTTCAAAGTTGTATACCAGCGCCACTGCTAGAACCATGTCAGTCATGTTCCATGACTTTGTTAGGAAGGTCAAGATGTTCAAATATGTGCATCAAAAATTAATGACAGATGCATCACCTAGCGGGAAAATGAATTTATACCTAGAAGCCCCAAAGTACGTCAATTGACGCACTCAATTGTCTTGGATGCGTCAATTGACGTACTTTGGGGCTTCTAGGTATAAATTCATGTTCCCACTAGGTGGCGCATCTCAATCACTGTTTACAGTTTTACTCCAACATTACAAACAGTAAACACAAGATGATGTCATGTAATGACGTCACATACTGCACTTATTTAATAAATAAGTAACTTCATATTAATTCACGTCTGCATTTCATGCTAAATGCAATCGTCGTGATAATGCATCAATTGACGCACTTTGGGGTTTCTAGATAAAATTCCTTTTGGGGCTTCTAGTGTTAAAGTTGTTAAAACACAAGAGGATTGTGAAACATTGCAAGAGGAGTTTGATAAATTGGATGATTGGATGTTCAAATGGCAGATAAAATTTAATGTGGACAAGTGCAAAGTTATGCACTTAGGAAAGAACAATCCAAACTATGCTTACATGATGCAAGGTTCCACATTAGGAACCACCACCCAGGAAAAAAGATTTAGGCGTCATCGTGGATAACATGGTGAAACCCTTCACCCAGGGTACACCGGTGGCCAAGAAAACAGAGTGCTAGGAATCATATAGAAAGGAATGGAGAATAAAACAAAGCATATTAAAATGCCTCTGTATCATTTCATGGAGTGAGTGCACCTTGAATACAGTTGTTGAATTTTAGATATGTTATGGACAATATCTTGAAAAATAATTGGACGTATTCCAACTCTATGGGGTATGTTTACTAAACTGCGGTAATCGTACATAACGCGCTTTATGTAACGTTAACAATCATAAGCACAGCATAATGCACGTTATGCGCTTACGATCGTTAACGTTACATAACGCGCGTTATGATGCGCTAACGATCGTAATGCCCCGTGGCGCGGTAAAACACCGCAGAAGGTGGAGAGAGGGCGGAGAGAAGGGATCAATGGGCGGAGAGTGGGCGGGGAGAGTCTCCCTTCACACTAACGCGCTGATCTGAAGAGCTCAATTACAACGCGAATGAAAACCTTCCGTTAAATGCACATTACAGGGGAGAGAAACCATTTCAGTGTCAGCAATGTACAGCCCAGGCAGTGAAACTTAATTAAAGTGATAAGTGTGATACATGTGCACAGAACAAAAGGGCACATAAACACTGAAAATGACCCCAACAAACTAGAAAAAAACCATAACCAAGCTGGCCAATAGTGGTATCAATGAGAAACATCAACCTCTCCCCCCCCCCCCCCGAGTAAGCTCCATAGAACAGATATAAATTGTGGAAGGGTCTATAATCCGTCCCCATACAAGGTGAATGAGCCCACAGTGAAATAGCGCTGCTCAGGATTTTCCCCACCATCGGACAGGGTTCCTATGGCGTGCACATGTCCCGCAACATCAGGGCGGGCATGACGGAACGGCAACTGGACAGATGCCGGAGAAGGGGATACAGAGGGCCGCAGGCGGCACATGCTGTGGTGCAGCTGGGCCACAGTGTGGACTAGGGCGATGCCTCGGTGGCCCATACGAATGCTGAAGCAGCAGAGCAGCCAGACAGCAACTGCTGAAGGCCCAACATGGGCACGACTGTGTTTCCCACAGTGTTACAGGGGATAGTACCCAGCAGCTACCCACAAGGGCACGGAACATTGGCAGGCGGTGCTGGGGGGAAGCATGGACACCTATGCAGGCACCCCTACCCCAGAACCCGCACCATAGGCAGCCACCTACCTGCACACTGGAGGGCCTGAGACTGCGCACCACCAGCACCACCAGCAGAAGGGCATGACAGCATGGTGGCTGAGGGATATTGGTGGTGGAGGGGGCAGTGGCAGCTGCCCAGAGCAGACCGTGGCCTAGCCCTGTGTAGGTGGGTGCTGTGTACTGCAACAGATGGGCCCTGTCTGACGAACAGTCATGGTATCACCAAGGAATGTACTGACTCTGTGACAACAAGGTGGTGCAGTGCACAAAATCAGTGTATTCAGAAGCAAAGGGTCACAGGTTCAAGTCCCAGCTGTGGTTCCCGCCAACCCAGTCCCCATATTTTACCCACTACTACAACGTGCTAATACAGACAGCACCTTTATTGCAGATGACGTAAACATGCCCAAGACACCTACATTTTACCCTACAGAGCACAGACACCATAAACATGCACATTACCTAGAGCAGAGCCTCCCAAATGCAGTCCTGGAGGGCCAAACACCATTTTCGTTTCCATGCTGCCTCTGATAAAGATGCCTGTGCTGCATTTCTATGCGCCACCCCCATGGTATGCAGATGTATCTCATGCATATTCATGAGGGACAGCATGAAAACCCGAACAGTGTTTTGCACCGCAGGACTGCAGTTGGGAACCTCTGCCATAAAGCAGCAGCCAACAAGGGCAGACACACCCGCACCCACAGGCCCCATTATCCAAAGCCTCCTGGGGAGGCAGGACTTTGGGCTCTGCGTGCATCTCCCAATACTAGCACTTGCATACCTTAGTAATGCCACCCTAAACCTGTGAATCTGGTACACATCTATCAAAAGGTTGCTATGAGTACTGGCAGATAGCAATTCCTAGGTTAAGTACACTTTTCTGAGTGAGCTGCATCATAGCAACCTTTCTGATGTCTGTGGAGTGTGCTACAGGTCTTGTGTCTGACAGTGTTTACCAACCTGGGGAGTGACTCCTACAGTATTGCGTACCATAGCCATACCTGCACTGTGCCCAGGACTTGTGTGGTGGCCTGGGCTGCCCAACACCTCTATAGTTGCACAATGCTGGCATAGGTGTGGGGAGTGTGTGTCTGTCTATCCAGTGTGTGGTGGCTGCCAACACCCTCCACAGCCCACACTGCTAGCACTGTTGCCAGTATTGGCCTGCCATTGTGCATAATGTGGAGCAAGGTACCATGGGAATAGCCTGGATAGGGTGGCCTGGCCTGGATGCATCTGCACACGGCATAGGGCAATGGCTCGGACATTGTAGTGCCTGGCCACCACCTGCACGGACAGGGTGGCTATAGCATGTCCTGCTGGGAGGTCACTCTCACCCTGACTGAGCAGTGACCATGGCATGACTAGGTTCCCCCATAGTGCTATATAGCATTTTTGTTATGTGATATTTATGGGTTTCCTTTTGGGGCCCAATCACGGATTTATCTGCTTGGTGTGTATGCTGATATCCCCGTTCTGGGTACATGCATTTTCTCCAGGACCATGCACTATGGACTAGCTAGCGGACTGTCTGCAGCTAGTATGTGTCTTGCTGGAACACCTTGTAGGGTGCAGTGGCTGGAGGCTTGCTGCTGGAGAATGTCAGATAATGGTGGGGGGCAACTGAGCATTTACAGGCCTGCTGTCTGTCTGCTATTGCGTTATGGATGTGTACCGCTCTGTCTGTTCCCCAGCAGGACTGGGGTGGCTGGTCCCCTCTACTGCTGCCATTGCAGGGAGGTAGACTGTGGATCTATTGGTGGGTGATCCTGTTTCCCACCCTGAGCCCCCAGAGGGTGGGTTGTGTGGTGGTACATAATCTGCCTATGGGTCCATACACCCCCCCCCTTCACCTACAGCAGGTAATGATGGCACCAACACAGGATATGCACTATTCTGGGTGGAGCATCGTCCACAGGGACTAGACATGACCGAGACATACAGCAGGACACAGATGTATCCTAGGTGTGTCTAACTGAACTACCTATCACACACTGATGGGGACCTGCAGCATGGCGTATTTCAGCCATGAAAGGTGCTGTGGACCTGGTGCTGGGCGCCCCACCTCAACCTCAGGGTGGGCACTGTACCCGCACAATGTGACTGTCTGTGGCAGTGCCACACACGTTCTGTTCCCCCTACAAGTCCGAGGTGCTGTGGGGGTGCATACCCGATCTTGTGCCTATCTCTCGACTGCTGATTTGCATGTGCAGTGCATCATGGGTACGAGTGGGTTACCCCTATCCTAGTAACCACAGCAGACAGTTTGTGTGGTGACGTGCAGTCCTGCAGCCAGCCAGGGCTTTGTTCGCATCCTTATAAGGTGTCCTGTAAGGGACATTATAGGGTGCCTTGGCGGACAGTACACTTTATAATGTGCCTTATGCGGCACCTTAGGTTATGCCACCGTGAGGGTGTGTTTGCTGGCAGCACTAATTAAAATACACGTCACATGCCTCAACAATTGCTACTTAAATGTAAAGGGTGCTGCCTCAGCCAGCCTTATACATTAGGCCTACTGGGGAATCGAATCCATGACCCCTGTACCATCAGTCAGTGTTGTAACCATTGTGCTACAGCTCTGTCGCTGTGCTTGTATGCCTGCGCGCCTTCTTAAGATTAATGCGCGGTAACGTGCCCTGTAGCGCTCGTTCATTTATGGCGCCTTGTAACGCGCGTTCTCGGCGCGTTCTCGGAAATGATGTACCGCCCATGTCCTTATTTGGGGTTTCTGTCTCTACCGCGGCTCCTTACGTGAATCGCACTAACGCAGTTTAGTAAACATACCCCTATGTCATCATAATATTTTAATAGTATGTTTAAAAGTATACAACAAAAAAAGATGTCTGTACAACTTAGATGTAGTAATTTCTGAGTTAAAAAACAAAATATGACCTGAACAGCATTAATGGAACCTTTCACTAACATTTGGTTCCACAACATTTGGCAGTGATGACAGCTTCCAAACATTTCTTATAGCAATTTGTAAGTTTCATGCATCCAGGGGCGGCCCAAGGGGGGTGCGAGGCCATGTGCGGAGACTCGGTGCGGGGCCTCATTTGCATAAGGGGCCTCATTTGCATAAATATTTGCATAATGTTACCATACACTAACTTTTAGTAAACATGCCTCTTAATGAGTGTATGAATAAAGAAAGACTAAAAGACTTCTACACTACTATAATCCAGTGCCAACCGCCAGACACATTAGGAACTACTACAAACACTGCCCATTTAGAACCCGTAGCAAACCCGCCGTATCCTGACAGCACTACCAGGACTCACAAAGAACCATACTCTACCTATCAAAAGGCAACACTGCAAATATTAAACCAATACATTTCAGAGAATAACAATAAATGACCTACTGGGGAAAGAGAACAAGTGGCAATGTCAAATAGGAATTACATAAACAGAATACCTCAGCTCAGTTACACATGCAGAACATAGACCATCACCAAACAAGGAATCACAATTTAGAAACAGGAAGACAATAATTAAACTGGGAATCCCAAAAGCCAAACTTGGAATGTACAACACTGTAGAAATAAAACTATGCATTAATTTGCTCTTGTACTAAACAAAGCACAGACGTTAATGATGCACATTTCCCAGAGCTGACATATTCCAATTAATAAATTCAAAATAAAGAGATATTTTTTACCTTTTGTGCATTTTTTTTCAGCTGCAATTGCTCCAGTCACTTTCTTCTGGTTTCTTTGTGTCTTCCGCTAACTCTCCATCGTCTGCTGTCCATTTGTCTTTTCTTCTCTCTTCTAGTTTTTTTCCATTCTCTCTCTACATCTGCTTTAACATACTAATCTTTCTCCTTTTGCTCTTTCCTCATTCCTATTTCATCTACTCAAATTTTACCCCTCCATTCTCAATCCCCACTTACTCTCCCAATATCCGGCCAATTGTAGATTTGTCTTCCCTCCCACACAAAATATTTTTTCCCTCTCCATTTCACTCTCCCAGCTCCATCCCATTCTAATCCTCCCCCAACATCAGCTCCATTCTAGTTCCAGTCCCACCCAGCATCCACTCCCTTCTAGTCCCCGCATCAGCCCATTTCCAGTCCTAGCCCCCCATAAGCCCATTTCCAGTCCTATCCTAGACCCACCATCAGCCTATTTCCAGTCCTAGCTCCCCCATCTATTTCCAGTCCCATCCGAGTCCCTCCATCAGCTCATTTCCAATCCCAGCCCCCCATGAGCCCATCAGCCCATGTCAAATCCTAGCTCCCCTCCACTCAGCCCATTTCCAATCCAAGCCCCCCATGAGCCTACTTCCAGTTCTAGCCCCTTCATGAATCCATTTCAATCCAAACCCCCACCACAGCCCATTTCCAATCTTAGCACCCCCCCAACAGCCAATTTCCAGTCCTATTCTAGCCCCTTCATCAGCCCATTTCAAGTCCTAGCCCCCCGCCAATTCACCCATTTCCAGTCCTAGCTTCCTCCCCCTCATAACCCATTTCCATTCCAAGCCCCCGTCCCCATCAGCTATTTGCAGTTCAAGCCCTCCTTCCACTCAGCCCATTTCCAGTCCTAGCAACCCCCCCAGCCCATTAACAGTCTTAGCCCCCCCAGCCCATTTCCAGTCCTAGCCCCCCCATAGCCCATTACTAGTCCTAACCCCCCCATCAGCCCATTACGTCCTAACCCCCCATCACCCTATTTCCAGGCCTAGCCCCCCCCCATCAGCCTATTTCCAGTCTTAGCCCCCCATAGCCTATTACCAGTCCTAATCCCCCATCAGCCCATTACCAGTCAGCCCCCCCATAGCCCATTACCAGTCCTACCCCCTCCCCATCAGCCCACTTCCAGTCTTAGCCCCCCCAACCCATTATCAGTCCTAAACCACCCCCACCGCCCCTTTACAGTCTTAGCCCCCCCCATAGCCAATTAACTGTCATAACACCCCCATCAGCCCATTTCCAGTCATCCCCCCCCATAGCCCATTACCAGTCCTACCCCCTCCCATCAGCCCACTTCCAGTCTTAGCCCCCCCCCCAGCCACTGGTACCAGTCCTAAACGCCCTTCCCCCCTATCATCCCAAGTTTAAAAACACAAAAAAAAGACCCAGCTGCTTCTGCCGCGGCAGCATCAAGAGTGCTGCCGCAGGGCCCCCCCTCCTGCCCGGCAGAGCCTCCCCCCTGCCCGGCAGAGCCGCCCAGTCCCTGCATCGTAGGCTGGTGTCATCCCCGAACGCGGGCTTCTTTTCAGAGCCGCGAGAGTTTCCTTGCTCGCGGCTCTGTTAATCCCACCAGGGATCTCCCATCAGCCCCGGCGGGATTAACAGAGCCGCGAGAAAGGAAACTCTCACGGCTCTGAAAAGAAGCCCGCGTTTGGGGATGATGCCAGCCTACGATGCAGGGACTGGGCGGCTCTGCCGGGCAGGAGGGGGGGCCCCGCGGCGGCACTCTTGATGCTGCCGCGGCAGAAGCAGCTGGGGTTTTTTTGTTTGTTTTTTTAAATTTGGGATGAAGAATGTTTTTTGCGCGGGGCCCCCTGAAACGCGGTGCCCTGTGCAAAAAACATTCTTGCTCAATGGACGGGCCGGCCCTGCATGCATCTGTCTGCTGGTAGTTTCTCCCACTCTTCAATTGTGATTTGTTCCAGCTCATGAATGTTTGCAGGATTCCCTTTACCAATGGCAGATTTCAGCTCTTTCCAAAGATTCTCAACTGATTTGAGATCAAGACTCTTTGCTAGTCAGTTTAAAACAGTCCATTTGTTCCTTTTTAACCATTCTTTTGTACTTTTGGATGTATGTTTTGGGTCATTGTCCTGTTGGAGGACCCATGGCCTGGGACCCAGACCTAGCTTTCTGTCACTAGGTAGCTTGTTTTGCTCCAAAATACCTTGATAGTCCTCTGACTTCATGATTCCTTTAATACATTCTAGGCCTCCAGTTCCTGAGGCAGCAAAACAGCCCAACAACATTATAGAACCTCCACCATATTTAATTGTAGGAAGGGTGCTTTTTCCTTATAAGCTTTATTTCTTTACCTGTAAATGTATCATTGGTCTGTATTGTGAAAGAGCTCAAGTTTGTTTTATCTGTTCACAGAACATTTTCCCAGAAGATTTGTGGTTTCTCAAGGTGGGTTTGGGGACAGATCAGGTGTGCCTTTTATGTCTGATTATTGAACAGTAGGGTCCTCCTTGGCCTTCGCCTATGAAGTCCTTCTTAGTTTAGAGTGCAGCATATGATGTGGATTGGTTTCAACCCACACCATATGCTGCATATGGAGCCCATTAATTTCTATGGAAACCATTAATCTCTATGAAAGAATTAATCTCTTATCAAAGAATGTCATCTTCCCTAAATTTATCAAAAATCTAGGAACCCCTCTGTATCAATGGCTAGCCAGCCCCTTATAACGCTCCCTCCTTCCTCAACTGGAATAGTTCCAATATAACTGTGGACAATATTAATGTCCATATACTTAAGACACATGCCAGTCCTCTGATGCATGACTGACAAGCTCCTCCAGACCCCAAAGCACCTGCCAACCACAATCCGGAGCTCTAATTAACTTTTTTTATTTTTGCAACCAATAAGGACATAAGAAATGCCATACTGGGTCAGACCAAGATCCATCAAGCCCATTATCCTGTTTCCAATAGTTATCAATCCAGGTCACAGGTTCCTAGTAGGACCCCTAAAAGGTACACAGGTTCCATAATGCTTGTCCCAGGGCAAGCAGTGGATTTCCTAGGTCCTCTTTAATAATAGTTCATGGACCTTTCCTCCAGGAACTTGTCCAAACCTTTTTTAAACCCAGCTATACTAGAGAATGATGGCTTCCATAGAAATTAATGGGCTCCATTGATTTCTATGGATGTTTCCCTAGTAACCTATGAAAATAGCAAATATTTCGAGACTCTCATAGGCTAAGGGAGACTCTGAAACTCGAGGCCCCATTGGTTGCTCTATAGCAGTGGTTCCCAAACCTATCCTGGGGGACACCCAGTCAGTCGGGTGTTCAGGATAACCGCAATGAATATGCATGAAAGAGATTTGCAAGCAATGGAGGCAGTGTATGCAAATCTCTCTCATGCATATTCATTGCAGTTATCCTGAACACCCGACAGGCTGGGGGTCCCCCAGGACAGGTTTCGGAACCACTGCTCTATAGCAATACCATAGAAACACCAATGACAGTGCTGCAGAATCTTAGTTATTACCATGGAGATCTGATGATGTTGAGGAGACCACCAGGAGATTTCAATGAGAGAAGCCTTTTGTTTGTGAAGCTGAGTGATTGGGCCCAGGAAATTGAGTAAAATTGAAAGGAAATTATTTTCCTTGAATATAAAAAAAGGGAGAGTGTGTATTAAAAATAAATTTAAGTAGCCCAAGGACAATTTTGTTGCTTTAGGTGTGATTGAAGTGATTGTGTTGTACTCCAAGAGGAACAGCCAAAGAATTAATTTGCAAAGTGGCCTACTGTATGTCCATTGAATGCCCTGTAGTAAAGAGTTATTTTATAATTGGCTGATGGCAAGTGCCCTGAAGGAAGGCACAGGCTTCATGCTGCACCAGGACTAAGTTTAATGAGAGGGCTAGAAGGCCTTAAACTGATTGCAAAAGGCAAGCAGATAAACTAGCTACTGGATTTTGCCACTGCTCACAGGAAAGTTAATTTTGGGTCACATGACCAATTGAATTTAATGCAAGGAGAGAGAGAGAGAAAGAGATCCTCAAAATGACCTTGGTTTCTGCATTAGTTAGGGCAAACCAATTAGTTTTTCCTTTTAATAAGATAACGACCATGTTAGGAGTAGAGATAAGCCACCAATACAGTAAAAGTTTGAGGTTTGAAGAACAGAGTAGTAGGACACACCTGAGAAGGTGAAGAACAGTATCTGATGATCATGTGATCTCAAAATTCTCAGTGGGTGTTAAGAAGAAATCCAATGCGAGACTGAACTAAAAGATGTAAGAGCAAAGTTAAGTGTGCATGTATGAATTTTACACTCTGGCCAGAGGTTATTTTTTTTTCACTATTGGACAGTAATTTCAAGAAAGGACTTATGAATAGACTTTGCATTATGATATTTTGAATAATTTATTGTAACTGATTTTTGTTTGATGCAAACCACCCCTGATCATTGGAAGGGGTGGTATAGAAAAACTGTTCAAATAAATAAATAAATAAACATAGACACAGAAACAAACAGATAGACTCACATAAAAGAAATATACTTACCTAACTTGTTATACAAAAGATTGTTGAAGCTGTGAAAGTAGTTAACACAAAGTATCAACACTTCTTTGTAGTTATATGAGTGCATAAAACAGAAATTGAAAGTAAAAGAAGCAGATGATTCTTATCTAATGTAATCTAATAGCACCCAGTGTGACAGTGTTGCTGAAAGCTAAAAAGAAAGAAAAAATTGAAGGTACAAAAATACATCAGCTTAAATCTTGTATTTGAGTTCAAGAGAATAAAACTGGTTACATTTAAAGATAAACTGGTTTAATACATTTTAAAATACTTTGCAATTAGTCTTTTGAAATCCTGAAAATTTACTCCCTGTCTCCCATCCCAACCTCCAGGAGCAACTTTGCTGGAGTTGGTAAACAAACCCAGTGGGGTCAGGCAAACTGTGTACCCCTGAGGTAGAAACATCTGAGGTACCTCATCCTGCCCTACATCATCACTTGCATGATCTGACAGCATCATCCTTTGCAGGAGTGTTCTCCTCATCTCAGCAGTGTTACATTACACTTATATACCCTATGGGGGTCATTCCAATCCTCGTTTAGCGGGTCTGGATGTCCAATCCGGACATTGAGACCCGCTAAATGCCCAGATTGCACTGGAGGGAGCAGAGTTCCCTGCACGTATAGCCGACTTATGAGTGGACCTCTGTTCATGGGTGGGATGTGGTGGGCTGGGGGAGGATCGAGGGCAGGCAGTGGATGGCGACTGATCCTGGATGTACAGGCTGATTCAGAGGTCGGCCCTGTACATCCAGGGGCTGCAATGTAGATGGAGCACTTAATCCACCTCAGAGGTGGAATATGTCCCCCTGGGTGGCGGGGGATGGTGGCACAGGACCCAGACGACAAGATAAGGAGGCGCAGAGGTTTCCCCACAGCCCGACCCTGGCCTTGGAAGGCCTGATCGGGGGTTGAGCTGCAGGAAATGTGGGGTTTGCCGCTGCTCCTGGGAATCGCGGCTTGTGAATGGAGCCACGGTGGCATGGCAAAAGGATGCCCTGCCACCACCGCTCCATTCACAAGTCAGGCTGGGCTAGCCGGGTAAGTGTAGGACATCTGACCTCTCAGAATCTGGACCTGGCCTGCACATCCAGGCCAGTAGACCTGATTCTGATCCCATAGGCATGCCTAGCCCCCATGGGATCAGAATTGGGTGCTACTGGCCTGGATGTGTCCCGATTCTGACAGGCCACACAGGCGGAGGACAGGCAGATTGGAATTGGCCTCTCTATGAAATGGGGACTATACATGTAGGGCCTGATATCGATTTGTGATGGCTTTGCGTCTCTAAGGTGCATAGCCATCACCACCGAACTTTAACTCCGGATATTTAATCCAGGACCATATCCAGCCACCAGCACTGATCTATCTTTGCCGCACATGGCACTGAAACTAACCGTGCACCGATGAAATTCAGCCGCTGCCCAGTTAGCTTCAGCGGTGAAAATTAGGACAGCTTTCGCTGCGCCTAACTTTCACTGCTTAGGGATAACCGGGCAACGGCTGAATATTGCTAATGCATGGTTACCCCCAAGTACCACCCCTCAAACCGATATGCCCCGATGCTAAGCGGTTAGAATCTGGGCATATAGCAGCATTGCTCTGGGATATTCAGTGGCAATAACGCTTAGTTCTGTAAACCGTGTAAATGCCTTTGAATATCAGGCCTGTAGATTTTTGTCCTGTCCAGGACGTGCTCCTGATACATTCCTGACATGCAGTCAGCCATGTGTAAATTTCATTCTTTATAAAATGGTGGTTTACACGTAAAGATGATTACACATTTATATGGCTGCTTATACACATTGTAAAATAACCTACCTCTTTAGCAGAGCAGATGCATGGCCTGAAAGCTTCCAGTGAGCAAGACCCGACTGAAGAATAAAACTGATGGCAGCATTGGTTGATGCTCTTTTGACTCAAACCACTTTTGCTATGGTTGCTAATAAAGGATCTAAGTTTGACACGTAATATAGAGTCTCTTTGGGGAAAAGCACAAAATTGTCATTAAAGACAGAGCCTTTGGGAGTGGTTTATATACAGACCGGACTTTGCTTCTCAGAGGAGTCTCCTCTCAGCAATACTTCACTGGACAAAAGTATCCCCCTCCCCTGTTCACTTGACAAAAGTATCCCCCTCCCCTGTTCTGTAAAATGCTAGTAGTTTAGTAAGACTACTGGAGATTTCTATTGCTGTTAAAAGAGCAGCACCTAAGGGATCTCTCTACATATTTATTAGCTTATATTTTGACAGAAAATGTGTTAAAATAAAACTAACAAGAGGACACGTATGAGAGAAGATGTTTAACATGTGTGCTCTAATAGGGTACATGTGAGTGGCTGTTCAATTACTCTGCGCAATAAATGTGAGAAGTTGATGCCTGCTTTGTGCTGTATGGGTGAGATAGAGGGGGAGAAACTTAGGCAAAGAGTTCTTGTAATCAGAAATGATGGGAAAAATGATCTTAAGCTACATTGTTCTTGTTGGCAGATGGCAGAGCATTGAACTTCTGTTTTTGGTTACATAATTATACTTGTTGCTCTCTGCCCTCTCCCTCACTCAACCTCTTCTGTAAGGAGTTCTGTATTTTTTCAAAACTGGAGGTGGCCCCCTGTGGTGTTGGGTTCCGTTGGATCAAATAGGTTTAGTTGCTTAAGGCTGTCCCTGGATGGAGGTCTTAGGGTAGTAAATAAGAGCTAGGTGGATGAATAATATTTTGGAGATGGGACTAGATGAGACTCAGGGTCCAATAATGAGATATATAGGTAAATTTGTCTGAATATCTTTACTTGTATTCTAAAACAAGCTCAACAGTAGTCAATTATCCTTTTTTAAAGTAGATGTTTAGGAAGAACTGATTTTCATCTCTTATTTGCTTCCTGAAGGCTCAGATGTCTGAGATGAATAAGCCTTCCTTCATTGTGTTCATTTTGTCTTGCAGATTTCTATTAAAGTAGTTAACCGGACAAAGCAGGACATCTTTGCATCATCATGAGTTTTATGGAATGCTCTTACTGTTATAAGATATGCCTCGTTAAAGCCTATGTTAAGCCTATTTTATCAAAAGAAGGCGGCGCCTACTTGTCCTTATAAAATACTGGTCCAAGTGGCAGAAATAGTGCCTTAAGTTAAGTGTGCACATTTGCACCAGCCCTCTAGCTTCTGTAAATACCCACACTTCAATGTTTCCAAAAACATGTGTAAATTATAGTATTTTATAATGTATGTATGTAATTGTGCAGTCCACCCAAAGTTGCCCATGTGCCCACCAGCAAGGCACATGCCATCAAACAACATGCATATGTTTAGGCTGGCTGGTATTGTATAAAAGACCATTAACATGCATGTATGTGACTATATACAGTACGCATGTTAATGACTAAAAATAACCCCAGTTAGGAAGATACATGGAGCCTGATTCTGATTTTGGCATGTCTGGCCACATTGCCCAGCCAAAACCTGGACGTGTTTGAGATTCTTTTGATTCTGCTACCATGAGGCTCAGATGTACCCACAACGCAGAATCGGGAATATAGACATCCAGGCAATCACCCCATTATTGTGTGGAGGATATTCCCTTGGCTGCCCGTTCAGACCACAATTCGCTCCGGCTGGTGTGCCAGTGCAGTAGTGACCCATCGCCATGGCACTGGCACATCCAGCTGGAGCTACCAAATGCCCCGATGCATAGCAGCCCTGGCACACCGCTGCCCGATCCATGGCAGGGGCCCCCAAGGCCTGGATCAGGTGGTGGGAGCTCCCCATGGTGGCACTATGGGGTAGGAGGGGCTGCAGCTCAAGTACACTGGAGCGCCTGGGATTTATTCCACCTTCGGGGTGGCATAAGCTGGGCATACAACCCTTGGCCAGGAGATGTACAGAGGCTGAAGCAGAATTGTGCTGACTGGTGGCCCCTTCCCTGCACTGCTCCCGTACCACGCTCTCCTGCCCACATCCAGTGCTCCCCACACAAACGCACTGTACGTGCAGGGAGTACTGGGAACAGAATCTCATTCAAGATCTGAGCGCAGGTTGGACATCCAGAGCATATGTCCAATCTCGCTATTCGTTTGTCAGAATGCTGGCCTTAGTGTCTAAAAGTGGGTGCTGCCATATAAAATTATTCCCTCAGGGCCTGATTTTGTCCCAGATGTAGATCCCCTTTGTGCGTTCGGTCTGAACTGGACGCACAGAGGGGATCGCAATTCTGATTCTGTGGGGCACGTCTAGCACCGTGGGATCAGAATCGTGAACAGTCCTGTACGTTCAGGCCAGTACTACGATTCAGTCTGGCCTGCATTTGCAGGACTGTCCCCAGCTAACTCATTCAGGGCTTTTAAATGGAGCTGCAGCGCCATGGCATGTTGCCATCTCACCGCGGCTTTGTTTAAAAGTCACGATGCTGACCACCAGCAAAAAGGGTTTATTCCCTGCAGCCCGACCCCTGATCTGGTCTCCTAAGGCCAGGGTCGGGCTGCAGGGAATAAACCCTGGCCTCCCCTGCTCCATCCGCACCCCGGGCCATCAGAAAAAAAACATCCAGAGAAATTATTCCACCTCGGAGGTGAAATAACTTCCCCGGACATTTTGCCGGCCCTGAGCATTCAGGGCCGACATTAGAATTGGCCCTGTACGTCCAGGACCGGCGACTTCCCACTGCCTGCTCAGACTCCACCCCGGGCTGCCCATTCTCCGCGCTCGTCTAACTTCCCTGCACAACCAGGATGTCCATCTCCACTATTCGTGGCTCAGAATAACCTCCTCAATGTATATGTTTTGCTTTTTTTGTCACTGCCTTTCAATGTGGTCTTTAATTCTAGAATACAATAAATATTATATTTGAAAAAGAGAGACAAGACACTGAAAACATGAAATGGTCCAGAACATTAGGTTTAGTAACACTTGGGCATATAAAGAACCACATTTGTGGTACCGACAAGAATAAAAATGAGATTGCCTAGCCTCACTTCTGCTATGAGCGGAAACAAATGAATATAGGACAGAGGTGGGGATCAGTTAGCTAAGTTAAACTGCTGTCTTGTAAAAATAGCTGCTTGACTTGAGGAATATCATTTAAATTTAAATGTATCTAAAACGGAGTTAATGTGATTTGAGGGAGTGGATCCCAGCATGCCTAGGTGTCCAGCTAGATGACACTCAGATTCCCTAAATGAATAATGTAAGAGATCTTGGAGTACGGATTGACTCTACTTGGATCTAGATCATCAGATATCAGTGGTGAGCAAATCATCCTTTATGCAGTTGTGTCTGTTACAGCAGCTATAGTCATATGTCTCCCACCACTTAGTTCATTCGTTTTATTAATCTCTTAAGGAATTACATATAACAAAATACAGCAACAGAAAGAATAACATACAGCCACCAGTTGCACTTCATATTTCCTGGTGAGGTAAACAAAGCTGCACCAATATGGAATGAAAACATAAGATCCATCACGGACTTCTGGGATTTCAGAGAGACTCTAAAAGCATTATTATTCCCAGAACACTATGGACAGACGAAATGACAATTACAGTACTTTGGTGACACCCTTTAGCCCCCTCTGTAATACTTACTACTCATAAACCCAATGCTGTTACCCCATCCCCTACTCCAACGTCCCCTTCACACCCTTATAACATGACACAAAGTACACCCCAACTTCATTTTATTCCAAGTTCCTTAGCACTGTCATTTTGTTTCCCTCCAGGTTTCTGTTCCTGTTATAAAGTACGTTTACTTCAAGTTATAATGTTAACTGCTTTGAATCTATGATAAAGCAGTATAGAAAACCCATTAAATAAATAAATAAGCGTGAAAGGATACCTCTATGTTGCCTTTCCAAATAGTCAAAATCAGCTTCAACGTGAAAGCAATTACTAAATCAAACTATTTTGCCCTTTCAGAATTTAAGTTTGTTTCAAGGTTTCAGACTCATAATTTTGTAGGGTAGGGTTTCTTTAATGCCCAAAACAGCAGACACCTTCTCCTATACTTGATCCCAATGTAATTGCAAAACAATTACAGAAAAATAACACACATGTTAGTGTTCTTACTCCAATTTTACAAGACCGGCAAGTTGCAGAGGAATTCCTGGCTAATTTGGCAATTTTAGCTGGAATCCAAAGTGCACTAATAGCCACAAGATATGAAGATTGCAGTACAGCCGCAAAGAAGGAGGGTTTGATTGAACTATATGGGAAGAGGTTCCATTTCTTTCTGGAAAGCTGGGCCTTAGACTCACACTCCCATATCTTCTCTACTCCCAAACATGGCTTATACTACTCTGTTGTTATAATTTTGTAAAGGATGGATCCAGCGTTGGGACGACCAAGTTGAGATTTCTACTTGAGACTTTTGATCTAAAAGTGCAATATCAATAAAACTATGGGATATACAATGTTTTAATTGTAATCACTGGTAGTTAGAGTATTGGAAATACTATAATCCTCTTGTAAATTTTTAAATTATTTTATTACCTTTTTTTGACCCAGGGGGTTATTCCATGCCATGAATAGTGGGAATGGACTGCTCAACGGGACGTCCATCCCCGCTATTCAGGCCTTCACCCGGCTGCGACTAACTTCCCTGTCGGTTGTGTGGGGAAGTTAGATGGGGACGGGGAAGGGGCAGCACAGGAGCGGAGTCTGGGCAGGCGGTGGGCGGTTGCCGCCCCTGGACGTACAGGGCCGATTCTAATGTCGGCCCTGTATGTCCAGGGCCAATGACATATGCGGGGAAGTTATTCCACCTCCGAGGTGGAATAACTTCCCTGGACGTGTCAGTTTTTGAATGTGTGGATGGGGTGGGGGGCCCAGAGGACATTCCACGCAGCCAACTCTGGCCGTAGAAGGCCAGATCAGGGGTCAGGCTGCAGGGAATTATCTTTAATTCCCGATGGCCGGCATCAGGGCTCTTCAATGGAGCCACGGTGCCATGGCAAGATGACGCCATGGCGCAGCGGCTCCATTGAGGTGTCTTGACTGAGTTAGCCGGGGACAGTCCTGCACATGCAGGCCAGACTGAATCTCAGTGCCGGCCTGCACATGCAGGACTGTTCACGATTCTGATCCCGCAGGGCTAGATGTGCCTCATAGGATCGCCGTCCAGAACGGAATCGGGCCCCAAGTGTTTTATCATCCTTATACCTTTCTGCTGCTATACCCTCCAGTTTATCAATTTATGAATAGGGATTATTTCTAAGAGGAGCTCGCCTAACTAGAAACATTTTTCAAAATCCAGACATTTTCATAATTTTTGATTCAATAGTAAGATGAGGGTAATGAATAGAAGGAGAATAGAGAGGAACTGGAAAAGCAAATATGTGCTTCAAGAGGAGCCATCTTGGTTCAATAAACCTCTGTTCATCATCAAATCAATAAACTGCCTTTTGCGTCAAGAAGGCATAATAATAGCATTTAAAAACTGTAAAATTAACTCTGCCCAAACATTTAGCTAACTTCAGTTTTGATAGTCCTATTCTTGGAACTCTATTCTTCCTAAGAAATCACAACCAAATTCCCTCATTATTTCTTACAGATTGAGTCTTGAAAGGGAGCTGGAAACATGTCCAAGAGATAATTGAATTTTGGAACAACTGCCATTTTAATAGCTTCCAGCCTTCCTCACTAGGGCATGTTAACTAAGCCCTGTGTTGGTAGCACCCATGTGGGCAGTAATTGTAGGGGACATGTGCTTCCATCCTCTTTCATTTAGCATAGGCCCAGGCTATGGCACCATATAAGCCACCATGTGGGTGCAACTAACGTGACTCACTGAGGTGGCATTAGGTGCATCCATGTTACTGGCATCAAGCACAGTTAGTATAGGCCACTAATGCTCGCACTTGCCGTGATGTGCCGGCACTGCCCCTGTTTCACTTAGTCCATACCCCAATGCATGTTACCAGAGAAGCACTGGATTTTTAGCTCTTGGTCCCACTAAACCCTGCACTACTCATTATCGGAGAGATGATTTGCATATTTAACTACAAAGTGTCTTCAAGAGACTTACTAAACCATGTACCCAAATATCTAATATGATCTGTTGATCAAATGATAGAGAGACCTTCTAGTTGATCCAAGTGGCATGGAGATTCAGAGAAATGGCAATTTATTTAAACCAATTAATTTTGTAACCTGACAGATTAGAAAAGGATCTACTCTAGTAATGGAGTAATTGAACACATCAGTATCTGCATGCACTGAAAACTTAGATTCTGAATCACCATATCTCACCTCTTGTATATAATAAGAACTTATAATTGCGACTGTTAAAGATTCAAGAGCTAAATTAAAAAGAAGTGGACATAAGGGACAACCTTGCTTAGTGCTGCATTCTGGCTCAAAGACCTCTGAAGCACAGTTATTATTATGCAAGGCTGAATATAATAATTTTACCATCTGAATAAATTTCTGATCAACCCCAAACCACTGAAGTATCCAAAACCAAAAGGCTCATTTGATTCTATTGAAAGCCTTTTTTGTATCAAGCAAGAGGGCAATCTGAGGTGTCCTGCTCTTGATAGTGATGTTCAACACATTAAAAAGATTCTTGCATTATCTGAAGCAATCCTGCCACTAACAAAACCATGCTGGTCTCCATGTATTAAGAAGGGCAGCACTTTAGCTAACCTAATTGCTAATTGTTTCACAAAATCTTGCCATCTGTATTGATAGGGTGCAAAATTACAAGCCAATATCTTGGTCCTTACCCGGGATTACAATAACGTTAGTCTTGGAAAATATGCCATTTAATAACTCTTCCAGCAGAAATTTCTGAGTTGCAGCTGTTTGGGCACCAGAATATCACTAAAGGCCATACAGAATTCAGTTGTGAAGCCGTGGAGCCCGATTCTGAAAAGGGCACGTCTTGGCAGTCCAGACAGCCCTGAGCAGGACGGGCCCATTAGGACCCGATTCTTTACCATGGGAGCAAAATATTCCCGAAGCATACAGAATTGGGTCTGAGCAATACAGCTCAGCGTGCCCCTGTATGACTGTGGGGACATCCTCCCCACAGACTCCCCTGGTTCCTAAAATACTGACCCTCTTCTTCCCCACCACATGACCCACGGCTGGACAGCAAGGGCCTGGATTGGGTGGCAGGGACCTACCCACACCCAGTCCCAGCGGGGAGGGGGAGGGTTCCTGCCCCAATTGCCCAGTTTGTGCTACTTATTCCACCTTCAAGGTGGAATAAGCAGCACGTTCCCTGTGACCCCACAGGATGTACAGGGCCATGATTGGAATCGGCCTTGTACGTCCTGCTGCCTCGTCCCACCCTTGCTCCGCCTACCTGCTCTCCCTGTACTGCTGCTCTAGCCATGCGGGGAGAGCCTGAGAAGGAATAGGGGCAGCCCTGCAAGTCTCATCTCTGAATCGAGCCCATATTGTCCTGGAGTATTTCCTCAGGGAAGAGATTTAATCGCCTTCGGAAGCTTCTCTTCAGTTAGGGCAGCATCCAGCCATTTCAACTGCTCCTCATGTAGAGTAGAGTGAGCCAGATTGTTCAGAAATATATTATGATCCTCATCTGAACATTTCACTTCAGAAGAATAAAGCTCCACATAGCACTGCCCAAATATCCCTATCTCTGACAATTTGGGCACCATGGGCGACTACCAGAAAGGATATTTGTGATCTGTTCTGCTTTGATTGTAAGTGTTTTGCAAGCATTTATCCCGATCATTGTTCTCTGCATAATAAAATGTTTTTGGGATAAAAATTGACTCATTAGCCTCTCGACTCAGGAGCATTGGCCTTGATGCAGCAAAGTGTGCTGCTGTTAGCCAAGCTATGGTGCAATGTTTGTGCAAACCTTTCTGTGCTATTGTGGGGGCAGAATATAGAAAGGGATTTAACTTGAGTGCAATTAACGTGCAAATGGCTGCGCTAATGGCAGCACACGGCACATTTAAATCCATTTAAATGGATGGTAATGAATCAATTAGTTATATCGTGTAGATGCAGAGGAGTGCGCACAAGACGAGAAGGCTGAGCTCAGCGCTGGCATTTTAACTCAAAGTCTGCAGAGATGGTAAGGGTTAGCTCATAGATCGGTGATCAGTGCTGGTGAGGAACTTGTGCTTGTTTCTTGAGTGCACCGTCGTCACAACTGGTTTCTGGCTTTGCTGAAAGAAGACAGCAGGGGACACATGCTGGAACGATGTCATGCGCATATGCTGGATTATTATCTGGTGCATAAACACCATTATGATTCTGCACAGAAGCTCTGTGCAGAATAATATTAATTTTTAGGCACCTGATAGCATTCTGGCATATGTATACAAGTGCCACCCTGTTTTTGCTTGCGTGTAAGATATGCTGTAGGTGCTGCTAACACAGCGCTGCTGAGCAAAACCTCCACACTAAACTTACATTAGGAAACCACACTAGAGCTTTAGCACCGGACTCCAGCGCAGGCTTTCCGTATCGATCCCATTACATGAGTATTTTAGTTTTTGCAGTTGAACAAAAATTTCAATCCGATTACTATGGATATGCTGCTCTTTTAAATTCTTAATTATTTGCTACATATCTTTTAGCTTCTGGTTTCTTTCCTTGGCCCTATCTGCTGAAAACGTTATAAATGGCCCCTCAGAGTTGCCTTGTAAGTATCTCACCAGATATGCACAGGAAAGTGTTCTATTCTGTTCATCTGGAAGTAGTCTTTAGAGACTTATTTGATAATCTGTTGAAAGGTGTCATCTTCCAACAATTTATCATTAATTCTCCAAAAGGGAAATGGCTTTTGCTCTCCCTCATCTATGAGGGAGATTGACATTGCCAAGTGATCTGTATGCCATTCATCTCTGTGTAGACAATAGAAGACAGAAGGAAACTAGAGACTAGAAAAAGTCAATCTGAAAGTATGATTGATGTGGGGAGGAGAGAAAAGTGAAGTCTTCAACTGTAGGGTTATGGCTTCATCATGCATCCACTAATCCCAATTGGATCATCACAGAATGAATAGCTTGATTAGATTTAGCTCAGACTTGTCTACCTATAATCTGTCTTTCCAAATAAATGTCTTTTATTTGCTTGAAATCCTCTCCACCACCCATAAGACTACTGGAGTTTCACCTTCCAGCATGATCAGATTAGCCACCCCATGGAAAAACTCCAGATTATCCTCTAGCAGTGCATAAATATTGATTAGTGATAGAGACCCTGATTTTGATCTGGACGGTTCTATGTGCTGTGTCGGCGCATAGCGAACCCCCCTCCCGACTAACCTGGATTTTCCATGCTGGAGTCATATGCAGCCCCGGCATCGCTGCATAGCTAGGAGGCCACAGGAGTTATCCGTGTAGCACCGATTTTCAGTGCTACATGGTTAGCCCCGGCACCTTATGGCACAGAGCTCTAACCGTGTAGCATTCAAAATCATTGCTACATGGTTAGCGCCATGGCCCACCTCAGCATCACTCCGGAACTACCCTGACATGCCCCAGTGCTAACCGCATAGCATCGGGGCGCTTAAGGGATAAACCAGGGAATTTTCAAGGGCACTACCCAAGTAGGTGCCTTCCAAAATTCCCTGTTAAGGCATTTACATGGGTAAGACAGTTATCTGTGTAAATGCCTTTGGAAATTGGGCACAGATGTTTTTGAAAGACCTTTTATCTTAATCTTGGCTCATCTTCCTGCTTTATCTGATGTTTGTGTTATAAATTCTAAATACATGGATCTCTTAGTCAAACTTGCCGCATCATTTTTATTGGTCGCTGCTGCTGAGAATACTTTGATTTCATAGGGCCTGATTTTTGAAGGCATTTACACGGGTAACAGCAAAAGCACCTACATGAGTAGTGCCCTTCGAAAATCCCAGATAAGTTCCTAACATGCCCTGATGTTATGCGGTTAGCATCGGGGCATCCTAGAGGCATTCCGGGGTGGAGCAGGGTGCATGAAAGGGCTAAGCGGGTAGCACAGATTTTCAATGCTACGCGGCTAGCTCCTGCGGCTTCCAGGTTTTGCGGCAAGATCCGGATTTTCAATGCTGGGACTACATATGACCCCAGCATTGAAAATCTGTGTTAGACGGATGGCGGGCAGGCTATGTGCTGACATGGGGCACAGCACCGCCCAAATGAAAATCAGACCCAAAATGCCTAATGCATCATTTCCTAATTTTAAACTATTTTTGAAGGAGAGATGAGTCTCTTAGACAAAGATTCAAAACTAAGCCTCATCGCAGGCACGGGAAGAAGTGGGAGAGCAGCAGCAGTTACTGGAGGGTGAGAGCAGGAGCTCCTCCCTCACTCTCCGCGGCCACCATTCACCTGTCTGCAGCACCATTTCAAAAGTAAGCCTCATCGGAGTCACAGGAAGAAGCGGGAGAGCAGCAGCAGTTACTGGAGGGTGAGAGCAGGAGCTCCTCCCTCACTCCCCATGGCCACCAATCAACTGCCTGCAGCACCAGTTCAAAAGTAAGCCTCATCAGAGGCGGGCCCGTGCCTGAGGGCCTCGCCAGTGGCCCTTAAGTGGGGACCTAAGGCAGGGATTTGAATCTGCCAACCAACTCTCGACAATCAGCCTACAACATGTAAGTCTCCTACACTAATCAACAAGCAAGCTTGCCTATCTGAATGCACTGAAAGCTGCATATTCTCTCAGTCTTTGTTGCTTAAACTTCATCTCACGCATTGCTTATTCTTCTCTACACTGACCTCATTGTTCCTGCTGTTTACTCTGTATCATTTTGTACCTCTTGTACAGCTTTAAACATTGTGTCACTTTGTACTGCTATAACACACTTAGCATTAGCATATCTTTTACAACTGTAATAATGTCAGCAGAAACAGTGTCTTCCTTCTTACTCTATTATTTTGCACCTCCTTCAATCACACTAACTCCTTATCCCAATACCAACAGCATTATCTCATACCAATAATACCCTACCACTTCAATCAAAGAGAAACAGGTAGATCTTACCCATCACCCTACCACTATTGCTCCAGACCATTTTGGCTCCTACCCATAAGAATACAACCACACCAATGCAACCTATAGCAACATAGAAAGGAACACCCTGAACCTTTAAAAATGGTACCTAATTATCAAAAGATCTATAAAGAAGAAAATCCCCATCATACAAAGCCTACATAACAACAATGTTAAAAACATCCCCATCATACACAGTCAAATACGAAACAACCCCTCATCATGGCATCCATACATCGAACAGCATCCCAAAATGAACAACCATAGATTAATTCACATAAAACATTCTTCACCCCCACAGCCAACAAACACTAAGCTATGCAAAAAACTAGAATCAATATCAATAACACTAATCAATGCCAGATCAATGAAAAATAAGTTACCTATATTCACAGAAATGCTAGACAATCAAAAACCAGATATACTATGTATAACCGAGACATGGCTATCAGACACAGACAGCGTCTACTTAAATCAACTAAGCAACAATGACTATGACATCTTCTACACACACAGAACACACAAAAAAGGTGGTGGAGTGCTAATAATGTTAAAAAAAAGAATTAAAAGCCAAAAAACCAACATCGAACCTACCCATCAACATAGATACCGTCATTGTGAAAATTAGCAACATAACAATCTGCCTAATTTACAGACCACCAGACCAACAGTCAGAAAACATGGACCCATTAATTGAGTTTCTAAGCTCCTCCACTGATCAAAACCCAATTCTAATGCTCGGAGACTTTAACCTCCCCTCCTTACCAGCCTCATATGCCTCCCTATTCCTAGAATCAACAGTAGATATGGATTTTCACCAAATAATAACTACTAGCACACATGGAAAAGGTAGTATTCTTGACATGGTCTTCTTGCCTAAAGTACTCCACCAACTCTATAACCCCACCTCCCTCAATTGTACACCGATCCCATGGTCCGACCACTACCTCATTAACTTTAATATCACAATAAACAACACATCAGTTAAACGAATACCAAATAATACACCAACCTCAAGATTTAAAAAATACAATGAAGTAGAATTCCTTGACCTCATAATTCCTAACTTATCAACAGCGCCACTAAATCTAGACGCAGCAGTAACTAACTGGCACAAAACTATCCATACCGCAGCAACTAAAAAACAAATAATCAAGAAAAACATGCATTCTAAAGATGGTCAAACCCCCTGGTACAATAAGGATTTAAAACGAATGAAAAAGAATTTAAGGAAAGCTGAATGTAAATGGAGAAAAAATAAGGACACAAACACAAAGATTTATATCTCACGCTCCTTAACAAGTATAAAGACGCAATAAACAATGCCAAGAAAAACTACCATGCCTCCATCCTAAATAACGCAATAAATAGACCCAGAGAACTTTTCTCAATTGTCCAGAAACTGACAAATAATACTCACAACTCCATCAACGAAATCACAGACATTACCCCACAGACATTGGCAAACTACTACATGAACAAAACAACATCTCATCCCCCACCACCTAAACCAGTAAATACTTCTCAAATAATCAACACAGACGAATGGTCTGTATTCCAACCACTAACCAAGGTTGAACTCAAGAACATTATCACAAACATTAATACAACAACCTCACTACTTGACCCCTGTCCAGTAACCTGGATAAAGAACTCCCTACCTATACTCTCTCAATTTATCCTCCCAATAATAAATCTTTCCCTAAAAAATGGATACCTTCCCCCTACACTAAAACACGCACAGATCCGCCCAATCCTAAAAAACACTACCCTTGACAAATCATCACCAAAATCCTACAGACCCATATCGAGTATTCCGTTTATGGCTAAATTAATTGAAAAAGCCGTACAAATTCAAACACAAGAGTACATTGATAGCGCGGCCCCACTCGATGACCAGCAGTATGGGTTTCGCCCCAGACATGGAGTAGAATCACTCCTAACAGTCCTAATTGATACACTTGTAAGGGGAATAGACAACTCAAAACAAGCATTCTTATTCATATTCATTGATGTCTCCGCAGCCTTTGACAGTGTTCACCACTCAACAATGATCAATAATCTGAGGCAAATAGGTATAAAATCTACTGTTCTAAAATGGTTTACCTCTTATCTAACAGACCGAACTCAAACGGTACAAATCGGTAATATCACCTCAAAAACTTACAACCAAGAACTAGGTCTCCCACAAGGTTCAGCACTGTCAGCGTTACTATTTAACATATACTTAAAACACATCTGTAAAATCTTAAAAAATTCAATGTCCACTATCACCTATATGCGGACGACATTATGATGTATGTCCCTTTCAAAATACCAAATATCCCTATACAACACATTAATGATTGCCTCAATGAAATAAACTCCTGGCTAAACGAAAATAATCTGTACATCAATCACGCAAAAACAGAAGCACTAATAGTAACCAAAAGCACAACATTCACTCCCCCCTCACACATTATATTACAGAATAACGATATCAAACTAAAATCAGAAATACGTTACTTAGGCGTTATACTTGACAAACACCTCAGCATGGACACACATGTAAGTAATATAGCAAAAAAAGTATACTTTAAACTGAAAATACTAAAGCAACTCCGCCCCCTAATGCACCTACAGGATTTTCAACGAGTCATACAAGCAATTATAACCCCCCACTTCGACTTTGCAAATCAAATCCTACTTGGAGTAACAAAGCAAGCCTTAAAAAAACTTCAATTAGCTCAAAACGCAGCAGCAAGGACCATTACGAAGGCCCCACCTTTTCAACATATAACCCCGATTTTAGAATATTTACACTGGCTCCTGATTCAAAGCAAAATAGAATACAAAACCCTCTTAACCACCTACAAAGCCATAACTAAAACGGCATCCCTGACCATAAATAATCTCATCAAAACAGAATCCACCCATAATCTCCAAAGGAGGGACCAGTTAAATAAACTAACAACACCAAAAGAATTCATTAGGGCCAAAAAATCCACAAACAAGAAAGCCTTCTCCCATGCAGCTCCCATCTTGTGGAACACAATCCCAATAGAATTAAGACAATTACCTGAAAACTTAAAACACACTTATTTACAATGCACTATGGATCCGTAACGAACTCACCCCTCACCTCTCAACTAGATAAAGGATAATCATACGCCTGATAATACATTGTTCAACAAAAGAATGAAGTACTGTACCACTAAAACAATGTATTGAAGACAAATAACTCTGTATATAGTTTAATCCTGTTTCATTTGTACATAGTTAACTAATTGTTAATTGTTAAATGTTACCTGTAATACCCAAGTTACAATTTATTATATGTAAAAACAGCTTGTACTGTTTATTGTTGTTCTATGGGAACCGCTTCTGATCAATGGAAGAAGCGGTATATAAAAAAATCTGTTAATTAAATTAAATTAAATACAAGACCCTTTGAATGACTCAAAACCTGATACCATATGCTTAATTGAAACATGGCTCTATGACACAGACACCATACTCCTTAATCAAATGAAAGCACCAGGATACAGCATATAACACTGCTCAAACCTCAACAAAAAGGGAGGAGGAGTAATTGTTCTATGCAAAACCTCACTAGGGGCCCAACAAATCTTCTCGTCAACGATCACTACAAGAAAACTTACAATTACACTCTTATATAGACCCCCTACTTCTGAAAGCAATGCACTGGACAACATCATCGAAACTCCGCTTCACCGCCAGGCAAAGAACATATCATCTTAGGTGACTTCAACCTATCTTCTCTAACTAATGCACAGAGCACGTCCTTTCTTCAGGCAATGGAAGACATTGGCTATAAACAAAAAATCGATACTGCAACACACACGAAAGGGAACACCCTTGACCTCATTTTTTACCCTAAAATCTGGTCGCAAAACAAAAACATATCTATTGTAAATATACAACCAGTTCCAGACCCCTATCCAACCAATAATAACCATGAAATCCTATCAAAGAACCGATTCATAAAATTTGGCAAAGAGGAATTCATTAATAAAATAAGTCCAGATCTCTCTATCAACAGTGACAATATTAACATCCTCATCACAACATGGAACAGATCTCTAAGAGCAGCATCAGTAAACCCTCAAAGCCACCAAGCTAAAAAAAAAAACCACAGAATCTCTCAACCTTGATATTCTCAAACCTTGAAATATATGAAGAGAGACTTAAGGAAGACCGAAAGAAAATGGAGAGTCACCAAATCTGATGAAGACAGGCTCAAATATATGAACATATTAAAAACTTACCGTAAGAGTCTCCTAGACACAAAAAAAGAATATTACTCAAAACTCCTATCAAAATCTCTTAACCGACCAAGGGAACTGTTCTTCATAATCGAAAATCTAATTAAAAAACCAAACTCAGAAAATCCTTCAATGAATAACATAAGTGCTCAGCATCTCACAAATCACTACATGGAAAAATCCCAAATCAAGACAACTTGCAATACAACTCCCTCTGATCCTGAACAAACCATCCCTGTAACTTGGAACTCATTTTCACCAAGAAGCAAGGACCAGATAGAACACTGCATCAAATCATTGAATACTACCACTTCAATTCTAGACCCTTGTCCAGTCAGCTGGATTAAATCAAGAAAATCAGAACTTACACCATACATCCAAAAAATTGTCAACCTCTCTCTATCTCAAGGATATTTACCAATAAAATTAAAAAGAGTATCCATACGCCCAATCTTGAAACAAAATGCAGTAAATGAATCCTGCCCCAACTCTTACAGACGAATATCTAGCCTGCCATTCCTAGCCAAAATCATTGAAAAATCAGTACAAAAAAAAAAATCAGGGCTTCATCAACTTAAACGCTCCACTTGACCCTCATCAATATTGAATTTAGAGCACATCAGGGAGTTGAAACACTACTAAGATCCCTCCTTGACTCGATTATACAAGGAATTGACGGCATGAAACAAGCATTCATCCTCATTTTCCTAGATATATCCTCAGCATTTGATTCTGTAAACCACAATATTCTAATCAACCGCCTCAAGCACCTTGGTATAGGTGGTACTACTCTACAATAGTTTCAAGACTACCTGTCCAATCCACCCAACAAGTGTACTTTGATAACAACCTCTCCAACCTATTCACTCAGCCTCAAGGTGTCCCCCAGGGATCTGCATTGTCTGCACTACTATTCAATATATATCTACAAGCTATCTGCAACATCATACAATCACACGGTGTAGATTATAGAATTTATGCGGATGATATAATGTTATCCACAACCTTCGACACCGCAAACCCTAATTACATGAAGATCACCAACTGCTTCAGTGACATCATTGAATGGCTCAACTCAGTTAACTTCACAGTTAACTTGAAGAAAACAGAAGTACTCATCATTACTAGGAACAAAGAATTCAAATCTCTCCATCTACTACATGTAAACAATGCCTCACTTGAAATAAAAAAAGAAATAAAATACCTTGGGATCTACCTTGATCAAAATCTCGATCTGACCAAACACATTGACATGACTACTCGCGCCATTTACAATAAAGCCAAAATGCTACATCTGAGGCCCCTGCTCTTCCACACTGACTTCCAAACAGTTGCTCAAGCACTGATATGCCCACATTTCAACTACAGCAACAGCATACTCCATGGTCTCCCCAAGAAAACCCTAAAGCCCTTATAGCTTGCTCAAAACACGATTGCACGTACAATAATGCAAGCTGAAAGATAAGATCACATAACACCCATCCTGTTCCAACTCCACTGGCTCCCAATACTTCAAAGGATCAAATTCAAAACTCTAATAAACATTTTCAAAATAATAAAAAACATAGCACCAACTTACCTCAGAACATTGATAAATATGCAGCAGCACACAAGAACAAAAAGAGACAACCTGAAAAACACACTATCCACTCCAAAGAATGTAAGAAAAGTAGATCAATCATCAACCAACAGAGCATTCTCACTCTACGCCCCTGCCCTTTGGAATAATCTACCTACCACCCTAAGAGAAATCAAAGATTTAACACAATTCAGAAAACACCTCAAAACATTCACCTTTATAGACTACTACCAATGCAATCAACCACCATAGACCTCATTTATATCACGAGCCAACAGTCCAGTGACCTTCCCCTATATCCTATCTATTGCTATACATACTCTCCACATAACTCTATCTTATCACCCCAGACCACTAATGATTATACCTTATATAAATAGTTATTGTATTTCATGTTATTGTTAATTGTAATTGTTCTCTTTAATTGTTCCCTGTAAACTGTCTCTTGCAGTAGTTATAATGTTTTATGTAAACCACTCTGATTTACCTAGACAAAGTGGTATATGAAAAAAACAATAATATATAAAGATCATATCTAAATCTAATTGGGTCAAATATGTGAGCAATTTCTTTCTTTTAATAGGGTTGTTTAAACTTTTAATATTAATTTATGTTAATTTCAAACCTGTACACATTCTACTATGTACATAATACACCAGAGATACATGATGTATTTACCATGGACAATTAATATTTAAATATACATGCCCACCACAAAATATTATGTCAATCAATATTACAAACAGAGGCAGCTGTATAAAGAAGGAAGAGAGTAAACATTAACCCTAACTGTGCTAGCAATAGCAGACTAACTCCTATGACTGAATGAGAATCAGAGTTACTCGCACCAATATCAAAAGGGAAAGCTAGCCACTCAACACACACTACCAACATATACTTATCACACAGACTCATCACATATAATCTTACTGCTCCTCCAGTCCTCTAACCCCCTTCCCATAATCCTCAAACCCCCACCTATTCAAGCACATAGTCCTTCCTCCATGAATACACAAAACAAAACCTAACCTATTTACAAGGGTCACACATGGCCAAGCATTTACTCAACCAAGTCACAGATCATTTACTATATCTACTCCTATACACAAAAATGCCTTGTACTAATGAGAAAATAAAAACATCAACAAAATGTACCCCATACCAACCACATTCAAACTGCAGAAAGCTACAATACTAAATTAGGCATTTCCATTGTATAAGACTAAAATTTTGCAATGCACAATGATACATCTTGAACACATTATCAAAGAGCCTCTGGAGAGTCTTAGTAGCTCATATCAAACTAAGTTGGGAGGTTTAGCATATTTATGGCAAATATAGGCTCCCAACAGCAGATATGCAGCCACCACCACAATCAGCTCCCTTGAGGAGTGGAGGAGTAGTCTAATGGTTAGAGCATGGCTAAGACACCAAAGTTTGATTCCCACTAGCAATCCATGTGGCCTTGGGCAAGTCAATTAACCCTTCATTGCCTCAGAAAAATCCAAGTTGTCAATGTCGCTGTTTAATGTACATTATCAAGTTTAAGTTACAATATAAACCACTTTGACTGAAATGATAAAGTGGTATAAAAAAAACCTGTTAAATAAATGAGGAACACCAGTATATGCCTCCCCTATACCAACCTGTCAAGTCAGGTTTCCCCGGATGTCTCAAGCCTGGAGACTTGGAAGTATGTTTACTAAAGGGCATTAAGGTAGCTGACATTAATTACAGTGATGGGGTTTTGCATGTGAAAAAGGCTCTGGGTGGGTAAAAGGTGTTCCTGCAGTAAGAGCACAATGGGCCAATTAATGTGCATTAACATCCAAAAATGGCTGCCACCCTAATGCTGGAAAAGGGAGCACCAAGGAAAGTCAATGTAAAGGTGATGGATGGAAGGACAGGTGAGAGCTGATGGACCTGCCAGATCCATGGGCACCCTATATGGCTGCCAGTAATTTGGATGAGCATGTGGGAGGAACTGTACCAATGCACTGGGGGGGGGGGGGGTGCCAAAGTAAAATGGCGCAATCTCAGTGTGTGGCATAGGATGGGGAAGACATGTCCCCCAGCAGAGTCAGAAATGGCAAGATGTATGCAGCCAAAGGAGGATGGAGCAGGAGTGGCGACATGCAGATCAGGCACAGGAGAGGTGTGAGTGAAGCATGCAAATGCAAAAAAGAGTACCTGTGTAGGCCATGGTGTAGCAGCTTGCACAAGAAGACATGACTTCACAGAGCCACCAGAGGCTGATGGATGGACTGAAGGAAGGATGGGGTAGAGGAGAGTGTGGCATGGGCTGGCAGCACCGATATACCAGAGGTGCCATCCTCAATGCATTTGTACTGTGTGGGAAAAACATGTAAGGCCTGATATCAGATATGTGGGTCTCACACCTATCCCAACCACTCAACCATCATACAACAACCCAGACAAAAGTTCATACAACAACTTGACAGGAGTCGCTCAAACTGGGCAAAAGGGGCATGTGCGAAAATCATTTGATACCTGAAAGTAGCTATCTGAAGGGTAGGATGTGTCTGCATGTAATGCAGAGATGTGATGGAGCCAAAGCTATACATTCACAGTCATGATGTCATACCTAATGCATTTTGCACAAGTAGGTTACAGCTGTATTTATGTAACTGCCTGTTAGTATACCGCTGCATCAGTGCAGTCACATCAGGTTACGTTGCACCAAAAGCATGGTAATGTCTGATGAAAAACAGGGACTGTAAGAACCTGCAATCAGCTCAGGCAGTGGAGGGTTAGGTGACCTGCCCATGGTCACAAGGAGGTGTGGGCAATCCATGAAGGTTGTGACATACATAAAATGCCACAGTAAAACATTCCAAATTGTTGCAAAAAGAGTGCTAGTGTGCCTCAAACGCTGGTATCATGGGTATGAATTCAGTTGCATGACGATTATGGCACATTTCCAAGCAGTTTCCTCAATATCTGAACAGTGAACATGTTTGACCCCCTGCAATGGGCTGCAGCAGAGCCAATAAAGCTATGCTCTCAGAAGGGCATGATGTCAAATAGTCCTTTTGCTGACCCAAATTGTGGCCAGAACACATAACAAACTATAAGGATGTATATCTGCCAGTCACAGCAGAGCCCAGACTGTTAGAGGCATGAAAATGAACCGGAGTAGAAACACAGTCACAAAAAGAACAAGTGGAAATCAAACCTCTGTCCCCTGCTTATGGAGACATTACACTAACCAGTAGGCTATACCTCCTTGCCTCGCTGCAAAGCAATATCTGCATTCAAAGAGACTGCAGGTCACTGCCTTGCTTAACTGCTATGTATGCCAGTGTAGGTTAGCCCCTCCAGTACCCATGATGCACTGCACACACAGAACAGCAGTCTGCAGCTGATCACCAAATGGAGAATACACTGATCCATCACTTAGCTCAGTAAGATGCACTGACAGTGTGTGATACAAGCACAGAACAGCTACAAACCATGCTACTGAGCAGTTTCAGCAATCACCCTGAGGGTGTGGATGGGTACCCATCACCTGGTCCCCAAAGCTTGCACTGCCTGAGATGGTTTCTGCTGGTTATGTTGCAGATCCACATCACTGCTAGTGTGTGACAGATAGTGTCAGCGGTGTGTTATGCTAGTCATCTTGTTTCCTGCATAATTGCAGTATGCTGTAGACCCTGTCACATCTAGGCCCGGTGTCCTGCCTCTGTTGGAGCGGGACCATCCTAGAACAGCACATGTCAGTGCTCAGTATTGTAGCAGCTGATACCATGGACACCAAAATGCAGCGGTTCCTGACTGGGCCTGCTGCCACCACCCTGCTGGGCCTGTCATGACCACAGCAAACAGGGCAAGAACCACTCCTGTTCCAGCAATCTGAGGCTACCAATCTACCATAGCAAACACAGTCAGGCTGCACTTGCTGCCCACTACAGGGCTGTCTCAGCCATGCACATACCAACTGAAGCCAATGTGTTGGTAAGCTCACAATGCATGTGGAGAGAGCACCCATGTGGCTCAGTGATTGGGCTACCAGGACAGGGAGTGTGCACCCACATTACTAGAGCTGCACACTAAGTAACACTATGTGGATACATGGCCATGCCATGGTCATAGCTTGATCAGAGTGAGAGTGCCCTCGCAACATTTTCCCTGTAAAATAGTTATCTCCAAGTTATAATACCCTGTTCAATGTAATTCCAGTTTGTTCAATGTAAACCGCACTGATGCAGAAAAGCGCGGTATATAAGAGAATGTAAATAAATAAATAAATAATAAACATGAAATGTTCTGCTCACCCAGGCCATGCATATCTTAGCCATTGACCCAACCTCTGATGCAGAGATATCCTGGCCAAATTGCTCTATTTCAGGCCATACCCACAATCCCCTGCTCTTCCTCATACACATTTGCAGATGAATTCAGGGAACAGCTTCAGCAATGCCAGATACAGTGCACTGCCAAAGGCCACAAAAATCTAGAGGGACACAAACACACACACATCACAGTGCTGGGGATGGTTGGCATTCCTGCCTGCCACTTTGGTCATCATATTAGCTCAAGCATTGTTAACATGCTCATTGTGCAGGTGCTATTAGCATACCCTGATGTTAACACCCGTTAAGTGTGCCGGTTCTATCAGCCTGTCTTTCTATCCAGCTGTGGATGGTGGCAGCTGTCTGTGTGGCTGATGAGTGTCTGTAACCTTGGGGGTTACATATGCTGGTGCTCTGCAGGATAAAGTTTACCCACATGCAAGACTTGATCTGCAGCTACTGTGACCTTTCACCCATATACACATTGACATTGTGAGTTCTGCCACAGAGCTGCAATATGGATTCAACAGTCCCTGTGTAGAGCTGTCGTCATTGACAGGGTGACTGCAGGCAAGAGTAGGGGTTCTCCTGTTTCTGCTGTGATCTCTGCATGCCCTGTGACATACTTGTCTGACAAAGTGTGTTTGGTGGGTGTTGGAGGGGGACATGTTGTGGCTTTATATACTGCTGTCAGTGGCCACTGCACCCACTGCCAATATCCTCACACCATGCTAACATGGCAGCATGCTGTCAGTGGGGGTGGGGTACAGTCCCAACCCATCCACCATGTGGTTTAGGCATGCACCCCATCCCTGCCAGCCGCAGATACATCTCGGTGGGAGGCAGACAGCTGCAGCAGTGGTATTTCCCTGAGTGGCTGCTTTTTGCCCACTGACATTTATAGTAGTTATCTTCTGCACTGACTCCATCCTATTTATGTTCTTTTGAAGGTGAGGTCTTCAGAATTGCATGCAATACTCCAAGTGAGGTCTTACCAAAGACTTAAACAGAAGCACTAGCACCTCCTTCTTCCTGCTGGTTATTCTTCTCCCTATGCACCCATGCATCCTTCTGGCTTTCATTGTTGTCTTTTCTACCTGTATAGTAGCCATCCTAAGGTAATCAGAAGACAGCAACTACAATCACAGGATGGTTGCAGCCACATTAACATATGTCCCCTGTTCTCCAGCAGCTACACTTGTTACCTATTAATTTTTGTATTTCCTTTAAATGGTTAACAGTCACATTTGCATAGGATAGGTTTGGGTTATTTAGTAAATAAATTGGAAAAATATATTCCTGAGTGCCAGTTACAAGCAGTAGGAAAAGAACTCTTGGTGATCCTAGGATTGGCAGAGGCCTGAATGGAATGAACCAGAGGACCGGCCATCTTCATTTTGGGATCATGCAGATGGAATGCTCTTCCAGATGAGATTTATTTATATTTAGATTATTTATGGTTTCATCAATTGTTAAAAATTTGGCTTTTTAAGGAAGCAGTGGCTATTAAGGATTTTTGAAAACTGGAGGCAGGAGGCAGGATTATGTTTATGTTTATGCTTATTACATTTGATATACCACTCTTTATAACATTAAGGCAGTGTACAATCAGTAATATAAAAAAGAGGGCCAAAGGCCGGAAAGGGAAAAGAAACTACAATGTGAGACAGGACAGGAAGCAGCACATTCAAGCAGACCAGACAAGAGAGATGGACAACACAGAAAAGGTCACATGGGGATCAGGGAGGTCAAAAGCAGAGGAGAACAGATAGGTTTTTAGACAGGCTTTAAAGGTGCGATATTTTTGCTCCAGCCTGAGGGTAGTGGGAAGTGAATTCCATAGTGCAGGGCCAATGAAAGAAAAGGCAGAGTTATGGGTGGATTGCAGGTGGGCACGGGAAGGTGAGGGGAGGTGAAGGCAATTGATGTGTGCTGACCGGAGACTGCCACTGGGGGTGTGAAGCTGAAGGAGATCGGCCAAATATTGTGGGTTATGGGTGTAAACAACTTGATGAACCATAATAAGAATCTTAAAACGAATGCGGTATTCTACAGGAAGCCAATGGAGGTGGACGAGAAGCAGGGTAACATGCTCGTGACGAGTGGAATGAGTGACAATGCGGGCCGCTGTGTTCTGAACAAGCTGTAATCTATGTAATTGGACCTGAGGAACTCTGGCAAGGGCAGAGTTGCAGAAATCGAGACGAGACATGACATGGGACAACAAAAGAGTAGTGATAGCATGTGGAGTAAGGAAGTGGCGGATAGCTCGGATTTGGCGGAGAAAAAAGAAAGAGTTTCTTGTAACATGGGAAATATGATCCTGAAATTAAAGATCAGGATCAAGGAGAACCCCTAGATAACGGAAACATGACACCAGGGGGATAGGGGTACCTGCAAGAGTTGGGGGCCACCTGGGGGGAGTGACTACCTTGAGTGAACCAGATTGCTAGTGTTTTCATCAAGTTGAGGTGTAAACAGTTGGTGGTCAACCAATTAGCAACAGAGACAAAGCTAGAGTTGAGGGGGGAGAGGTCAGGTTGAAGTGGACAAATGTGATGAAGGAGAACAAGATCATCAGCATAATAGTAGGCAGATATTCCAGACTGTTGAACCAGGAGGGCAAGTGGTGCCAGGAAAATATTGAACAGGAGAGGTGTCAGTAGAGAACCCTGAGGGACACCACAGTGAAGGGGGACAGGGTCAGAAGAGACAGCCGGGGTTGTGCAAGAGAGGACTGCATAGGACCAAGAGAAAAAGTAAGAATGGAAACAATGGTAAACTGTACTACGAAAACCAGCTTCACATAGACGAGAAAGGAGAAGTGAGTGGTCAATGAATTCGAAAGCCGCTGAAAGATTCAGAGATACTGCCACCAAGATGTCACCATGATCGTGAGCAAGGCATATCTCATTGAGGAAAGCAAGAAGGATAGTTTCTACACTATGACCAGGGTGAAAATTGGATTGGTGGGGGTGAAGAAAATTTGTGGAATCTAAATGATGGGACAATTGGGCAAAGACTGCTTTTTCGAGCATCTTTGAAAGAAAAGGAAGATTAGAAACTGGACGGTAGTGTGCAGGAACGAGAGGATCGAGTGAGGGCTTTTTGAGGAGAGGACAGACTAAGACATGTTTCCAGAGGCACGGAAAGGATCCAGAAGAAAGACTGGCATTGATCATAGTGAGGATGGAAGGAAGGAGGGCAATAGAGGGTTCAAGAAGCCATGATGAGGGTACAGGGTCAAGGGAGCAGGTGCTCTTGTGAGAAGAGGAGATAGTTTTAATGAGTTCAGAAATGGTAAGTGGATAAAAGGAGATCCAGACATGTGAAAGTGGAGAAATAGGGGAAGGAGAAGGGGGTGGAGGTGAGAATACTGGGGGGGGGGGGGGGGGGGGAGACAGCATGGAAGTGAAGTCCTAAAGTCCATGACCTTTGAGGCGAAGAAAGAAGCCAGTTGCGAGGGGCTAGGAGCCGGCGGAGGAGGCGCTGGGAGAGAGCTGGACTGGAGTGTTGTAAGAGTTCTGAGAACTGAATAGAAGCGATGGGTAGGATTTGGGGCAGAAGAAATAGCCGTGGAGAAATATGTTTGTTTGGCCAGGTGAACCTGGGCCTGATAGTGCAATGGTGCTAATTGGTCTAGAGCAGCTGAGAGGCTAGAAGTCCATTGGGAGACCTGTGAGTCAGGGGAGAGGGAGGGGAAATCTGTGGAGAAGATTGATGGGTTATGTAGCTGACTGTTAGATCAGTTAGGAATTTCGAATGTTTGTGGAATGATTATGGATAAGTTGGGAAATAGTTGGAGGGTATCATATAAACCACCTTGGGTTATTAAATGAGGCAATTAATAAATTGGACTAAATAAATAAACACATAGAAATGCCCTTGACACTCTTATGATTAACTGGCATGAAGAAGGCGGTCTTTACTGTTTAAAATCGTTTCCTTTGTATTTCCTTCCATGAACCAGAATACTGCATCAGAGGAGGGCATAAGTGGCTTATAATAGCAGGTAAGAACTATGACACAGTACCAAAGCCTTAGGTGCATGCTGTATCACGGTTCCCTTGCCATTGCTGCTACTGCTGGTCCCATAGAGGAGCAGTAATTGAGGCAGGGGGAACAGGATGGAGGGCCTGCCTAGAGAGCCTCCAATCCTTGAACTGACCCTGAGTGGCACCTCCTTTGAAGAATATCCTTAATATTGCTTGTTGACTGTCAGGTCCAGCACAATAATGACAGTCCTCCGAGGGCATGCATGCACCATCTTCTCAGTGCTCCCCAGATACAAGAACATAAGAAAGCCATGCCGAGTCAGACCAAGGACCATCGAGCCCATCATCCAGTGGCCAGTCCAGGACGCAAGTACCCAGCAGATCCAAAAATGTAGGTCAAGTTCTTATGGCTCAATTTCAGGGATAAGCGATGGTTCTCCCAAGTCTATCTGGTTAATGACATTTTTAATAAATTTGTCCTCCATGAACCTGTCCAAACCTCTTTTGAATACTACTACTCTCTTTGGCACCTTCTTGACTCATTTTATTTCCAGAGCACAGAGGTGCAATGCTGAGCTTGCCACTACATGTAGAATCTTGTTTCCTTACATAATGTTTACCTTGAAATGGGTCGATTCTCCTTTGAGTTAGGAAATCTCCTCATTTCTGGAATGGTCAAGAAAGATTAAGGGAAATTTTAGAGACAGAAATCACTGTTTTGTCTGTCTTTCTGATTCTTCTGACAAGCTACTGCATGTTCCTCACTCCCTCAGAAGGTGATATATTACCTTTCCCAAAGCAAGCATGACATGCTGATAATCACTGGCATCATATCCTAAAAAATACAAAATGCTATGAAGCTGGGAGAGATGCTTTTCATCATTTGATCCATCTGCATCCTATAGTGGGCACAACGCCTGCAGGGTTGCATATTTAGCACAGAACTACAAATATATATGGAGCAGTTTTGATGCACATAATTACACTCACATTTTTAGGATTCAGTTTTCTTTTGTAAATGCAGTGATAATTGTACCCAACTTCTGTTGACTTTTTTCCAAAAAGCTGCTGCCTGAAAAGAGTATTGTCACATGCAACAAATGAGAACCTATTTTTAGAAAATAGAACTCTTCATATGTTGTCAGCATCCTGCCGAAATCCAGAAATCCTTCCATACCTGATGAATGTAGAAAAATATCAGAACTATGCACCATGGCCACAGAACTGAATAATGATCCGGTTTCAGCATGCCACGGTAATTTTATTATGACTGTGTTAAAGGAAAAGTTGGCTCATGCAATTTATAGCAGTTCTCTTGAAGTGCAGCAAATATTTTCTTTTGTCCCAGGAAAGTAGTTAAAAAACAGTTTTTTTCTCAAAGCATGCTTTGGGGATCACACTGTTAAATGGATAAGGGCCCGATTCAGAGACGCGGATTGCGGGAATGCACGTCCCACCAGGACATACAGCCCACCAGCCGTCCTGGCCCAATTCCCTCTCTGGCTCTCCCCGCATGTCCAGAGCAGCAGGACAGGGAGAGCCGGCGGGGGGTGGGAGGGGTGGGGTCTGGGCAGAGTGGCGGCGGGGCAGCCTGGCAGGACGTACAGCGCCGATTCAGGTCACGGCCCTGTACGGCCTGCTGGGTCAGAGGGGATGTGCTGATTATTCCACCTCAAAGATGGAATAATCAGCACTGAACTGGTGATCCGGTCCGGGGATCCTCCCTGGGGCTGGGTGCAGGATGGTCCCCGCCGCCCAATCCAGGCTCCGACTAGCCAGTCGTGGGTCGGGAGATGGGGAAGAGGGGGACCTAAGCTGCAGGAGTTGGGGGCACCTGCGGGGAGGCTATCCCCACAGGCAGGCAGGGGTATGCCAGGCCGTTCTCGGGCTCAATTCTATGTATGTTCCCACGGTCCAGAATCGGGTCATAACAGGCCCGTCTTGCACTGGGATGTCTGGATGGCCCAGATGTGTCCCTTTTGGAATCGGGCTCTAAGGGGTATGTTTACTAAACAGTGGAAACCGCTACCACTGTTTAGTAAACATACCCCTAAATATCCAAAGTGGACCATGAGTGATAATACTAGGGGCCCTTTTACTAAAGTGTGTTAAGCAGTTAACATGTGGTAACTGCTCACTCAGGCCTGTGGCAACTGTTAGCATGGGGGGCATGATGGTTAACCATGCTGATTTGTGTGCTAATTACCACTTGAATTGAGGTGGAGAATGGGGGGGATGGGGCAGAAAGTGGCCACATTGCAGTTAGCACAGGAGGTTCCATATGGCTCGCTGTCAATTTTGCAATTAGTACAGGTGCAACTACCTCTATCTCATAGCCTATAATGTCCCATCTTCCTAGTTTACCCCACCTCTCTCCCTCCTGTCTCTCTTTCTAGCCCATGCCCTCCCATGTTTTTAAGTACAAATATTTTTTAATGTTTTCCCTTTTCCTGTCTTTATTAGCATTCTTTTCGACCCCCTTTTTAAATCTTGCTTTTAGAAACATAGAAACATGATGGCAGAAAAAGACCACATGGCCTATCTAGTCTACCCTTCAAACCTTTGTACACTGTTTTGTTATTTCCATGAAGAGCGATCAATCAAAATTTAATAAACATAAACATAAACATGTGTTATTGTACACATCTGCTCATTTATTTATTTAATATTTTTTATAAACCGCTTTTCAGTTATATCAAAACGGTTTACATTGAAACAGAACAGGTAATACATGGAACAGTTTAAAGAACTATATACATCTAACTGGTTACAATGTTTCAACTATATACAGTGGTTTGGTTCTTAGTTTTGTCATCGTCTTGTTGCGGGGATTTAAGAGCTGTAGTGCGTACTTCATAAGCTGTTATAGTGTTCAGTGAATAGGTATGTCTTTAGATGTTTTTTGAAGTCAGCGATATCTGAAGTGGCTCTTAGCTGGTGTGGGAGTGAGTTCCATAGTGAAGGTGAGTAGAATTCAAATACCCTGTGAAGTAATCATTGTGAAGAGGTGGGTGATATGGTGGTAGTTGAGAGTGCGTTATGGTGGATTTTCCTCCTCGATCATGTATCTGGAACTCTTTTGATTATTTCATTATTTTTACTGTCAGGAACATGCTGATCATGCCCTTGATATTTGCCACAGAGACTTTTCACTGAGCGCACCTTAATTTTCACACTAAACGTGCATTAAGTGCAAAACCATAGTGCACTTTAGTAAAATGTTAGATTTACTGGGGATCGTGGCCATACAATGGAGCAGCAGTGTCATGGTGACTGGACGCGATGGCGCCATGGCTCCATTATACAGCCAAGACCAATTTAGCTGGGGAAGGCCTGTATATGCAGGCAAGGCTGCTTTGTGGACCTGGCCAGCACGTTCAGGCCTGTTTGCAGGTCTGGTCCTGTGGGGCTAGGAGTGTCCTGCAGGATCAGAACTGCAGCTCCCTCTGTGTGTCCCATTCTGACAGGGCACACAAAGGGTCAAGATGACCAGAATGGCCTTGTGCCAATGGGGCGTGGCTGCAGCTACCCATCCCTGTCACCCACCCCTAGTCCCAGTGGCACAGACAGAGGCTGCTCAAACAAAATGTATCTTTATGAGGGACTTCCTCTTCACCACAGCACATCGGTATGTAGGACCATGTGATGGCTGGGATGCCACCATGTCATCCTCCTCGCCCTTGGGATCGCTGACCATGGCATCAGGTTCAGGCTGCCTCCGGTGCAGGGCATAGTTGTGTAACATGCAGCATGCCACAAATATCCTGCACACCTTTTCGGGGGCATAGAGCAGCTCCCCATCAGATCTGTCAAGGCAGCAGAAATGGCTCTTGAGTAGCCCAAGTGTTTGCTCTATGGCGAAGCACGTCAGCTGGTGGGACCGGTTGTAGTGCATCTCCACTGGGGTGCGTGGGTGGATGAGGGGCGTAGAGGAACAGTGGCAGGAATGTCAACAAGTAGTTCCAAGGCCAGCTATGCAGGTGTTATCATACCAATGCACCAGGTGCCACCCCACCAGGTCCAACATGAATATGTGCCTCACCCTTGCCATATGGTGTCCCACCACCCATGCCTGTGCATTCCTGCTGTGGCATATCCCCAGCCCACACCACGTACATGCTGGTAGGGGTGCCTGTCACCCCCCACTACATATGGACAGCCCACAGCCATAGTGTGGACCCCCTGTGAGCATGTCCTGCCTGCAGGCCCATGGCTGACCATGCCCCAGTACCTCTGGGGATATGCCTGCATGTGTGTGAAACACTGACCTGTGTTTAATCACCAAGCAGCCAGCCACCGTGTTTGTGCCACCCTTAAAGTCATCATGTATTCCTGACTATTCCAGGATGTAGGAATTGTGGCACGAGCAGGGGAAGCATGCCACAACATCCAAGATCTCCATGTGGGCACTGCAGATGACCCGCATGTTTAATGAATGGTATGCCTTCCGATTCCGGAAGGCTGCCTCATGCCACACAAGTACACTCAATGGCCCTGAGGATGGACGGGAACCCTGCCACCTCGCTGAAGGCGAGCATGGTCTGCTGCTACTGCTGTGGGGTATGTGGGAAGGAGATGTAATCAGCAGCACGTCCCATGAAGGCATCCAGGAATTGGGTGATGCTGCACGACACCGCCGCCCTGATGCCACTTCCACAACAGACAATGTGCCAGTCCCCAGGAATGCCAGAGCTGCCAGCACCTTCACATGGACAGGCACTGTGTCCCATCTGTGCCCGTACAGCAAGCTGTGCCCCCACCTCCTGGCACAGATTATATATTGCCTCACGGTCGAACCTGTACCGGGTTTGGCACAGCTCGTTGCTGAGGTTGAGGTACTGGGAATGAGGCCTGGGGACCCTGGCATATGAGTGGCGCCATGTGGTGCGCTGGCGCTCATGGTCACCGAGCACAAGAAGGACAACAGCTATCACAGCTCTGGTCCTCTCTTGATCCATCCCTGATGCCTGGCTGCTGCCCCTGGAACCTGTGGGGGGATGCAACAGGTCAATGGTCAGTCTGAGCCTTTGGGATACTGCCAGCACTTCCCTCTAAGCTCCCTGTGGGTGGCAGGTGGACAGGTGTTGCGCTACACCAATGATACTGCACCCTTCTACCACACACATGTGACCAGGGCACCCGGTGGGTGGACTGTCCGCCACGCACTGCTACAAGGTGGCATATCTACCTGTGACCATAGCCATTAGTGGCAGGTGCATCCCCATTTGTGCTGGGGTGTTCTTTGCTCCACAAACGCAGCATGGTGTTCAAGCACCAACAACAACACATCTACAGGCATGCACCTGGGGGGGACACCATCCCAATGAACTATTGCCTCTCCAGATCCAGAAGACAGAACGACATACAATAGAAACTGGATCATCAAACAAACCAACACATATTTTGCTAATTCAGAGTGATAAATAGAACAAAAACAATCACCACTGGAGGAAAAGACCTCAGAACATAAAGCCAAACAAAGGCTCTGAGCAGCTTCTGTGACACTAATCCTGTCACTACCATCCAGGGCAGTATTCAGGCAAGTTTACAGTAACATCACTCTTCACCATTATAAGTCAGAAAACCTCAAGTGGCTGATTCAAATCCAAATACAGATTCAGATACTGAGCTGCTAGTGTCCACATGAAAGCCCACAAATATTCAAACACTATATAGGCTCCACTCCACAAAAGCAAATACTAAAATGCTGGTATCCCCATTAAAGCCCACAAGATGCTGCTGTTTTGAAGAGGGATGCTACTGTAAACTTGCCTGAATACTGCCATGGATGGTAGTGACAGGATTAGTGTCACTGAATCTGTCTACAGCCTTTGTTTGGCTTTATGTTCTGAGGCCTTTTCCTCCAGTGGTGATTGTTTTTGTTCTATTTATCACTCTGAATTATCAAAATATGTGTTGGTTTGTTTTATGATCCAGTTTATATTATATGTCATGCACTTGTGGGGGCCAAACATGCACACTCCCTATACAATGACAACAGTATGGGGCTCGGGATGTGGGGTTAGGGCAGGATCTGTCATGCCTAATTGCATGCCAGTCGGTCCCTGCCCCCAACTGCAATATGCCCACACCTGCTTGCCCTGTGGTGTGTGGCTGCACAGGGCACCTGGCCACAGCATCCAGGTCCATGCATACCACTATCTCCCACAGAGCCACAGGCACCACAAACATACATCAGGAGCACAGGCCCCAGCACACATACCATTGCAGTTACATCAGAGACTTTGTCCCTACCCTGTAAATGGCAGCGTTGCTGTAGAGGTGATAGGTTACAATGAATCAGCTTCCACAAAGTCCAAGAAGTGATAAGTTGCACTGGATATGCTTCCACGATGTCTAAGATGTGTTGCACACAGGAAGAGGAAAATGTGCAAAGCCAATGGTGGATTTATAAGTCTTCTGCGGACGCCGAACATACATGTGCATCTAGACATAAACGTGATTACAGTATTCCGAAAAGTTGGACGTACATGTCATTGTATGTCTAACCGCTTTAAAATGTGTAACACCGGCGTGGACACGCCTCCATCAGAGAAGTTCATTCACTACTCTATGATGTCTCCTAAGGTCTTTGCACGAAAGCGCAACTTCACAGAGGGGGAGCAGGCCCTCTTCATTGAGGAGGTGCTGGGAAACTATGCTGTTCTCATGGGCACAAAGGAGGCATGTGTGGGGGCATATGACCAGCAACACAGATGGCTGGCCATCTGCCGGAAATTAAATGCAATATATCATAATAACCGTGACATTGAAGATGCCAAGAAAAAGTGGCGGCAGGTATGCCATGAGGCCTGCCGGAGGGCATGGGCTGTGGGACCAGGTGGACAGGTGGTGCACCTCACAGAGGTGGAATGGCACATTCTTGCCACCATCGATGTCGCTACACTGGAGGGCGTCGGGGGTGTGGACATATCCCAGCTCCCACAGGACCATGGTACATGTCTATGCTGACATTTGCAAGCTGCTTCTCCCCCGCTCTATGCCTGCACCCATGGTGTGGGCACCTATTGTACCACCCACTGCCCCTTTCACACATGTCCCCACTGGTTTGGGGTTGGACATGCATGCTCCTATTGCACTGTGACATCCCCCACCGCTGGATCACTGGGTGACTCTGTGGTAGTGAGCCCTCCCTGGTCTGGCTTGCACTCTCCCAGCTGCCCCATGGTGTCCCTGTGACTTCCAGTAGATTGCCAAGAAATCCCAGAGGTAGCTGGGTCACTATGAGTCAACACTGACTTGATGGCACTAGAAAAAAAAACCCTAATAAGAATGTTGCAAAGCATTCTGATCTTGATGGTTCTCATACCTGTGGCTCTAGTTCAATCTGGTCTCAATATATATTTATACATGCTCTTCATCTTACTACATATTCTCAATGTCCTTACTTAAACAAAAAATGCAACATTCCTTTTGCAGCCTGAACTAGCCTGCACTCTCACAATCATACATATCTGAATGTAGAATTGCAAAACAACGTACTTAGTAAAAACATGGCTACAAAAAACATACCAGCCCTTTGGTTACTCTGCCTCTGCTACATCCTACTTACCATCATAGTGATAACCCAGGCATTTAATCCCTCATACCCCCACTCTATACCCACCATCTACAATCCAACCAGATACCTATACACACCTTCCCACCATAGATACGGGCACATCTCCATACCAAACCACAACAGATTAATCAACATAAAGCTAAAAACAATCCTCTTCCCAGCTCCAACCTTAACCTCACCCCAGACCGAAAACCTAAAATGCTACCTCGTCAATGCCAGGTCGATGAGAAATAAAATACCAATCTTCCAAGATCTGCTTACTGACAACTCTCCAGACATTATCTGTATAACAGAGACTTGGCTCTGATACCGACACAGTTACAATTAACTAACTGAAGACCCCAGGATATGAAGTATTTCACACCCACAGAACTTTAAAAAGAGGAGGAAGAGTCCTCCTAATTATAAAAGAAGCTCTGAAAGCCTCCTTAATCACCTCAGACAATACAGCAAACATTGATATACTCACCATAAAAATCAAACATCTCTACATTTGCTTAACTTATAGACCTTCAGACTCAAGGCCTGAAAACTTGGACATCCAAACTGAGGTACTTTGCTCCTCCACTGACAAAAACCCACTGATTTTGCTAGGTGATAACCTATCATCTCTTTCAAACAATCACATGACAACTTTCCTAACTTCCATTGAAGAGATGGACCACCACCAAATAATTAATACTCATACGCATACCAAAGGTAATACAAAAGAAAAAAATGAAAAAGAGAAATTATTGACCATATTAAAGAATAAAAGGGACTACAAAGCTAGAAGCAGCTGATGATAGCAGCTTTGAAGAACATAGTCCGACAAATACAGAGTAACGGAAAGTGTTTACATTTTAGTGAGCACCTGTTAATGGGATATAATTGGTATCATATTGCATTTAACCAGTCAATACCAGTGTCAATATAATTTACCACTTATTGTGTTGCAAAATTTGTTTCCTTAATGTCTGTTAGCATTTTATTGCCTGTATGTTCATTCTTGCCCTGGCTGTAGTATACCCCCCACTGCTATTCTCTTCCTCTTTGCACAAGGAATTTCTCAGTGGAATTGAAGCCAGCACAGACAACACTAAGGATGAAAGTATACAAACTCGCATTCATTTTGCAGTAAACTTTGATATATGTATTGAGAACAATGTCTCACAACGTGTTTGAGAAACTATCACCTTTTCAAAATGGCAAACACTCTTTCTTTCAGTGAAGAAACCAGATAAAGACATACACATCTAGGCAATTATAAGGTCCCAGCCAATAAGACCATTAGCACCTGATTAACTAAACTCTTCAACACAGACACATTGTGGGGAATATAAGCTTAGTAAATCAAGCCCTTGATGCACATCCACTTCCTCAACCATCTGCAAGCATTTGTTGGTGAAAGTCCAAAAAAAAAGACAAAAAAAAAAAAGATTCTCTAAGTAGGATTTGACCTTGGTCTTTTTTACAGCCACGTGTTGGTGCTGTGAGATGCACAGATGTTTCTGTGTTAGACACTACACCATGGAGTGGCAGCTATATTAAACATTTTCAGCAGTTCAAGGATGTACTTTTTATCAAACTGAAAGGTGTTTTCTCATATTTTGACAATACATTTGGTCTATCCGCACAGCTTCTGTTTACTTGTTTACATTCGGTTTTGTTGTCCTGACAGCCTGCAAGCTAAAGCAAGCAGTTTCCTGCCATGTTCATGAATCTTTGCTTATATAGGTTAAATGCTGCTGAGTTCAAACGCTTTAACAAACAAAATCTTTATTCTTTGTCAATACACTTTGGAATTTTATTGTTGATGATGTAAATTTTCATAACTTTCTCTTCTCTTTTTCTTTTCAAGCATCATGGTTTTCTTTATATTGGAAACCATTTGAAGGACATTTTTCTAAAAATAAAGTATAAAAATATTAAAAATAAAGAAATAAATCAAACTCCTTACCCTACAGAATCCCAATGATACAATTTCTTCTTCTTCTAACCTGCTTCAAAATTCATTGATGGGGAAGGGCCATACATCTCATTTTAAATTTAAATTAAATTAATCAAGGAATTTCTTGATTCTTGATACTGATGCTGCATGCTTAGTTTGTGTGGTTTCTCTCAGTAGTTTCTTTGAACCTTGCCTTGACTTTCAGTGATGATGTGGGTTATAAATAGTTTTAAATGGCTTATAAATTGTAGTTTGCAAAAGAGCAGATTTATCTTTCCCCCTTCTCTCCTTCAAAGGAGGCATAGCCTAGTGGTTAGAGCAGTGGAAGGGAAGCTGGGGTTCACATCCCACTGATGCTGATTCTGACCTTGGGCAAGTCACTTAATCCTCTATTGCCTTAGGTATAAACTTAGGGGTCCTTTTACTAAAGGGCGTTGACTGACAACACATGTTCTGGTGTGCGCTGAATGCACAGGGCGTTGACTGACAACACATGTTCTGGTGTGCGCTGAATGCACAGGGCCATGACAGTTAGAGACAGATGATTCCCATGCTGTCTAACTCGCATTAGACCTCTGCTGAAAAACAACAAACTTGACCCCCAGAAGGTTGACTCATACAGACTTATATCCAGCATACCTCTACTAGCCAAGATAATTGAAAAAGAAGTCCAACGCCAAATACAACACTACATCAATGACACCGCCCTGCTGGACCCCTGCCAACATGGATTCAGGTAATCCTGTGGTGTAGAAACACTCCTCACCACCCTCTTCAGCAGCATAATTGCTGGAATCGATAACACCCGCCGCGGATTTGTCCTCGTCTTCATGGATATAGCCGCTGCATTCGACTCAGTAAGCCATGAACGTCTCCTGAGGTGACTCGAAGAGAAGGGTATTTGTGGCACGGCACTAAACTGGTGCAAATCATACCTATCCGACAGATGGCAGCACGTACGATCTGGGACCTCAACATTGGAACCGTTCCATCAGAAGCAGGGCGTTCTGCAGGGTTCCTCCCTCTCTGCCCTGATGTTCAACATTTATATGGAGCCCATCTGTAACCTCATCCATTCATTCAATGTTGACTGCTTGATATATGCCGACGATGTGCTACTCTATATGCCATTCTCAACTGACTAGCCTGATCTCTCTCCACTGACAGACTGCTTTGACGCAGTGGCCAACTGGCTCGAGACCCAAAACCTCAGAATCACTGTTCCTTCTAAGCTGTGTGCATGTGCGCGCGCACACACCTCGCCGAGCGAGTGCACATACTTTACAACAGAGCGCACAAAAATTACGGTTCTGATTCTGATAGAAAACAACACAGACGTCTTAAAATTTAAAAGTTGTGATTGTAATTACTAGAAATTTTCCGCTTCATTTAGTAATCGTCTATTTTCATTTAATTTGATCAAAGTCAATGTGGTGTACATACTGTATTCTGACGTGTAGTCAAATTTTAAAGTATATTACTTCGAGAGTCATTATCTGGTGCACAAAAATTTAACCTTCCTTCAAAAGCTGCACAGCTGATATTTTAAGCGCACACAGCCTACAGAAAATTAGAGGGAACATTGCTCAGAATACAGCACAAGAAAACAGAAGTTCTCTTCATCACAAGGAACCAGAACTTCTCCCCTCCATCCTACCTAAGGGTCAAGGAAGTGGAGCTGCAAACTAAGTCCACAATCCGATATCTTGAAGTCACAGACCAACGCCTGGATATGAAGGTGCACATAAGCAACACGGTAAGAGCAGTCTACCATAAAATCCGGACACTCAGACATTTACGTTCCCTGCTAGAACTAGACAACTTCCGGACAATCTTTCAAGTGCTGATTATCCCACAATTCGATTACGCCAATGCAATCCTACAAGGGCTCCCACAATCCACCTTGGGTCCACTCCAGCTCGCAATGAACACCGCGGCTAGAGTTCTATATGGTGCCTCCAGGCGTGAACACGTGACACCTATCCTGAAACAGCTCCACTGGCTCCCTATCCATGGCAGAATCTCTTTCAAGACCCTACTGCTGACCTTCAAGGCCATCAACAGACTCTCCTCCACCTCACTCTCAGAGCTTATCCACACTACTCCCCTCCAACAGAGCTAGAAGATCTGCAGCAATTAACACACTAGTAATCCCGAAAGCAGTAACACAATGCACCCAGGCAACAGCAAGCAGGGCATTTAGGTTCTGCGCGCCCAGGTGCTGGAACGCCCTACCACCTAGCATCCGGGCAATCCCTGACCTAACACAATTTTGGAAGGCTCTGAAGCACCACCTCTTCCTCAAACACTACCTGGACGACCGCGCACCATTAACCGCTCCCCCCCTCTAGTACCACCACACTATCACACTACGATTACTCTGGACTCGACTTGATGCGATGCCTATATGTAAATAGTTTATCCCGGTTTTACCCAAGTTTAAGCACCTGTTTTTTGTAATGCGGAGCAGATTCCTGCACTGTATAAGTTTTTGTTGTCATGTTGAATAGCGCGGTATAAAAGAGACTAAAATAAATAAATAAATAAATTAATTAATTAATTAAGAGTTGCAAGTGGGCGGGGGAGGGGCGGAGAGCGTGCATGTGCTCTGTGCAGTTAGTGTCGGGTTCATAAGAACATAAGAACATAAGATATGCCATACTGGGTCAGACCAAGGTCCATCAAGCCCAGTATTCTCTTTCCAACAGTGGCCAATCTAGGTCATATGTACCTAGCAGTTTCCCCAAGGGACACAGGTTCCACAATGCTTGTATTGGTTCAAGCATTGATATCCTGGGTCCCTTCTTAATAATGATTTATGGACCTTTCCTCCAGGAACTTGTCCAAACCTTTTTTAAACCCAGCTACACTAACATCCTTTACTACATCCTCCGGTAACAAATTCCAGAGTTTGATTACACGTTGAGTGAAAACATATTTTCTTTTATTAGTCTTAAATAGTTTACCCTGTAGCTTCATTGCATGTCTCCTAGTCTTTCTATATTCTGATAAGGTAAACAAGCGATCTACGTTTACCCGTTCCACTCCGTTCATTAATTTATAGACTTCTATCATATCTCCCCTCAGCCGTCTCTTTTCCAGGTTAAAGAGCCCCATCCTTTTTAGCCTTTCTTCATAGGAGTATCCTTCCATTCCCTTTACCATTTTGGTGGCTCTTCTCTGAACCTTTTCTAAAATCGCTATATCCTTTTTAAGATACGGCGACCAGAATTGCACACAATTTTCAAGGTGCGGTCTCACCATGGAACGATATAGAGGCATTATAATATCTTTTGTTTTATTTTCCATTCCTTTCCTTATCATACCTAGCATTCTATTTGCTCTCTTGGCCGCTGCTGCACACTGGGCCGAGGGTTTTAACATGGTATCCACAATGACGCCTAAATCTTTTTCCTGGGTGGTAGTTCCTAATGTGGAACCTTGCATCGTGTAACCATAGTTTGGGTTGTTCTTCCCTAGGTGCATAACCTTGCACTTGTCCACATTAAATTTCATCTGCCATTTTGATGCCCAGTCTTCCAATTTATCAAGATCCTCTTGCAATTTTCCACAATCCTCTTGGGTTTTAACAACTTTAAATAGTTTTGTGTCATCTGCAAATTTGATAACCTCACTCATTATTCCACTTTCCAGGTCATTTATGAATATGTCAAAAAGCAGCGGACCCAGCACAGATCCCTGGGGTACACCACTATTCACCTTTCTCCATTGGGAAAATTGGCCATTTAGCCCTACCCTCTGCTTTCTATCTTTTAACCAGTTCCTGATCCACAATAGTACACTGCCTCCTATCCCATGACTCTTTAGTTTTGCCAAACGTCTCTCATGAGGGACCTTGTCAAAGGCTTTCTGAAAGTCCAGATACACAATATCAACCGACTCACCTTTGTCCACCTGATTATTCACTCCTTCAAAAAAACATAACAGATTAGTAAGACAAGATCTTCCTTGTCTAAAGCCATGTTGGCTGTCTCCCATTAGGTCATGACTACCTACATGCTGAGTAATTTTATTCTTTATGATGGTTTCTACCATTTTTCCCGGTACTGACGTCAGGCTCACCGGTCTGTAGTTTCCCGGATCACCCCTGGAACCCTTTTTAAAAATTGGTGTTACATTGGAGATCCTCCAATCTTCAGGTATTAGAGAAGATTTTAATGATAGTTTACAGATTACTAATAGCAGGTCTGCAATCTCATATTTCAGTTCTTTCAACACCCTTGGATGTATACCATCCCGCCCAGGTGATTTGCTACTCTTCAGTTTATCTAAAAGTTGTAATACATCTTCCCGATGTATCGATATTTCCTTCAATTCTTCCGCACCTTTAAATACCACTCAAGACCGAAGCAAAGAATTCATTCAGTCTCTCCGCTATCGCCTTGTCGCCTCTTAGTGCTCCTTTAACCCCTTTATCATCTAATGGACCAACTGACTCTCTCACAGGTTTTTTCTACGAATGTATTTGAAAAGGTCTTTACTTTGCGTTTTTGCTTCTGCAGCAAGCTTCTTCTCAAATTCTCCCTTTGCCTGCCTTATCAATGCCTTGCATTTGACTTGCCAGTGCTTGTGCTGTTTCCAGGTTTCGTCATTTGGTTCTTTTTTCCGTTTCCTGAAAGATACTTTTTTGGCAACAACAGCCTCTCTGACCTCACCTTTAAACCATGCTGGCAGTTTTTTGTACTTCCTTCCACTTTTCTTAAAGTGTGGAATACAGCTGGTCTGGGCTTCCAAGATAGTATTTTTCAACAACAGCCAAGCCTGATGTACGTCTTTAACCTTTGCAACTGCTCCTTTTAGTTTTTTTCTTAACTGTTTTCCTCATTTTATCATAGTCTCCCTTTCGAAAGTTAAAATGTAGTACTGTGGATTTCCTTACTATCCCTCCTCCACTAATTAAATCAAAGGCAATCATGCTATGATCACTATTGCCAAGTGGCCCCAACAACCTTATCTCTTGCACTAGATCTGGTGTTCCACTAAGGACTAGGTCTAATATGGCTTCCCCTCTGGTCGGTTCATGAACCAGCTGCTCCAAGAAGCAGTCATTTATTTCATCTAGGAACTTTATCTCCCTAGCATGTCCTGACGTGACACTGACCCAGTCGATACCGGGGTAGTTGAAATCACCCATTATTATTACTGCGCTGTAACTTTTGTTAGCTTCCTTGATTTCTTTGAACATTTCATCATCCATTTGGTCATTCTGGCCAGGCGGTCGATAGTACACCCCCACTGCCATCGCCTTCCCCCTTTTACATGAAATTTCAATCCATATAGATTCTACAGCAGATTTTGTTTCCTGCAAAACTTTAATCCTTTCTGACTCAATGCCCTCTCTAACATAGAGAGAAACCCCTCCACCAATTTGATCAGCTCTATCATTACGATATAGTTTGTACCCAGGTATCACATCACACCATGTATCAACTGTATTAGTGTGGGATCACCTAACGCCACCTTAATAGATGGAATTCAGTGCATCCGTATTAATGTGGTGTGCACTAAGGTACAGGGCTCCTCGTTAACTGCTGGGGAAATCTTTTCCATGCCCCAACAGTTAATGTGGTGGTGCTGCATCTAACACGTCATAGTTTTGACACTTTTGGTACATTCGGTGCAACATCCTAGTGCCCTTTAGTAAAAGGGCCCCCTAGCCCCTAGTTTCCCTTTAGTAAAAGAGCCCCCTAGCTGGGGACAGGGAAATAATTACTGAACTTGATTGTAACTCGCCTTGAACTGCTACTGGAAGGTATCAGCTAGATACAAAGAAATAAATACAACTAAGTTTTCAACTTCTTTCTAAATATATTATAATTTCTTTTTTTTTTTGAGCATCATTAGCAACTTGCTAATTCCTCTAACAACTGACCCAGCATAAATGCGGACGCATAAAACGTAGCTGACGTAATTTCTAATAATATTCCACATTCAGGAAACAGCTAAAAACCATCCTGTTTCGTGAATACCTTGGGCCTGGGATGGACATCTCTCACTAACTACCTACTTTCTATCAGCCTCCCAATCAAGCTCTATCTGATCTGGCCAACTGAGAGACTCGCATTTAAAGTCTAGTACTGTTACACTCTGTCTAAATGTTCAATGTTGCCCCCCCGGTGCTGGACCCTCCCCTTCTCTATGTCGAGATGATTATTGTACCCCCTCCCACACACCTTTTTTGTGCTAAACCGCTTTGACACAGTGAAAAGCAGGATATAAATGCATCTAAATAAATAAATAATATATCACACTGACCTTAAAACCCGAGAGGGAATGTAGACCTTCAAATACATTTTTAAATACAATGGATCTTGACTCCAAATGAATTTAGGAGTGATAGTTAAGAACTTAAACTTAGGTGTACCATCAGCCTCTGCAATTCATACAACAAAGGGAAGGCTTCATGTCACCTCTTGGCACTCAAAATAATCCCTGTATTCTGGCCCATTTCCTTTCCTAAACCTGGATTGTGTTGGAAAGAGGAGATGGCACTATCATCCATACTGGTGTAGTCTACAGGCCTCTAACTCAAACCAAAGAAATTGATAGAGACTTGATTATTGATATTACAAAGGTAGCCATGAAGGGGGATCTGAGAGGTTCTGGCAGGGATGTTTTTAATAGATCCTTGGACACAGAAGTTCCACAGAACTGGAGAAGGGCTGATGTGGTATTTCTTCACAAAAGTGGTAATAGGGAAGAAGTGGCAAACTACAGGCAAATAAGTATGTCCTTTGTGGTGGGAGAAGTAATGGAGACACTCCTAAAAGAGAGAATAGTGGACTTTCTTGAAACCAATAGGTTGCATGATCTGAGGCAACATTGTTTTACCAAAGGATGATCATGCCAAACAAATCTAATTGAGTTCTTTGACTGGTTGACCAGAGAACTAGATCAAGGGCATGCGATGACCTACGTAGATTTCAGCAAAGCCTTTGATAATGTTCATCATAGAAGGCTTATCAATAAACTGAACAGCTTGGGGAAGGGTCCCAAGGTGGTGAACTCGATCAGAAATTGGTTAACTGACAGACGACAGAAGGTGATGGTAAATGGAACTCACTCATAGGAAAGGAAGGTTATAAGTGGCATGCCCCAGGGATCAGTCCTGGGACCGGTACTGTTCAATGTATTTGTGAGTGATATTGCTGAAGGACTGAATGGAAAAGTCTGTCTTTTTGCAGATCACTCGAAAATTTGCAACAGAGTGGACTCCCTTGAGGGAGTGGATAACATGAGCAAAGAAGAACGGCCCAGTGCTTGGCAGTTAAGATTTAATGTGAAGAAGTGCAGTGTCATGCACTTGGGATGCACAAATCCAAGGAAATTGTATATGATAGGGGGTGAGAAGTTGGTGTGCACGGACCAGGAGAAGGACCTTGGATGATTGTTTCTGAAGATCACAAGGTGGTGAAAGAGTGTGACAAGGCGGTGGCCAAAGCTGGGTTGCATACAGAAAGGAATTACTAGCAAAATGGATAAGGTACTAATTTCACTATACAAGTCACTGGTGAGGCCTCACTTGGAATATTATGTTCAGTTTTGGAGGGCATATCTTGCAAAGAATATAAAAAGACTGGAAATGGTTCAGAGGAAGGCGACCAAATGATTTGCTGCCTGCACCAAAAGACATATGAGGAGAGACTTGAAGACCTAAAGACAGGGAAGCTGCAAAACTAGAGGACATAACATGAAGCTGCAAGGGGGTAAACTGAAAGGCAACATCAGGAAATACCTTTTCACCGAAAGGGTGGTGGATGCTTGGAATGCCCTCCTAATGGAAGTGGTGGGGCTAAATACAGTGACAGAATTCAAAATGGCATGGGACAGACACAGTGGATCTCTTTATGACAACAGGATAAAATCAAAATAATCTTAACTGTCTCTGCTATCTCAACAAATAAGGGTGACCTGCATGGAGCGGTGGGTACACCGTGGGGAAGGGTGACCTGCACGGAGCGGCAGATGCACCCACTCTTGCCACCTTGCTGGGCAGACTAGATAGACGATGCTGGTCTTTATCTGCCATCATATACTATATAATACTCAGACCCACACGCCAAATATCAAATCAAAACTCTTCTGCCTTTTTTTCAAAATTATAAAATGGGAGGACAAAGACCTCAGTATAGTTAATGAGCTTTACACTGCTGGCTTGTCATCTCTACAAAGACATGCCTGCTCATTTATGCTCATATCTCATCACATTGAGGGTCATAAAAAACCTCCCAAATATTTTGATGCTGAAAAGGCTTTCGACAGGGTAGACTGGAGTTTTATGTATCAAGTTTTGGAGAAGGTGGGGATTCAGGGTTTTTTTGTGGAGGTTGTACGGTTGTTGTATGCGGACCCTAAGGGGGCGATTTTGGTAAATGGCCATATGTCTCCTGAATTCGCGATTCAGAAAGGGACTCGACAGGGTTGCCCCCTCTCCCCCCTCCTGTTTGTGCTAACGTTGGAGCCCTTACTGTTTCAGCTTCGGACCTCGCCAGACTTTCTGGGAATACCTGTGGGGAAGACGGAGTTTCGGGTTGCGGCTTTTGCCGATGACCTTTTGGTGCATATCGATAAGCCGGAGGAAGGGCTCTCTGCATTGTTGAAGCTCATTCAGGTCTATCGTCATGCTTCCGGCTTTAAGTTAAATTTGGACAAATCCGAGGCCCTGCCGCTTGTCGCTGATATCGTTCAGTGCTGGCCGGGTACTTTCCCCCTGAAATGGGTGGATGATCGATTTAAATACTTAGGGATTTATTTGCCCGTGGACCTGCGTGATCTATATCGTATTAATGTCACCCTGTTGCTGAAGCACTTGGCAGATAGGGTACAAAAGTGGAAGGAATTACCGCTCTCATTAGGAGGCCGGATTGCTTTGTATAAAATGACAGTCTAAAAGAGTCTAAAAGAGTAATAAGGATAGCAAAATCAAAGGCAGAAGAAAAAATGGCTAAAGATGTTAAGGGTGGCAACAAAACTTTCTTCAGGTATATTCAGGAAAGGAAGAAGATCAGAGTTGGAATTGCAGGACTCAGAAGTGCTGGGAAAGGACTCGTGGAAAGTGACACTGAAAAAGCGAAATTGCTAAACAAATACTTCTGCTCTGTTTTTACTAAAGAAGATCCTGGAGATGGACCAGCTGTGACTCCCAATTATAAAAATAGGACTGACGTAGATACCACACCATTCACAGAAGATGAGGTGTTAGAACAACTTGCTAAACTGAAAGTGGACAAAGCCATGGGACCGGATGGGATACATCCCAGGATACTGAAAGAGCTCAGAGAGGTTCTTGCAGGACCGTTAAAGGATGTCTTCAACAGATCCTTGGAAACAGGAGTGGTTCCTCAGGACTGGAGAATGGCTAATGTTGTACCTCTACACAAAAGTGGTGAGAGGGAGGAAGTGTCAAATTACAGGCCCGTGAGCCTTACCTCGGTGGCAGGAAAAGTAATGGAGGCGCTCCTGAAAGAGCGAATAGTGAACTTTCTCAAAACCAACAGGTTGCAAGATCCCAGGCAACATGGTTTTACCAAAGGACGGTCTTGCCAAACAAATCTGATTGAGTTCTTTGATTGGGTGACCAAGGAACTAGATCTGGGGCATGCAATGGATGTCATCTATCTGGATTTCAGCAAAGCCTTTGATACTGTTCCTCATAGGAGGCTTGTCAATAAACTCAGTAGCTTGGGGATGGGTCCCAAGATAGTAAACTGGATTAGAAATTGGTTGACTGAGAGACAACAGAGGGTGATGGTACATGGAGCTCACTCGGATGAGAGGAAGGTGATTAGCGGGGTGCCTCAGGGTTCGGTCCTGGGCCCGGCACTGTTCAATATATTTGTGAGTGATATTGCTGAAGGACTGAATGGAAAGGTCTGTCTTTTTGCAGATGACACAAAAATTTGCAACAGAGTGGACTCCCCAGAGGGAGTGGATAACATGAGGAAAGATCTACAAAAGCTGGAAGACTGGTCTAATGCTTGGCAACTACGATTTAATGTGAAAAAGTGCAGTGTCATGCACTTGGGTAGCAGAAATCCAAGGGAAAAGTACACAATAGGGGGTGAGAGGTTGGTATGCACGGTTCAGGAGAAAGACCTTGGTGTGATTATCTCTGATGATCTCAAGGTGGCAAAACAGTGCGACAAGGCGGTGGCAAAAGCCAGGAGGATGTTGGGCTGCATTCAAAGAGGGATTACCAGCAGAAAGGAAGAGGTACTTATGCCACTGTACAAGTCACTGGTGAGGCCTCACTTGGAATACTGTGTTCAGTTTTGGAGGCCATATCTTGCAAAAGATGTAAAAAGACTGGAAACTGTTCAGAGAAAGGCGACCAAAATGATTTGGAGCCTGCGTCAGAAGCCTTATGAGGAGAGACTTGAAGACCTAAATATGTACACTTTGGAGGAGAGGAGAGACAGGGGAGATATGATTCAGACCTTTAAATACTTAAAGAGAAATGATGAACAAACAAACCTCTTCCAAAGACGGGGAAGCTGTAAAACTAGAGGGCATAACATGAAGCTGCAAGGTGGTAAATTGAAAGGCAATGTCAGGAAATATTTCTTCACTGAAAGGGTGGTGGATGCTTGGAATGCCCTCCCGATGGAAGTGGTGAGGGCAAACACGGTGATGGAATTCAAAACGGCATGGGACAAACACAGTGGATCCCTTTACAGCAACAGGATAAAAGCAAAATAAACAGTACCATCTAACTTCTGAACTATCTAGCATCTGAACAAATAAGGGTGTCCTACATGGAGTGGTGGGTTCACCCCTAAACAGAAACAAAAACATGGGGAGGGGTGGCCTGCACAGAGCGACAGGTGCACCTACCCTTGCCATCTTGCTGGGCAGACTAGATGGACCATGTTGGTCTTTATCTGCCGTCACTTACTATGTTACTATGACATTGGTCCCCAAGTGGCTATATGTCTTGCAGACACTCCCTCTGTTGGTGCGCCGGAAGGATCTCCTGCTGATGGAGAAACAGATTAATCTTTTTCTCTGGCGGGGTAAGCGTCCCCGTTTTCGACTGGCAGTGTTACAGCGCCTGTGGAGCAAGGGGGGAATGGGCCTTCCCGATATTAAACTTTACAACTGGGCGTGCCTTCTTCGGCACGTGCGGGACTGGTTATGGGGGTCTGGTGACTATACCCCAATCGAGATGATTGGAGCCTTGGTTGTGCCGCTGTGCGTTCCATACATTTTACACATGAAAGGAGCGAAAGGTCTCGACCAGTGGGTGTGGCTGGTATTGCTCTCTCCCATCGTTCGAGCCTGGCGGTATTTCTGTGGACAACTGGGGTGTTCGGCCTCTTGCTCTCCATATCTTCCCATACGCGGGAACAAAGATTTTGCGCCCGGACTGACTAAGGCAAGCTTTGTGCGATGGGATCGATTGGGAATTACTGCTATAGAATCGTTGCTTACAGAGGAGGGGCTTCTCGAATCATTTGCCGTATTGAGTGGGCGGTACTCTTGGACGCGTGCGGATGTGTTCCCGTATGCTCAGATTCGTAACTACATTCGCACACTGCCTGTGGCCTCGCTGAAGGGGGACATATGCTCCCGGATGGAGGAGTCTCTGCTGGGGGGGATCAGGTGGCTCGGGTGGCTCAGCTACATAAGTCCCTTCTGGGGCTGGTGCCCTCGGGGAGGGAGGACGCATTGGCGGAGGCTTGGACACGGGACCTTGGCGAGCTCTTGATGGGTGAGGAGGTGGTGGCTGCCATAGCGCGTATCCCCCAGTTAACAGTGTCGGTGACTTATCGTGACATGCAATACCGGCTGATTCGTAGGTTATATTTCGCACCCAACCGGGCTTGGAGGGTGGGGATAGTGCACATGAACTGCTGTCCACGGTGTGGGGCTGCGGATGCTACCCTGGGCCATATGTTTTGGCATTGTTCTGCGGTACGGAGTTTCTGGGATAAAGTTCTCGGCTATTTGGGGAGGTGCTTGGCCATAGTACTGCGGTTGGCACCTGTAAATCTAGTACTTGATATTTGGAGGGAGGAGATCGGGCCTGATATCGATAAGGTACAAGGGGATTGGTTGCGTTTGGTGCTTGTCACAGCCCGCATGACTATACTGCAAACATGGGTGGATCCCAGGGGGCCATTGTATGGGCAATGGAGGGTGCGATTGCATGGCCTGTTGTGGTTAGAGTGTTATCGAGCGTGGGGTCACCCACAGCATTGGGAAACTTTCTTGAAGGGTTGGGGTCCTCATCTTAAGTGTATGCCCGCCAAAGCGAGGAGTCGTGTTTTGGGTGGTGAAGGAGGTTAGAGTCCAGTGGGGGGGTGTAGGTGTAAAGCCATCTGTTTGTCTTTGGGAAGGGGGGGGAGGGGGCAATGAGAGGGGGGAGTGGATGGGGGGGGTACTCTGAGGTTTATCCTCAACATACAGGACTAACAACAGAGATATAATGGGCAACCAGCAGCTAGAGCTTATTTGTTTGAGTGCTGGTAGGCGCGGAGTGTTCATGGACCTGTTGTATGGTTTTGCTGTTTCCTGACTGTTTATGTGGTGCTCCTCGGGTGGAGTGTATTTGATTATCTGTACCATGGATTCCCTCATATCACACAATGTAATAACGGGGGACAGACGGGAATGAGAGGGAAAACAGAGGAGGAAGGGATGGAAAGAACAGAAAACACAACAGAAAAACAGAAAGGGTCAGTTCTTTCCTGTAGGGGGCTACGATACTGTGGTTCCTTCTGTTTTCATCTGTATGTGGTTTCCAATGTTTCATGCTGTATACGGTCTATGTGAGGGGGGGGGTTCTTTAATCTTTAAACTGTATATGCTGCTTATAGAGTTTTTATAATGTTTACTGCTCCACAATGTTTCATCCTGTTGGCTTTTTATTATCAATGTTTCTATATGTCTGCTGTTTTTCTTGTTTAATATGTTTAAAATGAATAAAAAGATTTAAACATAAAAAACCTCCCAAATATATGGTGAGAGCAATATTATTGGAATTATGTATTCAGAAAAACATATATTAAATGATTGGAGATGATCACTTATCTTAAATATATCTTCTTCTCCAATCTTCTGTTGTCAGCTCTAAATGCTTGAATACCATCTAAAGGAATGCTCAGATCACCCCAAATCATCGCATTCAGATTCTCAGGGGCAATCTGAATGGGGTGATTTGAGCATTTTTCAAACAGTTTCCAATTTCTGTTGGAGGGGGCAGGAATGGCAACCATGTGCATGTGCGTGGTGGTTTAAGGTCTGCCACAGCACTGAAGCCACAGTTCTGCCGCTGCTTCAAAGGGATGATTGCCATGCCGCCCCCTCACCTAGGTGAGGGGATGGATGCCAGAGGGGTGAGAGGCAGCATGGTGCGCAGGGTGGTACCGCAGTCATGGGGGGCAGCAGCACAGGGGCCTCCCTAGGGTGGCAGAAACCCTTGGGCCAATTCTGTATACACTGTGGCAATACAGCATCTCTTTCTTCTACTAAGTTCCCATTTTCATCTATATTTAAACATTCAGCAACTTCTAGACTCTAACAGCGTTTGCTGAGATTATCATAAACGCAAAGGACAACCACTGCTGGAAAATCAAATCACCACTGTGGGCTTCCCCACTCCCTTGAACAAATCAGGCATGGCACCATTAATTGTACATTTATCCTCTTTTAAAACAAATAGCAAAAAACCCCAGAGTGTACTACCTGATCCGACTTTCTAAATCACGCCATGAAAAAGTGTTCATTCTAAATTTCACCGCTATCTGCAGTTCTTTCTCTTGCTGGAAAATTAGAAATCTGCTCATTAAACGGATGCATGCATACACTTTAAAGACTTTAGCACCGATCATAAAAATACCAGTACCCCACTGCTCCTAGAGTCTTTATCTAAAACTATTCCTCCACTCTACATGGGTTACTGCTCTCTAGGATTTTTACACCAATTAAAACACATTTTGCAAGATTGTGAATATTTGTATCAATAAGTAGGAATATATCTGCAGGCATCCATCCATCCATAGCCACCTTTGGCCCTAACCTCATAGGGCAGGAGTCCAACTCACACTTCTCTGTCCCAAACTTCAGCACTAAGAGGGTGATGTTATAAAAGAGCCTCTATACGAACATAAAATTTTCCAATGGGCCATCAAGCCCAAAATCCTTTTTCCAACAATGGCCAATCCAGGTGACAAGCATCTGGCAGAATCCCAAAAGGTTCCCAGAATCCCAGCAGATTCAATGCTGCTTATCCAAGGGATAAGTAGTGGATTTCCCCGGTCTATTTTAATAATGGTTTATGGACTTTTCTTCCAGGAACTTGTCCAAACCTCTTTTAAATCCAGCTACACTAACAACTTTTACTACACCCTCTGGCAATGAATTCCAGAGTTTGATTAAGCATTGAGTATTACTTTTTCCTATTTTATAAAGACACATAGTTTTATTTATTTATTTACATTCTCTTATATATCGCACTATTCTGCATCAGTGCGGTTTACATTGAACAAACTGAAATTACATTGAACAGGGCATTATAACTTGGAGATAACTATTTTACAGGGAACATGGGCTATGGAGGGTTAAGTGGCTTGCCCAAGACCACAAGGAGCACCTGTGGGACTAGAAACCCCAGTCCTTCCGGCCCAAGGTTGCTGTCCTCTAGTGGGATTTGAACCCCCGACCTTCCGGCCTGAAGTACCTTGCCCCAACCACTAGGCTACTCCTCCATGGCTATGTTTCTTTGTAAAACACTAGCACAAATCCATCAGAGATACTAGATATTATTGAAGCCATGGACATTTACATCTGCTTGGGAACACATTTTACAATGGGATGTCCAAGTGCAATTTGGGACGTGAAAGTCAGAATGTCTAAAAAAAAAATGCAGGCACGTGCAAATTCAGGCACATTTCAGAAACATGGACGTGCCTGATATTTATTTTATTTATTTAACCAGTTTTATATACCACCTTTTCCTTCAATCAAAGTGGTTTACATGTTGCTAAGTGTGTACATTTGGGTTAGGTGGGGATAGGGGAAAGGTAAAAGGGGACGGGCACTTGGGAAGGTAGTATGCAACATGTAAGGTGCCATGACTTGGTTGGTTGCGATTATGCTCATACGTTGGTTTGTAGGTTCTGGGAGGGCCCATAGTATTGTATGAATAGTGTGGTTTTGAGCATACTTTTGAAGTCCTTTATGTCACTCATAGATCTCATGCTGTCAGGCAGGGTGTTCCATAATTTTGGTGTGCAGAGAGATGGTGCCCTTCTAGATGTTGTCTGAGTAGTTCTTTGGTATTCAGGTGGGGTGGCTATCTTATTATCCATGCTGCTGCTTAGTGCTCTTGCGCTGGGTGTGTTTGATTATTAGGTCCTGGAGGACATTTGCTGACATGTTGTTGATGATTTTGAAAATGTTTAATGTCACTTTGAATCTTGCACGAGCTTGTTTGGGCAGCCAGTGGATTTTCTGGAGTACTGGCGTGATGTGTTCATTTCTTGGTGTGTTCGTGATGATTCTGGCTGCTGTATTCTGCACCAGTTGAAGGGGGTGCATAGTTTGTTTAGGGAGACCGATATATAATGGGTTACCATAGTCTAGGATGGGCGTGATGAGTGCCTGACAAACTTCTGAAGTGGTCTTGGCTTAGGATTGGTTTGAGTCTTCTTATGGTTTTTAATTTGTATTATGCCTTTGCTGCAGCTTTTTTGATGTGCGAGTGAAGGTTTAGTGTGCTGTCTAGGGTGATTCAGAGGTATCTTACCTCATCCTTCACATTGATGGATTTGTCCCGTATGCTGATTGTAGGTGGTGGGTCGAAGTTGGTTCCTCTTGTTACGGACATGGCTTCTGTTTTGCTATAGTTTACCGACAAGTTGTTGTTAGTGAGCCACATGATTGAGACATCCACATAAATGCCCCTAGACTAGCATCTCAGAATATGTAGGTCTAACAGCATAATGGATTTGGAGCAGTGTGGCCAGGGCTCACGTCCCAATGTAGGTCTTTGTGATCTTAGACTAGCCACTTAACTCTCCATCTTCTCTACACTTTCTGGATATTTTAAGTATCTTCGGGCATGTGGCCTCCCGAGATTGACAGATTCCCAAGCGGACACACTGAATTTCCCCATTTCCCTGCAGAAGGTTCTGAAGGGCATTAAAAACCTAAAGGGGGGATGTGCCCCCGGCCCAGATGGGTTTAGGGGAAAGTTTTATAAACTGCTGAGGGAAAGGGTGGCCGTTCATATGGCTGAATATTATGCTTATTTAATTCAGCGGAAGCGTTTTCCCTTTGAATCCAACAAGGCATTGTTTACAATGCTGCCCAAGCCAGGAAGGGACCCTCCCTACCCGGGCTCTTACAGATCAATCTCGCTACTGAATGTTGATATCAAGCTTTTAGCGAGGATTATGGTGGTCCATTTAATGACTTTCCTGCCGGATTTGATATACCAAAATCAGGTGGGCTTTCTGCGGGGCAGAAGTGTGGCTTACAGTGTTCACCGGGTTAAGGCCTCTGTGTGTGCTAGCGTCATTGAAGGGCGGTCCTCCATGCTGATCAGTTTTGATGCCGAAAAGGCATTTGACCAGGTGAACTGGCAGTTCATGTTTCAGGTGCTTGAGTCAATGGGCTTCAAAGGGCTATTTGTAGACGTTGTCCGGTTACTGTACTTGGATCCCAAAGGGGCTATTGTGGTGAATGGAGGAGTATCGCCTGAGTTCCCCATCCATAGAGACATGCATCAGGGGTGCCCACTCTCCCCGATTTATTCATCTTAACTTTGGAACCCCTGCTAAATTGGATCAGGTCAGCAGAAGACCTGCGGGGTGTTGCAAAGGGTAGGGAGGGGTTTCGGGTAGCGGCTTTCACAGACAACCTCCTAGTGCATCTGGATGACCCTTGTGGGGACTTCCAATGCTACTGCAGATGTTTGAGGAGTATGGACTATTGTCAGGCTTAAAGCTGAATCTAGATAAATCTGAGGCTCTTCCTTTGGATCCTCGGAAGTCACAGCAATGGGTGGGGACCTTTCCCTTGAAGTGGGTGAGGGGTTGTTTAAAGTACTTGGGTATACAATTCCCAGCTTGCTTGAGTGAATTATATCAACTCAATATCTCTGCTTTTTTGAAGGATTTGGACGAGGGTACACAAGTGGCATGACCTCCCCCTATCGTTGGGCGGTAGAATAGCTCTTTTTAAGATGTGTCTCTTCTCCAAATAACTTTATGTGTTACAGACTCTCCCGTTGGTGATGAAAAGGCAGAATATACAGCTTTTTGAGATATACACTAATGTGCTCTTGTGAAGGAGGAGATGACCGCAGGTGCATCGGGCCTTGCTGCAGCATCCGTGGAAGCAGGGGGTATGGGCTTCCCGTACATTAGGAGGTATAATATGGACTGTTTGCTTAAACATGTTTAGGATTGGCTTTTGGATACGGAGGTCTATATGCTGGTGAGCATGGATAGCGCCCGAGTGAAGCCCCTACACTTGCATTATCTTTTGCACACGAAGTCATGGCGGGGGATAAGGTCGGTGGCGCATAGTACTATTTGGTCCCATCCGGTATGCATGGCGTTTTCTTTGTGGTAAGCTGGGTTGGTCTTGCGATAGCTCTCCCTACCTCCTGCTATGGGGCAATCGGGATTTCCCTGCAGGTATGATGGATGCCAGTTTTTGGTATTGGGAGCAGGGGGGGGGGGTACCCCTTAGCCTTTAATACACTCTGTATGCAATATCCCCTCAAAGATGCAGATTTTTATCCTTATTTGCAGGTTCAGAGTTATCTATGGAGTTTACCGACGGCGTCCTTGGTGGGGAGTGTTTGCTCTCAATTAGAGGAGCTGCTGCTGGGGGGGGGGGCAGTGGGCCCGAGTGTCCCACTTGCACAAGATGTTGACGGGGGTGGATTCACCACCCTCAGAGAAGGATCTGGCGAGAGCCTGGTCGTGCGACTTGGGAATCACAATAGATGAAGCGATGTTACACTGTAGCCTCATTGTATGTCCCCCCCTGCTGCTGCTGCACACAGCTGTGGGGGACGAGGCTGATAGTGCCAGCAGCCAAGGATAAGCAGTGGATTTCCCTTGTCCACTTTACTAATGGTTTATGGACTGCTCCAGGATCTTGTCCAAACCTTTTTTAAACTCAGCTACATTAACAGCTTTTACTGCATCATTTGGCAGTGAGTTCCAGAGTTTAATTATCCTTTGAATGACAAGATCTGTTTGACTAGAAAGAACACCTTGGCAAATGAGGGGCAAATACAATGACAGAATTCAAAATGGCACGGGACAGATACAGTGGATCTCTTTATAGCAAGAGGATACTATCAAAATAAACTTAAGAACCTTTTATACTTCAACAAATAAAGGGAGGGGGTGACCTGCATGGAGCAGTGGGTACAATCCCAAAGACATAGAGGGGAAGTGATATTCACACAGAGAGAGGTGGATACAACTACTCTATCCACCTTACCAGACTAGATGCACCATACTGATCTTTATCTGCCATCATATACTATGTTACTATGTAAATGTTAAAAGAGAATGCCTATATCTACAGCTATGTTTGGAACAGATCTTGCTTTGCAAGCTATCTTGATGCAAAACCCCAATTCAAGAAATTTTGGCATTGCCTTTTTCAGGACTAGATTTATAGTTGCCACAGCATCTACAATAAGAGATGGAAAAGAGGTAGTATGTGGAGGGCAATTGTCTTAAAAGGTTATTAGATGTTTAATGGTAGGCAAACCCCTTTTTAACATCCTGCATCTCACTTAGAGCAGGACAAAGTTCATATGTGATCAATATTTTGCAAAGTGCAAGGTGAGGCTTTGTTGCTACAGGAGCTGGTCTAAGCAGGGGTTTACTGCCACAGGTGCATTCAAGGGCAAACTTCCAGCCAATGGACTCCCCTTATATTAAGGCTGACATTGAATCTGGGCAAACTGTGATCCATCAGACACAGGAAAGATAATTTCCCAGACCAAGCTGTATGCTGCCAAGGCCAGATATACAAAAAAACTCACTCCATATAATTCCACAAAATTTGCTTCTCAAAAACTGCTTCAATGTTCATTTTCTTCAAACAAACAAATCCTACACGGAGAGTCTCAGTAACCACGGGCTCAATACAAAGAGTGTAAGATAACATGTATCAAACACCAGCCCTCTTAACATCAATGACCCTCCGTGTAAGCCTGGGCTGACCACCATATACCTGCAATGGCGAATTACTTAACTTTCAAAAGAATGTTGTTTCTCAAAACAGGTGACCACCCCATTCCCCTCTTTAAACACAGTCAACTGAAGTTTTGAATGGAGCGCTTTAAACAACCAGCAGATTGGAGGCCAAAAGGAAAATGCCAAAAGCCTCACATGAATAAATGTCTCTGCTCACAGGATTTGGGGCTTTTCTCAGTGCTTTCCAGACTGTCTTCCAGGTTTCTTCTCCTGCTGACCTCTTCCACTGCCAGGGATTCCTCTTCCCCGACCTCCGAATACACCTCGCCCAAGACCTCAAGCTCCACGACCTTTCTGCTGCTTCTGCTGCTGCATCCCTCCTCGACCCCTGTCCTTTGACATCACTTCCTCCTTCACCATATCAATGATCTCATCAGGAATGCACAGGTATTTGATGGTACTTCCACAGATGTAGCACTCGGGCATTCTCGAGAATTTATCATCATCTCTGGATATGCACATGACTTCTCGTAGATTGATGTTCATCCAATTGTCACAGCTCACTAAATGTCCATTATAGGTTTCCCCATTTTTCAGCTCCACCAACATGCTGCCAAGGCCATACAGGTGGTATGCAGAACTTTGGACAGAGATCACATATTGCAGGATACCCCTGAGGCATTGCATAAACCTGCTGCTCAAACTCTGATTCGTTGGTCATGATGGAGGTTAGAATTCTCTTTGTGCCCTGATGTGGGGTTGGTGAGGAGTAAGGAGGAAGGTGTGCAGGAGATGCTGCTTGAGATGGCACAGACAAGAGTCAGGCAGAGGAGCACTTAAAGCAGATTGGGCCAAGACCCAGCTGGCCTGTTCTTGCTCTTGCTGAGCTTCAATACTGTAGCTGCAGCCTCAGGTTCACTGTTTTGTGTTTTATGTTGAAGGGCTGCATCATCAAGACCACCTGCGCAGGAAGGCCAGTGAATCACCAAAATGCTACAGGAGTGCACCTACTGCATCAAAGATGTGGCAGCTAGCCAGACATGCACATACCATTGATGGCCAAAATCATTGCAGATTGACCAGTATGAGTGATAATATGACATCCATTGCAAAAAAAAAAGTTGTCAAAATATGATGTTAGCACTGTATTACTGCAGGAGAAGCTCTGTGATGACAGAAAGGAAAGGTTAACCAACTTGCAACAAGATGTCTCAAGCTGCTGTAGTCTCTTTGAAGATAATCATATTCTGCTTCATCTACCTATTATGCTCCTGGCTGAGCAATCCATGGTGGGGAACTGGATGAAGGAAAGGAAAGGAGGTGGAGAGGAGCATGAGGGCATACCACCTAGTTATCTTGGCCTCCATGTATCGGCCACAGGTTCTTGTTTTCCACTCTCAGTTCCTGCTGACCCCCTCAATCACTCATATGCACTGTAGGACACAGAGAAACTAGAGCAGTATTGCCATGCCACTGCTTCTTCCTCCAGTCTCTGAGCTAGGGCAGGCACATATAAAAGGTATTTGAACTGATAATTTGTGTCCCATGATGGAGAAGACACACAAAGTGGCCAAATTTTCCAGCTCCAGGATGGAGACATTTTGACCAGTTTTGATTCTGAACTTATATCCATAAGCTCTAAGGTTTTTGTTATGTTTGACTGTATCATTGAAATCAGTTCTGTAGGTCCCATAATGCACCAGTAGAAGGTTATTAGAAATCCAGGACTGGCCTAAAGTTTTTCTCTTGGAATGGAATAGCTCAGCAGTTCGGGACACATGCAGCCCAATTCATTATCGGGTACATCTTGGATGTCTGGATGGCACCTACCAAGACAGGGTCATTTGGACCCTATTCTGCACCGTGAGAGCAAGATGCTCCTGTGGGTGCAGCATCGGGCCCAGAAACAGCCCGGCATGCTTCTGCTGCAATGCGGGGACGTCCTCCCCATGGGCTGATCCTCCCTGCTCCCCGCGGGGGCTGCCATCCAGGATCGGGGGGGAGGGAGCGCCCCACACCTATTCCACTTTAGAGGTCTGTTTGTCCAGGGGTCGGTCCCGCCCATGCTCCACCCACTCTCCACCCCATCACGCCTCCATCCGGAGGCAGAATACCGGCAAGGCGGTTAGTGGGTAGGACATGCTGCCTCGCTATCTGCCTTATGGGATTGGGGCCATGAGCTCTTAAGACCGTGTCTTCGAAGGGGTTTATACGTTTAGTTGCAACTGCTAAAGGAAGAAACACCTTATCAGTGAATTTTCAGTAGTACTACTACCCCAGAAAATCACCTGTGGCTGCCTTGGCATTATCTGCAAGGACATTTATCATTTATTTATTTAACAGGATTTATATAGCATCTTTTCCTTAAATCAAGGTGGTTTACATTCAAACTTTAACCATTTACATTGTAACAAGGTGGTTTACATTGAACTCAAGCTATTTACATTATAACATACAGGGTGGCCCAAAAAAAGTGAAAACATCTCACAGCATATAAGTTATTTAAAAATTCAAAAAGACAGATATAAACGATTGACATATTTAAAAAAAAAAAGATGGCGACTGGAAATTGTCGAAATAAAGACGTTATATAGCTAAAAAAGTAAATAGGTAAACTATTTAAGCTTTTAATTTACGAGATGTTCTCACTTTTTTTGGGCCACCCTGTAGTATAGAGGGTGGAGTAGTACAGCATGCAGGAAGCTTCGTCTGTTGGTTTTGGAGTATTCGTTTGGTGTAACTATTGTGTTTTTACAGTTTTTTCTCTTTGGATGGTTTTCGGGGTGTCTTTTTATCATATCCTAGAGCGACTCAGCTGATCCATTTTGTAGTATTTTAAATATATTAAGTGTTGCCTTGAACCTGGCATGACTCCTTATCGGTTGCCAGAGTAGTTGGGCCAGTATTGATATTATGTGTTTGTGTTTAGCTGTTCCATTGATAATGCGGGCAGCTGTGTTTTGGACCATCTGCAATGGGTGAGTATAGTATGTGCTGGTAGGCCTTGGTATAGTGAGTTACAATAGGTGTGACTATGACTTGTAGAACTGTATGGAAGTCATTCTGGTTTAGGAGAGTCTTCAATTTCTGGATGATTTTCAGTTTAAGGTATGCATTCTTTGTTTTTCTGTTAATTTCACCCCCCATCACCCCCATCACGACCTGAAATGTGCCCTAATAAATGCCCGCTCTATCAGAAAGAAATGGCCTGCCATATCTGACATACTAGCCTCCCCCGACATTGACATACTATGCATCACAGAGACATGGATGTCAGAGGCAGACGCGGCAACCCTCCACCAGTTTGTCCCCTCCAACTTCACCACCCACTCTTGCCCCAGAAATGACAGAAGGGGTGGAGGGGTACTCATACTAAGCAAGGCCAGTCTACAGTTCCAGACAATTGCATCCAGTAGCACTCCCCATCTAGACCACATCGCCATAGCGAACAAACATCTCACCATCAACCTACTATATCGGGCACCATCACCATCACCGGATGAACTCTCCTCAATCATTGACATCGCCTGTAACCCCATCAAGACACATACCTCGAACTGGATACTAGGAGATTTCAACCTTCCCTCACTCCAAGACAATCAAGCCAGGGCCTTCCTAGACGCTCTCGAGGCGGTGGGATACAACCAGCTGGTCAACTCACCTACCCACATCAAGGGAAACACACTCGATCTCATATTCGCACCACAATCAGCTTTCTGTCCCGCATCCAAGATCAACCTCTCATTATGCTCAGTACCGTGGTCGGACCACAGCCTAATCAGATTCACGATGCCCACTGACCCATCACGCCCTAACCCCCATTCCCCAAACAAACCACCAGAACCAGCCTCAAAACGTTTTCGCCAGTTCAACAGAGAAGAGATCTTAGAAAGGGCACAACCTCTCCATAACACGCATGGACTGAATCTTGATGACTTGGTCTCCACATGGAACTCTTGCCTCAATGCTGCAACTGGCCCTCCCGCCATCAATGCTTCACATAACAAGAGGAAGAAGGCACCTTGGTACTTGCCTGAGCTCAAGACCTCTCTCCGACAGCTCCGACAGCTGGAGAAACGCTGGCGCCGCTCCAGATCAACTGAAAACCAAGAAGCTTACTATGCCCAGCTATGCACCCATCGAACAGCAGTTTCGAGGAGAATGAGGCAATACAACGCTGAGGTTCTACAACGATCCCTGAATAAGCCGCACGAGTTGTTCAACATTGTCAAATCCCTAGCCAAGGAGCCCTCTACTGAACAGACAAACCAACCAGACCCACAGAAATATGCAGACTACCTGCAATCCAAAACAAACCAAGCCACCCTACCCGCTAACGAAGGGTCCCCATACATTTTGCTGGCCCTTTCCCCCCCACCATCACCCACACAAGTATTGACCCAGAGTACCATCTCCACCTTTGCTACCCCAACTGACAGAGAAATACAAGACATCATTATGAATATAAATGCCACCACAGCACCAGATGACCCATGTCCAGCATTCTGGATAAAAACCCTACGTACTGAGCTCAGTACCTTCCTGGCTAAACTGATTGGGACCTCATTCCTAACAGGTGTCTTCCCCCGAAGCCTAAAACAGACCTCAATTAGACCGCTGCTCAAGAACAATAAACTTGACCCCACAAAGATGGACTCATACAGACCCATCTCCAGCATACCTCTCCTAGCGAAAATCTCAGAGAAAATAGTCCACCGTCAACTAAGCCAACATATCGAGGACAACTCACCCCTAGATCCCTGCCAGCACGGGTTTCGTGAGCAACATGGCGTGGAAACCCTGTTAACAATTCTATTCAGCACTCTATTAACAGGGCTAGACAACGTCAAACAGGGGTTCGCCCTCATCTTTCCCGACATTGCGGCCGCTTTTGACTCGGTCAACCATGATCTACTGCTCTCCCACCTTGCCGAGAAGGGCATCCATGGAACTGCCCTTGCATGGTGTGCCTCATACCTAAATGATAGATGGCAACACGTCCGATCCGGTACCTCAACCTCCACCCCATTCCCTCTCACGAAGGGCGTCCCTCAAGGCTCCTCTCTCTCTGCCCTATTCTTCAACATCTATATGCAGCCTATCTGCTCTATCATCAGGTCTTTCGGCGTAAACTGCCTAATTTATGTCAATGATGTCCTCATGTTCACCCCAATACATACTGATCACCCAGATGTATCCCGATTATCCTCATGTTTCAACGCAGTCACAGACTGGCTACACTCTCAGATGCTCAAAATCAATCTCAAAAAGACGGAGGTACTTTTCATCAGCAGAGACCAAGCATTCACTCCGCCATCCTCATTGAAAGTACGTGATGCCGAACTCCTCACGAAGACAACGATCCGTTACCTTGGCGTGATGATTGACCAACATCTCAACTTAAATGCCCAGATAGGCAACATCTCTAAAGCAATTTACCACAAAATCCGGATGCTACGTCACATCAGACCGTTACTTGAGCCAGAGGACTTTCGAACAGTCTTTCAGTCCCTGGTGATGCCCCACTTCGACTATGCGAACTCTATCCTCCACGGCCTGCTGAAGTGCACTCTACAACCTTTGCAGCTAGCAATGAATACCGCAGCCCGAACCCTCCACCAAGCATCTAGAAGGCAGCATATCACCCCTATCCTGAAAACACTACACTGGCTCCCAATACGCTACAGGATCACCTTCAAAATCCTAACAATAACATTCAAAGCCATCCATAAATGCAAGGCCAGAGCCCTCTCTGAACTTATCCAGCTCACCCCCCCCCCAACAGACTCAGAAGATCTGTCGCTACCAACTCCTTAATGCTCCCGAAATCCATCACCAAATGCAACAAAGCCTCTAGAAATCGCGCCTTTGCCTTAACTGCACCGTCATGCTGGAACAACCTACCGCCCAACATTCAAACCATAAACAACCTTCACCAATTCAGAAAGGCTTTGAAACACTACCTTTTCCTTCAATGCTTTCCCAACTCTGAGGACATCACTTAGCCACAGCCCATCCATACCCTCCCGACCAACCCTGATTCTACAACCACAGCGACCTTTAAATAGCATGCATAAGATAGATTGAAGAGTTATGTACATAGTTTTACCTATTCTCCGAGTTTAAATCCCTTGTTTTACTGTAAGTCCAATGTAAGACCCCACACTGGACATTTGTGTTACTTGTAAATCGTGCTGATGTTAAATAGTGCGGTATATAAACAATGTTAAATAAATAAATAAATAAAATAAATAATTTGGGTTTGTAGGTTTAGTTTCTGATCTAGGATGACCCCTAGGTATTTGATTTCACTTTTGATGCCTATGTTTCTGTTCCATAGGGTTATTGTGTTAGGAAGAGTGAAGGTCTTGTTTCTTGTTATGGTGAGAGCTTCTGTTTTATCATAATTAATGATGAGGTTATATGCGCTAAGCCATGTGGAGATTTCTGTAAGACATCCTGTTATGTTTGTGTAGTCCATATTTTCAACATTGATAGTTGTGTCTGTCCCATGCCATTTTGAATTCTGTCACTGTATTTGCCCCCACCACTTCTATCGGGAGGGCATTCCAAGCATCCACCACCCTTTCAGTTTACCCTCTTGGGGGTAAATTGAAAGGCAATGTCAGGAAATACTTTTTCACTGAAAGGGTGGTGGATGCTTGGAATGCCCTCCCGATAGAAGTGGTGGAGGCAAATACAGTGACAGAATTTGAAATGGCATGGGGCAGACACAGTGGATCCCTTTACAGCAACAGGATAAAATCAAAATAAACTTAACTATCTAATTTCTCAACAAATAGGGGTGTCCTACACGGAGTGATGGGTTCACCCCTAAACAAAGACATGGGGAGGGGTGGCCTGCACAGAGAGGCAGGTGCACCTACTCTTGCCATCTTACTGGGCAGACTAGATGACCCATACTGGTCTTTATCTGCTGTCATTTACTATGTTACTATGTGTACAACATAATGCCATCGGCATATATTTTGTAGTGAATCTTGTGTTTGTTGATGACATCACTGGCTGAATATAGAGGGTGAACAGTAGAGAAGATATTGCTGCCCCCTGTGGGACTCCCTGCTTTATTGCGAAGGGAGAGGATATGTCTCGCCCACATCTGACGTACTGTTGTCTGTTCTCTAAGTATGATTAGAACCATTTCAATGTATTATTGTATAGGCCTATCTCATGTACACGTCTCAAAAGTATGCTATGTGATACAGAGTCAAAGGCAGATGATATGTTGAGGAAAATTAGTATAAAGCCCCTTGTTATATTGTCTGTTTCTCTGATGATGTGGTCAAAGAGTGCTGTTAGTAGTGTTATTGTATTCTTGTTGCATAGTTCTGTATTCTTGTAGTACATCTTGGTCCTTGGTACGTCTCAATTTTCTTTCAAGTCTTCAAGTCTTCTGAGGTTCCTCTTGGACTTTCTGATTTCATTAGAGTGCCAGGTTGCTTGTTGTCTCTTTTGTGCTGTATCTGCTCTGTAGCGGGGTGCTTCTGAGTTCCAGTTCTCCATAATGAACGTGCATGTGGATTCCAGGATGGATGAGAGCTCTTCTACTTTGGAGTTAAGGGCTCTGTAGGTGAGAAAAAGTGTGATGTATTTGTTAGCAATTATTATGGTGTTGCTGTCCTCTGTGCTGTTCTTTGAGATCGTTTTGAATTTAAACTGGCTCTTCATCAGTATCAGCACCCCACCTCCTTGCTTGTGTGCTCGCGGATAGTTAAATACAATGTGAGTGTGTGGTGTGAGTTGATTCAGTAAGACTTGGTCTGTGTCCGTAAGTCAGGTTTCCCTTATGCATAAGATGTCGGTGTGGCTGTCAAGCAAGTAATCAACTATGTTGTTTATCTTATTTTTTACAGACTGGCGTTGATTAGGGTGCAGCTGACTGGGACGCTTAGGACTGAGTTGGTGTATGTAGAATATTGTGGCTTGCTGCATTTTATTTCTATGAGTCTTTGGGTGTGTTTGTATGTGTGCTTGCATGTGTGGTGACTCATGATGCTTTGTTGGATGTTAGATTATACGGATAAGGTGATAGTCAGCCACTCTCTATATATTAAAGCAGAAAAAAAGCTGTCCTAATTGAAACCACTCAGCTAAATAGGGGGTGGCTGAATATTACTGCTATCGGTAGAGCAGCAGCGGTCAGCACTGACTACTGTATATCTAGCGCTGTTGCTTCTATGGATAGCGATGCTGAATGTACGTGGATTATTTAAACACTTCAGCCGGCTTTTTAAACAAATGCTGATCTTGGGGTTTAAATATTGGCCTGCTACCATCCTTCTGGATTCCTCTAGCATCACAATAGCAGTCATCATGTTGATCTATGGTCTCAGTTTAAGAACTTTTCTTTCTTTGTGATCCCTTTTTGTCAGTGAATTTTGATCAGACAACATCTGCAGTTGTTTTGCCCTCTAAATTGCCTTTGAAAATAATTGTGACATGTAAAACATTTTCTCCCGGAAGAGCTGCATAAATTTAAATCTGATCTCTAGGATTTCCCCACCTGGGAGCTTTCTTTTATGAGCACTCCTTAAAACCGCTCCAGAAGCAAGACGAAATCCTCTTATCCTCTGTACTGGAGTGTATTGTTTGCTTTCTTCCTCTATACTTTCCCCTCTAACGTCACCCAGTTCAGGCAACAGCAGCTGTGCTGGGGCAGCGCTATCTAGTTCTGCATCGAAGGGCTGCTTTTTTCCTTTTGGCTTTTGTTGAAAGCTCTGATAAATAACAGACTATCTACAGCTGCTCAAATGATGGTACTTTTTCTAAGCGAGGCCTCTGAAGCTTCATTTCAGTAGGTAAACAAGGTACTAAAGGGCTTGCTGCTGAGGAAAACTGAAAGAATGGGCTATTTTAGCAACAGCCTCTTGTTCCATTCTGTGATGGAGGCAAGCTAGGTGCCTTGGCAGGGCATGTGTATGTGATTTAGATGAAATTATCATTTTTTTTCCTTGTTGTATGTGGGTTTGTTCCCTACGACCTGTTCTGTTTCGGCATGTGGCTGCATTGTGAATAATTACAACAGATGAGATATTACAAAAGAGGAATTTAGCTGAGATCTACGGTTTGCGTTCATGAATTTAACTTTATTTTTGGGTAATAACAGAGCTACTGTTCTACCCAGTTCTAGCTTGGACACGTTAGGCCAGTCCTGATTTTGGACTTACATCTTCAAAGCAATGTGAGATATGATTCTACCTATTGAAATTGGTGCTGTGGGTCCCATTATGCAGTGCTTTTAAACCCCTTCCTGGATTCACAGCTGATCAATTGGGGTTTCAGGATATCCACTGTGAATATGCATGAATCATCTGCATATACTGGAAGTGCACTGTATGCAAATATGTCTCATGCATATTCATTGTAGTAATCCCAAAAACCTGACTGGCTAGGTGTACCGCCAAGAAAGGGTTTAGAAACATTGTCATAATGAATCAATATGTCATTATCTTTGCATAGTATTAAAAATAGTAGGGACACGGCCCAGTGAAGGATGCTAGCTGTTGAAAGCAGAACAGCAACATTATGCAGTCATTATAGTAGTCACAGAACATTTGGCTTGATTTGGCTACAGTATTGTTAATATAAGATTTTTTGCATCGTACTGTATCTATTTTAGGTATAGAAGCAGTGCAAAAACCATATAATTTAGAAATTAGAAAAGGAAAAGAAATGTAAACAGTTGAAAGCAATTTTGCATTCTCATGGAAAAAAAGCAATCATTGCCCTTCAGGAAGGAAAAAATGTTTATCCAAAAAAAATCATGATACAGTACAAACTGCCAGAATAAGAAAGCATAAAATGTATATTTATTTGGTAAACGTCAACAGATCAATATTCAAAAGCACTGTTGACACTCACCATTGGGTGCTAACCGCATACGTGAAGTTAAAAGCACAAAATATTCTGGCCGATGAATACATTTGGCCAGACAGTTTGATATCTGACCAAAATGTATGTTATGTTCAGTAGGAGTGGCCTAGTGGTTGGGGCAAGGTACTACAGGCCGGAAGGTCGGTGGTTCAAATCCCACTAGAGGACAGCAACCTTGGGCCGGAAGGACTGGGGTTTCTAGTCCCACAGGTGCTCCTTGTGGTCTTGGGCAAGCCACTTAACCCTCCATTGCCCATGTTCCCTGTAAGTATTAGTGTATGTGTCTCATATCCCCTCGTGTTAAATGTATCCCTCAACCGCTTTGACCCGGTGAAAAGCGGGATATAAATGCAGATAAATAAATAAATAAATAAATAAGTAGGGGCTAGGGGCATTTGGAGGGCAGAACCAACATTTATCTGACTATAAGTGATATTCAGCTGCTATCCAGATAAACCCACCTTTTTAGGGAACTATATAAATAGTAATCCTATCAAACTAACAAGTTATCTGTTTCCTTTTAGCTTCACATACAGTATTCATTGGTCCTGCCTAAACAGATAGGCATGAAGAGAAGGAATGTCTCTTACTTATGTTTATGTGGTAGCTGTGCGGCTGAATATTGCCCCTAAAATGTGAAATGAAGCCGGAAATATTCATACATACTTTGGAAGTCGAAAGCATTTAAATATGATTCTCACTGAAGGATACGCCAGCAATTTTGAATGCACTATGTAAATCAACCTAGAAAATGTGTACACATTAAAAAACAAGAGAGAAAAAGATATTACAGTCACCAAAAACTGAGTGATACCTTCAGTTATAGTTGATGAATTTCTTAGGCAGGCACAGCATGAAAAATTATTTACTGAAGAAAACCATATTTTCAGAGTATGTAAATGTTGGAATAATCATTGTAAAAATATGGCTAAGCTAAGAGACATCGTAAGAGATGATGTCGTTGTCCATTAACTATGTTGGAGTTTTCTGTAATTCAAGGAGTTTGCAAAATTTCAGTACTGCAGTGTTTGATGTATGGCCCATTTTCTTCCTTTGACAAAAGTTTCCCTTGTCATATAGTGGCACATCCCACATAGCATGAGTATAATAAGAATATGTGGAGCCTGATCCTAGATGGAGTACATCCGGGCCATCTGGATGGCTCCGAACAGGATGGGTCCATCAGCATCCGATTCTGCACCGCAGGAGTCAGACGTTCTCGCAAGTGCAGGATTGGGCAGTGAGACAGCCCGGCATGCCCCTGCATACCTGTGGGAGACATTCTGCCTGATGCACGGCCAGTTCCCCGCAGTTCTGACCCCAGTTTCCCTGCCACCTTACCCTCAGAGTGGTCTGCTAGGGCTGGGATCAGACAGCGGGGCGTCACCTTCTGCCGATGCTGTGCTGCTGCTTATACCACCTCGGAGGTGGTATAAGCAGCACGGCCATCTTCCACTCACTGGACGTACATGGCCGTGACCTGAATCAGCCCTGTACATCTGTGTGCAGGGCCCGCCCTCGCTCTGCCCCCTCTCTGCCCCCATCCTGATCTCCCCATACTGCTGCTGTGTGTGTACGGGGAGATTGTGTACCGGCCTACTGGCAAGATGGATAGCGGGGCTGCACATCCTTCCAGGACGTACAGCCCCACTATCCATCTCTGAGAATCGGGCCCTTAGCATTTTTATGGGGCTATGTGATGTGTGTATGCATGACAGTGATAAATACTCATGTCCAATAAGCGCTTGCTCAAAAAAGCTTAAAATCTAGGGGCACGATTTTCAGATGTGCTAATTGTCAAACTCCGCAGTGGTCACCCAAGGCACTTAAATATTGGCAGGATATTCAGTAGTAGTAGTATCAGGATCCAAATAAATGCTGCTGCTAAGTTCCCGGGTTGAGTGGTGCTGTCCGGTTAAGTGCCGGCACTTCTCTGGATTGCAACTTAGGCCACCTTTTCATGTGGCCTACGTTATCCAGGCATGTGCCCGCTGAAAATTGTGCTGTCTGGATAAGCACTGACACTTATCTGGATAGCACCGATTCCACCCTCACTCTGCCCACAAACTGCCCCTGCATTAACTGGATAATGCTGGGGAGGTCTGTGGAGCTATTCAGCAACACTGTCAGGAGAGCACCACTGAATACCTTGCACATCAACCTTATTTGGACAGCTTTCTGCTGACCATCCAGTTTTAGTATAAGTCCCTAAATATTTATTTATTTATTTACTTAAAAGTTTCATATCCCACCCAATCATCATGGCTTGAAGCAGTTTACAAAATCCATAAATAATATTTTAAATAATATACAACATAACACATGAAAAAACATTAAAACATAAAATAAAATAATTAAGAATCAAGATTAAAAGTTCAAGTAAATAAATAAGTCTTAACTTTTATATGAAAATCGCTGAAATCAGATAGCATTCAAAATTTCAACCAGTAATGAGTTTCAGAGGCTTGGAGCTGACACCAGACTACCTAGATTGCATAGAATGCTTCCTGGTCCTTTTCACAGAAGAAACCACAAAAGCATGCTGAGGGCATGTCTGAACAGGCCTAATTGATGAGTCTGAAGAACTGCCCCAAGATAGCCCGAGGACATACAGCGAATTACCTTGAGCATCAAAATTATCACTTTATACTGGAGCCAAAACATAATTTATTTATTTATTTTATTTAACTGGTTTTATATACTGCTTTTCTACTAGCCACACAATTTGATCAGGCCAGGCGTAATATGAACAAATCTAGTTGCAAAGTATAACCCTAGCAGCTGAATTCTGGAGTTGCAGAGCTGTATTTGATGATGCTGGTAGCCCTGCACAAACAGCATTACAGTAATTGAAACATGGAAAAAGAGCCTGAAAAACAGTACAAATAACCATGTAAATGATGTACTGTAACCTAATTTTAAAAAAGGCTGAAAATATCACTTTCTGTTTATGTGGTTACAATGCCACTCAGTTATCCAATACATCCCCCAAATCAATTTTGACTTTAACGGAAGAGTGACATCATTTAGCTTGATCAAAGAAAATTGATCAACTACCAAATAACCAGAAATGATGATAACCTCGGTTTTTTTAAGATTAATAAGCAACCCATGTTGTACTACCCAACATCTTTATCTTTATCTTTATTTAATTTGTTGTTATACTGCCCGGGCTGAAAACATGCTGTATCTAGAGTAAAATGAACCCCCAAAGAAAAGAAAACAGAAATGTAAATCAAAATATCATCAATATAAAAATGATAAGACACTTGCAAAAGTTTAGAATACTACACCAAGGCTGCATGTACAATCAGATATTTCTGTCACTTCTAGATTTTGCCATAGGCAACACAGGCAAGTGTCTAGGGCATCAGGTTTTGAAGACACCAAATCCTTGGACGAAACAGGAGCCTGATGCTGCTTTCTGTAGGATTCTTCTCTATAATCTCTGGGAGAGGAACCTCCCCTACCCACTGCTCTCTCGTCACACCTATAGGCACCAACGTCTTAAATCCAGCCCTCTTTCTGTTCCCACTCTGAAAATGGCTACTCAAATATTGGAGCCATGTTAAGACTAGGCAACTCCTCCATTGGAGTGGAGGAGTGGCCTAGTGGTTGGGACAAGGTACTTCAGGCCAGAAGGTCAAGGGTTCAAATCCCACTAGAGGACAACAACCTTGGGCCAGAAGGACTGGGGTTTCTAGTCCCACAGGTGCTCCTTGTGGTCTTGGGCAAGCCACTTAACACTCCATAGCCCATGTTCCCTGTAAAATAGTTATTTCCAAGTTATAATGCCCTGTTCAATGTAATTTCAGTTTGTTCAATGTAAACCACACTGATGCAGAATAGCACAGTATATAAGAGAATATGAATAAATAAGACAAGTGAAGCAATCCCATTTTGAAGTAACTACAATAGTATCATGTCATGATCTACACTACAGAATCATATGTGGAGATAATATCAATAAAGATCATTAGGTATGCCATACTGGTGTTATCTAACAATGTGTGATAAGTGCAAAAGCCATGCTATAATTGGCAGGGGCATGCCCAACTTGTCTCCTGCATTTACTGCAGGGAAAAATCCCTTACCATGTGTTAAATTCATTTGCACTTAGTGCTAATTGCAACATTGATAGTGCATGATAATTACCTTATGCTAACTGCTTTGTGCAGTCCATGCCCACTCTCTGCCCATAACCCATTCAGCCCCTGCCCCTTCACATGTTGAAATGTTAATGCGGGAATTACTTCATTAACAGTTATATCAGTGTGGTAACAGTTACTATGGGCCTGTACTAACAGTTACTGCACACTAATATATGCATTAACTGCTTATAGGGTCATTCCAGAAACTAAATACTGTAAGCATTTGAATGTGCACTGGGGATGTTTACTGTATGTGCCGAAAACGTCTACGAACGTATTTCGGTACACGGTGCCTGCACATATTTATCTCACTTGAATGGGGACATGGCCACCGTGGAGACTTGTATTCTCGAAAGCTCCATGTGCATTTATGGCCTTTCCCGGAGATGTGCCCTTTATTCCTATCAGAGACATGTTGGATCTGCTGCGCTGGACACATCTATGAGCTGATCCCAGAAATGTGGGTGTGTCTATATCCATGGATGCGAAATTAGCATGGGATCGTGCCCGTGCCCAATTTAAACGTGTCCACCAGCGATAACCAGACTATATGAAATCTATCTCTTAGTGTACTTTAGAAAAAAGGTCCTTTAAGAGTATCTCCACTCCATGCCCTTTGTGAAATCCATGTCGTTGAGGATCCAGGAGGGTGCAAGCAGCAACAAAATCTTGCAAATATGTAAAAACTGCACACTCTCACAAGTTGGCGAGGAACGGCAAACTGGAGATAGAAAGGCAGATTTTACAATGGGACATCCATGTGCTATCTGGGATGTCAAGGCCAGAGCGTCTGAAAATGAAAGCAGGCATGTGCACGTTCAGGCACAATATCAAAAATGTGGATGTGCCCGATATGGACAGCTATAGAGACATTTACATTGACATCCCAGAATATCATCTCAGAACGCAGATGTCTATTAGCATAATGGTTAAAATAGTGGGGTAGAAACAGGTTAGTCAGCGTTCATATCCCAGTGTGGGTCTTTGTGATTGTAGAATAGTCACTTAACTCTACACTCCCTGGATGTTTTAAGGCCAAAACAAGCACTTTCCTGATGCCTATTTGTGCCTGCAGATGTCCCTGTCATTCCTGAAATCAAAGAGAGATGTTTAAGTCCATTGCACCTCTGCAGACACGCCTCCACTACACTCCTTTGCCTACTTGGACGTCTGTGCACTGAAGACATCTGTAAACATCATTTGTGGAATGGCTTCAGAGATGTCTCCATGATTTTGATGTCCCCGTGCATGTCTTCAGATGTCATAAATCACAAGTAAGCTTTTTAAAGTGACCCCTCAGAGTGATAAGAACCAGGAATCATAGAATCTAAATTAAAACTGGATATACAGAAGTTGTTTTATAAAATGTATTTATTTGTTCATTTTTTTAATTTATTTGCTTTGTTTGTTTATCTATTTTAGATTTAGCTCATACTTTTTCAGTAGTAGTTCAGAGAGCCTTAAATTCAGACAATGGGAAACAAAGCTGCAAGGAGTGTCACTCGAAGAAGTATAATTTCCTTGGTTCCCAGCCCATTGCTAAAATTTCTAAGCCATACCTCCTCTAACCAAAGCTGAAGGATGATTTACAGAGATGATTAAAAGAAGGCCATATGAGCCCCGAGGATCCCAAGATAAGAACATAAGATATGCCATACTGGGTCAGACCAAGGTCCATCAAGCCAAGTATCCTGTTTCCAACAGTGGCCGATCTAGGTCACAAGTACCTAGCAGTCTCCCCAAAAGACACAAGTTCCACTCCAAGATGGCACCATGAGCAGATGTATCTGAGGTCGCTCTGCAGCTTCTTTCGTGTGCCGGCGTTTGGTGTTCCCCTTTGCCTGTAAGAGGAAGGGGAAAGGGAATGCTGCACTCCTGGAGGGTCCTGGCCCCTTATCTTCTTGCCAGACTACCATTAATGCCTAAGGAGTCTCCTCAGCTCCTCCGGTGACCAGGGCCAGCCTAACCACTAGGCAGACTACATGGTTGCCTAGGGCAGCAACCTCTGGAAGGCAGCAAAAGCAGGTCATTCAAAGCTAAATAATAGATTTTGAGAGCCAGAGGGGGTGTAAAGCTTGAGGTTCACCTAGGGCTCCAACACTTTGGACCAACTCTAGGTCTGGCCCTGCCGGTGACTCTTCGTTTGTGCCAGACAGGTAGGCATACTATGGGCAACAATGAGGAAGGGGCTTTATTGAGTCCCATTGTGTAGATGCCACCTCTGAGACCCGGAAGTGCTGGGCCTGCTGGATTGTTGGAGTCAGACCAGACCAGAGAGGTTTGTGGCATCTCCTTGCCAGGAGATGCTCTGGTGTCAGTTTTTTTCTCCCCTCCTGATCGGGGTTACGGGGGGATCCTCAGTTGCCCTGCAACATATTGTGAGTTCTGTCATACAGGGGATGGGTGAGGCTGCCTCCGGGTACATCTTTCGAGAAGTACAGAGACCATCGGCTGTGACCATAGAGTCGCTGTGGGACGCTATACAGGGACTTAATACCTCCATGTCAACTTTATCTGCTAGACTGGTGGGAGATTTGTCTATTGTGTCACAGTCTGTTGTGGAGCAATTCTTAGGCTTTGGACCAACATTCTCTGAGATGTGACATGATCGAGTCTAAAGTCAATGCTGTTCAGGTGTTGGGAGATGCCCTGGTTAAGGATAATAACATTGTTCACAGACGGATGGAACATTTGGAAAGCCAAATGTACCAGAACAACTTCCACTTATTAAACTTTCCCAGGTCTCCTCTTATATCACCCATCGAAATGGTGAACAAATATCTGACCCAGATATTGGGTATGGATGCTGAGTCTCTCCTCACTTTAGTTAGGGCACAGTACCTGTCCTCAGGTGGTACTGGTCCAAACCGAGGGAAGGGGGATTCAGGGGGTTTCAATCATACAGAATTCCTTGACTCCTCTCTGGAAGTGATAACCCAGCGGTCCACCTTAGTTTTACATTCGCCTTAGAATTAGATTACAACACTGTTTTTAAATTGTATTTCTGTTCGATGAATGAGCACCCTCCCTCTGGAACGCCCTACTGAGCCAAATCCGAAACAACAGAGACCTCTCCACATTCTGGAAATAATTAAAAAACATCCTGTTCATCAATATGTCAGCTTGTCAATGTCAACTTGTCAATGTCAACTTCCACATATACGCCGACGATATAATGCTCTACGCCCCAATTACAACCACGGACCCAACAAACGACCAGCTATCAACTTGCTTCACCGACGTATCCAACTGGCTACAAGAGAACAACCTATCCATTAACATAAAGAAGACCGAAGCTCTTATAGTGACAAAAGACCCAGACTTCAAACCACCCACTCACCTCACCATGGGAACCATGCGAATCCAAATACAACCACACATAATATATCTCGGCATTATCATTGACCAAGCCCTAACCCTTAAGCAGCAAATCAACAAGACCACTCGAACTGTATTCCACAAGGCAAAAACGGTACAACGTCTCTGACCTCTCCTCGAACCGCAGGATTTCAGGACAGTAATGCAAGCTCTGACACTCCCTCATCTGGACTACTGCAACATAATCTACCATGGCCTACCTGCCACACAAACCAATCCCCTCCGAACTGCCCTAAACACCATGGCGAGAATAATTCACAATGCAAAGAAACGGGACCACATCACCCCAATTCTGAGAGACCTTCATATTCTCCCCATCGAAGCAAGAATCAAGTACAAAGCTCTTCTACTCACCCACAAAACCATCCACCAAACACAGGGCACCCCACTCCGCACCCTACTGCCTCGCCCAACTCACAGCAGAACAACCAGACAATCCTCCAACAGCTTTATTGCCGTCCCCCACAAAAGGACGAAGGCAACACAGCGGACCTGCAACAGAGCCTTTGAACTCTATGCCCCATCCCTCTGGAACTCTCTACCAAGCCACATCAGGAACAACGGTGATCTCCCATCATTCAAAAAGCAGCTAAAAACCGTCCTATTCCAAGAACATCTCTGAATAGGAATCCCCCCTATTTCTGTTCAAGAACTCCAGACCAGTAACTGTGCTATCCTGTCAGTCTCTATGTTCATCCCAAAATCATCAATGTTGAACCCCTGGTGATGGGCCCCCCCCACTATTGATCCCCCCCCCCCCCTGTTATATGTCCCACCGCTTTGACCCGGTGAAAAGCGGGATATAAATACAGTTAAATAAATAAATAAAATATCTTGAACCAGAAACAGACATCTCTCACTGACAACTCTTCCAGACCTTCTAACCTATCCCCAAGACTACCTACTAAGAGACTTATGTCAACTGTCTAAGTTGTTACTTTCTGTTCAGATCATCAATGTTGGCCCCCCCCTGGTGATAGCCCCTCTTCTCTGTCGAATTGATTACTGTCCCCCCCCCCCTTTTTGTTAAACCGCTTTGACCCAGTGAAAAGAGGGATATAAATGCAGCTAAATAAATAAATGTGTTACATTGTAGCTTCATTGTGTGTCCTCTAGTATTTCTACTTTTTGATGGCATAAACAACCGATCTACATTAATCCGTTCCACTCCATTCATTAATTTATAGACTTCTATCATATCTCCCCTCAGCCTTCTGTTTTCCAAGTTGAAGAGCCCTAACCTTTTAAGCCTTTCCTCATAGCGGTATCCTTCCATCCCCTTTACCAGGGCCGGCCCGTCCATTGAGCGAGAATGTTGTTCGCACAGGGCCCCGTGCTTCAGGGGGCCCCGCGCGAACCACATTCTCGCTCAATGGACTGCTGCAGAGGGAGACGGGGAAGCCCGCGCGAAGCCCCGGCTCCCTCTGCACAGCCCGCCAGCGTGAAGAGCCTTTACCTTCACGCTGGCGGCTGTTTCAATGAAGCCGCGAATGCCGCGAGAGGTTAAAGGGCACTGGAAATGGGCTGTGATGGTGGGGACGGACGGACTGAAAATGGGCTGGGATGGGGGAAACAGACTGGAAATGGGCTGTGATGTGGGGGGGGGAACAGACTGGAAATGGGCTGTGATGGGGGGAACGGACTACAATTGGGCTGTGATGGTGGGGGGGATAGGACTGCAAATGGGCTGTGATGGTGGGGGAGAATGGACGAAATGGGCTGTGATGGGGGGGAACTTGGACTGGAAATGGGCTGATGAAGAGCTGGATTAGGACTGGAAATGGGCTGATGGGGGCTGGAATAGGGCGAAGTGGGCTGACGAGGGGGCTAGGAATGGAAATTAGCTGATGGGGGAGCGTGGAGGAAATGGGCTGATGAGGGACTGGAATGGAACTGGAAAAGAGCATATGGGGGCTAGGACTGGAAATGGGCTGATGAGGAGCTAGGATAGGACTAGAAATGGGCTGATGGGGGGAACGTAGACTGCAAATGGGTGATGGGCTGGAATAGGACACTGGAAATGGGCTGATGGGGGCTGGAATAGGACTGGAAGTGGGCTGATGGGAGTTGGAAAAGGGCTGGAAATGGGCTGATGGGGAGCTTGGAGTGGAAATGGGCTGATGGGGGGCTGGAATGGAACTGGAAAACAGTATATGGGAGGCTAGGACTGGAAATGGGCTGATGTGGAAGCTTGGGAGACTGGGACTAGAAGGGGGCAGATGCTGGGTGGGTCTAGAACTATAAAGGAGCTGATTTTGGGGGAGGACTAGAAAGGGATGGGAAATGAGAATGGAGAGGGGAAAAGATATTTTGTGTGGGAGGGAAGAAAAGACTACAAAGGGCCGGGTATTGGAAGAGTAAGTGTAGATTGAGAATGGAAGGGTGAAATTTGAGTGGATGATAAAGCAATAAGGAAAGAAATGGAGGAAAGAGCAAAAGGGGAAAGATCAGTATGTTAAAGCAGATATAGAGAAAAAATTTGGAAACAAATCTAAAAGAGAAGAAAGGAAAATGGATAGCTCGCAGAAGACACAAAGAAACCAGAAGAAAGTGACTGGAGCTATTGCAACTGAAAAGAAAATGCACAAGCAACAAAAGGTAGAAAAATACTTTTTTATTTTGAATTTATTAACTGGAATATATCAGCTCTGGGAAATGTGCATTGTTAACATCTTTTGTGTTTTGTTTAGTACAAGAGGAAATTAATTTATAGTTTTATTTCTCCAGTGTTGTTGTACATCCCAAGTTTGGCTTTTGGGGTTCCCAGTTTAATTATTGTCTTCCTATTTCTAAATTGTGATCCCTTGTTCTTTGGTGACGGTCTATATTCTGCATTTTAACCAAGCTGAGGTATTCTGTTCATGTAGTTTCTATTTGACCATGTCACTTGTTCTCTTTCCCCAGTAGGAGATGCATTGGTATTCTCTGAGATGTATTGGTTTAATATTTGCAGTGTTGCCTTTTGATAGGTAGGGTTTGGTGCTTTGTGAGTCCTGGCAGAGCTGTTATGATATGGTGGATTTGCTATGAGTTCTAAAAGGTCAGTGTTTATAGTACTTCCTAATGGGCCTGGCGGTTGGCACTGGAATATAGTAACGTAGAAATCTATTAGTCTTTCTTTATCCAGACACTCATTAAGAAGCATGTTTACTAAAAATGCATGTTAACATTATGCAAGTATTTATGCAAATGAGGCTCCCTATGCAAATGAGGCCCCGCAATTAATCTCCGCACATGGCCCCGCACCCCCCTTGGGCCGCCCCTGCCCTTTACCATTTGGGTGGCTCTTCTCTGTACCTTTTCTAATTCTGTTATATCCTTTTTAAGATACAATGACCAGAATTGCACACAATATTCAAGGTGCGGTCAAACCATGGAACGATACAGAAGCATTATAATATCCTTGGTTTTATTCTCCATTTCTTTCCTTATGATTCCTAGCATTCTATTAACTTTCTTGGCTGCTGCTGCACACTGGGCAGAGGGTTTCAATGTATTATCCACGATGACACCTAAATCTTTTTCCTGGGTGGTGGTTTCTAAGGAGGTACCTTGTATCGTGTAACCAAAGTTTAGGTTGTTCTTTCCTAGGTGCATAACTTTGCACTTGTCCACATTAAATTTCATCTGCTATTTGAATGCCTAGTCTTCCAATTTTTCAAGGTCCTCTTGCAATTTTTCACAATCCTCTTGGGTTTTAACAACTTTGAATAATTTTGTGTCATCTGCAAATTTGATCACCTCATTTGTTATTCCCATTTCCAGGTCATTTATGAATATATTAAAAAGCAGCGGGCCAAGCACAGATCCCTGGGGTACTCCACTATTTACTTTTCTCCATTGAGAAAATTGGCCATTTAGCCCTACTCTCTGCTTTCTATCTTTTAACAGGTTTCTAACATATAGTAACATAGTATATGATGGCAGATAAAGACCAATCTGGCTCATTTAGTCTGGCCAGCAAGGCGGCAAGAGTAGGTGCACCTGCCGCTCCGTGCAGGTCACCTCTCCCCATGCCTTTGTTTAGGGATGTACTCACTGCTCCGTGTAGGTCACCCCTATTTGTTGAGATATAAGAGATAGTTATGTTTATTTTGATTATATCCTGTTGCTATAAAGGGATCCACTGTGTCTGTTCCATGTCATTTTGAATTCTGTCACTGTATTTGTCCCCACCACTTCCATCGGGAGGGCATTCCAAGCATCCACCACCCTTAAGTATTTCCTGACATTGCCTTTCAGTTTACCCCCTTGCAGCTTCTTATTATGCCCTCTAGTTTTACAGCTTCCCTGTCTTTGAAAGAGGCTTGTTTGTTCATTAATACTCTTTAAGTAGTTAAAGGTATGAATCATATCTCCCCTGTCCCTCCTCTCCTCCAGAGTATGCATAGTTAGGTCTTCAAGTCTCTTCTCATACATCTTCTGATGCAGACTCCAAATCATATTGGTTGCCTTCCTCTGAACTGTTTTGAGTCTTTTTATACCCTTTGCGAGATATGATTTCCAAAACTGAAGAAAATATTCCAAGTGAGGCCTTACCAGTGACTTGTACAGTAGAATTAGTACCTCTTCCTTTCTGCTGGTAATTCCTCTCTGTAGCAACCCAGCATCCTTCTGGCTTTTGCCACCGCCTTATCACACTGTTTCACCACCTTGAGATCCTTAGAAACAATCACTCCGAGGTTCTTCTCCTGGCCCATGCACAACAACCTCTCATCCCCTATCTCATATAATTCCCTTGGATTTCTGTTTCCCAAGTGCATGACACTGCACTTCTTCACATTAAATCTTAACTGCCAAGTATTAAACCATTCTTCCAGCTTTTGTAGATCTTTCCTCATGTTCTCCACTCCCTCAGGGAGTCCACTCTGTTGCAAATTTTCATGTCATCTGCAAAAAGACAGACTTTTCCATTCAGCCCTTCAGCAATATCACTCACAAATACATTGGACTAAACCCTCGAGCACACTGTTAATCACCTTTCTTTCATCCGAGTGAGTTTCGTTTACCATCACCTTCTGTCATCTGTCAGTCAACCAATTGCTGATCCAGTTCACCACCTTGGGACCCATCACTAAGCTGTTGAGTTTATTGATATGAGGAACAGTATCAAAGGCTTTGCTGAAATCTAGGTAGATCACATCCATTGCATGACTTTGATCTAGTTCTCTGGTCACCCAGTTAAAGAACTCAATCAGATTTGTTTGTCAAGGTCGTCCTTTGGTAAAACCATGTTGCCTTGGATCATGCAACAGGTTGGTTTTGAGAAAGTCCACTATTTGCTCTTTCAGGAGCGCCTCCATTACTTTTCCCACCATCGAGATAAGACTTACTGGCCTGTTGTTTGTCACTTCTTCCCTATTACAACTTTTGTGAAGAGGTACAACATCAGCCATTCTCCAGTCCTGTGAAACTTCTCCTATCTACAAGGATCTATTAAAAACATCCTTTAACAGCCCTGCAAGAACCAATCTGAGCTCTTTCAGTATCCTGGAATGTATCCCATCTGGTCCCATGGCCTTGTCCACTTTCAGTTTTGCAAGCTGTTCTAATACATCATCTTCTGTGAATGGTATGGTATCTACTCCATTACCATTTGTATATTTGCCAATCACAGGTGGTCCTTCTCCAGGATTTTCTTTAGTAAAAATAGAACATAAGTATTTCTTTAGCATTTTCACTTTTTCAATATCATTTTCCACAAATCCGTTCTCGGCACTTTTGAGTCCTGCAATTACACCTCTGAATTTCCTCCTCTCTCGAATATACCTGAAAAAAGTTTTGTTGCCACATTTCACATCTTTAGCCATCTTTTCTTCTGCCTTTGATTTTACTATCCTTATTTCTCTTTTTGTCTCTTTTAGTTTTATCCTATATTCTTTTTTGTGTTCTTCTGTTTGCAAACTTATGAATTTTGTGAAAGCTGTGTTTTTTGCCTTTATTTGTTCAGCCACAATAGTACACTGCCTCCGATCCCATGACTTTTTAATTTCACCAAGAGTCTCTCATGAGGGACCTTGTCAAAGGCTTTCTGAAAATTCAGATACACTATATCAACCGGTTCACCTTTGTATACCTGTTTATTCACATTTAGAGACTCTTCTATAGCTCCTGGTCTAAGCATCTCTTCCAGCTCTGTGGTGACGGCCTGTTGCTGAGCCTACGGAATCCAATAGGGTTGTTGCTGGATAACTACCCCAGGATCAGTAATGATATAATGATATAGTTACTTTGGACCAACGTCTCGACATGAAATGCCACATAAGCAACATAGTCAAAACCGTCTATTTCAAAATCCGTTCACTCAAGCACCTACGCTCCCTGTTGGACCCAGATGATTTCCGAACCACATATCAAGCACTGATCTTGCCACATTTTGACTTTGCAAATGCCATCTTACAAGGTCTCCCCCAATCCACACTAACCCCCTTACACTTGGCCATGAATGCCGCAGCTAGGGTCCTTTACGGAGCATCCAGAAACGACCACGTGACCCCCATTCTCAAACAGCTGCACTGGCTACTGATCCATGGGAGGATCACCTTCAAAACCCTTCTATTAGCTTTCAAGGCAATCAAAGTGATTTCAGCCTCCTCGCTCACGCATCTTATCCACATTGTCCCCCCCAACAGATCCAGAAGAGCAACAGCTGTAAACTTGCTAGCAATACCAAAGGCATCGACAAAGTCCAACACGACAACCACAAACAGGACATTCAGTTGTTATGTCCCCAAATGCTGGAATGCTCTACCCCCTGACATTAGGGCCATTGCCAATCTATATCAGTTTAGGAAGGCTCTCAAAATCCACCTTTTCCTCCAATACTTCCCAGACAGCAATTGAACCTAGATATCCCTCTCAGGAAATGACCCAATCTAGAAATGCCCTTACATGCATTATCTGACTTGCACCTATCCTTCCAGTGTAAATAGCTTATGTATATAGTTAACCCCGTTATCCAAGTTTGTACTCCTGTTCGATGTAAAACCTGACAGCTTGTTGTTATGGTCGTTATGTTATGATGTAAACCGCGCTGATACTAAATAGTGCGGTATATAAGAAATTGTAATAAATAAATAAATAAATAAAATAAATAAATGACAAATGAGGTGAATTTGTCCCAGATGAGTGGAGAACACTTTTAGGATCCAGTGGTTCAAACTTTCTAGATCTCTTCTTCTCTGGGCAGCAGAGAGCTGGTTTCCATTTGGGACTTGAGCTGGATCCAATGGATTGAAATTTTCTGTCCAAAATAATCCCACTGTACCACCACTGCCATTACTGGAGTCCACTTTTTCAGTAGTTAACATGGTAGATTTTAGCTTTCTTCCATTTATCTGGTTTGACAATTTTGTAGTTAACAGGCCCTACTTTCTCTTTGACCTCATAGGGCCCCTGCCATTTACCGAATAACTTGCTCTCGAATGAGGGCAGCAAGACTAAAACTCTGTCTCCTGGTTGGAAGGTGCGGTGCTGTGCATGGCTGCCCAATTGTAGCCCCTGGCCTACTCAGCTTAGGCTCTTTTTAGACTGAGTTTGGTCACCTCTCCGGCTTTCCTCAGCCAGTCTTACATTTGTATAACGTACTCCACCAAATTATACCTGGCGCAGGGCTCTTCTTCCCAGGTTTCCCTTACCACATCTAATATACCTCTTGGTCATCTTCTGAAGAGCAACTCAAAAGACAAAAACCCCATGGAACGCTGGGGTACCTTGCAGATAGAAAACATCAAATAGGGTAAGAGAATGTCCCAATTCTTCCCATCCTCCTACACTAACATTTTAAACATCTGTTTTGGTTTTATTGAATTGCTTGATGAGGCCATCCATCTGTGGGTGATATACTGATGGTCGCAGCATGTTGACTTTCACCAAGGCACACACTTGCTCCATCACCTTGGATTCAAAGGGTATTCCTTGATCTGTGAGGATCTCATTGGATATTCCCACCTGCAAGAATACTTCAGAGAACATCCGCAAACATAGTAGTCTTCAAGGACCCAATATTCATTTGGGCATGCTATGCACCGCATTGGCACATAGCCCTGCCTGCCAGCCCTTAAACCCAGATATTCAATGCCTCGGTGATGGCATTGAATATCCGGGTTCTGCGCTGAACCAACAATGTCGCAGAGCCTGACTGGGTAGTGGCAATATTGGATCACTACCCAGTTAGCTATCCATGGCTAAAATAGTTAGCCATCCATGGCTACAACTAGGCGAGCCAAAAGCTTGCCTAGTTTTAGTCGTGGATGGCTAACTGAGTAGCAGTTCAATTTCGCCACTGGGACTCCCTGCCTCCGCTCCACCGTGGACTTCCCCCAACATGCCCCATGTTTACTGGATAGCATCAAGGAGCATAGGGGACATATACAGGAATATTCAATGGCACTAACCATGTAGGTACCACTGAATATTCTCATCTAAGACATTTATATGGTTTATAGGGCTGTAAACCGTGTAAATGCCTTTCGAATATCGGGCCCCATATTTCTTAGAGCAATGACCTCCAGTTATCGGGTAGCATAGTCTAGTATGACTAAAATATACTTGTTGCCTCATGTGGTTCGCTCCAATGGACCTATCAGGTCCATGGCCACTCTTTCAAATGGGGTTTCAATGATAGCCATAGGCACTAGAGGGGCAGGTCAGACTGTGGTAGGGATATGAAGTTGGCAGGTGGAGCATGACTGGCAATATAACTGCACATGTTTATGGACACTGGGCCAGAAAAATTGGGCTAAAACACACTCCAGTGTTTTCTCCTTCCTGAGGTGTCCCCCTAATAAATGGCTATGGGCCAATGATAATATCTGCTGATGACAGGGCAGGGGAACTATCAGTTGTTCTACCTCTTCCCCTCTAGGGCCCCCTTGGCCACTCTGTATAATAAATCTCCCTTTAGCACAAAATAGGGAAAGGTTCTTGCAGGGGAATCTCTGTTACAAACTTGAACCCCTGCACTTCCAAAACTCACTCTCGGGCATGTTTAAGGGACTCATCCTCTTGCTGAGCCCTCTTGAAGCTCCCTGGTTCTTCTCCCAGCCCCCACTCTGGAAAGGGAACCATTGTATTTGGGTCATTATTGCTGAGCCCTTGGCTATCCCCAGAGGTTTCTTCCCTAGGCTCTCCCTCCACGAATCCCTCCTCCATAGCTGCCCTCAGATTCTGTTTGTAGCGTAGCTTTTCCCGGAGACGCCAACTCTGGGACTTGGTGGGCTTGAGATTTTCAACATATAGATCTGGGTCTTCTAGCAGGAAAATCTTTGGGAAATCTTCCTGGTCCAACTTAGTGGAGCTGTCAGTTTGCCAGGACCATATTGCTCCAAAGTTTGGGTAGTCTCGGCCTATCACCACTGGATACGGGAACCAGGGCAGCACCACGACCTTGAATCTGGCTTGCCCTGCTGGAGTCTGAAGTGAAACCTATGCCATTGGATACTACCTCAGGTCTCCATGCACACAGGACAGTGTTGCCACCTTTGCATAGTCAATTTGAAATTAGGTAAGGGTTTCCCGGCAAATGAGGATCCACACACTCCCAGAGTCTCTCAAGACCTGGAGGCAGGTCCCCTTGAGCTCCCGGCAAATGAGGGTCCACACACTCCCAGAGTCTCTCAAGACCTGGAGGCAGGTCCCCTTGAGCTCCTCTGGAATCACAAAGTTCTGGGCTCCTGAGTTGGGAGTGTCCACAAAAGCACAGGTGGGAGGGGTGGTTAGGTTGATATCCATGGATTCCTCTGTACTCAGGGGACATTCCCGAGCAAAGTATCCCCCTGGCTCCACACCTAAAACAGGTGAAGGGGTCATGGCTAGGTCTATGCCCTCACCTAGAAGGTGACTTTGGAGGTTGGAACAGTGGATCCAGCACCTATTCTGGTTTCAGCTTCCATTCTCCTGGGCTAACTGGTGACTTCTTCCCCCTCTCACTGTCCACTTCAGTCAGTGCTACCCCATGTTATTTCTAGTGCACTCTCAAGTGTTAACTTGGGATGCTGACATAGCCATTGTTTCATCGGGGTGGTCAAGCCCTCCAAACACTACTCCAAAAGCACAATCTTGGCTCTCTTGGGCCTCTGCTTGCAGTCACTTCCATGCAAGATCCTTCAACCGACCGAGGAACTTCCGAGGGCTCTCCTTTATCTGGAGCCCCTCCCTTCCTGAATTGCTGGCGGTAGGCTTCTGGAGTACAGCTATCCTGTTCCAGTAAGGCAGCCTTGACAGCTGCATATGTAGCTCGCCCATCTGGGTTGGAGTCCTGGAATGCAGCCTGACTGCTGCCCATCAGTACAAATAGATTTCCCAAATATATAGTCCATGTCTCTTCTGGCCACCCAGCCGGCGGGCGGTTCATTTAAAGTTCACCAAAAAGTGGTCTGATTCATCTTCTATCATCATTTTAAAAAGCGCTTGTACTGGAAGGTGGAGTTGCAGTCTCTGTAGAGCCTGAATCAACTTCTGCTGCTATTGTTGCTGCACTACCAGCAGGGCACATTGAAACTGTTGTTGTTGCTGTTGATACTATTGTTGTTGCTGTTGCCCTTCTAGAAGAGCCGCTCCATCCTGTCTTGTCACTGTTCTCTTGCAATATCACCACAGCTTCCTCTTCTGCAGCTAAGTTAATCCTGCAGTATTCCATCTCTAAGAACATTTAGCAGCCTCTAGTGGCCAAAACAAAGCCTGCCTGTTTGACACTAACTAACCTACTTCAAGTTCCCTAACTAGGGTGAGGCTAACCCTCTTAGCTCACACAAACAAACCAAAAACAATCCTGACCTGCTGTAGAGGCCCAGCCCTGGAGGTACATGGATTTGTCCTCAGTCACATGATTAGAAGAAATCCCACCACTACTGTAATCTTCTGAATATGTAATCTCTGGTCTAGTCTCCGCTTGGTCCTGGGTTCATTTCACTTCACAGACGCAGGAGGGTATTGTAATAAGACAAGAAAACAGGTGTGGCTTGGAGAAAGGTTTTTATGTAAAAATAGGCTTAATACATAGGTATTGAACAGAGGTATATAGTGATTGTTACAGAGCTGTTTCAGTGTGCATCACTGAATCTGTGTGTGTGCATGTGTGAAGTGTGAGAGAGATAGAGGCCAGAACCTGTGGGTCAGGGCCGCATGGTAGGCCAGAACATGTGGGTAGAGAGAGAGAGAGGGGGAGGGGTGAAGGGAGTTGAGTATCAGAGCCTCATGGTAGTGTCCAAACCTGTCCGATGAAGGAGGGAGAGAGAGAGAGGGAGACAGGAAGTGTGTCTGTCCTTTATAGTGCCTCTCCAGCAGTTCCCCTTGAGGTCTGCTATTGTCTTTGGCCACTCCCTTTAAGGTCTACCCATCTTGATTTAGCAAGAGGGGGCTGCAGCCAGGTCCTAGAGACTGACGTCAACCAGGGGTCAGAGTTTAGACTGAATTAAACAGAGTCCATAGCTGCATGAAATGTATGCTGACATCTCCCACACCTTTTTTATTTTATTTATTATTTGTGCCTGGAATTGGTGGAAGCAAACCTGTGGTACCTGTCCCAGGTGCCATTACCTGATAGTAGGCAGCTCATCGAATACCTCCTGTATTAAATACCTTGCTATGTCTAGCAGGTCCCCTGTCCTGCACAGTACTGTCTCTAGTACTGTCTCTAGTGTTCTAGAGATAAACAAGTCTCCTTATGAGTCCAAACCTCGTGTCTTAGGTTGAGCAGCCACTACTGGGGGGGGAACCCAATATGCCACTTACATACCCGTCTTAGAGAGAGTGAACAGTGCATAAGGTCTGCAGGAATTTTTAAGGAGGCTAAAACCAAACGGTACCAGGATGCTATGAGTGAGGATAGGAAGCAATACTAGACTGCAGCTGACTCTGGTATTCAGTGTAATAGGAAATACCGAATTAGCCAAATTAGCAGGCCAAGTTAGCCTGGATGTAGGGGTGGATGCTGGAGAGGTTCAGTGTAACTACCTTAAAATGTTGTTGTTCTGTATGACATGCGCTGCAAGGAAATGTACATTTTTTTCATCTTACAGCACAGGAAAATTACGATAATGCATAGCAATATTTGTACAGCAGTTAAAATAATAATAGGGTGAATAAAACATTAAAGACATGATCAGCAGTAGGTGAGTAACCAAATAACAATTCCCACACAGACACATGAGCATCTTGTAGCAAGTGTCCAACAATTTGTTGAATGTGTCCATTCTCATAAGCGATGGTGTGATTCACTTCAGTGGATGTTGTTTTAAGGTGATCAATATAGGCATGGAGTTCTGTAAAGTTGAGCAGTTTATGTAGTGTCTCTTCTCCCATGCCAAGTGGTAATGGATGCACAGCATATGAGATAAAGTCTGGAATGTCCATAGAGTCATTGGTAACCAGCGGTGTGGAATAAGTTGTCCCATTAATGGTGAGGGAGACCAGTGGTGTATGACTGCACCAGGTATTGTTTGGTAAATAGTTTGAACTGTACAACAAAGTGTTCTTGGGAAGGCGAATGTCATGCATTCTGGGAGCAATCGAAAAATAAACTTTCTGGGGAAAGAACAGATGAAAACAAAAGTGTCCAGCTCCAAGGTAATATAAACTGTGTGAGGTAGTCAGGGAATATGAGAGCTTAACAGTCAGGGAGCAAGAGGAAGAATTGTTCCAGCAGGAGGTGTCAGCCTCTTTGAACTGGTGAGGTTGACACTTGAACTGAAATGTAGTCTGCTCACACAAACTGGGGTCCATCGGCTTGAATGAAGTCCAGGTGTCGTCCAGTGGCTGTACCCATGTGAGATGGTCCACAGGATACATAAGCATATTATCAAATTGCACCCCAATATTAACAACAGGATAAATAACTGTGTGTTGTCCTGACCATGGGATCAAAGTACAGATAGAGCAGCCTTGTGGTGAACAAATGGGAACACTAACTGTCCACCAATCAAGGTGAGCTATAGCAAATTCAGGTATTTTGGTACTAGCCATATGGATGAGAGATGGTGGCCAGTGTCCTAACTTAGCAGTGATCAGAATTTCCTTTAGTATAGTAATAAGCTCGATCTGTACTTGATCACAGGCAAGAGCCCAGGAAATATTCTTTCCCAATCTATATTCTCCATGTGCTAAGGTAACAATTTTCTGTTCTATAATGGGAGATATAAGAACAAAGGTATCTACAACTACATTGGACAGTTTAGAGGAAGCTTCATTAATAATATGTTGTGAGGTAAAACCATCAGCAGCATGCTGAGCAGTGGATCCCATTTTATTACGGAGCACCTCTATATCAATTACATTAAGGGCACCCAGTGCAGTCCCTGTGCCACCTAAAATTGTATCAATTAATTCACGCTTGTGTCAAAATTGCTTAGCTCTGGGTGTTACTGACTGCATATCAAACCAAGTATTGAGCATTTGTATGTGGTTGGCCACAAACTGAGAGCAATTTGGATATTTGTGAGTAACTAGAAACAATTTGGGAAATAGATGTCAAGTAAGAAAATGGTATTCCACATCATATAAAACATTGTGTGGTGCATCATATTTAATCTGAAAGGGATGTCCTTCCTTAAATGGGCGGATATCAGAAAGGTAGAGTACAGGAGGAACAGAAGTGGTGGGAGGGGTGGGATGAGGGGTGGTAGGTAAACAAGATACATCCAAAAGGAATGAAGTCTCAGTGATGTGCTGTTGATCACTCAAAACCCATGTATAAGTTATTTTCCAGGTACCTCTGTCCTGACAGGAAATATTGTACAATATCAAAGCAGGAGGACCTAGAAAGTAATGTTCTGGGCGTGCCCTCAATTCTTGTGTCCTTTCTAGAGAAGTGGAAACTGGTGGCTCCCACTGTACTTGAGTGATGTTTAATGAATAGAACACTGGCTTGTCCTGTACCGAACAGAAACTCAGGATGACCAGATCCTTTCCTTCCGGGAACAGTGGGGGTATTTCTTGATAATGATATACCCCACCTGTGGAGTTAGCCCAGCCAATAGTGCATATTCGGATGATAGTTCCTGTAATGAGACTTGAGTAGAAGAGAGCAGATACAAGAACAACAGCAAACCGAGACATAATAAAAGCTAACTTGTTTCACTCTACTAGGGAGTAAACTAATACTGCCCACTTATACTATGTAACAACAAAACAAACAAACAAAATTAATAATTTCTACTACTTATTTACATAACTAACTACTTATTTACATAACTATTAAACACATGTACAGCAGGAGTAACTAGTTACCGTCCTTAAGCGACTTTTGTTCAGAAAGCAGCTGTCCGTGCTGTCTTCAGGTGGTATCTGAAAACAAAGACTGATAAAGCACATATTACCCATATGGTTTTAACTGGGTGATGTGTTTCCAGTACTGCTGGTTGTCAGGCATTAGGATCTGGTATAGGCTTGGGCCTAAGGTATCAGTAACTAAGTACGGTCCTTCCCACTTTGCAGTTCCAAAGGGGAGGTTTGGTCTAGGTCTCAGAATCATCACTTTACTCCCAACCTTGAGGGGCCTTAAATCAGAACCTTTTGCATGTACCTCCTGCAAATAATCTCTAGCTTTTTCTGTGTTAGCTAGCACAGAGGTCTGAATTTCTTTTAGATGTCCTTGCAGGGATTTCATCCACTCATTGGTGAGAATTATGGTCTGGTCCTCTGGAAGAAAAGGACTCAGCATATTTTCCCACCGTTGCATTGGCCTTCCCATTAAGGCTTCATAGGGTGCAAAACCTGTGGATTTACAGACATTAGCTCTGATACGCATAAGGACTAAAGGGAGCACCAGATCCCAATTTTTCCCGGTCAGATTAAGCATAGGGCTGAGGTGGGCCTTAATTGTTTGATTCATCCTTTCTACCTGCCCTGCTGCCTGTGGATGGTACGGAATGTGGAGTTGTTGTTCTATGCCTAGAAAATCAAACAATTCCTTGATCACATGAGAAACAAATGCAGGACCATTATCAGAATCAATTGTTTTAGGAATGCCCCAGCGTGTAAAAAATTGCATAGTTAGGACTTCTGCAGTGGTTCTAGCAGTTTGATCTGGGACAGGGAATGCTTCTACCCAATGAGAAAAGGAATCAACAACAGTGAGTAAAAATCTATTTTTCCTAGCTGTTAATGGGAGAGGGCCCACATGATCTATTTGCAATCTTTCAAATGGGCCACGAGGAGGTGCTCTCATTAACTGTCCCCTTCTCTTTTTAGGTTGCCTCCCAAATGAAGCACAGATTACACAGGAGGAAACATGATCCTGTATATCATGTTTCATTTCTGGCCACCATACCAACCTATTAAGGATAGGAGACTGACGTCAACCAGGGGTCAGAGTTTAGACTGAATTAAACAGAGTCCATAGCTGCATGAAATGTATGCTGACAACTACCACCATATGTAGTAGTGTGGCGTGTGGTGGGAAGGGGGTTTCTTTATAACACAGGCCAGACAGAATTTCACGGAAAACAAAAGCAGTTTTATTCTGTTCCATCTTGTTAAACTTCCACAAACTGATTCTCCTGGCCCTTCCACAAGCCTCAGATAAAGTTTCTACCTCAGAAGTCCTTTGCACGGCTTGTCTTGAAAGGACTTCTGGCTCCATGGGCCTCTCCTCCTCCTGTAGCCTGTTGGGATCTTAACCTCTCTCTCTGAGCCCTGAACTCTGGGCTGCAGACTCTCTTAAAGGGGACTGTTGATAATCCCTTTGGAGAGGGACGGATAACATTCTGTATACTCCATCACAGGCCCATATACTGTACATTTCTACATGCCAGCACTTAAATGGGCAAGTTGTGATATACCAACTTTCATGCATGTTGACAGTGACATGTGAAAATTGCTAAGTTTCCTCCATTGGTTTGATTCACATGTAAATTTGTAAAATGGCTCCTTCAGTTCCACGTTTTGGCAGATACATGTGCAGACCTGCTACTCCTTATTCATATTTTAGAAAAGGCTCTATGTTTGACAGAGTCTTTTCTAAAGAACTGCCAGAAATGTGAATGTCCCAGTTCTGATCTCCATGTACTATCTAAAATGTACCTTAAAGGGTATCATTATGCTATCCCATGTAAATATATTAACACACTTTAGTAAATTAGCTCCTAAGTTGTAAATAGCAGGGTTTTCATTCACTTATATTTCATATAATTTAATTTTAAACATTATATTCCATCTAACCAACACGTCAGCCCATGGTAAATTACAATAATCAAATAAAACCGTAGGAGCTACAGGTATAGGTAAGCTTATTCTCTGCATCGAGTGGCAAGTGGATCCTGAGAAATGTTTTCTCTGAGGGACAGTTTAGAATCCAAAACTTTGATGGACATTACAGGCTCAGTCTTTTTCATCTTCTATACCTCTTAGCATTTTTGATTCCCATTATATATCTGGAAACATATGATGTCAGGGGGTAATTTTTAAGGGGGGGGGGCTTTCTCTCATTTGGAGGCAATATGTCCAAATAGGGCTTCTCTGTTGGTAAATAGGTGTTTACTCACAGCAAATTCCCTTTAGAAATTGCAACTTGAAAAGTATGTGTTGGGGACTAAGCTAGCCTGGCAGGATGGCCTTATGTAATGTGGTATTGGTGAAAGGACTGGGCAGGCTGGCTGAGATGTGGCAGAATTTCATTTTGAACCCCAGCACAATCTGTAATCTTTGGACCTGAATAGTATGCAAGGCAAGATATCCCTGCAGTATTAGTTAGCTCATATATTTTTAAAGGGAAACTCCATAGGGATTTCCAGTTAAATATCAAATTGTAGGCCCACAGGTAGCAAGTACTCACCAGACTGCAAGCTGAGCGGGGAGATTCAACATTTCTCGCCTAATGTCTGATCAGTAATGTTTACATTTAACACATGCTAAGCAATTTGTTTTTTCCTTTGAAAATAGATATTACATTTTATTTTTAATTGGTTTCATGCATAGTTATAGACATTTTAAAGTAATGTATTAATATTATTTACATTTTGCTATTTTTTGATGCTTTGATGCTGATGTTAGATCTGTAAAGATAATACATTAAAATGAACGGAAATTGAAAATATGTTCATATAAAGTGTTATTATTTAATGCTAAAGAAAGTATTTAACAGTTGATATTGAGTCCATGAAGTGGTGATTTTCTGCCAGGTGATGCCAGCTTGCTGACCCAGAACCTTTATTACTGACCCAGAACCGTTTTGAACTTGCTTCCTTTATGCCACTGCAGCTGGAGTGGATGATGTAGGCTGCCAATGGCCCTGACCCAATACTTTATTTTAAAGAAAATGATCAGAGGTTTTGCATTAGCTAAGTGAATAGTTCCAAAAGCGTTTCTGTTAAAACAAAGAGCTAGATTTACTAAAGTGTGTTACTGTATTATTAGCAAAGAGGTCCCATTACATAAAATGTGAGCTATGGCAAATTCTGTATGTTAATACATGTCATCACACAGTAACAGAATGGCACCGTTTAGTAAATGTAGCCCAAAGAATGCTTCTTTAAAAGTAAAGCCTGCTAATCAATGTACTTGAAATAGTCTTTGAATCGTTAGCTTAAAATGAATATATATATATATATTTTTTTACAGGTTTTCAGCCTGCCTGAGTTTTGCAAATAATAAAGTCAATTCACTCCAGCCTTTCCTTTTCTTTTACATGGGTGAAAGGTACGTACATTAGAGTGATAGGGAGGTGGCAACTTCCCTTCATTGTAGACTCCTAGTGGAAATTAGCTGAAAAAAGTAATTAACTAAAGGTAATTAGCATATAAAATTACATTTGTTCTTTTTTGGTCATATGGTAGGGAAAGTCCCTGAGTAACTCCTCAAATTAGGGCTTTAAATATACATATAACACATTCACAATTGTTAATAAAAAAATATATGTTTCAACATTTGTGATTGTCTTTTTTTTCATCTGCTTACCTCTAATGACATCTTTCTTTTTGTTTGTTAGCATTTTGTGGCCTCTTCTCAGACACCTGTTTTCTTTTTACTATTTATTCATTTAAGTTTCTTTATTTAGAGTTTTGCTGTCTTCAATTTCTACAGTATATGCTCTTCCCTTCTACTTCTTAACATTACTTTCTTTATCATTTTGCTTTCCCTTTGTTTCCATGCTCTTTCACTTTTTCTTCCCATGCTCCATCTCTTCTCTTCTAATGCATATTTGCTCCAACCTTTCTTTTCATCTTTCTTTCGGGGCTGATAGAAACGTGGTCTTTTTTTTCCTTTTGAGATCAAGAGTATTAGGCACCATAGGAAAATCTGCAGATTTACACCATGTCAGTGAACAGTTTGGATTTTGCTCATGTCTTTTCAGCAGTAGCCCAAGGTGAGCTACATTCTGGTACGATAGGCATTACCCTGTCCCCAGAGGACCCCTGCCAAGTGGCAGGGCCCCCTTTATTCCAATGGCCTCCAGCGGCTTCAAGAAGTGCGATTGGTACAGTAAGATGATGCCCCTCACCGATTCGCATGACTGCTGCCTCCAGTGCCTTGGCCCGGAACATGGCAACTTGGACTGAGAGCTTTGCAGGACCATGACCCCAAAGGCCCTTAAAGGCCATCAGAAGGAAAAAGTTTTGTACAAGTCCAACTCCGCACCGGAGTCTCCAGCAACACCCCGTTCCAGGGCCTCCTCCGGTACCTAGGTGCCCCATGAAGCCAGGGCTATCTTGGAGTGCTGAGGCTGTGGTTCTTCTGAGAGGAAATCCCTGGAGGTGGAATGCAAGAAGTTGAAGTCCTTGAAGACCCCCTCAGAGACCAGGTCCGGGAAGACAGGGAAATCGAATTCCAGGACCCGCAGCCCCCAGTGTGAGTTGGAAGGATCGGAGCAGGAGCGGCCTCACAAGCTGCCCCAGAAGGAGTCATCAGCACTGCCAACTGGCCTTGTATACCCCAGGCCATTCTCATCGAGGACTTCCCCTAACAGAGCTGACGCCAGACATGAAACCCTCCATGTCTGTTCTATAGCTACATGTTAATTGCTACATGAGGCTATAGAGTAATCTGTTCCTTACGCTACAGTGTTATCCCTCCTTGTGTTAAGCCTCACAAGTGTTTAGTCAATTGTCTCTACTTCCTTGTTGTCCTAAGTTCATCTCTAAACACCATTGTTACATGATAATTACCACTGTGTGATACTATGTAATCATCTCCGTATACTGCAGAGTCTTTCTACAAACATCTGTAAGACCCTTATTGTGTATCCCTCAAATACTATCTCATCTGTAATTTGTCCCAAGTGGCGACTTGCCCTGTTACACGCTATCTAGCATCAACATAAATAAGTTGCACCTCCACTCTCACACTTCAAGTCACGCAGTGGCCATCATGGCCCTCCCACTATTTACCCTCTCCACCATTTTCCTCCTAGCCAACACCTTTCAACACTCAGTAGCCCTCTCGGCTGGGCAATATCACATCTCTACCCTACCATACCTGGGCAAGAGGAATCATTCTAACCCCTTCCACCCAGATACCAGCCCCCCACACCACTCTAGACACTCACACCTACTGTATGTGGCCCTCAATCATCCTGACAATCCCAAACAGAAACCAGATTTGCAACGTTTCCTGAAATGTGCCCTTGTAAACTCACGCTCAGTATGCAAGAAATGGCCAGTTATCCCTGACCTGATAGCTGTCCATGGCCTGGATCTCCTCATGGTGACAGAATCGTGGCTCAAGGACACCGATACAGCCATCATAAACCAACTAATCCCCCCCAACTTCTCCATTTATACCTGCCACATGGCCAACCGGAAAGGCGGCGGAGTTTTTATCCTTGCAAAAACTGAACTCGGATTTCAACTTCTCTCAGCCAAGAGCACCACACACATGGACATAATCACCATTGCCAACAAAGGAATTACCATAAACCTCATTTATAGATCCCCCTCCTCTCCACCGGAGGTCATTTCTACCTTTGTTGACCTAGCCTGCAACCCAACTAACCCTCGCAATCCCAACTGGCTGCTCGGAGACTTCAACTTACCCTCCCTGCAGTCCGTCCATGCAGACGCCTTCCTAGAAGCTATGCAAACACTTGGGTTTGAGCAAATAGTAAACACCTCCACTCATCTTAAAGGTAATCCGCTGGATCTAATTTTTGCTCCTCACTCTGCTGCCAGCCAGAAGGCCAACCTAAACATGGATATCACCCCCATTCCTTGGTCGGATCACAAGCTAATCATGTTCCAGATACCCATCCATCGTACTCATTTATCCTCCAATGACTCCGGTACGGAATCCAGAACTACTTCTCATTTCAGACCACTTGATAAAGAAGAGTTCGTTAAACTCGCCTTACCTATGCTCAATCCAATACCTCCAAACCTTGAAGAAGCAATCATCAACTGGAACGTCACGCTGAAAACATTTGCTCAACTACCAGCTATAGACAAATCAGTAGCTCCCAAGAGACCTAAAGGAAGGAGACATCCAGCCCCGTGGTTTACAGCAGATCTTCAGTCATCCCTCCTCTCCCTTAGGAAACTTGAAAGAAAATGGAGAAGATCCCGATCCGAAACTGACAAACAAACATACCTTTCCAGCCTTAAACTCCACCGTGAAACCATATACCTCAGATTGAGCGAATACCATGCCAAACTCCTTCTCCGCTCTCTAAACAAACCTAGAGACCTTTTCAGCTTAGCAAAATCCCTAACTAAGGAACCTTCACCTACCCAACTCGAGCCTATTTCCCCCCAGTCATATGCTGACTACCTCCAATCTAAAACTCCTATAACCGACACAGTTTCAATAACCACTCCCTACTATGCACTCACTTCACTTCCACCTATTACAATGTTCACAACTCCAACAGAGAAAAACATCCAAGATCTTATCACCATCATCAATACCTCTACAGCTCCAAGTGATCCCTGCCCAGCATACTGGATCAGAACTCTGCGAGTTGAACTTAGCCCAATTCTAATCAACATCATTGAACTCTCCTTTACAACAGGCTCCTTCCCCGCATTCCTCAAACAAACATCAATAAGACCACTTCTGAAGAATAACAGACTTGACCCACTAAAAACTGACTCCTACCGCCCAATCTCGAGTATACCTCTACTGTCCAAGATAATAGAGAAGGTTGTTCAGCAGCAGATTCAACACCACATTGACGAGGTGGCTCCTCTCGACCCCTGTCAACACGGATTCAGGGAGTCTCACGGAGTAGAAACTCTCCTCACCACCCTAACCAACGCTTTGAATAGAGGATTGGACAAGGTTGAAAATGGCTTCGCTCTCATTTTCCTTGATATCTCCGCTGCCTTTGACTCCGTTAATCACAATCAACTTCTCACTCGTCTCCAGGAGAAGGGCATCTGTGGCCTCGCCTGGGAATGGTGTAGATCTTATCTATCAGATCATTGGCAGCATGTCAGAGTTGGTTCCACCACATCTGCGCCTTTCCACCAACACCAAGGTGTTCCGCAGGGCTCCTCCTTATCCGCGCTGCTGTTCAATGTCTACATGCAGCCGATATGTGACATCATTTGCTCCTTCAATATCTCCACTCTAATCTATGCGGATGACGTCCTGTTGTTTACACCATTCAAAATCAAACAACCAGACTTCTCCAGCCTTATCAACTGTTTCAACGCCATCACCGACTGGTTACTATCTCAAAACCTCCGCATAAACTTTAAAAAGACGGAAGTTCTCTTCATATCAAGGAATAAAGATTTCTCCCCTCCATCCTCCCTAAAAGTAAGAGATGCGGAACTCCCTAGTAAACCTTCCATTCGCTACCTAGGGATTACTCTGGACCAGCATTTCGACTTTAAGGAGCACATACGAAACACCACCAGAGCTGTCTACAATAAAATTAGAACGCTGAGGCACCTCAGGCCCATGTTACCTCATAATGACTTCAGGACCATTTTCCAGACCCTCATTCTTCCACATCTTGATTACGCAAATGTGGCCCTGTATGGACTCCCCAAGAACACCCTTAATCCGCTGCAACTCGCTATGAATGCAGCTGCACGTGTTCTCTGCGGTTTAGCAAGATCAGACCATATTACCCCGATACTCAAGGAGCTCCACTGGCTTCCAATTCACTGCAGGTTAACATACAAAATCCTTCTCATCATCTTCAAGATCATTAATAACCTAGCCCCCACAACACTCAGTGACCTTATCACCCTCACCCCGAAAAACAGACTCAGAAGATCAGTAGCTGACAACACCTTGCTCATCCCCAAGGAGTCCATCAAGTGCACCCAGACGACCAAGAAAAGAACATTTGCATTCTATGCCCCAAAATGCTGAAACGACCTTCCACCAGAAATTAGATCCATCAAAGGCCTTATGCAGTTCCGTAAGGCAATCAAACACCACATTTTCCTACTTCACTTTTCTCAAGCACCCACCCCACCTCTGCTCACCCACTCACCAATGTCTACGAACCCTGTAACAAGTATTTTGAGCTTACCTTAGCCATCCGTGTATATACAAACCAAATCTAATTGTATTTTGTACATATGTTTATAGTTTCCCTGTTGCTCCAAGTTCAAACTCCTGTTACAATGTAAGATCCAAGTTTTAAACTCCTGTTACAATGTAAGCACAGAACAGGCTTCTGACCGTGTACCCTTGTTGTATGTAAACCGCACTGATAACAAATAGCGCGGTATATAAGAGTTGTTAAATAAATAAATAAATAAATATCCACGTTGAAGGCTGCGGAACCAACAGGCATGGAGACCAGGATGGCAGCCTTAGAGTGCAATATCTCTGCCCTCATGGCCTAGCAGCGGGCATTCATGTATGGTTCATTTGGTTCATCCGCCCCCACGATGGGACCCTCAACATCAAGGGCCTCCCCGGGCATCAAGCTGATCTTCGAGAGGCACCGGCCTCGAGAGAGCCATTGGTGCTGGATGAGATCCTAGTCCCCTTCTTCAGGTCACGGTCCTCTCTGGCAAGCATATGTGACTTGGAACATAGATCCTCTGGAGGCCCCGGGCCCTGGGCTAGGACCTCGACCGTGGTGACCACAAAGAATTGGAATCGGCTGTGGACTTCCAATCCGACTGGGAGACCAAGGATGAGGAATTCCCGGACACCTGGCGACACCAAGTCGTGCTCTCAGACCCATCTCCCCCATCACCCTGATGTCATTCCCCACCCAAGGACATTGCCTTTCTTAACTTTGTGCAGGACATGGCTAAGGCACTCACCATCAAGACCAAGGCAGAGGAGGACCCTCACACGGAAGATCTGGAGATCCTCCAGTATGAAGCCCCTCCAAAGGAGGCCTTCACGTTGCCCATTACTCTAATCCTTGAGCACCTCCTTATCTGTATGTGGGAGACACCGGCATCAGTACCCGTTGTAAGCAGGTGACTCGACTCCATGTGCCAAGTCCACCGAGGCCACAGGTTCCAGAAGACCCACCTTCCCCACAACTCAATGATCATTGAGTCTGCCATGCACAGGCTCAAGAGCCAAAATACCCATTTTTTGGTCCTCAGACCCTTGACTCCCTCAGCCGGAAGGCCTTCCAGGGCTGGATGCTCAAGTGCCGAGTTCTGTCCTATCAACTGTCCATCAGCATGTACCTCAAAGAGCTAGTGAGGGAGCTCTCTGGGTTCTCGGCAAGCTTCAATGGAGATCCCCTCCAGAGGTTCAAGGCTCTGACCTCTGCAGTCAAGGAGTGCTCAAATGTTTTATCACGAGAAGCCAACAACGGCTTCGAGACCTCAGCCAAAGTGGCTGTTACGGGCATTGGAGCTGATGTCAAGCATGGCTCCAGTCATCTTACCTTGAACCATGGGTTCAGGACAAACTTATTGATGTCTCCTGTATCGGAGAGAATCTCTTTGGGAAACCCATGGCAGACAAAGCTGCAGAGATAGAGACTGAGTTCCTGACGAGGACCAGACTCTCTAAAAAGACCTTGGTCCAGCCCTGAAAGAAGGCATCGGGGAATAAACCCTTCTTTCCAAGGTAAAAGGGAGATTTTGTTAATGCTCCACAGTTCTTGACCCCTCAGCAAAGCCAACAGCACAAGGGGCAGGGCATGGCCCCCATAAACCGAATACCCCCAAATCCCAGGCGCCGGCCTCAGGTCAGCCTAGGGGGGGAGCTTTTGACTCCCTGGATGTGAACTCCTCTCCCTCAGGAGGGCCTCAACATCCCACAGGGGGTGTCTGGCCCTGTTTACCCATACGTGATCCACCGTCACCACTGATTCCTGGGTACTGCAAGTGGCCCAAGAGGGCTACCTCCTCCACCTGCAAGGAACATTACCCTTACACTTCCCAGGAGAGCTAGTAAGACCCCCTCCTTAACTAGACCCTGCTCTTTACTGAGCTTGCAGGTCTCCTCAAGGACAAGGTGGTAGAGACAGTCCCCAGATGTCTATGGGCAAGGGCTTCTACTCCAGGCATTTTCTCATCCACAAGGTGAACAGGAGCCTTAGGCCCATCCTGGACCTGAGGGACTTGAACAGATTCCTGCTGAGGGAGAAGTTCAAGATGCTCTTCCTTGGAACATTGCTGCCCCACCTCCAGCAGTGAGTTTGACTATGCTCCTTAGACCTGAAGGATGCTTATATGCACATCCTGATCCATCAGAGCCATTGAAAGAACCTCCACTTCATAGTGGGAGGAGGCCACTACCAATACAGGGTGCTACCCTTTGGATTGGTTTCATCACCAAGGGTCTTCACCAAGTGCCTAGCAGTGGCAGCGGCACATCTTCGTCTCCAGGGGGCCTTTATCTTTTCCTAACTGGATGACTGGCTAATAATGGAGGGCATGGCTGCAGAGGTGCACCATAGTACCAGGTGCACCATTCATGCCCTTCAGCACATGGGGTTTGTCATCAACTACCCCAAGTCACATTTTGCCTTGACTCAGTGCCTAGGGTTTATAGGGGCTCAGATAGACACCTCTAAGCAAAGGTCTTCCTTCCTCAGGAGAGGGCAGAATGTCTCAGGAGGCTAGCCACAAATGTACAACACCACCGGATGTTACCCACCCATCTTCTCCTATGCCTGCTGGGAAACATGACCTCCACGGTCCACGTGACCCCCATATGCCCATCTACATATGAGGGCAGCCCAGTAGTGTCTCTGCTCTCAGTGAATGCAAGCCACTGGCAGGCTTCAGGATAGGGTGGAAGTGACCCGCCTACCCGCAAGAGGGTCCTCACTATGGACACCTCCCTAATGGGTTGGGGAGTTCACTGCAGGAACCTTTGCACACAAGGCAGCTGGTCCCAGATGCAACACAGGCTGCAAATCAACCTTCTGGAGTTCCAGGCAATATTTCTAACTCTAGGAGCCTTCCGCCACCGAATGCAATGCCAGTCAGTGCTGGTCCAGACCAACAACCAAGTCACAATGTTCTATGTCAACAAGCAAGGTGGCACAGGGTCATACTCCCTCTGCTGAGAGGCAGTAGCCTTCTGCTCATATGCAACGTGCAATGAGATGCTCCTGAGGATGGACTACCTCCCGGGCCAGGACAATGTCCTGGCAGACAAGCTGAGAAGAGTCCTTCAGCTACACAAGTGGCACCTGACTTCCAGAGTGGCCTCAAGGCTGTTTTGACTCTGGGGCGTCTACCTAGTAAACCTGTTCTCCAGCCCGGACAACACACAGTTGCCCTGCTCCTGCTCCCATCAGCCGCACCCATCCCGGGTGACGGCAGACGCGTTCCTCATGCAGTGGATGGAAGGTCTCCTCTACCCCTTCCCACTGACACCACTGGTTGCCAAGACCCTCTTCAAGGCCCAACACAACAGGGCATCACTAATACTGATAGCCCCCCAGTGGCCCAGGCAAACCTGGTTCCCTCTGCTCCTCTCCCTGGTGACAGAGTCTCCGATTCCCCTGGGCCGTGCCCCAGACCAACTCTCACAGGAGAAGGGCTCTCTCCTCCACCTCAATCTTGGGTCCCTGTCACTCACGGCTTGGCTACTGAAAGGGTAGTGCTAGCTCCCTTCAATCTCCCGCAGGACATGGAAGAGGTCCTTCTGGCCACTCAAAAGGCTTTCACAAGGAGGGCATATACCTTAAAGTGGCGCTGGTTCTCAGTGTGGTGCGCTGAGAGATGAGCGAACCCATTCTCCTGCTCAGTGCAGATAGTGATCCAGTACCTACTCTACCTGTCACAAGTGGGACTGAAGTCTAACTCAGTCAGGGTGCACATGAGCGCTATCGCAGTGCACCACCATTCCATTAAGGGAAAATCCTCTTGGCTCAGCCCCTCGTATCTTGGTTCTTGCAGGGCCTCATGATATCCAACCCTCCCCCCATCTGCCCACAAGCGGCAAAATGGGACCTCAATGTGGTGCTCTCACAGCTTACAAAGCCGCCGCTTGAGCTCCTGGCTACCTGACACTTGCGGTACCTCTCCTGGAAGGTCATCTTTCTTGTGGCACTCACATCAGCTCGCAGGGTTAGCAAGCTCCAGGCTCTGATGGCATAGCCCCCCTACACAAGGTTCTATGAGAACAGGGTGGTGTTCCACACACACCCCAAATTTCTACTGAAGGTGGTGTCCCCAATCAGGAGGTGATGCCCCCCACCTTCTTTCCAAGACATAACGCGTCAAAGCGGAGACCATCCTCCATACTTTGGATTGTAAACGGGCCCTGTCCTTCTATTTGCAATTGAAAAAGGGTCAATGCAAAGCACCTCAGCTTTTCATCTTTTATGATCCCAATTGACTGGGGCTCCCAGTGACTAAATTAACTCTGTCCACTTGGGTGGCGTACTGCATTGTCCTTATCTATGAGCAAGCTGGAATCTCAGTAGACCAGCGAGTCACAGTGCACCACGCCAGGACCAAGGCTACTTCCGTGGCAAATCTGCATTCTGTCCCCATGACAGAAATCTGTCAGGCTGCAACCTGGTTTTTGGTCCATACCTTTGCAGCTCACTACTTCCTGGAGAGGGAGTCCCAATGGGACATTGAATTTGGCCAGGCCATACTCCATAATCTCTTCAGGGTGTAGGCAACTCCTGCCCTCCGACCCTTCTGTCTTCAGGCTACTGGACTGCAGGTGGCCTGGCGGACACTTGGGTCTTGTGAGAGTCTCTCACTTGGTACTCAACTGCTGCTGTTCATGGCTCACCCTTTTCAGGTCACTGTGGTGTTTTTACAGGTTCTCGATAGCCTGTAGCTGGAGAGTCGCATATGTGAGGACCAACTTCCTGCTTGTTTCCGGAGAAAGTGTAGTTACTTACTTGTAACAGGTGTTCTCTGGAGACATCAGGAATCGGTCCTCACAACCCTCCCTCCTCCCCTTTTAGTTGCTTCTTTACTGTATTTTAATTTTTGCCATCTTAGCTATGTCATTAGACTGAGGCAAATAGCACCATTGGGTGGAAAGGGGACCATGCATGCATGGTGCATCTCCCGAAGGCTTTCTCTGAAAGCTGGGGAGATGTTTCCATGCGGGCTCCATCGGCGCCGATGTCACCCATATGTGAGGACTGATTCCTACTGTCCCTGGAGAACACCTGTTGTAGGTGAGTAACTACACTTTCTTCTTTATTTCCCATTCTCATCCCACCCTTTCATCTCTTTGCTCTCCCTGTTCATCTCCACAACCTGAGGCCCAATGGCTATGCAAATATTTATGCAAATGAGGACCTGCAATGAGTCTCCACATATGACCTCCGCAACACCCTTGGACTGTCCCTGCTCTGTTCTCTCTCTCCCTTTTCTCTTATTTATTTATTTATTTATTAGTATTTAGTGCAAGCCTTTCCAGAAGTAGTTCAAGGTGAGTTACATTTAGGTACTATAGATATTTCTTCTATCCCCTTCTCCCTTTTCAATATTACAGTTGGCCTGTTTCCCTTACATTCCTTGTATATTTCATAACTTCAATTAGTTTTGAAAACAAAATTCCTTTTGCACTAAATAATTTTAACTACAGTTGTCAACATTATTGGCACCCTTGCAGTTCAACCCCTTAATGTCCTATATCTCCTAAAAAAAAGTAGCCAGTGAAATGGCTTTGGACTATATATGCACACATATTTGACATATAAAAAGAATCAAATAAAACAAGACCAATTAAAAAAGAAAATAGTAGGAAATAGTATAAAAATGGGGACATTGCCAGGTCATGATTATTGGCACCCTTAAAAACAATTCAAATCAGTTTGAACAGAAGAACCATATTCCCATTACAGTAAAATTAGACACACCTGTGATCAATTGTCAGTGCTCACATAACTTGAATCAACCAATGAATAATGTATCTAATGTTTAAAATGCCACATTCACTCCTGTTCCATTTTCACAATAGTGTACTACCTGATACTACTACTAATCATTTGTATAGCACTGCAAGGCATACACAGCCCTGTACATATAGATGTAAGACACCGTCTCTGCTCATCAGAGCTTACAATCTAATCGAGATGTAAAAGCATAACAAAAATAGGGACTGGAGTATGACAAGATACACATAAGTAGTGGGCAAGAGAATGAGGAGCATCAGGATCCAAAAAGTAGCCTCAAGGAGGTGGATCTTCAGCCTGGGCTTAAATAGGGCTAGAGAAGGAGCCCAATGCACCAACTCAGGTAGTTTGATCCAGGAATATGGAGCAGCAAGGTGGAATGGAGAAAGTCTGGAGTTGGCAGTGGAAGAGAAGGGCACAAATAAAAGGGATCTGTCAGAGGAGCGGAGTTCCTGAGGAAGAGTGTAAAGTGAGATAAAAGAGGAAAGGTAGTGAGAAGCCACAGAATGAATGCACTTGTAGGTAAGTAGGAGAAGTTTGAACTGGATATAGAAATGGATAGGGAACCAGTGGTGACTTGAGAAGATGGGTTACATGAGCATAGTGATACTGGCAGAAGATAAGCTGTACAACTGAGTTTTGAACAGATTGAAGGGAGAAGATGATTCAGAAGGAGACCAGTGAGGAGCAGGTTACAATAGCCAAGATGGGAGGTGACTACTGAGTGGATGAGGGTCTTATTACTGTGAGTAGAAAGGAAGGGATGAATTTTGCCAGCAATACTGAGAAAGAAGCAACAGGTTTTAGCTATCTGTTGGATATGTGCAGCGAAAGAGACGGTAGAGTCAAAAATGACCCCAAGGTTGTGAGTTGAGAAACAGGATGGAGTGTAGTGTTATCCATAGAAACAGAGAAAGGAGAAAGGGGGGAGGTGGGTTTAGCAGGAAAGATAAGGAGCTCGGTTTTGGCCATGTTCAGTTTCAGATGGCGGTGAGACATCCAGGCAGCAATGTTGGATAATCAGGCAGAGATCCAGGTCTGGTTTCCGGGAGAGATTTCAGGTGCAGAAAGGTAGATCTGAGAGTCATCAGAGTAGAGATGGTAAAGATTTCTGCCTGAGACCAACAAAAAATCCATTATCACCAAGCATCAAACTTCAAAGGGGTAGAAGGCCATCTCCAAAGACTTTGGATTCCTGTCTGTACAGTTTGCAATGTTAATAAGAAGTTTTCTGCTGATGGAACTGTAAAGAACCTGGCAGGATGTGGTGGGAAGAGGAAAGTTAATCCATGAAGTCTTTGAAGGTTAGTGCAAACTGTTGGACCCCCCCTCCCCTCCCCGTATAACATCCAAAGAGCTTAAGGCTAACCTGAAGCAATCTGGAGTGCTGGTTTCAACCTGCACCACACACTACACACTAAACAGAGGAGGACTTCATGGGCAAAGGCCAAGTAGGACCCCACTGTTCAAAGACAGACATAAAAAGACACGCCTGATTTTTGTTCAAACCCACCTTGAGAAACCACAATCCTGGGAAAATGTTCTTTTGGACAGGTGAAACCAAACTTGAGCTCTTTGGCAATGCAGACCAATTACAGGCAAATAAATTAAGTTTATAAGGAAAAATCACCCTTCCTACAGCTAAATATGGTGTGGATTCCATAATGTTGTATGGCCGTTTTGCTGCCTCAGAAACTGGAGGCCTGGAATGTATTAAAGGAATCAAGAAGTCAGAGGACTAAAGGAATTTTGGAGTGAAATATACTACCTAGCATCAGAAAACTTGGTCTGTCTCGAAGGCCATGGGTCCTCCAGCAGGACAATGACCCAAAGCATATATCCAAAAGTACAAAAGAATAGCTAAAAAGGAACAAATGGACTTGTTTTAACTGTCCAGCAATGAATCCTGATCTCAGTCCAAATCAAGAACCTTTAGAAAGAGCTGAAATCTGCCATTGGTAAAAAGAATCCTGGAAACATTCATGAGCTGGAACAAATCACAGTTGAAGAGTGGGAGAAACTACCAGCAAACAGATGTACGAAACTTATAGATGTTTACAAGGAACATTTGGAGGCTGTCAGCACTGCCAAGGATTGTACAAGCAAATATTAGTGAAGGGTGCCATTAATCCTGTTTAGGTCATATTTAGTTTTTTTTAAAATATTATGATGACATACAAGGTGGCCCAAAAAAAGTGAGAACATCTCATAAATTAAAAGCTTAAATAGTTTATTTATTTACCTTTTTTAGCTATATAACGTCTTTATTTCGATGATTTCCGGTCGCCATCTTTTTTTTAAAATTTGTCAATTGTTTACATCTGTCTTTTTGAATTTTTAAATAACTTATATGCTACGAGATGTTCTCGCGTTTTTTGGGCCACCTTGTACAGTTGGAAAATTTTCAATTATTTCTCAGGATTGTACAAAAAATACCTAAAATGCAAGGGTGCCAGTAAATTTGACCAGAATTGTATCTCTGTGACCATTTTGCCCCATCCATTTCTTCTTATTAAAGTTAGAATACAATTACTCCACTCTTAACTGTTGGCTATATATAGAGGAACCAGTGGTGTCTATATGTGTATAACTTTATATCTTTCCCGTATGTAGTCTCAGATCAAGGCCGCTTTCTTGTGCACCATATGGTAATCACTTTAGCCGCTCTTATTGACATCAATGACTACCGGGTTTTTCCATATGTCTTTTTTTGTTATTTTTCATACTTTTGCACCTATGTTCACTCTTTTATAATTCTAATAAATAACTGTGCTTTAAAATCCTATGGAGGACAGTTCAGATGAAGAACAAACTTAGCTTTTTTCTTTATGCTAGTTCATCTGGGTTTCAATTTGTCCCGAACAATTCTCCTCACGCCTCACACTCTTGACGTCCTCGCGTTACACTCCACGAAAGGAGTCTGTTGTGGAGAATCTAAAAACAAATGTCACCATCTACGTTAAACCATCTAACCCACCGTGAACCTTCTCATATATTCATATATACATTCTGTTCTCCTGTCAACTATTCTAAGTACTCACTAGTAGCTGCTGCCCACGTATTTCTGAAGTGTGCTCTGATTTCCGTCTGTCCGAAAAAACGCCGCGCATGCGGACTGTTGATCATTACGCTCTTTTATACTTTTCTGCAATTGATTGTTTTAATGAATGAACTCTCCTATTTCTTATCTACATAATTGCCACTCTATGGAGGCATTTAAACCTGCAGGTTGTATAGTGTTGATCCTTACGCTCTTTTATACTTTTCAGCAATTGATTGTTTTAATGAATAAACTCTCCTATTTCTTATCTACATAATTGCCACTCTATGGAGGCATTTAAACCTGCAGGTTGTATAGTGTTGACCAGAAAAATCCACCTCTGTTCATAAAACACTAATGTTTCTTCTAGGGTCTTGCCCCTTTTTGGGTTTGTTATCTGATCTATGCAAAAGCACCGTAGTTGAAAATAGTCATGCCCCATATCTATACAATGCTGAACTATGGGTGCTGTCGTTACCTTGTTTTGTATACGACTTTTGTGTTCCTGAATGCGACGTTTGAAAGGTCTTCAGCTGATATGATCTGTAACACCCGTTTTCCTTCTTCAAAAGTAAAGAATTTCTCTGCCTCAATTCTAGGACCTTGGTAGTTCTCATTTTAAGGTTGCCAGACATCCCTGATTTTTGGGGATTGTCCCTGATTTTAAAGCTGTCCCCATGTTTGGCAGCCTCCTGTCCCCAATTGCAGCAATGGTGACAGAAAGGGTAGAAAAAAACATTATGGGGTCTATTTTCCCCCCTGCCAGCTGGGAAGGGGGCGTTGCGGAGGTGGAGGTAGGGTGGGCAGTGGGCGGTCTGCGCTCCCAGACATACAAGGCCGATTCTGAAGTCATCCCTGTACGTCCAGGGTTGGCAGACTGGATTGGGGACTTATTCCACCTCAGAGGTGGAATAAATCCCCCTGGATGTCGGGGGATGGCAGGCCTGGGCAGTGCAAGTGAGGTAAAGTGGTGAAGGGGATTCCCTGCAGCCCGACCCTGGCTATGGAAGGCCAGATGGGGTCATACTGTGGGAAAGGAAAGAGTGGTTGGCAGCCGGGGATTGTGGTTCCTGAATGGAGCCGCGGTGCCATGGCAACGGGGCACCATGGCACTGTGACTCCATTCAGGAGCCTGACTGAGTTAGCCGGGCATGGGTCTGAACATGCTGGCCAATCGGAATCGGGTCCCAGCCTGCACGTACAGACCCTAGATCCGATTCCGATCTCGCGGGGACTAGATGTGCCCCGCGGGATTGGAATTTGGTCTACCTCTGCGCATTCCGATTCCGATCGGGTGTACAGGGACCTGGACTCACATGTTGGAATGTGCTTCTATATTTTCAATTTAGTAATTGAAATGTCAGTTCTTAGAATTTAAATCCATTATCTTTACCTTTTGCACAGAATGGGGGCAATGCATCACTATTTTCTCTATCAATTTGTCTGCTTGGAAGTGTTATTATTGCTGTCATGGGATGGATGGAGGGTGATGACTCCTCTTCCCTCCTCCATGCCTTTTTGATGAAACCAGGAACTAAAGGTGTCCCTCCCCACCCCCCTGCTTCAGATTTGTTTTATTTGGTTCCATCTTCATGGGACAGAACTAAATGATTCCTACCCAGCTGGCCTTAATTTCTCATTTGCAAATGCCATAGGCTGGATATCTTGTCCATTAATGCAGAACTTTATATAATAGTGGCCATTGTGATTGCTTATCACTGCTGTATATTCAGAGAACAGCAAATGCAGTACTGAAACCAATATAGCAATCTGTGACATGTTGGTCTATTTTGAAAAATAGTTGCAAAAAAAAAAAATCATTTTAAAACAGGGGAATTCTATTACATTTTTCTGGCAGCCATGCAGAAGCTGTGTATCAGAGATTCTGAAACAATTTGCTTTGACACAGAAGGAGAAGATATCATTTAATACAGCAATGTGCCAATTTGGCTGAATCCCATACAAAAGAATCATGAAGTCCTGTATTAAATAATAAAAAAAGAAGCAGTAGAGCCCCTAACAACAAGCGCCAGCAAATGTTGTAAAGCAATGGAGAGTGGGTGGATAGTGTAAAACGTTTCATAACCACTAACTGCTACCCTGTTGTGAACCCAACAGCTGTGAGCAAAACACAGGTGTACTAGCACAACAAGAGCTATTCATGGCTCCCCCGCTATGTATCTGGCCAGGTTTTCAGAGCCACAGTTGACCACATAAAAGACCAGAGATGGATAAGACTGCAGCTCATGTCCACAAAAACATGTGAAGATCGCACACTCAATAAGTTTGCTTTCCATGTGTGTTTTGCATGGAGCACCTCTTTAAAGAGAAAATGCAGCACACACTCTATTGAAATTAAAGACCTGGGCATATCCGGCAATAAATTAATAAAAAAGAATGAAGAGTAAATGGAGCAAGAATAAATATAAGCCCAAGTATGATTAAGATGCATTTGTGTTACTGAAAGCCCTGTGCTCTGTACAATTCAGTCTTAGGGAAAAACAATGGTCCATAGCTAGCATAGAAAAAAGTGACAAAACAGACAACTATAGATTCTGAGCACTGAACTGCACAGGGTTACACATCATATAACCTGCACACAGAAAGGCACAATAACTAACACATTTTATCCACTGGAAACTGTGTAAGCAGTATAGCATTACTGAGCCAGAAAAAAAATGGAATTATGACCATAAGCATCACTACAAATTCCCTCCCCCCCCTCAAATATGGCTGTCAACCCCTTTGCGTTTCAACCTCGGACCTTGGCCAGCATTTCTAACTCGGTCTGGCTGCAGCTGTAGTTGCTGATTCTAACTTCATCCTGCAAATGCTTGATAGAAACATTGCAGAGGGATGGGATTTGGGAACTAGGGAGAGAGAAGAGGGATAATGGGTCTCAAGAGACTGGGGCCAAAAGGAGAGATTCTGAGGCTGGTAGGGAACAAGGAAGAAAAGGAACTTTGGTGGATGGGGTAAAAGCAGAAACTCAGATTGTGTGAGTGAGGACTTGGAAATAGTGTGGAGGGGCATATAACATGGAATTGGGGAAGGAAAAGCTTTACCACTAGGTGAAGGCGAGTACTTAGAGTGCCATAATTGGTGGGGAAAAGGGCAATATAAGGACATAAATTTGATTAAACACTGAGTGAAAAAATATTTTCTTTTATTAATCTTAAATGGGTTACGTTATAACAAAAAAAGATGAATCAGAGCCCAGCAAGAAGAAGCTGCTGGGTGGAGCAGCATGAATGATCGGAATCTCCAGGCTCCACAAGTCAGAGAGAGAGAGCTGCTGGGGATCTCAGCCCCTCCCAACCATAGCTTCATTGCATGTTCCCTAGTCTTTCTACTTTTTGATGGCATAAACAATCCAATTACATTTATCTGTTCTACTCCATTCATTAATTTATAGACCTCTATCAAATCTCCCCTCAGCCGTTTCTTTTACAGGTTGAAGAACCCTAATCTTTTAACCCCCCCCCCCCTCCCCTCATAGGGGTATCCTTCCATCCCTTTTACCATTTTGGTGGCTCTTCTCTTACCTTGTCTAATTCCGCCATATCCTTTTAAGATACGGCAATCAGAATTGCATACAATATTAAAGATGCAATTGCATTATGGAATGATACAGAGACATTATAATATCCTTTGTTTTATTCTTCATTCCTTTCATTATGATTCCTAGCATTCTATTTGCTTTCTTAACTGCCACTGCACACTGGGCAGAGGGTTTCAACTTGTTATCCACGATGACACCTAAATCTTTTCCTGGATGGTGGTTCCTATTGTGGAACCTTGAATCGTGAGAGACTCTAAAGTGACTGACTTGGTAAGAAACTGGTTGAGTGGGAGATGACAGAGGGTAGTAAAACTAATGGAGTTCACTCTGAAAATACTAATCCAATCCCGAATAGCAGGGGCTGGATGTCCGACATAGACATCCAGTCCCAACTTTTCACCTATACTCGATGCCATCAAATGAGGTCCCCATACGTACAGCTGAGATGTGCAGGGAGCTCAGTATGGGGGCAGGCCGAGGGAGGAGCGAGGGCAGACCGGAGATGTGACCCCCAACGGGGACATACAGGGCCTATTCCAGCGACGGCCCTGTATGTCTGAGCATGGCCAGTTAGAATAATTCCCCCCTCAAGGATGGTGGAAATTGCTGGAGGACCCGCAGTGGCGGTGAGTGCATGCGGGGGCTTTCCTGCCACCCAATCCAAGCTGTGGATGGCCTCTATGGGGGTTGGGCAGCAGTTATTTTGGCTGTGCATAGTTCTGTGGGGGATCGGGGCAGTTGCATGGTGTCTCGGTGTCATGGTGACGGAACGCCATGGTACCGGGGCTCTCTAGGCAGGATCTCCAGCTTGGTTGGACAGGGTGAGAGCAGGGTGTACAGTAGTTTGGAATTGGGGCATGGCACCTGATTCTGATCCTGCAGGGATGTATAGCCCGCGTGGGATCAGAATCGGTTGCAAATCCTGCCCATTGAGATTCTGGACATCCGGACGGGCTGGATGTGCCATGAACGAAATTTGTCTCCATGTTATCAGTGGTATGCCTCCAAGGTTGGTCCTTGGGCTTGTTCTCGAAAGGTATACCTTTTTGTTGATACTAAAATCTGCAACAGGGTAGACACCCTGGAAGGTGTGGATAACATGACGATGAATATAATGAAGCTTGAAGAAAGGTAAAAAATTTGGTGAATAAAACTTAATGCTAAAAATGCAAGTTCACGTACTGGGCTATAAAAACCCAACGGAGCAGAACTGTATAAAGAGTAAAGTATTTCAGTGAATAAAAGACGAGCAGGACCTGGGGGGGTTTGTAATGCATGATCATAAAATAGCAAAACAAATGGAGGCACATTCAATTCGGCATGTCCCGGCCTCTATGTGTCTGGTCAGAACAGGACGCACAGAGATAGACCCGATTCTGATCCCATGGGGCACGTCTAGCCCCTGCAGGATCAGAATCACATCTGGGCCTGTACATGCAGGCTGGAACCCAATTCTCATCAGCCTGCATGTACAAGCCCCTGCCCGGCTAACTCAGTCAGGCTTCTGAATGGAGCTGCGGCGCCATGGCACCGTGGCTCCGTTCAGGAGCCATGATTCCCGCCTGCCGACCACTTTCACCTTTCCTCACAGCCTGATCCCTGATTTGGCCTCCCATGGCCAGGGCTGGGCTGTGGGGAATCTCTTGCACCCCCTCAACCTTTTGATCCTTGAAGGACTAGAAAAAGGGACTGTTACTTCTGGAGAGAGATCTGCAATTGTGAGTATATACTTCTGGGAATTTTCTGAAAGGAATTCTTTCTATTAAAGCTATTTAATCTGTGAACCCACTATTTTTTGTTAAATCAGTCAGGGCCTAGTAGCAGCAGTTTAAGTTTAAATTTAAAACACAGAAGAGAACTTTCTAGTTACATTTCATACCCAGCAGAGAGCTTATAGTTTTAATTTAATAGTCACTCAGGTCCTAGTATCAGCAAAGTATTTTTAGTTTAAATTTAAAACACAGAAGAGAGCTTTCTGGTTAAATTTGGAACCCAGCAGAGAGCTGTAGTTTAAATTTAATAGTCACTCAGGGCCTAGCATCAGCAAAGTCCTTTTAGTTTAAATTTAAAACACAGAAGAGAGCCTTCTGGTTAAATTTAGAACCCAGCAGAGAGCTTGTAGTTTAAATTTCATAATAAGTTAGAGCCTAGCAGCAGCAAAGAGCTATAATTTAAATCAAATAAGAACATAGCTTACCTCAGCAGCACAGGACAGGGTACTGTGTAGCAGCCCTCTTTTAATAAGTGTTATTTCCCTCCCTCCCTTCCCACACCCACCCACCCCTGGGATAATTGTAGCTTTATAGGTACTTACACATCTTAAAAGACAGGAGGTGCTCTCAGGTGAAGCTTGTTACCCAAATCAGACATACACTAAGGACCTGAGATTAATTAAGCTTCAGGTGAACAAGGTATATTAAACGTATTATGTACAGTTTTATTGGTATAAATATCCATAGCAACCCTTAGCAAGTAAAGAACTTAAAGATCTAAACAAAAACTTAAAACTAAGATGCAGACAGCAGTCCAGCAGCGGGATGGGGGCTTTCCAGTCTTTTACATTGAGTGTCACATGTATGATTTTCTCCCAGTTGGTGAGAGGTCTTACGTGTGCACTAGGTGCAAGGAGCTCTTTGCTCTCAGGGAACGAGTCCATTCTCTAGAGGCTAGAGTAGCAGACTTGGAAAACATAAGAAAGACAGAGAGGTACATAGACGAGACCTACAGGGATATAGTCCTGAAGTCCCACCTCCAGTCTGGCAGCATCCCTGTTGCCATAGAGGAGAGAGGTCACATGACAGGAGAGCATCACCTTGGTGTGGCAGGAAGTGATCCTGTAACTAGGACCTGTCCTCCAGGTGATGTAAAACCCTCTCGCACCGAGGAAGTTTCTCCAGGGCCATGTGCCCATGAGGGAAGGGTTAGGAAAGCCATTATAGTTGGTGATTCGATCATTAGGCATGTAGATAGCTGGGTGGCTGGTGGACGTGAGGATCGCCTGGTAACATGCCTGCCTGGTGCGAAGGTAGCAGACCTCACGCGCCACCTAGATAAGGTCTTAGATAGTGCTGGGGAGGAGTCTGCTGTCTTTGTACATGTCGGTACCAATGACATAGGAAAATGTGGTAGGGAGGTTCTGGAGGCTAAATTTAGTCTTTTAGGTAGGAAGTTGAAATCCAGAACTTCCAGGGTAGCGTTCTCCGAAATGCTTCTCGTTCCACGTGCAGGACCAAAAAGGCAGGCAGAGCTCCGGAGTCTCAATGCGTGGATGAGACAATGGTGCAGAGATGAGGGGTTTGGATTTGTTAGGAACTGGGGTACATTCTGGGGAAAGGAGGGGCTCTTCCGAAGGGATGGGCTTCACCTTAACCGGGATGGAACCAGGCTGCGGCATTAACCTTTAAAAAGGAGATAGAGCAGCTTTTAAACTAGATAATAGGGGAAAGCCGACGGTCGCCCAAGAGCAGATGGTTCAGAAGAATGTATCCTTGAAGGATACTACCAAAAGCAGAGAGGTTCCAAAAAAGAGTAAAGTAGCCCAAATACCCTCAAGTATGGAGCAGACAGAGCTTAAAGATCCCAAATTACCCATGTCTACCAATAGCCAAATTAATATGAATAAAATACAGTCTCTAAAATGCTTGTATGCAAATGCTAGAAGTCTAAAAAATAAGATGGGAGAGTTAGAATATATAGCACTAACTGAGAGGTTAGATGTGATTGGAATATCAGAGACATGGTGGAAGGAGGACAACCAGTGGGACACTGTGATACCTGGGTACAAACTATATCGTAATGATAGAGCTGATCAAATTGGTGGAGGGAATGCGCTCTATGTTAGAGAGGGCATTGAGTCAGAAAGGATTAAAGTTTTGCAGGAAACAAAATTTGCTGTAGAATCTCTATGGATTGAAATTCCATGTAAAAAGGGGAAGGCGATGGCGGTGGGGGTATACTATCGACCGCCAGGCCAGAATGAACAAATGGATGATGAAATGCTCAAAGAAATCAAGGAAGTTAACAAACGTTACAGCGCGGTAATAATAATGGGTGATTTCAATTACCCCGGTATCGACTGGGTCAGTGTCACGGCAGTACATGCTAGGGAGATAAAGTTCCTAGATGACATAAATGACTGTTTCTTGGAGCAGCTGGTCCATGAACCGACGAGAGCGGAAGCCATATTAGACCTAGTCCTTAGTGGAACACCAGATCTAGTGCAAGAAATAAGGGTGTTGTGGCCACTTGGCAATAGTGATCATAGCATGATCGCCTTTGATTTAATTAGTGAAGGAGGGATAGTAAGGAAATCCACAGTACTACCTTTTAACTTTCAAAATGGAGACTATGATAAAATGAGGAAAATAGTTAAGAAAAAACTAAAAGGAGCAGTTGCAAAGGTTAAAGACTAACATCAAGCTTGGGTGTTGTTGAAAAATACTATCTTGGAAGCCCAGACCAGCTGTATTCCACGCTTTAAGAAAAGTGGAAGGAAGTCCAAAAAACTGCCAGCATGGTTTAAAGGTGAGGTCAGAGAGGCTGTTGTTTCCAAGAAAGCATCTTTCAGGAAATGGAAAAAAGAGCCAAACGATGAAACCTGGAAACAGCACAAGCACTGGCAGGTCAAATGCAAGGCATTGATAAAGAAGGCAAAGAGAGAATTTGAGAAGAAGCTTGCTGCGGAAGCAAAAACGCGAAATAAAGATTTTTTCAAGTACATTCATAGCAAAAAACCTGTGAGAGAGTCAGTTGGACCATTAGATGATAGAGGAATTAAAGGGGCACTAAGAGGTGACAAGGCGATAGCGGAGAGACTGAATGAATTCTTTGCTTCGGTCTTTACTGAGGAAGATGTAGGGATGTTACCCATGACTGAAGTGGTATTTAAAGGTGCGGAAGAATTGAAGGAAATATCGGTACGTCGGGAAAATGTATTACAACTATTAGATAAACTGAAGAGTAGAAAATCACCTGGGCCGGATGGTATACATCCAAAGATGTTGAAAGAACTGAAATATGAGATTGAAGACCTGCTATTAGTAATCTGTGAACTATCATTAAAATCATCTCTAATACCTGAAGATTGGCGGATTGCCAATGTAACACCAATTTTTAAAAAGGGTTCGAGGGGTGATCCGGGAAACCACAGACTGGTGAGCCTCACGTCAATACCGGGAAAAATGGTAGAAACCATCATAAAGAATAAAATTGCTCAGCATGTAGATAGTCATGGCCTAATGGGAGACAGCCAACATGGCTTTAGACAAGGAAGATCTTGTCTTACTAATCTGTTATGTTTTTTTGAAAGTGTGAATAAACAGGTGGACAAAGGTGAGTCGGTTGATATAGTGTATCTGGACTTTCATAAAGCCTTTGACAAGGTCCCTCATCAGAGACTTTTGGCAAAACTAAAGAGTCATGGGATAGGAGGCAGTGTACTACTGTGGATCAGGAACTGGTTAAAAGATAGAAAGCAGAGGGTTGGGCTAAATGGCCAATTTTCCCAATGGAGAAAGGTGAATAGTGGTGTACCCTAGGGATCTGTGCTGGGTCCGCTGCTTTTTGACATATTCATAAATGACCTGGAAAGTGGAATAACGAGTGAGGTTATCAAATTTGCAGATGACACAAAACTATTTAAAGTTTTTAAAACCCAAGAGGATTGTGGAAAATTGCAAGAGGATCTTGATAAATTGGGAGACTGGGCATCAAAATGGCAGATGAAATTTAATGTGGACAAGTGCAAAGTTATGCACCTAGGGAAGAACAACCCAAACTATGGTTACACGATGCAAGGTTCCACATTAGGAACCACCACCCAGGAAAAAGATTTAGGCGTCATTGTGGATAACATGTTAAAACCCTCAGCCCAGTGTGCAGCGGCAGCCAAGAGAGCAAATAGAATGCTAGGTATCATAAGGAAAGGAATGGAAAGTAAAACAAAAGATATTATAATGCCTCTATACCGTTCCATGGTGAGACCGCACCTTGAATATTGTGTGCAATTCTGGTTGCCGTATCTTTAAAAGGATATAGCGTTATTAGAAAAGGTTCAGAGAAGAGCCACCAAAATGGTAAAGGGGATGAAAGGATACTCCTATGAAGAAAGGCTAAAAAGGTTAGGGCTCTTTAACCTGGAAAAGAGACGGCTGAGGGGAGATATGATAGAAGTCTATAAATTAATGAACGGAGTGGAACGGGTAAACGTAGATCGACTGTTTACGTTATCAGAATATAGGAAGACTAGGGGACATGCAATGAAGCTACAGGGTAAACTATTTAAGACTAATAAAAGAAAATATTTTTTCACTCAACGTGTAATCAAACTCTGGAATTTGTTACCGGAGGATGTAGTAAAGGCTGTTAGTGTAACTGGATTTAAAAAAGGTTTGGACAAGTTCCTGGAGGAAAGGTCCATAAACCATTATTAAGAAGGGACCCAGGATATCAATGCTTGACCTAGTACAAACATTGCAGAACCTGTGTCTTTTGGGGAAACTGCTAGGTACGTATGACCTAGATTGGCCACTGTTGGAAACAGGATACTGGGCTTGATGGACCTTGGTCTGACCCAGTATTGCATATCTTATGTTCTTATGTTCTGGGCCTCCCATCCCTCTACATCTAGGGGGACGTATTCCACCTCCAAGGTGGAATACGTCCCTCGTCCAGTCTGCTGGTCCCAGACATACAGGGCTGACTTCAGAATTGGCCCTGTACATCCGGGGCCACGGAGTGCCCACTGCCTGCCCTAACTCTGCCTCTGTACCGCCCCCTCCCACCCCCATCTAAGCCTCCATGTACAAACTACTTGCTCGTACAGGGAGGCTTAGTTGGGGATGGCAACAGGGACAAATAGAGGTGATGGATGTCCCAATGGGACGGAATAGACCCCGTTGAAAAGGTGATGCAAAATCCAGAAAGATGCTTGGCTGTATAGGGAGAGGAATGGTCAGAAGGACCAAATCTTTAGTGAGACCTCATTTGGAGTACTGTGTATAATTCTGGAGATTGCACCTTTATAAGTATACAAACAGGATGGATTTGGTCCAGAGAATGGCTACTAAAATGGCCAGTGATCTTTGTTATAAGATATATAGGAACAGGCTTAAAGATTTCAATATGCAGACTTTGGAGGAAAGGCGAGAGAATGGTGATATGATAGAAATATTTAAATACCTTTCTATAATAAATGCATAGGAGGTGGCCCTCTTCCAGTTGAAAAGAAGCATTAAAATTAGGGTCATAAGATAAACCTGAAAGGGGATAAGCTCTTTATGGAAATTGTGGTGGATGTGTGGTACAGCCTCCCAGTGGATTTGGTGGATATAAGGACTGTATATGTATTCACAAAAGCATGGGACAAATACAGAGGATTTCTGAGGGAGAAGAATGGATTGTAGAACTTAATACTTCATATGGATGGGCAGACTGGATAAGCCGTATGGTCTTTATCTGCCATTATTTTATATGTATATATTTATATATAACCTGCTTAGTAGTTGACAGGGGTCATTTAGAATCTTTCAACTCTGTTTTTGTCGTAAAGACTCCTCGACTACTTTTACCTTTATTGCAATCTCTCTATTGGAATGCCGTAACCTCCCTGTTTTGATTGTATTCTTCAAAGACACATTATTATGAACCATGCACTCCTGGTGACTACAGGCTTTCCTCCATTATCTAGTTTAAAAGATGTTCTATCTCCTATTTAAAGGTTACCTCCAACACTCAGGTTCTACCCTGATTAAGATGGAATCAGTCCTTCCAGAAACGGCCCAATCTTCCCCAGAATGTTGCTCAATTCCTAACAAATCTAAAGTCCACTTCACTGTACCATCATCTTATCCACATATGGAGACTCCAGAGCGCTGCCTGCCTCTTTGGTCCTGTGCATTGATTAGGAAACATTTCTGAGAATGTTATCCTGGAGGTCCTGGATTTAACTTTCTACCTAAAAATGTAAATTTGGCTTCCAGAACCTCTTTCCCACACTTTCCTATGTCATTGGTACCCACATGTACAAAGAAAGCCAGCCCTTCCACAGCACTATCTAAATTCTATCTATGTGACACATGAGGTCCACCAACTTTGCACCAAGCAAGCAAGTGAGTAAGCAATCCTCACACCCACCAGCCACCCAGCTATCTATATGCCTAATGATCAAATCACTAGCTAAAACAGTCATCCTAACTTTTCCTTGCTGAGAAGGAGCCCCTGAAGACACATTCTTGGCATGAGAGGATACTGAATCCCTTAGAGGACAGATGTTGGTTACAGGATCATTTCCTAACAAACCAAGGAGATGCTGTCTTTACAGGTGACCTCTCTTCTGCCAGGCAACACTGAGGCTGCTAGACTGGAGGTGTGACTTTTCTACTACATTTCTGTAGGGATCCTCTATATACCTTTCTGCCTCAATTCCTCCAATTCTGTCATTCTAGTCTCCAGAGATAGGACTCATTCTCTGAGAGCCAGGAGTTCTTTGCACCATGTGTGCACATTTATTTATTTATTTATTTAACAGGTCTTCTATACCGCTTTATCATTCATTCAAAGCAGTTTACATGAAACAGTTACAGCAACGAGCTTTACATCGAACAGGGATATATAACTTGGAGATTAATTGGTGATATTATAATTGGCTAACAATTGTTAACTATATACAAGAAGTTATTACAGTGTTGTTTATTATATACAAGAAATTGTTGCAGTGTTATGTAGTCCATTCCGTCAACGTTCATCGTCTTCTGGGGTGGCTGCATAGTGTTCTATGAAAAGGTGTGTTTTTATTGCCTTCCTGAAGTCAGCTATGTCTTTGATTTCTCGTGTTGAGGTGGGGAGATCGTTCCATAGCTGAGATGGAAACAGGGAGAAGGCTCTCTTGCAGGTGGATTGATTTGCTTTCCTGAAGTTTAGTGGGGTCTCTAGGTTGTTGTTGTCCGTTCTTCTTGTTTTGGTTGGGAGTGTCTTCCTGATCAGTGGTTGGAAGGTTGCTGGGGAGAGGTTGTTTAATGTTATGAAAATTATTATTAAGGATTTGTATTTGGTATGTACGGAGACCAGGAGCCAGTGTAGTTGATGGAGCGTGGGGGTTATGTGATTGTATTTTGCTGTTCCAGCAATGATTCTGGCCGCAGTGTTTTCCACCATCTGTAGCGGGAGGGTAGTTTTCTTCGGGAGGCCATAGTGGATTGCATTACAGAAATCAAGTATAGCCATTATTATGGCTTGGCATGTGGTCTTGGGCAAGCCACTTAACCCTCCATCGCCCATGTTCCCTGTAAAATAGTTATCTCCAAGTTATAATGCCCTGTTCAATGTAATTTCAGTTTGTTCAATGTAAACCGCACTGATGCAGAATAGCGCGGTATATAAGAGAATGTAAATAAATAAATAAATAAATACAGATCGGAAGTCGCTGTCGTGGAGTAGTGGTTTGAGTTTGCGTAGTATTCTGAGTTTGTGGTAGGCTGATCCGGTCGTGTTTTTAATGTGAGGCTGGAAGCTGAGTTGCTGGTCAAAAATTACACCGAGGTATTAGACTTCCTGTTTATTGATTATGGTGTGGTTGAAGATCTTTATTGAGTCCAGTGGTGAGAAGTAGTACTCCTGGTAATGTGCATTAGTTCAGATTTTCTGTAATTTATGAATAGACTTTGGTTGTTGAGCCATTCCGACATTGATTTAAGGCATGAAGTGATTTGTGTATAGTCTGGATGTTTGATATTTATGGGGGTGAATACCATAATGTCATCCGCATATATTCTATAATGGATGATGAATTGTTTTATCATGTCACATATTGGCTGGATGTATATGTTGAATAATAATGCTGAGCGAGCCGAGCCTTGTGGGACGTCTTGGTATTGGGTGAAGGGTTCAGATTGCTGGTTATTGTTTCTTACTTGCTGTGTACGGTGGGAGAGGTATGAGAAGAACCAATCCAGTACTGTGCCATTTATCTCCATGTCTCTGAGTCTCTGTAACAGGGTGTTGTAATTCACCGAGTCCAAGGCAGCAGTAATGTCTAAGAAACATAATACAAAGCCATTGTGTATGTTGTCTATGCCTGTTATGAGTGTGTCCAAGAGGGATGTAATTAGCGTTTCTACGCCATGGTTTTGTTTAAAGCCGTATTGATGTGGGTCCAGTGGGGCGTGGGTGTCAATATGGTCATGTAGTTGATGCTGTACATATTTCTCAATTATCTTAGCTAGGAAGGTGAGGCTAGATATTGGTCGGTAGGAGTTTGGTTCGTTTTTGTCAAGATTATTGTTCTTAAGGATTGGTCTGATGGATGCTTTCTTGAGTTGCTGGGGGAGGTATCCTTGTGTGAGTGAGGATTCGACGATCATTTGCAGATGGGGTGTTAGGTATTCTTTTGTTTGCTTGATCCAGCTAACTGAGCATGGGTCAGTGGGAGAGGTTGTTGTGTTTATGCTGGCTATGATGGAGTTGAGTTGTTGTCTTGATCGGATGTGGAATGAGCTCCAGGTTTCATCATTTATGTGCTGTATGTTAGATTTGGTTGGTTTCTTGAGTGGCTCCTGTGTGTGTTTGTGTTGTATATAGTTGGCTAGGTCTTGTGGAAAAATGCGGTTTGGGTCATCTTTCTTGGTCGGATCTTACTATAGTGAAGAGCTCCCTTGGTTTATTAATAGATTTCATTATCAGGTATGAGTGGTATTCCTTTTTGTGACTGTTTATCATGTTATGGTATGTGGCTTGCATCTCGTTGTATTTTGTCAAGATGTTGTGGCTTTTGGCTCTTCTCCATTGACGTTCTATTTTCCTCAGTTGTTTTTTATGTTCATTGAATACCAGGGGGCGTAGTGTTTTCTTTTGTTGTCATTGATTAACTTATTTGGTGTGATCGCTACGTTATGTAGAGTTTTGTTCCATTTAGTGATGTTATTGTCAAGGTCTGTTGAGTTTTGTTCTAGTTCTGGCTGTACCTCTTCCAGAAAGTTGTCTTTATGAAAGGTCGAAATCTCCTTTTTTCCTTGAGGTTTGTTGCAGTTGTTCGGCTTATCATGGGTGTGTTAATGGAGAATTTGATCATGTGATGGTCTGACCAGGGGATTGGGGAGACTTTTAGTTGTGTTATCAAGTTTTGTTGGGTTGGTGTGAATACAAAGTCAAGGGTTCCCCCCATCTTGTGGGTTGGTCTATTTATTAGTTGGGTGTACTGTAATTCTTCCATTGTTTCCTTGAAGGTATCTTGCTTCTGGGAGGATAATGATGGGATGTTGGGGTCTCCGAGGACTATGAGAGGTTTGTTTTGGATTGCCAGGGAGCAGATCTGTTCCAGTATGGAAGAGAGATCCTCTTCGTTTGAGCTTGGGGCTCTGTAGATGAGGCAGAGTGCAAGGTGTTTAATTGAAATTGTTACTACATTACTTCCTGTGGTTCGGATGTTGGATGTGGTGCTGAATTGTAGGTGTGACTTCACAATAACAAGTACACCACCACCTCTCCGTGTTGGTCTTGTGGAGTTGTGTATTGTTGGGAGGCCATTTGATTTATGAGTACATTGTCTGTATCGGAGAGCCATGTTTCAGTGATGCACATGATGTCTATATCCTGTTTTTGTATGAAGTCCATTATGGTGTGGAATTTGTTTTGTATGGACCATGCATTGACTAATGCGCAGGAGAGTGTGGCAACTTGTGGTATTATGATAGGTGGTGATTCTTCATTGCTGGTCTGAGTTATGAGTATTATTCTCCGTGGTCTGTTGTGGTGGTTTTGATTTGTTGTTGTGTGTATCTTGTGTGTTGCATATTTTCCTGTTTGTATAATTGGAATTTAGTGTGTGTGTGATGGTACATTGACTTCTTCAGAATGAGAGTATGCGTTTTTAAAGAGTAGGAGGAGTAGGAGTAGTGCTAGTAATATCTTCTTATTCATTTTACTTGTCCTTGTGTTTGTTGAGTGGATGGCGGTATGTTAGGGTTGATTGTCTAGAGCAGAGCTACTCAAATCCAGTCCTGGAGGTCCACAGACCAGTCAGGTTTTTGGGATATCCCTAATGAATATGCATGAGATATATATGCATTAGAGATATCCTGCCAACCTGACTGGTTTGTGGCCCTCCAGGGCTGGATTTGGAGACCCCTGCCTTATACCTCTGTCATTTAAGATTGTGAGTGGGCAAGGTACAGATGTCCTAGACATCAAAAGGGTAGACAGAATGTGTCACATTCCTCCTCAATTCTCACCATCACCAAAAAGTTGTCTATTAGACAATATTTTGGTGGTGGTGAGAAGCGAGGAGGAATGTGACAAATTCTATCTAACCTTTTTGATGTCTTGGACATCTGCACCTTGCCCACTCACAATCTTAAATGACAGAGGTATAAGGCAGGGGTCTCCAAATCCAGCCCTGGAGGGCCACAAACCAGTCAGGTTGGCAGGATATCTCTAATGCATATATATCTCATGCATATTCATTAGGGATATCCCGAAAACCTGACTGGTCTGTGAATCTCCAGGACCGGATTTGAGTAGCTCTGGTCTAGAGGCTTTTTGGCAGGTACAGTGGCTTGGCTTTATGTGTGATTCAATTGTATACGGATGTTTTGTTCAGCTGGGTGCTGTGTTCCGGGTTTACTCACAATTCCTTGTACTCTATGTCTTGATTGCCATTTGTCTGTGCCCGGTTTTGATCTTTTGCTTCCTTGGTATCTGAGCTGGAATCTTCAGGGTGCTCCTCAGTTGTGATCAGTGTAGTCTGCAGGGGCTGGTGTTGTGGGGTGCCTACTGTCTGTGCCTAAGGGCCACGCCCAAGGGCCCCTGGGCGTGGCCCGCCAGGCGCGGGTGCACTCTTTCCTGCTTTTAAATGTAAAGGTCCTTCCAGGGGCTTGATTGGCCTTGGGCACAGGGAGCAGGGGGAGGCTCCGATCCTGCTCCCTGTGCTCTTTGCCGATCGGGCGGGCAGACTTCTCACCAACTGGACGATAATCATAAATGTGGCACTCAATGAAAAAGACTGGATACCCCCATCTCACTGCTGAACTGATGTCTGCATCTTTGTATTAAAGAGTTTAGTTTAGAAATGCAAAGAAGTAGGCTACCCAACTCAATATAAAAGTTTTTAGGATTAATTGGTATGTTTTATGCTATTATTTTGTGTTTGTATCCCAGTGAACTGTTAATAATCTGCTAAGAGGCAATCACTTCTTGATGAAAATAGACCATGGTGTCAAATTTCACTCTCTCTCTTAATTGGGATAACTATAAATTAGGGGATGTGTCTATGGTGGGTAAGAGTTGGGGATGATGGAAGGGAAAACAATTAACTACCTGTCCTGCATACTTTTAGGACTACAAGGACCCACCTAACTTCTAAAGCAAGCTGAGAACTATTTTTGCATATTTAATGACATTAATACCAGGCTTTTCTAAATAAAATCATAATCTCTCTTCTATCTGAAGCTTCAAGTCATCAAATTTGCCAGCATAATAATGTCCAGCTACCCACAGAAATGTGTGCATTAGCTTTCCTGTAGAAAGGCAAGGAAGGGGAGACGTAGGCATCGATTTTGAGAGATAGGGAGGAAAAGCGGTGACCAGATGCCTGGACAGGTAATGAGGATGAATGCAGGGGAGAAGGAGCCGAGGGCAAGAGGGAACTTGCTGGAGTAGAGAAAATATAAAATCAGTAGAGGCATAGGGTAAAAATAGGAAAGCAGGGACTTCCTGCTTGCTTGGAAAAGTTATGTATGCAGCAGTGGTGTGCTAGACAGAGAATGGGAAAGGAGAACAAGAGGAACATTTTAGGCAGGGGGTGGGGAAGAGAAGGAAATGGTATGTGCTGCTTGGCAGGGAGAAACAGAGTAGTAGGCTGGGAAGAGAGTGGGGGTGGGGGTGGGGGAAGAAGGATGCTGTACTGGAATCAGCATTGTCAAAAAAAGAAAGTAATGTGCCTGAACTGCTACCACCAGTATGAGGGTTCTCAAGCTGTTGTTAATTGATATAAGTTGGGGTTTTGGGCAGAAGGTTGATGATTTATCTAGGGTATCCAGTACCCTTGCTTTATCCCAGACAGAGACTTACAGACTGAGTGGGAATACAGGGGGTGGGGAGGGGGGTTCCTGGCAATTGGTAATTATGAGTGGGGATGTGTTATATGTTATGAATTGAGGGTGTAAGTTCTGGGTAAGAGAAAGAGGATGAAGAGTGTGGAGAGGTTGAGACATAGTATGAATGAACTGGGAGACTAGAAAGAGGATGAGAACCAGTGAAAGGAGGAATGCTGTGGAGAGGTAAGAGAGGGTAGAAAAGGGACTGAGAAGATGGTGAAAGGGGGTAATCTGAGGCTGGGTATGGGATAAGAAAGAAGAGAGTGGACTGGAAGCTAGAAAGGGAATGATCAGCAAGGAGGAGCTAGAATGAGGATGAGAGGCAAAGGAAGGTAGATGAAGGCTCAGAAGATGAGTACAGAGCTTGGGAATGGGGAGAACAAGGAATGGGTGAAATATAGTGGGGATATAAGAGGCTGGAGAAAGAGATAGAGGGGGAACAATGGGGTACTGGTCAGGATATGAGTTACTCCTGGAATTTTGCAAACAAAATTCAAACTTTTGTAATGGCAGAGAAAAAAAGTTAAAAGTTCTTGCTGACAGCCACATTAAAAATAAATGAAAAGAACCAGTAAGGTATTCAATAAGGAAATAAGCATTTAAAATGAAAGGCTGGCTAGTTCTAACGAAGTATCAAATAAGGAAGCATGTCCCAAATAAATAAATCTTTGCTGATTCTGAAGGAACATGTGTGGGCATGTATATATATGAATGTATGGGAAATCAGACTGCAGTTTCAATACAGTGTTAAAGAGTTAAGGCCCAATTCTAACATGGATGTCCCAGCCCTCTGTGCTCCCGGTCAGAACCGGACGCACAGAGTTAGCCGGGATTCTAATCCCGCAGGGCACATCTAGTTCCACGGGTTCAGAATCACGTCCAGGCCTATATGTGCAGGCCGGACCCCAATTCAGTCCAGCCTGCACATACAGGCCTTGCCTGGCTTACTCAGTCAGGGCTTTTCAATGGAGCTGCGGTGCCTTGGCATCTGGTTGCTATGGCACTGCAGTTCCATTGAAAACCGTGATCCCCGGCCGCTGGCTCAAAAAGTGCATTCCCCACAGTCCGACTACCAATCTGGTCTCCCCAGGCCCGCTGTCCCCTGCCGACTAAGGGAACTTATTCCACCTCCAAGGTGGAATAAGTTCCCCATTCAGGCTGCCAGCACCGGACATACAGGGCCGACATTAGAATCGGCCCTGTACGTCCTGGGCCAATGACCACCCACTGTCTGCCCTAATGCCACCCCCGATCCGCTCCTTTCCCTCCCCCATCTAACTTTTCCATACAATGAGCAGGGAAGTTAGTTGAGGTTGGGAGGGAGCCCAAATGGCAGGGATGGACATCCCAACAGGATGTCCATCCCTGCTTTTCATGCCTCGGAATGACCACTTTAATGAACACTCTCCCTGTGGCAAGCACAGGGAGAGCTTACAGGAGATAACAAAAACATGACATAGTTAAATAAATAATACAGTTCCTAAGCAAACTTTAAAGAAAATGGCTTATAAAATTATTTTAAGGTGTGCAAAAATTTGCTAGGGGGTTTAGAGCTATGAAAATGTGCTGTGTGAGTTGAAATGCAGTTTGTAAAGAACTATTTCCAGATGAAGCTGGGTTTAAGAACATTTTTACAGAGGATAGAATCCATGTGCAGGAACTTCAGTGACTGGTTGGGAAAGAAGACTCAAGGGGTAAGACATGCCAGAGAGAATGTATCTATGTGGAAGAGCTGGAAAAGGATTTAATTGATATCAGAATTGTAAGTAATTGAGAACTATTTACAGGAGAAGTGTATAAGAAACGAATGAAAGCATCAGAGAAAATTTGAAGTTAAATGTGGAAACGTTTTCCTAGTGACTGGAAGCAGACTGGAGAAGCTCTGCAACTCACTCAAGCAGTTTTAAAATCAAGCTGAATGAGAACTGGAATTGATTTGATTTGTTGATTTGTTGAAGAGTGAGTTTAATTTTGAGCACTGTTATGGTTAAAAGCTTAACATTGTGTGACTTGCTTTCTTTAGCTTTGGAGTCCTTCAAGCACTAAAGGAGTTGTAGGTCTAAAGGTATAAAACTCCCAGTGCAGTGAGAGAAACCCTGAAAGTGAGCTGTTTTAAACCAGTATACTGCTCACAGGATTTATTTCATCCTGAAACATATTGAACTGTTTCAGTGAGGAAGAGAATGTATGTTTAAAAGAGTGAAGGACTGAATATGTGTATAAAAAATGTCTTAAAGTTAATTGCCAATTGGTATAGTTCTCCAAAACTGATTGGCAGCTTTAAAAGATTGGTTCTGGCACATAAAGAAAAAATGGTTTTGACATAGAGAGTTCTGTGGGAGGGAAAGATAGGGAACTTAATTATCTTTTCTTTTTGGGGGAAATAGCAAGCCACACCAGTAAAAGAAACAGAAAACAAAGAAAAGGATAGGAACACTTTCTAGTTATGACATACATAGCTAGGGAGGTATCTCTTTTATTGATTTTTAAAGATAGGTAGTAGGTATTGCTAGAGCAAAGAGGACATTGCTAGAGCAAAGGGGATCTTAAGGTGCTGCAAGACCCGGAAAGAAGAATGATATAAGTGACTAACACACACAGAGACTATTCTTTTTTAAACACACCAGTGTATTAGTATATATTTTTTGAAACAAAAAGTTTCCTTACCTGGATGGTAACACTCATTCACCTGCAAATTTACAGATAAAAGACAATGTTAAAAATGAACTTTTTTCTACCAAGGAGTAAAGAAATCTCGTTTTAAACTGGTTAACTAATACAATTCCAGTTCTCATTCAGCTGAAGACTTCTCAGAGTAAAGCCAGCATTTATGATGTGGTTGGATCAAAGCCCTCGGGACGTCTGACTGCTGATGTAGCTGCGCATGAAAAGAGAGTCGGAAGCTGTAAAGATGTCTTACGCATTGGAACATGGAACGTACGAAGCATGAACTAAGGGAAGTTGGAGATGGTCAAGAATGAAATGGAACGTGTACAACTTGATCTGTTGGGTGTCAGCGAACTGAAATGGACTGGCATCGGGCACTTTGCATCAGATGATCACATGGTCTACTATGCTGGAAATGAAAGACAAAGAAGAAATGGTGTTGCATTTATAATAAAGAAGAAACTTGCAAGAACTGTAATGAAATACAATGCAGTCAGCGAACGCTTAATCTCTATTCGTCTACGAGGAATGCCTATCAACACAACTATAATTCAAGTATATGCCCCAACAACAGCTGCAGAAGAGAATGAAATTGAAGAGTTCTATGAACAAGTACAAGCTGAAATTGACAGAACATGCAAACAGGATATCCTGATAGTCATGGGTGACTGGAACGCAAAAGTTGGCAACAAAGAAGGAGGCAAAGTAGTTGGAAAATATGGACTTGGCAACAGAAATGAAGCTGGAGAAAGACTGATAGAACTCTGCAAGACCAAAGACCTATTCATCTCAAACACTTTCTTCCATCAACACAAGCGGCGACTGTACACATGGACTTCACCCAATGGATTGTATAAAAATCAAATTGACTACATCTGTGGAAGTCAACGATGGAAAAGTTCTATAACATCAACAAAGACAAAACCTGGAGGTGACTGTGGTACAGATCATCAACTACTAGTATGCAAACTCAAGCTAAAGTTGAAAAAGAGCAAACCACTCATGAATGCAGCAAAATATGACCTTGAGAATATACCACTGGAATTTAAAGACTGCCTGCAAAATCGATTTGCTGCTTTAGATACAAATGACAGAGCTCCTGAAGAGTTATGGAATGACATCAAGAAGGTTGTGTTGTAAGAAAGCGAGAAGTCTCTACAAAAGGTGAAAAAGCAAAAACAGCCAAAATGGATGATGGAAGAAACTCTGAAAATTGCCCAGAAACGCAGAGAAGCTAAAGCCAGAGGATAAAGAAAGACAATAATAGAACTCAACAGAGATTTCCAACGTGCAGCAAGACAGGACAAGGAAAAGTACTACAACGATGCATGCAAGGAAATAGAAGCAGAAACTATTAGAGGAAGAACAAGATTGGCTTTCCTAAAGCTACGAGAGTTCAAGAAAAAGTTCCAGCCTCGAATTGGAATGTTACAAGATGCTCAAGGTTCTATGTTGAATGATGCTGAGAAGATCAAAGAAGGTGGAAGGAATATGCAGAGTTTTTATATGATAAAGATCAAGTGGACCAACAGCCGTTTCAACCTGTACCTTATGATCAGGAACCATTGGTGATGAAAGAAGAAGTTGAAGCAGCATTGAAAGCCTTATCAAAGAACAAAGCACCAGGCATTGATAGCATTCCCAAAGAAGTATTACAGCAATCTGATGCAGCTGTTACCATACTTACAAGGCTCTGCCAAGAAATATGGAAGACAACATCATGGCCAACTGACTGGAAAAGATCTGTGTTTATACCAATACTAAAGAAAGGTGATACAACTGACTGTGGAAATTATCGCACAATCGCTCTGATCCCACATGCCAGCAAGATTCTACTGAAGATTATTCAAACGAGACTACAACCATACCTGGAACAAGAACTACCTGAAGTGCAAGCAGGGTTCAGGAAAGGGCGAGGAACGAGAGACATCATTGCGGATGTGAGATGGATCCTTGAAAAGACTAAAGAATACCAAAAGGATATCTATTTGTGCTTTATCGACTATAGCAAGGCTTTTGACTGTGTAAACCATGAGAAACTCTGGGCCACATTAAGAAGCATGGGTATACCAGAACACCTGATCGTACTCTTGCACAATCGGTACATTGATCAAGAAGCAACAGTTCGAATGGAACAAGGAGAAACAGAATGGTTTAAAATAAGCAAAGGTGTAAGACAAGGCTGTATACTTTCCCTCTACCTGTTTAATTTATATGCAGAACAAATAATCAGAGAAGCAGGATTGTATGAAGACAACAGAGGTGTGAAGATTGGTGGAAGTCTCATCAACAACCTTCGCTATGCTGATGATACCACATTACTGTCTGAAAGTGAAGATGATCTGAAACATTTGCTTCTCACAATCAAAGAACATAGTCTCAAAATGGGCCTGCACCTTAATGTAAAGAAGACAAAGATCATGACAACTGGCATAATCAACAGGTTCATCGTTGAAGGAGAAGAAATTGAAATCGTGAACAACTTTAACCTACTTGGATCAGCTATCAATAAAGAAGCAACAAGCAGTGAAGAGATCAGACAATGCATTGCTCTTGGCAGAATGGCTATGAAAGACCTAGATAAGATTCTCAAGAGCAAAGATGTCTCTCTCCATACAAAGATTTGACTTGTTCAAGCCATGGTATTTTCAATAACATCATATGGATGTGAAATCTGGACAGTGAAAAAGATAGACAGGAAGAAAATTGATACCTTTGAATTATGGTGCTGGTGGCGAATACTGTGCATACCATGGACTGTCCGAAGAACAAACCAGTCGGTACTAGAGGAGATCAAACCTAAGCTTTCTTTAGAAGCCCAGATGTAACTTTACATTGTATATAGTTATGACGTTTCATGTAAATGTATATATAATGTTTATAGTGTTGCACTGTTCTGTGCCAATCTGTTTAACATATTCTATTAACTTTACATTGTATATAGTTATGACGTTTCATGTAAAACAAACAATGTTTTGTTGACTGTTGTTATTTGTGAACCGCAGCTGATCTCTGGAAGCTGCGGTATATAAGTGCTTGTTAAATAAATAAATAAATAACTAAATAAAGACTTCACCTTTATACTTTGGACACATCATGCGAAGAGAGAGATCATTAGAGAAAGGCATCATGCTTGGCAAGATAGAAGGTCAACGCAAAAGAGGAAGGCCAGCCATGAGATGGATCGAGACAATAACAGCAGCTACGGGTACCAGTCTGTCAGCAATGAGCCGCCTGACTGAAGACCGAACACAATTTAGGATAGCTATCCAGAGGGTCGCCATGAGTCGACTCCGGCTCGACGGCACCTAACAACAACAACAACTAATACTTGCCTGTTTTATTTATTTATTTATTTATTTATTTAAAGTAGGGTTGTTGTTTTTTAAATATACCATCTTTCTACAATTCAAGGTTTACATGGAGCCCAACAATAATAGTGTAGTTACATAAAACAAAAACTTAGGGAGAACTTATCTAAGGTCAAACATAAAATAACAGCAGTTATAATGCCAGATGAGGCAACTATGTACATTAGATAGGGAAAAGGGAGGGGGGAGAATGGGAAGCCCTAATCTGTTTTCTATCTTTTAACCAGTTCCCAATACACAAAGGACACTGCCTCCTATCCCATGTTTATGTTTATGTTTTATTAAAATTTGATATACCACCCACACCAGAAGGCATCTGGGTGGTTCACAATCTTAAAAAATAACAGAGCTGCGAAAATAGAAAAGAACGCCATCATGTTAAAAACAGGAAAGAAGAGAAAAGAAACAGAAAACAGGCAAATAAATAATCACATCAAAACACAATAATAGGGGAGCGGGGGAAGGGAACAAGCGTTATGGGGGGAGGTTAAATGCCAAACTAAACAGATAAGTTTTGAGTTTTGTTTTGAACAGCCGGAAACATGTTTCGGACCGGAGGGAGGAAGGGAGCGAGTTCCATAGCTGCGGGCCCAGAAAATAAAAAGCGGAAGAGCAGGTGGATTCCAAATGTGCATGTGAGGGAGGAGGAAGAAACACATGATCCAGGTGAATAGAGCGAAGAGAGCGGTGAGAAGAATGGAAGTGAACTTGATCCGCAAGATAGAGGGGGACACCTGTATGGAGAGCCCTGTGGATAAATGTAAGAATCTTATATTGGATACGAAACGGTACCGGTAACCAGTGTTGCTGTATAAGGAGAGGGGTGACGTGATCATACCGGGAAGCATGGGTTAAGAGACGGATTGCACTGTTCTGGATGCGCTGAATCCGGGTGAGCTGAGACTGGGGCAAACCTGCTAGAACAACATTACAATAGTCGAGCCGGGATATCACCAGAGTGAGCAGAAGGGTAGCTAAGGCAGAGGGAGAAAGAAAAGGGCGAACAACTCGCAGTTGTCTGAGAGACAGTAAAGACCGTTGAACAACCGAAGAAATGTGTTCCTTAAAGGAAAGGGAAGAGTTGAGAACTACACCAAGGTAACGAAAGGAAGAGACCAAAGGGATAGGCTGAGAGGAAAAAGTCGGAGCATACGAGGGAGAGGGACTTCCTAATGTAAACCAGGTGGCAAAAGATTTAGAGGGATTAACATGAAGAAAATTGGATGTGAACCAAGATGCAACAGCAGAAAGACAGTGATTGAGAGGGGAGATATCTGGTGTGAGAGAGTCCGTGTGATGTAAGAAAAGAATATCATCTGCATAGTAATATGCAGAGATACCGAACTGCTGAACAACAAGAGCAAGAGGTGCTAGGAAAACATTAAAAAGAAGTGGGGCAAGGACAGACCCTTGGGGGACACCACAGAAAAGAGGAGTCGGGGCCGAGGAAGCAGACCCAGAAACAACAGTGAAAGAACGATCAAAGAGGAAAGAGTGAAACCATCGAAGAACCGTGTCTGAAATACCGGCTTCTTGAAGACGAGTGAGGAGAGTACGATGATCCACCAAATCAAAAGCCGCAGAAAGATCAAGAGATACAGCAAGAGTAATAAGACCGTGATCATGTGCATAGTGGAGTTCATTAAGAACAGAAAGAAGGATAGACTCTGTGCTGTGACCGGGGCGGAAACCAGATTGCCGGGGGTGGAGGGTAAGGGAAGCTTCAAGGTGAGTGGAGAGTTGAAGGAAAACAAGTTTCTCAAGAAGCTTTGAGAGAAAACAGAGATTAGAAATAGGACGCCAGTTGGAGAGAGTGGTAGGATCAGAGGAGTGCTATTTCTGAATTGGACGGACAACAGCGTGCTTCCATGGTGAAGGGAAAGCACCAGAGGACAGACTAGAGTTGAGAAGTAAAAGAATAAAGGGGGACAAGTGCAATGAGGGTTCAAGCAGCCACTGTGATGGAATAGGGTCAGCAGAGCATCTGGTTTTACGAATAGACTGAAAGGTCTTGAGCAGGACGGCTGAGGAAATTGGCTCAAAGGAGGACCAAAATGTGACAATGCTGGAGAGGGAGGAACAAGGGGAAGAGGGGAAGAGGGGAAGAGGGGGAGGGCGTTGGAGGAGGGGAAAGGGGGGGAGGACATAAGGGGAGAGATTGGCGAAGGGTATGAACCTTGGAGATAAAGAAGGAGGCAAGCGCAGAGGGATCTGGAGGAGAGGATAAGACCGAGTGGGAAGCAGTAAGAGAACGAAGAACAGAATGCAGTTGACGGGAAGAATTGGAGGAATTAGAGATTAGCTGAGAGTAGTAGTCACCCATGACTTTTTAATTTCCCCAAGAATCTCTCATAAGGGACCTTTTCAAAGGCTTTCTGAAAATCCAGATATACTATATCGACCAGCTCACCTTTATCTATCTGTTTATTTACACCTTCAAAAAATATAAGAGATTAGATAGCCAAAACTTTACTTGGCTAAATCCATGTTGGCTTTCTCCCATTAAACCATGACTATCTACATGTTCAGTAATTTTATTCTTTATAATGGTTTCTACCATTTTGCCTGGTGCTGACATCAAGCTCACCGGTCTAGAACCCTTTTTAAAACTGGCATTACATTGGCCACTCACCAGTCTTGAAGTACTACAGATGAGTTTAATGATAGTTCACTGATTACTATAAGAAGGCATGCAATCTCATTTTTCATTCTTTTAGCACCTTGGGATATATACCATCCGGTCCAGGTGATTTGCTACTCTTTAGTTTATCCAATAGCTCTATTATATCATCCCGATTTATCAAGATTTGTTTCAATTCCTTCTGTGTATCACCTTTAAATACCATTTGAGACATGGGGAAACTCCCTACATCGTCTTCAATAAAGACCAAAGCAAATAATTCATTCATTCTCTCCACTATGGCCTTGTTCTCCCTTAACATCCCTATTACCCCTCAATCATCTAGTGGTCCAACTAACTACCTCACAGGTTTTATGCATGAATGTACTTGAAAAAGTTTTTATTATGCATTTTTGCTTCCATGGAAAGCTTTTTTTTTATCAATTCTCTCTCTGCCTGCCTTATCAATGCCTTGCATCTAACCAATGTTTTCCATCTAACTTACCAGCAGAGCTGCATGCTATATTGGCTACATAGCTGTTACAGGATGTGTACTGCTTTAAAGGTCATTGTTGTATTTTGTACGTGACACTGGGTGTGTCCATTGGAGAAAAGGGCATTACGGCTAAGGCATGGCAGCTGCAAGTCCCTGTTCTATCCATCCCGCATGTCTATTTACTATCTGACATTGCCAATGCTGATACAGCACTACCATGTCTACATCTGGCGGCACCAGCCAATGTCACGCATAACTGATAAATGTTAGGATAGTACAAATATGTATGATATCTACATGCAACAATGACATGCAACAATGTGATTATAAGGCATCACATACATTATGTATGATAGAATTACTTGGTTCATTTACAGATACTGATGGTTCTGCCAATCCGTTGTAGTGCAACTCTGTAGGCCCCAGCCAGCCTCCGGGTGAACAGCCATCATGCGAGAACCAATGACCTGGCCACAGCATCCTCATTGGAGGAGAGCAGATAATCCAGTGCCCCAGAGGCCACCAGGCATAGTGACACTGCCCATGATACTCAGGAGGAGGAACCAATTGAGACAGAGAAATCAGACATAGAACTCCCACTACCATATCCAGTAGTGCAAGATGTCCATTCTGATCATGATAGCTGTGATGAGGGCCAAAAGAGGCACAATGCACTCCTGCAGTCCAAGCAATTTCTGTAGTATGCTTAACAGCTGCTGGAGCAGAATAGGGCATAACAAGCCCAAAGGGCAGAAAAGATGATGTGCTGATCCCTTGGGCTACAAGAACATCAACTGTAAGCCAAACAACACCTCCATCTGCTAACTCAATGCCTCTCTACAGGAATAAATTGTGAAGATGAGGAGGCCCCATCCTTCTGATGTGCACTCATCAGATGTCCCCTCTTCTGGCCCATCAAGCCATGATCCTCCAGGTACAACAACAACAGCATCAGCTTCCACCACTCCTGTTCCTGCCACCACCACCATCAGAAGTGCTCATCATAAGAACATAAGATATGCCATACTGGGTCAGACTAAGGTCCATCAAGCCCAGTATCCTGTTTCCAATAGTGGCCAATCTAGGTCATAAGTACCTAGCAGTTTCCCCAAAAGACACAGGTTCCACAATGTTTGTATTGGGTCAAGCAGTGATATCCTGGGTCCCTTTTAATAATGTTTTATGGACGTTTCCTCCAGGAATTTGTCAAAACCTTTTTTAAACCCAGCTACACTAACAGCTTTTACTACATCCTCCGGTAACAAATTCCAGAGTTTGATTACATGTTGAGTGAAAACATATTTTCTCTTATTAGTTTTAAATAGTTTACCATGTAGCTTCATTGCATGTCCCCTAGTCTTTCTATATTCTTCAGACACCCTTCCACCCTTCTTTTGGGGCCTGTCCCTATGAAAGGGAGCCAACCTTTCACTTACCCCCTTCCATGATGCTGCTGAGCAGGATGGTGTGCAAGATGAGGACTCCAATAGCTCTTCAGAATTCAGTGGGACACCAACTAGCACACCAAACACTATCATTACTCAGGATCAAGTGCATGTGCCATTGGCTAGAGGGAAGAGGAGGCAGAGATTATAGAAGGAGATGGGGGATATAGCAAACTTTGGTGGCATATTCCCAGGGACCTCATTTTGCAGCATTATGTAGCTTTGTGAATGGTAAGGGAGGGTGTGTGAGGGGTAGAGGGTGTGGGGGTATGTGGGGGTATATGAGGGGGAGGGGGTATGGGGGTATGTATAGGTGTGTGAGGGGGAGGATTGAAAGGAGGGTATGTGGATGTGGATGTGGGGAGTGTGAGGGGGAGGGAAGGTGAGTGTGTGAGGGTATGTGAGGATGTGTGAAGGGTATGAGGTATGTAGGGGTGTGTGAGGGGAGGGGACTGTTGGAGGGAGGGAGGGGTGTATGTCCTACATTGGATAATGGGGGCGGGTGGTGGTCTGGGCTTTGCATCACACTTTTGTGTTCCCATTCACTGGCTTTAAAAATGCACACCTTCACATGAAGAGTTTGTGTATAAGGTTATTTCTAGCTGCCAAACCCCACTGATATGCTTGTCCTGTTGCTTCATGCCCTGCTAACTCTATTTCTTCATCTACCTATTCAAGTACTATGTACTATGGTTCAAGCAGGGGTTGTCTTTACTGCAATGCATAATTGTGGAACATACAGCAGGCCATAACTATCTCACATACCCTTGCAGGACTATACAGTAGTTCTTCTCTCAACCAGTCCAGACACCTGAAGCAGCTCTTCAGCTGGCCAAAAGTTCTTTCTGTTATAGCCCTTGTGAGCCTGTGGGACTTGTTCTACTGCTTCTCTGGCTGTGTTCACAGTGCCACTATGAGTGTTAGGAGCCATGTTCTCAGGGGGTATCCTTTGTTATCTGTATGGACAGGAGAAAGGGAAGAAAAGTCAGGTTAGTGACCTGTCAGCCTCCTTCTATTGTACCATAGTGAAGGGTTGCTCTCTTTAGGCCCGTTGCCACATCTCTCAAACTGCTCATAGATTCCTGAGTGGGTGAGGATGTAGGCATCATTAAAGGAATCTGGGAATCACAACTGTTATGTTATTTTAGCAGGTTTTTTTTATACCGCTTTATCATTTCAGTCACTTAACCCTCCATTACCTCCGAAAAATCCAAGTTATCAATGTCCCTGTTTAATGTACATTACCAAGTTTAAGTTACAATGTAAACCACTCTGACTAAAATGATAAAGTGGTATAAAAAAACTATTAAATAAATAAATTAATTTTAAAAATCCTCCGCACACACAAAAGTATGTCTTTGGTGCAGCCAAAATAGACTGTTCCAAGCACAATAAGAAATCTATCACATTCATGTGCTGTAGCACTAAGAAGCGCTATTATATATGCTCTGCACCCTGGTACTCTGGCTGCTTATACACATAAACTTTGCTAGATTCACTTTAACACACATATTACTATCTAAATGAGATATACACATCCACTTATTCTCCAACCTGTATATCACCTTATACACAGCTACACCTAGAGGAAAAGAGAGCATGCAGTCTATTTACAAAAAAAGTAAAATATTTCTGGGAGAAAAAAAATGAAAGGTACACTTTAGATAATTTAACAGGAAATACCTACGTGCCTAAATGTAACTCACCTTGAACTACCATTGAAAAGGTATGAGCTAAATAAAAACAAATACTGTAAATCTAGTTCATTCAGCCCCTGTTTCCTATTAGTTGGTTTTGGAACTGGAGTTGTGTTTTTTTCCTTCCTCCTTGAGTTCTCCACAGGGCAGCCTCCATCTCCCCCTTCCCTGCCCCTTCCCTTTCTTCACTCTCGGTTTCTTCATTCAGCCTCTGTCACCCTTTCTCCTTTTCTAAAGTCACAGAGGAAGAAACTGCACATCTTCGCCTCCAAACTCACTACCTGCTCTTCTGATCCTAATCCCACCTATTTATTAAGCTCTCTCTCTTCCACTGTCATACTCTCCATCTGTCATATTCTCAACCTATCATTTTCCACTATAGCTGTTCATGCATCCTTTATATATGCTGTGGTCACATTTCTCCTCATAAAACCTTCATTAGATCTTACCTGCCCTTCCAACTATCAGCCCAACTCCCTCTTCCGTTTCACATCCAAACTATATGTGATTCACTACTGGTCTCTTGACTTTCTTTCTTATCAAGCCATTCTGGATCTACTGCAATCTGACTTTCATTCTCTACATTCTACAGAAATGGCCCTTACCAAAGTCTCCCGTGACCTGTTTCTGGCCATATCCAAGGGTATTTACTCAATACTTATCCTTATGGACCTATCTGCGGCTCTTGCCATTGTTGATCAACACCTTCCCTTTATACCCTGTTCTTACTTGGCTTTAGGAGCTCTACTCTTTCCTGGTTTTCTTTTTATCTCTCCCATCTCACTTTTAGAGGCATGTTTACTAAACCGCTTTAGCTGCTACCATGCATCTAAAGTGGAAATACTGCATAGAGGTAGCAGCTAAAGCTGTGGAAATGCAGATATTGCAGGACTTTCTGTGATAGCTGCATTTTGCACAGTGGACCCAGGGAGGGGTGGGATTTGAGACGTGAGTAGGCATGCCAATGATTGGCAGCCATCACATAAAACTTTGTTGCATGATTGCTGTCGAATTGAGCCCCGAGAGGTGGCATTAGCAGCAGCTGACTCTGCTGTGGGGCTGATCGCGGCTGCAGTCACCTGCCCAGTGCCTATCAGACCCCAGAACTGACAATATTTAGGTGCAGTGGATTTTAAGATTCATGTCACCAACAATGATAATCAAATTGCCTACCCCCCTTCAGCACTGACCCCATCCCCCGGACAGCTCCCAGTGCCCATCAGGAAATGTCTGGGGGAGGAGGAATTGGTGCACCCCCATCCGGCCAAGGCAAGCATCCTGGCTAGTCAGTTGAGTGGCCAAAGGTTCACCCCCTTCCCATCCTAAGCAAAAGACTGGATAGCCAGTTGGGGTTCCTCCTCCACCTCCCTCCCTCCCTCCCTTCTTCCCTCCCTCCCCACCTCTTCTAAACAAGGAAACCAGGCTAGCCACTTGGCTTGGGGGGCTGCCACCCCCCACTCCCCCCCCCCACCAGGCCATACCTGCTCTCCCTGGTGGTAGCGGTATCTGCTGGGAGGGTGAAAGCTGGGAATGCCCTTGCACATACCATGGGGGTTGGGCCGTTACCACATGTCTCTTGCACCTATCGCACCATGATAGCTGCAAAAGGCTACCGCGATTTAGTAAATAGAGAACATAAGAACATAAAATATGCCATGCTGGGTTAGATCAAGGGTCCATCAAGCCCAGTACCCTGTTCCCAACAATGGCCATGCCGGGTCTCAAGTACCTTTCAGGTTCCTAAAAGTATACACATTCCATGCCTTGTATCCTGGTGGTATCCTGCTGTGTATCCTGTTGCTTCTTTCTCTATAACATTAGCAAAATTTGTCCCTTCCTTTCTGAACACACTACCAAGACACCATTCTCTAGTCACCTCCTGCTTAGATTATTACAATCTGCTCCTCACTTGTCTCCCACTGACTCATTTCTCTCCCCTTCAACACTCAGCTGCATGGCTAATTTAATGCCAATGTCACTAGGCCCACATATCCCCTCTTCTAAAGTCACTTCATTGGCTCCCTATCCATTTCCACATACAATTCAAACTTCTCCTCCTGACCTACAAATGCATTCACTCTATAGCTCCTCATTAGCTCTTGTCTCTCATCCTTTTCGGGAACTCCGCTCATCAGATAAATCACTTTTGTCTGTGTCCTTCTCTTCCAGTGCACCCCAAGATTACCTGAAGCAGACTACCTGAGTCAGTACGCCAGGATCCAGCCCTGGTCGTATTCAAATTCAGACTAAAATTCTACTTCTACAGAATGAGGCTGCCTTCAGATCCTGACCCCCTTATTCTCCTGGTTATTGCCCTTACGTGTTACAACCATTTCCTCTCAGTTTACTCTGGTCCCCTGTTTGTTGTGTTTGTCTTGAATAAGTTGCAAGCTCTATGGAGAAGGGACTGTCTCTAGGTGTATATGCATGGTGCTGCACATCTTTATCTTTATTGTATCACTTGATAGACTACCCAAGCGATTAGCGTCAGAGCGGTTTACAAAATCAAAATAGGCTGCAGGCAGAAAATCGAAAGGAACGCCACATGCCGTGTAGCACTATAGAAATGTAGTAGTAGTAAAAAGGGGGCATAAGTGGGCTTTGCTTTTCTTCATCAGATCTATACCCTCCTCTAGCTGGTCTTTCCACTGGAGTATGTCATGGTATGTGGCTGTATGAAAAAAGTGGAAATAAGATGCTCACCAGTCAGACTCCAAGCAGAATGCAATCCATTATATTGAAAGCAGGATGGAAGCCTATAAGCAACACATACAGCTTCATATCCTAAAAGGCTATAAACTCCAGTCCATGGTTTACTCTCATGCATGCAGTTCTAGTTTTATAAAGTTCAGTCGTTTTAAGCAAATTAAATCATTCTGTGCTCCTGTTTCACCTCCCTGAAACATTTCTGCTACAGTGGCCTCAGGGCTTTCATAATATACAAAGCAGAACACGGGCATTAGGACTAGATGGGAAGAGAATGCAGTAATATCCCCTTGATTCCCTTCTTGGGTTGACATGTTGAGACTTGTTTTCAGTTTTACAGGTAAATGAAAAACTGTATCTTAAGCAATCTCCTGTATATCTTGAAAGGGTTATTTTCCTATTAGCATTTGTAGCCTAGTGGTTAGCACAACAGCCTAGTACCTAAGAGATCACTGGCAATCCTTGTGACCTTAGACAAGTCACTTTACCTTCCATTAACTCGGAAGAAAAGGCCTGGAAAGCGAAGTTACTTACCTGTAACAGGGGTTCTCCGTGGACAGCAGGATAAGTCAGCCACACCTGGTGACGTCCTCCGGGCGGCGCCATACGGAAGTGCTCTCTAGAGCTCAGAACTCTCTGAGCATGCCCAGGTAGCCCACCTCCCTGACCCGCCCCTAGTCCAGTCAGTATGTTCCTAGCTAGGTCTTCCCGGCAAGGGGCAAGTCACTGCAGCGGACCTCCTCCAGGGAGGTGGGTGGGATTGTGTGGCTGACTTATCCTGCTGTCTATGGAGAACCCCTGTTACAGGTAAGTAACTTTGCTTTCTCCATGGACTAGCAGGATTGTGTCAGCCACACCTGGTGCTTCCCTAGCAGCGCGGTGCGCCAGAGGTGGAGGAGGGCGCGCGAAGACAAGAAACAGGTTAGGCACTACAGGGCATAAGTTTAATGGTAACCACAGTATGCATAACATGGTGAACAACAGTGCAGGCAACAATAGTGCGTACAGTGCAGGAAGGTGCAAAAACAACGCAGGGAATGCAACAGCGCAGTACCGTGCAGTAAGGTGCAGTAACAGTGCAGTAAGGAGCAGTACAGTGCAATAGTGCAGACACGCAGAGTAACAGTAACAGTGCAGGAACATATGTGCGAACAAGCAGGTTCGAAGTCCTCTTGTGCAAGTCACTGGTAGTATAAGTATCTTAACTGGTAGCCTTTGGAGCGGTGCCGGACACTTCCCCGACGGCGGAGGCTAGGACTGCTGCGCCCAACGCACAATCCTCATTGGAATGTAGGTCTAAGCAGTAGTGTCGCTGGAAAGTATGCGGTGTAGACCATGTGGCTGCTTTGCAGATGTCCGTGAGTGGAATGGAGCGCAAATTGGCTAGGGAGGTAGCCAATGCCCTGAGTCTGTGTGGACCAACTCTCAGCGGTGATGGGTTGGCTGACGAGTCTAGGCAGAAGGAGACGCAGGAAGCCACCCAGTTGGAAAAAGTCCTCTTCGAGACGGGTAGGCCTGGTCTGTTGGGGTCGAAAGAAACGAAGAGTTGGTCACTCTTCCTGACCGGGAGTGTCCTTTGTAGGTAGATCCTGAGGGCTCGGAGGCAATCCAAGGTATGTAGACGCTGCTCCTCAACGGACGAATGAGGCTCCGGGAAGAAGCAGGGAAGTTCGATGGACTGATTGATGTGGAACGCCGATGCTACCTTGGGGACAAATCTAGGGTTGGTCCGCAGAGACGTCCGGTCCTGGAGCAGGCGCGTGTATGGTGGGTGTGCCACCAGAGCCTGTAGTTCACTGATCCTCCTTGCGGAGGTTATGGCCACAAGGAATAGGGTTTTCCAGGAGGTGAACTTCATTTCTGCAGATTGGAGCGGCTCGAAGGATTCTTGCATTAGCTGCTGCAGGACAGAATTGAGATTGGTTAGCCCTGGGGGCTTGAGGTTGGTTAGCCCTTTCATGAAAGGGGTGGTTAGAGGCAGTGCAGCAATGGAGTTGGCTCTGCCTACCGGGTCATGGAAGGCTGCTATAGCTGAGAGGTGTACCCAGATGGATTGGGTCTTGAGGCCGCTGTCGGAAAAAGTTCTTAGATACTGGAGTACTTGCGTGACAGGACAAGTGGTGGGACTGAGGCCTTGTTTTGCGCACCAGATGCTGAATCTTTTCCATTTGAGGCCATAGGACTTTCTGGTGGACGGTCTACGAGCTGCCAGGACCACATCCTGCACTTCTACTGGCAGCTGGAGGGCAGAGAGGCTCAACCGCTCAACCTCCAGGCAGTGAGAGCGAGGGCTTTGAGGTTGGGGTGTCTTGTGCTGCCTCCATTCTGTGTCAGCAGGTCCCCTTCGGGGGGAAGGACTGGATCCCCGTGGGCAAGGCGTTGTAGAAGCGTGAACCACATCTGTCGTGGCCAGTGGGGAACAACCAGAATGGCATGTGCTCCGTCCTGGAAGATCCGTTGCAAGGTCGCTGGAATGAGGGGAGTAGGTGGGAAGGTGTACACTAGAGACCACTCCCCCCAGCACACGTCGAATGTATCCGCTGCCAGCCTGTTGGGCGAAGGATGTCTGGAGCAGAACAGGGGGCATTTTGGTCTATCGATGGGGTCCCCTACTGGCGGAAGAGGATGTTGGTCACTTCTTGGGAGAGCGACCATTCGTGTGGCTGCAGCTGCCTGCTGAGTTTGTCTGCAAGGGTATTCATATCCCCCGGCAGGTAGGAGGCCCGTAGCTTGCAGTTGTTCTCCAAGGCCAGGGACCAAAGCGCCGTCGCCTCGTTGCAGAGGGCTCGCGAGCCGGTCCCACCTTGCTTGTTCACGTAGAACATGGCTACTTGGTTGTCCGTCTGGATGAGGACAGACTTGTCCCGCAGATGCGGAAGGAAGGCTAGGAGAGCGTATCTTATAGCTCTGAGCTCGAGGAGATTGATGTGTAGCCTTTGCTCCTTCTGGGACCATGCGCCTTGGGTGCTGAGGTGCTGGAGATGCGCGCCCCAACCGGTATTGGATGCGTCTGTAGTGAGAATCACCTGGTGTGCCTGTTGGTGAATGTCCTTGCCCCCGGACAGGTTGGATGGGTTCGACCACCAGCGTAGATGGTTTCTGATGCTCAGGGGCATCGGGACACGGGTGGATAGGGGCTGGGAATGTTGATTCCAGAGAGAACGCTGGTGCCACTGGAGCGGTCGCATCATCAACTTCGCCGTAGGAAGGACTGAGGTCGTTGCTGCCATATGGCCCAGAAGGCGTAGAAGGGCCTGTGCCGAGGAGACTTCCGCTTCGGCAGCTTCGGTTGCAAGGGAGACAATATTGAGCAGTCGTCGCTTTGGCAGATAGGCTCGTGACGTCCGTGTGTCAATTACCGCTCCAATGAACTCGAGCTGTTGGGAGGAATGGAGCTATGATTTGTCGTAGTTGATGACAAATCCCAGAGAGGTAATTACGGTTGTTGCCTTCTGCAGGATACCCGTAGTTCCTGGGCTGAGGGTGCCGTGAAGAGCCAGTCATCCAGGTAGGGAAAGACAGGTATCAGCTTGCAGAGGTGCGCTGCGGCAACGGCTACGCATTTCGTGAAGACTCGAGGCGCAGGAGACAGGCTGAAGGGGAGAACGCTGTATTGGTAGTGACGTTCGTGGATGAGGATGTGGGTGTAGGCCTCCTGCAAGTCCAGTGATGCCAGGAAATCGCCGGTCTGGATCAGGGTAGGATGGTGTTGAGGGAGTACATCCTGAACTTCTCCTTGATGATGATCAGTCTGCATAGATCTAGGATAGGGTGCATCCCGCCTGTCCTCTTTGGAATGAGGAAGTATCTGGAGTAGAACCCAGAGCTGATCTCGTAGGGTGGTACCTCTTCTATGGCGTGAGATGTGAGGAGGTATATTAGTTCCGTTGCCATGGAAAGTTGTAGGTGAGGTGGGATTCTGCTGGATGGTTTGCTGCGCTGGTGAGGTGGTGCACAAAACCGCAAGCGGAATCCCTCGCGGATGATACGCAGGACCCAGGAGTCGGAGGATATCTTCTACCACTCCGGAAGGAAGCGCAACAGGTAACCCCCTATCTGGGTGTGCGCCTGTGAGGATGTGTCAAAAGGAAGAGGCTCCTTTGGCTGCCAGTGTGGTGGTGCCCTTCCTTTGCTTGCGGTCCCTTTGGGGTTGCTGCTGGTTGGAGGGTCCGTGGTAAGAGCTGTTCTTGTACCTCGGAGCTTGCCACTTCCGGTTGGAGGGGTATCTCTTGCTGGAACTGTATCTGTTGGAGCCATAGCAGTTTTTCCGCTGGTAGCCGCCTTTCTGAGTGGCACTGCAGTGCTCAAACCCCATCTCTGCCAAGGTTTTGGAGGGTGGTGCAATACTCCTTCATGATGTTCACAGCGTCCGTGACTTTCTCCCCGAAGAGCGATTCCCCCGAGCAGGGGGCGTCCGCGATCTTGTCGTGCGTGTCGTCACTCAGGCCAGAAGCTCTGAGCCATGCCCATCACCTGGCTGAGATAGCAGTGCCTGCGGTCCGCACTGACGTGTCGAAGGCATCGAAGGCTGTGCTAGCCAGATGTTTGCTGCATTCTGAGATGTCGGCGAGTGAGCTAGCAATCAAAGCCTGTGTCTCCTTAGGAAGGGCTGTGACTGCGTTTTTTATGTTCGCCACGCAGGTGTCCTGGAACAGAATGTGTTGAAACTGATGTGTGGCGATTTTGGCATTAAGCATTGCTCCCTGGAAGACCTTCTTGCCTATATCATCAAGGAGTTTCTGATCTCGCCCAGGCGGGTTGTTAGCATGGGACCGTGAGGATCTAATCCTTTTCAGTGCTGAGGAGACTACGATGGATTGATGCAGCAGTTGTGGAATCATGAATCCCGGTGTGGGCTGGATTCGGTATTTGGAGTCCAACCTCCTGGGGAAGGGGTGCCCTGAGGCGGGAGTTTGCCAAACTCTGAGGTAGCATCCCGCAGCTTGCGGTGCATAGGTAGTGCAAAGGAAGGCTTGGGAGCGGAGAGGTATTTCAGGACCTCCGGATCCGGTTCCTCTGTTTGTTCGGGCGAAGTCAGGGCCAGAGCGGAAGCCACCTTCTGCAAGAAATTGGGATAGGAACGGTCCTCCGGGGGCGGAGGGGCCCCTTCTTGCTCTGGGGAATGTCTGGTGTCTGGTGTGGTCCTGACATTGGAGGCGGAGCCCACAACAGCTTGTAGGTCCCGCTCCTCGGCTGTGCTGTCTGGAGAGGGGTTGGCCGGGGAATATTGCGGTGGTTCAGCTGTTAGATCACAATCTTGGGAGACTCTAGGGGGGGACCTAGAACAGGACCTGGTAGCAGAGACCATGGGAGGCTGAAGTCTGGAAGTTGCAGGAGGATGCGTTGTCTGCTGGAGTATTTGTGTCAATAGCTTTAGAATAGTAGAGTTATTGGCTGCGTCAGTGATATGGCTGCAAGACCTCACCTGACGGCTCCTGCTAGAGCTGGCTGAATTCCTTTTGCTGGCTCTATGGCGATATTGATAGCGATGCCTCTTGCATGCCAGTTCAGAGCTGCACGCAGAGGATTCGGAGCTGACTGATCGCTTTCTGCGATGTCTGCTCCCTTTGTGGTGTCGCCGGTGTTCAAGGCTCCTTTGGCGCTGATGCTTGTGCTGCGGGCGTGAAAAGACACTGGATGGACCTGTTGAGGCGTTGCTGGCGAGGGCCGGGTCCATGGAGCTGAGCCCCAAAGCAAGGGGCAGTCCCACAGAGGCCGAATAGGGGGCGGAGCTTCCATTCGCACCGGCTCCAGAGAGGCTCAGACCACGGTGGGAGGAGTTGGAGGACTGGTCCTTTCGTTGGGGGGCAGAGTTGGAGGACTTCTCCCGGGCACCATTACAGGGCTCCACATGGCCTCGAGGTGAAGAGATGGAGGGCCCACTACACGCCGGGTTGGGGGTTCTGGACGTGGCTACTTTCGGAGGGGCAGGCCTTACCTCAGCGCCGCTGCAGGCAACAGAAGAGCTTGTCCCTGGAACAGCGGGGGAAGCCGTTCGCTGTGCGAGGCTGGGGATGGAAGCCCGATCAGGCGCATCCCGCGCCGGGGCACCGGTAGGAGCATCAGCATTAGCAACAGAGGCACGGCTGGGGATGGAGGCCCGTTCAGGCACATCCTGAGCCGGCTGAGGGCCGAGGCCTGGACACATCTTGTGATGTCCCTTCTTTCTGCTGGCATCGGCTGAGGATCCCCCACAGTGAGTGCAGCCGCGCGATGAAGAGTAAGTTCTGTTGCCACATAGTGGGCACTTTCTAAGGTTGGATTTATTCATGGATTGAAAAATTAAAATAAAGAACAAAACAAAGGTGTGAGAGAGAGCAGGGCCCGTCTTGCTGGCAATGCGGAAGGAAGAAGACTGACCGGACTAGGGGCGGGTCAGGGAGGTGGGCTACCTGGGCATGCTCAGACAGTTCTGAGCTCTAGAGCACTTCCGTATGGCGCCGCCCGGAGGATGTCACCAGGTGTGGCTGACGCAATCCTGCTAGTCCATGGAGAAATCTACTTCTGGCCATACCTTGCCAAGAAAATCCAGGGGTTGCTGAGTCACCAAGAGTCAGCATTGACTTCACAGCACTTTAAAAAAAAATTGCTGCTAAGAGTTGTTAAATCACCCTGCCATAAATACTTCCATGTTAATTTTTTATCCCGCTATTTTCACTACTGAGTTTTTCCAATCACTTTAAATTGCTGTAACATTTTACCAGTTATTAACAGAGCTTGCATAACCAATTCATAACACATTTTAATGAGATACATACTTTCAAAGGATGATCTTAGCTTTACAAAATATTAATAGATCTGGAAGCTACAGTAGACGTAACTGCTGGTGATTTGAAGGGTGGGGTGGAAAAGATGATGTCTAGGGAGAGGGTCTGAGTTCAAACTCCTTTATTCCCTAGAAATCTAATTTGTATATAATTACATTAGAAAATTTCCTGCTTGAAAATCCAGGAGACATTTTAGTGAATTGAAGTCTAGGAAAAGACATTTTATGCTGAAAGGGCAAGAACCAATCACCTGAATAGCTTCAATTCCAATTTTTTGACTATCAGCAGTTACCTGCTAATAAGGTCCCTTGTTGGAAAAAGATAATCTCAAGTTCCTGCAATAAATGAATGTAGCAACTTATTCATTAGTGGTTGCTGCAACTGTGTTTTGTAATATACTGTAAATTTTGGTATTAAAAAATCCTCTTTTATTGTTTTACTACAGGAAAAACTAGGAGGCTCTTTTGCTAAAATGTGATGTTTAGTGTGTGAATTTGTGCACACTGTCAGCGTACACCCATGGTAACTGTTTCCACATGGGCATGACAGCTAGTGTGCACTATTTCATGAACTATCTGCATGCCCTGGAACAGGATGGAGAATTGGCATGGTGGCCAATGACAGCTAGCATGGAGGGATGTTGCCACGCTCTAGCTGTCATGACTGCTGATAGCATGGTTGTACATAACGCCACTCAGGAGGTGGTGTTAAATGCAGCCACATTACCAGAAGTCTGGTAGCATGGCCACTGCCCTACTATCCCTTACTAAAAAGCTGGCAAATGCAGAAGACCTGCCAGGCATCCCAGCCACCTGATCACAGCCCTTATCCTTCAGAACACCCCTTCCCACTCGATCAAAGTCGTGATCCACCATTACACCCCATCTCACTCTATCGTAGCCCTAATACTCCAGAACCTCTCCCCCCATAGCACCACTTCTCACCAAGACAACCATCCTCCGCAGCAGCAAAGCCATAACAATTCACCCTTCCGTAAGGAACCTCCTGATCAAACCCACCCTTCCCCAGTGCCTCCATCTCTTCAGTTTATCTTGATGTAATCTTGGGTGTCCAGTAGAAGGGGCAGGAGTGATTATCCTTCATTGTTGCCCAGCTTCAAAATGGCTGATCTGACCCTAGCAGTAGTATCACGATAGAGGGAATGATCAGGTTGGGGGGGGGGGGGGGGTTCTCTAAGCTGCATTTGAAACTGGAACATTTTCAGAAACATAGAAACTTGACGGCAGAAAAAGACCATGTGGCCTATTTAGTCTGCCCTTCCATATCAACCACTACAACAGTCCTCTTTTTTCCTTTAGAGATCCTCTTTGTTTGTCCCATGCATTTTTGAATTTAGATACTGTCCTCATCTCTATCACCTCCACTGGGAAACTATTCCACACATCTACCACTCTTTCTGTAAAGAACTATTTCCACATATTACTCCTGAGTCTATTCCCCTCATAGTAGAGATTGCTTTCAATCGAAAAAGGCTCTCCTCCTGTGCATTTATACCATGGAGGTATTTAAATGTCTCAATCATATCACCTTTGTCCCGCATTCCTCTAAAGTATACATATTAAGGTCCTTAAGTCTGTCCTCATATGCTTTATAAGAAAGACCATTAAGTATTTTAGTAGCCACCCTCTCCACCGACTCCAACCTGTTTATATCCTTTTGAAGGTGCGGTCTCCAGAATTGCACACAATACTCCAAATGAGGCTGCACCAATGACTTATATAGAGGCACTATCACCTCCTTTCTTCTGCACCCAAGCATCCTTCTAGCTTAAACCATTGCCTTTTCTACTTGTTTAGGTACTTTAAGATTGTCAAACACAATCATGCCTAGGTCCCATTCTTCTTTCATGGAAAGAAGTATGTCACCCCCTATATGTCACCCCCTATGACCTGGAAAGTGGAATAACGAGTGAGGTTATCAAATTTGCAGATGACACAAAACTATTTAAAGTTGTTAAAACCCAAGAGGATTGTGGAAAATTGCAAGAGGATCTTGATAAATTGGAAGACTGGGCATCAAAATGGCAGATGAAATTTAATGTGGACAAGTGCAAGGTTATGCACCTAGGGAAGAACAACCCAAACTATGGTTACATGATGCAAGGTTCCACAATAGGAACTACCGCCCAGAAAAAAGATTTAGGCGTCATTGTGGATACCATGTTAAAACCCTCGGCCCAGTGTGCAGCAGCGGCCAAGAGAGCAAATAGAATGCTAGGTATGATAAGGAAAGGAATGGAAAATAAAACAAAAGATATTATAATGCCTCTATATCGTTCCATGGTGAGACCGCACCTTGAATATTGTGTGTAATTCTGGTCGCCGTATCTTAAAAAGCATATAGCGATTTTAGAAAAGGTTCAGAGAAGAGCCACCAAAATGGTAAAGGGGATGGAAGGATACTCCTATGAAGAAAGGCTAAAAAGGTTAGGGCTCTTTAACCTGGAAAAGAGACGGCTGAGGGGAGATATGATAGATGTCTATAAATTAATGAACGGAGTGGAACGGGTAAACGTAGACCGATTGTTTACCTTATCAGAATATAGAAAGACTAGGGGCATGCAATGAAGCTACAGGGTAAACTATTTAAGACTAATAAAAGAAAATATTTTTTCACTCAACGTGTAATCAAACTCTGGAATTTGTTACCGGAGGATGTAGTAAAGGCTATTAGTGTAGCTGGGTTTAAAAAAGGTTTGGACAAGTTCCTGGAGGAAAGGTCCATAAACCATTATTAAGAAGTGACCCAGGTCCATCAAGCCCAGTATCCTGTTTCCAACAGTGGCCAATCTAGGTCATACATACCTAGCAGTTTCCCCAAAAGACACAGGTTCCACAATGCTTGTATTGGGTCAAGCATTGATATCCTGGGTCTCTTCTTAATAATGGTTTATGGACCTTTCCTCCAGGAACTTGTCCAAACCTTTTTGAAACCCAGCTACACTAACAGCCTTTACTACATCCTCCGGTAACAAATTCCAGAGTTTGATTACATGTTGAGTGAAAAAATATTTTCTTTTGTCTTAAATAGTTTACCCTGTAGCTTCATTGCATGTCCCCTATACCTAGCATTCTATTTGCTCTCTTGGCCGCCGTTGCACACTGGGCTGAGGGTTTTAACATGTTATCCACAATGACGCCTAAATCTTTTTCCTGGATTGTGGTTCCTAATGTGGAACCTTGCATCGTGTAACCATAGTTTGGGTTGTTCTTCCGTAGGTGCATAACTTTGCACTTCTCCACATTAAATTTCATCTGCCATTTTGATGCCCATTCTTCCAATTTATCAAGATCCTCTTGCAATTTTCCACAATCCTCTTAGGTTTTAACAACTTTAAATAGTTTTGTGTCATCTGCAAATCTGATAACCTCACTCATTATTCCCTTTTCCAGGTCATTTATGAATATGTCAAAAAGCAGCAGACCCAGCACAGATCCCTGGGGTACAACACTATTCACCTTTGTCCATTGGGAAGATTGGCCATTTAGCCCTACCCTCTGCTTTCTATCTTTTAACCAGTTCCTGATCCACAATAGTACACTGCCTCCTATCCCATGACTCTTTAGTTTTGCCGAAAGTCTCTGATGAGGGACCTTATCAAAGGCTTTCTGAAAGTCCAAATACACTATATCAACTGACTCACCTTTGTCTACCTGTTTATTCACACCTTCAAAAAAAACATAACAGATTAGTAAGACAAGATCTTCCTTGTCTAAAGTCATGTTAACTGTCTCCCATTAAGCCATGACTATCTACATGTTCAGCAATTTAGTTCTTTATGATGGTTTCTACCATTTTTCCCGGTACTGACGTCAGGTTCACTGGGCTGTAGTTTCTCGGATCACCTCTGGAACCCTTTTTAAAAATTGGTGTTACGTTCACCATCCTCCAATCTTCAGGTATTACAGATGATTTTAATGATAGTTCACAGATTACTAATAGCAGGTCTGCAATCTCATATTTGAGTTCTTTCAACGCCCTTGGATGTATATCATCCGGCCCAGGTGATTTGCTACTCTTCAGTTTATCTGATAGTTGTAATACATCTTCCCGATGTATCGATATTTCCTTCAATTCTTCCGCACCTTTAAATACCACTTCAGTCATGGGTAACATCCCTACATCTTCCTCAGTAAAGACCGAAGGAAAGAATTCATTCAGTCTCTCCGCTATCGCCTTGTTGCCTCTTAGTGCCCCTTTAACCCCTCTACCATCTAATGGACCAACTGACTCTTTCACAGGTTTTTTGCTATGAATGTACTTGAAAAAGTCTTTTATTATGCGTTTTTGCTTCCACAGCAAGCTTCTTCTCAAATTCTCCCTTTGCCTGCCTTATCAATGCCTTGCATTTGACTTGCCAGTGCTTGTGCTGTTTCCAGGTTTCGTCGTTTGGCTCTTTTTTCTATTTCCTGAAAGATGCTTTTTTGGCAACAACAGCCTCTCTGACCTCAGCTTTATACCATGCTGGCAGTTTTTTGGACTTCCTTCCACTTTTCGTAAATTTATTTAGACAGATTTAGTATGCTGCTTTATCATTAAATCAAAGCGGTTTTAGCACATCAAACAATCGAGATAATTGTGTGGTCAGTAGCATGCAGTGGGAGATTAAGAAGAGTGACGTGGAGTGCAGAGTGCTAGATTTTTCCTGTGAGCTATATACAAAGTGAGCAATATACATATATACAAGATTAGAGCCATGTGAAAATGTGATCTAAGATCAGGACCTACATAGCGTTGTAGTTACTGCACATAGGATTCAGGTCAGGTGAAGTCCTTGTAGTGTTCTGCAAATAGAGTTGTTTTAAGTAGCTTTCTGAAGTCCTTGAGGTCTCTGGTTGATCTGGTATGCTCTGGTAAAGCGTGGAATACAGCTGGTCTGGGCTTCCAAGATAGTATTTTTCAACAACACCCAAGCTAGATGTAAGTCTTTAACCTTTGCAACTGCTCCTTTTATTTTTTTCTTGTACCCTTTGTCGCCTCCCACTCAACCAATTTCTAACCCAAGCAGTAACTTTAGGGTCTTTTCCAAGGGTGCTTAGTTTTTTATAAGTCGCCTGTGCAGAACAGTGTCAACTGCTTTACTGAAACCTAAATACACAACATTTAGGGCTCTCCCTCATTCCAACTCCCTAGTCACCCAGTCAAAGAAATCAATCAGATTTGTCTGACAAGATCTTCCCCAGGTGAACCCATGCTGCCTCAGATCTTGCAATCTGTTGGACTCCAGAAACCTTGCTATTTTTTTTCAGCAGTGTTTCCAATAATTTACTCACCACTGAGGTTAAACTAACCAGCCTGTAGTTTTGAACCACATCCTTACTTCCGCTTTTGTGTAAAGGGACCACATGTGGCTCTCTCCATTCCTCTGGCAGCACCCCTGACTCCAAAGAGGCATTGAAAAGGTCAGTCAGTGGAGCTGCTAGAACATCCCCAAGTTCCTTCAGTATTCTTGGATGTATCCCATTTGGTCCCAATGCTTTGTCCACTTTTAGTTTAGCTAGTTCTTCACAAATACAGTCTTCTGAAAATTGTTCAAGATGCCCCTCGCTTCTGTTCCTGTTTGTGGGTATTGTCTGAGGTTCTGCTCCCGGCCCTTCATCTGTGAACCCAGAATAGAAATATTTGTTAAGCAATTCCGCCTTATCCTCATCAGCTTCTACATATTCCTCCCCTTCACCCTTGAATCTGACAATACCATTTGGTCCTTCCTCCTCTCACTAACATATCTGAAAAATGTTTTATCCCCCATTTTATTGTATTATCTATTTCTTCTTCTTTTTGTAAACTTGCTTTCCTAACTACTATGCCAGCCTCTCTAGGTTTTTCCAAAAATAGATGCTTATCTTCCTCTCTTTGTGATCTCTTATATTTCATTAAGCCCTTCCTCTTTTTTTTCAGCTACCTCTTTTGAGAACCATAGCGGCTTCCTTTTCCTTTTATTTACCATTCTAATGAAAAGGCTGATTGCCCTTAAAATATCCCTTTTCAGTTTTGGCTACTGTTTTTCTACATCCCCCAGCTGTTTATTTATTTATTTATTTTATTTATTTGCATTTCTTATATACCGCACTATTTGCGATCAGCGCGGTTTACATAAAACAAAACAGTATCCGACAATAAACAAAAGTCAGGTCATTACATTGAACAGGAAAAAGTAACTTGGAGAACAGGGTAAACTATATACATATGCAGGTGCATTGAACAGGGTAACTATATACATGTACAAATGAAATGAGAGCAGATATTTTTTTAGGTATTGATCATACTTGGGGACGCCCTATTCAAGGGTGGCAGGGGTTCAGGGCAATCAGTGAGGTATTTGATAAAGAGAAAATGTTTCAAGGCCTTCCTGAATTGGCTTGGGATTGCTCTGATATGTGGTGGTAGGGAGTTCCAGAGACTTGGGGCGCAGTCTGAAGGCTCTGTTAGATGTTGTTTTGGTGCATTTTGTCGTGTCTATCGACCCATCCCGCTAACGACTCCTTGAGGTATTGGCCCATCTTGGCAAAGTTAGTTTTCCTAAAGTCTAAGACCCTCGCATTTGAATCGATTTTACCACATCTTCTAGTCCTAATACTGAACCACACCATCTGGTGATCACTGGATGTGAGATATCTTCCACTATAACATCAGAAACATTTTCCCCATTGGTAAGCACTAAGTTCAGTATGGCCCCTTCACGTGTGGGTACTGTTACCAGTTGCCTGAATACTTCTTCCTGTAAAGAAACCAGGATTTCCTTGCTTCTAGATGATACTGCAGCAGGGATGCGCCAATCAACATCTGGCATATTGAAATCCCCTATCAGTAGCACTTCCCCTTTTCTGGCAATGCTGTGTATATCTTCTATTAAATCTCCACCCACATCTTCTCCCCATGATGGAGGTCTGTATATCATACCAGTGCAAATGGATTTCTCTTTCCCTCTTTCTTTTAGGTTTCTGTCAGAATCTGATCCCATACAGCATGAATCTGCACATAGTACGAGTGCACCTATACTGTCTGCCGATCCCTGTAATGCAGAACCTCTGCAGTAAGTGTATGCCCTGTGCAATAAATGCAGAGATGATGCTGGACACACTCCTGCATTTATTGCACAGAGTTTACACTTGCTGCATGTTAACTTTTGCACAAAAAACACAGGAAGTTACTACACCTTAGTAAAAGGGATCCTAAGTTTATTTAACAGACAAGGAAATACAGTAGCTACGTAATTGCTCAGAAAAAGATTCGATTTCTGAGACCAGGGTTTGAGAAATACAGTAGCTGGTTTGTCTAGGCTATAGCTTTAGAATCTGATCTTTGGGAATCCCCAGTAAATGTGATTCTCCATAGATAAGAAGAGATGAAGTCCTCACGTATGGGTGACGTCCTCAAAAGAGCCGGCACAGGAACGCTCCCAAGCTACTATTGGAAGCTTTTGGGCGGTTCCATCATGCCTGCATGCCACCTTCCCACCTGCCACCACGGAGCCATTTTTCCTCAGCCTTAGTTTTTCCGTGGAGCCCAACAGGCGCGTTCCAGTCATCCTCAGCTTGGTAAATCATTTTTCTCTCCTGCAAAGGTTCTGGCTTCTTGATTTTTCAGTCTATCCCCTGCTGTTATGGGTTTTTTCCCTTTTCCTTTTCTAATTTTTGTTCATTTCATTTTTCTTTCTTTTTCCGTGGCACCTCTGTCCTCTTTGACACTAGTGCACTGGCTGGGCCTACCATTTCAAAATCGAGCCATTTGATTTCACTGTGGCTATCTTCCTGAATGACATGTCTCAGAAACTGGCCAGTGGGTTCAAAAAATGTTCCCAGTGTGTTAGGAGCATGTCAGTAACAGATACCTATAGTTGCTGCTTCCATTGCCTGAGACCTGATCATCATCCCTCTTCTTGTAATTTGTATTTGCAGATGACAAAAAGAGGACTCAAAGGTTGAGAAAAGAAACACAATTCACTTTTTGGTGCTCAGAAGTCTGACCCATCACCTTTGGCATCAACAGCACTGGTCTCTATGGCTTCCAAGCCTGCATTGGACACAGACAGTGCATTTTGCCCCAGAGGATCGGTCATCGATCGATCTCTCCCTGAAGAAGAGGAAGAATTTGGCTTTGTCTTCATAGACGTTGAAGTGTGATCACACACAGCACCAAGTGAAGACTCTGGTGCATCAGTGTCAGAGTCCATTGAGGCATGATGTCAAGAGCGATGAGGGCCCATGTGAGTGCTCCTCAAAGTTTCCCTGATGGAATGAGAGCTCATCCTCCAAAACATCGGGGGCACCGAAAGCCTACCGAGAGCCAAGCCGCCGATACTCCTGTACAGATACTGGGAACATCGGTCAAAGTTGCTGTGGCCCCACAGCTTTCAGAATTGGCAGCCATGTAGAAACTCTCAAGAATATATCATGGCATACTTGACAGTGCAGCATGCTGGGGCCTCGACGTCAGCTGTATCAGCATTGACCACTGTACAGCCAATCCTCGAGACACATGCCTTGCCTGTGGGAGATGTATCAATATAGGGGCATTTAAAGGCCCCGACTCTGGTGCTTGCCCAGCCAGTATCCCTCTCTAGTGTTTTGGGGGCTAATAAATCCTTGAAATCTAGAAGAGCATTGTGTATCATTGCTCCTGATCAATGTTACCAAGGGACCTGCCTATACGGCGCGATCGCTCTGCACCTCCCTCACCGGCAGGAATGCCAGTGGAGGACCCAGCACAGCTTAGAGGGAACATTGCTCCAGATCCCCTTGGGTTTGGAGAGAGATCCTGGCAGAGACTCAAAAGTACTTGGATTCCTCTCTGAGTCTGATTCAGAAGACTGGGTAACTGATATGGAATCTGAAGACGTTTCTCCTGAGCTTTCATCGGATCCTTCTCCACCTCATGAGCAGTGAAAGTCACCTCCTGAGAATATGATCTTCCAGGATTTTGTAAGCGATATGGCTAAGGCAATACCATTTTCTTTGGAGACTGAGGATGAACCCTGGTCAGAAGAATTTGGAGATCCTGCAGTACCTCTTGACCCCTAAGGAGGCGGTGACCTCATCCTGCAATAAGTGCAGATGAGAAAAGAAGCAAAGAGGCAAAAATGCATAATAAAAACTTTTTCAAGTACATTTGTAGCAAAAAAACCATGAGACAGTCAGTTGGTCCATTGGATGATAGCGGATTAAAAGGGGCACTAAGTGAAGACGAGGCCATAGCGGAGAGACTGAATGGATTCTTTGCTTCAGTCTTTACTGAAGAAGATGTAGGGAATTTACTTGTGCCTGAAATGGTATATAAAGGTGAGGTATTAGAAGAATTAAAAGAAATATTGATAAACTGGGAAGATGTATTACAAATATTTGATAAACTATACCAAATCACCTCAATCAGATACATCCAATGGTATTGAAAGAACTGAAATATGAGATTGCAGACCTGCTATTAGTAATCTATAAACTATCATTAAAATCATCTGTAGTACCTGAAGATTGAAAAATGGTCAATGTAACACCAATATTTTAAAAAGGTTCCTGGGGTGATTCAGGAAACTACAGACCTGTGAGTCTGACATCCGTACCAGGAAAAATGGTAGAAAAACATTATAAAGAATAAAATTACTGATCATGTATATAGTCATGGTTTAATGGGAGAAAGCCAATATGGATTTAGCCAAAGAAAGTCTTGTCTTACTAATCTGTTATATTTTTTGAAGGTGTGAATAAACAGGTAGAAAAAAGGTGAACCAGTTGATATAGTTTATCTGGATTTTCAAAAAGCCTTTGACAAGGTCCCTCATGATAGACTCTTGGAGAAATTAAAAAGTCATGGGATTAAAGGCAGTGTAGTATTGTGGATCAGAAACTGGTTAAAAGAAGGCAGAGAGTAGGGCTAAATGGCCAATTTTCTCAATGGAGAAAAGTAAACAGTGGAGTATCCCAGGGATCTGTGCTGGGCCCGTGGCTTTTTAGCATATTCATAAATGACCTGGAAATGGGAATAATGAGTGAAGTGATCAAATTTGCAGATGACACAAAATTATTCAAAGCTGCTAAAACCCAAGAGGAATGTGAAAAATTGCAAGAGGACCTTGATAAATTGGAAGACTGGGCGTCCAAATGGCAGATGAAATTTAATGTGGACAAGGGCAAGGTTATGCACCTAGGAAAGAACAATCCAAACTTTGGTTGCACAATGCAAGGTACCACCTTAGAAATCACCACCCAAGAAAAAGATATAGGCGTCATTGTGGATAATACAATGAAACCCTCCACCCAGTGTACAGCGACAGCTAAGAAAGCAAATAGAATGCTAGAAATCATAAGGAAAGGAATGGAGAATAAAACCAAGGATATAATGCCTCTGTATCATTCCATGGTTTGACCACACCTTGAATATTGTGAGCAATTCTGGTCGCTATATCTTAAAAAGGATATAGTAGAATTAGAAATGGTACAGAGAAGAGCCACCAAAATTGTAAAGTGGATAGAAGGATACCCCTATGAGGAAAGCTTAAAAGGTTAGGGATCTTCAACTTGGAAAAGAGAAGGCTGAGGGGAAATAGGATAGAAGTCTATAAATTAATGAATGGAGTAGAACGAGTTAACATAGATCGGTTGTTGACGTCATCAAAAATTAGAAAAACTAGAGGACATACAATGAAGCTACAATGTAACCCATTTAAGACTAATAAGAAAAAAATATTTTTTCACTCAATGCATAATCAAAGTCTGGAATTCATTACCGGAGCATGTAGTAAAAACTGTTAGTATAGCTGGGTTTAAAAAAGGTTTGGACAAGTTCCTGGAGGAAAGGTCCATAAACCATTATTAAAGAGGACCCAAGTAATCCACTGCTTGCCCTCGGACGAACATTGTGGAAGCTGTGTTCTTTGGGTACCTGCCTGTACTTGTGACCTTGATTGGCCACTGTTGGAAACAGGATACTGGGCTTGATGGACCTTTCCTCCAGGAACTTGTTTAAAACTTTTTAAAACTCAACTACACTAAGAACTTTTTACTACATCCTCCGGTAACGAATTCCAGAGTTTGATTACACGTTAAGTGAAAAAATATTTTCTCTTATCAGTCTTAAAAGGGTTATACTGTAGATCCCTGTAGGTCTTGTCTATATACCTCTCTGTCTTCCTTATGTCCTCCAGGTCTGCTACTCTAGCCTCCAAAGAGTGGACTTGTTCCCTGACAGTAGAGAGCTCCTTGCACTTAGTGCACACATAAGACCCCTCACCAACTGGGAGAAAATCATATATGTGACACTCAATGCAAAGGACTGGAAAGCCCCCATCTCGATGCAGACTTAGGGGCTTGTTTACAAAGCCGTGGTAGCGGTTCGCGGTCGTTATCGGAGCCGCAGACCCATTGAAATCAATGGGGTCGCGGCTCCGATAACGATCGCGAATCGCTACCGCAGCTTTGTAAACAAGCCCCTTAGTCTGCATCTTAGTTTTAAGGGTTTTGTTCAGATATTAAAATTGTTTACTTATTTAGGTTTGCAGGGGACAATTATACTAATACAGCTACATAGTAACATAGTAAATGACGGCAGATAAAGACCAGTATGGTCCATCTAGTCTGCCCAGCAATATGGCAGGAGTAGGTGCACCTTTTCCCATGTCTTTTAGGGAGTAGGTGCACCCCTACCCATGTCTTTGTTTAGGGATGCACCCACCAGGAGCAGGTGCACCCCTCCCCATGTCTTCACCCCTTCCCATATCTTTGTTTAGGGGTGAACCGACCGCTCCTCCCCCCATCGCTCCATGTAGGACACTCCTATTTGTTGAGAAATTAGATGGTTCATTTTATTTTGATTTAATCTTGTTGCTGTAAAGTGATCCACTGTGTCTGTCCCAGGCCACTTTGAATTCCGTCACTGTGTTTGCCCCCACCACCTTCTTCGGGAGGGCATTTCAAGCATCCACCACCCTTTCAGTGAGAAAGTATTTCCTGACATTGCCTTTCAATTTACCACCCTTCAGCTTCATGTCATGCCCTCTAGTTTTACAGCTTCCCCGTCTCTGGAAGAGGTCCGTTTGTTCATTATTTCTCTTTAAGTATTTAAAGGTCTGAATCATATCTCCCCTATCCCTCCTCTCCTCCAAAGTGTACATATTTAGGTCTTCAAGTCTCTTCTCATAAGGCTTCTGACGCAGGCTCCAAATCATTTTGGTCGCTTTCCTCTGAACAGCTTCCATTCTTTTTACATCCTTTGCAAGATACGGTCTCCAAAACTACTACTACTACTACTACTATTCAGCACTTATAAAGAGCCACACACGCAGCGCTGTTCAGCTAACTTATAAGAGGTAGCCAACATACAAGAGACAGTCCCTGCCCATCAGAGTCATGCTCATCGGAGCTTACAATCTAATTAGAAAGTACATTAGTTAGACCAGTACAGAGCATTTGCCGGTTCTGCGCAAGGTACGGTGTGGTACAGATTGGTCTGTAGTTTGGTCATAAATGTTGACAAGGGGTTAGGGTAGGATGTGGAAGGAGTCATGATCTAAATGCAATGGTGAAGAGGTGGGTCTTCAACCTGGATTTGAAGAGGACCAGGGAGGATGCCTGGCGCACAGATGCAGGTAGGCTGTTCCAGGCATAGGGTGCAGTAAGGTGAAAGGAGCGCAGTCGGGAGTTCGCGGTGCGGATGAAAGGCATCGATAGAAGTTAGCAGAGCGCAAATTACGAGAAGGGACGTAGGGAGAGATAAGAGATGAGAGGTATTGAGGGGCCATAGAATGAATGCATTTATAGACCAGCAGGAGAAGCTTGAATTGGATGCGGAGCTGGACAGGGAGCTAGTGAAGTGACTTGAGGAGAGGATGTAATGTGGGCATGGCGAGGCTGGCAGAAGATTAGTCGAGCAGCGTGATTTTGTATAGATTGGAGGGGAAGGAGGTGGCTCACGGGAAGACCAGCAAGGAGTAGGTTGCAGTAATCGAGGAGAGAGGAGATTAAGGAGTGGATAAGTGTTTTGTTAGTGTGTTCAGAGAGGAAGGGGCGGATTTTGCTGATGTTGTAGAGAAAGAAGCGGGAAGTCTTAACTACAAGCTGGATATGAGCGGAGAAGGAGAGAGAGGTGTCAAAGATAACCCCTAGATTGCGGGCCGAGAGGACAGGAAGGATAGTAGATCCGTCTACATGGATTGAGAGAGGGGGAAGTGAGGAGGAGGAGTTAGGTGGAAAGACAAGGAATTCAGTCTTGGCCATGTTCAATTTCAATCGGCGATGAGACATCCAGACAGCGATGTCCGAAAGAGGCAGAGATCTTGGACTGGGTTGCCAGAGAAATATTAGGTGTAGAGAGGTAGATTTGGGAGTAATCGGCATAGAGATGGTACTGAAAGCCGTGGGAGGAGACAAGAGCGCCAAGGTCTTGGGTATAGAGAGAGAAGAGGAGGGGGCCCAAGACAGATCCCTGGGGTACACCTACATGGAGCGGGGTAGGGGAGGAGGAGGAGGAGCCACCAGAGCATACACTGAATGAGCGATGGGAGAGGTAGGAGGAGAACCAGGATAGTACGGAGTCCTTGAAGCCAAGCGAGGAGAGGGTGATGAGGAGAAGGTCATGGTCAACGGTGTCAAAGGCAGCAGAAAGGTCAAGAAGGATGAGGATAGAGTAGAGGCCCTTGGATTTAACCAGGAATAGGTCATTTGTGAATTTTGTGAGTGTCGTTTCACTGGAGTGTAGGGGACGGAAGCCAGATTGAAGTGGGTCCGGGAGGGCCTGGGAGGTGAGGAAGTCGAGGCAGCGATGGTGGACTGCGCGTTCTAATAGTTTGGATATGAAGGGAAGGAGGGAGATGGGTCAACAGTTAGAAGGGCATGTGGGATCAAGTGAAGGTTTCTTGAGGAGGGGTGTGACAGCAGCATGTTTGAAGTCAACGGGGACAGTTGCAGTGGCGAGTGAGAGGTTGAGGATATGAGTGATGGAGGGGACAATGGTGAGGGGGATGAGATGTAGGAGATGGGAGGGGATAGGGTCTGATGAACAGGTGGTGGGTTTGGAGGAGGACTGAACACAGTATTCCAAGTGAGGCCTCACCAGAGACTTATACAGTGGCAATAGTACCCCTTCCTTTCTGCTGGTAATTCCTCTTTGAATGCAGCCCAACATCCTCCTGGCTTTTGCCACCGCCTTGTCGCACTGTTTTGCCACCTTGAGATCTACAGAAATAATCACACTGAGGTCTTTCTCCTGCTCCATGCACACCAACCTCTCGCCCCCTGTCGTGTACATTTCCCTTGGATTTCTGCTACCCAAGTGCATGACACTGCCCTTCTTCGCATTAAATCTTAATTGCCAAGCATTAGACCATTCTTCTAGCTTTTGTAGATCTTTCCTCATGTTAAGCACTCCCAGGGGGGAGTCCACTCTGTTGAAAATTTTCATGTCATCTGCAAAAAGACAGACCTTTCCATTCAGTCCTTCAGCAATATCACTCACAAATACATTGAACAGTGCCGGGCCTAGGACCGAACCCTGAGGCACCCCGCTAATCACCTTCCTTTCATCCGAGTGAGCTCCATTTACCATCACCTTCTGTTGTCTGTCAGTCAACCAATTTCTGATCCAGTTTACCACCTTGGGATCCATCCCCAAACTACTGAGTTTATTGATAAGCCTCCTATGAGGGACAGTATCAAATGCTTTGCTGAAATCCAGGTAGATGACATCCATCGCATGTCCTTGATATAGTTCTCTGGTAACCCAGTCAAAGAACTCAATCAGATTTGTTTGGCAAGATCGTCCCTCGGTAAAACCATGTTGCCTCAGATCCTGTAACCCGCTGGTTTTGAGAAAGTTCACTATTCGCTCTTTCAGGAGCGCCTCCATTACTTTTCCCGCCACCGAGGTAAGTCTCACGGGCCTGTAGTTTGACACTTCTTCCCTGTCACCACTTTTGTGTAGAGGTACGATGTCAGCCATTCTCCAGTCCTGAGGAACCTCTTCTGTTTCCAAGGATCTGCTGAAAACATCCTTTAACGGCCCTGCAAGAACTTCTCTGAGCTCTTTCAGTATCCTGGGATGTATTCCATCCGGTCCCATGGCCTTGTCCACTTTCCGTTGTGCAAGTTGTTCTAACACCTCATCTTCTCTGAATGGTGTGGTATCTACTTCATTCCCATTTTTATATTTGGGAGTCACAGGTGGTCCTTCTCCAGGATTTTCTTTAATAAAAAAAGAGCAGAAGTATTTGTTTAGCAATTTCACTTTATCAATGTCATTTTCCACGAGTCCTTTCCCAGCACTTCTAAGTCCTGCAATTCCACCTCTGATCTTCTTCCTTTCCAGAATATACCTGAAGAAAGTTTTGTCGCCGCACTTAACATCTTTAGCCATCTTTTCTTCTTCCTTTGATTTTGCTATTCTTGTTTCTCTTTTTGTCTCCTTGAGTTTGATCCTGTATTCATTTCTGTGTTCCTCTGTTTGCAAGCTTTTGGATTTTGCGAAAGCTGTATTTTTTGCCCTTATTTGAGCAGCCACTTCTTTGGAAAACCAAACCATAAGTTTCCTTCTCCTCTTGTTTTTATTTACTTTTCTTACATATTTATCTGTTGCCCCTTGTATTGCCCCTTTTAGTTTAGCCCATTGCAATTCCACTTCCCTTATCCCCTTCCACCCTGTCAGCTCCTCCTTTAGGTACTTGGCCATTTCATTGAAGTCAGTGTTTTTGAAGTTTAGGACTTTGAGCTTGCTATGATTGGACTGCACATTGGCTTTTATCTCAAACCACACCGTGTGATGATCACTGTTGTCACAGGGGCACTCACCCAGACATTTGACACGCTATCACCATTGGTGAGCACCAAATCCAGCGTTGAGCTTTCCCTGGTTGGTTCCATCACCATTTGTCCTAAGTAACGCATCTTGGATAGCATCCACATTTTTTTTGCTTCTTTCCAGATTTGCAGAAGGAGTAATCCAATCCACATCGGGTAGATTAAAGTCACCCAATATGATTGCTTCCCCCTTTGTTGCTATCTTGGCAAGATCTATAATCAATTCATTATCTATCTCTTCGATTTGAGTCGGAGGTCTGTAGATTACAGCAGTATGGATGACAGTGCCATCTCCTCTTTCCAACACGATCCAGAGCGCTTCTTCTTTTCCCCATGCACCCAGCATTTCAGTAGCTTTAATATTAGACATAGAAACATAGAAACATGATGACAGAAAAAGACCACAAGGCCCATCTAGTCTGTCCTTCCATAACTACAACAGTCCACTTTTTACCTTTAGAGATCCTATGTGTTGGTCCCATGCTTTTTTGAATTCAGTTACTGTCCTCATCTCTACCACCTCCACTGGGAGACTATTCCACGGATCCACTACTCTTTCCGTAAAGAAATATTTCCGCATATCACTCCTGAATCTATCTCCCTTCACCCTCATCCCATGTCCCCTCGTAGCAGAACTTGCTTTCAATTGAAAGAGGCTCTCTCCCATTAATCATTTTAGTAGCAACCCTCTGCACCGACTCCATCCTGTTCACATCCTTTTGAAGGTGCGGTCTCCAGAATTGCACACCATACTCCAAATGAGGTCGCACCAAAGACTTATACAGAGGCATTATCACCTCCTTTTTTCTGCTAGCCATTCCTCTCCGTATGCACCCAAGCATCCTTCTAGCTTTTGCCGTCGCCTTTTCTACCTGTTTAGCTACTTTAAGATCATCAGACACAACCACGCCTAGGTCCCGCTCTTCCTTAGTGGACAAAAGTACTTCACCTCCTACACTGTATTGCTCCCTTGGATTGCTGCAGCCCAAATGCATGACCTTACATTTTTTAACATTAAATCCCAGCTGCCAAATTCTAGACCATTCTTCAAGCTTAGCTAGATCCCTCCTCATGTTATCTACACCTTCCTGGGTGTCTACTCTATTGCAGATTTTGGTATCATCCGCAAAGAGGCAAACCTTACCCGACAGCCCTTCCGCTATATCACTAACAAAGATGTTAAAAAGAATCGGACCAAGGACAGATCCCTGGGGCACACCACTGGTAACATCCTTCTCCTCAGAGTGAGCTCCATTTACTTGTACTGTTTGTCGTCTCCCACCCAACCAATTTCTAACCCAAGCAGTAACTTTAGGGTCCATCCCTAGGGTGCTCAGTTTGTTTATAAGTCGCCTGTGAGGAACAGTGTCAAAGGCTTTACTGAAATCTAAATACACCACATCTAGAGCTCTCCCTCGGTCCAACTCCCTGGTCACCCAGTCAAAGAAATCAATCAGATTTGTCTGACAAGACCTGCCTCTGGTGAATCCATGCTGCCTCGGATCCTGTAATCTGCCGGACTCCAGAAACCTCACTATTTTCTCTTTCAGCAGCGTTTCCAATAATTTACTCACCACCGAAGTTAAACTAACCGGCCTGTAGTTTTCAACCACATCCTTACTTCCGCTTTTGTATAAAGGCACCACATGAGCCTCTCTCCAGTCCTTTGGCACCACTCCCGACTCCAACGAGGCATTGAAAAGGTCAGTCAGTGGAGTTGCTAGAACGTCCCCAAGTTCCCTCAGTATTCTAGGGTGTATCCCATCCGGTCCCATCGCTTTCTCTACTTTAAGTTGAGCTAGTTTCTCACGAACACAGTCTTCTGAAAATTGTTCAAGATGTCCCTCGCTTCTGTTCTTATTTGTGGGTGTTTTCTGAGGTCCTGCTCCTGGTTCTTCATCTGTGAACACAGAACAAAAATATTTGTTAAGCAATTCCGCTTTATCCTTATCAGCTTCTACATATTCCCCCCCTGCACCCTTGAGTCTGACAATAACACTTTTGCCCTTCCTCTTCTCACTAATATATCTGAAAAATGTCTTATCCCCCCATTTTATTGCATTGGCTATTTCCTCCTCCTTTTGAATCTTTGCCTTCTTGACTACTTTGCTAGCTTCTCTAAGTTTTTTCAAATACAGATGCCTGTCTTCCTCTCTCTGTGATCTCTTGTATTTCATGAAGGCCTCCCTCTTTTTCTTCACTTTTTCAGCTACTTCCTTCGAAAACCATAGCGGTCTCCTGTTCCTTTTGCCTTTATTTACCATTTTAACAAAAAGGTTGGTTGCCTTTAAAATACCCCCTTTCAGTTTTGCCCACTGTTTTTCTACATCCCCCAGCTGTTCCCATCCCACTAACGACTCCCTGAGGTATTGGCCCATCTTCGCAAAGTTAGCTTCCTAAAATCTAAGATCTTCACCTTGGAATGGATTCTAACAGCCCTAGTCCTAATACTGAACCACACCATCTGGTGATCACTGGATGCAAAATGATCTCCCACTACAACATCAGAAACACTTTCACCATTGGTAAGCACCAAGTCCTGTATGGCCCCTTCACGTGTGGGGTCTGTTACCAATTTCCTGAATAGTTCGGTTGATATTGTGTATCTGGACTTTCAGAAAGCCTTTGACAAGGTCCCTCATGAGAGACTTTTGGCAAAACTAAAGAGTCATGGGATAGGAGGCAGTGTACTACTGTGGATCAGGAACTGGTTAAAAGATAGAAAGCAGAGGGTAGGACTAAATGGCCAATTTTCCCAATGGAGAAAGGTGAATAGTGGTGTACCCCAGGGATCTGTGCTGGGTCCGTTGCTTTTTGACATATTCATAAATGACCTGGAAAGTGGAATAACGAGTGAGGTTATCAAATTTGCTGATGACACAAAACTATTTAAAGTTGTTAAAACCCAGGAGGATTGTGGAAAATTGCAAGAGGATCTTGATAAATTGGAAGACTGGGCATCAAAATGGCAGATGAAATTTAATGTGGAGAAGTGCAAGGTTATGCACCTAGGGAAGAACAACCCAAACTATGGTTACACGATGCAAGGTTCCACATTAGGAACCACCACCCAAGAAAAAGATTTAGGCGTCCTTGTGGATACCATGTTAAAACCCTCGGCCCAGTGTGCAGCGGCGGCCAAGAGAGCAAATAGAATGCTAGGTATGATAAGGAAAGGAATGGAAAATAAAACAAAAGATATTATAATGCCTCTATATCGTTCCATGGTGAGACCGCACCTTGAATATTGTGTGCAATTCTGGTCGCCATATCTTAAAAAGGATATAGCAATTTTAGAAAAGGTTCAGAGAAGAGCCACCAAAATGGTAAAGGGGATGGAAGGCTACTCCTATGAAGAAAGGCTAAAAAGGTTGGGGCTCTTTAACCTGGAAAAGAGACGGCTGAGGGGAGATATGATAGAAGTCTATAAATTAATGAACGGAGTGGAACGGGTAAACGTAGATCGATTGTTTACCTTATCAGAATATAGAAAGACTAGGGGACATGCAATGAAGCTACAGGGTAAACTATTTAAGACTAATAAAAGAAAATATTTTTTCACTCAACGTGTAATCAAACTCTGGAATTTGTTACCGGAGGATGTAGTAAAGGCTGTTAGTGTAGCTGGGTTTAAAAAAGGTTTGGACAAGTTCCTGGAGGAAAGGTCCATAAACCATTATTAAGAAGGGACCCAGGATATCAATGCTTGAACCAATACAAGCATTGTGGAACCTGTGTCCCTTGGGGAAACTGCTAGGTACGTATGACCTAGATTGGCCACTGTTGGAAACAGAATACTGGGCTTGATGGACCTTGGTCTGACCCAGTATGGCATATCTTATGTTCTTATGTTCTTATGTTCTCCCTGTACAGAATCCAGGATCTCCTTACTTCTAGATGATACTGCAGCAGGAATGTGCCAATCAACATCTGGCATATTGAAATCTCCTAGCAGTAGCACTTCCCCTTTCCTAGCAATGCTGCGTATGTCTTCAATTAACTCTCTGTCCACCTCTTCCTCTTGTGAGGGAGGTCTGTATATCACACCAATGCAAATAGATTTCTCTTTCCCTCTTTCTAGTTTAACCCACAATGCCTCCTCTCTCCCTTTTAAGCTCTGTAATTCCAAAGCTTTAATAGTAGTTTTTACATATAGTGCCACTCCTCCTCCCCTTCTTCCTACCCTGTCCTTTCTGAATAAAGTATAGCCAGGTATAGTTACATCCCAGTAATGGTTTTCTGTGAACCATGTTTCTGTAACTACTACCAAATCCAAGTCAGCCACTCCCACCAAAGCTTCAACTTCAGGGATCTTATTTCCCATGCTACAGGCATTAATACACACTGCTTTCCATATGTTACCCCTGTTACCCATTTCCATAAAGGTATTTAATGTATCACCTACCTGGGGGCTTTCACTTACCTGGGGCTTTCTTCACCCATCCCCAACGAATCTAGTTTAAAGCCCTCTTCAGTAGATTAGCCAGTCTACTACCAAAGATGTGTTGACCTTTCTTGGACAGATGGATGCCATCTCTGCTTTGCAACCCTTGGAACAGCATCCCATGGTCATATTGCTTTTGACATACAAGGCTACTCCTCCCCCTTTTCCATTTTCTCTGTCTCTTCTGAATAGATTATAGCCAGGTATTGCTATATCCCAGTCATGTGATTCATTAAACCATGTTTCTGTAATGGCCACAATGTCCAAGTACTTTTCTACCATTGGGGCTTCCAGGTCCAGAAGTTTGTTGGCTAAGCTTTGAGCATTTGTGTTCATTGCTTTCCAGCATTTACCTGGCTTGTGTGTATTTTGCATTGATTTTATTCTACCCACGTCTTCCCAATTGCTGTTGATGTGTGGTTTAAAAGTGTGGTTGTTTCTGTTATTCTGCTTTTGCAGGGGGTGACGTCCAGAACTTGACCTTCCCTATCCATCACCCCCTTCTTCTAGTTTAAATGCAAATCGACATACTGCCTGAATTTTTCCTGTAGGATTCTTTTGCCTGCAGCAGAGAGGTATAGTCCGTCAGCACAGTATAGTTTCTTGTTGGTCCATGTGTTTACCCAGTCACCAATAAATCTGAATCCTTCTCATTTGCACCAGGTCTGGAGCCATGTATTAAAGCAGTTAATGCGATTTAGCCTTTTTGACTTTTTTACAACTATTAGATAAACTGAAGAGTAGCAAATCACCTGGGCTGGATGGTATACATCCAAGGGTGTTGAAAGAACTGAAATATGATATTTCAGACCTGCTATTAGTAATCTGTGAATTTTCATTAAAATCATCTGTAATTCCTGAAGATTGGAGGATCGCCAATGTAACGCCAATTTTTAAAAAGGGTTCCAGGGGTGATCCGGGAAACTACAGACCAGTGAGCCTGACGTCAGTACTGGGAAAAATGGTAGAAACCATCATAAAGAATAAAATTACTCAGCATGTAGATAGTCATGGCCTAATGGGAGACAGCCAACATGGCTTTAGACAAGGAAGATCTTGTCTTACTAATCTGTTATGTTTTTTTCAAGGTGTGAATAAACAGGTGGACAAAGGTGAGTCGGTTGATATAGTGTATCTGGACTTTCAGAAAGCCTTTGACAAGGTCCCTCATCAGAGACTTTTGGCAAAACTAAAGAGTCATGGGATAGGAGGCAGTGTACTATTGTAGATCAGGAACTGGTTAAAAGATAGAAAGCAGAGGGTAGGGCTAAATGGCCAATTTTCCCAATGGAGAAAGGTGAATAGTGGTGTACCCCAGGTATCTGTGCTGTGCCCGCTGCTTTTTGACATATTCATAAATTACCTGGAAAGGGGAGTAACGAGTGAGGTTATCAAATTTGCAGATGACACAAAACTATTTAAAGTTGTTAAAACCCAAGAGGATTATGGAAAATTGCAAGAGGATCTTCATAAATTGGAAGAATGGGCATCAAAATGGCAGATAAAATTTAATGTAGACAAGTGCAAAGTTATGCACCTAGGGAATAACAACCCAAACTATGGTTATACGATGCAAGGTTCCACATTAGGAACCATCACCAAGGAAAAAGAGTTAGGCGTCATTGTGGATAACATGTTAAAACCCTCGGCCCAGTGTGCAGCGGCAGCCAAGAGAGCAAATAGAATGCTAGATATCATAAGGAAAGGAATGGAAAATAAAATAAAAGATATTATAATGCCTCTATATCGTTCCATGGTGAGACCGCACCTTGAATATTGTGTGCAATTCTGGTCGCCGTATCTTAAAAAGGATATAGCGTTATTAGAAAAGGTTCAGAGTAGAGCCACCAAAATGGTAGAGGGGATGGAAGGATACTCCTATGAAGAAAGGCTAAAAAGGTTAGGGCTCTTTAACCTGGAAAAGAGACGGCTGAGGGAGATATGATAGAAGTCTATAAATTTATGAACGGAGTGGAACGGGTAAACTTAGATCAATTATTTACGTTATCAGAATATAGAAAGACTAGGGGACATGCAATGAAGCTACAGAGTAAACTATTTAAGACTAATAAAAGAAAATATTTCTTCACTCAACGTATAATCAAACTCTGGAATTTGTTACCGGAGGATGTAGTAAAGGCTGATAGTGTAGCTGGGTTTAAAAAAGGTTTGGACAAGTTCCTGGAGGAAAAGTCCATAAGCCATTATTAAGAAGGGACCCAGGATATCAATGCTTGACCCAGTACAAGCATTGTGAAACCTGTGTATTTTGGGGAATCTACTAGGTATGTATGACCTAGATTGGCCACTGTTGGAAACAGGATACTGGGCTTGATGGACCTCTGACCCAGTATAGCATATCTTATGTTCTTATGTTCTTATGACCCCTTACCTAGAACAGGTAGAACTTCTGAGAATGCAACAGTGTTAACAATGGGCTTGCGTTTTTCTCCCAGAGATTGGAAGTCCTCTTGGACTGTAGCGGCACTATTTCTAGCCTGGTCATTTGTACCCAAGTGGATGACAACATCAAGTTTGGAGTGTTTGCTTTCCGCGCTAAGTACATCAATAATTTGGTTTGTATTCCTGCCGGCTGAGGAGCCTGGGAGGCATTTGACTATCTTCTCTCCTTTGAACTGTGTTCCCAAGTTGGTGTCTCTGATGATGGAATCTCCAAGTAGTAGTAGTTTTCTGTTTTGTGAGTTTTTCTTCATATTTGGTGCTTTAGCAGGAGATTGGGCATTGACTGACTCCTCTAAGGGCCGTTCAGTTTCTTTGGATTGGGCATCCTCATTAACTAAAGCAGAGAATGCATTATGCAGGGATATCTCTTGATGTATAGGATGTCTCTGTGTCACAGGTCACAATCTACCCGAACCCACTGTGGTCCATGTGTTCCTGGTGTGTTTGACTCTTTGTGGGAGCAGTGGTGGACTTTGTTCACTCTGTATCCTAGAAGAGGTGTGATTCATTGCAACCTGTTCTTCCCTCAGTAGAGACAATTCTTTATGCATGGCAGCTAGGGCTTCCCTTAGTAGAGTCAACTCGTTATGCCTGGCAGATGACCTTCGGCACATAGGACATGCTCTTAGACTCCAAACTATTTGTCTTGGAATGAAAGTACCACAGGTATTGCACTGAATACAAGACATGCTGGTTAAGATAATGTGGGCATATCCCAAGCTATTGGCCGCTATATAGGCAATGCAGCTCTAGGGATGGGTGGGGTGAGGGGTAGGGTGGGTGGGAACCTACATGTCCCTGCCCCAGTAGGCTTATACCTGAACTGTGGGCACACTCAAATATCTGTTAAGGCTACACAAGGAAATCAAGCAGTTTGACTATCCCCAAACGTAATGTAGGACCAGCAATTAGCAATATTCCCAATACCTACAGTTTAACTAACAGTTAATATTCTATATTTGCAATAAAAACCCAGAAGAGATAGAAAGAAAAAAGCATAGTCTTACCTGTGTGCAGGGCAGCTCCGGCCTTTCAGACTGGCTGTGACCAGTATGTGAGGCCAGGTGTATGATGATCTAAAGTAGCCCCTCCCTGGGAGATGCCTTTCAAGTAGACAAAAAAGCAGAATTACCCAAAATATACCTTTGTAGTTCTATCTGCCCCCTGTGCAAAGGTCTCTGTTGGTCCCCTGCAATGTAATTATTTCTATTCCAAGTAGCTGATTATCTTACAAGAGTCACTGCCCCACTAGGCTTATACCTGAACTGTGGGCACACTCAGATATCTGTTAAGGCTACACAAGGAAATCAAGCAGTATGACTATCCCCAAACGTAATGTAGGACCAGCAATTAGCAATATTCCCAATACCTACAGTTTAACCAACAGGTAATATTCTATGTTTGCAATAAAAACCCAGCAGAGATAGAAAGAAAAAAGCTTAGTCTTAGCTGTCCTGTGTGCAGGGCAGCTCTGGCCTTTCAGACTGGCCCCCATACGTTATATATTAAATGATTGATATCTCAGAGAATAATTAATCTCGGGTTCTTAATAAATGTATTCTTGATGAGGATATCCAGCCGCACCTGAAAGTGATTATGGGCACCTCCCCCATTTAATAGGTTTAAGAGCCTATAAAGCTAAGATTATCCCAGGATGGGAATTGGGGTGGGATGGAAGAAAAGAAGACTTACAAGCTGGCTTGATACACAGTGCCCTGACCTATGCTGCTAAAGTCTTACCAATTTCCTGGATGATTCACACAGCTATTGGTTTGAGAGAGGGGGCCTTTCAAATAGCCCCTTTGATCAGTCACTTGCCTTTAACACCTGTTTAAAACAACTTCACAGATCTTTTGCTTCCTAACTGGAAGGCCTTTTTGTAAAGGTCACCCGAGTCAAGTTTATTCTTTTGTACTCAGAGACTATTTATTCTACTTGTATGTTAAGCTGTATTCAGATTTGATTTAAATGAAAAGTTCTCTGGTGGTACTAAGACCTGACTGACTCAGCAAACATACTGAATTCTAAAATATACAGATTTATCTGCTTTAACCCAAAGATTACTCTTTTTCCCCAAGATTTAGAATATATTCCAGAAGATAAATACAAGTACAGATCTCTTTCCAATTGTAGTAGACCCTCTGGGTAGTCCTTCAATCAAGACTAGTAAGACAAGGATGAAGGAGATAGGGGATAGACTCAGAAGTAATATAAGGAAATATTTCTTTACAGAAAGATGGAATAGCCTCCCAGTGGAGGTGGTAGAGAGAAGGACTGTATCTGAACTCAAGAAAACATGGGACAAACACAGAGGATCTCTAAGGGAGAGGAATAAATTGTAGAGCTTAGTATTTGGTATGCATGGACAGGCTGGATAGGCCACATAGAGCCCGATCCTGAAAGGAGCACAGCTAGGCCATCTGGACAGCCCCGAGCAGGATGGGCTTGTTAGGATCCGTTTCTATACCACGGGAACAAAACTTTCTAGCGGCATACAGATTCAGGCCCAAGGATGGCCCAACGTACCCCTGCATGCCTGCAAAGACATCCTCCCCGTAGGAACCCCTGGCTCCTGCAGCGCAGACCCCCCTCTTCCCTGCTTCCCAACCCATGGCTGGCCAGCCAGTGCCTAGATAAGGCGGTGGGGACCCCCCTGCACCTGGTTCCAGCCCCAGGGGGGATCTCCGGCCCCGATCGCACCATTTGGCTGCTTATTCCATCTTCAAGATGGAATAAGCAGCACATCCCCCATGACCCTGCAGGACTACAGGGCTGTGACTGGAATCGTCCCTGTACATCCTGCCTCCTCGCACTACTCCCGCTCCGCCCAGACCTCTCCCCTCCCGTCCCCTCCAGTTCTCCCCATTCTGCTGCTCTAGCCGTATGGGAAGAGCTGGAGGGGGAATAGGTGCAGGACCCATCTCAGAATCGGGCCCATAGTCTTTATCTGCCATCACTGTTCTATGCTTCTATACTGTTGTAAGCTGCATTGAAAACTTTTCTGAAAAAACGTGGGGTATGATATTGAGCTTGTGGTGGTCAGCGCTTGTACCTGTCCAGGGCTGTTTGAAGGGTATTTTAAATCCTAAACAAACCTTCAGCTTTGTGCCCCCTTGCCAATTAACTGTTAGACTATCACATTCACCCTCCACGATTTTGATAATTAGATTCAGTCGTAATCATCTCAGCCTCAGAACAGTCCTATAAAAATGTAAATTTGGACCTTTAAATATTAAACTTTGCTTTGCAAATATATATGTAGTGAGGGAGATTTTCAAAAGCCATTTACAAAGATAAATGGACTATTTGCAAATTGCCCATTCTTCCTGCAGGTAGAAGTATGCACTGATAAGTCTGAGACTGTGTGGCTATTAGGAACCATTGTTTTGCTTTAACTGTAGCTGCTCATGGCTAACCCCCAAGAAGCTGCTGCCCTAGGTAAGCACCTAGTCTTCCAAGTGGCTGGGCCAGCCCTGCACCTGGCTACTGTGGGCAAAAATGAAACAGATATTTGGCACTGGATCCTGGATATTCAACAGCACTGAATATCTGGTTTTGCTACAACTTCATTTGCTACAATGTACACCGTGCTGATTTTAATAGCGCGGTATAGAAGAAATGTTAAATAAATAAATAAAATAAATTTGCTATCTGGCCAGAGGCAATATTCAGCCGCTATGTGAATAGCAAAACTGCATAAAGTTAGGGCAGCCATTGACCTGACCTAACTTTGTGAAGCTACCTATTTGGTTTGTGAGCCAAAAATTGTCTCTGACTGGATGGGTGCAAGACTGTTCCAGCCCTGCCTATGGACCTCCCTAGCACTATGCAGATTATGCCTTTTGAAGATCAGGCCCGTGGGGTATTAATGTTCATGTAATTAGAAATGTATCTGAATGTTGGTGTTGGTTTGCCTTCTGTCCATCTGTCTTACTCGTGTTTGTTTCCAGAATGTCTGAGCAGAGTGTATGTGCAACTGATGACTAAAGGCAGTGTGAAAGAGGTCATTGTCCATGTGTGTGCATACTATGCAGATGTCATTTGAGCTCAATGTAAATGATAAAAATTAAAAATATTTGGAAGCTACACACATACATTATGGGGGTCATTTTAGAAGCCCCGCTCATGATTTGGACATCTGAAAATGGCCATTCAAATGTCCCAATCACATCCATGTCCCAAGAGCCATTTTAGAACATCCTGAGTTTACACGTGTCTGGCGTGATCATGTCTAAGTCATATGAGGATGTACCAAAGGTATGTTCAGAGTGTGTCCCTGATTTTACACATCCATATTTATAAAACTGCCTGATTTTCTGGCATAGAGGGGGTGACCTGTACAGAGCGGTGGGTATAACTACTCTAGCCACCTTACTGGGCAGACTAGATGGACCATAATGGTCCTTATCTGACATCATATACAATGGGTCCGATTCTAAGTCACCATCCTGACCCTATTCTCCCTCCTGCTCTCCCCACATGGCTAGAGCAGCAAGACGGAGAGAGCTGGCGGGGGGCGGGGTCTGGGTGAAGCTGGAGCTGGCCAAGCAGGCAGGACGTATAGGGCTGATTCAGGTCACGGCCCTATATATCCTGCAGGGTCAGAGGGGACGTGCTGATTATTCCACCTCAAAGATGGAATAATCAGCACCGGTGGGGCGATTGGGGCTGGTGATCCACGCTCGGGGCCAGGGCTGAGTACAGGAGTGCTCCTACCGCCTGATCCAGGCCCCGACTGGCTAGCCGTGGGTCAGGCAACGGGTAAGATGGGGTCTGAGCCTCAGGAGCCAAAGGCGCCTGTGGGGTGGACATTCCCACAGGCATGCAGGGGCATGCCGGGCCATCTTTGGGCCCGATTCTGTGTGCCGCAGGAACGTTTTGTTCCCACGGTACAGAATCAGGTCCACACAGGCCCGTCCTGCATAGGGACGTCCAGACGGCCCGGACGTGCCCCTTTCAGTACTGTGTTCCACGTTACTATAGCCCCTTATTTATTATTTATTTATTTATTTAGTGTACACTTGTATCCCGCTACTTCCAGCGATCAGCAGCGGCTTTCTATACATAGTGGTGCGGCTGTACAGGCCGGATTTGGAACATACAGTGTGATTTCAGGGGTGGGTAAAAAGCATCAAACGGTCACATATTTACATTTGATTGTATCAGAGGAGACTTTACATATATACATTTGATTGTTTGCTAAACATGCCAGCCCTATAAATTTATCTATTTTCTAGCTAATTCAGGGTTCTTTGAGGATCCAAAAAGTTGGTGCTTATCTGTGTTTTCACAGCACAAGTGCTATTGCTGGATATCTTTTCATTTGAATCAAATATATACATTTGTATAGCTGAGATGCTGTCTGTATGCAAAAGGTCCGAAACAGAGTGAAGAATACAAGGCAGGCAAGAGATGGGGATGCTGGCGTATGAAAGGAAGTATGTTATTGTATTTATTTATTTTATTTAATTATTTAACAGGGTTTTTTTATACCGATTTATCGTTTCAGTCAAAATAGTTTACATTATAACTTAAACTTGGTAATGTACATTAAACAGGGACATTGATCATTTGGATTTTTCTGAGGCAATGGAGGATTAAGTGACTTGTAATGTTCTTTTGGTGTGAATACAATAAACAACTATTTTGTTTTTTTTATATTCATTGTGTTTATAGTCTAAAACCTAAAAATGGAAACTACATAATGTACTTCACTTTCTGGTGTTCATAAGCAGACATTTTCATGTCTAATAAGTTGATATAATAATGCATTTCCCCTTCCTCTGTTCACAGACTCAAGCATGTCTGTATGGTAGCTCACTGGGGCAATATAGCATAACATTTTTCGTAGTATGCTAACAAGGGCTATATGGGAGGATGAGGTTGCCTGGTGTATGGGCAGTGAAAGATAGAATATGTGATGTGAATCTCAGAGGTACAATGTCTAGAGGGAGACAATGAGTGTGCATCTGTGTGGCTATATGGAGGAGATTTGGGAGAAATGGGGGGTCTGGCGGAAGTGAAAGATGTGAGGGGTAGGATTTTGTGAGAAAGGATTGATATGGGGATTTTTTAAGGGTTTAGAAACTGTGTGTGTGGGGGGGAGGGGAGAGTGTGTGTCCATGACTGTGTGTGTGTTTGTGGCTGTTTTGTCCCCCCCTCCCCATTATATCCCTCCGCTTCCCCCATATTCTTACTCCTTCCCATATTCTTTCCCTCCCCTTTGCAGTATTCTCTCTCCTCCCTATTCCTGTCCCTTGAATTCATTCCATCTCCCTTCTCTGCAGCTTTCTATTACCTTCTTAAGCAGCTGGCCAGCTCCTCCACCACCACTGGGAGAGTAGCCCCCTTTCCTTCCTGAAATCTTTTGCACAGTCACAAAACTCCACCTTCTCTTTTCCCACTAGGAGTCGGCTTCCCATCTGCACAGGGCTGACATCTTTGCCATGGTTGTAGATGCCTTTTCTCTTCTAGTGAGAGCAGTGTCCTGACCGGCACACTGAAGGCAGCCAACAGGGTTTTTGCTTATCTCATTTTAAAGATGTGATGTCATCTATCGGAAGAAGAACTGTAGACTTGGTACCTTCCCATTTCCCGGGAGACTCACCTCCAAAAATTATATAAGTCTGGGGTTTATTTAGTTCTTTTACCTTGGGATTAGTTAGAAATTCATGCAGTATGGCCTTTAATATGCAAGTCTAACTATGAATGGCATAATACCAAACGCAACCTTTTCTTAGAGAAATCTCTCTCTCCAGCCAAGCGATTGTTGCTAAAACTGAAAGTAACATTCCTTAATTTATATGCCCACCATTATGCACAGTAATGTAGCCACAATAAATCATTTGTGAATTCAAGATAATCTGAAAGTGGCCCTTTATCTAATTACTTGGATTTATAATTGGGCAAGACCAAGGCTTTTTTTTTTTTTTTTTTTACTAAGTTCAGGCACCTTTTTCATTGTCTGCTAAAACTGACTCATGATGTTCATGTATTTATTTATTTATTTTATTTAATGGGATTTTTATACCGCTTTATCATACAATCAAAGTGGTTTACATAGAACTCAACATATTACAGAAAACACATTGTAAAATTTACGTAAGGGTGGTATGCGGGAGATGCCCGGAGGCAGAACTTATATATTCATAGAGGCAATAAATGGGGTTATCTGTGGATTTGAGAGTAAGATGGAAGGGTTAGCTATTGTCTTTGAAGTGGTTGGTGAAGAGAAAAATCTTGAGAAGTTTTCGGAAGTCTTTTGTTGTTCTGATTTTTTCAGGCAGGGTGTTCCAAATCGCGGAGCAGCTAAGGAGAGGGCTCTCTTTGTGGTGGAGCGCTTTGCTTTAGTGTAAGAGTTGGGGATTGGTATGGTGTCTCTTGTGTTCTGCCTCTTAGGTCTGCTGCTGGAGTTTGTACATATAAGTTCATGAAGTGCTCTTGCTGACAGGTTGTTTCTTACCTAGAAGTTCGTCAGAGCCATTTTGCATTTAGCACATGAGGAAATTGGAAGCCAATGTAGCTGATATGGTAGAGAAGTTATGTGATCATGTTTGAGTGATTCTGAGATTATGCAGGTTGCAGTGTTCTGGGCCAACTACAATAGTCGTATAGTTTGTGCTGGTAGGCCATGAAAGAGAGCGTTACAATAATCCAGTACAGGGGTTATGAGCATTTGACAGAATGTCCGAAAATGTTCTTCACTGAGGAGGGGTTTTAGTCTTCTGATGATAGCAAATCTTTGAAATGCATTCTTAGAGATTTTGTTAATAGGTTGAGTAATCTGCTGAGGTAGGTTTAGGTAGCGGTCAATGATAATTCCTAAGTAGCATACTTCTTTACTGTGATTAATGTATCCTCAATGGCTATTGAAGAAGGGGGGAGAGGGGGAGCATGATGGGTCTGTGTTATAAACATAGCTTCTGATTTCTTGAAGTTGACTTGAAGGTTATTGAATGCCAGCCAATTGTTCATATCAAGAAGGCATTTGGTAATGGTTGAGTAATCTGGTGAGTCGAGGTGGATAGGGGAATAGACCGTTATATCATCTGCATAAATTGCATAGTGGATCTTATGCTGCTTGAAGATGTTACAGATAGGTTGAAGAGGAGGGAGGACAGTGCAGACCCTTGCGGGACTCCTTGTGTTGATTGAAATGAAGCTGATATGTTCGGACCAACTTTAACCCTCTGTTGTCTGTAACTGAGGTAGGATTGGAACCAGTTGAGAGTAGTGCCATGGAGACCAATGCTTGATAGACATTTTAGGAGGGTTCTGTGAGATACAATGTCTAAGGCAGAGGAGATGTCGACAAAGACGAGAAGGAATCCAATTTTTAGGTTATCAATTCCTCTTAGTAGGGTGTCAAAAAGATGAATGAGGAGGATTTCAACACTGTTATTTGTGCGAAATCCATGTTAGTGTGGATCCAGAGGAGCACGCAGGTCATTGTGGTCTTGAAGCTGTGTTTGGACCATCTTTTCAATTATTTTTGATAGAAATGGGAGGCTGGTAATTTGCCGGGTCTGAGCAGTCTGCTGAGGTGTTCTTACAAATGGGACAGATGATGTCTTATTTTAGAGCGGAGGGCATGTATCCTCTGGTTAGAGATGGACTTATGATGTTCTGTATGCAGTTGGTAAACTCTTCCTTTAATGATTTGATCCACCACACAGGGCAGGGGTCAGAGGGAGCTGTGCTAGAGTTTAAAGTGGTGATGGTGTGGAGGGTTTGCTTAGGTGTAGGGATGTGAAATTCACACCATATTTGACTGCTGCTATGGATTGCTCTGGGGTGGAAGGGGAGTTCTCTTGAGAGATCTTCAGAGATGGCCTATATTTGTTGATGAGGTAATTCACAAAGACTTGAGGGTGAATAAGGACATCTTTGTGGGATGGGTCTTTCGTCAGGGTGTGGACAATTTTTAATAATTTGCGAGGTTTGTTGCAGGATTTTAAGATGAGATTAGCGTGATACTCTTGCTTGTGCTTATTGATTAGCCACAACACTATTGTATGGTCTATTCTTCTGGAGTAAGATAACAGTTGAGCTATATGAAAAAAGTGTTACTCCAATATCCACTGCAGAACTCTAGTTCCATTTTGTTCCCATCAATTATATGTGAATCTCAAATGAAAGCAACAGGTCTCAGACTTTAAAGAGCTGCGGTCCTCATTTGATATAGACCTTTTGCTCTATTTTGCATCAATGACCTGTGTATTGCTTCCCACTCAGTTGTTAACTTTTGGCTTATCCATTGACTTTTAGCTTGTGTTACTTACACAAAGAGAAAGTAAGTGCTTATTTTTAAATGCGCACCATTACTTGCGAAAAGAGAAAATGAGTGCTTATCTTTAAATATGCCCAACGCCATTTTCAGCGCTGTTGCGTTTCACATCCAAGCTGTTTCTTCAGGGGCCGGACTCATTCATGCTTCCTCACTGCGTATTGTTCCTTCATAGTTTTCTAATAGTCTTCCCGCTTATGATTTTCTGGCAATTTTCACGTTCTAAACAGGGAATCACATGTTAGTTCTGTATATTAATAACATATTTCCTATTAGACTATATACGTGCGAAACTAAGCTGTGTTGACACTAGAAAAGTTTTTACCATGATCTTCACTGCCAGTTTCTTCTATCTCCATGACCGTTCGATTCAGACAACGCCGCGCATGCGGTCTACTTACTGGGCGGGCTATATATCCTGTTTCCACCCCCTACCTTTGCTATTGCTCATGCTCAAACACATAGGTTCCAATCTATTTGTAAATTGAGCCCCCCGGGCTTCACAGATTGCAACATGAATATCCATCTCTGTTCTTTCACAATCAGTGCATGATCGCGGGATCTACCCTCCATACCTGATAGACATCTGTCTATGCAAAAGCATTTCAATTCCTCAAATCGGTGAAGTTCCTGGAGGCAATGTTCAACTATTGGAGCTGCTAGTGTTTGACACTTTAGCCTACTGCGATGTTCCGCCAGTCTGATTCTAAACAGTCTTGATGTTTTCCCTATATATAATAGCCGACAGGGGCACTCTATGGCATAAACTGCTTATTGATTAGGCTGTTGTATTTCTTCTGCAAAACTGTGTATTGAAAGAGAGTGGCTTGAGATTGGTCATGCCTCCATTTACGTTCTAATTGACACAGTTTTCTCTTCTCTGCTCTTATTGCTTGTGAGTACTATGGAGCTGATTTTGGTCTTTTTTCTATGTTGTCCGAGGGGGTGATGTGTGAAAGTTTTGCTGCTTCGTTAATGAAAGAGCCCTGCCTATGAGTATCGACACCTTATTTTGCTAAGAAAAATGCACTGGACAAGAGAGATATAATTTGTCCCTACAATGGGACAGAAAGAACATAGTTCCCCAGTTTTAGAGAGGCTGCTTTGGCTGCAGGTTTTGAAAAGGATCATGTTTAAAATATTATGCATTAAGTTTCTTAAGCAGTCTAGCCTGATCATCTGAGTTGGTGTTATGTCAATATGTTCCAGCAAGACAGCTTCAATTTCCGCAGCAGGGTTTGCTTCAGACCCCTCACCCCCTTCCCCTTTGGTTGTAAGACTTGAGGTAATCCACCATTTATCATTCTCCTATTTAGGATATAAGCTTTGGAACTCAGTTCCTATGGAGTAGTGTACCAAAGACTGTTATTTAATTTTCAGAAAAAAATATGACAATACGGTTGTTTTTCGCTATTTAGGTTGATGGTCTATGTTGTGGCTTTTGTTTGTTTTTCAAAAGCATATTTTATTTATTTATTTATTTATTTATGCTTATTTTCTATACCGCTTTTTCCAAAGATCAAAGGCGGTTTACAGGTAACATTTAGTGAACATGGTTTTACATAGAACATCGGTTTTTTTTCATAACTATGTACAGTTAACTTACGATAAACGATAACATGGAACATTGTTACAGAACTATATACAGTTTAACATTAGCTAGTAATGCTTTGACTATTTACATTGATTCTTCGTTAAATTAAACCTAGTTTCTTAAGTGTACTGAGTGTTGAGGCTTGTTGAACTGTGGTTAAGGAGGATTGTTATGGTTGTGTGGTGTGTTGGATGGAGGGGATTCATTAAGATTTGCGAAGTGTTCTCTAAATAGAAATGTCTTTAGTTCTTTCCGAAATGTTTGAAGATCTTTTATTTTACGGAGTTCTAGCGGAAGTTTATTCCATAGGGTGGGGGCTGCATAAGAGAAGGCTCTTCAGCTTGTGGTCTTTTTTGTTTTTCGGATGGATTTTTTTATTTCTAGTGAGTAGGTTGCGTTTTGTCTGCGGGTTCTAATTTCTTTTGGAGCTTGAATCAGAGTGGTTAAATGTGAGGGAGAGATGCCGTTTATAATTTTAAATGTGGTTAAGAGTATTTTGTATGATATTCTACTATTTATGGGAAGCCAGTGTAATTCGGCTAGTACGGGAGTTATGTGGTCAGTGAGGCGGGCTTTTGCTGTTACTCGAGCACAGATGTTTTGAGCTCTTTGGAGTATGTTGGTGCTTGTAAGAGGGAGGCCGATAAGTATGCTATTGCAATAGTCGAAGTGTGGAGTGATAAATGTGCTGATGACAGACCTAAAGTCATGCGTGTCAAGTAGTGGTCTTAAGTGTTGGGTGATCCTAAGTTTATAGAGTATGGTTTTCACTGTTTGTTTTATGTGAGGAAGCATACTGAGTGTGTGGTCTATTATAATGCCTAGGTATTTTACTTCTTTTTTGACTGGGATTATTGTGTTGTTAATTGTTATAGTTTCAGGGAGATTCGTGTCTGGTTTTCTTGATACGATCATTGCTTCAGTTTTTTTTAGGTTAATGCTGAGATTATTGTTTTCTAGCCAAGTATTTGCTTCACTGATACAGTCTAGTAATTTCTGGTATGTGGGATTATTTGTGTTTATTGGTAGGGTGAGCATGATATCGTCAGCATATATGTAGTGGTTTACTTTATATTTTTTAAATATATTTGTGATGGGTTGTAGATACAGGTTGAAAAGAAGGGCAGATAGTGCCGAGCCCTGTGGGATACCTTGTCCTTGTGTGAAGGGTTCTGAGATGGTTTGGCCTAATTTAACGCGTATCGATCTGTTTGTGATATATGATATGAACCATTGCAGAATTGTTCCACCTATTCCTAGGTTTAGGAGTCTGTTAATGAGTGTGTTGTGGTGGACATTGTCAAAGGCTCCAGTTATATCAATGAATATGAGGATGTATCCTTGGTTGTATGTGTCGGTGCCTTTGATGAGGTCATCCATAAGTGTTATTAGTAAGGTTTCGACTCCGTGGGATGGTCGGAAGCCGAATTGGTGTGAGTCAAGTGGAGCATGAGTGTCAATAAAATCTTGTAGTTGTAGCTGTATTATTTTTTCTATTATTTTGGCAATAAATGGTATGCTGGCTATGGGTCTGTAGGAGTTCGGGTCTTTAGGATTGAGTTTATTATTTTTTATTATTGGGCGTAAGGAGGTAAGTTTTAGTGCTTCTGGCATGATACCTTGAGATAGTGATTGGTTTACTATATTTTGTATATGGATAGCCAGATCAGTTTTGGTGTTCTTTATCCATGATACGGGGCATGGATCCAGGGGGGAGGTAGTGGTGTTGATCATATTTTATGTTGTAACTTTTAATTTTATGCATCAATTAGAGATGGCATCCAAAGCGAGTAGTCAAGCTGAATGCTGAATTACATTAACCTCCTGGAAAAATAGATAAAGACAGGAATGTATATATTGCAAATAGTAAAAGGCCATATAAAATGCACTTCCATGATTCCTTGTATTTCATTTTCACTTCTTATTTCTCAGTCATGCTCGCTCCTTTATGTTTTCAAAGGGTTTGCAGTACAAAGATATAAGAGAGTGCTGTCACTGACTACAGCTGTACAAAAGCAGCTGTATTTGAAAGGTTGGTTTGGAATGAATCCAGAGTAGTGATGCTTAACATGGGACATTCTAAGCTGTAAATTACGTTCTCTGCCCAATTACATACAGTACAAATGTTGACTTTAAATTTACAGCTTTGATATGAGTCATTGAATGTTCTGATTCTTAATTTATTTGCCATATCTTCAATAATGTGGAATGAGAAAGAGAACTGTCCAACCATGAAGTGCTGCCTCTATATCTCAGATGTTACACAGATGAAATCCTGGTGTCTTGCAAGATCCTTCATGAAAGTAAAATTCTTACTTGTTTTTTTAGTCAGCTTGACTTGCACCCAAGAATTTAAATGCTAAATACCTCAGCTTTTGTAATTTCCTCCTTCCCCCCCCAAATCTGTTTACTTGTATCCCACACAGAGTGAGAATGATCAGCTGAAGAACATGTTAATTCCAGAAAAAAAAAGACTTGCTACTTTTTTAATTTTACAGGTGAGAGAACTTCTCATACTTTGTCATGGCATCTCCATTTCACTGAATCTTTATTTGGAGGAGCAGACAATGATGCACGTCGCCCAATGCTCTAAGGTATCCAGTGCAGCTCTGCAGCAAAATACTGTTGTTACCTCTGCCTGACTTATTTCATTCCAAAGCAGCATCAACCGGATTATGAAACTGATCTAATTCCTCAAAGGAATTCAACTCTCATTTACCTATTATGTCTGAGTTATGCTTCTTGGTCTGGGAACTTCATAAAATGGTAGATCAAAGCCCTGATGTTTCCCCAGGCTCCTAGCTTTCAGCTTGCTAGTGTGATAAAAATTTCTCTGTTAGCCTGTTTTATCTGTAATGTACTTTAAGGAGCATTACTTCCAGGGGAAGGGTGAGGCGGCTGTTTCAGGTGGCAAATTTTGGGAACAGCAAAAAATGCCTCCCAAAATAGGCCAGTGGCTGCCGCCTCACACTGCCTAAAGCAAAAAACAAGCTAAAGAGAATCCTGGCGGCAGCCTTCCCATCACTGCCACTGTTGCTTTTCCCGTATTTGCAGTGGAGGGCCTCAGACTTGAAACATTAAAAAAAACATGCCTGCAAATGCGCCCTCTTCTGACGCTGCACATCACATCGGAGGGGGCAGGCATTTTCAGGCCTTCCAAGTGCAGAGTCGCAAAGACCCACAGTTCTCAAAAAAATAAATTTCAAGTTTGAGGCCTACCAGTGCTGCAGCAGACATAGGAAAAGAGGCAGAGGTGGCGGCAGTGGGGGATAGGAGGAGAATGGCTGGAAGGGAGATACTGGACATGAAGGAGGGAATGGATGGCAGAGGGAAGATGCAGGAGACAAAGGGGGATGGGTAGAGGTGTGGAAGGCAGATGCAGGACACTGGTAGAGGATGGAGTGCAGATGCTAGGCATATAGTGAAGGAGTAGAGAGTAGAGACAAGGTGGGGTACATAAGAGGATAAAAGACAAATAGTGGCTACAATGTGGGGTAGAGGGATGGAGGGCAGATGTTGGACATGGAGTGCAAAGCAGATGATGGACATGGGTGAGGTCATAAGGAGGACAGATATTAGATATGGGGTGGGGAGGTGGAATGCAGATAGTGGATGTGGGGATGGGCTGGACAATGGGGTAGGAGTCAAAGGGGGTTGGAGGGCATATACTGGACATGGGCTGGTGAAGTTGTGGATAGCAGAGACTGGTCAGAGTAGGTGTGATGGGGGGGGTGGTAAAAGGTAGATGCTGGACACGGGATGGGGGTATAGGGGATAGTGAGCAGAGACTGGACACAGTGTAGGGATGGGGTAGATGCTAGACAAAAAATGGCAGTGGAGAGCAGATGCTGGACATGGGGAGATAGAGGAGATACAGGGCATGCGGTGGGAGAGAGAGGGTGATGCTGGATGTGGAGGGGATAAGAAGGAAAAGTGGAGAGGCACTAGATGGTGAGAGAAGGGGGAGACAAGACAGAGCAGCAGAGAAGGGGAGAGATGCTGGAAAGAGGCAGTGAGGGAGCACGAAAGAGAAAGGAGAGAATTATTTAAAGACTGGGGAATAAGTGACTGGAGAAAGATTGAGAGATGGGGAGTAAGAAGACTATGTTAAAGGTTAAAAAGTAGTAGGAAGATGCAGTTAAAAGATGGAGATTGACAATGGGATGCTAAGAAGGAGAAATGAAATCTGAGTTGATAGAGAAAGATAGAAGAAAGACAAAAAGAAACGATCAATGTCAGAGATGGAAGGAAGTGAACAAGACAGGAGAGGATAGAAGTGACTGATGGACCAGAGACCCTACAGGGTGACTTAAGAGAAGACAAGGAAAGCAGAAACCAGAGACTGGGATTAACACAATTAGAGAATAAAAAATGATCGGATAGAAAAAGGTAGAAAATTTAATTTTATTTTCAGTTTAGTGATTGAAAAATGTCTGTCTTTGTACTTCATAAATTCGATATTCAACCTGCGATGGGCAACATTTTTTAAGAGTGCCTGACCGCTGCAGGTAAAAGTGAAACAAGATATTCATCACCAGAATCTGGATATCTTCTGGCACTAAAGATTCAGTTTCAGCACTGATTGGCAATAATCAGTGGCTATCTGGATAACTGAACTGCATAAAGTTAGGACAGTTATTGAGATAACCTGACTTTATACGGGCACTTAGCTGGTTAGCGGACTGAAAATTGCAGCTAACCAGTTAAATGCTAGGACTACCCGCCCGTGGACCACCCTGGAATTCTCCAGACAGTGCCACAGTGCTTGGAAGGATATTCACAGGACTGAATCCCTCTTAGTGGAATAAACACCTTTGAATATATGGCTGTACGAACATATTTTATCTTTATATGCTGGACAATACTGGGGCATTTGAAGCTCTTTGTGTTTCTCTGGTGTTATATTGCACACAGAGTCTGTTTTTTGGGGGTTTCAATTTAATTTTTGTCTACATAATTTTATTTTTAGTTTATGTTAATTTATTTTATGCTTGGCAAGGATCTATCTATATTAGTTGTGACCAAGGCCAGGTATTGTGTTATTATGGAGTTTCTATGTAAGGATTAACAGCAATCCAGTCTGGTTTTCTGACTAGGTGCATGGATGATCTCGGTCCAACTGCAATAAAAATCTTTGGGTGGATGTTTACAAAGCTGAACTAACTGTTAACGTGGCAGATACTGTGTGCTTTCTGGGTGTGTTAACAGATAATAGGGAAATGGCAGATAACGCTATTTGCAGAAACCATGTTATCTGCAAGAGCGGATGGGATATGGGTGGAGAGTGGGTATGTGTGCAGTACGCCGTTACTGCAGGCATCAACAGCGTGGATGCTCCTAACGCCACCTCAATAGATAGTATTATGTGCATTCATGCTGCTGCCGGGTCGCACTGTTACCTGCTAGGGAAATGCTATGCTTGCTTCCAACTGGTAACGTACAGCTTTTGCAGCTAAGGCCATTCTAGCTGCACATTTTTTGCTGTGTTAGCTGCAAAAGCCTAACACGCTTTAGTAAACAGACCCTCTTAGAGTGCTGCTCTTTTCTAGGTAGGTGCTTTGTGTGAGTTTTGGAAGTTGATATTGTTATGATATGGTAGATTTTCTCTATCGGCCCTGAGTACCTTTTTTAAGATTTAGTATTACCTCACCATATGTCCATGATTGGTGAGGGTTCATACAGCTGATACTGAGATGACACCAGAATCAGAAATTATTTTGTGTATGTTGACACTGTTCTCCCCAGGACCTTTTTTTTTTTTTTAAACTTTTATTTTCATTTTGGAACATCGAAACAAAAGGACATACAGAATAGAAGACATGAACAAATAATATTATACAATCACGGACAGTAAACCCCCACCACCCCCCTCCCCCCTGCTTCTTCTCTGGGATACGTAACAATCCAGTATCGGGTGTATATACACATTATTATCTTTCGAGATAATATAATTATCTGCAACATGATGAGTGTAGCTATACGGCTATATTGGAGCATCTGGCAATCTGAACATAGTCATTAAGCATCTGCCACTTAGACAAGTGAGAGCAGTCCTGAACCTGGAATGCCATCCGACGAGGTATCTGCTCATATGTACTATATAAGCAGACAGAATTCCACCATTCGGTAAAAGTTAGGCGGGAGCCATTCTTCCAATTTTTCGTGACAAAGCATACAGCCATACCCAACATAAAATCCAGGAGGAAGCGGCCTGTCCTGGGAAGAGAGGGGATCCCCGCCACAGAGCGGAGTCCCACAATCTTCCAAGAAAGGGGCTCCCGGAAGTGTAGGATACTTTGTATCCGGTCCCAAACCCGCCCCCAATATTGCTGTAGTGCTGGACATTCATAGATAACATGGGCGAAGGTACCCACCGCTGTATGGCATGACCAACATCGATAGCTTGTATTGACATTCCATTTGGCCATCTTCTCAGGAGTATAAAAGCATCTGTGGGCAAAATAGAAGAGCGTTTGAGTGACAGAGGCGGATCTAGAGACCCGCACCACTTTGCTCCAGACTATCTTCCATTGCTGGGGAGTTAAAGTGATGTGCAATTCGCGCTCCCATGCCTGCTGGGCCCTAGGGGTGTCCCTGCCTGGACTATGAGTGAGTATTTTATAAATGTTAGATGCCACCCCTGGTAGACTCCCGATACAACGAATCACCTCTGACAGCCCTTCCACGCTAGTATCAGAGCGCGGAATGACCCGAGCGCCTTTAAGGCAATGTTGGAGCTGCACCCATTGAAAGTAATATTTCGCTGGTAGACCAAATTCCGTTTGTAAAGCATTAAAGGTTTTCCAGCGATCCCCAGCAAACAGCTGCTTAGGTGTCCAAATCCCCCTGGAGTACCAGGGTCTCCATGCTATCGTTTTTTTGTTAATTTGAAATCGAGAGTTATGCCATATCGGGAGATGGTCCAGGGGGCACGCCTGCGGACCCAGAGATTGAATGAGGGCATTAAAGGCCACTAGAGTGTCTACAACCATTGGTGAATGGCGGGAGTCTGAATGATGGCACATTCCGGGGAAGTAGGCCAGCGGAACTGGTCCACTAAGCTCTTCTTCAATATCTAGCCACACCGGGCGGCCTGCTGCCGGGGTATCCAACCAACGGGCACCTTGCTTTAAGAGGAAGGCTTTATGATATTTGAGAAAATCTGGAAATCTAGCTCCTCCTCTCGCTTTATCAGATTGCAAGTGTTGTTTAGCTATCCTGGGTGTTTTACACTGCCATAAATAACGGATAAGAAGGCCTTCTATATCTTTGTAGATGTGTCGGGGCAGTAAACATGGTAGCATTTCGAGAATGTAGTTCACTTTAGGAACTATCATCATTTTCACTGTTTCCAAGCGGCCCCACCATGTAAGGGTTAGTGGAGACCACCGATTGGTAAGTTCACGGACTTTGGAGATTATCGCCTTGGCGTTGAAACTAATAGTGTCCTCTAAAGGATAGCAATAATAGACCCCGAGATATTTCACCATACTATGCTGCCAGAGAAAGGGAAAGGCTTGCATGTCGGCCGCATGTACCCGGTGGTTAAGTGGGAAAGCAACCGATTTGGTCCAGTTGATCTTATAGCCCGAGAGCTGCGAATACCTGTCTAGTAATTCTAAGACTACTGGGACCGAGTCCAAAGTTATAAAAAGCATAAGATCATCTGCATAAGCGGAGAGTTTGATCTCTCTGTGTCTAAAGGGGGCACCTCAGATGTCTGCGGACTGCCTAAGTAACAGGGCTAGAGGTTCGAGCGCTAAGTCAAAGAGCAGAGGAGATAGGGGGCACCCTTGGTGTGTACCTCTTTGAAGGCTGAATGGCTGAGATTTGATAGCATTCACACATATACTGGCTGTGGGTTCGGCATACATGACTTGAAGAAACCGGAGAAAGCCCTCCCCAAAGCCGTACCAACGGAGAACAGCAAATAAGAAGGGCCATTCTAGACGGTCGAAGGCTTTCTCGGCGTCTAGGGAGAGGCCAACTAGTGGTAGATCTAGGCTTGCGGCATTAGTCAAAACATGACATAAAGTCCTAGCGTTGTCGGCAGTGGATCTTCCGGGTATAAAACCACATTGATCAGGGTGGATTAGTGTAGACATTTGGTCAGATAGTCGAGAGGCTAAGATAGTCGCAAAAATTTTATAGTCTGCGTTAAGAAGGGAGATTGGGCGGTAGTTAGCTGTTAACAGCGGATCCCTCCCTTCTTTTTCAAATACTACCACATTCGCCGCCGAAAAGGATCCCAAGCAAGATGTGTCTTCAGCCAGAGCAGTGAAATAGAGTTTTAGGTGGGGGGCTAGATCAGCACTGAACGTTTTATAAAATTCGGCCGGAAGACCGTCAGGGCCTGCGGCGCGTCCCGAGGCCACACGTTTAAGGGCAGAGTGAATTTCATTAGTAGAGAAGGGTTTATCCATCGCAACCCTATCCTCTTCAGAGAGGGTCGGCCGTTGGATTCCGGATAATAATCGCTCAAAAGCCTCTGACGTGAAGTCACATTCTGATTTATAAAGACGAGTATAAAAATCCCGGAAAAGCTCTACTATCTCTGTATTATTTGTCACTATGTCCCCTCCTACCGGGTTTCGGAGAGCCGCTACCCGTTTGGCTTCTTTTTGACCTTTCAAGGCATTAGCTAAGAGTCTACCAGCACGGTTGCTTTCCCGATAGTACATCCCTTGCTGCGATGCGATATTTTTAGAAGCTGCAGCAGACAGGATTGAGTTATATTGAAAGCGTAGGCGTTGCAATCGTAACAACACACAAGGATCAGTGCGGGAAGTAAGAACCCGTTCCCCAGTTTTAATTTGTTGCTCTAATATTAATAACTGTTGCTTACGCTGTTTCCCCAAGCGAATTTGATAGCTAGTAATGGTTGCGCGAATGGCAGCTTTAAAGCCCTCCCACCAAGCCCAGCCCATGGTATCATGTGGTAAGTTAAAATGGAAATAGTCCTGAATGGCGGCCCGAATGTCTAACTGAAACTCTTGTTGCTCTAGCAGGGTCCTATCAAAAAACCAATTTCCCGGATTCCCACTGGGCAGGTTAGCGTGCAACTGGAAGGAAATGGCAGCATGGTCTGAGATATGTAATGGGTGAATCATCGCTGTGTCTACCTGAGATACCAGCACTTTAGATATTAGGAAAAAATCTATTCTGGACTGTGATAGATGGGGGGGGAGAATAGAAAGTAAATTCCAGTTCAGCAGGATGCAACAATCTCCAAAGATCCACTAAAGCGAGATCTTTGATCAAGGAGGTGAGTGTGAGGGAGCTCTTGGGCAGGCCACTCGTTCTAGGCGGTTGCCTGTCTATCAGAGGATCGACGACTTGATTAAAGTCGCCACCTATTATCAGTGAGGTGCTAGCAGAGGCCTGCGCAACCTGAGCAATGGTAGCAAAAAAGGCAGGATTATCCACATTGGGGGCATATATACATATACATGTTAGTTCAAGGTGTCCAATTTTAAGATGGACGCGGGACCATCTGCCCTCCGTGTCAGAGCTAGTGGCAATAATGGTGACAGGCAAGGATTTCCTCACCAGAATAGCTACCCCACATTTCTTAGAAACAGCCGGAGAGTAGGCAGCTACCATGTAAGGTTTAATATTGAGTTTCAGAGTTTCGGTAGAATTTAAGTGCGTTTCCTGAAGAAAAACCAGATCCGCCTTTTCATGACTCAAATAACTAAGGATTTTCTTTCTTTTAATCGGGTTGTTGATTCCCTTTACGTTCAATGAAAAAACCTTACATAGGGCCATAAGACATTGTCATACATTTGAAGTAAAAGCGCAGGCGAGTATGGAATATATACCACATCTGTACATCTATATCATACACATCAATTAAGATACCAGATACACCCCATATGAGAAAACAAGCACCGAAGTGCCCCAGAGAAGAAGCATAACCCCAAATATAAATGGCGACCATATGTCTGCGGGAGGAGGCCCAAGAGAGTGCGATTGTAATATTTGAACCCTTCTGTTATTATAGTCTCCAATCTCCACCGAAGTAGCTGTGGGCATGATAGAGCAGGGCCATCAAGGCTAGTGAAAGCCAAGGCTGTGAATTGCCAAGGCAGTCTCTAAGGTAGAGAGCGTCCGAAAACAATATGGCGGGTTTTACCAATATAAGGTCAATTAGCTAAGTGTTCCTTGGAGCAACGCATCTGATCTGCCTCTTTGGACTCCAAAAATTCCGCAAGTAATTCAGGATCATCAAATGTTCTGGTCTGGTTGTGCAGCGTTACCCTGAGTTTAGCCGGGTACATCAGGCCATAGCGAGCTTGCAGTTGTTGTAGCCTCGGTTGAAATTCCAGGAATCGCTTTCTACGATCAACCGTGGGCTTAGCCAAATCAGGAAAGAAGGATATCCGGTGGCCCTCAAACTCGATGGGGCCTTTTGCGCGAGCGGCATTCAGAATTTGCTCAACATGTTGGTATCTTAAGAGCCGAAAGATAATAGGCCGCGGGGTCTTCCGATTGAGCGCCATATTTGAGGGCACTCGATGAGCCCGGTCAATCTCCAGGTCTTTAGCAAATGTGATCCGAAGTAGGGAAGGAAGCGCCTTACAAAGAAACTCCTTCATGTCTCCAGACTCAGCTCCCTCCGGTATGCCCACGAGCCGTATGTTATTGCGGCGGGCCCGATTGTTGCCATCTTCCACTTCTTTCTGAAGGGCCCGTATCTGGCGCTCTACTTTGTCAAGTTTCGCCAACCGGACCGTGTGTGAGTCCAGTATGCCTTCCATTTTGTCTTGTCGTATGGAAAGCCCTTCAAGTTTGCTTTGCAGTATGCCGAAATCTTCACGCAGCGCTCGGAGAGACTCCCCGTTGGATTGCACAAGGTCTTTTACCCCTCGTATTTCAGTGAGGATCTCCTGCTGCATCTCGGGACCTTCCCGAGGTGCGGGCTGCTTCAGCGGAGACGGGGGCTCGGTTTTGGAGCGTTTACCATGGGAATTCGTTGGGGTCCCGAGATCTAGACGTGCTGGTTTGATCCCCGCCATCACCCCAAGGTACCCCGGTAGAGTCAAAGCAATATTCAGAATTAAAACGGTTCAAAATTCAGGAGTCTTGGTAGGCCTCTCGGGAGCCTCAGCGCTATGCGACTATCCCGCTGGACATCAGGCTCCGCCCCCCCTCCCCAGGACCTTTTGAATGGGCACCACCAAGCTGATGTTACTGATCACCCGGCTAACTTAATCTGATGAATCGACATAGCAAAACAATGAGCAGGAATAGAGAAATGAAAGACCATTAGACTGCCACCAGTCAGCTTATAATGCAGCCCACCTGGCTACTTCTTCATGCTAACTGAAACTTCCTGAGGAGAACACTGTTTGAGTTCTGTGGGAAATGTCCTCTGCACTTGTTGGGAGAAGGGTTTCTTTGGATATAGCATCTCCGTTCAAAAATAAAAAGCTAACACAGTTTATAACACCAAAAATAAAATTAGCTGTGATTATTGGGATCACCAGATATCTCCTTTGTTTTTGCAGAATACGTAGTTACATTTAACAGCTTGCCAATCCATTGTGCAATGTCAGAGGTCAGTATGTTTTACATTAGATTCCCAGGCTATATAATTCAGCTGCTACAATGTTTGTTGCACAAAAACAGTATAATAAAGTTTTTTGAAAAACCCTACATAGCCTGGGAATATATTGCTTTCTTTAAGAGTGAGGGGTTCCTGAATAGGGCTATGGGAAGGCCCCTCTATTTTGGCTGCTGGGGGGGGGGGGGGGCGCCAGCTCATCTCTCACAACAGCCGATTGTCTTGAGCCACCTCTGATTACTTCCCCCCAAATTGTTATGCCTGTTTTTAATCCAAACAAAAGTCCTCAGTTGCTTTCTTTATTTCTTCAAATACCAAATATTGGGCCACATTGCAAAATAAGAGGGTGATTTTGTAACATGGTGTATGGACCGGGAAGGTACATATGCATATGTTATGCTTATTTTAGAAAGGCAAAAAATGCTGTATAAGCAACTAGGATATCTGGAAAATTTCTAGAAGTTTCCAAGACAGCTCATAAATGTGGAGCCCAATTTAGGTAGAGGCACGTCTGGGCCATCCGGATGGCCCCAAGCAAGATGGGCCCATTTGAACCTGATTCTAGACCGTGGGAGCAAAATGTTCCCATGGTAACCAGAATCGGGCCCAAAGACAGTCCAGAGTGCCCATGGTGCCTGCGGGAACATCCTCCCCGCAGGCAGCCCCAACTCCTGTGGCCTTGGCCCCCCTTTTCCCTGCTGTCCGACTATGGCTGGCCTGCTGTGGCAGGTGGCAGGGACCCTCCTGCATTCAGCCCTGGCCCCGGGGGGGGGGGGGGGGGCATCACTGGGCCTGATTGCAGTTTTTTGCTGCTTATTCCACCCTTAAAGTCGAATAAGCAGCATGTCCTCACTGACCCAGAAGGACAGACAGGGCAATGACCTGAATTGGCCCTGTATGTTGTACCAAGCTGGCCCGACCCCGTTTTGCCCCAATCCTGCCCCCTGCCGCCCCCCACCGGCTCTCCCCATCCTGATAATCAGGACATTCAGGGAGATCAGGAGGGGGTATCGGGCCTGGATGGCTTACAGGGTTGCACGTCCCACTGGGACATGCAGCCCCACAACGCATGTCCCAGAATCGGGCCCAATGTGTATAAAAAAGACATCAACAGTGGCTCTAATCAGTCACTCTAATTCCTGTTACTGGCCTTTATCAGACATAATTTTCATTCACCACCTGTCTCTCTTATTTATAACAAGGACTGAACCGAAATGAAATCCAAAGAAAAATATGTTTTATGTCAATTCTGTTCTGCATCTTTGTAAGTGACATTGCTGAAGGATTGTGCAAATGACACAAAGATCTGTAACAGAATGGACACCGCAGAGTTGACAACATGAGAAATGATCTACAAGCATTAGAATGGTCTAATGTTTGGCAGTTATGATTTAATGAGAAGTGCATCTGGAGTGTAGAAATCCAAAAAAAGTAGTATGTAATAGGGCATGATAGAGGATGATGTGCTGAAACCAGGGGAGAGATCACAGGGTGAGAGTGTTTGAGGATCTCAAGGTTTCAAAACAATATGACAAGGCAAAAATATTGTATAAGCAACTAGGACATGCAGCAACATTTTCTGCTAATGCTTGCTGTAGTACTTGCATCGTATCATAGAGAGCCTCGTTCTGGAGTTCATAAGATGTAACATGTATAGGCAATTTATTATTATTATTATTATTATTATTATGCATTTATAAGGTGCTACCAAGCGTATGCAGGCACTGTACAGACACAAAAGAAGACTGTTCCTGCTCAGAGAGCTTACACCTAGAAGAAAAACATACATGACAAAATAATATGATAGGAATAAGGGCAATAAGGGCAATAGGAGTTGAAACACAAGGGAGGGGATTAAGAATCAAAGGCAGTCTCAAAGAAATGAGTCTTGAGCTTGGACTTAAAGAGGGTGAAGGAAGAGATTTGATGCAGGGATAGGGGAAGGTTGTTCCGGGCAAATGGAGCAGCAAGGCCAAAAGAATGAAGCTTGGAGTTAGCAGCAGAAGAGAACAGCATAGAGAGAAGGTAGAAGTGGAACGGAGATCACGGGGAGGGGTGTAGGGAGAGAGGAGAGAGAGGACAGAGGAAAGATAAGTAGTTTGTACTGAATGTGGTAATGGATAGGAAACCAGTGAAGGGACTTTAGAAGAGGGGTAATATGGCAGTAATGAGACTGGTGAAGAATGAACAGCGCAGTGGAGTTTTGAATAGACTGTAGAGGGAAAAGATGAGATTTAGGGAGACCAGCAAGAAGGAGGTTGCAATAGTCAAGCTGGGAGATAATAAGGGAGTAAACAATAGTAGTAGAAACAGAGAAGAAAGGATGAATCTTGTTAATGTTGAAGAGAAAAAAGTGACAGGATTTAGCAATTTGTTGGATATGAGATGAGAATGACAGGGAGGACTCAAAGGGGCATGTTTACTAAACATTCCTAACGTGCGGGGCCGCGGTAGTGTGCGTGTGCCATATAAGGAGTGGGCGGTTCAGGCAGAAAGAAGAAAAAAACCCGACCGTACGTGTGTGCGTCGCGCTAATTTGCGGGGCCCACATTAGCGTGTGGGAAGGCTAAGTGGGGCGCTGCTGAGCACATATCAGAACAGAGCTGTAGCACAACAGTGAACACACTAACCAATGGTGCAGGGGCCACAGGTTCAATCCCCCATTGTGCGCAACAAAAAGGCCAGCTGAGGCAACACCTTGAATGTGTAAAAGTGGTTCAGGAGGCAAAGTACTTTTGGACGGCATAAGGCAGCGCACTGTTTGTTTTGGGCGGCACAAGGCGGCGCACTAATTGTGGGCAGCAGGAGGTGGCGCGCTGATGGGCATAAGGCGGCGCGCTGATGTCAAAGCAAAGGAACACAGCCACAGCACAATGGTTAAGACACTGACCAATGGTGCAGGGACCAGGGGTTCAATCCCTAACAATGCCCATGAAAAAGGCTAGCTGAGGCAGTATGTTATATGTTGTGGAGTGCTGTAGGAGGCTTTTTAATTTTATTTTGTGATAACTACTAGCAAACGCACTCTCACAGCATATTAATATAAGGCGGCCCATAAGGCACATGTTACAGTGCACCGTCCGCCAAGGCACCCTAGAATGTCCCCTATAGGGCAGCATGTATGTTGCGACACAGGATAATGTATAGTGCACCCTATATGGCTGGCAACCGTAACGTGCCCTATAGGGCGCCCCATAAAGCACCCTCAGAGGCACCTTATGGGTACAGTACGCTGAGGGTGGTATTGCTGGCAGCAACATATGTACAGTAAATTAAAATAAATCTGTGGACACCCCTATCACATAACCCCACTGTGGGTTTGAACCCATGACATCTGGCTGCACAGGCAGTGACATAACCATTGGGCTACAGCTGTAAGCAGCCCCTGGCTGGCTGCAGATAGCCTGTACGTCACCTCACTGACAGTCTGCTGTTGTGAACCACCCGTACCCATGATGCACTGCACATGCAAATCAGCTGTCCACGATTGAACACAGGATGGGAAATGCACCCCTAAAGCTCCCCGGCCTGGTAAGGGGAAGTGTCCGTGTGCACCCACACAGCACCTCGGCCTGGTAGGGTGTCCTGAGTGGGTGGACAAATGGCAAAGAGTAGCTAAACACCATCACATTGTGCGGTTACTGTGCTCACCCTGAGTGTGAGCTGTTGCGCCCAGGACCAGGTCCACAACACCAGGCATGGCTGAATGTGGCCATGTCAGTGCTCCAAAGCAGCAATAACCTGTGGAATAGGTAGGTGCTGCATTAAACATTTTGGAGATCTCTGTCTGGCTCAGTTAGTGGGGATGACCCCCCCCCCCATGGACAAAACAGGGCTTCCCCTCAACAGATCCCCACCCCGATGGCAGTAGAGTGGACCATCAACCCCAGTCCTGCTAGGGAACAGACACCCCACAGGGCAGTCCAAGCAGCTCCACACACATCCATAACACAATATCAGACAGACATTAGGCCTGGATATTCACAGATGCACCCCCACCACTATCTGATATTCACCTGTAGCAAGCCATCAGCCACTGCACCCTGCAAGGCACTCCATCACAACACATATCAGCTGTGAACAGTCTGCTGGCTGGTCCTGATGGACATGCATGCACCCACAACTGGGGTGGCAGCACACACAAGCAGCTAAGTCCATGAAGAGGCCCCCACAGGACACCCATACATATCACATGGGAGAATCACAATATAGCACTATGGGGGTGCCTAGCCATGCTGCCGTCACTGCACACTCAGGGTGAGAGTGATCCCCCAGCAGCACATACAGAGGTCACCCTGTCTGTGTAGGTGGTGGCCGGGCACTACCATGCCCCTGCCAGTGCCCTATGCCCTGTGCAGCTGCATCCTGGTCAGTCCACTCTCTCTGAGATATACCCATGGTCCCTTGCTACTCATTATGCACATTGGCAGGCCAATACTGGCAACAGTGTTGGCAGTGTGGGCTGTGGAAGGGGCATGCAGCCAACACCCACTGTATAGACAGACACACAATTCCACACCTATGCCATCATAGTGCTACTATTGAGGAGGTAATTAGCCTTGCCCACCAAACCGGTGCTGGGCACGGCAAGGCATGGATATGCTATGCAGTACTGCTGGGGGTCACTCCCCAGGGTGGTAAACACCGTCAGAGGCAAGGGCTGGAGCACGCACCGCAAACACCGAACAGATTGTTCGGATGGGGTCAACTAGCAGTATGTGCGTAACGTATGGATATCTATCTGCCAGTACTCCTAGCAAGCGTCTCAGAGCTGTGCACCGTATACCTCAGGTGTAGGGTTACATTGCTAGGGTATGCAGGTGCTAGTATTGGGAGATGCACGCAGGGTCCAATGTTCTGCCTCTCCAGGAGACATTGGCCAATGGGGCCTGTGGGTGTGGGTGTGGGTGTGGGTGTGTCTGCCCCTGTTGGCTGCTGCTTTACGGCAGAGATTCCCAACTCCAGTCCAGGTTTGCATCACACTGATCGGTTTACCTGCTGTTCCTCATGAATATGCATGAGCTACATCTACATGCCATGGGGGTGGTGCATAGATATACAGCACAGGCATTTGTATGAGTGGCAGCATGGACCCTGACTGGTGTGTGGCCCACCAGGACTGCATTTGGGAGATTCTGCTCTAGGTACTGCCCCTGTACATGGTGTCTGTGCTCAGTGGGGTAAAAGATAGACGTAGTACCATTGCATATGTCCTCGCCACGAAAGGTTTGTCCTTACTATCACTGTGTAGCTGTGGGAAAAATAGGTGAGTAGGATTGGTGGTAGCTCTAGCTGGGCTTTGAACCTGTGACCTTCTGTTCTTGTATGCACTGTCTGTGTGCACTGCACCACCTTGTAGCCACAGAATGGCTGGATTCCCTGGAATGTCCATGCCTGTGGATCCGGCAGGGCCTATGTGTTGCAGTGGACTGTGCCAGCCTGCACATGGCTTGGCCTCTGTCCTCTGTGGCTAGCTGCCACTGCCCCCTGCACCACATGTACTCGTGCGCCAACATGCTGGCATGAGCTTCTCTCAGAAAAAGCAGATGACCTGATTGCAATGTGGCAGTACGGGACTGCATTTGGGGGACTTGGCTGTAGGTATGCCCATTGTTGTGGTGTGTGTGCGGTGTTGGGTAACATATGGGTGTTTCCCCCATGCTTATGTTCCCTGCAATACAGGGGTGTCTGCTCTATCTTTGTTTAGTGGTGGGTAAAATATATGAACTGGGCTGGCAAGTGCCCCAGCTGGGATTTGAACCTCTGGCCTTCTAGTACTAGAGGTCATAGGCTATGTCCTCTGCACCACACTATGGCCACAGAGACAGTGCAGCCCCTGGAGGTATTAAACCTGGCAGGATGGAGTCACAAACCCTGCTGTATGCATTTTTACTGTGGGCTCCTTCACCCTGTGTGGTGACAAATGTGCAAATAAAACCCGGGAATGACCACGGAACAAAGGGGAAAACATATACCCAAGCTGGGCAGCAGTGATATTAATGGGCAACCCTAGATAACACTCCCAGGACAGCTCCAGAAAAAGGGAAATGTTTTTTGGACGAGTCTCCGCTCCGTACACCTTTCCATAAATCATTTCCTTTTTTTTGGAGCTTTCCTGGGTGTGTTATCTAGTTTTGCCCATCACTATAACTGTTCCCCAACTGAATTACTATTTTTCATATTTTTGTGGTGGTCATTTTCTATTTATAATTGCACTTTTGTGCTGTGCACATGTATCACACTGCTCACGTTTTGCAGGTTTCCCCGGTTTTGCTGTACATTGCTGACGGAAATGGTTTCTCTTCCCTTTAAATGCATTCTAACGCGAGTGATTCACTCGCGCTATTTTTTTTTTGAAATTCAGCCCCGATAATGTGCGGGGCGCCTCTCCCCACCCCTTCCCCGCCCATTAACCCCTTCTCTCTGCCCTTCCGGGGCCTTCCTCCGCCCTCCGTTAGCCTTTCCACGCCTCTATCGGACATTTGCGGGCACGTACTTGTGCGGCACCCGTTACTGTGACGCGCAAGTGTGCAGGGCTTCATCGCATGTTTGCGGGGCGTTTAAGCGCTCTTAAGTACCGCTTTTAGTGCGCTATTTTGCGGCGCGCTAATTAGCGGTTTTTAGTAAACATGCCCCAAAGATGACCCCAAGGTTACGAGCAGAGGAAACAGGAAAAATAGGAGCGTTATCAACAGTGATGGAGAAAGGAGAAGGATGGAGGATGGATTAGGGGAGAAAACCAGAAGCTCAGTTTTGGCAATGTTCAATTTTAAATGGTGCTGAGACATCCAGATGGCAATGTCGAGTAAGCAAGCAGAAATTCTTGCTTGGAGAGAAGGAGGAAGGTCAGGTGAAGAGATATAAATTTGAGAATCATCCGCGTAGAAATGATACTGAAAGTCAAGGGATGAGATAAGGGAACCATGCAATTGTGTACATAGGGAGAAAAGGAGTGTGCCGAGAACGGACCCTTGGGGAACACCAACTGAGAAATGGATAGCAGAGAAGGACGTACCTTGAGAACAGACACCGAAGGAGCGATTAGAGAGATAGGAAGTAAACCAAAATAGAACAGAATCTCTAAAGCCAAGAGAATATAATGTAGCAAGGAGAAGAGAGAGGTCAGTGGTATCGAAGGTCCCAGAAGGTCCCAGAAAGAAGTATAAAAGTTGAGTATAGGCCTTTAAACCTTGCCAAGAATAAGTCACTAGAGACCTTGGCAAAGGCTGTTTTGGTTGAATGAAGAGGGAGGAAGGCAGACTGAAGGGGATCAAAGATTGAATGAGTGGAGAGAAAGTCAAAACAGCAAGAAAGGATGGCACGCTCAATGAATTTGGAAATAAAGGTAAGAAGGTCCTACGCTTCTTTTGTGGACAGAAGTATTTCACCCCTACATTGTACTGCTCCCTTGCATTTTTGCAGCCCAAATGCATGACCCTGCATTTTTTAGCATTAAATCTCAGCTGCCAAATTCTTGACCATTCTTCAAGCTTAGCTAGATCCCTCCTCATGTTATCTGCTCCTTCCTGGGTGTCTACTCTATTGCAGATTTTGGTATCATCTGCAAAGAGACAAACCTTACCTGACAGCCCTTGCACAATATCACTAAGGAAGATGTTAAAAAGAATCGGACCAAGGACATATCCCTGCAGCACATCACTGCTAACCTCTTTATCCTCAGAGTGAGCTCCGTTTACTTGTACTCTTTGCCGCCTCCCACTCAACCAATTTCTAACTCTGTCAGTCATTTTAGGGCCCATCCCTAGGGTGCTCAATTTATTTATAAATTGCCTGTGTGGAATGGTGTCAAAGGCTTTACTAAAATTTTAGTACACCACAACTAGGGCTCTCCCTCGGTCCAACTCCCTGGTCACCCAGTCAAAGAAATCAATCAGGTTTGTCTGACAAAACCTGCCTCTGGTAAATACCCCCTTGCAATCCACTGGACTCCAGAAACGTCATTATTTTCCCTTTTAGCAGCATTTCCAATCATTTACTCACCACAGAAGTTAGACTAACTGGCCTGTAGTTTTCAACCCCATCCTTACTTCCGCTTTTGTGTAAAGGGACTACATGTGCCTTTCTTCAGTCCTCTGGGACTTCTCCCAACTCCAAAGAAGCACTGAAAAGGTCAGTTAGTGGAGCTGTTAGAACATCCCCAAATTCCTTCAGTATTCTTGGAAGTATCCCATCCAGTCCCATTGCTTTGTCTATTTTAGTTTAGCTAGTTCTTCACAAACACAGTCTTCTGAAAATCGTTCAAGATCCCCATCTTGTTTTATGTTATTATGAGAGCTTTTGTTTTGTCATAATTTATGCTGAGGTTATTTGTGCTGAGCCATGCAGAAACATCTGTGAGACATCCTATGATGCTTGTATAGGCCGGAGATTTGACATTGAAAGATGTGTACAACATGATGTTATCAGTGTATATTTTATAGTGAATCTGTTTTTCTTGATGATGTCGCAAATTGGCAGAATATGGAGATTGAAAAGTAGAGATGATATTGCTGACCCCTGTGGGACTCTGTTTTATTACAAAAGGAGAGGATATGTTTCTCCCGCATCTGACGTACAGTCTTCTGTTCTCTAGGTACAGTATGATTGAAACCATTTCAATGTGTTATCGTACAGGCCTATCTCCTGTAGACATCTCAGAAGTATGGTGTGTGATACAGAGCCAAAGGCAGCTGATATGTCGAGGAAGATTAGTATAAAGCCTTTTATATTATCTATTCCTCTGATAATGTGGTCAAATAGTGCTGTTAGTAATGTTTCCACACTGTAGTTTGGCTTGAATCCATGTTGGTGTTGATTCAGGGGAGCATGTGTGTTGATGTGATCCTGCAATTGTAGCTGTACTGTTCCTTCTATGAGTTTGGTCATGAAAGGTAAGCTTGAAACCAGTCGATATGCTTTGGGGTCTGCCTTGTCCAGTTTCTGGCTTTTTAGGATGGGCCTGATTGATGCCAATTTGAGGGTTGCAGGATTATGACTCTGGGCAAGGGATGTATGTATGATTTTGTGTATAGAGTAAGCTCTTCCTTAGCTGACTTTATCCATGCAACTGGACAGGGATTGCTTGGTGAGGATGTTGCATTCAGCATAGTTATTGTGTTAGCTACTTGTCTGGTTGTTTGTATAATGAATTCATCCTATGTCGCAGTGGATCAAATTTGGTTTCCAAGGTTCATAGAAACATAATGGAAGAAAAAGACCACATGGCCTATCTAGTCTGCCCTTCCATATCAACCACTACAACAGTTCCATTTTTGTCTTTAGAGTGCCTCTGGGTTTGTCCCATGCTTTTATGAATTCAGATACTGTCCTCATCTCTACCACCTCCACTGGGAGACTATTCCACGCTTCTACACTATTTCCGTAAAGAAATATTTCCACATATTACTCCTGAGTCTATCCCCTTTCACACTCATCCTATGTCCCCTCATAGCAGAGCTTGCTTTCAATTGAAAGAGGCTCTCCTCCTATAAATTTATGCCACGGAGGTATTAAAACGTCTCAATCATATCACCTCTATCCTGCCTTTTTTCTAAAGTATACATATTAAGATCCTTAAGTCTGTCCTCATATGCTTTAAAATGAAGACCACTAACCATTTTAGTAGTCACCCTCTGTACCAATTCCAACCTATTTATATCCTTTTGAAGGTGTGGCCTCCAGATTTGCATGCAATACTCCAAATGAGTTTGCACCAAAGACTTATACAGAGGCACTTTCACCTCCCTTCTTCTGCTGGTCATTCCTCTCCCTATGTACCCAAGCACCCTTCTAGCTTTCACCATTGCCTTTTCTGCCTGTTTAGCTACTTTAAGATCATCAGACACAATCATGCCTAGGTTCTGCTCTTCTTTTGTGGATAGAAGTACTTCATCCCCTATACTATATTGCTCCATTGGATTGCTGCAGCCCAAATGCATGACCTTGCATTTTTTAACATTAAAGCTCAGCTGACAAATTCTAGACCATTCTTTAAGCTTAGCTAGATCACTCCTCATGTTATCTACACCTTCCTGGGTGTGTACTTTATTACATATTTTGGCATCATCCGCAAAGAGGCAAACCTTACCCGAAAGTCCTTCTGCAATATCACTAACAAGATGTTAAAAAGAATTGGACAAGGGGCAGATCCCTGGAGCACACCACTGGTAACCTCCTTCTCCTCAAGAGTGAGCTCCATTTATCTGTACAACTTGTTGTCTCTCATTCAACTGATTTCTAACCCAAGCAGTAACTTTAAGGTCCATCCCTAGTGTGCTCAGTTTGTTTATAAGTCGCCTGTGAGGAACGGTGTTAAAGGCTTTACTGAAATCTAAATAAACCACATCTAGGGCTTTCCCTCGGTCCAACTCCCTGGTCACGCAGTCAAAGAAATCAATCAGATTTGTCTGATAAGATCTGCCTCTGGTGAATCCATGTTGCCTCAGATCTGGAAATCCATTGGACTCCAGAAACTTCACTATTTTCTATTTCAGCAGTGCTTCCAATAATTTACTCACCAACGAGGCTTTGAAAAGGTCAGTCAGTGAAGCTGCCGGAACATCCCCAAGTTCCCTCAGTATTCTAGGGTGTATCCCATCTGGTCCCATCACTTTGTCTACATTAAGTTTAGCTAATTCCTCATGAACACAGTCTTCTGAAAATTGTTCAAGATGCCCCTCACTTCTGTTCCTGTTCGTGAGTGTTTTCTGAGGTCCTCCTCCTGGTTCTTCATCTGTGAACACAGAAAATAAATATTTGTTAAACAACTCTGCTTTATCCTCATCAGCTTCTACATATTCCTCCCCTTCACCCTTGAGTCTGACATTACCACTTTTGCCCTTCCTCTACTCACTAACATATCTGAAAAATGTCTTATCCCCCAATTTTATTGTATTGGCTATTTCCTCCTCTTTTTGAATCTTTGCTTTCCTGACTGCTTTGCTAGCTTATCTAAGTTTTTCCAAATATAGATGCCTGTCTTCCTCTTTCTGTGATCTCTTGTATTTCCTGAAGGTTTCCCTCTTTTTCTTCACCTTTTCAGCTATTTCTTTCAAAAACCATGGCGGTCTCCTTTTCCTTTTACCTTTATTTACCATTTTAACAAAAAGGTTGGTTGCCCTTAAAATATCCCCTTTCAGTCTTGCCTACTGTTTTTCTACATCCCACAGCTGTTCTCATCCTGCTAACGACTCCTTGAAGTGTTGGCCCATCTTGGCAAAGTTAGTTTTCCTAAAGTTTAAGATCCTCGCTTTTGAATGGATTTTATCAGCCCTAGTCCTAATACTGAACCAAACATCTCATGATCACTGGATGCAAAATGATCTCCCACTATAACATCAGAAACACTTTCACCTTTGGTAAGCACCAAGTCCAGTATGGCCCCTTTAAGTGTGGGTTCTCTTACCAGTTGCCTGAATAGTTCTCCCTGTAGAGAATCCAGGATCACTTTACTTCTAGATGATACTACAGCAGGGATGTGCCAATCAACATCTGGCATATTGAAATCCCTTATCAGTAGCAGAGGCACAGCACCCAAAATATCGATCCTCAACAATATGCAGACTACCCAATGAGCAAAAATAACGAGCAAGCCCCAGATAGCAATAAGGTGACACACAGTCAAAATTGGCCCAAAAACCATCAAGCCTGGAAAAATTTCTCCTTACTAACAGTACAGTGCATAGAAGACAGCCCCATCAGACCCATGCCCAGTGGAATGGATCAAGAATTCCAAGGAACAACTATCTAAACACATCCACAAAATCATAATGGAATCTCTACAACAAGGACACATGTCACAGGCGCTTAAACAAGCCATGATACGACCAATCTTCAAAGGCACAAGGCTGAGCCCCACGGACCCAAAATCTTACCGCCCCATATCCAGCCTACCTTTCATATCAAAGGTTATTGAAAAGGTAGCACAGAGTCAACTTCAGGACTACATTGATCTGCAAGCCCCGTTGGACCCTCAGCAGCATGGCCTCAAACCGCAGCACAATGTGGAAACAGTACTCACATCCCTGTTTGACAATCTGCTGAAGGGAATAGACAATATAAAAAGAGGATTTTTGCTGGTATTCATAGACATTTCAGTGGCATTTGACACAGTCTCCCACACAATAATGTTAAACTGATTATAGGAGATCGGCCTAAGAAACAACACAATAAAATGGTTCACATCTTATCTAAGCAACAGAACGCAGCAGGTTAAATGTACCCTGGGAAAATCATCACGGTTCCCTATCAACCAAGGAATACCACAAGGATCAGCACTCTCATCCATCTTATTCAACATCTACATCCGACCGATTTGTGGCATTATCAAATGCTACATGTTACAATATCACATCTATGCCGATGTCATTATGGTGTATGCCCCAATAGACACACCAATCCCGGATATGGCCCCCATGACTCACCTCCTCGAAGAAATGAACACCTGGCTCACTGAGAATAACCTGAAAGTCAACTTTGACAAAACAGAAGCAATGATCATAACAAGGAATCCCAATTTTAATCCACCTACATATGTCAACATCCTCAACCAAACAATACCAATAAAGGATGAGGTGAAATATTTAGGTGTCCCCCTTGGCAGTAACTTACTGTAAATCTCCAGACACATATAAGCAAAACCACTGCAAAGGCATACCAGCGAATGAAGCTCATTCGGAGGCTCAAACCAATCCTCAGCCAGGACCATTTCTACACTGTATGCCAGACAGTAATCACCCCAGTACTGGACTACGGAAACTCCTTATTTCAAGGACTACCTAAGCAGGCCACCCATCCACTCCAGCTAGTACAGAACACTGCAGCCCGAATCATAACTGGCACAGCCAAACACGAGCACATTACACCTGTACTTCAGCAACTACACTGGCTACCAATATCTGCACGGGGAAGATGCAAAACAATAGTAAACATATTCAAGATCATACACCTATGCACGGCAGACGTCCTCCACACCTTAATAACCAGGGACACAATCAACAGACCCAGAAGAACCAACAGCAGCAATAGACTTCGTGTACCCGCTGGATACCATAAAATAAAGCAAGTGACCTCCAACAGGGCTATATCCCTCTTGGCACCAGTCCTCTGGAATTCCCTCCTGGATGGTCTGCGAGCAATAAATGTCCTCAAGGACTTCCGTAAATCCCTTAAATCCTACCTCTTACAAAGCTGAAACGTTTAACAAATCTGCCTGACTCACCCCTTCAATAACTCCAGCCCCAGGATCTTTCTTCCCAGATGGTAGATAATATACTTTAAGCATAGGGGGATGAGAGTCAACTGAAACGCTAAGTACTTCTGACAAATACTTCTTAAACATATCCTTAGATGAAATATTAGGTACTCTAGGAAAATTAATACAACGTAAATTACAATATCTGGAATTATTTTCCAGAAATTCAATTCGAGTTTTTAAAGCCACCATGTCCTTCTGAGACGATGAAACACCTTCCAAATAACAGGTAGCCTTCTGTTGCAATTCTGTAACCGATGTTTGCAAAGCTGATATTTCCAGGGTATGCTGTTGGAGCAAAACAGTATGTCCCTGTACCTGTGCTGCCACAGCCGTCACTTGGGGAGCAAGCACTTCCCCAAGCTTAACTATAGCATTCCATATCGTTTCAGCTTTGTTGGAGTCCTCGGTTGAGGAGGTGGTTTCTCCCTCTACATTGATTGTTGTATTTGCCTTGTCCTCTGATAGGGATTGGTTTTTATGAATGTTCTTTAGGAAGCGTTCTATCCAATTCTATGGTTTAACTGTTAGGGTCTTCCCAGATCTTGCAAAGGAAACTCAAAAACGTAGGAAGGAATTTCTTCTCCTTCGAGCTGGGGTTTTGCTGTTGGGAGGGTTATATTTTTTAAAGTACCCTTGTAAATGTATGGTAAAAATTAATAATGCCTCCTATATTTTCTATGAACCGTCTCAGTTATTGAGCTTTCTAAATGCCCGACGGACTCCTAATGAGACCCCGGACGCCCTGCCTACTCTTTAGGTTTGATTGCCTTAATGCTCCCTTTCTTATGCTTCTCATTTGTTTGGTTATTTGTTATTTCTTACTTGGATCTTTGTGTGGTGGGCTATAGTAGGACTTGGAATTGTTTTTTCCTAGTATTATTTTCCTGTTAAAATTGATTTATCAATGTTTTTCAGACCATTTGTCCTAATTTCCATGAAGCTTGTGTAATTCTGCTTCTTTATGTAAAAATTAATAAAGATTAAAAAAAACAACAAAAAAAAAACAAAAAACCTACCTCTTTACAGAATATTATGACCAAACATCCTGAAACCCCTACACAAGCCTGAATGTACAATGACACCAAGCAATGTACGTTATCCCAAACACCATCTACGATAGCCCATCCCTATAGTCTCTATGTATGTCCTCTCGCCCTGTTCAATGTTGTCCCAACCTGTGTAAACAACCACTTTGATTGAAGGAGAAAGTGGTATACAAATCTGGATAAATAAATAAATAAATGTTCCCTTTCCTGGCATTGCTGTGTATGTCGTCAATTTACTCACCGTCTACCTCTTCTCCCTGTCACGGAGGTCTGTATATCATGCCAATGCAAATAGAATTCTCTTTCCCCCTTCTAGTTTAACCCACAGTGTCTTCTCTCTCCCTTTTAAGCCCTGTAGTTCCATTGCTTCAATATTATTATTTGCATATAGTGTCACTCCTCCTTCCCTTCTTCCTATCCTGTCCTTTCTGAATAAAGTATAGCCTGGCATAATTGCATCCCAGGTTGTCTGTGAACCATGTCTCTGTTACTACCAATAAATCCAAGTTAGCCTCTCCCATTAAAGCCTCAACATCTGGGATCTTATTTCCCATACTACAGGCATTTATACACACTGCTTTCCATATGTTGCCCCTTTTACCCATTTTCATAAGGTATTTAATGTTTCACTTACCTGGGTGCTTTCTTCACCCATCTCCAACGAATCTAGTTTAAAGCCCTCTTCAGTAGGTGAGCCAGTCTGCTACTGAAGACATGTTGATTCTTCTTGGACAGATGGACACCATCTCTGCTCTGCAACCTTTGAAACAGCATTCCATGGTCCAGGAAACCAAAACACTTTTGATGAAACCATTTATGCAGCCAGGCATTTATCTCCAGGATGCGAACTTCAATGCCTTGGCCTTTACCCTCAACAGGGAGGATTGAAGAGAACACCACCTGCACATTTATCTACTTCTCCCTCTGTCCCAGAGCTCTGAAGTCACTTTTGATATGCTCAAATGGATACCTGGCAGTATCATTTGTGTTGACATGGATGAGCAACATCAGATAAAAGTCAATAGGTTTGATGAGTCTTGGAAAACTCTCCATAACATCTTGTATTTTGGCATTTGGCAGATAGCACACCTCACTGGACATCAAGTTTGGTTGGCAGATGGATGCCTCAGTATCCCTCAGAAGAGAGTCACCAACCAACACTAGCCTTTGTTTTCTTGTGGTCACTGATTCTACAACTTTGGGATGTTCACGCTCTCGTTCTTCCCTTTCCTGGGATGCTTTCACCTCTTCAACTTCAAGGGCTGCATACTGTTTTTTCAGTTCAAGGACTGGAAGAGTTGGATTATTGATTCTGCAGGCTCTGGTATCTCATGTCCAACTCTGTTAATTCTGTAGCCTTCCATCTTCACCTCTGTCAGAGAACTTGGATGTTTCAAGAAGCATCTCATAAATGTGGTTCTCACTGTCTCGAATGCTTCTCAGCCTCACCACCTCTTCTCTGAGCTCCCCCATTTTATTATGAGGTTTCAGCTTGCATGCATTCTGCACATGGAACCAATCCTTCAGCTGGCATCAGACTGTCTGTCTGCTCAGAGGCAGAAGCTGTAATGGGGGCAACATCTTTGGCAATACAAATTTTCCCAGCCATCTTTCAGTTGGTGGAGCTTTGGTACCTGTTGAAGTAAATGAGAGAGACCTACCAAGGACCCTAACTTTTCCTCAGCTGTCCTTTAAGAGAAAAAACAGTTAACCTCTTTTATTTATCTTCTATGTCCCTATGTGTAGCTAATTGGTGAGTTGCCCTATAAAGCAAGAATTCTCACATGGGGCGGGTGGGAGCTGGGTGGGCAGGGAGAGATCTAACACCTGATGAGGTCAGTGGCTTGAAAGAGCTCTCTCTGAATGGAATGCTGTAAAAAGAAACAATGAACTATAATAGGCAGAGCTTTACCCAACACCACAAAAAATTTCCCTTTTGCAATACAGAAAAAGATTTAGCTTTTAAAAATGAATGTCAAAACCCCTTTAAGTGCTCTCAGGCAGAGAGCTTGTATTTAAAAGTCACAAAGTTTTACCTTGCTTGCAGTTCAAAGGAAGGTGATCAAAATGATATGGGGCCTCTGCCAGAAGGCATATGGTAAAAGACTTGAAGATCTAAATATGTATACCCTAGAGGAGAAAGGTAGGGGCTAAAACAGTGACATACTTCAAAATTGCATTGGGCAGACACAGAGGATCACTATATAGCAGGGGTTCTCAACCCAGTTCTCACAACACACCTAGCCAGCGAGGTTTTCAGGATAACCAGAATGAATATGCATGAGATAAATTTGCATGCACTGTCTTCAGTGCATGCAAATTTATCTCATGCATATTCATTGTGGTTATCCTTTGAGGCCTGAGTTGTGAACCCCTGCTATATAGCAAGCAGAATTGGATCAAAGCAAACACAAATAACCTCATAAATAGAGAAGGGTAACCTGCCTGGAGCAGCAGGTGCAACCCCAAGTAAAAGCATGGGGGGGGGGGTAACCTGCACAGAGTGGCAGGTGCAACTCTACAACCCTTGCCATCTTTCTAGGCAGACTAGATGGACCATGTTGGTCTTTATCCACTGTTATTTACTATATTACTATAAAGTATCATGAAATAAATAAAAAAATATAACGAAAAAGGACTGTCATATGATTGGAAAGTACACATTGGAGTTCTGTACTGTCTCTGCAGAGATGGGTTGGATCGTTGGACCAATGAAGGCTTGAAGTCAACCTTCTGAAGCAGCTTTTCTTACCAGATTAAGGATAATTTGACTTGTCAAGACTTACCCCGAGAGCTGGATGCACTCATATCTTTGGACCTAGACATGCTTATCCAGGCAAACCAGTAAGAGCTCTAGCCACTCCCGTATAACCTTGCTATCACCTCCACTTCATCTCCCCGCTTATCTATTGCATGTGGAGGATTCTGTTTAAGTGGCCTATGCAAGGCTCAGACTGTCTTCTGAAGAGAAAGACCAAAGGTCACAAGGAGCAGCAGTGGGATTTATTCTTTATTCTGGATTTTGTGCAGCCAAAATCTAATGGCCACTAGCAATAGAGGCCTCAACTTGAAGGGAAGGCAGACACTACAGGTGGAAAACCAAACCCAACCATCCACAAGTTCAGTAGTACCTCATTTAGTGGAGAGTCTGTCTGTGGACCTTAGCATTCTCAATAAGATTCATCACAAACTGTTCCTGAAGTGCATCTGATCCCTTTTCCAGTAAACCAGTAGAAACACAAATGTAAACAGCAAAATATGTATTAGCTGAGGAACCAGAATTGCAGTAAGAGAGCTGCATGTGAAAGGTTAACTACAGACAAATATAATCATACAAACACAATGCAGACCAGTCCCATTATTTTTACCTAGGACAATGAACTATGAATAATGTATGTCTATGTACACAATAGCTGATGGAGGTCTGGCTGTGGGCCACCACTGTAGGCTTTGGGGCATGTTTACTAAACATTCCTAACGTGCGGGGCCACGGTAGTGTGCGTGTTCCATATAAGGAGTGGGCGGTTCAGGCAGAAAGAAGAAAAAAACCCGACCGTACGTGTGCGCGTCGCGCTAATTTGCGGGGCCCACATTAGCGCGTGGGAAGGCTAAGTGGGGCGCTGCTGAGCACATATCAGAACAGAGCTGTAGCACAACTGTGAACACACTAACCAATGGTGCAGGGACCACAGGTTCAATCCCCCATTGTGTGCAACAAAAAGGCCAGCTGAGGCAACACCTTGAATGTGTAAAAGTGGTTCAGGAGGCAAAGTACTTTTGGACGGCATAAGGCGGCACACTGTTCGTTTTGTACGGCATAAGGCAGCGCACTGTACTATCTGGGCGGCACAAGGCGGCGCACTGTTCTTTTTGGGCGGAACAAGGTGGCGCACTGTTCTTTTTGGGCGGCACAAGGCGGCGCACTGTTCGTTTTGGGCGGCACAAGGCGGCGCACTAATTGTGGGCAGCAGGAGGTGGCGTGCTGATGGGCATAAGGCGGCGCGCTGATGCTAAAGCAAAGGAACACAGCCACAGCACAATGGTTAAGACACTGACCAATGGTGCAGGGACCAGGGGTTCAATCACTCACAATGCCCAGTGAAAAAGGCTAGCTGAGGCAGTATGTTATATGTTGTGGAGTGCTGTAGGAGGCTTTTTAATTTTATTTTGTGATAACTACTAGCAGACGCACTCTCACAGCATATTAATATAAGGCGGCCCATAAGGCACATGTTACAGTGCACCGTCCGCCAAGGCACCCTAGAATGTCCCCTATAGGGCAGCATGTATGTTGCGACACAGGATAATGTATAGTGCACCCTATATGGCTGGCAACCGTAATGTGCCCTATAGGGCGCCCCATAACGCACCCTCAGAGGCACCTTATGTGTACAGTACGCTGAGGGTGGTATTGCTGGCAGCAACATATGTACAGTAAATTAAATTAAATCTGTGGACACACAATCACATAACCCCACTGTGGGTTTGAACCCATGACATCTGGCTGCATAGGCAGTGACGTAACCATTGGGCTACAGCTCTATAGCTGTAAGCAGCCCCTGGCTGGCTGCAGATAGCCTGTACATCACCTCACTGACAGTCTGCTGTTGTGAACCACCCATACCCATGATGCACTGCACATGCAAATCAGCTGTCCACGATAGAACACAGGATGGGAAATGCACCCACACAGCACCTCAGCCTGGTAGGGTGTCCTGAGTGGGTGGACAAATGGCAAAGAGTAGCTAAACACCATCACATTGTGCGGTTACTGTGCTCACCCTGAGTGTGAGATGTTGCGCCCAGGGCCAGGTCCACAACACCAGCCATGGCTGAATGTGGCCATGTCAGAGCTCCAAAGCAGCAATAACTTGTGGAATAGGTAGGTGCTGCATAAACATTTTGGAGATCTCTGTCTGGCTCAGTTAGTGGGGACCCCCCCTCCGGGCTTCCCCTCAACAGATCCCCACCCCAATGGCAGTAGAGTAGACCATCAACCCCATTCTGCTAGGGAACAGACACCCTACAGGGCAGTCCAAGCAGCTCCACACACATCCATAACACAATATCAGACAGACATTAGGCCTGGATATTCACAGATGCACCCCACCACTATCTGATATTCACCTGCAGCAAGCCATCAGCCACTGCACCCTGCAAGGCACTCCATCACAACACATATCAGCTGTGAACAGTCTGCTGGCTGGTCCTGATGGACATGCATGCACCCACAACTGGGGTGGCAGCACACACAGGCAGATAAGTCCATGAAGAGGCCCCCACAGAACACCCATACATATCACATGGGAGAATCACAATATAGCACTATGGGGGTGCCTAGCCATGCTGCCGTCACTGCACACTCAGGGTGAGAGTGATCCCCCAGCAGCACATACAGAGGTCACCCTGTCTGTGTAGGTGGTGGCCGGGCACTACCATGCCCCTGCCAGTGCCCTATGCCCTGTGCAGCTGCATCCTGGTCAGTCCACTCTGTCTGAGATATACCCATGGTCCCTTGCTACTCATTATGCACATTGGCAGGCCAATACTGGCAAAAGTGTTGGCAGTGTGGGCTGTGGAAGGGGCATGCAGCCAACACCCACTGTATAGACAGACACACAATTCCACACCTATGCCATCATGGTGCTACTATTGAGGAGGTAATTAGCCTTGCCCACCAAACCGGTGCTGGGCACGGCAAGGCATGGATATGCTACGCAGTACTGCTGGGGGTCACTCCCCAGGGTGGTAAACACCGTCAGAGGCAAGGGCTGGAGCACGCACCGCAAACACCGAACAGATTGCTCGGATGGGGTCAACTAGCAGTATGTGCGTAACGTATGGATATCTATCTGCCAGTACTCCTAGCAAGCGTCTCAGAGCTGTGTACCGTATACCTCAGGTGTAGGGTTACATTGCTAGGGTATGCAGGTGCTAGTATTGGGAGATGCACGCAGGGTCCAATGTTCTGCCTCTCCAGGAGACATTGGCCAATGGGGCCTGTGGGTGTGGGTGTGGGTGTGTCTGCCCCTGTTGGCTGCTGCTTTACGGCAGAGATTCCCAACTCCAGTCCAGGTTTGCATCACACTGATCGGGTTTACCTGCTGTTCCTCATGAATATGCATGAGCTACATCTACATGCCATGGGGGTGGTGCATAGATATACAGTACAGGCATTTGTATGAGTGGCAGCATGGACCCTGACTGGTGTGTGGCCCACCAGGACTGCATTTGGGAGATTCTGCTCTAGGTACTGCCCCTGTACATGGTGTCTGTGCTCAGTGGGGTAAAAGATAGACGTAGTACCATTGCATATGTCCTCGCCACGAAAGGGTTGTCCTTACTATCACTGTGTAGCTGTGGGAAAAATATGTGGGAAGGATTGGCGGTAGCTCCAGCTGGGCTTTGAATCTGTGACCTTCTGTTCTTGTATGCACTGTCTGTGTGCACTGCACCACCTTGTAGCCACAGAATGGCTGGATTCCCTGGAACGTCCAAGCCTGTGGATCCGGCAGGGCCTGTTTGTTGCAGTGGACTGTGCCAGCCTGCACATGGCTTGGCCTCTGTCCTCTGTGGCTAGCTGCCACTGCCCCCTGCACCACATGTACTCGTGCGCCAACATGCTGTCATGAGCTTCTCTCAGAAAAAGCAGATGACCTGATTGCAATGTGGCAGTACGGGACTGCATTTGGGGGACTAGGCTGTAGGTATTCCCATTGTTGTGGTGTGTGTGCGGTGTTGGGTAACATATGGGTGTTTCCCCCATGCTTATGTTCCCTGCAATACAGGGGTGTCTGCTCTATCTTTGTTTAGTGGTGGGTAAAATATATGGATGGGGCTGGCAAGTGCCCCAGCTGGGATTTGAACCTCTGGCCTTCCAGTCCTAGAGGTCATGGCTATGTCCTCTGCACCACACTATGGCCACAGAGATAGTGCAGCCCCTGGAGGTAGTAAACCTGGCAGGATGGAGTCACAAACCCTGCTGTATGCATTTTTACTGTGGGCTCCTTCACCCTGTGTGGTGACAAACGTGCAAATAAAACCCAGGAATGACCACGGAACAAAGGGGGAAAACATATACCCAAGCTGGGCAACAGTGATATTAATGGGCAACCCTAGATAACACTCCCAGGACAGCTCCAGAAAAAGGGAAAAGTTTTTTGGACGAGTCTCCGCTCCGTACACCTTTCCATAAATCATTTCTTTTTTTTGGAGCTTTCCTGGGTGTGTTATCTAGTTTTGCCCAGCACTATAACTGTTCCCCAACTGAATTACTATTTTTCATATTTTTGTGGTGGTCATTTTCTATTTATAATTGCACTTTTGTGCTGTGCACATGTATCACACTGCTCACGTTTTGCAGGTTTCCCCGGTTTTGCTGTACATTGCTGACGGAAATGGTTTCTCTTCCCTTTAAATGCATTCTAACGCGAGTGATTCACTCGCGCTATTTTTTTTTGGAAATTCTGCCCCGATAATGTGCGGGGCGCCTCTCCCCTCCCCTTCCCTGCCCATTAACCCCTTCTCTCCGCCCCTCCGGGGCCTTCCTCCGCCCTCCGTTAGCCTTTCCACGCCTCTATCGGACATTTGCGGGCACGTACTTGTGCGGCACCCGTTACTGTGACGTGCAAGTGTGCGGGGCTTCATCGCACATTTGCGGGGCGTTTAAGCGCTCTTACGTACCACTTTTAGTGCGCTATTTTGCGGCGCGCTAATTAGCGGTTTTTAGTAAACATGCCCCTTTATCTTTAATTAATTACTTTATTTATTTATTACTTTATTTATTTATTTAACTAGGCTTATATGCCGCTTTTCTACCAAAGTGGTGTACATTCAGGTACTGTATATATGTTTTTGCACTTTTTCAAACTTTGCGCAGAAGTGTAAAGTGTGAGGTAGAATTTATTTTTAAAGCATATAAGGGAGTATATTCATCAGTGACAGCCAGCACTACTAAAGTGGCTGGCTGCCGCCACTTAAAATTAAAACCAGGTAACAGGTCTAGCAAGTGGAGGAGTAGCTAGTGGATAGAGCACTGGTTTGGTAACTAAGCAACCAGGGTTTGTTTCCCACTAGTATGCCTTGGGCAAGTGACTTCACCTTTTATTTCCTTGGGAGAAAGACCTGGCAATCTACTAGTAAATGGAGTTCACTCTGAAGATAGTGGATTATCAGTAGTATGCTGCAGGGATTCTTTTTTGGTCCTGCTCTTTTAAACATTTTTGTAAGCGGATATTGTAGAATGTCTGTCAAGAAAGGCATGTCTCTGTGCAAATGATACAAAAATCTGCAACAGGGTAGACACAATGGAAAGTGTGGATAACATGAGAAAGGATCTAGTGAAACTTGAACAATGGTTGGGAATTTGGAAACTAAGATTTATTGTTAAAAAATGCAAGGATGCAGATCATGCATTTGTGCTGCAAAAACCCAAGGGAGTGGTACTGTATAGGAAGTGAGGTACTTCAATGCACAAACGGAGAGTGACACCTGGGAGTGAATGTACCAGATGATTTTAAAGTGGCCAAAGAGGTAGAAAAGACAATGGAAAAAACCAGAAGGATGCTCAGGCACATAGGTAGAGGAAGAAGGAGGTGATAGTGCCTTTGTATAGATCTCTAGTGAGATTTCATTTGGAGTATTGTGTGCAATTCTGGAGACCGCCCCTTCCAAATGATATAAACAGGAGTAAGTCGGTCCAGAGGGTGGCTGCTAAAATGGTCATTGGTCTTTATCATAAGGCATATGTGGTTAGACCTAAAGATCTCAATAGGTATACTTTGTAGGAAAAAATAGTCCAAAAACCCCCCAAAACACTGGATCAAAAAACATAAACTTCACACAAATCTTCCAATGGATAGAAACAGCAAACATCAAAATGTTGGAGGAGAAAGACCTCACTGATCTATTGCCAACGCAATGGCACCAATTTTGCAAACTCACAATAGCTCTGCAACAGCCAACAATGGCATATCTCAGTAATTAGTTAACTTCTCTACATCATTGGTCATAAAAATCATCCAGCATTCAAGTAGTCAGAATCTCACACACATCAATATAGGACTACTGAAGCATGGCTCTTAAATATCTATTGCACGCTTGCTTGGAAGCAACAAAATTACACTTACTGTAGCTTTAAACACAATGGCAGCAAATAAACCAACTCTTGGTCCAACTCCAAACCAGCTATTGGTCCAAATCCGATGCCAGGCATTTTGCCGAGGCTGCTTCAGGAAGCTAAACCAGAATAGCAATGTATCACACTGTCAAAGCATCCAAATCTCCCTAAGAGCTTCTTCTTCTTCTTTAATCCCTAACTGGCATTTGGAGAGAAAGACATCCTCCCAGCCAATACACTAATGTAGGTACCGCTGGATTCCATGTCTTGTTCATCGAAATGAGATTTTTTCTTCAGCCCTCGAAGTCATATTTTTTCTTCAGCCCTCGAAGTCCATATTTCTGATCCGTACAGGAGAGTTGGCAGGATCAGCATTCAGAAGAGGAGAATTTTGGTCTTGGTGGAGATATTGGTCTTTTTCTAGAGGCATCATTTGAGTGAGGTGAATGCTACTGTTGCCTGGCCAATCCTGCTGAGGACTTCAGTGGTGGATGCCACCTTCATCTCCTGTACCAGCGATCTCAGGTATTTGAACTCTTGGAACTGCTCAATTTGAATTCCATTGAGGTGAACAATGGCCTATGATCCATCCATGCTCATAACTTTGGTCTTGTCCACATTGATTCTTAGGCCGTAAAATTGGGTCATGCGGGCAATATGAAAAAAGATGTCGACGGCCTCTGCAACCATGTCAGCAAATATAGCACTGTCGTCTGCGAACATCAAGTTGGTCAGGAAGTTGTTCATACCATACTGGACCCAGCATCTGTTCTTGAATGTTTTCCTCACTATTGTGTCGATCACTATATTGAAAAGCAGGGGTGAGGTGACATCTCCCAGGTGGACTCCAGTTTGGATAGGAAATTCCTTGGATAGCTCATCAGAGCAAGCCTAATAAAACACGCAACAAACCAGTCACACAAAATTAACAATTTCACGTATGACAGCACACTGCACTCCCAAGGAACCCAATCAATACTCACAATATATACGGCAGATTTCCCAAGCAACTAGCATGCTTCAAAGCACCCCTCTTCACTGCCAAAGTCAGCTACGAAAAAACACCGGGCTTGCACATTAAATAACACCGGGACACAATTCTAACAAACACACATCCTCCAATTAAATAATTTCTCTCACAGGTAAACTCACCAAGAATCAACCTCAAACCTACCTACCTACCATACGGGCTCAAACCCACCAATGTAAAAGCCTCAGCCACACAAATCATAGCGGGAAGATGTCAGGGCATTTTAAACACCTACACTCTTCCGCATACACGGCTCTCACTTCAAACCTTCAAACACATACCCCCAAAATACTACAGCATCCCATAGACCCAGAAATATTTATCCTTCAAAGAGACTCATTCATACTGTATGAATCATAAACATACCCGAAATCTCAAACTAATCTCAGCACTACGGAAAAATTCTATAAATCACCTCAAATAATTACATATATCCCAACATAACAAAGTGTTTCTAGTTCTGGATACTTTCTTAAAGTGGTATGTTCCTTTGTTGTGTTGGGATATATGTAATGATTATTTGGTTTTTATCTGCTATTGTTTTCTATGTTTCTATGGTTATCATGAGCTATTGTGCCTATTTCACTCTCATTCCTCCTTATTTTGCCTCCCTTATCTCTCCATATATTGCATCCCTTTCCCTTCGCTGCTCTCAAACTTCCTTGCTTGCCTTGCCTCCCCCTTCAGCTCAACATTGTTCCTTTGCCTACCTGGGCTCCTGCTTCAGGAACTCCTTCCCTCTTGACCTGTGCCAGGAGCCCTCTCTTGCCAGGTTTAAGAAAGCTCTTAAAACGTTGCTTTCCTAACGTGCCTCTCCTAATTCCACTCCTTGTTAGAGGCATGATGTACATGTGCAGTTTATAAAATGTGTGTACATGCATAAAGAATGTGAACACAGTTGCACCTTCTTCAGAGCAGGCATAATTTTGTGCATCAGGATTGGTGGGCTACAGGGGCTGGCTCTGGATACCTATTTTAAATGGCACATAGGCACCTATGTTGTCTTTATACAACTGGTACCTTTTCGGATTTTTCCCAAAGGTACCCTTTTATAAAATTGCCTCTAGTATTTGTATCAAAAAGAGTTCATGCTGATTTAGCATGGGTACATCTCTAAGCATAAATTGACACCTCCTTTCATCACACCACAGAGACAATGAAATTTAAAATGAATTAAAACCATTTGCACAAATGTTTATGTAAAACAAAATATGTGAAATCTGAATATTCATGACATGGAATTAGATTAGGTTAGTGCAGCATTTTCAAGGCATGCTGTTTGTGACTCAGACTCTCAAGAGTAAAAGGCTGTATGCTGTCAGTTTTTTTTTGGTGTATGCACTTTGATTAAATACAGATAAAATAATCATATTTTCAAGATGATCAAGAGAGAGTTAAATGAGGGAGAGAGTAAGAGCAAAAGTGAGAAAGGTAGCTGACTTTATACACTAGTAATGTGAAAAGAATTCATAAAAATATGTGCATATGCATTGGATACAAGGTACCAAACACAGTAAAAGGATTATTGTAAGTCTGAAATGTGATAGGTAACATCAGTTATCAAGGCTTCAAGCATAGCTAATGTTCATTCATGTGTTTCTCACATGTACTTACTACATGCTTGAATCAGAAATGGCTGAACATACACACACTTAGGATATTTAAATATCAATCAGGGAAAAGATTTGTATTAGAAATGAAGGTATACACCAGCTGTCCTTTGTTTCATTCATTTTAGAGAGTAGGGGTTGGCAGTTTTTCATTTTGTTCATTTTTTCATTATATTAGTTTTCATTTTATCATGCATTATTTGCAAATAGTGTGTGGTAAATGTGAAAAGAAAAAACTGCAAAAAACCCTTAATTTCATTGTGATTTTTTTTGTTTGCTTTGAAACAAAATGAAAAGTATATTTTGTTGCTTTTTTCATTTAATTTTCAAATAAATGAAGATGCCTAATTTGTAAGTGGATATAATTGTCAGGGAGGTGGCCTACTCTTGAACCAGTGCTCTGGAGGTTTTGGGGCTCTGGATCCCCTACTAGAGCTGTCTGAACCTGGGGTCTACTGTCAGCCAAAACGCTGCTGGTTGTTTCATGTTGCATACACTATATTCTTATTTCCTGATTGGCTTAGTTGGGGTCAGCCCAGATAATCTGGGGTATTTCTGCCCTGCTTATGAGCTCGCTCCTTAGAAACATAGAAACATAGAAACATGATGACAGAAAAAGACCACAAGGCCCATCTAGTCTGTCCTTCCATAACAACAACTACTACAGTCCACTTTTTACCTTTAGAGATCCTCTGTGTTGGTCCCATGCTTTTTTGAATTCAGTTACTGTCCTCATCTCTACCACCTCCACTGGGAGACTATTCCATGGATCCACTACTCTTTCCGTAAAGAAATATTTCCGCATATCACTCCTGAATCTATCTCCCTTCACCCTCATCCCATGTCCCCTCGTCGCAGAACTTGCTTTCAATTGAAAGAGGCTCTCTCCCTGAACATTTATACCACGGAGGTATTTAAACATCTCAATCATATCACCTCTATCCCGCCTTTCCCCTAAGGTGTACATATTAAGATCCTTAAGTCTGTCCTCATATGCTTTATAATGAAGACCACTAATCATCTTAGTAGCAACCCTCTGCACCGACTCCATCCTGTTCACATCCTTTTGAAGGTGCGGTCTCCAGAATTGCACACCATACTCCAAATGAGGTCGCACCAAAGACTTATACAGAGGCATTAACACCTCCTTTTTTCTTCTAGCCATTCCTCTCCGTATGCACCCAAGCATCCTTCTAGCTTTTGCCATCGCCTTTTCTACCTGTTTAGCTACTTTAAGATCATCGGACACAACTACGCCTAGGTCCCGCTCTTCTTTAGTGGACAAAAGTACTTCACCTCCTATACTGTATTGCTCCCTTGGATTGCTGCAGCCCAAATGCATGACCTTACATTTTTTAACATTAAATCCCAGTTGCCAAATTCTAGACCATTCTTCAAGCTTAGCTAGATCCCTCCTCATGTTATCTACACCTTCCTGGGTGTCTACTCTATTGCAGATTTTGGTATCATCCGCAAAGAGGCAAACCTTACCCGACAGCCCTTCCGCTATATCACTAACAAAGATGTTAAAAAGAATCGGACCAAGGACAGATCCCTGGGGCACACCACTGGTAACATCCTTCTCCTCAGAGTGAGCTCCATTTACTTGTACTCTTTGTCGCCTCCCACCCAACCAATTTCTAACCCAAACAGTAACTTTAGGGTCCATCCCTAGGGTGCTCAGTTTGTTTATAAGTCGCCTGTGAGGAACAGTGTCAAAGGCTTTACTGAAATCTAAATACACCACATCTAGAGCTCTCCCTCGGTCCAACTCCCTGGTCACCCAGTCAAAGAAATCAATCAGATTTGTCTGACAAGACCTGCCTCTAGTGAATCCATGCTGCCTCGGATCCTGTAATCCGCTGGACTCCAGAAACCTCACTATTTTCTCTTTCAACAGCATTTCCATTAATTTACTCACCCCTGAAGTTAAACTAACCGGCCTGTAGTTTTCAACCACATCCTTACTTCAGCTTTTGTGTAAAGGCACCACATGAGCCTCTCTCCAGTCCTTTGGCACCACTCCCGACTCCAACGAGGCATTGAAAAGGTCAGTCTGTGGAGTTGCTAGAATGTCCCCAAGTTCCCTCAGTATTCTAGGGTGTATCCCATCCGGTCCCATCGCTTTGTCTACTTTAAGTTGAGCTAGTTTCTCACGAACACAGTCTTCTGAAAATTTTTCAAGATGTCCCTTGCTTCTGTTCTTATTTGTGGGTGTTTTCTGAGGTCCTGCTCCTGGTTCTTCATCTGTGAACACAGAACAAAAATATTTGTTAAGCAATTCCGCTTTATCCTTATCAGCTTCTACATATTCTCCCCCTGCACCCTTGAGTCTGACAATACCACTTTTGCCCTTCCTCTTCTCACTAATATATCTGAAAAATGTCTTATCCCCCCATTTTATTGCATTGGCTATTTCCTCCTCCTTTTGAATCTTTGCCTTCTTGACTACTTTGCTAGCTTCTCTAAGTTTTTCCAAGTACAGATGCCTGTCTTCCTCTCTCTGTGATCTCTTGTATTTCATGAAGGCCTCCCTCTTTTTCTTTACTTTTTCAGCTACTTCCTTTGAAAACCATAGCGGTCTCCTGTTCCTTTTGCCTTTATTTACCATTTTAACAAAAAGGTTGGTTGCCTTTAAAATACCCCCTTTCAGTTTTGCCCACTGTTTTTCTACATCCCCCAGCTGTTCCCATCCCACTAACGACTCCCTGAGGTATTGGCCCATCTTCACAAAGTTAGTCTTCCTAAAGTCTAAGATCTTCACCTTCGAATGGATTCTAACAGCCCTAGTCCTAATACTGAACCACACCATCTGGTGATCACTGGATGCAAAATGATCTCCCACTACAACATCAGAAACACTTTCACCATTGGTAAGCACCAAGTCCAGTATGGCCCCTTCACGTGTGGGGTCTGTTACCAATTGCCTGAATAGTTCTCCCTGTAGAGAATCCAGGATCTCCTTACTCCTAGATGATACTGCAGCAGGAATGTGCCAATCAACATCTGGCATATTGAAGTCTCCTAGCAGTAGCACTTCCCTTTTCCTAGCAATGCTGCGTATGGCTTCAATTAACTCTCTGTCCACCTCTTCCTCTTGTGAGGGAGGTCTGTATAGCACACCAATGCAAATAGATTTCTCTTTCCCTCTTTCTAGTTTAACCCACAATGCCTCCTCTCTCCCTTTTAAGCTCTGTAATTCCAAAGCTTTAATAGTAGTTTTTACATATAGTGCCACTCCTCCTCCCCTTCTTCCTACCCTGTCCTTTCTGAATAAAGTATAGCCAGGTATAGTTACATCCCAGTCATGGTTTTCTGTGAACCATGTTTCTGTAACTGCCACTAAATCCAAGTCAGCCACTCCCACCAAAGCTTCAACTTCAGAGATCTTATTTCCCATGCTACGGGCATTAATACACACTGCTTTCCATATGTTACCCCTGTTACCCATTTCCATAAAGGTATTTAATGTATCTCTTACCTGGGGGCTTTCACTTACCTGGGGGCTTTCTTCACCCATCCCCAACGAATCTAGTTTAAAGCCCTCTTCAGTAGATTAGCCAGTCTACTACCAAAGATGCGTTGACCTTTCTTGGACAGATGGATGCCATCTCTGCTCTGCAACCCTTGGAACAGCATCCCATGGTCTAGGAAACCAAAACGCTCTCGAAGACACCATCCACGCAGCCATGCATTAATCTCCAGGATGCGAGCCTCTCTGCCTTGGCCTTTACCCTCAACAGGGAGGATTGAAGAGAACACCACCTGTGCACCTACCTGCTTCACCCTCTCTCCCAGAGCCATGAAGTCACTTTTGATACGTTCCGAGGTATACCTGGCAGTATCATTTGTTCCAACATGGATTAGCAACATTGGGTAATAGTCAGTGGGCTTGATGAGTCTCGGCAAACTCTCCATAACATTTTGGATCTTGGCACCAGACAGACAGCATACCTCTCTGGACATCAAGTCTGGTCGGCAGATGGACGCCTCAGTACCCCTCAGAAGAGAGTCTCCAACCACCACTACCCTTTGTTTCCTTCTGGTCACTGATTCCGCAACTATGGGGTACTTGAACTCTGGTTCTTCCCTTTCCAGGGATGCTTTCACCTCCTCCACTTCCAGGGCTGCATAATGGTTCTTCAATTCAAGGGCTGGAGAAGTTGGATTGGTGATTTTGCAGGCTCTGGTGACTTTTGTCCAACCATCGACATTCTGTTGGCACCCATCTTCTCCTGTGCTGGAGAGCCTGGTTGCTGCAAGAAGCATCTCATCAATGTACTTCTCACTGTCTTGAATGCTCCTCAGCCTCGCCACCTCCTCTCTGAGTTCCTCCACTTTTCCTCAGAGCTTCAGCATGCAGGCACCCTGCACATGGAACCGGTTCTTCAACTGGCAATAGGACCTCTGTCTGGACCGAGGTAGAAGCTGTAATGGGGGCAACAGCTTTATCAATACGATTTTTCCCAGCCATTGTTCTGTTTGTGGAGCTTAGGTATCTGTTAAAGCAAAAGAGAGAGATCTACCAAGTACCAGCTGGTTTTGCAGCTGTCCTTTCAGAGAAAAAGCAGTTAAATCTCTTTAATTATATTCAAAATGTGCTGGTCCAATTCACTGTGATTTGTTAAAGGGGGAGGTGCCCTATAAAGCAAGACTGCTCACTAGGGGTGGGTGGGAGTCGGGGTGGGTAGGGAGGGAACTAACACCTGATTAGGTGTTAGCAGTTCCTGAACCTGAGGAGGTTACAGAGTTCAGCAACCTACTGTGCTCAAGTAAAGTTCCCCTAAAACAGCAAAAATGAAATTAACCTTGCTTTAAAAAATATACACAAAACCCTTTTAAGAGCTCCCAGTCAGAGAGCTAGCAATGTAATAAAAAAAACCCAAACAAAGAAACCCTCAAATCCTTACTTACTGTTTGATGTATGGAGCCCTGGTTAAGAAAGCCTCAAAAGGGCAGGGCAAAGGAGCCTTTTTATGCAGGCTTCAACTGCACTCAGGAAACAGGCCCACTAACTCCTGATTAGGTGTTAGCAGTTCCTGAACCTGAGGAGGTTACAGAGTTCAGCAACCTACTGTGCTGGGTCAGTAATTTTGTGTCATGTTAATCTTGTTCCTGAGTTTCTATGTTTGAGCTGTGCCTTCCCATTTTGTATCTTGTTCCTCAATTTCTATGTTCAAGCTGGGCCTTCCCATTTTGTATCTTGTTCCTGAGCTTCTATGTTCGAGCTGGATCTTCCCATTTTGTATCTTATTCTTGAGTTCCTATGTTCTCTGCCATATTTTGCTCCTATTCTTGAACTGCTTGGGTAAAGTGAAAAATTATGCTTCTCCTGATTTGCTCTTTGTACATCACTACATCCCATCCAGAGGTCCTGTCATTTGGGGAGGTCGGGGGAAAAGAAGGAGACCAGGAGAGACTCGAGAGAGCTATTTATATTTTTTAAAATCATCTGGATTGTTGTGTTGAGAGCTGAAGAAAAAATCACAAAAAAATATAACAGGAATCATTTATTGCCACTGACACTGCTACAGTCCTCTTTACCATATGCATTTTAATCATTAGGAGTTTCACTGAGGTTATACTACTGAGATAGTCTTGGGGGTATGTTTACTAAAGAGTGAAGGGAGCAGAGAATACTGAGCATTAACGGCAGTGATAAGGGGTTTTCTATGCGAAAAAGGCTGTGGGTGGGAAAGAGACATTCCAGCACTAAGGGTACAATGGCCCTCATAACGTGCACTAACCAGACACCAGGCGTTAACATGGCAAGCGTGCACCATAATGCACGGAAACGACTGTCATGGTAACGCTGGATAAGGGAGCCCCAGTAAAAGGCAATGGGATGGATGGAAGGACAGATGGGAGCTGATGGACCTGACAGATTCATGGGCAGCCAATGTGGCAGCCAGTAAGTGGGATTAGCATGTGGGAGGCAGCTGTACTGGGAGTGCCAACATAAATGCTGTAATGTCCGTGGGTGGCAAATCAAAAACCAAAAGGAACATAAAATAAAATAAATCATATTGAAACCAATCATGGATAAAAACGGTCAGTGTATAAAAAAATAAGATGAGTATAAAGGTATGTTGTCCAAATGAGGAGATATAAGAAATATATTTATTTATATTCTCTTATATACCGTGCTATTCTGCATCAGTGTGGTTTACATTGAACAAGGCATTATAACTTGGAGATAACTATTTTACAGGGAACATGGGCTATGGAGGGTTAAGTGGCTTGCCCAAGACCACAAGGAGCACCTGTGGGACTAGAAACCCCAGTCCTTCTGGCCCAAGGTTGCTGTCCTCTAGTGGGATTTGAACCCCTGACCTTCTGGCTTGAAGTACCTTGCCCCCCCCCCCCACCACTAGGTCACTCCTCCACTCCATATTGCATGTACATTAAAATAATTAATACAATGAAAACCACATTAAAAACCATCAAAACATAATGTGTGGATGAGACTTCTATACGTCACCTCGGTGGGGCATACATGCAAAAGAAAATCAAGATGCGACAACACTGGAGTTGCCATAAGTTAATAGAAAAAGAGATGAGGAGGACCCGATTATGTGAAAGTGGAAGTATAAAGTTATAAGTTCATCGAGGAAGGAAAAAGACAGGAGAAAGGTTAACCAGCTAAAGCACCATATCACTGAGGATATACAGGAATGAACGAAAGTGTGAGTGAGAATGGATACCTATAGTCTTGTACCGCTGGATAAATACAAGAAGCTCTCTCAATCTGGAAATGGGAATATCACTACAATGGAGGAAAAGAGGGTTTCTGAATATGATAAATGCCAGCCATTGTTTTAGCTCAAAAGGAAGTTAAGAAACTTACCAAATGAGATAATTAGATATATCACCTATTTATATTTTTGACTTATCATTTTAATGTATTTGGGGAGCTTGCATGTCCATCTTTGATTTATTTTATTTAACCAGTTTTCTATGCTGCCTTAACTTTCAATCAAGGTGGTTTATGTTATGTAGTTACCACAAATGGGTAATGGATATGTTCCCTTGTGTACCTGAGGCAATGGGGGGTTGAGAGGCTTGCCCAAGGCCACAAGGAGGGCCTATAGGACTAGAAGCCCCAGCCCCTCTGGCCTGGGATTGCTGTCCCCAGGTGGGAATTGAGTGCCTGGCTCTCTGGCCTGAAGTACTGTGTCCTAACCACTTGGCCATTCCTCTCGCCCAACAGTATTTGGTTGGCTCCCCCTCCTCCCTCTGGCCTCTGGCTTCATTTCCCTCCCCCTTCCTTCCCCCCTCCCCTTCCCCTTCGACCTTCCTCCGCTTTGGTTCAATTTCATATCTTTCCATTTATTGTTTTATGTTTTAACCACATTCACACCTTTTAGTTACTTATTATTTATTGTTTTATTGTCTTATTCTTTTAGTCATACCACCCTTTCCCCTCCCCCTGCCCTCTTTCTCTCTCTCTTCTTCCTTCCACCCCTTTCTCCTTCCCTCCTTCCCTCCATCCCCCTTCCCCCTTCCCCCACACCCTACCTCCCTTCCGCCTCCCCTCCCCTCCCCCTTACCCCCTCCCCTCCTTTACTGTCCTGAAGGTAATTCACACACATTGGCGAGGAGGGGATATTGATAGATCGCTTCTTCAGATAGAGCAATGATTAATATATGAGCTGCGCATTTTACACCCTCACAATCTTAATCAGGATCTAGATTTTTCTGTATTCCTGTAGTCCTTTTAGGATGCCTATTGGTCTCACACCTTTATCACTTACACTTTTATTAGTCACATTGTGTCATTTTTTTCTATTTTGAAATTTTTCCTATTTATATTTTTTTACTTACCCTTTTAATATTAATATATTCATGTAGCTTGCATGTCCATGTTTTGGTTGTTTCCCGCCTCCCCCCTCTGGCCTCATTCTCCTCCCCCTCCTTCCCCCTTCTCCCTCTCCCCACCTTGGTTCAGTTTCATACTTTTCTATTTATTGCTTTATGTTTTAACCACATTCATACCTTTTAGTTATTTATTATGTATTGTTTTATTGCTACTAGTAATCTGTGAACTATCATTAAAATAATCTGTAATACCTGAAGACTGGAGGATCGCCAATGTAACGCCAGTTTTTAAAAGGGTTCCAGGGGTGATCCGGAAAACTACAGACCGGTGAGCCTGACGTCAGTACCAGGAAAATGGTAGAAACCATCATAAAGAACAAAATAGGTGAACATGTAGATAGTCATAGCTTAATGGGAGACAGCCAACATGGCTTTAGACAAGGAAGATCTTGTCTTACTAATCTGTCTACCTGTTTATTCACTCCTTAAAAAAAACATAACAAAAGTGAGTCGGTAGATATAGTGTATCTGGACTTTCAAAAAGCCTTTGACAAGCCCCCTCATCAGAGACTTTTGGCAAAACAATAAAGTCATGGGATAGGAGGCAGTGTACTATTGTGGATCAGGAACTGGTTAAAGGATAGAAAGCAGAGGGTAGAGCTAAATGGCCAATTTTCCCAATGGAAAAACGTGAATAGTGGAGTACCCCAGTGATCTGTGCTGGGTCCGCTGCTTTTTGACAAATCAAAAATGACCTGGAAAAGGGAATAATGAGTGCGGTTCTCAAATTTGCAGATGACACAAAACTACTGAAAGTTGTTAAAACCCAAGAGGATTGTGGAAAATTACAAGAGGATCTTGATAAATTGGAAGACTGGGCATCCAAATGGCAGATGAAATGTAATGTGGACACGTGCAAAGTTATGCACCTAGGAAAGAAAAACCCAAACTATGGTTCGATATTAGGAACCACCACCCAGGAAAAGATTTAGGTGTCATCATAGATAACATGTTAAAACCCTCTGCCCAGTGTGCTGTGGCAGCCAAGAGAGCAAATAGAATGCTAGGTATCATAAGGAAAGGAATGGAAAATAAAACAAAGGATATTATAATGCCTCTGTTCCATGGTGCAACGGCACCTTGAGTATTGTGTACAATTCTGGTTGCCGTATCTTAAAAAGGATATAGCGTTATTAGAAAAGGTACAGAGAAGAGCCACCAAAATGGTAAAGGGAATGGAAGGATACCCCTATGAAGAGAGGCTAAAAAGGTTAGGGCTCTTCTACCTGGAAAAGAGACAGCTGAGGGGAGATATGATAGAGGTCTATAAATTAATGAATGGAGTGGAACGGGTAAACGTAGATCGATTGTTTACATCATCAGAATATAGAAAGACTAGGGGACATGCAATGAAGCTACAGGGAAAACTATTTAAGACTAATAAAAGAAAATATTTTTTCACTCAACGTGTAATCAAACTCTGTAATTTGTTACTGGAGGATGTAGTAAAAGTTGTTAGTGTAACTGGGTTTAAAAAAGATTTGGACAAGTTCCTAGAGGAAAGGTCCAGAAACCATTATTAAAAGGCACCCGGGATATCACTGCTTGACCCAATACAGGCATTGAGGAACTTGTGTCTTTTGGGGAAACTGCTAGGTACTGTCAGACGGATGCCTGGGTGAGAATGTTCACAGCCTTGGCAAAGGCATATATCAATATGATTTGCAAGGGATTGTGGGAAATGCAGTCCATTCACACCAGACACAGCCGCTCACAATAATTAGTTGTGCTTGAGTGTAAAGCCAATAAGATATTTATTTATGGGGTTATTTCTCCCAACACAGATATGCTTGGTAGCACATAAAACAGGATACTTGCTTTCAGTGTTAAACTTAGAAAAACAAAATCAGGAAAACAACAGCTGAACTTGTCAGGCAATCAAAGCAAAAGAATAAAGACCAGGATGGTAACAGAATGGTCTTTTCTGTAGGCTTTAGCTAATTTTATTTATTTATTTATTTAACATTTTTTATATACCGCACTATTCATCATCAGTGCGGTTTACATTGAAACAACAATATACCTGCCAATACATGACTGATCTAGGTTTACAGATAACAGGGAAGATAAACTGGGTGTGAACTGGGGATAACTATCTACATAATTATGCATAATTATATATACATTGAATAGGTTACATCAAAATTCGAATTTGACAAGAATACAGAATACAAGAATACAGTGTTTTCACATTTTGATCCTTTGTTCTGGATTGCTGTTATGTGTAGGAGTTATCTGAGTGGGCGATAGCCGGTTCTATTGTGTGTATGGTAGCCTGAAGTGCAAAGTGAATAAATAGTGCTTGATGGACTTTCTAAATTGGGTGATACCCTGATTGATCTGATGTTTGGAGGTAGATTGTTCCAGCACTTGGGAGCATAGGACACAAAAACTCTGTTAGTAGTTTGTTGTGTCCATTTTGTGGAGATACTAGGAGTAACTAGTGTGTTTTCTGCTACTAGTCTCCTGGGTCTGTTGTTTGGTGTCAGGGTGATGAGATTTGAGATCGATGCAGGAGATAATTTATTAATAGCTTTGAATGTGATGAGGAGGGTTTTGTATGTTATTCTGCAGTTTATCGGAAGCCAGTGCAGATCGATCAGTATTGGTGTTATATGATCTCTTATAGAAGCTCCAGATAAGATGCGGGCTGCCGCGTTCATCGCCAGTTGAAGTGGATTTAGTGTATTCTTGGGGAGGCCATGAAGGATGATATTTGCATAGTCAAAATGCGGTGTGACTATCGCTTGGAAGACTGTACGGAAGTCCTTTGTCTCCATTATTGGTTTCAGGTGGCGCAGTGTTTTTAGTTTGTAGTAAATAGACCTTACTGTGTTCTTTATGTGCTCTTTAAAATTGAGTTTTTGGTCGAGTATCACACCGAGGTACTTTATGGAGGCCTTGATTGGGAGTTCTGCATCTCTTACTATGAGGGTGGTTGGCGGAGAAAACTGCTTGTTTCTTGTGGCTATGAGTACTTCGGTTTTCTTGAAGTTTATTCTCATGTTCTGATTGAGAAGCCAGTCGGTTATTGTGTTGAAACAGCTGATTAATGGAGAGTAGTCAGGGTTTGATATATTGATCGGTGTGAATATTAGCACGTCATCCGCGTATAGTAGGCAGGATATACCGAAGTCTCTGGTGATTTGGCAGATTGGTTGCATGTATATATTAAAAAGCAACGCAGATAGAGATGAGCCTTGGGGTACTCCCTGTTTCTGTTTGAAGGGTTCAGATGTAATGTTGCCTGTACGGACCTGTTGCCAGCGCTCATCTAATATTTTTTTAGCAGTGCTTCAAACAACAAGCAAAACCCACAAAGTAGGGAAAAACTGTTCTTTTCAGGTTAACTTCTTATATCTTCACACATAGACTCAGAAGTGATTCCCTCAGAGCTCACAAGCAATTAGGTAAGGCTCAATTGCTAGCAGTTACCCAGCTGAAACCCCTTAGCTGGCTTACTTTCTACTGTGTGGCTCAAATCCTACTCAGGAGCTTTTCTGAGTAGATTAAAGAACAAGTTTGTATTTCTTTGTGATGGTTGTTGTATCTTGTAACAGTAAATTACCAAAGGAGTTTAGACAGAGAGAAATCCATGTATTCACACCCTGTATCTATAACCTCTCCCCCTTCTTCAACAATCATGGGTTCAATATCATGGATTGGCACAGAGGAATTTCTCAATGGAGCACTCTCAGGAGAATACTTGTTTCCTTGCTGTCTTGCAAGGGTATAGCTAGGGCATAGATCAGTGTTCATACCTGAGCTTCCATTGCTGTTACAGTTCCTCTCTAAATAGCCTGGCCAGTATGTAGTCCAGTTCTTATGTCCAGCCTTCCAATCCAGATCCCTGGACACTGGATCTCTCTTCACATACCTTCTGGCACGGGTCCTAGGGTCCCTTCCAAGTGCAGCCGTCTCCCTCACAGGTACCGTCTGGAGATGCCTAACTCTGCAGCACCACTCCTCTGGTTTTCCCCAGTCCAATGGTGTATGCTGGCCTTTTGAATGTCTCCCAGTATACGTACTGCTCTGGACTCCAAATGCTTTTCTCTTCTTTCTTCCAAAGGGTTTCTTGCCCTCTCTGTCCGTCCGCTCTGGCTTCTGCTTCTGATGATCCTCCAGATGATGAAGCTGTCCAAGATCATGAAGATGATTCTCTGTAGAATAAACTCTACCTTTATTCTGCTTAGATGAGTGCTCCACCCTAGCACAGCGCAGCTGTGCTGAATCAGGCCCTGCCCTTTGAAATGAGTGCTTGGGGATTACCTCATAGCCCTCCTGATTGAACACACGTTTCCCCACTTCAGCTCCTCTAATGGCTGTTGGAAACCTGGTGCATTCTAGGACTGGTAGTCTTTTATGGAAAAATTCTGTTTTCTTATTTCTACCAGAACTGACAGGTTGCTTGTTCAGAGTCACTTCACCTTTACTATAGCTCCTTCCTGAGCTATGATAAGCTTCCTTATCACATACCCCCCTGCTTAAGTTATTACAGACTGGTGTAACTGGTGAAACTTCTTCTCTACAGTCCGTAATACGGGAAAGGGCATCCGCATTCTTGTGTAACTTCCCAGCACGATGTTCCACTTGAAAATCAAATGCCTGTAAGGCCATGTACCAGCGTGTCAACCTGGCATTGTGGTTCTTCATTTGCTGCAACCACTTAAGTGGGGCATGGTCTGTGACCAACTGGAACTTTCTCCCTGTAAGGTAAAACCTTAACGCCTCCACTGACCACTTTATAGCTAAACATTCTTTTTCTATTGTGGAATACTTTTGTTCAGCCGGTGACAACTTCCTGCTTAGGTACATCACAGGATGCTCCTCCCCTTCATGACACTGGGATAGAACCGCTCCTAGCCCTACATCCGATGCATCTGTTTGAACCAGAAAGGGTTTCCTGAAGTCCACCCCTTTCAGTACCGGTCCTGTACACAATTTTCCTTTTAGGATTGAAAATGCTTTTTCAGCTTCAGTTGTCCACTTTAGCTGGTTTGGACAATTCTTCCGCAGCATATCTGTGAAAATTGCTCTTTTCTCTGCAAATTGCGGTATAAATCTGCGGTAGTATCCAATAAGTCCTAAGAAACTTCTTAGTTGTTTCTTTGTTGTTGGAGGGGGAAAATTCCTGATGCTATCTACCTTACTCATTAGAGGTTTAATTTTTTCTCTTCCCACTAGGTGGCCCAGGTATTATACCTCCCTATTTGCAAAGGCACACTTCTTTGGGTTTAAAGTGATTCCCGCTTGCTTCATGGAGCACAATACTGCCCTGATCCTCTTTAGATGTTCCGCCCAGGTGTTACTATGGATTATGACATCATCCATATATGCAAAAGCATAATTTTGGTGGGGTCGAAGTACCTGATCCACTAACCTTTGGCAGGTAGCTGCCGCTCCATGCAGTCCGAAAGGCATCCTCTTGAACTGGAAAAGGCCAACGGGGGTGCTGAATGCAGTCTTCGGCTTCAACTCCCTGGTTAGAGGGATTTGCCAATATCCTTTTGTCATATCAAGGGTGGTTAAGTATTGAGCTTGTCCAAGCTGGTCCAACAGCTCTTCAATTCTTGGCATTGGATATGCATCAAAAACTGATATTGCGTTTACCTGCCGGAAGTCAATACAAAATCTCAAAGATCCATCAGGCTTCGGCACCAGGACTATGGGGCTATTCCAGGGACTCTTTGACTCCTCTATTACTCCCATGTCCAACATCTCCTGGACTTGTGCCACTACTTCCTGTCTCTTGGCTTCAGGCAAGTGGTATGGCCTTTGATGAATTAATTTCCCAGGTGGAGTTATTATTTCATGGGCAACCAAATGTGTCTCCCCAGGTATGGGTGTCAACACATCTGGAAACTCTTTAAGCAATTTCCTAATTTCTTCCTGTTGTACCACTGTCAGGTCCTCACCTATTTGGGGCTCTGATTTTTCTTTACAATCAGATACCTGGGGTCCCAAATCTTCCTCTTCATTCACCTCCCTCTCTCGGGCACAGGTGGCAGCTAGGCTTTTAACCCCTTTGACGTCAGTAGAACCAAAGCCCTTGGTTCCTCGCTCAGAATTTTCCAGGGATGTGACCTCCTCCACAGGTGGAAAACCCAGTCTCTCACAGATCAATTGGGCAATTCTGTCTCCTGTCTTCACGTGATAATCATTCTGTCCAAAATTAAATAACAGAACTTTAGGTCAAAATTTGTTTATTTGAAAAACACCAATAATAGCAACATAGAGCAAGAGCAATGCATAGGGTAAGGAACAAATACAGAGTCAAAACAAACATCATTTTTTACATTTTGCAATTCCCCCAAAAGCAAGCCCCAAAGTACACATAGCAGCATAAACAAACATCTGGGTATCCCCCCTCTCCCCCCCAAACCCCCCGCCCCGCCCAAATAAAACAAGAGAGTAAGAAAAGGAAAAAGAAAAGAAATAAAGGAAAAAGGAGAGGAAAGGAAAACCGACTGTCAAGGTCAGCCTCCCTCCTCCCCCCCTCGAGTGCCAAGAGAAGCCCGTGAAACCCCAGGCCCAGGGTGGACCCTACCGCCGCCCCTAGCCAGGAGCGATCAAGCTCCCCCCGCCCCCAGCCCCCCACGGACCCACCAGACATAGACATCAACATCCCCGTTCGGGTGGGCTCGGGGTATACTCTTCTCCCAAGCCCCACCTAGAACTCCGAAGTAACAAGGCGAGGGATGCCGATCAACACAAAGAAAAGGAAAAAGAAAGAACCCCCCCCCTTTCCACCCCCCCCTCCAGGACCAAAAACCAGTAACAAATTAGGAAAGGGACATGCAGGAAAACAAGCACTCCTGTCCCCTGGACCCACCATCCACCCCCCAGGGAACAATCACAAGTCGCCCAGGATCCGACTGCGAGTGTGACGGGGTAAAGTCTGCAAATGGGGCCCCCACGCCATCAGGAATCTCTGCCAGCGCGCCGGATGGTCACGAGCTCGAAGCCGCTCCATTAGCAACACCTCATGCAAACGCCCCCTCCACAGTCCATATGTCGGTCCCCGAGCATCCATCCAGCGGAACATGATGGTCATCCGCGCTACCACCAGCCCCAAGCGTATCCAAGACCAGACCACCCGCCCCAACAGTTCTTCCCATTCACTCTCCCATACATCCAAAACTAAGTTCAGAGCCGTAAAAGAGACCTGGCTGCCCACACAGCCCATGACATGTGTCTGCACTTTCTGCCAGAAAACTTGAACTTGGGTGCAGGTCCACATCATGTGCCCCAGGGTCGCCCTCCCGTCACCACAGCGGGGGCAATTATGGGACCCAGCTATCCCCGCTCGCCACGCCCGCAATGGGGCGAAATAAAGCCTGCGCAGGAGCCGGTACTGCATATCTCGAAAAGGCACCATCACAGAAAGCGTAGGGATAGCAGACAGACCCGCCAGCAATTCGGCAGGTGTCACCGACGCCTCCAACTCCCGAGACCAGGCCCCCGCCAACTCGTCCAAAGCTAGCGGCGAGACTGGTTCCCAGAGCAGTTTCTGTAGCCAACCCACCCGAGCTCCCTGTCCCCCCAAGAGAGACACCTCAATCTGCGAGCTTACCTCCCCTCCTAGTGCTGCCGCTGGTACGGTGCGAACATAACTTCGAAGCTGCGCGTACAAGAACGCATCACGTCTCTCAAGGGAATAGTGTTGGCAGAGCTCAGGGAACGTCATCAAAGACCCGGCAGAGGAAAGCACATGTTCCAAATTGACGATCCCCAGCCTCGCCCATCGCGTGAACAAACCGCCCTCCAACCCAGGCAAGAAATCACCGTTCCCCCGAATGGGGAGATAAGGCGAGTGAGAGTCCGAGAGCTTCCGGCTACTACAGAAGGAGCGCCACCCCGCACGGACCGGGTCTACTATGAATACACGGAGCACGCGTGCCAGTCCCGCGGACTCCCGCGCATGTAGAAGGTAGCGTGGGTGATAAGGCCGCACCGCCGCCCGCAGCATCCCCAGGGGGGTGCACTCCTCCATGTCCCACAGCCAGTCGCGGGCATAGCGCAACAGACAGGCCACATTATATTTACGTAAATCGGGTAACCCCATTCCTCCCAATGACCAAGGCTGACACAGGACCTCCGCCCGCACCCTAGGTCGCCGGCCCCGCCACAGCAAACGGTTCGCCAATCCCTCTAGCTTCTTCCGGTCCGACCGCTTCAGCAGCAGCGGCAATGTCTGCAATAAGTACAAAATCTTAGGGAACAATGTCATCTTATAAAGGGCGATGCGACCACCAAGAGACAATGGAAGATCTTGCCACTTGCCGACACTAGCGGTAACTACGGCCAGCAGTTTGTCAACATTTAGTCGGTATAAATTTTCTAAGACGGCCGGGATCAACACCCCCAGATATTTAAAGTGGCCGGTCTCCCATTTTAAAGGGAAGTCCCCCTTCCAGTCAGTCAAGTCAGCTGGGCCTAGAGGCATCGCCACCGATTTATCCAAATTCAAGCGAAACCCAGAGGGCACCCCATATTCGTCAAAAAGCTGTAAGAGGTGTGGAAGGCCCGTCGGAGGATCTGCCAAGTGTACCAGAAGATCGTCCGCGAAGGCTGCAACGCGGAACTCAAGACCCCCTACTTGGACCCCCTGAACCCGAGGGTGAGCCCGAAGCCGCTGCAATAAAGGTTCCAAGGTTAGAATGAATAAGAGGGGGGACAAGGGACAACCTTGTCTGGTCCCTTTCTGGATGGGAAACTCAGCAGACATGGCCCCATTAACCAAGATGGCCCCGATCGGGTCCGCGTAAAGGAGCCGCACCACTTTGACATAGAAACCTTCAAACCCCATAGTATCCAACACTTGGTACATAAACTCCCAGTTGACCCGGTCGAATGCTTTTTCAGCATCGAAGCTAATGAGCATAGACCGCAGCTTAGCCTCCCGCCCCACACACATGGAAAGGAGGAGACGCTGCAAGCTATAAGCCGCGTGGCGGCCCCGCACGAAGCCCACCTGATCCGTATGAATCAAGGTAGGCAGGATGGGCGCTAACCTGTCTGCCATAATCTTAGCCAAGATCTTAATGTCCACATTGAGAAGAGAGATAGGTCTATAGGAGCCCGGCAGCAGCGGGTCCCGCCCCGGCTTGGGTAGGACCGTTACCAACGCCTTATTCGCTTCATAGGGAAAGGCGCCCCGAGCCACCAGGTCCTCAAAATAGCCCACGAGTGGGCCCGCCACAACTTCCCCCAGGGATTTGTAGAACTCCCCCCTCAAGCCGTCCAAGCCAGGAGCTCGGCCCTGTTTCAGAGCTTTAATTCCGTCTAGGACTTCATTCAAAGAGATAGGCTTATTCAAAGCCTGTGCCTGGTCCATGGTCAACTTAGGTAAGGTACAGCCCGCCAAAAAGTTCAATCCAGCTTCCGCCCCCCCGTCGTCCCGAGCATATAGCCGCCGATAGTAGTCAGAAAAGACCTTCTGGATCTCCGCGGTATCTTTGCAGATAGACCCATCCGGGTGACGGATCGCCCCTATGTGTCGAGCCCCTCCCGCCGGCCTCACCAACGCGGAAAGTAACCGACCCGCCCGGTTCCCATGCTGGTAGAGCTGATAGCGGTAGTACATCATGGACTTTTGGGCCCTTTGGTGTAGGAGCAGCTCCAGCTCCCGCTTGATCTCCCGCAGATGGTGACTGTGGGCTGCAGTTCTGTCCGCTGCCAACCGCCTCTGCGCTCGGCCGAGCTCCTGTTCCAACGAAAGTATGCGCTGATTACGACGCTTCCGCAGGGAGCTATAATAGCTAATAATCTCCCCTCGCATGACCGCCTTGCCGGCCTCCCAGAGGAGAGCCGGAGAGGTCTCCGGGGTATCATTGATTTCTTCATATACCTTCCACCGATCCTTAAGATATCCCACAAAGGTGGCATCCCCACTGAGCTCCAAAGGGTATCGCCAAAATCGGTGCCCGAGAGGAGCGCGGCTGCGGAGTTCCAGTAAAACCATGGCGTGATCAGAAATGAGAACAGGGCCAACCTCCGCGTCTACCACCCGATTAAACAGAGAGTCCGAGATCAGAAAGTAGTCAATGCGGGACCAAGTATTGTGGGCTCGAGACATGTGGGTATATGTTCGTTCCCCAGGATGTAACACTCTCCAGATGTCGATGAGGCGGTGAGCATCACAGATCCCCAACAGACGCCGCTGGCTTCTACGATCCCCACCCTCATTTTGCCGAGACCGGTCCACACTGTCAGTAAGGACTGTGTTGAAGTCCCCACCCAATAAAACCTGGTAACCAGCCGCCTCCGTAACCAACCGTTCCACAGTACGGTAAAAGCCAGGTTCATATACATTGGGAGCATATACAGAACCCAAAACAACCTTGTTGCCCTCCAGCATGCCCCGCACCAAAACATACCGGCCATCCGGGTCGATCTCAACCAACTCCTCAACCCACCCCACCGACTGAGCGATTAAGATAGCCACTCCCCGCTTCTTCCCAACTGCTGGAGCGCCATACACCCGAGCCCGGAAACAGGAGCCCAGCTTCGCATGTTCAGCTATTGTCTGATGGGTCTCCTGCAACAAGGCGACCTCGATCTTCCGTCTCTTGAGTTGTTGCACTAATTTATATCTCTTTATTGGGGAGCCTATACCGCAGACATTCCAGGAGGCAATCCTCAGACCATTAGCCATCATACAGCTCAAAGAAATAGCTCCCGATGAGAATCCGCAACCTCTGACATTGGCGAGAATCCCCCCAGCCTAGGATCCTCCCCCCCCTCATTAATATACCATCCAGACCACCTCAACCAACCGCGGGCACAGCCGCAGCACGCCCCTGACGCTTCCACTGGAGCACGCATATATCCATACTCAGTAGCACTCACATGTCCCGACACGATCCTCCCCCCCTCCCCCCACAGCAAACATCCCCTTACCACTCCAGAGACTACCCTACATTCCACGTCCTCCACCCCCCCAATCCCAACCCGCCCCCCTCCACCCTATCCCACAGACCGCACTCCCCTTTAAAGTCCCCCCCTGTACCCCACCCCCACTCCACTCCTCCCAACCATCCTCCCCCTCCTTGCCCGGCCAGTCTATCTGGTCGGACACCTCCTTTTTTGGCAACGGATCCATACCCCTCACAGACCACCCCAGTACACTCAACACCCCCAACAAACATACCCATCACTAACCCCTAAACGATTACTAAAACACCTTCCCTCCCATCCAACAGCCCAAAGTACCCGAAACAGCCTACAGACCAATCAGTCCAGCCCCCCCCCCCCTGTTTCCCCCCGGGCAACCTCCTCCGGAAACTAATAATGGCAAAGCCCAAAGGAAACACACTCCACCTATCCCGCTTTAGGCTATGCCCAGAACTCTTCCTCTAGTTAAGCTCGGAAGGAGGGAAGGGGAGGAGACAAAAGCAAAAAGAGGCCCCAGAACTTCCCAACCAGAAAGGAAAAGCCAAAGTGGGCCCGAAATGGAAGCCCCGGTGGCTTACCCCCCCGATCCAGCCCAGATGCACGAGGCAAAAATCAGAAGGGTAGAGAATCCCCGCCCCCCGAGCTCCATACCCGGTAAACAGGACATAATGGCGGGAATGTGGGAGCCCAAGGACCAGAGCCCCCGAGGTCCACCGCCCATCGGTAAATAAGCAGGAATAAGACCAGGGAAAGCACCAAAACAATAAACAATATCCCAACACCCGGGGCAGAGAAAAAGAGATAGAAAAAGGCGCCCCGGAAAGTGAGAAACCAATTGTGAATCCTTACATAACCGCCCACCCCTCCACCCCCCCCCCCCCGATATACACCCGGCTTCCATGTCATGAATCGCACCCAGCATGGAGAAACAGAAAATAAGTCACAGTCAGCCAACTTACAGCCAATATACATGGGTACAAAGCAGTGCAAACCGTGATTCCCATAGTCAGAACATTGAGTAGACATTAAACAGTAAGCAAGCCGGCTGCTATAAACATGAGCAGAACGTAAATATAAGATAGAGATAAAATAAATAATATCCATGAGGATAAAACCCATGAAAATAAAAGGGTAGAGAAGTAGAGAAAATAAAATAAAAATAAGTAGAGAGAGTAAAAAAGTCCAAAAGATAAAATTAAGAAGAAAATATGGGAAGACTAAAAGTAAAAGGAAGATAAGAGACCACGGTGCCCTGCGGGGGAATTACCCAGCAGAATACCGGACGGAAAGACCAAAAGGGATACAGAATTGAACCTAAAATAAAATTAAAATTGTAATTAAAGTAAATTAAATTAAACTTAAACTGGGAGCCCCCGGCATCCGCGCTCAGGCGCTTACAGTAAAAAGCGAGCGGCTAGAGTGCCGGGGAAAAGCTCGGATGAGCGCCTCGCAGGGCAAGTCCCATGAAGAATGTCTCTCTTCCACAGCCCTCGTGTACCCGACCTCCAAAGGGCCTAACGCGTCTTCATCCTCCGCTTCACTCTCCTCAGGAGACTTCCCGCCTCATGGGTCGGCCCCCGATGTCTCCGCAAGACGGGCGAGAAAGGCCTCAGCCGCTTCGGGAGTACCCCAGAGATATGCCTGACCTTGATGTTCCACCCGCAGCCTGGCGGGGTACAAAAGGGAGAAGCGCATGCCCCGTCCCGCCAGCCGTGCACAAACCGGCGAGAAAGCTTTGCGTTGTTGGCTGACTAATGCAGAATAGTCCTGGAAAACCAACAATGAGTCAGCGTCCCCGGAGCTCCGCCGATGGCCTCGTGCCGCTCTCAAGACCAGCTCCTTTTGGCGGTAATCCATGAAGCGAGCGATGACTGCCCTTGGCCGCCTGGCCTGCTCCCTCCGAGGGCCCAACCGGTGAACTCTCTCCAGGGCAATAGTTGGTGCCCCAGCTTCAGGCAGGATCTTGGCCATCCACGCTTGCAGGTATGTTGGGAGAGCATTGTCGGCAATGTTTTCAGGGACCCCGATGAACCGAAGGTTCTTCCTACGTCCCCGGTTCTCCAAGTCGTCAAGCTTCTCGCTTTGCAGTTTCACACCGTCGCTTCCAATGCTTGCACGCGAGCCTCAAGAGTATGGTGCTCATCCTCCAAGCCCGAGATCCGGGTCTCTGCCTGCTCCATGCGGCCGGTAAAGTCCGTTATACTTTGGGCCACCGACTGTATTTGAGCACCCAAGTCGCGGAACCGACCATCCAAGGCCCTTGCCACCGCCGCGCTCATCTCATCGACCATGCCCGGGTCTCCCTCCGATCCCGGGCTCCGAGGCGCCCCCTCCGCCGTTTTTGATCGGGAGCGCGTGGCTTTCGGGAGGTTTTAGTCGCCATCTGAGGCACCCCGCCGGTCTGAGAAGGTACCAGGGAACGTTGCCCACTCTCCTTGGTACTCTTCGAGGAGATAGAAGGCATTCACCTTCAGCGGGTTGCAAAATTAAGGTGGTTGATGGGGTATAGGATCCAGAGCCGAGCAGCACACGGCCGATCAGCTCATCACCAAACCGGAAGTCCTTCTTCAATAACAGAACTTTAATATTGCCCCTGTAATCGGGATCAATTACTCCCGCTCCCACATCGATGAAATATTTAAGGGCTAATCCTGACCTTGGGGCTACTCTCCCATAGCATCCAATAGGTATTTCCACTTGGAGACCAGTGTCAACCAGGGCTCTCCCTTGGCTAGGTACAGTCACATTTTCTATACTGCACAGGTCAAACCCAGCAGCTTGAGGGGTTGACCGCTTAGGAGCTTGGGCCTTCTCTGTGACCCTATGGTACTTTAAGACAAATGTCTGCTTCGGGGTAGTTTGGTCTTCTGGACGCTGAACCATCTTTTTAGCTGGGGTCTGAGGACTTCCAAATAAAGGCCCGGGAGCTATTACCATTAATCCTTCTCCCTCCTTCTTTCCTAGTCCTTCCACTAGACCCTGCTTAAATCTTGGCCAGTCTCTTCCTAGAACCAAATCAAAGGGTAGCCTAGGCACCACTGCTAACAGGACTTCCTCTTGTTTCCCCAGGCACTTAACCTTTAGCCTATAGGTGGGATATGATGTTGCAGCACCATGAATGCATCTGCTGTGAACTTGGCTTTCAGGGGTTCTAGGCACAAATCCTTCTTGGGCCTCTATCCTCTTCCAAAGCCTTTTTGACATCATACTCTGGTCTGCCCCAGAGTCCAACAAAGCATTTGTGGTAATTCCTTGCACATCAACCATCAAAAGAAATCCTTCTTTGTGCTGTTTTAAATCCACACCCATTAAGCTAGTGTGTGTCTGGCATCCCTTTTCTAAATGTCCCCATTTTCCACACTTGAAACATTTCTTTCTACTCCACTGTGTCATCTGCTTTGGCACAGTACATTTATTTTCAGAAACGTTTTTAACTATTTTCTTTTCTGATACAGCACAGCTTGCCTCAGCACCCATCTTCAGAGAGCCACCCATTCTATGGCAAGCCTGCGTGGCTTCCAAGAATCTCTCTGCTAGCATGGTTGCCTCTCCAAGATTTTGGCAATTTTGCTGTATAAGGAAAGTGTGCAAATCTTTATGCACAGCAGACATAAATTGTTCAAGCATAATAATGTCTAATAACATTTCTACCGTCTTTTGCTCAGGCTCCAACCATTTTACAGCTAATCCTCTGATTCTCTGACTCAGAGCCCTGGGTGTTTCACCCACTCTCAATGCAGTAGCTCTAAACATTCGCCTATACCAGTGATGGCTAACCTTTTTGAGCCCGAGTGCCCAAACTGCCGCACAAAACCAAAGAATTTCCTCAAAGTGCCAGCACGTCAATTAAAGCCTCATTTGCATAAGGTGCCTCATTTGCATAAATATTTGCATAATGATACCATACACTAACTTTTAGTAAACATGCCTCTTAATGAGTATATGGATAAAGAAAGACTAAAAGGTTTCTACATTACTATAATCCAGTACCAACCGCCAGGCACATTAGGAACTACTACAAACGCTGCCCATTTAGAACCCATAGCAAACCCGCCGTATCCTAACAGCACTACCAGGACTCACAAAGCACCATACCCTAACTATCAAAAGGCAACACTGCAAATATTAAACCAATACATTTCAGAGAACAACAATACATGACCTACTGGGGAAAGAACAAGTGGCAATGTCAAATAGGAATTATATAAACAGAATACCTCAGCTCAGTTACACATGCAGAACAGACCATCACCAAACAAGGAATCACAATTTAGAAACAGGAAGACAATAATTAAACTGGGAACCCCAAAAGCCAAACTTGGAATATACAACAACACTGTAGAAATAAAACTATAAATTAATTTCCTCTTGTACTAAACAAAGCGCAAAAATTAATGATGCACATTTCCCAGAGCTGACATATTCCAGTTAATAAATTCAAAATAAAGAGATATTTTTCTACCTTTTGTGCATTTTTTTTCAGTTGCAATTGTTCCAGCCACTTTCTTCTGGTTTCTTCGTGTCTTCTGCTAACTCTCCATCTGCTGTCCATTTGTCCTTTCTTCTGTCTTCTTGGTTTTTTTTTTCCATTCTCTCTCTACATCTGCTTTAACATACTAATCTTTCTCCTTTTGCTCTTTCCTCATTCCTATTTCATCTACTCAAAATTTACCCCTCCATCCTCAATCCCCACTTATTCTCCCAATACCCGGCCAATTGTAGATTTTTTATCCCTCCCACACAAAATATTTTTCCCCTCTCCATTTTACTCTCCCAGCCCCATCCCATTCTAATCCTCCCCCAACACCAGCTCCCTTCTAGTTCCAGCCTCACCCAGCATCCATTCCCTTCTAGTCCCTGCATCAGCCCATTTCCAGTCCTAGCAGCCCCCCAACCCATTTCCAGTCCTAGAAACCCCCCAACCCAATACCAGTCCTAGCCCCCCCTCATCAACCCACTTCCAGTCCTAACCCCCCATCACCCCATTTTCAGTTTAAGCCCCCCCTATAACCCATTACCAGTCCTAACCCCCATCAGCCCACTTCCAGTCCTAACCCCACCATCAGCCCACTTCCAGTCCTAACCCCCATCAACCCATTTCCAGTCAGCCCCCCATAGCCCATTGCCAGTCCTAACCCCCCCATCAGCCCACAGTCCATTACCAGTCCTAACCCCATCAGCCCACCTCAAGTCCTAACCCCTCCCCATCAGCCCATTTCCTGTCCTAGCCCCCCCTAGTCCAGTACCAGGCCTAACCCCCCATAGCCCATTACCAGACAGCCCCCATCAGCCAACAGCCCATTACCAGTCTTAACCCCCCCATAGCCCATTGCCAGTCCTAATCCCCCCATCAGCCCACAGCCCATTACCAGTCCTAACCCCATCAGCCCACCTCAAGTCCTAACCCCTCCCCATCAGCCCATTTCTTCCCATTATCAGTCCTAAACCCCCCCATAGCCCGTTACCAGTCCTGACCCCATCAGACCACCTCCAGTGTTAACCCCCCATCAGCCCATTTCCAGTCCTAACCCCACCCAAAAGCCCACCTCAAGTCCTAACCCCTCCCCATCAGCCCATTTCCTGTCCTAGCCCCCCATAGCCCATTACCAGTCCTAACCCCACCCAACAGCCCACCTCAAGTCCTAACCCCTCCCCATCAGCCCATTTCCTGTCCTAGCCCCCCATAGCCCATTACCAGTCCTAACCCCACCCAACCGCCCACCTCAAGTCCTAACCCCTCCCCATCAGCCCATTTCCTGTCCTAGCCCCCCATAGCCCATTACCAGTCCTAAGCCCCCATCAACCCACTTCCAGTCCTAATCCCATCAGCCCATATAGACTTAGCTCCCCCATAGCCCATAGCCCCCCCCCATAGCCCATCACCACTCCTAACCTCCCCCAGCCCATCACCACTCCTAACCCCCCCATCAGCCCATTTCCTGTCCTAGCCCCCCATAGCCCAGTACCAGTCCTAGCCCCCCCCAACAGCCCACAGCCATTACCACTCCTAACCCCCCCAGCCCATCACCAGTCCTAACCCCCCAACAGCCCACAGCCATTACCACTCCTAACCCCCCCAGCCCATTACCACTCCTAACCCCCCCAGCCCATCACTACTCCTAACCCCCCCATCAGCCCATTTCCTGTCCTAGCCCCCCAAAGCCCATCACCAGTCCTAACCCCCCAACAGCCCACAGCCAGTACAAATCCTACCCCCCCCTGCCCATACCCAGCCATAACCCCCCCCGCCATTACCACTCCTAACCTCCCATCAGCCCATTTCCTGTCCTAGCCCCCCCCAGCCCATCACCAGTCCTAACCCCCCAACAGCCCACAGCCATTACCACTCCTAACCCCCCCAGCCCATCACCAGTCCTAACCCCCCCCCCAGCCATTACCACTCCAAACCCCCCCCCCCAGCGAAATTTTTTTTACAAAGAAAGCTGTCGCTGCCGGGCCGGGGCCGCCGCGGCAGAATCGAGTGTGCCGCGGGGCCCCCCCGCCCAGCAGAGCCTGCCCTCCGTCCCCGGTATCACCTCTCTCAGCTGCCTCCAGTCACACGTGCTGGCTTTCAGAGCGCGAGGGAAGTTTCTCCCTCGCTGCTCTGTTAAGCCCGCGGGGGCTGATGGGAACTTCCCATCAGCCCCCGCGGGCATAACAGAGCAGCGAGGAAGAAACTCCACTCGCGCTCTGAAAGCAGGCGCGTTTGACTAGAGGCAGCTGAGAGAAGGTGATACCGGGGACGGAGGGCAGGCTCTGCTGGGCGGGGGGGCCCCGCGGCACACTCGATTCTGCCGCGGCGGCCCCGGCCCCGGCAGCGGCAGCTTTTTATTTTATTTTTTTTTAATGCCGCATATTTTGATTGCGGACCTTCCCGCGTGCCAGCTGCAAGGCCTTCGCGTGCCACAGTTGGCACGCGTGCCATAGGTTCGCCATCGCTGGCCTATACTCTGAAATAGACAACCCTAGGCGATCTCTAATAGCAGCCTTTACATCCTTATAATTCAAAGCCTGGGCTGCTGGCATTGCTCTATAAGCTGCAAGCGCCTCTCCAGTTAATGAGGCTGCCAGCCTTACTGCCCACTGGGTCTCTGGCCATGCTAATGCTTGTGCCACTCTCTCAAAAGACTCTAGAAAATCATCAACATTATCATCTGGAGTTAGCTTCCCAAAACTAAATGCCCCAATCCCTTGATTGAGTCCCACACTGTCCACATATGGTGTACCAGTATTTACTGCTGGTCTTGCATCTGGTCCACTTTGGTTCTGCAGTTTAACTAGGGCTTGCACCAGATCAAGCACTGGCCTCTGCTGGTCCATTAAGGCTTTCATAGCAGTGTCCTGAGCCTGCTGTGCTAGCTCCTGATGCCTGCTAAACTGGGCTGCCATCCACTGAGGTATTTCCCTTGGATCCATCTTGATCCCTGCAAGAAAACACAAAAAAACCCCCACAGTGCACCACCTTCCAAACAGGTGTTTTTTCTACTTTTTTTTTCTCAATTACCCCTGTGAATTACTCCCATCCACCACTAGACATTCCCAGGTACTTGTTACCTTATGCCAGTGATGAATCCAGCTCTGCACAGGGTCTTTTCCTCCTGGAACAGCTACCTGGAACAGCCACCTCTCCTCCAAAGTGCAGTTGAGGGAAAATCTTTTCTTTCAGCTTTTAAGCTTGAACTGTCTTTTCCTTCAGACTTGAGTTGTAATCCTTAGCAAGTAAATCCTTTGCGCAAAAGCAATCCGAAAAACTACGCCATTTGTCAGACAGATGCCTGGGTGAGAATGTTCACAGCCTTGGCAAAGGCATATATCAATATGATTTGCAAGGGATTGTGGGAAATGCAGTCCATTCACACCAGACACAGCCGCTCACAATAATTAGCTGTGCTTGAGTGTAAAGCCAATAAGATATTTATTTATGGGGTTATTTCTCGCAACACAGATATGCTTGGTAGCACATAAACAGGATACTTGCTTTCAGTGTTAAACTTAGAAAAACAAAATCAGGAAAACAACAGCTGAACTTGTCAGGCAATCAAAGCAAAAGAATAAAGACCAGGATGGTAACAGAATGGTCTTTTCTGTAGGCTTTAGCTAATATTTTCTTAGCAGTGCTTCAAACAACAAGCAAAACCCACAAAGTAGGGAAAAACTGTTCTTTTCAGGTTAACTTCTTATATCTTCACACATAGACTCAGAAGTGATTCCCTCAGAGCTCACAAGCAATTAGGTAAGGCTCAATTGCTAGCAGTTACCCAGCTGAAACCCCTTAGCTGGCTTACTTTCTACTGTGTGGCTCAAATCCTACTCAGGAGCTTTTCTGAGTAGATTAAAGAACAAGTTTGTATTTCTTTGTGATGGTTGTTGTATCTTGTAACAGTAAATTACCAAAGGAGTTTAGACAGAGAGCAATCCATGTATTCACAGCCTGTATCTATAACCTCTCCCCCTTCTTCAACAATCATGGGTTCAATATCATGGATTGGCACAGAGGAATTTCTCAATGGAGCACTCTCAGGAGAATACTTGTTTCCTTGCTGTCTTGCAAGGGTATAGCTAGGGCATAGATCAGTGTTCATACCTGAGCTTCCATTGCTGTTACAGTTCCTCTCTAAATAGCCTGGCCAGTATGTAGTCCAGTTCTTATGTCCAGCCTTCCAATCCAGATCCCTGGACACTGGATCTCTCTTCACATACCTTCTGGCACGGGTCCTAGGGTCCCTTCCAAGTGCAGCCGTCTCCCTCACAGGTACCGTCTGGAGATGCCTAGCTCTGCAGCACCACTCCTCTGGTTTTCCCCAGTCCAATGGTGTATGCTGGCCTTTTGAATGTCTCCCAGTATACGTACTGCTCTGGACTTCTTTAGACCTCCCAAATGCTTTTCTCTTCTTTCTTCCAAAGGGTTTCTTGCCCTCTCTGTCCGTCCACTCTGGCTTCTGCTTCTGATGATCCTCCAGATGATGAAGTTGTCCAAGATCATGAAGATGATTCTCTGTAGAATAAACTCTACCTTTATTCTGCTTAGATGAGTGCTCCACCCTAGCACAGCGCAGCTGTGCTGAATCAGGCCCTGCCCTTTGAGATGAGTGCTTGGGGATTACCTCATAGCCCTCCTGATTGAACACACGTTTCCCCACTTCAGCTCCTCTAATGGCTGTTGGAAACCTGGTGCATTCTGGGACTGGTAGTCTTTTATGGAAAAATTCTGTTTTCTTATTTCTACCAGAACTGACAGGTTGCTTGTTCAGAGTCACTTCACCTTTACTATAGCTCCTTCCTGAGCTATGATAAGCTTCCTTATCACAGTACTTATAACCTAGATTGGCCACTGTTGGAAACAGGATACTGGGCTTAATGGACCTTGGTCTGACCCAGTATGGCATATCTTATGTTCTTATTCTTTTAGTCACACCCCCCCTTTCCCCTTCCCTCTCCCTTTTCTTTCTCTTTTTCTATCTCTTCTTCAGTCCCCCCTTTCTTCTTCCTCCCCTCACCCTATCCCTCCCCTCTCCTCCCCTCCCCTCCCACTCCCCCTTCCCCCTTCCCCTCCTCCCCCCTCCCCCTCTCCTTTCCACCCTCCTCTCCTTCCCCTTTCCCCTCTCCCCCGTCCTCCTCCCCTCCCTCTCCTTGCCCTGCTTTCTCCCTTTCCCTCCTCTCTCTCCTTCTTCCCCCACTCCCCCTTCTCCCTTCCCCTCCTTCCCCCTCTCCCTCCCATCCTTCCCCCTTTTTCCCCTTCCCCTTCCCCTTCCCCTCCCCCTCTTCCCCCTCACCTCCCCTTCCCCTCCTTCTTCTCCCTCCCCCTCCCCCTCTCCTCTCCCCTTTCTCTCCTCTCCTCCCTCCTCTCCCTCCCTTCCCCTCCCCTCCCCTCCCCCTTCTTTATGTTTTTATTGTTTTTAATTTGGTTTTCACTTCTTGGTGTTTTAGCTATTTATTTGGTATTTTATTCTAATTTCCCGGGCTTAGTTTTTATTTTTTATCACTTTTTGTTGTTCTTTTGAACAAAGAGATTTTTGGTCAATTCATAATTTAGTTTTCATAGAGTCTAGCCTGTTCTCTTAATCATGATATGACTCATGCTCTGGCGGATCAATTTCCGGCTTTATGCTTCAAAACACATCCCTTGTAGTTTTATTTTAATCATAGTTGTTCTCTATATGGCACATCTTGTAGTCAGTTTTCGCATGTAGTCTCTGTTTTTATTTATGTTGCCTTTACTCAGTTAGCTTTTGTTATACACTACCCTTGTGCCGGCTTCCACCTTGATATCTATTGCTCCTGCTCTCACAGAATGGATCGGCATTTTTTCCTTCCCCCTCTCTCTCCCCTCTCCCTTTGCCTTTCTCCTTCTTTCCCCTCCTTATCCCCCTCTCCTCCTCCCCCTCATCCATTCCCCTTCCCCCCTCCTCCTGTTTCCTCCCTTTGCCTATACTGACTTTTTAGCACACTGACCCTTACCAATAGAATAGTCCATTTTTTTATCCCCCTATGCCACAGCTACACTGTTTTCTTGTTGATCATGACATTTATTTTTATCTCATTTGATCTCCACTCACACATTTATTTTTCATTGAGCCTTAGTTATACATGTATTTACCACCTCCTTTAGCATACTTTTTTATGCAAGATCAGCATGTCACAGCAGCGCTAGTTCTCAGTGCCATTTTTTTTTACATTTAAGGGTCTCTATTTTTATTTTTATTCTTTATTTCTAGTTTTAATTTCCATTTACATGCCAATTAGTGATTGTGCCCCTGTTTTAAAATGATTTATCAATTTTCTCAAAATGTATTTTTGTAATGCAAGATTGGCAATCACTTGACCTTTGACCCCTTCGATGGGAATCGGAGGCTGCAGTTTAGATAGAACCCAACATCCCTATGTCTTCTCGTCCTTTTTAGATTGAAAAATAGTTGCTGCACTACTCATTTGGTAAGTTTCTTAACTTCCCTTTGAGCTAAAACAATGGCTTGCATTTAACATATTCAAAAAACTTCTCTTCCTCCGTTAATAGTGATATTCCCATGTCCAGATTGAGAGAGTTTCTTGTATTTATCCAGCGGTATAAGACTGCAGATATCCGTTCTCACTCACATTTTCGTTCATTCCTGTATATCCTCAGTGATATGGCGCTTTAACTGGTTAACTTTTCTTCTGTCTTTTTCCTTCCTCAATGAACTTATAACTTTATACTTCCACTTTCACATAATTGGGTCCTCCTCATCTCTTTTTCTGTTAACTTATGGCAACTCCAGTGTTGTTGTCACGTCTTGATTTTCTTTTACATGTATGCCCCACCGAGGTAACATATAGAAGCCTCATCCACACATTATGTATTGATGGTTTTTAATGTGTTTTTCATTGTATTAATTACTTAATGTACATGTAATATATTTCTTATATCTCCTCATTTGAACAACATGCCTTTATACTCATATTATTGTCTTATACACTCACTGTTTTTATCCATGATTGTTTCAATATGATTTATTATATTTTATGGTCCTTTTGGTTTTTAATTCTTTTTTATGTACCTTTTATAGTTTGTATCTGTTTAATTTTGATTATATATTTATTTATGTCTTTATTGTTTTTATTGTAATTTTTGGAGGTCTGCCTTTCCCCCTGAAGAAGGCCTTGTGGCCAAAAATGCGTCGGGGCTCAATAAAAACCTGCTTTTACCGACAGTTGTTGTACCAGCTCCTTTATCCTCTGGAATCAAAGAGACTACAGGTCCGTGCTTGCTGTGGGTGGACACCAGGACATTAAAAAAATGTGTCTGCCGGGGGGGCGGAGCCTGATGTCCAGCGGGATGGTCGCATAACGCTGAGGCTCCCGAGAGGCCTACTCAGAATCCTGAATTAACACCGTACATACTGGGAACTTCTACTCTGATCTTGCCGGGGCACATTGGTGAGATGGCGGGGACCAAACCCACGCGCCTGGAATTTGGATCTCCAGCGGCTTCTCACGGCAAACGTTCCAAAACTGAACCCCCGTCCCCGCAGAAGGGGCTGGCCTCGCGCGAGGGCCCCGAAATGCAGCAGGAAATCCTCGCAGAGATTAGAGGGGTCAAAAACCTCGTGCAGTCAAATGGTGAAGCACTCCGAGCGCTGCGGGAAGATCTTGGTGTGCTGCAAAAGAAGTTAGAAGGGCTTTCTTCGCGTCAGGACAAAATGGAGAGTATATTGGACTCCCATGCGGCCCGGTTGTCCAAACTCGACAAAGTTGAACGTCAGGTGCGGGCCTTGCAGAAAGAAGTGGAAGATGGCAATAATAGAGCGCGCCGCAACAACATACGACTCGTGGGCATACCGGAGGGAGCGGAATCGGGAGACATGAAAGAGTTTTTATGTAAAATCCTCCCTTCTCTGCTTCAAATCACCTTTGCCAAAGATTTGGAGATCGATCGCGCTCATCGTGTACCCACAAGCATAACGCTCAACAGGAAGACCCCGCGGCCTATCATTTTTCGACTTTTGAGATATCAACATGTGGAGCAAATTCTAAGTGCCTCTCGGGCAAAGGGCCATATGGAGTTTGAGAGCCACAATGATCTCCTTCTATCCTGACTTGGCTAAACCCACGGTCGACCGCCGAAAGCGCTTTCTGGAATTCCGGCCGAGGCTTCAACAACTACAAGCACGCTATGGCCTGATGTACCCGGCCAAGCTCCGAGTCACGCTTCACAATCAGACAAGAACATTCGAGGACCCTGATCTACTAGCGGAGTTTTTGGATTCCAAAGAAGCCGACTTGATGCGCTGACTTCCAGAATATTCCTGCAAGTACTCTCATATTCTGCTGTACCTGCCCTATTGGATCTACCGCAGCCCAGCAAAGAGTCTGGCGAGGGCAGTTTGTTTGCCTTACTTTTGATGATATCTGTGACCCGACTCCATCTACCCACAGTAGCCTCGATGAGTATCAGAGACAGTGTTAATTACGGACTCTGGTGTTTCTTTTCTTTTTTTTTTTCATGTCTTCTATTTCCTCTCTAGGGCCTCCTCCCGCAGACACATGGTCGCCATATTCCTTGGGGGTTTTGCTTCTTCTCTAAGATACTTTGGTACATACTTTTCAATATGGGGTGTATTAGCCAGCCTACTCGGTGATTATGTCATTGTTGCACAGCTTCTGATTATGTTGTATGTTTTCAAGCGCCCTTACCTAAAATGTCTATTACCGATTGATGGCACCATGTAAGATTTTCTCATTGAACGTAAAAGGAATCAATAATCCGATAAAACGGAAGAAAATCCTAAGCTACCTAAGTCAGGAAGCTGCGGATCTGATTTTTCTCCAAGAAACGCATTTAAACTCGAAGGAAACTCTTAAACTCAATATTAAACCTTACATGGTGGCCGCCTATTCCCCAGCCGTTTCTAAGAAGTGTGGGGTTGCCATACTGGTTAGGAAATCTTTGAGTTTGGCTTGACATAGAAGAGGAGCTTAGTAGCCCAATTCCGTTGAATCACGAGGAATTGGAAGGATAGCTCTCGACTTACTGTCAATGAATGGTGGAACCTCGTCTGCTTATATAGTAAATATGAGCAGATACCTCGGAGAGCTATTCCCCATGCCCAAACTCACTCTCGCTTGTCTAAACGGCAGATGCTTAATGATTATGTACAATCTGCTCATTGTTCTAACATGCCTGTATAATGTACACTCATCATGTTTCAGATCACCGCTAGGTTTTGTAACACAATAATGTAAGTACACGCCCGCTTCGGGAATGATTAGTTTTCTAGAGAAGAAGCAGGGGGGAGGGGGGTGGCAGGGGTTTACTTTGGTGTATGTATCACATTTTATGTATTTGTCTTTCGCTGTATGTCTTCCTTTTCCTTTGTTGTTATAAAACGAAAATAAAGAATTAAAAAAAAAAAAAATGTGTCTGCCTCAGTCAGAAACAGTAGTACATCACACCTAGGTTCTGGCTCTATCAGCACACATGCAGAACGTGAATCCCATGATACGCAGTACTGTAGCAGCACCACAAACACAGTGCTGCAGGCTACCTCCCTTGTGTAAAGGCCAAGGCAGTGGTGATGTCAGGATGCCTATCCCTTCACTGTACTCCCAACAGCAAACAACAGTCACATGCATGTGTACGCTGCACCTCAGTCACAAACCCCCTAGGCAGCACATTGTATGGCATTCAGTCCTCTGTGTCCTGCTGCACATGGCGGGGTACATACACCTGCACATATCATGAACACAAACCACAGTAATGAGCCATGCAGTCTATTTCAGACCATTTTGTGCTCCCCAGGTGAACAAGAACAGGTTCCCACCATCAGAGATGACAGGTGGGTATGAGGACATGCCCCAGTGCTCACAGTTTCCACTATGCCTGCAATGTTTACTGTGTGTGCCAGTATAGGTTAGCCTCTCCATTACCCATGATGCGCTGTACACATAAAACAGCATTCTTCAGCTGATCCCCAAAATGGAGAATGCAGCGACCCATCACAACAGCTCAGTAAGATGCACTGACAGTGTGTGCAACATGCACCTAACACCTGCAAACTGTATCACCAACCTGTTTCAGTGGTCACCTTGACTGTGAGGTGGTACACACAGCACCTGGTCTCCAGAGCTTGCACTGTTGGAGATGGACTTTGCTAGCCCTGCTGTATATTCATATCACTGCTAGTGTGTGATGCTTATCACCTGGTTGTCTGAACAATTGCAGTATGCTAAAGTCTCCTGTCACTTTTGGGCCCTGTGTTCTGTTTCTGTTGGCTAGGTACTCTTCTAGAATATCACATGTTGGTGCACAGGGTTGCAGAAGCAGTGTCTATGGCAGCTAAATGCAGTAGAAGTTGTATACGGTGGTGTGGGACTACTGTCACTGTACTGCTGGGCCTGCAATGACCATAGTGGGTAGGCCAAGAACATCTGCTGTCCTAACTATCTGGATCTACCAATCCACAATATCAAGCACAATCTGCATTTCAGGCCCACCACAGGGCTGTCCCAGCCATGCACATGCCAACAGTGCCCAGTCTGCTGGTCAGCACACACTGCATGAGCACAGAGTAACCATGTATACCCTGGCCTAGGGCATACTGCATGGTTTCCCAGCAGTCTGTTCAGGGAGAGCACCAACAGCACTGCAACCTCACACTATATAGCACTATGTGGATACATAGCTGTGACATGGCCACAGCTTGGTCACAGTGAGCGTACCTTCTCAGCATGAAATGCTGTGGGCACCCTGGCCATGCATATGGCAGATGGATACTCCATAGTAACATAGCAACTTAGTATATGATGTCAGATAAAGACCAACATGATCCATCTAGTCTGCCCAGCAAGGTGGCAAGAGTAGGTGCGCCTGCCACACTGTGTAGGTCATCCCTCCCCATGACTTTGTTAAGGGATATACCCACCAATCTGTGCAGGTCACCTCTACTTGTTGAGATACAGTATCAGAGACAGTTAAGTTTATTTTGATTTTATCCTTTTTCTATAAAGGAATCCACTGTATCTGTCCATGCCGTTTTGAATTCTGTCACTGTATTTGTTCCCACCACTTCCACCACTTCCAAGCATCCACCACCCTTTCAGTGAAAAAGTATTTCCTGAAGTTGTCGTACAGTTTACCCCCTTGCAGCTTCATGTTATGCCCTCTAGTATTGCAGCTTCCTCGTCTTTGAAAAAGGTTTGTTTGTTCATTAATACTCCTTAAGTAATTAAAGGTCTGTATCATATCTACAAAGTCACAGCCATTGAATGTACCTCCAACACACACACATCCTGGGCAAACAGCTTTGTTTCAGGCCATACCCACAATCCTCTGTGTCTCATCATACACATTTCCAGACTGACTCTGGGAACAGCGTCTGCATTGTGAGGCAGGTGCTACTAGCATGCTCTAAAGTGCTCACACATTGTTAATGGCCACTCAGTGTGCCAGTGCTATCAGCACGCCTTTACATTCAGCCGAGGGTAGTGGATCTTGTTTGTGTGGACCATTGCTGGGCAATTATGTTTATGTTTATGTTTATTTATTTGATATACCGCCCTACTTTAACAATCAGAGCGGTTCACAGTTTACAATAACTTAGAAAGTGGGCACAAGGCCAGAAAGTGAAAGGAAATTACAATCAATAACACAGGTACACTACCAAAAAACTGCCTCCAGTTTTGCAACTGATTCCTATAGATTTTGGGGTGCTGAATCCAGGAAAAATAGCCAAAATGTTCCATCACGTCACGTTTTCTTGCAAAATTAGATTTCTTACCCATATAAGGAATGTTCACATAATTTCTTTTTAGCCGACTGCAGTTTATTTTCTTGGCCCAAAATAGAGGTTGTAATGGTTAACTAACTAGAAACACTCCCTCATGATATTTTAGAGTGTTTTGTATTCATTTTATACATTAACAGGACAATTGGGAGGCGGGGGGCTAAATCCAGTACTCGCGCTGGCGCATGTTCTTTCCTGTTCGCCTCGCCTCGTTCGCTCGCTCGCTCGCTCAAACACGGTGGTTGCGACATGAACGTTCCAGTCAAATTTCAGTTTCTTGCAAGTTCATTATTACCTTTTGTTTGCTCAGTCGTAATCCAGCTTTATTCCGAAGTGGTTCACTACAGTTGTAGTTTGCAGTGCTGTGTATTTGTGATGGCTCACAGAGCCAGAGATTGCGTCAACTCTCCGGACAGTTTTTGTTTTATTTGTGGGGAATATACCGTGAAAAAGCGGCAGAGGAACATTTCTGCATTTATTAAAAAAGTATATTTCGCCTATTTCGGTTTGAAGTTAGGCGATCAAGACAAACCGTGGGCTCCTCACAAAGTGTGCAAGACATGTGAGGAAGATCTACGCTTATGGATGAAAGGTAAAAAACAAGCATTTCGTTTCGGAATACCTATGATGTGGCATGAACAAAGAGACCACAGCAGTGACTGCTATTTTTGCTCTTGCATTGTGAAGGGATACAACTTAAAAAATAAGAACGTAATAAGTTACCCCAACCTTCCCTCGGCAATTAGGCCTATGCCTCATAGCAACGAAGTACCTGTGCCTGAACCACCAAAATCTTTGGATCATATTTGTGTGGACGGTTCTGATCATGATGAGACTCATCAGATGGCTTTTCCCGATGAGTCCAGTACTTCCGAGTTTGAAACTGAACCAGATCCGAAACCTGAACTTTTCTCTCAAGCTGAATTGAATGATTTAGTCTGGGATTTAGGACTCCCAAAAGATGCTGCCCAACTGCTAGGTTCTCGGCTTAAACAGAAAAATCTATTGTCACCAGGAACAACTTTTTATTGGTACCGCAACCGAGAGACACAATTTTTGAAGTATTTCAGCAAAGAGGAAGATTTGGTATTTTGCAACGATATATACGGAGTGATGGAAAAGTTTAAACTCAAGTATGATCCTGCTGAATGGCGGCTGTTCATTGATTCGTCAAAAGACAGCATAAAAGGTGTTCTTCTTCATAATGGCAACACATTCGCTTCAGTTTCTATTGCTCACTCTGTTATTCTCCAAGAAAAATATGAGAATTTGGCCCTGATTCTTCAGAAGATTCGTTATGATGAGCATAAGTGGATGATTTGTGGAGACTTTAAAATTCTATCCATGCTATTAGGGCAGCAATCCGGTTTCACCAAATATCCCTGCTTCCTTTGCTTGTGGGATAGCCGGGCTCGCGACCTACACTGGGGGAAAAAAGACTGGCCAATTCGGGAGTATTTGAGACCCGGTGAGAAAAATGTTCTTCATGAGAGCTTGGTACCTCGTGATAAAATTCTTTTACCACCTCTCCACATTAAGTTGGGTCTCATTAAGCAATTCATCAAGTCCCTTCCAAAAGATGGTGAGTGCTTTCGGTACCTTTGCTCAAAGTTCCCCCGACTTTCTGAAGCAAAGCTAAAGGAAGGAGTGTTTGTTGGCCCTGATATAAGGAAACTCATTTCAGATGGAGCATTTGCTGAAACGATGTCTGAGAAGGAAAAAGAAGCCTGGGATTCCTTCAAGGATGTTGTTCTCAAATTCTTGGGGAACAGGTGGGATGAGAACTATAAGGATATTGTTGCCAGGATGCTCAATGCCTTCAAAGAACAAGGCTGTAACATGAGCCTGAAAGTCCATTTCTTGCACTCCCATGTGAACTACTTTCCTGAAAACTTGGGGGCGTACAGTGAAGAACAAGGTGAAAGGTTTCACCAGGACATCAAGGACGCAGAGAGAAGGTACCAAGGAAGATGGAACACCACTATGATGGCTGATTTCTGCTGGTTGCTGCTGCGGGAAACCCCAGATGAAAAATACGCCAAGCAGCGCACCAAGAGAAGCATTCGGGGGAAGAAGAAACGGGCCCACCAGGAGATTGATTGACCCAAGAATGACTTTAAAATCTAAACTGTGTTGACAAATATCGTGTTTTTACTAAACTTTGAAATAAAAATTTGCTAGTTATTACCACAGTGTCGGATCTCATTTATTAGAATTTTATTTTCACACCATCGGGTGTTTGTCTTCATGTATTGCAATGGTGCGGTTTGCATTTTCTATTCTTACATACATACCTGTACAACATTTTTTGCACATTGCTTTGCTTTGCTTTGTGTCTAACCTCGCTCTTATATGCTCAATGTTTGTGCACATGTATGTGGCTGTTTTAAGTGCAGACAATTTTGCTACCATCACAGTGTGTTTTGTTGACATTACTCTATTCTTATGTGCTGCCTTGTTACAATTTTCTTTATTCTTATTTGAATAACTACTAAACAATTAGTATAAAGAATTCATCCAAGAAACTTTTATCTCGATCGCACTCAATCTGAAACGTTCACCTCAAACTGCTAACCCAATGTAGCAAAAAATCTGTACGTGATGGAGCAAATTGGTTACCAGATTTGGATTCAGCGCACCAAAAAATGTAAAAATCAATCCAAACATTAGAGGCAGTTTAAAAAAATTTTTTTTTAGTGTACCTGTGTAATAGGACAGAAGTAGTAAATAGGCATACAAGACAGAGAGCAGAGTAACAATTATAGTTGGGGAGGTGGGTCAAAAAAAAGGGGAGGGAAGGTCAAAGGCTAGGGAAAAAAGGTGGGTTTTAGTTTCTTTTTGAAGGTGATGTGATGGGGTTCCAACCTGAGGGAAGTGGGCAGTGAGTTCCAGAGTGCTGGGCCAATGAAAAAGAATGCAGATGAGCGGGTGGACTAGAGGTGGGCAAGAGAGGGAGAAGGGAGATGAAGGTGGTTCAGATGGAATGAGCGGGGATATTACTGGGGGTGTGAAATGTGATAAGATCTTCTAGGTATTGAGGGGTGCTAGTGTGGAGGGCTCTATGAACCAGAGTTAATAGTTTGAACTGAGAGCGGAAGGAGATGGACAGCCAGTGGAGGCGAAGAAGAAGAGGTGTTACATGGTCACAATGGGAGGAGTGTGTGATGAGATGGGCAGCAGTATTCTGAATTTGTTATAGTCTACCTAGTTGTGATTTTGTAATGCCAATGAGAACAGAGTTAGAGAAATCGACACGGGACATAACAAGTGATAGTAGAAGAGTAGTGAGAGCAGGTGGTGTGAGAAAAGGGCGAATTGCATGAATTTGGCGAAGGAAGAAAAAGGAAGTTTTGGTGATATGTGAAATGGGGGTTGCATATACTGGCACTCTACCTGCAATGTAGGATAAAATTTACCCACAGGGACATGAAAGATATGACCCACATCTGGGTCTTGAACCTGTGGCCCACCACACATATATAGACACTTAACTTGTGTGTTGTGCCACAGCATTGCCAAATAGGTGCTATAGGCTGTGGTTGTAGATGTGGCCACTGTCATGGTGAATGAGGGCATGAGTAGGCATCTGCCTATATCTGCAGAGATCGTTGTATGCCCTGTGACATACCTGCATGACAAGGTGTGTTTGGCTGTTTATACTGCTGGTGCAACAAACATTCCTGCCTTACACATCTTTATCTTTCTTTATTTATTTGCTTGACCGCCCTTCAGTGGTAAGCAGGGCGGTTTACAATGGTAACAAAATTCCAAAGACAGAGTGGCGCGAGGCCAGAAAGTGAAAGGAAGTTACAATGTGACAGTAAAGGAAGAAGACAAGAGTGAGGTGGGACAAAGGATGAGGGAGAAGGGTCAGGACTGGGAGAGGGGGAGGTCAAAGGCTAGGGAAAAGAGGTAAGTCTTGAGGGAACGTTTAAAGGTAGGGAAGTGGGATTCGAGCCGAAGGGTAGGGGGGAGAGAGTTCCATAGTGAGGGACCAGCGAAGAAGAAGGCTGAAGAGCGGGTAGACTGTAAATGAGCACGTGAAGGGGAAGGCAGTGTGAGGCGGTTGAGGTGAAAGGAGCGTGGAGTGTGGCGGGGGGTGTGGAAACGGAGCAGATCTGCAAGATATTGAGGGGTGGAAGTGTGCAGTGCCTTGTGGGTTAGGGTGAGGAGTTTGAATTGTATGCGGAAAGGTATAGGGAGCCAGTGGAGACGGAGGAGGAGGGGGGTGACATGATCTCTAGGGGAAGCGTGGGAAATGAGTCGGGCGGCGGTATTTTGAATTCGCTGTAACCGTGAGAGTTGCTGTTTGGAGATGCCAGAAAGAATAGAATTGGAAAAGTCAATGCGGGAAATAACGAGGGCCAGTAACAGGGTAGTTAAGGCGGAGGGAGAGAGGAAGGGACGAATGGCACGAATTTGGCGGAGGTGAAAGAAAGAGAGTTTAGAAATGTGGGAAATGTGAGACGAAAAGGAGAGATCAGAATCAAAAAGAACCCCGAGGTAGCGGAAAGTAGAAACCAGCGAGATAGGTGCATTGTGAAAAGATGGGGCTAAGGAAGGGGGTGGGCGACCATGTGAGAACCAGATAGCTATGGTTTTGGAAAGATTAAGATGTAAACAGTTTTGCGTCAGCCAGTGGGAAACAGCAGTGAGGCAGTTGTTTAAAGGAGTCAAATCAGGAGAAGTAGGGGAAGTGTGATGAAGGAGAAGAATGTCGTCGGCATAGTAAAAGGCAGAAATTCCAAATTGCTGTATGAGTAATGTGAGGGGGGTGAGATATGTCCACACAGAGGGGCAGCCCAGGCAACAGGCAACACACATCGCATGCCATGGCAGAAGTAGCAGACTGACATCATTCCCACATACCTGGTATGTGCTTGTGGTGCAATCATGGCATGAGTTGATGTGGATTCACATGTGCCCCAGGTGGCTGTTGATGACCAGGTCCTCACATTTGGAGTGTGCCTTGGTCCATACAGGGCCTTGTGCTCTAGGAACACACCATGAGAACTCATGTCTTGCCATTGCAACCTCCTGTGTAGGTCTCCCTCAGAGCCATTTCTCTCCCCGCCATCTCTTCATAACTTTGCTGCATGCCTGATCCTTTGCCAGGCCAGATACACTCATATAACCCCTCTGCTGCTATCACATCACCGGCACCCCATCCATTTCAAGACCATCTCACAAATGCACGGTGTGCTAACCTATACATGTATCTTCTCTACTGTCCCTCACAACATTTCCACCCTCCCTTCCCCCTACACCCCTTCCCATGGACTCTGCTCCTCCCCTGGCTACCACCTCACTATGCCCTGTACTTCTACTGCCATTGCCAGACTCAGATCTTTTGACCTTGCTGCTCCTTATGCCTGGTGCAAGCATCTGCTGTCCATACATCACGTCTCACCTGTCTCCCTCTTCATATCCATGCAGAAGGTATACCTCTTTAGGACTGCTATTGGATCCTTAACTCTTGTTTCCTGGTGTTTCTGCTCCCTATTTTACTCTTCTTTTTCTTGTATTGTACTGTCTGTCATCACTTGAATGTAAGCACTTTGGACAGGAACTGTCTTCCTATGTGTTTGTACATTGCTGCGTGTGCCTTGTAGTGCTTCATACACAATGTACAGTGGCAGTAGTCATGTTCTGCAGGTGATGGTGATGGGTGTGCATTTTGTCTCTGATATGTCCTGTTCTCCTATTGTGTAGTATTCCTTCTGCAGCATCATTTGTGCCCCCTACATGCACATATCTACTCACTATATGCGGGTGGGGGGGGGGGGGTATCCTGATCCAAGGGCCAAGCAAACCAAAGGTTAACTGAAACAGTGCCATGGACCATTGGCCATTGTGGGCAGCCTACCAACTGCTTCATTTCTCTCTACCATTGTGGCACACCCACCAGTTCAGTGCTGCAGGCAGTCTCCCTGATGTTGCACCTGTGGAGCTGAGCACACCTTGCCGATCCTGTCTCCCCTGCCCCCTACTGAGGGATATGGGCATGCCTCCTGCTATGTCTGACCTTGGTGAGAAGGGATCAACATGTGTTCTGATGTCCTTGCCATTGCACTGTTTGCCCTTAGATAGACTTTGGAATATATTGCTTTGCACCAACACACAGGGCCAGAGTAGTGCCTATGTTTGCTGCAGGGGGGAGCCGCTGCACCCACTGCCACCACCTCCACACCATGCTGTCATGGCAGTATGGTGCCAGTGGGGATGGTGCACAGTGCCGAGCTGTCCACTGTGCTGATTAGGCAGGCACCTAGGCCAGCAATTCTGGATGGTTGCGGCAGTGACACACATGCCCGGCCATGCTGCTCCAACACAACGGCCACTGCTGCCCCCTCTCCCCAGCTTCCACTGCTTCTGTCTCGGGAAGTGGTGGTGGACAGCCACACTAGCAGTGTCTTGGTGGGCAGCTGCTTTTTGAAGCCCCCTTTAGTGCACTGTTACTGCCAGCCTTTCACTCCATAGGTAGCTTCAGCAGCAGTGGGGGAGGGGGGGCCAGGGTCTCTGCCTAGGGCACCAGGGACCCGTGGGCCATCCCTGGTTGCACGTCATCCACAGCAGCAGTATGTCTGTGTGCCACCACTGTAACTCTGGGGTCATGGTGGACATCACAGATGTGCCACCTGGGCTGCTGCCTGGTCAGCCTTGCCCACCAGCAACCCCCACTGCATCACCCACGTGCCACCTCCTTTGCCCCATTTTCACCAACAACATAGTACCCTTTCATACTTGGCCACTATGCTGTTGCTGCCAGTGGAACACTACTATCACTGTCTTGGTTTTCCCTGTGTGTGGATCACATTGTAGACAGTGGAATGAGCTCTCTCCCCACAATATCTACCCTTCCCACAAGGTTTTATTTGGTGTTCGGGTTCTCTTCGCTGAAGGCTCTAATGCGCAATTGCACAACTGGTGATAAGGGAGCACCCACTGTCAATGCCCTCTCTCCGCCCCATTAATGCCCACTCTCTGCCTCCTTTTCCATTAATGCTGCGGGCCCCTCTAATGCTTGTTCATGCAGCATTATCGGCACTTTCCGTAGCATTAGGAGTGCAAGGATTTCTGATAACAGGTATTAAGGACACACATACTCCCTTAACACCCTTTAGTAAACATACTCCTTGGTCTTCTTGATTGCAAGAGGTGTTGGACCAAGTTATTTTGTACCTTATGATATTGTTAGACATCTCCTTCATGTTTGATATTGTATGTCATGCCATTTTTCTTTGACATCTGCAGCTAGTGGGATGTAGTGGCACTATGGCTGCCAGGTTCAAATTATATTTTCAGGATTGAGTGCAGCAAGTCCAATGGGGAGGAGAGAGGTCACTTTGGATTAGATTCTGAGGTTCCCGGGGTTCATTCTTGCCACTGGCCATGGTTAAAGCCTATCTGCTATCATTGACAAAGCTGTTTGCTCATATATATCTTACTTATGGTTCCCATGGAGGAGGCTAGAGTAGAAGTAGATGAAGTACTCCATATTTGGTCAGAGCTGATCACAGATAGGTTGAAGACTAACATGCTTTCCCTGAACTTGGTGAAAAGTGAGAGAATGGGGGATGGCAGTTGCTGTAGGTTGGAGAATTGTTGATGTGGGTTGGATAACAAAGGTCTAGCTGCACTATTTGGGGGTGGAACTGGATAGTTTGCTGCCTATGACTGTAGAGGGTTCCAGTGTTATTAAATATGCCTACTGTAAGTTACAGATGTTGCATAGGCTACAGTATTATCTGGATGAGGGTGACTTTCTGTACACATTTGAATTTCCCAATATAGAGTTATTCTACTGACATCCTCACTATACATAGCAAGGTAGAAGATGTAACATCTGGTTATGATGTTACAGTAACTGGCACAATGAACAAGAAGCCAACAAGTCTTATGAAGAAGTTCAGACCCACATTGCTTCAAAACAACTTATGCATATGCTATCAACGCTATACAAATTCATAGATCATAAAAACGGGACAGAACAAAAGTACAGAAGCCTAAGGCAGAGCAGCACACAAGATAGTGTAAATCTTACTGGCAGGGTACCGTGACAGCATCAGTGACTCCCATTCCTGATCTCAATGAGATTTAGTGACATCATTGAGAAGTACATTGATGATATGCTTCTTGCAGAAACCAAGCTCTCCAGCAGAAAAGAAGATGGGTGCCGATAGAATGACGAAGGCTGGACACAAGTCACCAAGGCCTGCAAAATCACCAATCCAACTTCTCCAGCCCTTGAATTGGAAAACCATTATGCAGCCCTGGAAGTGGGGGAGGTGAAAGCATCCCTGGAACGGGAAGAACCAGAGCTGAAGTACCCAAAGTTGCAGAATCAGTGACCACTAGGAAGCGAAGGGTAATGGTGGTTGGTGACTCTCTTCTGAGGAGTACTGAGGCATCCATCTGCCGACCAGACTTGATGTCCAGAGAGGTATGCTGTCTGCCTGGTGCGAAAATCCAAAATGTAACGGAGAGTTTGCCAAGACTCATCAAGCCCACTGACTATTACCCAATGTTGCTAATCCATGTCGGAACAAATGATACTGCCAGGTATCCCTCTGAGCGTATCAAAAGTGACTTCATGGCTCTGGGACACAGGGTGAAGCAGTTAGGTGCACAGGTGGTGTTCTCTTCAATCCTCCCTGTTGAAGGTAAAGGCCAAGGCAGAGATGCTCGCATCCTGGAGATGAATGCATGGCTGCGTGGATGGTGTCATCGAGAGTGTTTTGGTTTCCTAGACCTTGGGATGCTGTTCCAATGGTTGCAGGGCAGAAATAGAATCCATCTGTCCAAGAAAGGTTGATGCGTCTTCAGTAGTAGACTGGCTAATCTACTGAAGCGGGCTTTAATCTAGATTCATTGGGGATGGGTGAAGAAAGCACCCAGGTAAGTGATACATTAAATACCTTTATGGAAATGGGTAACGGGGTAACATATGGAAAGCAGTATGTATAAATGCCCGTAGCATGGGAAATAAGATCCCAGATGTTGAGTCTTTAATGGGAGAGGCTGACTTGGATTTAGTGGCAGTTACAGAAACATGTTTCACAGAAAACCATGACTGGGATGTAACTATACCTGGCAATACTTTATTCAGAAAGGACAAGGTAGGAAGAAGGGGAGGAGGAGTGACACTATATGTAAAAAATACTATTAAAGCTTTGGAATTAGAGAGCTTAAAAGGGAGAGAGGAGGCATTGTGGGTTAAACTAGAAAGAGGGAAAGAGAAATCTATTTGCATTGGCGTGATATACAGACCTCCCTCACAAGAGGGTGGACAGAGAGTTAATTGAAGACATACACAGCATTGCTAGGAAAGGGGAAGTGCTACTGATAGGGGATTTCAATATGCCAGATGTTGATTGGCACATTCCTGCTGCAGTATCATCTAGAAGTAAAGAGATCCTGGATTCTCTACAGGGAGAACTATTCAGGCAATTGGTAGCAGACCCCACACGTGAAGGGACCATACTGGACTTGGTGCTTACCAATGGTGAAGGTGTTTCTGATGTTATAGTGGGAGATCATTTTGCTTCCAGTGATCACCAGATGGTGTGGTTCAGTATTAGGACTAGGGCTGTTAGAATCCATTCAAAGGTAAGGGTCTTAGACTTTAGGAAGACTAACTTTACCAAGATGGGCCAATACCTCAGGGAGTCGTTAGCGGGATGGGAACAGCTGGGGGATGTAGAAAAACAGTGGGCAAAATTGAAAGGGGATATTTTAAGGGCAACCAACCTTTTTGTTAAAATGGCAAATAAAGGTAAAAGGAAAAGGAGACCGCTATGGCTTTCGAAAGAAGTAGCTGAAAAAGTGAAGAAAAAGAGGGAGGCCTTCATGAAATACAAGAGATCACAGAGAGAGGAAGACAGGCATCTATATTTGGAAAAACTTAGAGAAGCTAGCAAAGTAGTCAGGAAAGCAAAGATTCAAAAATAGGAGGAAATAGCCAATGCAATAAAATGGGGGGATAAGACATTTTTCAGATATGTTAGTGAGAAGAGGAAGGGCAAAAGTGGTATTGTCAGACTCAAGGGTGAAGGGGAGGAATATGTAGACGCTAATGAGGATAAAGCAGAATTACTTAACAAATATTTCTGTTCTGTGTTCACAGATGAAGAACCGGGAGCAGGACCTCAGAAAACACCCACAAACAGGAACAGAAGCGAGGGACATCTTGAACAATTTTCAGAAGACTGTGTTCGTGAGAAACTAGTTCAACTTAAAGTAGACAAAGCGATGGGACCGGATGGGATACACCCTAGAATACTGAGGGAACTTGGGGACGTTCTAGCAGCTCCACTGACTGACCTTTTCAATGCCTCATTGGAGTCGGGAATGGTGCCAAAAGACTGGAGAGAGGCTCATGTGGTGCCTTTACACAAAAGCGAAAGTAAGGATGTGGTTGAAAACTACAGGCCGGTTAGTTTAATTTCAATGGTGAGTAAATTATTGGAAACATTGCTGAAAGAGAAAATAGTGAGGTTTCTGGAGTCCAGTGGATTACAGGATCCGAGGCAGCATGGATTCACCAGAGGCAGGTCTTGTCAGACAAATCTGATTGATTTTTTTGACTGGGTGACCAGGGAGTTGGACCGAGGGAGAGCCCTAGATGTGGTGTACTTAGATTTCAGTAAAGCCTTTGACACTGTTCCTCAGAGGCAACTTTTAAACAAACTGAGCACCCTAGGGATGGACCCTAAAGTTACTGCTTGGGTTAGAAATTGGTTGCGTGGAAGGCGACAAAGAGTACAGGTAAATGGAGCTCACACTGAGGAGAAGGATGTTATCAGTGGTGTGCCCAAGGGATCTGTCCTTGGTCTGATTCTTTTTAACATTTTTGTTAGTGATATAGCGGAAGGGCTGTCTGGTAATGTTTGCCTCTTTGCAGATGATACCAAAATCTGCAATAGAGTAGACACCCAGGAAGGTGTAGATAACATGAGGAGGGATCTAGCTAAGCTTGAAGAATGGTCTAGAATTTGGCAGCTGGGATTTAATGTTAAAAAATGTAAGGTCATGCATTTGGGCTGCAGCAATCCAAGGAAGCAATATAGTATAGGGGGTGAAGTACGTTTGTCCACTAAAGAAGAGCGGGACCTAGGCATGGTTGTATCTGATGATCTTAAAGTAGCTAAAAAGGTAGAAAAGGTGACGGCAAAAACTAGAAGGATACTTGGGTGCATATGGAGAGGAATGGCTAGCAGAAAAAAGGAGGTGATAGTGCCTCTGTATAAGTCTTTGGTGTGACCTCATTTGGAGTATAGTGTGCAATTCTGGAGACCGCACCTTCAAAAGGATGTGAACAGGTTGGAGTCAGTGCAGAGGGTGGCTACTAAAATGGTTAGTGGTCTTCATTATAAAGCATATGAGGACAGACTTAAGGTTCTTAATATGTACACCTTAGAGGAAAGGCGGGATAGAGGTGATATGATTGAGATATTTAAATACCTCTGTGGCATAAATGTTCAGGGGGAGAGCCTCTTTCAATTGAAAGCAAGTTCTGTTACAAGGGGACATGGGATGAGGGTGAAGGGGGATAGGTTCAGGAGTGATATGTGGAAATATTTCTTTACGGAAAGAGTAGTGGATCCATGGAATAGTCTTCCAGTGGAGGTGGTGGAGATGAGGACAGTAACTGAATTCAAAAAAGCATGGGACAAACACAGAGGATCTCTAAAGGAAAAAAGGGGACTATTGTAGTTGTTGATATGGAAGGACAGACTAGATAGGCCATGTGGTCTTTTTCTGTTGTCATATTTCTATGTTTCTATGTAACTGCAGCACCCTTTACAATCTAAGCAGTGCTGCGATACATGGTTCACATTGCGAGCCTGCCCCCTTTGGAGCACCTTCAGAGCCGCTTGAGGATCTATCTGAGGTGACACTTTGAAGTTACTATTTATGGTACTTTTTAACATTGCTCCTTTAGGTTGGTGAGCAAATGGCTAAATGGGGAAGAAGGTGGCAAAAGGCAAGGACAGTGGCATCCACCAAACCTCCTTTAGTGCATAGACCAATGGATTCTTGTGTATTACCTAGAAATGGCATAGAACTGAATATAGCAGTGAAAAATAAGGGATAGCTCCCTATGATAGACTTCACTCAACCCAGTCCAGCATTCAATGTCCTTTCCACCACTTGCTGAATTGGGCACAAGTATATCAAAACCACATCCAGAAGGCCTGGTGGGATCTGAAAAGATTGATTGCTGAGAGATCTAAGGGTTTCAGGAAGCCCATCACCCCTCTACTCTAGTACTATCCCTAGAACACCCAAAAGCACAGTAAGAACAGTCTCAATACAAAATGCTGATCTGAACCCCAGTTATTGAGAGCATATACCATTAAGTTAATCTGTACATAGTTCCCCCGGTTGTCCTATTGTTGAAGTTCCCTGTTCAATGTAAAACTCAATGTTACTTGTATGCATTGTAGTATGTTCTTGTTCTATGTACACCGCACTGATTATAATAGCGCGGTATAAAAGAATTGTTAAATAAATAAATAAATAAATAAATAAAATAATCTAGTGCATTAAAATATTTCTTATGCTTAACTCTTCCAAGATATTCCATCATCTTATTGCAGCCTAGGGATTGATGGGCATATGTTATATTCTTATAACAAACAGAGACATTTCTTCACAGAAATAATGTGAATGCATACAATTTGGTGAAGGTAGTGGAGGCAAAAACAATAGCCAAAAGGGAGGAAAGTACTAACTGCACTCAGCAAACTGAGGATAAGCATCAGAAGGTGTACAAGAAATAGAAAGTAAATAATTTAAATAATAATACAATTAAAATAATAATATTTTCTTGGCCCCAGCTTATGGAACACTTTATCACCAGGCCTTTGCTTAGAACCTTCCAACACAAACTTTTAAGCCCTTCTTAAAACCCACTTGTTTCAGTCAGCCTATGGTCTTACTCCTCAGTGACACAGGTGCCTGTTTTCCCTCCTTTGTTGTTACTACTCTCCCTTTCTGAGCCACCATATATTAGACTTAATAGTAACCCCTCTTTTCCCTCTCATGTCTTTGAGTGTGACTATCCCCTTTTTCTAAATTATTGGAGTTCCTTTCTTGCTTTTATATTTTTATTATGTCAACCACCCTGCTGGACTGAAGGGCGGCATAGCAAGATTTTCATAAACTATAAACCATAAACCATAAATAGTGAACTGGCTAGGCATTAAAAATACATTTATTAATAACAAAAGTAATAATACTACTGAGTCACAGACATACACCATACAAACCTCAACTAAACATATATTGATATTCTATAGAAGTCCTACTGAGTGGACCTTAGTGCCCAACATGTTTTGGTGAACCACCTGTATCAGGACTTATTCATAAATAGTTGATGTTTTTGAATACATATAAGGGACGGTCAACAAATCAACCAGGCAGTAAGTCTGAAAGGAAACAGAGGGGATAAAAATAAAAAGAGAGAAAGAAAAAAATAATTTATTTATTTAAAAATATATAAAATTAATTCTTCTGAAAAATTCATCAACAAAGATCGCAATAGGGATTTCTTTAAGGGTTCACAAGCTAAGCTTTTAATTGGTAAGATGGTCCCAACTACATAAAAATATAAATAAATATAAAGTCCATTTGAAAGAAAAGTATATATTGAATAAAACAAAAAATAAATAAAAATCAAATTGAAAAATAGAGATAGAAATAAAACTAATAAGTTTAAAATATATTAAAAAATTAAATAAAAATCTAGCCTACCAGAACCATGTGCCCATTTGACTGAAGCCTGTTAGCTGGTTAATGACTGTTTTAACTGGCAGTCAAGAATACTAGCACACTATAGTGTTTGCCACCGCACATTAAAAGGTACATTATCAGCAATAGCAGGATAGGGTAGGAAATGGGTTGTGGATGGGTATGGAAAGTGCATTAGCACGAGACCCAGGCTATTGCTGCTCACTCAGCAGCAACGTGTCACCTAACATGGGTTCACATAACGACATCTCTATGGGAGTCGCTAAGTGAATCTGCTATAGTGGGGCACACATTAAGCAAACCCTTCATGCAATAGCTGCTGGAGACATACTGGACATGCCCCCAACAGCTAACTTGAAGCCTTTGCAATTAACGCAGGTGAGATCGGCACGTTAATGACAAATCCTTAGCGGGCTTTAGTAAATGGGGCCCTATGGATATCTAAAAACAATATCTATGCGGCACAGTTGAGCATAAATCTATAAAAATTAAAATAAAATTTAAAATATAAATGAAAAACAACCGGCAAGAGGAGCTATATAGCTTTAAAAATGTTCCTATTGTACAAATTGATAGAAATGATTACAGAAAACCACCTAACAATATTTTTAAATAAAAAAAGAAGAAATGCTAATATATTATGAGCCATGTTTGCTAAAGCCTGTCAGTAACACATGCATAAAGCACTATACCAGTGTGGGGAACACATACTAACTTTAATGAGCATATGCATCCATTCTCCTGTAGTTAGCATGGGCCCAAAATGCTGCGCCATGCAAGTGGGCATACTTAATGTCACACATTGATGTAGCATTAAGTGCACCTACATGAGCTCTTAAGGCCTACGCTAGTCATGCCTTACCATCAACACCACACCATCAACACCTCCATTCTACCCATAGCCCACCCAGTCCCCATCCCATTGCATGCAACCTGGGTAATGCATGATTTTGACAATGGGTCCCCTGCTACTTTTTACTGCGGTGTCCAAACTATGCATTAAACTCCACACTACAGCGCAGCACACTTTTGTAAACATGACTCTCTATATATGTACACTACGGGCCCGAAATTCAACTGGGCACGCTATGCACCGCTACGATGCACAGCCTGCCCAATGACTCCTAATCTTGGATATTCAATGCTGCAGCAATGGTGTTGAATATCCGCATTCAACGCAAAGCAGACACCTCCGTAGAGCCTAACCGGGTAGCGGCGATATTGCACCGCTACCCGGCTAACATCTGTGGGTAAAACTAGGCCAGCAAAATGCTGGACTAGTTTTAGCCGTGGATCGCTAACTGGGTAATGGTGCAATATCACCACTTTCCAGTTAGCGGCAATCTCCACCTCCGCTCTGCCCAGAAATGCCCCCATCACACCCCGATGCTAACCAGATAGCACCAGGGCACGTAGGGGACATAGGCGTGGATATTCAACGGCACCACCCATGTAGGTACCATTGAAATCCCCATTTAAGGCATTTACATGGTTTACTGTGCTGTAAACCATGTAAATACCTTTTGAATATCGGACCCTACATAACTAATGAAGCCACCAATTAAGGCCCTGAAGTGTGCCATTTAAAATAATAGTGAAGGTAAGTTCACTCTGCTTATTTCCAATTTATTAAAGGGTGTACCGTGTTTACTGCTGGGAAAATGCTTTTCATGCCCCTGACAGTTAACATGGTGGTGTTGCACCTACCTCACTATGGTTGCTTAGACTGAAAGCTCTAATGAGCAGATGAGCAGAGACTGTGTCTTATATCTATAAGTGCAGCACTGCCTTATAACACTATACAAATGATTATTATTATTATTAGTAGTAGTAATAGTTTAGTTTTGAGCGTTATCTATGTGTTAAGTACAACACCATAGTGCCGTTTAGTAAAAGGGCCCCAAAATGTCAATGAGTGAAATGATGTCATAATCTCAATCAATATTTTTAAAGTAGATTTTAGCAAGAACAGCAGATGTGACTATGACTAGATAATTAAAGAGATTGTTAAATATTTTAACCATACCATAATCATAACCGTTTTGCAAAGCAATATTTTAGGCAAGTATTACATAGACAAGTAATTTGTCAAAAGGTTTGGAGAACAATATTGAGCTCTGACAAATCCACTTAAACTGAGGTAGTCTTTTACTAAAGACCACTGTTAGCACATGTTCTGGGATGCGCTGAAGGCGCTCTGGGATACACATTGACAGCTAGCGTGAGGCCATGAAAGACCAGGATGATAACTGCACTAACTGTAAGTCGGTGGGTTAGGGGTGGAGAATGGTCATGGTGAGCATGGCACAGTTAGCCTAGGGGTAAATACCACACACTGTGTCCCTTGCAGTTTAAGTGGGTTCACCTAACACCAGCTCAGTAAGTGGGGTTAAGTGCACCCACACTATTTATATGTCCCACAAGGATACAAGACTCTGAATTAACTGCTGAGAACATGCTTTCCACACCCCCTACAGTTAACACAGTGGTGGTGAACCTAATGTAGCATGGTTTTGGCGCAATTGGTGCATTAGGCGCTATACCTTAGCACCCTTTAGGGGTATGCTTACTAAAATGCAGTGATGGTGTTTGCACCTACTGTGTGGCAATGTATCAAAATGCCATGAACTAGGTGCAAAACGTATGTGGAATCTACAAGGGGGTGGCAAGCATCTCTGGATACTGCACAGGGCAGATGATTACCGCACAGGCCTACATTCCCTGCATTGGCAAGTAGCGCAGGAGCTCCACAGGCCTCCCAACAGGTCCAATCCCCCCTGGTCCCCCTATGAGTCATATATCCTTGCAGTCCCCCCAAAACCATAGAAAACAATCCCCCCCCCCAGCATACATCCCCCCATGACAATAGAAGCCCCCCCTCCATTGCTTGTAACCAGCCCTCATCCTTTCTGGACTTCCCTGGTGGGCCAGTGGTGAAAGGGGCAGGAGCAGTCCAAGGAATTTCCTATCAAAACTGAAATCTGCCAGGGAGATGGTGCCTTACCCCTGCTTTTCAATATCATGATCGACGCAATAATGAGGAAAACATTTCAAGGATAGATGCGGGGTCCAGTACGGTGTGAACAACTTCCTGACCAACTTGATGTTCACAGATGAACTTATTTGTTATATTTATTGACATGGGACATCCTTTTCCATATTGCCTGCATCACCCAATCTTACGGCCTAAGAATCAATGCAGACAAGACCAAAGTTCACAGGCCATTGTTCACCTCAATAGAATTCAAATTGAGCAGGTCTAAGAATTCAAATGCCTGGGATCACTGGTACAGGAGATGAAGGTGGCATCAATCACTGAAGTGCTCAGCAGGATTGGCCAGGCAACAGTAGCATTCGCATCACTCAAATGGTGCCTCTGAAAGCAGAATCCAAATCAATGAAAAGCACAAGGGTACTCGTCAAAGTCCAAGGGCACACAAAGTAGCAAGATACTCAAAAAAGAGTTTATTGAAACCACATAGGTCAATTAGTAAGAAAACCAAGGAATACCAATACCACAAGACCTGCCAGTTCTTCTGTACAGATCGTAAATATGGACTCTGTTCATACCTGACTTGAACAAACTCAGTCTTTCAAATGTGATGCCTGGGTGTCTCTCTTCATGACTGTCATCGAAATGAGACAATTCAGACAAGGTCAAAAATCCTCAGTCAAAAAACAAATCCAGAAATGCAGACTGTGCTGATTTGGCCATGTTTGCAGAATGAACACCATTTGGTTGCCATACAAACTCTTCTGATGAGAGCGACCTGTCCACTGGAGGGTTCAACGAGCATCGCCAAAGATAAAGTGGCTCAAACACATCGAGAAAGACTTAAGGAACCAATGACTGACCATCAATAAGGCCAGAAATATTGACACTGATCGCCAAGGTTGGAAGCATATTGTGAGCAACACATGGAATCCAGTGATACCTACAGCAGTATATTGGCTGAGAGGATGGCCTTCTCTCCAAATGCCAGCTACGGATTAAAGAAGAAGAAGAAGAAGCAGTCCCCATTCCACTCCTGTCCCGGTACTTCATCAATCAAAATGGCTTCTACTTGGCCTCTGAACCTAGGCTATTATAAAATTAACCTCCATATCTAATTTATTTATTTATTACCACACAATTCAAGGGGAACCTGCAGGCTTATTCCATCCCAGACGTAGATCCCTTCTGTACAGAGGGAACACAATTCTGATCCTGCAGGGCACATCTAGCCCCACAGGATCAGAATCGTGATCAATCATGTATGTGCAGGTTGGGACAGCGATAGAGCCCATCCTGGACATGCATGAGAAGCCAGACTAACTCAGTCAGGGCTTTTAAATGGAGCTGCGGCGCCATGGCATCCGGTTGCCATGGCACCGCAGCTCCATTTAAAAGCTGCGATGCTGGCCGCCGGAAAAAAAGGCTTATTCCCTGCAGCCTGACCCCTGATCTGGCCCCCTAAGGCCAGGGTCAGGCTGCGGGGAATGTTCCCTTTTTCCCCCTGCCCCATCCGTGCCCTGGGCACAACAAAAAAAAAAGTCCAGGAAAATTCTTCCACCTCGGAGGTGGAATAACTTCCCTGCACAAGTCGCCGGCCCCGGACGTACAGGGCCGACATTAGAATCGGCCCTGTACGTCCAGGGCCGGCGACCACCCAGACTCCGCTCAGGGCCACCCCTTCCCCGCCCCTACCTAACCTCCCCACATAACTGGCAGGGAAGTTAGACGAGGGCAGGGAAGGCATGAATAGCGGGAATGAATGTCCCATTCGGACGTCCATCCCCACTATTTGTGGCACAGAATAGGGCCCTTGGAGTTTCCAGTTCAGCCACAATTGGTCTCTATTGGGGTACAGTGCTATAAACCTTCATTCATAAATATCTAGTGCTTTTCTACTATTTGACAATCACCTATAGTGACATTCCTTGGCTAGGGATCACAGACAAAGAATTTCTCGAGAATCTGGAGTCACCTTCACCATTAAGAGTCACCATTGAGTGGTAGCGGAGACTCCTTCCCCCACAGAGACTGTGAATATGACGTGTACAGCATCTCTAAATCTGGTCAGTCTGCAAAACAAAAGCTGAGTCCAGGAATGAAACCCAGGTCTTGCACATACTGTACTCTGTTGCACTAGACAGCCTTTTTCATGTTTCTATGTTCATATTTTGGGTGGATGGAGCACAATGCTTTTACTTGTTTGTAAAGAGGTTTGCAATGATAAGGGGTGCTCGTTCAATACCCAGAAATGCTATGCTGGTGAACCAAGTGCATTCTATAAAGTTCAAGGCTTGATTATGGTTTCTTTGCTTATTGTTTATAGTTTTGTCCTTTCACTTCATGTCCTTGGCTATAGAATTGCAGATTTTTCTCCCTCTTATTCCGGCTTCCTAAATTTATTGATCTCATTAGAAGATAAGCGCAACAAAATAGCTCATAATACTACTGAGAAATGTACAACCATTAAGCAGTTCATTGTCAAAGTTATAACGTGTTTCTTTAAGCTGCTTAGCAGACTGGTGGTAGCCTATGATATAGGGATTAACCTGTGCTAAGAATAAGATTGTTGAGCAGAGAGACATGGTTAGCATTCAATCTGTGTCTGGAGTTTTACAGAAGCTCAACAAACTGATGCTGTATGCTGAAGTAATAAAATAGACCTTAATGGAAGTTATTTTTATAACATTACAATTTGTAAAAATGAAGTATTAAAAAATACCGTATAACATGTTTAGTATGTATGTGTATTCAACATGAAATCGTTGTCACTAATGAATTTATAGGATGAATAGAATAAATGATACATAAAACAACATCCCCCTGCCCCCCCCCCCCCGGGAAAAGAGCCTTTTTAATAATGCTGCAAAGAAAAAAGGTACTGAAAGGTCCTGAGGGATTTTGCTTTCAAAGGTGGGAGGAAGCAGAGCTTCACCCTAACTACAACCAAAAGCTAGGAGGGGAGGGCATAAGAAGTCGGGGGAAATCACTAGATGGGGGAGGGAAGGAATAGTCAGAAGAAGCCAGCTGCAGAGGTAATTGCAAGATGTAGGACTAGACCTGTTTGGAAACAGGCTACCTTGAACACTTACAGTAAAAACTGTACAATTGTCTGAAAGAGGAGTTTGTAGTTTCAGTGGAAAAAGAACGAAATCTGAACTTCCCACACCAAGGATTAAGAGCCTTACCTATTTGGAAATGTCTCCCCTGGAGATAAGGGATGAAGGAAATACGTGTAGATCAAAGCTGGCTCAGAGAGTCCCAAGGCAAGGATCATAGGAGGGATATACATTTGTTTTAAAACTAATGGTAAAACGTGATTAATGAAGGCATTTTCAGTTGATGTCCCTTTAAATGAACTGAATGACTGTGGTGCTGGAATGAGCCAAATTCTCATTCATGCCTTTTAATTTCCATACTGTATCATTGCAGTCTATGGGGCTAGATAGAGCAGTCAATTTGTGAAAAGTAGAAGGAGGACATATGAGCCACTTTACTAATAATGTTAAAAGATTTTCACAAGCAGCCAAACAAGTCTATCCCTGCTTCACTTCTCCCCAGTCCCATGGCTGATGATGTCAACAACTCAGCTGGTAACTGAAAGCAAGAACAGTCTTTTACCATTTTCTCACCTATATTCAGAAAGAGAAGGCGACAAAAAGATGGTAGCTTCAGAAGTTACTTCAGCAAAGTACGACTATTACCTATTCTTTCTGAAGTGCTAGCAAGCATACATAATACTGTACAGATACAAAATAGTCCCTGCTTCATAGACTTTATGATCTAGTCTGATTGAATCACAATACTCAAAAGGAATAGGAGCTGAAATGATAGAAGCTGAGGAGGAATGATCCTGAGAAATTACTTTAAGACTTAGCAGAAAGTCTTGCACAGAAGACCAGAGAGAGAACATAAGAACATAAGAAATGCCATATTGGGTCAGACCAAGGTTCATCTAGTATCCTGTTTCCAAAAATGGCCAATTCAGGTCACAAGTACTTGGCAGGTTCCCAAAAAGGCACACAGGTTTCACAATGCTCGTCCTGGAGTAAGCAGTGAATTTCCTGGGTCCTCTTTATGGCTTACTTGTTGAAACCTTTTTTAAACCCAGCTACACTAATAGCTTTTAATACATCCTCCGGTAATGAATTTCAGAGTTTGATTACGCATTGAGTAAAAAGATATTTTCTTTTATTAGCCTTAAATGGGTTAAATTGCAGCTTCCTTACATACTCTCTACTCTTTCTACTTTTTGAAGGTGTAAACAACCAATCTACGTTAACCCATTCCACTCCATTCATTAATTTATAGAGCTCTATCATATCTCCCCTCTCCTCAGCTGTCTCTTTTCCAAGTTGAAGAGCCCTAATCTTTTAAGCATTTCCTCATAGGGGTATCCTTCCATCCCTTTTTGCCATTTTGGTGACTCTTCCCTGTACCTTTTCGAATTCTGCAATATTCTTTTTAAGATATGGTGACCAGAATTGTGCACAATATTCAAGGTGTGGTCACACCATGGAACAATACAGAGGCATTATAATATCCTTGGTTTTATCCTCCATTCCTTTCCTTATTATTCCTAGCATTCTATTGGATTTGTTGGCTGCCAATGCACACTGGGAGCAGGGTTTCAATGTATTATCCACAATGGCACCTAAATCTTTTTCCTGGGTGGTGGTTTCTAAGGTGATACCTATCATCATATAACCAAAGTTTGGGTTGTTCTTTCCTAGGTGCATAACTTTGACTTTTCCACATTAAATTTCATCTGCCATTTGGATACCCAGTGTTCCAGTTTATCAAGGTCCTTTTGCAATTTTTCACAGCCCTATTGGGCTTTAACAACTTTAAATAATTTTGTGTCATCTGCAAATTTGATCACCTCACTTGTCATTCCCATTTCCAGGTCATTTATTTATTTATTTATTTTATTTATTTTATTTATTTATTTAGTGTACACTTATATCCCGCTACTTCCAGCGATCAGCAGCGGTTTTCCAATACAGAAAAAGAGTGGCTGTACTGGCCATAATTTACAATACACAGGATGATTAGTGGAAGAGGTACAGTTCACAGCACACAGTATGATTAGTGGGAATAGTACAGTTCACAGCACACAGGGATAAGGTTTAGACACATTGATAAGGGAATATTTACAATTAGTATTTACAAAAGAAGTTACAATTTACACAAGCAGATACATATTCACACATCAGTGAGTCTATTGGTGGCGATCTCATTGCTGACATGATTCATACAATTTGCTTTGTGGATTGAGATTATGTAGTGTTGAAGTGTGCCTGGAATAGGTACGTCTTGAGTTGTTTTCTGAAGACCATTAAGTCACTGCACGCTCTTAGATCTACTGGTAGCTTGTTCCAGAGTTGAGGTGCTATGAATATGTTAAAAAGCAGTGGGCCCAGAACAGATCCCTGTAGTACTCCACTGTTTATTTTTTTCCATCAAGAAAATTGGCCAGTCAATTTCTGATCCACGATACTACACTGCCTCCAAATACATGACTTTTTAATTTCGCCAAAAGTCTCTCATGAGAGGCTCTGTCAAAAACTTTCTGAAAATCCAGATATTCTATATCAATCAGCTCACCTTTGTCTACCTGTTTATTCACACCTTCAAAAAAATATAAAAGATTAGTAAGACAAGGCTTTTCTTGGCTAAATCCATGTTGGCTTTCTCACATTAAACCATGACTATATACATGATCAGTAATTTTATTCTTTAGAAATGGTTTCTACCATTTTGCCCATTAGTGATGTCAGACTCACTGGTCTGTAGTTTCCTGGATAACCCCTGGACCCCTTTTTTAATATTTGCATTACATTGGCAATTCTCCATTCTTCATTCTTCGGGTACAACAGATGATCTCAATGATAGTTCAAAGATTACTAGTAGTTCCAAGATAGTTCTTTTAAACAATGACCACACTTTTTGTAAATCTCTAACCTTTGCAGCTTCTCCTTTTAGTCCTTTATTATTTTATCATAGTCTCTCTTTTGAAATTTAAATGGTAGTCCTGTGGATTTCCTTGTCATCCTTCTTTCATTTATTAAATCAAATGCGATCATGCTATGATCACTATTGCCAAGTAGCCCCAACACCCTTATCTCTTGCACTAGATCCTGCATACTACTAAGGACTAGGTACAAAATAGCTTTCCCTGTTGTTGGTTCATGAACCAGTTGTCCAAGAAGCAGTCATTTATTTCACCCTCGGCAATTCGGTTTCCGCCCTGGTCACAGCACAGAATCTGTCCTTCTCTCTCTTCTCAACGACCTGCATGCTGCTCACGATCACAGTTTGCTCTCTCTTGCTGTTTCCCTTGACTTTTCCGCGGCTTTTGATCTCGTTGACCATCACACTCTTCTCAGTCATCTACAGGATGATGGCTTCTCTGGTCTGGTTCTTCAATGGTTTTGTTCTTTCCTTTCCTGTTGCTGCTTTTCAGTTTTGTCTGGTTCTGTTTCTTCCCCCTCCACTCCCCTTTCCTGCAGTGTCCCCCAGGGTTCTGTTCTTGCCCCCCTTCTTTTCAATGTCCTCTTAACTCCTCTTGCTCTTTTAGTTCAGCAACATGGTGTTTCTGCATATTACTACGCAGATGACATTTTCCTTTTTTACCACACCGATTCTTCTGTTCCGGACATCACTCCCTTTAATACCTGTCTTTCCTCTGTTGCTTCTTGGCTCTCCTCCAACTTCCTCCATGTTAACCTCTCCAAAACTTCCTCTACCTTTCGTAGTCCCCTCCCTCCCCTCGTCCCTTTGCTTTCCTTGTCACCCATCCCTATTGTCTCCTCCTTACGGTACTTAGGTGCAACTCTCGATTCCTCTCTTTCCTTCAAAGATCACATTTCCTCAGTTGTTAAATGTTATTTTTTCACTCTGAAACAACTGTGTGCTGTCCATCCCTTTCTCACTCTTTCATCTATGACTACCCAGCTCCTTTCTCTTGTTATAACCCACCTTGATTATTGTAATGTTTGTTTAGCCGGTCTCCCCCAATAACAAATTCATCGTCTACGTGTCCAAAACTCTGCTGTCCGCATCCTAACCCACACTTCACGCTTTGACCACATCACCCCCCCTCCTAATTCACCTACATTGGCTCCCTATTGGCTTTCGGATACAGTTCAAATTTCTCATTTTTGTTTATAGGGCAATTCATTCAGCTACCCCTCCTTATCTTGCTGACCAGGTCCACCTTCACATCCCTTACCATTCTCTCCGATCTATTCACATTAACCACATGTCCCTTCCCTCACCTTCCCAGGCCCACCTGGAATCCACCTGGTCCTCAGCCTTTTATTTCCTAGGTCCTAGACTCTGGAACTCACTCCCCCCTGCACTCCGCCTAGAACCCTCTTTTAATTTTTTCAAAGCAAAACTGAAAACTCATCTCTTCTGTTCAGCCTTTGACCTCCCTCCCCCCTCATTACCCCTCTCCCTTCCCCTCACTAAGATACAGCCCCCTTACCCTCCTGCCCCCTCCCCACCCCCTTGTCTGCCTTCCTTCATCTTTGTATTCTGCCTGTCCATTTGTTTAATACCCCTTCCTATTATTGTTTGCACTTTCTGCCTTTTTCTTTACTATTCCCATGCTATTTCTGTCCCTTTTAATGATTTTATGTCATTCCTTTCCTTTCTTTCTTTGCAGCCCTGTCTTTTTAATCTTGTTTGAAAACCACCGAGATGCTATTGTCTATGGGCAGTATATAAAGTTTTAAATAAACATAAGCATTTCATATAGAAACTTTATCTCCCTAGCATGTCTTGCTGTGACACTGACTCAGTCGATACCCAGATAATTTAATCACTTTTGTTAGCTTCTCTGATTTATTTCAGCATTTCATCATCCATCTCTTCATTCTGGCCAGGCGGTCAGTGTACACCCCCATTGCCATTGCCTTCCCATTTTTACGTGGAATTTCTATCCATAGAGATTCTACAGCTTATTTTGTTTCTTGCAAAACTTTAATGGTTTTGGATTTCCTGGAGTCTACAAGCCAAGCTGAAGAAAGCCTTCTAAAAAAAGAAGTGGCTATGAAGAGCTGGAAGTGTGAAAAACCAGTTTTCTGATCCAATCTTCACAAAGGGGCAAAATAAGGAGGCTATCTTGTGGGGGGGGGGGGGGGGAGGGGGAGACAGAGCAGGAGACCTGCATCAAATGCACCGTTTTTCCTGCTGAGAATTATAGGGAGTGAGTTTTGATGTACAGAGAATCTGATGAATCATCATATGAGGAAATTCTGGAAGAATCATGCTGAAAGTTTCATAGTGATGGGAATGTGATGAGTTGGTGAACCTACTAAGTGGCAAGCAGGTAGGGAGTGATACAACCAGGACCTAGAGTACCTTATAAGTAGAGCAAATGTTAGAGTGTAAACGATGCACCTAGCTTTTTATCTTCTTCCCTCAGCTCCGGTTCCTGTAGCAGCAGCAACCCCCAAGGAAACAGAGAAAACCCTTTAATATAATCAGAAAATTGGAGGCATTTTAACGTGCTTGAGGATCAGAATTATGCAGAATATATGTATTTTTGGAAGGCCAGCAGTTAGATGAAAGCTAATGACTATTTTTAAAACAATGGCATGCTGAACGTTTTTCAGAAACAGTACCATAACAGCACCCTTTTGAGCCAGGATCAATATTGGGTGCTGATGATAGGCTGGGATTCCACATTGCATTACAAGTAACAGCAATGGGAAAGTGACACAAAGGAAGACATCCATTTCCCAAATATCTCCCAGCCTCTTCCTCCACTGAGGAAGCACATAAGCTTCTGTGATACTCAACTAAGCATATTTACCTGTATTAAATGAGCTTGGAATGGAATAGATAGATACAGTAAGGTTCCCTTTCCTTTTACCCCATAGCTGGTGCTACAGACAATAGGTGAAGAAGATTGTTACTAAAATTATTTCCCTGTATCTTCTGGTTGAGCAATGGAACAGATAGATTAAATAGAGTAACCTTTCTTTCCCCACTGCCCAACCTGCTACGGAAGTGTTTACAAATACACTGTATACCTTCCACCAATGCTTAGGATAGTAAACAATTGCCAACTGGCAAACTGTAGAAGCAGAACTTTCCTAGCCTCTCTCTGCCTTTGGTGATCTCCTCCTTGAACCCCAAAGATACACTTCCTGCAGGAGTAGATGGTAGGAAGCTCACCAAAATTTTCGACTCCTAGTTGTAGATGCTGACAATATTTGGGATATTGTTTCTCAAACAGAGGTTTCTTTAATGGGAACTTTGCAACACTTTGCAGTGCTTAAAATGGAGATAAAGGAACACTCTACCCCCTTGAAGGTGTTTTTTTAATTCTCAATCTTTTTTTTTGTGCTTTTTTTAAGCATTTCACTTTATACAAATGAAACATAAACAGCAAATGAAAAACAAAATCAAATCATAAAACATTATAACCGAAATAGAATCATCAACCCCACATTAAGAGTTGACCAGAGTACAAAAAGATAAAGGAAAGAAACATCGCAAGGTGCCCAGTGAAAAACATGATAGCCCCTATATAGCTATACAATTTGGCAAAACTTAGGATTCAAACTGCAAAGAGTCCAAAGAGCCAAGCTGTATGTAAATCATGATGAGATAATTTAGCCACTGATTCCTCAGTAAATTCTGCAAAGTGTTGCAAAGTTCCCATTAAAGAAACCTCTATTTGAGAAACAATATCCCAAATATGCTTTGAAGTAATGTCACCACCCTGCATAGTTGAAGCCTTGTCCATAAATACTCTCCATTGAAGATCCTAATGTAAGCAATTGCACCATCCAGGGGAGAGGAACCAAACTACCAGGAACCTGCAGATTCTCAGAGGAACGATCCTTGGAGAACACTACAGGAACTCCTGTGTCCTCCACTGAATCGGGTGGGCACACTGCACAGTTCAAAATCCCATTACCAGGTTGTGAGGAAAGGATCAAATCCCCAGACATATTCGGGGAGCAGATGAAAGAATCCATGCTCATAGACACAGGTAAATCTGCCTCCCCTTTAGATGCCATCAAAACATGTCTGTCTATTGGACCCACGATTTTTACCATTTTAGTTGGATTAATATTACACACAACAGCAGACTACTTCTTCCATTTGGCCATGCCAAGGCCCCGGATTCCACTCTGCTCCTGCATGCTCTGAAGGGTGCTCCAAAGGGACATGTCCTGCCCCTTTGGGCATGCCCTTTTGGGCAAACCCACAGCCGCATCCTGCAGATGGGGGCCATGATTTAAAGGCCCCAAGAAGTGATGTTAGTGGCACGCCGAAGCGCAGATTGGACTAGACAGCACAGCATCAGGACAGCCAAAGCTTCGACCTCCTAATTTGTTCTTTGAACTAATAATTTTGATTGGTAGAAAAATGGTATACCAAAATCAGATAAATACATAAATAAACAAGCCCACTGCACCGCTTCCTCACTCCCTCAATAACAGTCTTCAAGCTGCTTCTTTTTTTCAATCTTTTTTTTCTCTTTCACAATCCTAAACCACGGCACTTCTTCAGAACTCTTTGAAAGTTAGACACAAAGGGTTATGTCTACTAAGCCTGGCTAACAGTTAATCCAGGCTATCTGCAACTAGGTCCCATGTTATTCAATGGGACCTAGTAGCAGATAACCCAGGCTAACCATTAGTCCGACTTAGTAGACGTACCCCTAAATGATTCTCTGGGGCTTGGGATGGGCTGTGTTTTTCAATCCTAATGCAATCTTACGACCCATGGAATCTGCATAATTCAGGCAGGGATACCTTTTTCTGGCTGTCTGTCAAAGATTCACACCAAAAAAAAAAAGACATTTTTCTATATGCCCTTCCAACAAAATCTCCCAACCAACAGGCATAGGAATTTAAAAATTGTTAAAGGACCATCAGAAAGGGAGCAAATAAAGTATCAGCCTTTTTACACACTCTCACCATAATTCTTCATTGATCCATTTTGTATATATATCAAGTACAACATGTTCAAAATCCTTTGTAGTCCTTTTTTTAAAAAACATTCATAGTTTTTCAAAACCCAGCTTCTTATCTTAATTTAGCTGTTTCTTCAGATATGGCACACTGTTTCTTCAAAGATAACCCAACATGAATTCATGTTTCGAAGGCCATGAGCTTTCTGCATCAGGGAATGCTCCTCATACTAGTGTTAGCTTCAACTGGTATCACCTGCCCATTCCGTTCTAGTTGAAATTAGAAGGAAATAGCATCAGTTTTATATGTCACTTCAAAGATTCATAGCATGATTGATTGAAGTGCATTATGCTAGCTGCAGGTGACCCCTTGACCTTCTCCCCCTCCTAGATTGGTTCTAGTGTGTGTGGTCATGCCTCTGTGCATCATAAAAACAAAGTTTAAGAATAGCAATCTGGTAAAATTTTTCAAGTCTGTGCTGCAGTTAGTTGGCCCCAGAACATACCAAAAATCATGATTTTAATTGATTTTTCCATTCATACAAAAAGTAATGTACATTCCTAATAGTTTCTATAGTACACATTTCAAACTAGTTAAACCCATGTTGACAGGTCCAGGAATCTATGGGGGTCATTTTAGAAGCTCTATTCATCTTTGGATGTCCGAAAACTGGCATAGAGTCGTCCAAAGCACAGAGACTGTCTCTAGAGTCATTTTAGAAGCCAGCTGGGGGGACTTCTGAATCTGAATGGGGGCAAGGAGGAGACAGGGCTATGGTATTCCCAGGGACCAGAACTTCCCCACCTGATCACAGAAAAGTCATGGACATCCTGAATAGACCTGCTCTGAGGAATGCATAGCAACAAACAAGCATCTGAAAAGTGCTAGTTTTCGCAGAAAAAACTCCCAGAGGGTGTAGAGAAGAAAGCACTCTATCATCCCCAGTGCTCAGCACAATTTCAACTATAGTAGAAACAGGATTCAAGCCCTGGGTAACCTGTTCTTAATCAACTATGCTACCCATTGTGCTATCCTGGAAATTGGGGCTGTTCTAGTAGATGCCCCTGCAAATGTCCCTATTGGGCACATCCAGGTTTGTGAAATCACTTCTGCATTTGGACATGCTTGCATTTCGTTCAGAAGTTCTGGCTTAGATATCTTAGATTGCACTTGGACAGATCTTCTAAAATTCCCTTCCGTACTTCTGCCTACATTCTCAGCTTTCCAGGGGGATTTTCACAGAGATGGCTTAAATATCAGAAAAAAAAAACATTAACCATAGATGATATAAGGTCAAAAGATTTCTCCTGATTGCTCCTCGTCGGTGTTCTGAATTTTTGAATTATGGGGATCAGTGGTGGATCCATCGCCTTCAAACAATTTTCCTCAAGGGTTTTAATAAAGAAATCGATTGGGCTTCCCTTTTCTGAGTTGAGTGGGAAGTGATGTAGCTTCTGTGTCTTTTTCAACCAGGAGTTGAAATAGTGAACACCAAAGTGGTGTGCCAGAGCATCTGTATAAATCTACCGAGTAGTAAATTATGGTAGTGCACAAAAGACTGCATATTGGGGATATTTACTTGAAGAAATTGACTAGATATATTACCTTGAAGCAGGATCACCAAGCTAAGGATCATCTCTTCACTGAACACTATGGAACTGATACAATCACTAAACACTGCAGCTCCTAAGACGCCACCAACCCAAGAATAAGTTCCTCCCCACCACCACACTGTTTGCTTCTAGTTACATGCACCCCCGTCCCAAGTTTTAAGTTATCCCCTGACTCCAATTTATTTGAGTCAGCTCTTTTGTTCTTTGTAAACCGCTTTGATTGCATGAAAAGCGGTATATAGAACTTGTTAAATAAATAAATAAGTAGATGCCGTCTGAAACATACTACTATGTTGCCTGTTTGATTTTGTTTTGATGTCATTGGGCCTGATAACCATGTTAATTCCTCTATCCAGAATAGTCAATATGGTTAGTGCCACTAAATAGCCCTGGGTGCTGCCACTGCATGCCCCAATGCTCACTGGTTATCTTCGGGGCACTCTGTGAGTGGCATCTGGCCATAACTGGGTAGCGGCAATATTGAGCCGCTACCCGGAAAAACAGCGAAAGCAAGGCACAGCAAAAGCTGGCTTAACGTCCGCCACAGAAGCTAACCAGGAAGTGACTAAATATTGCCACTGCCCGGGTTAGCTTCCTGCCAATCCGAGCAACCTGGATGTTCTGTGCTGGGCCGGATATGTCCCTGGCATTGAATATCCAGGTTTACGTTTCAGTGGTGGCAGCTAACCTTGTTAGAACAGCTAGTCACCACCGCTGAATATCCCCCTCATTATATTTATGATTTTATTTTCAATGTTTTAGAGAAGAAAATTTAAAAATATTTAAAAGCATTTAAAAATATTTTTTTATAAGATTTGCAGGGTATAAAGGACCTTAACAAATCCCGACAGGCTTGATAATATTGCTGTGTAAGAAAAAGGTCCAACAAAATTAATTAATTATGTATATCTCCTAAACGTTGATATACAGTAGTGATACTATACAGTCCAAACAGCAGTGCAACCAGGGCCAGCCCAAGGGTTTCTTCCACTACTCCCCCCCCCCCCCCAGCTGCTGCCGAGTCCATCTCAGGAGGGGGAGGCGGGCAGTGGCAGCAGCAGTATTTCCAAAAGTGGCTGCTTTTTGCTGCCACTTTCTTGCCCGTGGCAGGCCATGTCCTGCCACTTCTGATCCCCTTCCATGCAACTTACTGTCAGAGGGGGGTCAGAAGTCTGAAGGACGTGGTCTGCCGCGGGCAAGAAAGCAGTGGAAAAAGCAGCCGCTTTTGAAAATTCTACTACTGCCACTGCCCGCCTCCCCCCAAGTGGAATCGGCAGAAGCTGGGGAAGGTGGTGTGGCCAATCATGTGCGCCACTGCCACCACCTAACCATCAACTGCCCTAGGCGGCTGCCTAACTCGCCTAGTGGACGGGCCGGCCCTGATTGCAACACCACTATAAAGCTTCTTGGGAACACTCTTGTCATGGCTCCACCATGCCCCCATTCAGACTTGGATTTCTTCACACAGGGGACATCCACAGACCCCATATGTGTAGTTTGAGGGGGGTATGAGGGGTCGTAGCCCCCCAAATGTTGCAGGCACTAATGGTGATCTGATACCCCTGCCCCCACTGTCATTTTGACTTCTTTACCCTTTGTCCCCCCCCTCCCCCCAAATAAGAAGGTAAAGTAGACCAATGACAGACCTGGCTTCTAAAAAGCTTCTGGAGATGTCTCAGTGCTTTGGACATCTCTATGCCCGTCTTCCGACATCCAAAGCATGAATAGGGCTTCTAAAATAACTTCCATAGTGTCCTGTCGAATCTCTCTGTTAAGCTTTGTTCATGGGAAGATCAAGGCTTTTCTCTCATGTTCTTGCAACCTTTAACTATAAACTTTTATTTTCTATCCTTGTTTCCTTAGTAAAATATACTTTCCTGTTCCTACTGAAGATTCCAGAGTCATTTGCATTTGAAAGTAAGTTGAGCATTTTTTTTCTTCTGATACCCTGCTGCCTATCTGTCCAATAGGTTACCATTTCCATGGGTGCTATTATGGGTCCAGAGTACATTGACTCAAGGAAATGCTGATTCAGATCTTAAGAGATCACAAAGTTATAGTGCAATACCAGAAATTTAAAAATAAATACAGGGACTGGAAGAGACATTGTGTTCTGAACTGACTACAAAGGCTTTGAGTAGAAACAAAAGAATATTTGCCAACATAGAATTTAGAGCCGTAATAACTGCTAGAGAGCAGAAATGATCAGATATGGAAGTTTACAGCGGAAATGCTATGTAACAAGGACAAATTGTTGCAGATAATTTTCACAAACCACCGTACTATAAATTCAAAGAACTGAAGATATGCAAGCCAGGGCCTTTCTTATGAACAATGGCCAGCTGATACAAATACAAAGGGCAACCACTGCGAAAGAAATGTGAAACTCATTAAAGGAAATTCATGAAGGATGTAATCGGAATAGCAAGCTGTTCTTACCAAGAACGGTATACACTATAAGAATGAATGAGTCAGAAAAAATTCTGGAACATATTAATGTTGCCCAGAAAAATAGCAGAAAGTTTGAAATGCATGGGAGAAGAGATTGCAAAGGACCGCAGTACAACATTTCTATCATAGAGCCCATCCAATTAGCATGTAGCTTTGATAAATACTCTGGAAATGAGACCGGAGTCTGAGTTAGCTTTGGACTATAGAAAGGGAAAACTGACTGATGAATTCAGCCACAGAACAGAAGCAAAAGTAGTGAAGCAAAGAAGCCTATGAGAGCAGACAATAGAAACAAAGAACTCTGAAACAATAGACCAGAGACTGCTATTGTTATACGTGGGGGTTCTTCTCCCCTTCCTGCACCTGAGGCTGTGTGCCCAATGGTGGCATGCAACAAAAGATTCAAGCAAGAAGGGCCCAATACTTTTGTTAGGTACAAGAAGCTCAGAAGAAGCATTAACACTGTCAGACATTGTGTGCTATTCACAGTCTTAGTCCTCAAAGTGCACAAAGTGCTTTAGTTCCTCCGGGGTACTTGTTTGGTTGAACTGGAGGTGGGTGCACCACAGCACATCGGTTCATTTAAGCAGTGTTCAGGCACAAGAACTGGAAGGCAGGAGCAGATGCAAGTGACCTTCCCTGAGTACAAAGCATGAAACAGTTTTGGTCCTCTGTGAGGCATGCTTACGGTTCTGAGGTGCTGGTTCAATTCAGCTGGCAGTGAATTCACTTAAGCAGAATTCAGGCACAGGTACCGCCATTACTGGCCCCCGTCTCCTGGTCCTGTTACTGGCTAACATTCCTATCTTCCTCTCTTGGGTAATCCCCACCAGCAAGGCTGTCCTTATTTACTTCTCTAGGGAGTCCATGCTACAATCCTGTTTGATATATATATTTTACCAGGTACACAAATGGTCTGTTGACATAGTATGGAAATGTCAGAAATCTCCAATAACAACCCCAGAACAAACTAATTATCTGAAAGCTAAAAATAACAAAGCAGGACTAAATTAAATGGACAATCAGCACATCACATGAATATTCAGTACCTATATGGATAGTGACACTGAATATACATATTAATTTAAATGCCATTGCTAGCACTTAAATTAAGATGGCGAGCATGCCAGCTGAATATTGGCATGAGTGTTTTCCAAGGAACTAAATATATAAGTTTTATGTAAAAATATAAATTGGAAGGGCACTATTCAGTCATTTCTACAGGTAAACACTATGATATGTACCCCAATTGACACAGACAACCCAGACTACACAATTATAACCAGAAGCCTCTAGGAAATGATCACATGGCTCAGCAACCACAACCTCAACATAAACACCCAAAAAGGCAGAAGCCCTTTTTATAATAAGAAACACACTCTTCACTCTACCAAGCACAGTCGAGCTACAAACCAGAAGTATAACTGAGAAAAGCAAAATCAGATACCTAGGGTTCATCCTGGATCGGAATCTAAATTCACAGTCCCACATAGACATGACTACAAAGAGCATACCACAAAATGAAGATCATCCGGAAACTGAAGCCACTCCTCAGCCAGGATGACTTCCATACAATACTCCAAGCCATTGCTGCACCAGTTCTAGACTACTGCAACTCACTGTACTAAGGCCTACCAAGGCAAACCATCCATCCTCTCCAAATGGCCCAGAACACAGCAGCTCACATCATTACAGGATCAGCCAAGCACGATCACATTACACCCATACTGAACCAACTATACTGGCTCCCAATGATCAGTCGTGCCAGGTTTAAAACAATACTCATCTTCAAAATCCTACAAAAAATCTCAGCAGAGATATTCCAAAACCTAATCATAAGAGATCCTGACAACCAGCCAAGAAGAACCAACACCAGAACATGATCCTTACACCCAGTGATTACTCTAAATTCAAACAGACCACATCCAATAGAGTGTTTTCATTTTATGCATCAGCATTGTGGAACTCCCTTCTGGAAGATATCAGAACAACTACTGATACTAAGGACTTCAGGAAAAATTTAGAAACTTTGCTTTATAAAGAAATTTTGGAAACATAATATAGTGCATCATAAAATGCTCCTCGCCCACTGATTCCTGACCAAGACTTAAGGCCATTCCAACACGACCCTCCACCTCTTCTCAATTTGTACATAAATTCTGAGATTGTTAAGTTACCTTGCATGCCATGTTACCCCTCCTCCCCCCTAGTTAAAGTTACAATGTAAATAGTACTACGTTGTAATGTAAACCATTTTGAAGGTGGTGTATAAAACCTCTTAAATAAATAACTAACTAGCTAAATAAATAAAATTACCCATAGAAATGACTCTTGAATATCATTCATCCTCACTATGGGTAAACGTGCACTTATTGTTCAAGAAGTAACTTTATCTTCATAATTCTGAGGCATTCCTATGGGCAGGAGTAGGTCAGTGGAGGCAACCTTGGGGTCATCTTTGATTCCTCCCTCTCTGTCTACACACACATCCAACAGCAAAAGCCTGTTTATTCTTTTTAATATTGGCAAAATTTGTCCCTTTCTTTCTGAACACACTACCAAGACTCTTATCCATTCTATTGTCACCTCCCATCTAGACTATTGCAACCTCCTCGTCACTGGTCTTCCTCTAAATCATCTCTCCCCACCAGTCTGTTGAAAACTCAGCTGCATGACTAATCTTCAACCAGTGTCACTATGCTCATGTCACCCCTCTTCTCAAGTCACTTCAATGGCTCTCTATCCATTTTTGCATCCAGTTCAAACTTCTACTATTGATCTATAAGTGCTTTCATTCAGCTGCTTCACGCTATCTTTCCTCTTTTATCTCTCCCTACATCTCTCCTTGGAAACTCTGTTTTTCTGGCAGATCCCTTCTATCTGTGCCCTTCTCTTCTACTGCCAACTCCAGACTTCGATCTTTCTACCTTGCTGCTCCTTATGCCTGGAACACACTACCTGAGTCAGTACATCAGGCTCCATCTGTGGCCCTGTTCAAATCCAGGCTAAAAACACTTCTTTGAGACTGCTTTTGAATCCTGATCCCCCTGGTCTCCTGTTCACCTCTTATGTGTTTTCTTACTATTCCGATGAATATATCCTAGTCTCCACTTGCTGTGTTGTCTGTCTTGACTAGACTGTAAGCTCTTATGAGTAAGGACCGTCTCTGTACAGCACTGCATACATCTTGTAGTGCTATACAAATGATACGTAGTAGAAGTAGTAACAATGTAGACTTCTTGGTCTTCAAAAATCATAGTACATATGTTTGTAATCATAGTATATACGTTTGTTTTTGCCAGGAAAATTATCCACAGAATAAGCAAACAGGTAAACAGTCTATAAAATGTTAAATCTAGAAGTTTCAAATTATTCCTATATTCAGCAGCAATACCACTAAACATACAAATATTAGTTGTGGGGGTCATTCTGAACCACGAATAAGTCGCCTGGATATGCACAGGACATGGATATGTGACAAAACATCTATATCCGTATTCTGTGAATTGAACCACGTGCATGTGCATGCCACGTAGATGGGTATCCCTGGACATATAAAGAAGGGGCGGGATGGGACAAGTTGTGGACCAGGGACATGTAACAGCAATTCTGGTCTCTGCCATGTACGCCCGTCCGTGGAAATGTACCCGTGCAAATTAGACCTGTAGAAACGTGGAATAAGGGCAGGACTTAGAAAAAATGGCATTCTACACAAAGTCAATGTTGTTGTAGCAGTAAAAAACAGCCGACCCGGAAGTGTGTGGCCAGTTGGAGCTGTGCTTCCCATCAGCCTTCCAACGAGCACGCTGTTGAAGGGGAGCGAAGAGGGCACTCCATTGGTGGGAGCAACTTCTCAAGAGTATGAGGCACAGCGCAGAGGGTCTGCCGAGACAGTAGCTTCTGCTGTGGAGGTAACATCAGTGCAAACTGGAGTGTTGCCAGCTTCTGGAGTCAAGGGTTTGGTGAATCCAACTGTGATTACTATGGATGAGCTGTGAAATGCTATAGCAACATTGAACTCTTCTCTAAGTCTTCTAATATTCAGGAGCAGCAAGCAGAGAAAATCCTTTTATTGGAGCAAGAAATGGGTCAGCTTCAGGATCTGGCTGTGACCCAGACTAAGGACAAGTCAGCGATCACACGGAAGACTGAATATCTAGAAAATCAAGTTTGTCGGAATAACATCAGACTTTTGAACTTTCCTATATCTCCATTTTTGTCGCCAGAACAGGACGTGCACTCACATCTCTAGAACAAAACACTATATGACACTATGTGGATACATAGCTGTGCCATGGTCACTGCTTGATCAGAGTGAGAGTGTCCTCTCAGCATGATACGCTGTGTCCACCTGGTCCATGCAGGTGGCAGTCAGGCACTTCAGCATCCCAGCCATTGCTCTACCCCCAATGCAGACACATCCTGGCCAATCCGCCCTGTTTCAGGCCATACCCATAATACGTTGCCCCTCATCATGCACATTTGCAGGCTAACCCTGGAAACAGCTTAGGCGATGAGGCTCAGTGAAGTGTGGAAAACAAAAAAAACAATGGATACACACACACACACACACACTCATATTGACACACTGTACAAAAATGGGGATAGTTGGCATTCCCGCCTGCCACCCTGTCCCAGTCTCAGCTCAGGCATTGTTCAGGTATGCTCATTGTGCAGGAGCTAGTAGTGTGCTTTGATGTCAGCGGCCACTCAGTGTGCTGGTGCTGTCAGCCTGACTCCCATCCAGCTGAGGATGGTGGAGCCTATCTGTGTGGCTGTTTGTACCCTTGTTGGCTGATTCACTGGGGGTTATACATGTTGGTGTTTTAACTGCACTGTGGGATAAAATTTAGCCACAGGGACTTGTGCTGCATGATCCACAGCCAGGACCCAAACCTGTGACCCTCCACTCATATACACACCAACCATCGACCCCACTTTCTGCCCCATGGATGCCTACTCTCTGCCCAAAGGGTATTTTACGATGCTGGTACCGTTAGCGCAGGCTAAAGCGGTATTTTGGATGTGCTAAGGATGCAAGTGCACTGTTAGCGTGTGCTAAAGGCACACTTGCTCCTTTACCATAGTTTAGTAAATATACCCCTTAGAGTTTTTGAGTGTTAGAGAAGAAATTTCTTTTCAGGTTGCTTCCCATATGGCTGATGTTTAAGTCTCCACCTGCTTAGTTTTTTTATTTTTGGTAGTTTGTGGTGGATTATTTTATTGTCCTGCCACTAATAGTTTATTTCTTGGTACCCCCCCCCCCCTGTATTTCCTGTGAACTAATTTGTAATGGTTGTATGTTTCTCTTTAGTGCTTGTTTCTTGTTTTGCTTATATAATCCATTATCTTTTCATTCATGTCAGCACTTGGATGTGTAATGTGAAAATTCAATAAAAATAAAATAAAATAATAAAAGACTGATATTTTAAAGGATTACAACTGCAGGGTAAGTGAGTAAACAGGACTACTAAGGGAGTGTGGCAAGTAATATTTAACAATCTGGTGTTGTTTAAATTATAACAATTAGGAAATGCCTCTAGAAAAAGATGATTAATATTTGAGAAGTCTGTTGCAGGTTAATTAAATGGCAATAGATTGTTAATAATGTGCTTATAAATAATTCACGGTTGCTTTGCATATGTTCCTTACTTTATTTCAGTTAAGTCTTTTGAATTTATTTTGCACTATCGATGTATTGCTGCTTAGTTTACAATCACAGGTGATGTTTGAAAGCTCATTTAGGGATACTTCAGGCACATTTTAGGTAAGACGTGAAGATCAGAATTGAGACGTGGAGGCCACCATGTCTATAATTCTGATGGTATTTTAAAAACAGAACTGCTGAAGGTAGAGCTGTTTCTAACATACATATCCATGTGCAGTGGGAGGAGCGGTCTTGCAAAAGAAATGGAGTAAGCCTCGAAACTTGCATGTGTAAGTTACAGCATTTCAGGCTGCGCATGTGCAAATGTCAGAACTTCCACATGTATGGCTGCCATTTTGGAAACTCAGATGCCAATGGACTATGGAGGAAGCGTTGTATACAGACTTTTACTTTGGAGGGGGAAATCAATATTGGGGGAATTAAGGGGATATCTCCCTTAAGCTCCCCTGTAATGGGATGGCCAAAAGAAGTACTTTCGGAACACTTGTTCGTATCTAGGGGCAGGTGTAATTCATACATGTGCATCTCCTATATGAAATCAGAGATATAGAGCCCAGTATTTAAAAGGCCTTTACATGGTTTACAGCCTTAAGCCCAGATATTCAATGGCACTTACAGGGTTAATATCCCTTCCTAACTCTCCTATGTGCCCCGATGCTATCTGTTTAGCATTGGGGCATGTCAGGAGCATTCTGGGGCGGAGCAAAGGTGGGGAGTACTGCTAATTGGGTAGCGGTGATATTGCACCACTACCCAGTTTGTGATCTGCTGATAAAACTATACCAGCTTTTGTCTCGCCTAGTTTTAACCGTTGATGCTAACCGGGTAATGGGGCAATATTGCAGCTACCCGGTTAGGCTCTGCAGCAGTTTTCTCTGGGCATCAAAACTAGATATTCAATGCTGTCGCCATGGCATTGAATGTCCAGGGTTAGGGGTGAGCAGTTAGGGCTATGCGCCTTAGCAGCACATAGCCTGCCTAGTTGAATATCGGGCCCATAGAATTTTGCACTGCCCAGGCCATATCCTGAAACATGCCTGGAACGCCTCTTGGACAAATGCTTATATATGGACATGCCTGGGATGAAAACATTTCAACTGTGGTCTTTCCAAAATCACGTTTTAAACGTGGATATGACTTGCATATTTTTCTGCCACTGTATCTATATTTAAAATGTGATTAGGGCTTCTAAAATAACCCCATAATGTACAGTATTTGAATCTATATCTCAATATCTGTCGTCCTGCCAACATGATGTAATATGTGATTTTTGATATGGACAATGAAGGCATTTAAGCATTCTGAATCTTGCTTTAGGGTTAAATGCACATTTATTACAAGGTTATGTTTATTTCAAGTATTGCATTTCCATAGTATTTTTTCTACCAATGTTAAACCTTATGGGGCCAATGTCTACCAATAGCCAGATTAATATAAATAATATACAGTCTCTAAAATGCTTGTATGCAAATGCTAGACGTCTAAAAAATAAGATGGGAGAGTTAGAATATATAGCACTAAATGAGAGGTTAGATATGATTGGAATATCAGAGACATGGTGAAAGGAGGACAACCAGTGGGACACTGTGATACCTGGGTACAAACTATATTGTAATGATAGAGTTGATCAAATTGGTGGAGGAGTTGCGCTCTATGTTAGAGAGGGCATTGAGTCAGAAGGGATTAAAGTTTTGCAGGAAAGAAAATTTGCTGTAGAATCTCTATGTATTGAAATTCCATGCAAAAAGGGGAAGGCGATGGCAGTGGGGGTGTACTATCGACCACCTGGCCAGAATGAACAAATTGATGATGAAATGCTCAAATAAATCAGGGAAGTTAACAAACGTTAAAACACTGTAATAATAATGGGTGATTTCAATTACCCCGGTATCGACTGGCTCAGTGTCACGGCAGGACATGCTAGGGAGATATAGTTTCTAGATGAAATAAATGACTGCTTCTTGGAGCAGCTGGTTCATGAACTGACCAGAGGGGAAGCCATATTGGACCTAGCCCTTAGTGGAACACCAGATCTGGTGCAAGAGATAAGGGCGTTGAGGCCACTTCGCAATAGTGATCATAGCATGATTGTGTTTGATTTATTTAGTGGAAGAGGGATAGTAAGGAAATCCACAGTACTACCTTTTAACTTTTGAAAGGGAGACTATGATAAAATGAGGAAAATAGTTAACAAAAAACTAAAAGGATCAGTTGCAAAGGTTAAAGACTTACAACAAGCAGGATAATGCAGTCAGGATGGCGGGATGCAGGGGCTTAACAACAAGCTCTTTACCAATAGTTAAAAAAGGATACTGGGTGTATATATGGCCCGTAGAGGTAGGGTCTCCTGTCACTCTATCACTGTTAGAAGTTCTCACGTCATTTTAATCTAGCTTATGAAAGGGGTTATGAGGGCTAAGCCCATCCCTATGAGCCCTAGCCCTACTCTGTTCCTGTCCCCCCCCGATCTTCGGATGAAGGCATCGGAAGAGGGGAATTGGGGGGGGGGGGGTAATATGGGACTCCGGCGGGGCAAAAGGGATGGATGGGGAAGTGGCAGCGGACCCTCCAACCCCCACTCGCATCCCCAAACTCCCGGTAGAGACCTCTGGAGATGTCTTACGAAATTGGCGATACATGTTTTACCCGGGCGCATCCCGACCAGCAGGGGCGGGCCTAGAATCGGTCAAGCATGGGCTTGAGTGAGAAGGTAGGGCAGGAGAAGGTAGCCAGGCAGCGGGCAGCAGTGGAGACGAACCGGCAGGCTCCTCCACCTTGCCACGAACAGCCTCATAAGTGGTACATATCTGCCGAAACATTTTATCTATAGGTAATTCCCGGTGGATGGGGCATGCCCCACCATTACTACCGGGGGGGTGCGCGGTAGAAGCAGCCGCTGCCAGAACAATGTACTCTAATGAATCAGAGTCTCTGGCTGGCTTTACAATGGCGGCCGATCCAACCAGGGAGGGGTAAATGGGCTGATACGGCGGAGGGGCCATGGGCACCTGGGAGGAGGACACCTTGGGTTGGGGCGATTTTGGAGGCAGTTCCCGGGGCTTGTCAAGCACCGGTTGCTGCTGACCATTATAATAAGGAGCCAGTTGTATCCATACAGTACCACATTCCTTCATATAAGATTTTGGCCATTTAGGGTCTCTGGAATAAAAGGGAAAAGCTTTCCTATCCCCCAGACACAATCCCCGAATCATATCTAAATGACAGGCAGAGAAGCTACCCTCCCTGGGAAAAGGATTTGAGCTATGTAAACCTTCTGTCTACCCCGCCATATTATCCACCCAAGGATTAGTATAATAACCCCCTGCCACTCTGTCTACGTATTCCTTCGGCGTCTCCCCATCTGCTGGGGGTGCGCCGGGAAGGACCGGGGTACGGCAAGAATAGGATGCCTTCTTAGCTTCAGTTTGAAACCTTATCACAACATTTGGCTGCGCACACACTCCCGCGGATTCTGGAGCGGTCCCTTTACCTTGGGACCCCCCAATCCTCTAATTAATATCCAATAATCGCACGCTTCGCCACTTGCTTTCTGCCAACAACCGTCACTAGTGCTATCACTTCAGGCTGAGACAGGGGCGTCTTGCCAAGCTCGCACAATCACACAAGCCACAGAGAAGGAAAAGGGTATTACCACGGACCCAGCAGGATGTCCCCGTTATGCATAGCGCTACCAAAGCGCATTCCCGAGACGAGCTACCAAAACTACGTCAATTTAGGAAGTCTGGAAATCTCAGTGCAATGGGGAAATCCTCACTTCTGACACCAAAATGTTAGTGTGGGTTATTCCTTTCCCAGCACTGTATACCACTTACCCGCGGGACGTCCGTTAACCCCCTGAGCCGAGGAATCACCTTACCTTCTCTGTCTGCAGTTCCATGGGAACAAACACACACAATCGCATATAAGTAGTATGTAAGTATATTCCACAGGTTAGAGGGGCTGCCTGTCTTTTATACATTAACAGAAACATATACATACATCATCAATTCATCCCCTGAGGCCCAACACAGCTTATCAGTAACTTCACAGATGTTAGTCGTCTCCGTGTAGAACAATCAATTTGTCTTAGCACAGCACATTCCTTTCCATATATAGATATGTACAGGATTCCCATTTTCCCCTGCGGACCTCCTAGTCCTGTACACACACACTTTAAGCCTTATTTTCCCCTATCAACCTGGGCCAGATTGGTATACATCCAAGGGTGTTGAAAGAACTGAAATATGAGATTGCAGACCTGCTATTAGTAATCTGTGATCTATCATTAAAATCATCTGTAATACCTGAAGAATGGAGGATCGCCAGTGTAACGCCAATTTTTAAAAGGGTTCCAGGGGTGATCCGGGAAACTACAGACCGGTGAGCCTGACGTCAGTACTGGGAAAAATGGTAGAAACCATCATAAAGAACAAAATTACTCAGTATGTAGATAGTCATGGTCTAATGGGAGACAGCCAACATGGCTTTAGACAAGGAAGATCTTGTCTTACTAATCTGTTATGTTTTTTTGAAGGTGTGAATAAACAGGTGGACAAAGGTGAGTCTGTTGATATTGTGTATCTGGACTTTCAGAAAGCCTTTGACAAGGTCCCTCATCAGAGACGTTTGGCAAAACTAAAGAGTCATGGGATAGGAGGCAGTGTACTATTGTGGATCAGGAACTGGTTAAAAGATAGAAAGCAGAGGGTAGGGCTAAATGGCCAATTTTCCCAATGGAGAAAGGTGAATAGTGGTGTACCCCAGGGATCTGTGCTGGGTCTGCTGCTTTTTGACATATTCATAAATGCCCTGGAAAGTAGAATAACGAGTGAGGTGATCAAATTTGCAGATGACACAAAACTATTTAAAGTTGTTAAAACCCAAGAGGATTGTGAAAAATTGCAAGAGGATCTTGATAAATTGGAAGACTGGGCATCAAAATGGCAGATGAAATTTAATGTGGACAAGTGCAAGGTTATGCACCTAGGGAAGAACAACCCAAACTATGGTTACACGATGCAAGGTTCCACATTAGGAACCACCACCCAGGAAAAAGATTTAGGCGTCATTGTGGATACCATGTTAAAACCCTCGGCCCAGTGTGCAGCGGCGGCCAAGAGAGCAAATAGAATGCTAGGTATGATAAGGAAAGGAATGGAAAATAAAACAAAAGGTATTATAATGCCTCTATATCGTTCCCTGGTGAGACCGCACCATGAATATTGTGTGAAATTCTGGTCGCCGTATCTTGAAAAGGATATAGCGATTTTAGAAAAGGTTCAGAGAACAGCCACCAAAATGGTAAAGGGGATGGAAGGATACTCCTATGAAGAAAGGCTCAAAAGGTTAGGGCTCTTTAACCTGGAAAAGAGACGGCTGAGGGGAGATATGATAGAAGTCTATAAATTAATGAATGGAGTGGAACGGGTAAACGTAGATCGATTGTTTACGTTATCAGAATATAGAAAGACTAGGGGAAATGGAATGAAGCTACAGGGTAAACTATTTAAGACTAATAAAAGAAACTATTTTTTCACTCAACGTGTAATCAAACTCTGGAATTTGTTACCAGAGGATGTAGTAAAGGCTGTTAATGTAGCTGGTTTTAAAAAAGGTTTGGACAAGTTCCTGGAGGAAAGATCTATAAACCATTATTAAGAAGGGACCCAGGATATCAATGCTTGAACCAATACAAGCATTGTGGAACCTGTGTCCCTTGGGGAAACTGCTAGGTACATATGACCTAGATTGGCCACTGTTGAAAACAGAATACTGGGCTTGATGGACCTTGGTCTGACCCAGTATGGCATATCTTATGTTCTTATGTTCTTATGAAAGCAGGCAAACCTACCCTTGGGCCTTGCTTTGGTGAATACTCCCAGCAAAATATTTTGAATTTTGTGGCTTTTCTCACGGTGTTGGAGCAGTGTCTTTAGCGGGGCCATCAGAGGAATTGCTGGCTCTGTGCACTTTGGGTGTGCAGATCTCTCCAGAGTTGCACACTCCCCCACGCGACCCAGAAGTGTGTGGCCAGTTGGAGCTGTGCTTCCCATCAGCCTGCCAACGAGCACGCTGTTGACGGGGAGCGAAGAGGGCACTCCATTGGTGGGAGCAACTTCTCAAGAGTATGAGGCACAGTGCAGAGGGTCTGCCGAGACAGTAGCTTCTGCTGTGGAGGTAACATCAGTTCAAACTGGAGTGTTGCCAGCTTCCGGAGTCAAGGGTTTGGTGAAGCCAACTGTGATTACTATGGATGAGCTGTGAAATGCTATAGCGACGGTGAACCTTTCTCTAAGTCTTCTAATATTCAGGAGCAGCAAGCAGAGAAAATCCTTTAATTGGAGCAAGAAATGGGTCAGCTTCAGGATCTGGCTGTGGCCCAGACTAAGGACAAGTCAGCGATCACACGGAAGACTGAATATCTAGAAAATCAAGTTTGTCGGAATAACATCAGACTTTTGAGCTTTCCTATATCTCCATTTTTGTCGCCAGAACAGGACGTGCACCCACATCTCTAGAACAAAACACTATATGACACTATGTGGATACATAGCTGTGCCATGGTCACTGCTTGATCAGAGTGAGAGTGCCCTCTCAGCATGACATGCTGTGTCCACCTGGTCCATGCAGGTGACAGTCAGGCACTTCAGCATCCCAGCCATTGCCCTACCCCCAATGCAGACACATCCTGGCCAATCCGCCCTGATTCAGGCCATACCCATAATACCTTGCTCCTCATCATGCACATTTGCAGGCTAACCCTGGAAACAGCTTAGGCTATGAGGCTCAGTGAAGTGTGGAAAACCAAAAAAACAATGGATACACACACACACACTCACACACACACACACTCATATTGACACACTGTACAAAAATGGGGATAGTTGGCATTCTCGTCTGCCACCCTGTCCCAATCTCAGCTCAGGCATTGTTCAGGTATGCTCATTGTGCAGGAGCTAGTAGTGTGGTTGATGTCAGCGGCCACTCAGTGTGCTGGTGCTGTCAGCCTGACTCCCATCCAGCTGAGGATGGTGGAGCCTTGTTGGCTGATTCACTGAGTGTTATACATGTTGATGTTTTAACTGCACTGTGGGATAAAATTTAGCCACAGGGACTTGTGCTGCATGATCCACAGCCAGGACCCAAACCTGTGACCCTCCACTCATATACACACCAACTGTGTGTAGTGTGTCACAGTGCTGCCATGTACCGTATTTATTCGAGTATAACGCGCAAAATTTTCTACCAAAAAAAGAAATGAAAGTTTGGGTGCGCGTTATAAACGAGGGCTGGGGTGGGGTGACGCAGTGGCGGCCGGTCCATTGAGGGCGCAGGCGAATTGTGAGTTCGCACTGCGCCCTCTCCGGGCTGCAGCCGCTCACTGTACGCGAGGGCGAAGAAAAAAAAAAACGTCCCCTCGTCGCGTACAGTGTGCGGCCCGAACTGGCGAGATGCACTCGCCAGTTTGACGGGCCGCCACTGGGGGTGAGAATTCTTATTATCCGCTGTAACGTATGGTCGCCTCTTCATTTCCTTTCCTCGCCTCGCCCACACGTTACGGTAAGCATTTCTGTTTTGCTGTTTTGCACAACTCAGTGTTCTTCATATTTTTATTGATATACTGGTACCCGTTAGATGGCAACTCAGGGTATCAAGAAAAAACGTTCTGCATATGACGCTTCATTCAAGCTCAAAGTTGTTGATCATGCTGAAATTCACGGAAATCGAGCAGCTAGCCGAGAATTCACTGTACCAGAGTTTTTTAAAGACAGGCATCAGCAATAAAATGGACGGCACAGAAGACGACCTGCTGTGGAATTCAGACTCAGAAGAAAGCGAAGAAACTGGAGAAACAGATGTTCCTGCCAACTGGGACACTGATGATAAATTAACTCGAGAAGAATGGGAACAACTCTTTAGTGTATCTGATGATGAATCTGACTTTGAAGCATTTTAAATAAATATTGTTACCGGTAATTTTATTTCGGTATTGTGTTCATAGTTTATGTTGTCAATAAATGATTTTTATCATGGCCGCACGTGTTCAACAACGTTTGTCACTTACAATGCTTGGTCTGAGCCGAGAAAAAGTGAAAACAAATTTTATCCCGATTTTTAATCGAAAATTAGGGGTGCGCGTTATACACGTGTGCGCGTTATACTCGAATAAATACGGTAGTTACAACAATCCCTTGAGATGGCATGCTTCCCATCAGACAGACCTTGGCAGATGTTGCACTGTGCATGGTGCACTGGATCAGGGCATGGGTTTGGTCTGTTGCAGGAAGGTGCCACTGCTCCCTCTGCCAACACTCCCCCACACCATGCTCACATGCCCATGTGCTGTCGTTGTTGGTGGTGCGCAGTCCCAGGCCAGCCAACATGTGGGTTGGTGGGTGCCTAGGGAACAGAGTCCGGAGGGGGGCCACACATCCCCCCACAACCATCTGCCTCTGCAGTGACCCCATCACTGCCTGCCAATGTTATCTGTAAAGCAAAACATGTTATCCAAGTTGTTACTCCTGTTCTATGTGAAGCCAAGCAGTTTGTTATGGTCATTTTGTTGTATGTAAACCGCGCTGACAATAGTGCGGTATATAAGAAATTGTAATAAAATAAATAAATAAAATAAACCTGTGGAAGAGACGGCTGAGGGGTGTTATGTTAGAGGTCTATAAGATATTGCCTAGAGTGGATTGGGTAAACGTGAATCAATTGTTTACGCCATCAAACTGTAGTAGGACTAGGGGACATACAATGCGGCTACAGTGTAAACCATTGAGTATTACAGGGAGTGAATGGTTTCTCAGTCAATGCATATTCAAACTCTGGAATTCATTTCCGGAGGATGTCATAAAGGTTGTTAGTGTAACTGGGTTTCAGAAATGTTTGGACAGGTTCCTGGGGAATGGTCCATAAACCATTACTAATGAGGGGGCCCAGAATATCCCTTGCTTGCTAATACACACACTGTGGATCCTGTATGTCTTTTGGGGAAACTGCTAGGTATTTGTGACCTAGATTGGCCACTGTTGGACACAGGATACTGGGCATGATAGACCTTGTTCTGACACACTCTGGCATATTTGCATGTCTTATGTTCTTATGTGTCACCTAGGCAACTGCCTGGTCCACCCTGTACACCAGCGGCCCCCACTGCATGACCCACAAGCACCCTCCTTTGCCCCATTTTCACCAAAAACATAGTGCCCTTTCATACTTGGACACTATGCTGTTGCTGCTAATGGAGCACTACTATCATTGTGTTGGGCTTACCTGTCTGTGCATCACATTGCAGACATTCTAATAGACTCTCTCTCCTCAAAATACACCCTTACCATGAGTTTTGATATGTGTTAGGGTTCCCGGCATTAAGGTACCTTCTTTAAGAGAGCAAGCCTCGTTCCCGTCCACTCCTCGCCCATTGACCCCCACTTTCTGCCCCATGGACGCCTACTCTCCGCCCAAAGGGTGCTTTACGATGCTGGTACCGTTAGCGCAGGCTAAAGCGGTATTTTGGACGTGCTAAGGATGCAAGTGCACTGTTAGCGTGTGCTAAAGGCACACTTGCTCCTTTACCACAGTTTAGTAAATATACCCCTTAGAGTTTTTGAGTGTTAGAGAAAAATTTCTTTTCAGGTTGCTGATCCTTCCCATATGGCTGATGTTTAAGTCTCCACCTGCTTAGTTTTTTTATTTTTGGTAGTTTGTGGTGGATTATTTTATTGTCCTGCCACTAATAGTTTATTTCTTGGTAACCCCCCCCCCCCCTGTATTTCCTTCATTTGTGAACTAATTTGTAATGGTTGTATGTTTCTCTTTAGTGCTTGTTTCTTGTTTTGCTTATATAATCCATTATCTTTTCATTCATGTCAGCACTTGGACGTGTAATGTGAAAATTCAATAAAAATAAAATAAAATAATAAAAGACTGATATTTTAAAGGATTACAACTGCAGGGTAAGTGAGTAAACAGGACTACTAAGGGAGTGTGGCAAGTAATATTTAACAATCTGGTGTTGTTTTAAATTATAACAATTAGGAAATGCCTCTAGAAAAAGATGATTAATATTTGAGAAGTCTGTTGCAGGTTAATTAAATGGCAATAGATTGTTAATAATGTGCTTATAAATAATTCACGGTTGCTTTGCATATGTTCCTTACTTTATTTCAATTAAGTCTTTTGAATTTATTTTGCACTATCGATGTATTGCTGCTTAGTTTACAATCACAGGTGATGTTTGAATGCTCATTTAGGGATACTTCAGGCACATTTTAGGTAAGACGTGAAGATCAGAATTGAGACGCGGAGGCCACCATGTCTATAATTCTGATGGTATTTTAAAAACAGAACTGCTGAAGGTAGAGCTGTTTCTAACATACATATCCATGTGCAGTGGGAGGAGCGGTCTTGCAAAAGAAATGGAGTAAGCCTCGAAACTTGCATGTGTAAGTTACAGCATTTCAGGCTGCGCATGTGCAAATGTCAGAACTTCCACATGTATGGCTGCCATTTTGGAAACTCAGATGCCAATGGACTATGGAGGAAGCGTTGTATACACACTTTTACTTTGAAGGGGGAAATCAATATTGGGGGAATTAAGGGGATATCTCCCTTAAGCTCCCTTGTAATGGGATGGCCAAAAGAAGTACTTTCGGAACACTTGTTCGTATCTAGGGGCAGGTGTAATTCATACATGTGCATCTCCTATATGAAATCAGAGATATAGAGCCCAGTATTTAAAAGGCCTTTACATGGTTTACAGCCTTAAGCCCAGATATTCAATGGCACTTACAGGGTTAATATCCCTTCCTAACTCTCCTATGTGCCCTGATGCTATCTGTTTAGCATTGGGGCATGTCAGGAGCATTCTGGGGCGGAGCAAAGGTGGGGAGTACTGCTAATCGGGTAGCGGCGATATTGCACCACTACCCAGTTTGTGATCTGCTGATAAAACTATACCAGCTTTTGTCTCGCCTAGTTTTAACCGTGGATGCTAACCGGGTAATAGTGCAATATCGCAGCTACCTGGTTAGGCTCTGCAGCAGTTTTCTCTGGGCATCAAAACTAGATATTCAATGCTGTCGCCATGGCATTGAATGTCCAGGGTTAGGGGTGAGCAGGTAGGGCTATGCGCCGTAGCGGCACATAGCCTGACTAGTTGAATATCGGGCCCATAGACTTTTGCACTGCCCAGGCCATATCATGAAACATGTCTGGAACGCCTCTTGGACAAATGCTTATATATGGACATGCCTGGGATGAAAACATTTCAACTGTGGTCTTTCCAAAATCACGTTTTAAACGTGGATATGACTTGCATATTTTTCTGCCACTGTATCTATATTTAAAATGTGATTAGGGCTTCTAAAATAACCCCATAATGTGCAGTATTTGAATACTTTCAATCTATATCTCAATATCTGTCGTCCTGCCAACATGGTGTAATATGTGATTTTTGATATGGACAATGAAGGCATTTAAGCATTCTGAATCTTGCTTTAGGGTTAAATGCACATTTATTACAAGGTTATGTTTATTTCAAGTATTGCATTTCCATAGTATTTTTTCTACCAATGTTAAACCTTATGGGGCCAATGTCTACCAATAGCCAGATTAATATGAATAATATACAGTCTCTAAAATGCTTGTATGCAAATGCTAGAAGTCTAAAAAATAAGATGGGAGAGTTAAAATATATAGCACTAAAGGAGAGGTTAGATATGATTGGAATATCAGAGACATGGTGAAAGGAGGACAACCAGTGGGACACTGTGATACCTGGGTACAAACTATATCGTAATGATAGAGCTGATCAAATTGGTGGAGGAGTTACGCTCTATGTTAGAGAGGGCATTGAGTCAGAAGGGATTTAAGTTTTGCAGGAAACAAAATTTGCTGTAGAATCTCTATGGATTGAAATTCCATGCAAAAGGGGGAAGGCGATGGCAGTGGGGGTGTACTATCGACCACCTGGCCAGAATGAACAAATCGATGATAAAATGCTCAAATAAATCAGGGAAGTTAACAAAAGTTACAACACTGTAATAATAATGGGTGATTTCAATTACCCCGGTATCGACTGGGTCAGTGTCACGGCAGGACATGCTAGGGAGATATAGTTTCTAGATGAAATAAATGACTGCTTCTTGGAGCAGCTGGTTCATTAACTGACCAGAGGGGAAGCCATATTGGACCTAGCCCTTAGTGGAACACCAGATCTGGTGCAAGAGATAAGGGCGTTGAGGCAACTTTGCAATAGTGATCATAGCATGATTGCGTTTGATTTATTTAGTGGAAGAGGGATAGTAAGGAAATCCACAGTACTACCTTTTAACTTTTGAAAGGGAGACTATGATAAAATGAGGAAAATAGTTAAGAAAAAACTAAAAGGAGCAGTTGCAAAGGTTAAAGACTTGCAACAAGCAGGATAATGTAGTCAGGATGGCGGGATGCAGGGGCTTAACAACAAGCTGGTTACCAATAGTTAAAAAAGGATACTGGGTGTATATATGGCCCTTAGAGGTAGGGTCTCCTGTCACTCTATCACTGTTAGAAGTTCTCACGTCATTTTAATCTAGCTTATGAAAGGGGTATGAGGGCTAAGCCCATCCCTATGAGCCCTAGCCCTACTCTGTTCCTGTCCCCCCCCCCCCGATCTTCGGATGAAGGCATCGGAAGAGGGGAATTGGGGGGGGGTAATATGGGACTCCGGCAGGGCAAAAGGGATGGAAGGGGAAGTGGCAGCGGACCCTGCAACCCCCGCTCGCATCCCCAAACTCCCGGTAGAGACCTCCGGAGATGTCTTACACAATTGGCGATACATGTTTTACCTGGGCGCATCCCGACCAGCAGGGGCGGGACCAGAATCTGTCAAGCATGGGCTTGAGTGAGAAGGTAGGGCAGGAGAAGGTAGCCAGGCAGCGGGCGGCAGTGGAGACGAACCGGCAGGCTCCTCCACCTTGCCACGCACAGCCTCATAAGTGGTAAATATCTGCCGAAACATTTTATCTATAGGTAATTCCCGGTGGATGGGGGCATGCCCCACCATTACTAACGGGGGGTGCGCGGTAGAAGCAGCCGCTGCCAGAACAATGTACTCTAATGAATCAGAGTCTCTGGCTGGCTTTACAATGGCGGCCGATCCAACTCGGGAGGGGTAAATGGGCTGATACGGCGGAGGGGCCGTGGGCACCTGGGAGGAGGACACCTTGGGTTGTGGCGATTTTGGAGGCAGTTCCCGGGGTGAGTCAAGCACCGGTTGCTGCTGACCATTATAATAAGGAGCCAGTTGTATCCATACAGTACCACATTCCTTCATATACGATTTTGGCCATTTAGGGTCTCTGTAATAAAAGGGAAAAGCTTTCTTATCCCCCAGACACAATCCCCGAATCATATCTAAATGACAGGCAGAGAAGCTACCCTCCCTGGGAAAAGGATTTGAGCTATGTAAACCTTCTGTCTACCCCGCCATATTATCCACCCAAGGATTAGTATAATAACCCCCTGCCACTCTGTCTACGTATTCCTTCGGCGTCTCCCCATCTGCTGGGGGTGCACCGGGAAGGACCGGGGTACAACAAGAATAGGATGCCTTCTTAGCTTCAGTTTGAAACCTTATCACAACATTTGGCTGTGCACACAGTCCCGCGGATTCTGGAGCAGTCCCTTTACCTTGGGACCCCCCAATCCTCTAATTAATATCCAATAATCGCACGCTTCGCCACTTGCTTTCTGCCAACAACCGTCACTAGTGCTATCACTTCAGGCTGAGACAGGGGCGTCTTGCCAAGCTCGCACAATCACACAAGTCACAGAGAAGGAAAAGGGTATTACCACGGACCCAGCAGGATGTCCCCATTATGCATAGCGCTACCAAAGCGCATTCCCAAGACGAGCTACCAAAATTACGTCAATTTAGGAAGTCTGGAAATCTCAGTGCAATGGGGAAATCCTCACTTCTGACACCAAATTGTTAGTGGGGTTATTCCTTTCCCAGCACTGTATACCACTTACCCTCGGGACGTCCGTTAACCCCCTGAGCCGAGGAATCACCTTACCTTCTCTGTCTGGAATTCCATGGGAACAAATACACACACTCACATATAAGTAGTATGTAAGTGTATTCCACAGGTTAGAGGGGCTGTCTGTCTTTTATACATTAACAGAAACATATACATACATCATCAACTCATCCCCTGAGGCCCAACACAGCTTATCAGTAACTTCACAGATGTTAGTCGTCTCCGTGTTGAACAATCAATTTGTCTTAGCACAGCACATTCCTTTCCATATATAGATATGTACAGGATTCCCATTTTCCCCTGCGGGCCTCCTAGTCCTGTACACACACACTTTAAGCCTTATTTTCCCCTATCAACCTGGGCCGGATTTGTATACATCCAAGGTTGTTGAAAGAACTGAAATATGAGATTGCAGACCTGCTATTAGTAATCTGTGATCTATCATTAAAATCATCTGTAATACCTGAAGACTGGAGGATCGCCAGTGTAACGCCAATTTTTAAAAGGGTTCCAGGGGTGATCCGGGAAACTACAAACCGGTGAGCCTGACGTCAGTACTGGGAAAAATTGTAGAAACCATCATAAAGAACAAAATTACTCAGTATGTAGATAGTCATGGTCTAATGGGAGACAGCCAACATGGCTTTAGACAAGGAAGATCTTGTCTTACTAATCTGTTATGTTTTTTTGAAGGTGTGAATAAACAGGTGGACAAAGGTGAGTCGGTTGATATAGTGTATCTGGACTTTCAGAAAGCCTTTGACAAGGTCCCTCATCAGAGACTTTTGGCAAAACTAAAGAGTCATGGGGTAGGAGGCAGTGTACTATTCTGGATCAGGAACTAGTTAAAAGATAGAAAGCAGAGGGTAGGGCTAAATGGCCAATTTTCCCAATGGAGAAAGGTGAATAGTGGTGTACCCCAGGGATCTGTGCTGGGTCCGCTGCTTTTTGACATATTCATAAATGACCTGGAAAAGGGAATAATGAGTGAGGTTATCAAATTTGCAGATGACACAAAACTATTTAAAGTTGTTAAAACCCAAGAGGATTGTGGAAAATTGCAAGAGGATCTTGATAAATTGGAAGACTGGGCATCAAAATGGCAGATGAAATTTAATGTGGACAAGTGCAAAGTTATGCACCTAGGGAAGAACAACCCAAACTATGGTTACACAATGCAAGGTTCGACATTAGGAACCACCACCCAGGAAAAAGATTTAGGTGTCATTGTGGATAACATGTTAAAACCCTCGGCCCAGTGTGCAGCGGCGGCCAAGAGAGCAAATAGAATGCTAGGTATCATAAGGAAAGGAATGGAAAATAAAACAAAATATTATAATGCCTCTATATCGTTCCATGGTGAGACCACACCTTGAATATTGTGTGCAATTCTGGTCGCCGTATCTTAAAAAGGATATAGCGTTATTAGAAAAGGTTCAGAGAAAAGCCACCAAAATGGTAAAGGGGATGGAAAGATCCTCCTATGAAGAAAGGCTAAAAAGGTTGGGTCTCTTTAACCTGGAAAGGAGACGGCTGAGGGGATATATGATAGAAGTCTATAAATTAATGAATGGAGTGGAACGGGTAAACGTAGATTGACTGATTATGTTATCAGAATATAGAAAGACTAAGGATCATGCAATGAAGCTACAGGATAAACTATTTAAGACTAATAAAAGAAAATATTTTTTCACTCAACGTGTAATCAAACTCTGGAATTTGTTACCGGAGGATGTAGTAAAGGCTGTTAGTGTAGCTGGGTTTAAAAAAGGTTTGGACAAGTTCCTGGAGGAAAGGTCCATAAACCATTATTAAGAAGGGACCCAGGATATCAATGCTTGACCCAGTACAAGCATTGTGGAACCTGTGTCTTTTGGGGAAACTGCTAGTTACGTATGACGTAGATTGGCCACTGTTGGAAACAGGATACTTGGCTTTGATGGACCTTGGTCTGACCCAGTATGGCATATCTTATGTTCTTATAACCTTATGGGGCCAATATTGCCCCATGCTCCCCCCCCCCCCTTATCCAGCTAAATGATGCATGCATAGGATTGCTATGTACATGGATTTAGCTGGAGAAAAAAGAAGCCAGCTTGGGGCATGCATTTGGGTGGGGTTTTCAAGTCTAGCCAGTTAATGCAATATTCAGCATTAACTGGCAAGTTTGATCTAAGTGTAGCAGGTCCTCCGGTTATTGGAGCTGAAGGTGTCCCCAGAAGCTGGGTACAAAATAACATTGTTGTTGTCTGTGCTAAAAGCCACTTGCTTCTCTTCCCCTGTACAGCATACTGGTAAGGGTCCCAGGAGATATGCACAGCCACTTCTTTACTTGCTCAGTAGGAGAGGGGAAAACAACAAGTCAGCAACACAAACACAGGAATCCAGTTGCAACTTAAATAAAAAGTACCCATTTTGAGGGTAAGCTTACAAACTTCTATGTAGCTTATGCTTGTTGCCATGAGTGCATTTGGGGCCTATTTTATAAAGTGAAGTACATGCATACTGTACTTTATAAATTAGGGGCATAAAGACGCGCTTCAATTTAGTCATGGCAGTCATACCTACTCTTGAGGCATAAATGCCCATGCCTACGCTGGTTAGAAATGAATGTAAGTTATAATATTTTGTAACATATGTGCGTAAATTTAGGCCCCACTTACACTCTGTTGATGTGCATAGCCAAGCTGAAAGTACACGTGATGGGACTTGCACCCACGCTTATGGAATATCAACCACCTAAAGTGCACATAGAAGTGCCCATTCATGCAGTATGTCCATTAAGATAAGGACTTACATAACTAGCATGTATCTTTCCATGCATCCTTTAATGGGCACTCCCCAAATGAGCAAAAATATAAATAGAAGAACAATGAACATTATCATGCATACAGTCCATAAAAATATATTCAGTTAATGGTAAAAGGTATAAAACTTGCTCATAGTCTTTGGTAGTTCCCTTCCTCTTGCAGGCATCTCTCTCATACAGTGCCTTTTGACAGGAAAGGTGTGATACCCTCCTTACTTCATCTATCTTCTGGATGCTTGGCTTAGATCGGTGCCTTTGTAAACCACCTTGCTTCCTCGGCCCCTTACTCCTCTCACTGCAGTTAATGCAATCTGTAGGTAAGAACTAACACTTACACATATAATAATAATCTACTCTCTCCATCCTGGGACTAATCTCTGTCTTTATAAGCTTTGTGACTCGTCTTAGCATTTGGATGAAGCCAGGACTTGGGTCCCATCTACTTGCTGACTCTTAGGATCTTTGCTCCCCTGTTGCTCTTGTCTGGCTCTTGGCTACTGCTCCTGTCAAGTGCTATGTCAGTTCCTTTCCCTCTGACCCCCTATGGACTGGAAACTGGAAGCTCTGGAATTCTCCTCCTGAGTTCCTCTTTTCTTACTTCATTCTCCTTTCCCTGTCAGGGTGAGAACTTGGAACTCTTCTCCTCAAGATCTCTCCCCTTTGATCATATTGTGCCCCTTCTTGGGCAAGCTGGTGGAGCTTTTGTTCCTTTTTCCTTTCTCCCAGTGACTTCTTTGGGAGAACACCATTTTACTCCTCTTCATGGAACATTATGGATCCGACATATGATCAGACTGCAGTCTCTGCTCTTGTAATCCTGGTTATTCATGCCCTACATGGTCTCGCACCTCAACTTCCCCCCCTAAATCACCCTTCCCATAAATCTCCACTACCTGCACCCCCCACCCCCTCAACCTGTATCCTTGACCCTTAACCACCCAACCCTGGAGCTTTTTTCCCAGAAACCCTAGTCTTATTAATTTGTTTGCCACTTCTCACCTCCCATATAAGTCTCCAAGTTTAATGACCCCCATGGTTCAAGGTAAATAAATAAATAGATAAAACGTTATTGGACTCAATATGATCATATATTCTGTCTGCATCTATTGCAGTGAACATCTTATAGATTGTAGGTAAATAAGTTACTTGTCTGTAATTTTTGGGAATGTTGCTTTGGTCCCTCTTTTGAAAGAGAAATGTTCTTCCTGTTGTAAGCTATTGTGGTGTTATATCCGCCTGCTTGATCAATTTGTTTGGGGCTTGTTTTAATCTGCTTTCCCAGTTCTTTTGTTGTAATTGCAGGCCATTCCATAGACTTGATATCTGCTTTTTCTAAGTGCTCCCATATGCAGGATAACCATTCTGTTTCTTGCTTGTGCTCTATAGGGTCTTCATATAGTTCTCTCCAGAAGATTTCTGTTTCAGCTTTATTTGGTGGTGCTTTTGCCATATTAATGCTCTTTCCCAATTCCCTGTGGAAATGTTTTGGGTTCTTTCTAAATAGTTTATTTTGATATCTTTCTTTCCTGCTTTCTTCATTTCTTTTCAGTTTTTGTGCTTCTGCTGCTACTTTCCATTATTGTTGGAATACATACATTTAAGGTTTTCTGTTAATGCAGCATGTTTCAGCTTGATGTTTTGGATCCTCCTCAATATCTTTAATGATCTTAATCCTCTTAGATACCCATCTATCAGGGATCCTCCACATGCAGCGATTTAATTTTTCCTTCGATGCACTTTTTTACAAAGAAGAACCGTCATTGTTCTCTTTTATTTTGGCCATGCATTTTAATAGAAACATAGAAACATAGAAATATGACGACAGAAAAAGACCACATGGCCTATCTAGTCTGTCCTTCCATAACAACTACAACAGTCCACTTTTTGCCTTTAGAGATCCTCTGTGTTGGTCCCATGCTTTCTTGAATTCAGTTACTGTCCTCATCTCTACCACCTCCACTGGGAGACTATTCCACGGATCCACTACTCTTTCCGTAAAGAAATATTTCCGCATATCACTCCTGAATCTATCTCCCTTCACCCTCATCCCATGTCCCCTCGTAGCAGAACTTGCTTTCAATTGAAAGAGGTTCTCTCCCTGAACATTTATGCCACGGAGGTATTTAAACATCTCAATCATATCACCTCTATCCCGCCTTTCCTCTAAGGTGTACATATTAAGATCCTTAAGTCTGTCCTCATATGCTTTATAATGAAGCCCATTAATCATTTTGGTAGCAACCCTCTGCACCGACTCCATCCTGTTCACATCCTTTTGAAGGTGCGGTCTCCAGAATTGCACACCATACTCCAAATGAGGTCGCACCAAAGACTTATACAGAGGCATTATCACCTCCTTTTTTCTGCTAGTCATTCCTCTCCGTATGCACCCAAGCATCCTTCTAGCTTTTGCTGTCGCCTTTTCCACCTGTTTAGCTACTTTAAGATCATCAGACACAACCACGCCTAGGTCCCGCTCTTCTTTAGTGGACAAAAGTACTTCACCTCCTATACTGTATTGCTCCCTTGGATTGCTGCAGCCCAAATGCATGACCTTACATTTTTTAACATTAAATCCCAGCTGCCAAATTCTAGACCATTCTTCAAGCTTAGCTAGATCCCTCCTCATGTTATCTACCCCTTCCTGGGTGTCTACTCTATTGCAGATTTTGGTATCATCCGCAAAGAGGCAAACCTTACCCGACAGCCCTTCCGCTATATCACTAACAAAGATGTTAAAAAGAATCGGACCAAGGACAGATCCCTGGGGCACACCACTGGTAACATCCTTCTCCTCAGAGTGAGCTCCATTTACTTGTACTCTTTGTCGCCTCCCACCCAACCAATTTCTAACCCAAGCAGTAACTTTAGGGTCCATCCCTAGGGTGCTCAGTTTGTTTATAAGTCGCCTGTGAGGAACAGTGTCAAAGGCTTTACGGAAATCTAAATACACCACATCTAGAGCTCTCCCTCGGTCCAACTCCCTGGTCACCCAGTCAAAAAAATCAATCAGATTTGTCTGACAAGACCTGCCTCTGGTGAATCCATGCTGCCTCGGATCTTGTAATCCGCTGGACTCCAGAAACCTCACTATTTTCTCTTTCAGCAGCGTTTCCAATAATTTACTCACCACCGAAGTTAAACTAACCGGCCTGTAGTTTTCAACCACATCCTTACTTCCGCTTTTGTGTAAAGGCACCACATGAGCCTCTCTCCAGTCCTTTGGCACCACTCCTGACTCCAACGAGGCATTGAAAAGGTCAGTCAGTGGAGCTGCTAGAACGTCCCCAAGTTCCCTCAGTATTCTAGGGTGTATCCCATCCGGTCCCATCACTTTGTCTACTTTAAGTTGAGCTAGTTTCTCACGAACACAGTCTTCTGAAAATAGTTCAAGATGTCCCTCGCTTCTGTTATTATTTGTGGGTGTTTTCTGAGGTCCTGCTCCTGGTTCTTCATCTGTGAACACAGAACAAAAATATTTGTTAAGCAATTCCGCTTTATCCTTATCAGCTTCTACATATTCCCCCCCTGCACCCTTGAGTCTGACAATACCACTTTTGCTCTTCCTCTTACTAATATATCTGAAAAATGTCTTATCCCCCCATTTTATTGCATTGGCTATTTCCTCCTCCTTTTGAATCTTTGCCTTCTTGACTACTTTGCTAGCTTCTCTAAGTTTTTCCAAATACAGATGCTTGTCTTCTGCTCTCTGTGATCTCTTGTATTTCATGAAGGCCTCCCTCTTTTTCTTCACTTTTTCAGCTACTTCCTTCGAAAACCATAGCGGTCTCCTGTTCCTTTTGCCTTTATTTACCATTTTAACAAAAAGGTTGGTTGCCCTTAAAATACCCCCTTTCAGTTTTGCCCACTGTTTTTCTACATCCCCCAGCTGTTCCCATCCCACTAACGACTCCCTGAGGTATTGGCCCATCTTCGCAAAGTTAGTCTTCCTAAAGTCTAAGATCCTCACCTTGGAATGGATTCTAACAGCCCTAGTCCTAATACTGAACCACACCATCTGGTGATCACTGGAAGCAAAATGATCTCCCACTACAACATCAGAAACACTTTCACCATTGGTAAGCACCAAGTCCAGTATGGCCCCTTCACGTGTGGGGTCTGTTACCAATTGCCTGAATAGTTCTCCCTGTAGAGAATCCAGGATCTCCTTACTTCTAGATGATACTGCAGCAGGAATGTGCCAATCAACATCTGGCATATTGAAATCTCCTATCAGTAGCACTTCCCCTTTCTTAGCAATGCTGCGTATGTCTTCAATTAACTCTCTGTCCACCTCTTCCTCTTGTGAGGGAGGTCTGTATATCACTCCAATGCAAATAGATTTCTCTTTCCCTCTTTCTAGTTTAACCCACAATGCCTCCTCTCTCCCTTTTAAGCTCTGTAATTCCAAAGCTTTAATAGTAGTTTTTACATATAGTGCCACTCCTCCTCCTCTTCTTCCTACCCTGTCCTTCCTGAATAAAGTATAGCCAGGTATAGTTACATCCCAGTCATTGTTTTCTGTGAACCATGTTTCTGTAACTGCCACTAAATCCAAGTCAGCCACTCCCACCAAAGCTTCAACCTCAGGGATCTTATTTCCCATGCTACGGGCATTAATACACACTGCTTTCCATATGTTACCCCTGTTACCCATTTCCATAAAGGTATTTAATGTATCACCTACCTGGGGGCTTTCACTTACCTGGGGGCTTTCTTCACCCATCCCCAAGGAATCTAGTTTAAAGCCCTCTTCAGTAGATTAGCCAGTCTACTACCAAAGATGCGTTGACCTCTCTTGGACAGATGGATGCCATCTCTGCTTTGCAACCCTTGGAAAAGCATCCCATGGTCTAGGAAACCAAAACGCTCTCAATGACACCATCCACGCAGCCATGCATTTGTCTCCAGGATGCGAGCCTCTCTGCCTTGGCCTTTACCCTCAACAGGGAGGATTGAAGAGAACACCACCTGTGCACCTAACTGCTTCACCCTCTGTCCCAGAGCCATGAAGTCACTTTTGATACGTTCCGAGGTATACCTGGCAGTATCATTTGTTCCAACATGGATTAGCAACATTGGGTAATAGTCTGTGGGCTTGATGAGTCTCGGCAAACTCTCCGTAACATCTTGGATTTTGGCACCAGGCAGACAGCATACCTCTCTGGACATCAAGTCTGGTCGGCAGATGGACGCCTCAGTACCCCTCAGAAGAGAGTCTCCAACCACCACCACCCTTCGTTTCCTTCTGGTGACTGATTCCGCAACTTTGGGGTACTTGAACTCTGGTTCTTCCCTTTCCAGGGATGCTTTCACCTCCTCCACTTCCAGGGCTGCATAATGGTTCTTCAATTCAAGGGATGGAGAAGTTGGATTGGTGATTTTGCAGGCCCTGGTGACTTGTGTCCAACCATCGACATTCTGTTGGCACCCATCTTCTCCGGAGCTGGAGAGCTTGGTTGCTGCAAGTAGCATCTCATCAATGTACTTCTCACTGTCTTGAATGCTCCTCAGCCTCGCCACCTCCTCTCTGAGTTCCTCCACCTCTCTCCTCAGAGCTTCAGCATGCAGGCACCCTGCACATGGAACCGGTCCTCCAACCGGCATTAGGACCTCCGTCTGGACCGAGGCAGAAGCTGTAACGGGAGCAACAGCTTTAGCAATACGATTTTTCCCAGCCATTGTTCTTTTCGTGGAGCTTAGGTATCTGTTAGAGCAAAAGAGAGAGATCTACCAAGTACCAGCCGGTTTCGCAGCTGTCTTTATAGAGAAAAAGCAGTTAAAACACTTTAATTACATACAAATGTGCTGGTCCAATTCACTGTGATTTGTGAAAGGGGAGGCGCCCTATAAAGCAAGGCTGCTCACTAGGGGTGGGTGGGAGTTGGGGTGGGTAGGGCGGGAACTAACACCTGATTAGGTGTTAGCAGCTTCTAAAGCTGAGGAGGTCACTGGAGTCAGCAACCTACTGTGCTCAATTAAGGTTCCCCTAAAACAGCAAAAATGAAGTAACCTTGCTTTTAAAAATATACACAAAACCCTTTTAAGAGCTCCCAGTCAGAGAGCTAGCAATGTAATAAAAACAAACCAAACAAAGAAACCCTCAAAACCTTACTTACTGTTTGATGTGTGGAGCCCTGGTTAGAAAAGCCTCAAAGGGGCAGGGCACAGGAGCCTATTTATGCAGGCTTCAACTGCACTCAGGAAACAGGCCCACTAACACCTGATTAGGTGTTAGCAGCTTCTAAAGCTGAGGAGGTCACTGGAGTCAGCAACCTACTGTGCTCAATTAAGGTTCCCCTAAAACAGCAAAAATCAAGTAACCTTGCTTTTAAAAATATACACAAAACCCTTTTAAGAGCTCCCAGTCAGAGAGCTAGCAATGTAATAAAAACAAACCAAACAAAGAAACCCTCAAAACCTTACTTAATGTTTGATGTGTGGAGCCCTGGTTAGAAAAGCCTCAAAGGGGCAGGGCACAGGAGCCTATTTATGCAGGCTTCAACTGCACTCAGGAAACAGGCCCACTAACACCTAATCGGTGGTATTCTTTCAGTAATCATTTTAGCTGCACAGTATTGTATTTGATTTATTATTGTGATGCCAGTAAATGGTCCATTTGTACATGTTATGACCTTATTTATCATACTTTTAATCTTAGGTGTTAAATTTAACTTGCGTAATCTTTCCCTTGCCTGGAACCCAGCATATTTATCTTTTTCCATGTGGACTAGGAGTTCAATTGTTAATTCCTCCACCACTGGGTCTTTCTCCTCCCTTTCTTGATGGAGGAGAAAGGGAGGAGAAAGACCCAGATCTAGTGCAAAGACCCAGATCTAGTGCAAGAGATAAGGGTGTTGGGGCCACTTGGCAATAGTGATCATAGCATGATCGCTTTTGATTTAATTAGTGGAGGAGGGATAGTAAGGAAATCCACAGTACTACCTTTTAACTTTCGAAAGGGAGACTATGATAAAATGAGGAAAATAGTAAAGAAAAAACTAAAAGGAGCAGTTGCAAAGGTTAAAGACTTACATCAAGCTTGGGTGTTGCTGAAAAATACCATCTTGGAAGCCCAGACCAGCTGTATTCCATGCTTTAAGAAAAGTGGAAGGAAGTCCAAAAAACTACCAGCATGGTTTAAAGATGAGGTCAGAGAGGCTGTTGTTGCCAAAAAAGCATATTTCAGGAAATGGAAAAAAGAGCCAAATGACGAAACCTGGAAACAGCACAAGCACTGGCAAGTCAAATGCAAGGCATTGATAAAGCAGGCAAAGGGAGAATTTGAGAAGAAGCTTGCTGCGGAAGCAAAAACGCGAAATAAAGATTTTTTCAAGTCCATTCATAGCAAAAAACCTGTGAGAGAGCCAGTTGGTCCATTAGATGATAGAGGAGTTAAAGGGACACTAAGAGGCAACAAGGTGATAGCGGAGAGACTGAATTAATTCTTTGCTTCGGTCTTTACTGAGGAAGATGTAGGGATGTTACTCATGACTGAAGTGGTATTTAAAGGTGCGGAAGATTTGAAGGAAATATCGATACATCGGGAAGATGTATTACAACTATTAGATAAACTGAAGAGTAGCAAATCACCTGGGCCGGATGGTATGCATCCAAGGGTGTTGAAAGAACTGAAATATGAGATTGCAGACCTGCTATTAGTAATCTGTGAACTATCATTAAAATAATCTCTAATACCTGAAGAATGGAGGATCGCCAATGTAACACCAATTTTTAAAAAGGGTTCCAGGGGTGATCCGGGAAACTACAGACCGGTGAGCCTCACGTCAGTACCGGGAAAAATGGTAGAAACCATCATAGAGAATAAAATTACTCAGCATGTAGAGAGTCATGGCCTAATGGGAGACAGCCAACATGGCTTTAGACAAGGAAGATCTTGTCTTACTAATCTGTTATGGTTTTTTGAAAGTGTGAATAAACAGGTGGACAAAGGTGAGTCAGTTGATATAGTGTATCTGGACTTTCAGAAAGCCTTTGACAAGGTCCCTCATCAGAGACTTTTGGCGAAACTAAAGAGTCATGGGATAGGAGGCAGTGTACTATTGTGGATCAGGAACTGGTTAAAAGATAGAAACAGAGGGTTGGGCTAAATGGCCAATTTTCCCAATGGAGAAAGGTGAATAGTGGTGTACCCCAGGGATCTGTGTTGCATCCGCTGCTTTTTAACATATTCATAAATAACCTGGAAAGTGGAATAACGAGTGAGGTTATCAAATTTGCAGATGACACAAAACTATTTAAAGTTGTTAAAACCCAAGAGGATTGTGGAAAATTGCAAGAGGATCTTGATAAATTGGAAGACGGCATCAAAATGGCAGATGAAATTTAATGTGGACAAGTGCAAAGTTATGCACCTAGGGAAGAACAACCCAAACTATGGTTACACGATGCAAGGTTCCACATTAGGAACCACCACCCAGGAAAAAGATTTAGGCATCATTGTGGATAACATGTCAAAACTCTCGGCCCAGTGTGCAACGGCAGCCAAGAGAGCAAATAGAATGCTAGGTATCATAAGAAAAGGAATGGAAAATAAAACAAAATATATTATAATGCCTCTATATCGTTCCATGGTGAGACCGCACCTTGAATATTGTGTGCAATTCTGGTCGCCGTATCTTAAAAAGGATATAGCATTATTAGAAAAGGTTCAGAGAAGAGCCACTAAAATGGTAAATGGGATGGAAGGATACCCTTATGAAGAAAGTCTAAAAAGGTTAGGGCTCTTTAACCTGGAAAAGAGACGGCTGAGGGGAGATATGATAGAAGTCTATAAATTAATGAATGGAGTGGAACAGGTAAATGTAGATCAATTGTTTACATTATCAGAATATAGAAAGACTAGGGGACATGCAATGAAGCTACAGGGTAAACTATTTAAGACTAATAAAAGAAAATATTTTTTCACTCAACATTATTAAGAAGGGACCCAGGATATCAATGCTTGACCCAGTACAAGCATTGTGGAACCTGTGTCTTTTGGGTAAACTGCTAGGTACGGATGACCTAGATTGGCCACTGTTGGAAACAGGATACTGGGCTTGATGGACCTTGGTCTGAACCAGTATGGCATATCTTATGTTTTTATGTTCTTTTTCCTCTTCAATTGATTTCTTGACTTGTCCTTCATTGATCTTCTGTACTTCCAGATCTCTAAGCTCCATCTCCAGCTCAACTGTTCTTTCTTCTTTTGGTACTTCCATGTAGGCCTCCTCCTCCTCCATTTATTTCTTGTTCAATGGAAGCCCTGAGTTGAGTCAAGATGCTATCATTAACATACATCTTTATGTCCACCATGGCCTTTATCTGTGGCAGAGATGTTATTTACATCTGCAGTGTTTGCACTATTGCAACCACCATCATTAGCCCTAATGCGTAAGCTACGGGTGGGCACCTTTTTGACCTGAGCGACTTGCGGCCAATATGTATTTTTCTCTTTCCTACCATACTTCAATTGTAGTGTTGCCTTGCTGAGATTTAGTATAGATGTTATACAATAGGATCACCATGTGAAGGTACTCAGCAAGACTTGAGGAGGGGACTTTATTCTCTCCCCCTAAGAGATGCACAGCAATTTACAACTACCATTAGTGAATTTTATGTGGTGCTTCCATTGTAGTGTTAAGGATGTTGCATCACATTAAATTACTGAGTTTAATGTGTACTGGGACTGAGAATGTATTACTATAGGGGTCTATTCTGAACAACGAATAGACGTCCATCCCTGATATTTGTTTGCCTTTCCTGTCCCCGCCAAGCCTCCCTATACGAACAGGGAGTTTGTAAGGGGAGGTTAGATGTGGGCAGGAAAGGGCAGGTGCAGAGGTGGAGTTAGGGTGGGCAGTGGACAGTCTGTGGTCCTGGACGTACAGGGCCAATTCTGACATCGGTCCTGTACATCCGGGGCCGACAGAGTAGACAGGGAACTTATTCCACCTCTGAGGTGGAATAAATTCCCTTAGACATGGGTTATGGTATGCTCGAGGCATGTCAAAAGGTGGTTGGGCCACATAAGATTCCCCACAGCCCAACCCTGGCCTTGAGAGGCCAGATTGGTGGCTCAGGATGCGGGGAATGAATGAAGTCGTCAGCGGCTGGGGATCGCGGCTCCTGAATGGAGCCGCAGTGCCATGGCAACTGGACACCATGGTGCCGTAGCTCCATTCAGGAAACTTGATTGAATTAGCTGAGCAAGTGCCTGTACATGCAGGCCAACCAGAATCAGGTCCGGGCCTGCATGTACAGGCTTAGACAGGATTCTGATTCTGCGGGGGCGAGACGTGCCCTGCGGGATCAGAATCCTGTCTATCTCTGTGCATACGCTTCTGACCGAACGCACAGAAGCCAGGACGTCCACATTAGAATAGGCCTCATAGTACATAATATTGATCTCCATGCTACAAAAATTACCAAAATATGTAAACAGATGAATATTTGGAGTTACTTGGTTCAAGGCATTTTTTCATGGCACTTTTATGGAATTGTCAGTTCTGTTTTCGGGAGATTCCACTTGTGCATAATTTTTTGTACACATCAAAATTTTGCAAGAGAGGAGTCAGTGTGATTAAGCAATCACAAAACTATGAGGGGATATTCAGACGCAGCAGTAAGGCGATCTAAAGCACCTAGCCACTTTCATTAAATCTAGATATTCAGCACCAGAACTTATCTGTCTGGTGCTGCCTTTGATCACCAGTCAGCATGCTGTTATCTGCTTACTGCTGAACTTCAACTGCTAACAGGATAGCATTAATCAGCTAAAGTAAGGACTGTCATTCACCTGTCCTAACTTTAACCGGTTAAGTTATCTGGTTCATGACTGAAAATTGTCACAGATAGCAACCAGCACCACCCCTGATCCGTGCACAGACCACCCTGATTTTAACAAGGCAAATTTTTAATTGATCTGTCAGGCTTGGTGGGTTTTAGCCAATTTTCAGGTCTGCTACTTGGCTAAAATACTTTGGATATCCCTCTATAAAAATAAAAGTCTTGCTCACTAAGGGTGTAATTTTATAAGCGTGCTGTTATAAAATTACCTGATGTATACACACACAAACAGTAAGCACACAGAAGTCATAGTGCCTACTTTTATGCAGTATATTGTAAAGGAAAAGGGAAAGCCCCTGTGTACTTTTCACTGCTTTCCTAGGGTTCAGAAGAATTCCCATTTAGAATCATGGAATAGGTGAAGCCCTGAGAGCGGAGAGGGCAGGGCTTTTACCCAGTAGCCCAGCATGGTTCCACAAGTGTGGCTATTAGAAGAGGGGCCAATGGGGTTGGAAGGGGTGACAGTGCAGGAAGAGGAGGAAGCTCCATGTATTGAGTCTATGGAATGGGAGGTACTAGAAGAAACCGTTTCTGTGGAATCTGGTTTGCAAGGAAGTGATGGGGAATCCACGGAGGTCTGTATGACACTGTGAGTAGTGAATCCTCAGGAGCAGGTATGAAGCAAAGTTTTCATTAAGAAAGGCTGGCTGCACCAGCTCTAGTTATTATTGCCAGCTGATTAAAGGAGCCAGCATGAATAATGACCTTAGAGACAGGATTAGAGAGTGTTTACTATAAACTGCATTTACAGTATATGCTGTCTGGCTTAGAGAAGGCAGTAGTATGGAGCTGCAAAGGAGTCTGCTAAAGGATCATCCACTCACATAACATCCACTTTCATATCTACGCAGACAACATAATACGCCTCCTTTACCACCAAAAATCCAATGTATGAAGGGATAAAAAGCTCTTTTGCAGACATCTCTCTATGGCTGGCAAACAACTTCCTAAAAATAAATCATAAGACCGAAACACTATTCATCACCAGGGATACTAATTTCCAACCACCTGACCTCCATAGCATTAAATAACATAAATGTGATTGTTCAACCAAAGGTCAAGTATTTAGGCATCGCCCTTGACCAACAATTATCTTTCAAGCCTCGCATAAGCTCCATTACAAAACAACATATCTCAAAATCAGAACTCTCTGTCCCTCCGCCGGCTATTGGATCCTTCCAACTACCGCTCAGCCTTCCAAGCAATATACACCCTATTTTGACTACTGCAACTTAATTTACCAAGGGCTACTGAAGACAACACTGCTCCCCATGAATACTGCCTTACATACTGCGGCACACATAATCCAAGAGGCATCTAAGAATGATCATGTAACACTGATCCTCAAACAGCTCCACTGGCTGTCATTACTCAGCCACATACACTGCAAGATTCTACTGACTTTCAAAATCATCAACAAACAATCCTCTTATTATCTACAAACATTATTGAACCCCACCAACCCTAGCAGAACGAAAAGACAAACCTCAATAAATATACTAAACATACCGCAAGACAAAAAACGAAATGTTCCCAGTATGCTTGCAATAGAGCTTTTGAACTATATGCGCCATCCCTCTGGAACTCCCTCCCTGGTACTCTCCAATCGACAAATGGCCTGTCCACATTCAGGAAACTACTCAAAACCCATCTCTTCACCAAACACTTTGGCTCAATTACATAACCCCCACCTTGTTCTCCCACCCAATTGCATCCCCCCCAACTGCATTCCCCCCCATCCAACTGCATCCCCCCCAACTGCATCACCCACAGTATGTTACCTTTATCCCCCTCTACACAAGTAACTTCTACTATAAATAAGTTCTACTGTTAAAATAACAATCAGTTGTAAATAGAAATTAACTATGCATTTAAGTTCCACTGTTCTTTGTAAAACTGAATTGTTGTGAAAAGCGGTATAAAAACACAATCAAATAAATAAAATAAAGACATTAAGGGGGTCATTCCAAAGAACGAATAGCGGGGATGGACGTCCCATTTGGACGTCCATTCCTGCTATTCACTCCCCTACCTGCCCCGGTTAAAACCTCCCAGTACGAACAGCGCATTTGTACGGGGAGGCCTAGATGGCGGCAGGAGGGGGCATTCTGGGGGCAGAACAGGGTGGGGCATGGACGGGCTGCGACCCTGGATGTACAGGGCCAATTCAGATGTCAGCCCTGTATTGCTGGGGCTGAGAACTTAGACAGGGGACTTATTCCACTGCAGAGGTTGAATAAGTCACCCTGGACATCAGGGGATCATGTTGCCGGGCTCAGAAAGAGAGGTAGAGGGATGCAGGAAGATCCCTACAGCTGAACCCTGTACCTAGGAGGCCGAATCGAAGGTCTGGCTGTGGGGAAAGAAGGATTTTGGCAGCCAACGGCATTCGCTGTTCCTGAATAGAGCCGCTGTACCATGGCGACAGGACACCATAGCACTATGGCTCCATTCAGAAGCCTGAGGTAGCCGGGCATGTGGCTGGGCATGCAGGCCAATCAGAATCGGGGCCTGACCTGTATGTCCAGGCCCTAGTCACGATTCTGATCCCGCAGGCACATCTAGCCCCCCGCAGGATCAGAATTGGGCCTAACTCCGGGCGTCCTGCGTCTGGTCAGCTGCACAGGGGGCTAGATGGCCAGGTTGGAACATAATAACATAACAACTGCCATACTGGGTCAGATCAAGGTCCATCAAGCCCAGTATCCTATTTCCAACAGTGGCCAATCCAGGTTAGAGGTACCTGGCAGGTTCCCAAAAAGGCACACAGGTTCCACAATGCTCATCAAAGGGTAAGCAGTGGATTTCCCTAGTGCTCTTTAATAATGGTTTATGGACCTTTCCTCCAAGAACCTGCCAAAACCTTTTTCAAACTCAACTAAAACTAACTGCTTTTACTAATCCTCCGGTAAAGAATTCCAGAGTTTGATTACACGTTGAGTGAAAAAATATTATTTTTCTTATTAGTCTTAAATGGGTTACAGTGTAGCTTCATTGCATGTCCTCTAGTCTTTCTACTTCTTGATGGTGTAAAGAACCAGTCTACATTTACGCATTCCACTCCATTCATTAAATTATAGACCTCTATCATATTCCCCCACCACCATCTCTTTTCCAAGTTGAAAAGCCCCCAACCTTTTAAGCCTCTCCTCATAGAGGTATCCTTCCATTCCCTTTATCATTTTTGTCGCTCTTCTCAGTATCTTTTCTAATTCTGCTATATCCTTTTTAAAATATGGTGACCAGAATTGCACACACTATTCAAGGTGCGGTTGCACCATGGAACGATACAGAGGCATTATAATATCCTTGGTTTTACAGTATTCCCCATTCCTTTTCTTATGATTCCTAGCTTTCTGTTTGCTTGCTTGTCTGCCACTGCACACTGGGAGGAGGGTTTCAATGTATTATCCATGATGATTCATAAATCTTTTTCCTGGGTGGTGGTTTCTAAGGTGGTACCTTGCATCATGTAACCATAGTTTGGGTTGTTCTTTCCTAGGTGCATAACTTTGCACTTGTCCACATTAAATTTCATCTGCCATTTGGATGCCCAGTCTTCCAGTTTATCAAGGTCCTCTTGCAATTTTTCACAATCCTCTTGTGTTTTAACAACTTTGAATAATTTTGTGTCATCTGCAAATTTGATCGCATTACTCATTCCTATTTGCAGGTCATTTATGAATATGTTAAAAAGCTCTATTCATGATGCAGACATCTGAAAATGGGCATTCAGATCTGCAAATCACAGAAATGTTCCCAGACCCATTTTAGAAACCGGATATATAGACATTCTTAGTGCAAACACATCCATGCATTGTAGCATGGAGTCGGGAGGATGCATGTAGCCTGGGTGAAGCAAAGGAGAAGCAAGTTGTAGTGTAATTTCAGAATGGTACGAGCCCGTCTGGCCCTGGTTATTGAGGCGTCCATACCTATACCAACTTTGGATCACAAATAAGGTTCAAAAAAGTGCTTGTTTCATTTTTGCAATCAGGATCATACTAAGCTAGAAATGTGCCGTGTGCGACTAACGCATCTGGTGCCCGCCTCCACCCAGTCACGTTCAGTAATTCACTCTTTTTGAGCTTCCTGGAAACCCAGTGATGATATCAGTGTCCCCCTCTGTGTTTGCTTCCTGTGCATCTGCACTGCTCGCACAGTCCTTGGTATGGCCCTAGCTATCATGGCTCCAGCAGGCACAGCAAAATGTGCTTTCATTGCTACAGTTAATATCTTCTGACCAATGAAACCTGCATGTAAATACATGCTCCAAACTTATTCCTGGTCCACCGCTGCATGTCTGAGTATCAGAAATGGCAGGCTGGGACATTCAAGTCTCATAACATAGTCACCCTCCTCCTGAAATATCCCTGCTGGTGCATCCAAATACCTGGTTCTGCGGGCATGCAATTCGGGGATGTTTACATTTGTTAAATGGCCTATACCCGTGATATACCTGGCCTTGCTATTTGCATGGGTCCCATCTCTAAAACCAGTTACTGGGATGTTAATTTTTCGGGTGGAGAGTAAGTGATTTGAGAAAGCATTAGTATGTGCCTCCCTTCACTTTTGCCACTCCTCTGGATTTTAGGACGTTCTGCTTTGGGCATCTTAGATCCTTCCTAGATACTGCTTCTAAAATCCCACTTTATAGGGATTATTTTAGAAGAGATAAGTGGTAGATGGATGTCACAAAATGAAGACAAGGATGTCACAAAGGCAGAGACATGCAGAACCTTATTTTAAAAATGGGCTGTACTGCATGACCCCAGGGTACCCATGTCCATCTCTGAATTTTCTGAAGGGGGCATGTCCAGGGGCATTTCTGGGTGCAGTTAGAGCAGGGGAAGCAGACACATATGCAAAGCATATTTTGCATAGCTGTGGGACTGTGCTGGGTGCAGTATCCAAACATCCCCCTACACCTGCTATAAATCACGAATAGGCAAGGGACTTTTCTGTCAATGATGACTGCAGAGTTTGCTTGTGAAAGAGCTTGAACTGGAGGGATATTGGCCTGCCTATCATCTGTGTCCACCAAATACCATCTGTGTTGTTCCCCCCTGTGTCTCTGCTGTGCATCCTCCCCCATCCTGCTTCCTAGTTCTCATTTCAGCTCATCAGCAAAGCAAAAGCCCACAACTGTCCCTCTCATACCTCACCCCAAACACTGTGCATCTGTATGTCCCCCTGTTCTCCCACACAGCTCTAACATCTTTATATGCTCCTGTATGTGCTCCTGATGTGCTGTTATGAACATGTGTATGCCCATCTGTTCTGGCATGGAAGAGAGGTGGTATGTGAGTGGCATGTAGTGTGTTTATTTGTCTGTGTCTCACTGTCTGTCTGTGTTACTGTAAACAGGGAGTACTAGGTATTGGTATTTTTCTGACCATGGGCAGCTTCCAATTCATGCTCTACAGAAGAGACTGCATAGCCTATGGAGCTAAGGGCCTGGGTTTGAATCCCACAGTTATTCTATGGGGGAGAGGAGTGCAATACAGGCAAAAGTCTATGCATACCAAGTCGTTCTGGGGATACTGGCAGCCAACTAAACTGATGGAGGCATCTATCTGCTGCAGGAGCTGGCAGAGCATGAGATGCTATGCATAGTATTACAGTGGGCATCACTTTTCCCATGTAGCTTGGAGTGGAGATGGAAGGATGCAGAGATATTTAGTTAGGTGGATGCAAGGCCAGACAAAATATGAACAGACAGACTGTATCATGAGACAGATATGATAGCTGAAAATAGATCAATAACCCTATATCTCCTCTACCAACATTCCTTGCGAGTGACAGAGGATATCCATTGAGGAGCTTGTTGAGGACCCCCATTGTGGCACCAAACAATGAAGCTGAGGAGTGATACATCCAGCCCCATAGGAATACAAGAACTATCATTGAGAGGTTGTTTAGACAGTTGAAGAGCTGCTTCAGAAGCCTGCATAGATCTGGACAAAAGCTATTTTATAGCCCCACCAGGATTTGTCAGATTTTCAAGGTATGTTGCATGCTCCACAACCTAGCACAAAATAAATGTTCACAGATGGAGCCCTGCTGCAGCACCCCCTATTTACCCCCACTGATCATGCACACAGCGTAGCTGATCCTATCAGAGAACACCACTCCCCACTAGCACTCTCCCCCCAACACAGCTGTGTTCTCCCACCACATGCATAACACACAACCCCACTGTTTCCCCCTTCTTCCTCAAACTCACCCCTCCTGCATTCCTTTAAACTCACCCCTTTGCTTGGGTGACTTCCCTCCCCCTTTCCCTCATGCCTACAGCAAATATTGCCTGTAGGCAACATCCCATATAGCCACACAGGTGGCAGTATTCAGAGAACTGAGTGAGCACCACCAACAGACTTCACCACCTGTTATGGCTGTTAGTATAGTGAAGGCAGTGGGTAGCAAGTTCTAGGTGGGCAGTGGGAGGAAGAACAATGCCAGCAGTGGGAAGCAAGACAGAAGAGAGTTACTTGAAGATACCACGGTGGAGTTTGTGAGATGGTTTGGTCTGGAGGCGATGTATGGTGGAGCGATCAAGCCTGCTCGACCCCAGCAACTATGGAGCACCGGAGCTCGCGCCCCAGGCCCGCGCCTAAGGGTCACGCCAAAGGGCCCTCTGGTGAGGCCCTCAGGTGTGGTCCCGCCAGACACGGGTGCGCCTAGAGGCGCTGAAGAATTTAAGGCTGATAGGCCTCGCGGTGGGGTGCAGGGAGGAGCTCACCTGCCTGCTCCCTTCCCCGACGCCGATCGGGTTGCTGCGGGACACCTAGAGGCGCTGAAGAATTTAAGGCTGGACTCTTCGGCCTCATAGGCCTAGAGGTGGGGAGCAGGGAGGAGCTCATCTGCCTGCTCCCTTCCCCGATGACGATTGGGTTGCTTCGGGGTGCCTAGAGGCGCTGAAGAATTTAAGGCTGGGCTCTGGCCTGATAGGCCTCGCAGTGGGGAGCAGGGAGGAGCTCACCTACCTGCTCCCTTCCCCGACGCCGATCGGGTTGCTGCGGGGTGCCTAGAGGCACTGAAGAATTTAAGGCTGGACTCTTCAGCCTGATAGGCCTCGCAGTGGGGAGCAGGGAGGAGCTCACCTGCCTGCTCCCTTCCCCGACACTGATCGGGTTGCTGCGGGGCGCCTAGAGGAGCTGTAGAATTTAAGGCTGGACTTTTTGGCCTGATAGGCCTCGCGGTGGGGAGCAGGGAGGAGCTCATCTGCCTGCTCCCTTCCCCGACGCCAATCGGGTTGCTGCGGGGTGCCTAGAGGCGCTGAAGAATTTAAGGCTGGACTCTTCAGCCTGATAGGCCTCGCAGTGGGGAGCAGGGAGGAGCTCACCTGCCTGCTCCCTTCCCCGATGACGATTTGGTTGCTTCGTGGTGCCTAGAGTCGCTGAAGAATTTAAGGCTGGACTCTTTGGCCTGATAGGCCTCGCAGTGGGGAGCAGGGAGGAGCTCACCTACCTGCTCCCTTCCCCGACGCTGATCAGGTTGCTGCGGGGCGCCTAGAGGCGCTGAAGAACCCGTCCAATATCAGATCAATCAAAGATCTTACACAATTCAGGAAAGCCATTAAACATCATTTATTCCTATTATATTACCTGCAATCCAACTGCACCCCTACACCTTGTACCAACACAACCACCTAACAGCATTAATAATGTAAAAGCGAAACTAGTATTCTGTCATTGTTTAGATGTAAATAGTTCAATGTTATGAATCCAAGTTACTATGTCCTGTTCGATGTAAGCACGTGGCACCTCCCCCTGCCTGTGTGAAATTGTTAACTGTAAACCACACTGATATCTAACAGCGCGGTATAGAAAAGCTAGAAATAAATGAATAAATAAATAAATAAAGCTGGATTTTTCGGCCTGATAGGCCTCGCAGTGGGGAGCAGGGAGGAGCTCACCTGCCTGTTCCCTTCCCCGACGCTGATCGGGTTGCTGCGGGGCGCCTAGAGGAGCTGTAGAATTTAAGGCTGGACTTTTCGGCCTGATAGGCCTCGCGGTGGGGAGCAGGGAGGAGCTCACCTGCCTGCTCCCTTCCCCGACGCCGATCGGGTTGCTGCGGGGTGCCTAGAGGCGCTGAAGAATTTAAGGCTGGACTTTTCGGCCTGATAGACCTCGTGGTGGGGAGCAGGGAGGAGGTCACCTGCCTGCTCCCTTCCCCAATGCCAATCAGGATGCTGCAGGGCGCCTAGAGGCGCTGAAGAATTTAAGGCTGGACTCTTCGGCCTGATAGGCCTCGCGGTGGGGAGCAGGGAGGAGCTCATCTGCCTGCTCCCTTCCCCGACGCCTATCGGGTTACTGCGGGGCACCTAGAGGCGCTGAAGAATTTAAGGCTGGACTCTTCAGCCTGATAGGCCTCGCAGTGGGAAGCAGGGAGGAGCTCACCTGCCTGCTCCCTTCCCCGACGCCGATCGGGTTGCTGCGGGGTGCCTAGAGGCACTGAAGAATTTAAGGCTGGACTCTTTGGGCTGATAGGCCTCGCGGTGGACAGCAGGGAGGAGCTCACCTGCCTGCTCCCTTCCCCGAAGCCGATCGGGTTGCTGCGGGGTGCCTAGAGGTGCTGAAGAATTTAAGGCTGGACTCTTCAGCCTGATAGGCCTCATGGTGGGGAGCAGGGAGGAGCTCACCTGCCTGCTCCCTTCCATGATGCCAATCAGGTTGCTGCAGGGCGCCTAGAGGCGCTGAAGAATTTAAGGCTGGACTCTTCGGCCTGATAGGCCTCGCGGTGGGGAGCAGGGAGGAGCTCATCTGCCTGTTCCCTTCCCCGACGCCTATCGGGTTACTGCGGGGCACCTAGAGGCGCTGAAGAATTTAAGGCTGGACTCTTCAGCCTGATAGGCCTCGCAGTGGGAAGCAGGGAGGAGCTCACCTGCCTGCTCCCTTCCCCGAAGCCGATCGGGTTGCTGCGGGGTGCCTAGAGGCACTGAAGAATTTAAGGCTGGACTCTTCAGCCTGATAGGCCTCATGGTGGGGAGCAGGGAGGAGCTCACCTGCCTGCTCCCTTCCACGATGCCGATCGGGTTGCTGCGGGGCGCAAAAAAAGAAAATCCCAAGTTGGGTACATAAGAAATATAATGCTCACCTTAGCACACAAAACAAAGTGTGTGTGTGTGTGTGTGTGTATATATATACTCCAATAAATGCAAGAAATACAAAACTGAGTTTACAGCCAGTACTTTATAAATTGTTCTCGCCCACAGAAGAATTGATTAAGGCTTCTAAGCGCTGAGCGTTCAAGAAGACCAGAAGCTGGGAGGGCTTGTAAAAAATATAATAAATAGATTGATATCTAATCAAACACTTACATGGGTGTTTAAGAAAAAAGAGACCTCCCAGTTGCTGGACCCCCGGTCGAAGGAGAAGAAACTCCCGCCTACGTTTTGTGCTTCCTTGGACAGATCTGGATATATCCTAACTAGTAAACCATGAAACAATACATTCAGTTTCCTATAAAATAGCTTCAACAACCACTCTTTATCTGGATGCAAAGCAAAAGTCACTAACAGAGCAGAAGGTGTGACTGCTACTTCATGCGAAGATTCTAACAGATAAGTAACATTTAAAGTATCTACTTGCTATGTCCCAGTACCCTCAGATGAAGGCCTTCTTTCCCGTTTGAAGGTAAAATATCTACACAAGGGGAAGGTGAGACTCTGGAGGTACTGCCAATACTTCACTAAGATATGTCTTAAACATATCCCTTGCAGACACCACTGGACTCCTTGGAAAATTAATCTCAAATTAGCAGCTCTTGAAACATTCTCAAGTTGTTCCAATTTAGTATAAACCATAGCCAAACTCTTTGCAGCAACGTGTACATGATTTTCCAACACCTCTAATTTAGCTTGAAGATCCACATGAGAGGAATTAATTAAGGCAACCTGTGACTTAACCTCTTCTATTGCCTTAAAGTTGTCTGTAACTCTCCCCATTAAGGATGACACTTGCAGTAATATTGCTTTGCCCCGAGAAACAATTGTGGCCCAAATGGTCTCAAGAGTAATTGTTGCAGGACTTTGCAACTCAAAACCAGTCCAATCCATTATAGGGGCACTCTATTTCTCCATACAACCCCATGCTTCACCATCATCCACTTGAGCAGCCGACTCTGCAATCGCTCGACCTCCTGGTGCTTCCAAGAAACTACCGGGTGCAGGAGGCACTAGAGATCCACCCCCAGTGCCTCAGACTCTGGTCTCCTCAGTGACTGAAACTCACCCCCAGACCAGGAGGAACTACAGTGCAGAGTACTCCCAGAGGAACATTGGATGCACACAAACTTGGAGGCAGGCTGGGAACCAAGAGAAGTTGATGACATGCCCAAAATAGCTGATGAGTCCTTCGACTCCAGCAGACCTCCAGCCGGGCTTCCTTCTCCTGCTACCACCAGCTGTTGAAGAAGATGGAAAAATGTGTCCAATGGCCCAACAGGTACAACAGGCAAAGAAGTGGAGGTATGGGTGGGCTGTGGGGGCTGTAGGCTCATCTTAACCTTCCGCTTTTCCCCCTTCGCAAGAAAACCGATTAGTGATTCCAAAAGTGAAACTAAAAGCAGTTCTAAAGTGTTGAAAGTGTTCTAAAAGCTTTGCTAATGATATAAAAATGTGCATTCTTAATACATTTGTTTAAAACATGTTTTTTTCAGTTTAAAAAGATACATTTTGTAAGCCTAAAGTACACGGATGTAAAGGGAGGGGTGAGTGATCTGTTGCAGTAGAGCACAGCTGAGCTGAGACAGTGATGTGACGCAGTTCACTGAAATATCTTCCTATAGCGTGTCCTCTTAAGGCAACAGATCGTGAAAAATCTTTGAATGGTGCCAGTAAAATAGTTACATGAATATGTTTTGGAAAGGAGGGAAATTTAAGCTATTATTTTAGTATAGCAGGAGGAAGAGTGCTTTACAGGGGAGTTTAGAATGTTGGTGTGGTGGTGTTTGAGAGTTACTTGGTGATTGCATACTGATGGGAGTGGTTGTACTCAGTGTCAGGATCCCTGAAAGTGTGGTTTTTATTAAAAATTTGAGAGTTTAATGGAAGTTTTAGTGTAACTAGATGAAGTATGGGTGAAATTAAGATATTTTAATTTTATTCTCTTTTGTTTTTAGATCAAATGGAGTTTATGAACTGACTGAGTGGTATGGGAGAGAAGTGGTGTGATATGAGTGAATAAGGTTGGTGGAGAGATTGAAAGAAAAGGTATACAAAAGTGGAATCTAGTCTTTCTTTGAGAAATTGAAGAGAAAGGAAGAGAAGGTTTCTGGGAGAAGGAACCTGTTTAGTTTAAAGGAAAAGTTTATCTAGCAGTGTTTAGAAGTGGTTAAGGTGGAATAAGAGATTTTAAATTGATTTTGTTGTGACTCAGGTCACTTAGAAAAGGTCATCTGAAAGGAGGTCCTATAGGTGAATAAAGAAAGAGAGAAAGTAAGTAAAAGTTGTGCAAGAAGCATTTGACTGGTAATAAGTAGTGAGAGTGAGGTTTATTGGTTTACAGAGGTAAGGTTTGTCAGAGAACATGATGAGGTGAGTGAGTGAAATGTTGATAGAGAAGTGTGCGTGCTGGAAGTATTTGAGAAAATAAGGGGACGATCTTCAGGGGCGGGCCAAGGGGGGGTGCGGGGCCATGTACGGAGATGCATTGCCTCATTTGCATAAGGATCCTCATTTGCATAAATATTTGCATAATGTTAACACGTGCTTTTAGTAAACATGCCACTTAATGAGTGTCTGGATAAAGAAAGACTAACAGACTTCTAAATTACTATATTCCAGTACCAACCACCAGGCCCATTAGGAAGTACTATAAACACTGATCATTTAGAACCCATAGCAAATCTGCCGTATCATAACAGCACTACCAAAACTCACAAAGCACCAAATTCTACCTATTACAAAGGCAACACTGCAAATATTAAACCAATACATCTCAGAGAATACCACTACATCTCAGTGGGGGAAAGAGAACAAGTGGGACTGTCAAATAGAAACTACATAGTAACATAGTAACATTGTAAATGACAGCAGATAAAGACCAGTATGGTCCGTCTAGTCTGCCCAGTAAGACGGCAAGAGTAGGTGCACCTGCCGCTCTGTGCAGGCCACCCCTCCCCATGTCGTTGTTTAGGGGTAAACCTGCCGCTCCATGTAGGACACCCCTGTTTGTTGAGAAATTAGATAGTTAAGTTTATTTTGTTTTTATCCTGTTGCTATAAAGGGATCCACTGTGTCTGTCCCATGCCATTTTGAATTCTGTCACTGTATTTGTCCCCAACACTTCCATCGGGAGGGCATTCCAAGCATCCACCACCCTTTCAGTGAAAAAGTATTTCGTGACATTGCCTTTAAATTTACACCCTTGCAGCTTCATGTTATGCCCTCTAATTTTACAGCTTCCTCGTCTTTGGAAGAGGTTTGTTTGTTCATTATTTCTCTTTAAGTATTTAAAGGTGTGAATCATATCTCCCTTATCCCTCCTCTCCTCCAGAGTGTACATATTTAGGTCTTCCAGTCTCTTCTCATAAGGCTTCTGACGCTGGCTCCAAATCATTTTGGTCGCCTTCCTCTGAACAGTTTCCAGTCTTTTTACATCCTTTGCAAGATATGGTCTCCAAAACTGAACACAGTATTCCAAGTGAGGCCTCACAAGTGACTTATACAGTGGAATTAGTACCTCTTCCTTTCTGCTGGTAATTCCTCTTTGTATGCAACCCAACATCTTCCTGGCTTTTGCCCCTGCCTTGTCGCACTGTTTTGCCACCTTGGGATCCTCAGAAATAATCACACCAAGGTCCTTCTCCTGGTCCGTGCACACCAACCTCTCGCCCCCTATCGCATACATTTCCCTTGGATTTCTGCTTCCCAAGTGCATGACACTGCACTTCTTTGCATTAAATCTTAACTGCCAAGCATTAGACCATTCTTCCAGCTTTTGTAGATCTTTCCTCATGTTGTCCACTCCCTCAGGAGAGTCCACTCTGTTGCAAATTTTCGTGTCATCTGCAAAAGGACAGACTTTTCCATTCAGTCCTTCAGCAATACCACTCACAAATACATTGAACAGTGCTGGGCCCAGGACCAAACCCTGGGGCACCCCGCTAATCACCCTCCTTTCATCTGAGTGAGCTCCATTTACCATCACCTTCTGTCGTCTGTCAGTCAACCAATTTCTGATCCAGTTCACCACCTTGGGACCCATGAACAGAATACCTCAGCTTGGTTACACATGCAGAACACAGACTGTCACTACACAAAGAACAAGATCACAATTTAGAAATAGGAAGATAATAATTAAATTGGGAACCCCAAAAGCCAAACATGAAATGTATAACAACACTGGAGATATAAAACTATAAATTCATTTCCTCTTGCACTAAACAAAGACGCCAAGATGTTAGCGATACACATTTCAGAGACCTGACATACTCCAGTTAATAAATTCTAAATAAAAAGTATTTTTCTACCTTTTGTTTGGGCATTTTATTTTTCAGTTGCAATTGCTCCAGTCACTTTCTTCTGGTTTCTTTGTGTCTTCTGCAAGCTGTCTATTTGTCCTTTCTTCTTTCATCTACATTTTTTCCATTCTCTCTTCTACATCTACTTTAACATACTGATCTTTCCCCTTTTGCTCTTTCCCCCATTTCTTTCTTTATTCCTTTATTATCCACTCAAATTTCACCCTTCCATTCTTAATCCCCACTTACTCTCCCAATATCCGGACAATCGTAGATTTTTCTTCCCTCCCACACAAAATATCTTTTCCCCTCTCCATCCTCATTCCCTATCCCCTTCTAGTCCTCCACAAAATCAGCTCCCTTCTAGTTCTAGACCCACCCAGCATCTGCTCCCTTCTAGTCCCATTCTCCCATCCCCCTCATCAGCCCATTTCCAGTCCTATTCCCTCTTATGCTCCTTTCCAGTCCCATTCCAGCCCCATCACCCCATTTCCACTCCAAGCTCCCCCATCAGCCAATTTCCAATACTAGCCCCCCATCAGCCCATTTTCAGTCCTATTCCAGCTCCCATCAGCCCATTTCCAGTGCATGATCCCCCTCATCAACCCATTTCCAGTCCAGTTCCAGCTCCCCATCAGCCCATTTCCAATCCTAACCCTCCATCAGTCATTTCCAGTCCAAGCTTTCCCCCCCATCAGCCCATTTCCAGTCCTAGCCCCCCCCCATCTGCCCATTTCCAATCCTTGCCCCCCCATTTCCAGCCCTATGCTAGTCCCCACCTCCCTGCCGAAGAGCCCCGTGGCCATCTAAGGAGCTTTAGAGGGAGCCGGGGAAGCCCGCGCGAGACCCCAGCTCCCTCTGCACAGGCGCCAGCGTGAAGAGTGTTTTCCCTCATGCTGGCAGCTGTTACTGTGAAGCGCGCTGAATGCTGGGAAAGATTAAAGGTCATTTCCCAGCATTCGCATGCTTCATAGTAACAGCTGCCACTGAGAAAACATTCTTCACACTGGCAGCTGTGCAGAGTGAGCAGGGGCCTCGCGCCGGCTTCCCTTGAAGCCATCCATTTGTGCGAGAATGAAATTTGCACGGGGCCCTGTGCGAACAACATTCTTGCACAATGGATGGGCTGGTCCTGATGATCTTTATCAGCAAGCTTGTAATAGTAATCATATTTTTATTATTACTAATTCCATTTTCTTTTTAAGCTAGAAAGGCATTTTTTTTTAAAGTTTAAGGGAACAGAATAGGGATAGCTCAGGTCAGCTGTAGTGTTAAACAGAGAAGATATCATCTGGAAGTTCCTGAAGACATCTGAAGTGATGCAACCTGAAAGAAGTTCAAGATTCCTGGGCCTCAATGAAAAGAAGATTTTGAAGATAAGTAACAACTCACTTACCTGACAATTTCACTTTAGCTCAAATATCCCTCTCAGAGTTCCTAAAACCAAAGATCCATTTTATGGGGAAGGGACACTGACACATTTGAGTGAGAAAAGTTTGTTTTATTCATGGTGCTAAAGTCTATTGTATTAGAAAAGTAACTGTAACATATGGGAAAGAGAATTGTTTGAAAATCTGAAGAATAAAATGTCACTTGTAACATCTACATGCTCCAGACATCCTATCCTTTTAATTTATAGCTTTTCATACCAGCTATTGTTTTCCTATAGGGTATTACTCAAGTTTTCTGAGCCTTTTTTCAGAAGCTGTATGTGGAGGAAAGGGGGTCCCCTGCTAGGATGGAGGATTATTTGAGGGAATTAGATCTGCCTAAACAAGGGGAGGAACAGAGAGCCCAGCTGGGCAGACCCTTCACGGAACTGGAAGTGCAACAGATAATTTCTAAGGCGAGTTGCTGCAAGGCGCCGGGCCCGGATGAGTATGGGGCGGAATTCTACATATTGTTGAGTGGTGCTGTATCTCCAGCTCTGGTGGAGGTTTTTAATGGAAGAGTTGAGCAAGGTATGTTTAGGTGGGGGCAAAGTCAGGTACACATCATTTTAATACTTAAGCCGGGTAAAGACCTGGTTCAAGCGGCTTCGTATAGGCCCATTTCCCTACTGATCTTTGATTTGAAAATAATGTCCAAAATATTGGCGGAACACTTGGCGGGGGTCTTGGGTGACTTAGTACATGATACACAGGTTGGATTTGTAAAAGGGAGATATGCGGTGCATAATTTGCGGAAAATCCTGGCATCATTGGAATGGGTGCACGATCGCCAGTTACAGTCACTGCTGGTCAGCTTTGACGCGGAAAAGACATTTGATAGAGTCAACTGGCAGTACTTGCAACTGTTGTTACCATACTGCTGGGGCCTCCTTTCTGCAAAATGGTTGAGAGTCTCTATACAGCGGGAGTGGTATGTAACGGAGTGCTGTCTGAGGAATTTCCTTTCAGCAGAGGCACTCGACAGGGATGCCCTCTCTCCCCCCTTTTGTTTGTATTGTCTTTAGACCCTTTGATAAGGAAAATAGATAAATCAGAGACCATCAGAGTAGTGCAGGTGGGCCGCCTAGGCTTTAAGATGTCGGCCTTCGCAGATGACATGTTGGTGCACCTGCTCTCACCACAGGAGTCGTTGCCGCGGCTGTTAGAGGAGTTTACATATTTTGGGAGTTTTGCGGGGTTGAAGATTAATAAAGATGTCGGAAACTTTAGATGTCTCGGGTGGACTTCGGGCAACATGGGGAAGTCCTTTTCTGCTTAAGTGGGCAGAGGAGGCCTTTGTATATTTGGGTATTCTGCTGCTGGGAAAGCCTCAGGAGCTATACAAGCGGAACTTTGAGAAAGTTTTGTCCCGGCTATGGATGCAGCTGAGAGAAAAAACGCTCCTACTGGACATGGATCAGCAACTTCCTGAATAAGCTACTTAATCAGCAGATTAAATGGACAGGACCCTTGGTCACCTTAGATCAGCTTGGACCAATATATCCGAAGGGGAGATGGGAGCGTTTATTCGTGCAGAAGGCCTGTCTGGTGGGCAAAGGCCCAATACTCCATAGATGGAGGGATCAGGGGGCCCCTACCCACTAGGAATGGCGCAATAGCTTTCATCAGCTGATGCTTTCAGAGCGGTGGGGGGTTCGGGGGAATGTTCATCATTGGTCCATTTTCTTGCTGATCTAAACCTTATCCAGACATTGGGACCTTACTGCCGTAATGAAATACTGCAAGTGGGTTGAGAACCCTTGGTGTGGTATGGAGAGTGGGAATTTGGATGCTGGATTAGGAATAATGTTGTATTAGCATCAAAGGTAGGAGTTCTGCTTTGAGTTGGTAGGGCGGTTGTGAGTGGGAGGGTGGGTGGGGGAGGGGAGAGTGGGAGGCAGGGGAGAAGGGGGGTCAGTTAAATGTTTAAAAATCCCCCTTGGTGACTGATGGTATACTTCTTTGGCAGTGGATAAGAGGCAACCCTGCCAGGAGGTAGCAAGTAACTATGTTGATGTATATGTTATATTGGTGGTAAATAAACAGAGTTTATAAAAAAAAAAAAGACAGCAGAGTTTGAAAAGGCACAGTGGAGAGCAACCAAAATGATAAAGGGGAAGGAAGGATACCCCTATGAGGTGAGGCTTAAAAGGTTAGGACTGTTCAGCTTGGAAAAGAGAAGACTGAGCGGAGATATGATAGGGGTCTATAAAATAGTGAGAGGAGTGGAATCTGTCTACCTTTTGGGAACTCGACAGGCACTTGTGACCTGGATTGGCCATTTTGGAAACAGGATATTGGGCTTCATGGACCTTTGGTCTGACCTAATATGGCACATCTTATGTTCTAATGTAAAATGCCTTCACTGCCATGGCTATTCTAACTTACAGTACTTAGCAGAAATGCACCCACAAAGATTTAACCAGTATTGTGCTGTATACAAACCTATCTGGTCACTGGTGTCAACACTGTGGGAGTGACGATCCTATCTCTCTTTAAATATCACTTATGCTGTTTTCCAGTTGTAGATAGCAGGGTGTCTGTACCATATCGCTGAACAAAGATACTGTGATTGTGGCTGCTGTTTTTATTTTCAATTTCCTGTCTTTGACCATTACTTTGGAAACCACCTCAGTATTTAAATCCAGTATCTAATACAGCCATGTAATTTAACCACTCTTTTCTTATATCATGGATCAGTGGGCCTGGGGCGCGGATGGGGCGGAGGGGCCGAGGACATTCCCCACAGCCCGACCCTGGCTGTAGGTGGCCGGATCGGTGGTTGGGCTGCGGGAAATGCTTTGAAGGAGCTGGCGGCCAGGATCATGGCTTTATAGTGGAGCCGTAGTGCCATGGCAACCAGATGCCATGATGCCGCGGTTCCCTTGTAAAGCCCTAATTAAGTTAGTTGGGCATGTCCTTTACGTGCAGGCCAGGCTGAATCGCAGTCCTGGTCTGCGCATACAGGACTGTTCGCGATTCTGATCCCATGGGGCTAGACGTGCACCGCAGAATCAGAATTGCGATGCCCTCTGTACGTCCGGTTCAGACCGGATGTATAAAGGGCTTCTACATCCGGGATGGAATCGAGCCTATACTGTATATATACGATAGGTACATTTTTTTGTAATTCAATCTGGGTTATTTTAGAAGCCTTATTCATGATTTGAAGGTATATAATCAGACATATACACATGTAAATCAAGTTTACATGCAAATGGTCATTTTAGAAAGGGTACAATTTACAAGCGGACATCCATACCACACCCAAAGTTCATGGGGGCGTGTTGAGAGCATGGCCCAGATTGAAACAAAATCTGAATGTGTGGACTCCATTTTATATGGAGCATGCATGTGTAAGTCTGAAACTGTCCATGCCTGGATTTACAACTGCCCCCCAACAAGAATAGGCATTTCAAAAATGTTTGGTTTGGCCAGGATAGATTGAGGGATATTCCCCTTAATTCCCCAATTTATGTCTCCCTGCATATGAAAATGAGGTTAAACAGAGGCCTCTGTAGGCACTTAAGAGCAGCCGCAAGTCTGTGTTTCCAAAATGGTTACATACATGTGCAAGTGCTAAGATCTTTACGTGTGTGTTGTAAAATGTTGGCTCTTACACGTGTTGGCTGCCTGATTTCCCCTGCCGATATCTCCCTTGTGGTTATTTATAAAATGGCTCCTCCCCCTCAGGGGCGGCCCAAGGGGGGGTGCGGGGCCATGTGCGGAGACTCGGTGCGGAGCCTCATTTGCATAAGGTACCTCATTTGCATAAATATTTGCATAATGTTACCATACACTAACTTTTAGTAAACATGCCTGGAACATGAGTGTATGGATAAAGAAAGACTAAAAGATTTATACATTACTATAATCCAGTACCAACCGCCAGGCACATTAGGAACTATTACAAATACTGGTCATTTAGAACCCTTAGCAAACCCGCCGTATCATAACAGCACTACCAGGACTCACAAAGCACAAGACCCTACCTATCAAAAGGCAGCACTACAAATATTAAACCAATACATTTCAGAGAACAACAATACATGACCTCCTGGGGAAAGAGAACAAGTGGCAATGTCAAATAGGAATTACATAAACAGAATACCTCAGCTCAGTTACACGTGCAGAACACAGACCGTCACCAAACAAGAAATCACAATGTAGAAACAGAAAGACAATAATTAAACTGGGAACCCCAAAAGCCCAACAACACTGTAGAAATAAAACTATAAATTAATTTCCTCTTGTACTAAACAAAGCTCAGACGTTAATGATGCACATTTCCCAGAGCTGGCATATTTCAGTTAATAAATTCAATAAAGAGATATTTTTCTACCTTTTGTGCATTTTTTTCAGTTGCAATTGCTCCAGCCACTTTCTTCTGATTTCTTCGTGTCTTCTGCTAACTCTCCATCGTCTGCTGTCCATTTGTCCTTTCTTCACTCTTCTAGTTTTTTTCCATTCTCTCTCTACATCTGCTTTAACATACTAATCTTTCTCCTTTTGCTCTTTCCTCATTCCTATTTCATCCACTCAAATTTTACCCCTCCATCCTCAATCCCCACTTACTCTCCCAATATCCGGCCAATTGTAGATTTGTCTTCCTTCCCACACAAAATATTGTTTCCCTCTCCATTTCACTCTCCCAGCTCCATCCCATTCTAATCCTCCCCCAGCATCAGCTCCCTTCTAGTTCCAGCCCCACCCAGCATCCACTCCCTTCTAGTCCCCGCATCAGCCCATTTCCAGTCCTAGCTCCCCTATCCGAGTCCCTCCATCAGCTCATTTCCAATCCCAGCCCCACCTAAGCCCATTTCTAGTCCTATCCTAGCCCTCTATCAGCCCATTTCCAGTCCTAGCTCCCTCCCCTCACAGCCAATTTCCATTCCACGCCCCCCTCCCCATCAGCTATTTGTAGTTCAAGCCTTCCTTCCACTCAGCCAATTTCCATTCCAAGCCCCCATCCACTCAGCCCATTTCCAGTCCTAGCCACCCCCCAGCCCATTACCAGTCCTAGCCCCCCCATAGCCCATTACCAGTCCTAAGCCCCCCATCAGCCCACTTCCAGTCCTAAGCACCCCCATCAGCCCACTTCCAGTCTTAGCCCCCCATAGCCCATTACCAGTCCTAACCCCCATCAGCCCATTTCAAGCCCTAGCTCCCCCATCCGAGTCCCTCCATCTGCTCATTTCCAATCCCAGCCCCCATCAGCCCATTTCTAGTCCTTTCCTAGCCCCACCATCATCAGCCCATGTCAAATCCTAGCTCCCCTCCACTCAGCCAATTTCCAATCCAAGCCCCCCATGAGCCTACTTCCAGTTCTAGCCCCTCCATGAGTCTATTTCATTCCAAGCCCCCCCAACAGCCCATTTCCAGTCCTATCCTAGCCCTCCATCAGGCCATTTCTTGTCCTAGCCCCCCCTCACTCAGCCCATTTCCAGTCCTAGCTCCCTCCCCTCACAGCCCATTTCCATTCCAAGCCCCTGTCCCCATCAGCTATTTGCAGTTCAAGCCCTCCTTCCACTCAGCCCATTTCCAGTCCTAGCCACCCCCCAGCCCATTACCAGTCCTAGCCCCCCCATAGCCCATTACCAGTCTTAAGCCCCCATCAGCCCACTTCCAGTCCTAAGCCCCCCCATCACCCCATTTTCAGTCTTAGCCCCCTCATAGTTCTTTCCAGTCCTAACCCCCATCAGCCCATTTCCAGTCCTAGCCCCCCCATAGCCCATTTCCAGTCCTAGCCCCCCATAGACCATTACATCCTAACCCCTCTCCATCAGCCCATTTCCAGTCTTAGCCCCCCATAGCCCATTACATCCTAACCCCACCATCAGCCCATTTCCAGTCTTAACCCCCCATCAGCCCACTTCCAGTCTTAGCCCCCCCTATAGCCCATTAGTAGTCCTAACACCCCCATAGCCCATTACCAGTCTTAATCCCCCCCCCCATCAGCCCTGATAGATTTAAAAAAACAAACCGGCTGCTGCTGCTGCTGCCGCCGTGGCAGTGGCAGAATCAAATGTCCCACCGTGGAGTCCCGCCTGCCTGGCAGAGCATCCCTTCAGCATCAGCTCCCGAGTCCCTCCCAATGCACGGCCTTTCAGAGCCGCGAGAGTTTCCCTTTCTTCTCGCGGTTCTGTTAATCTCGCCGGGGCTGATGGGATTTCCCATCAGCCCTGGCGGGATTAACAGAGCCGCGAGAGGTCAGAGAAGCTCTCCTCTTCGCGGCTCTGAAAGCCCGCGCATTGGGAGGGGCTCAGGAGCTGATGCTGAAGGGAGGCTCTGCCGGGCAGGTGGGGCCCCGCGGCGGGACATTTGATTCTGTCGCTGCCACGGCAGCAGCGGCAGCAGCAGCCGGTTTGCTTTTTTTTAATCTGTTTGGGCTAAGGTAGAATGTTTTTTGCGCGGGGCCCCCTGAAACGCGGGGCCCTGTGCAAAAAACATTCTTGCTCAATGGACGGGCTGGCCCTGCTCCCACTGCATGTGGATATCAGTTCCTGTGCATTCCTGCACTCCCTTCTGAATATGGCCAGATGTCAACAAGAATGTCTATCTTGAGGGACGGAAGTACGCAGATTTGCAGACGTCGACCCTTGCACGTTCCTCCCACCACATAAACAGCTTTTCTAGAATAAATTGTTATTAATAAATAATTGTAGAACAATATCAGTTATAAATATAATATAACATTTTACCATTAGACAAAGGAAGTGAAATACAAAAAATAAATGGATGAAACATGAATTGTGCCGCCTGCCTCTGCTTTCTACCTAGCTTCTCTTCTTTCTTTCCTGTTGATAAATGTAGTTCCTTTCTCACTGACTTCCCATAAGTTTTAATTCATAAACCACTTTGTATGCCTGCTAAATTTGGTATTTCAAATCTAAATAAAGTATCAACCATATACTTGACCTAATTATATTTGAGGTTTAAGGAAATTCTATTAAAAGGTTCCATAAGGAGGTCAATGCTGTCAGATAATGAGTTCATGAGTTACTTATGCCACAGTGGTGAGTTTAGCATGTCTATTGGGAGGGAGTGGGGGGTTTGAGGGACCCAATTTGCCTGCCTGCCTTACTTGCATCCCTGTGGTGGCCTGGGTGATGACTTATAAAGTTATCTCCATATGCTCAGGGCCTAGGCGATGTTGCTATCTGACCATATGCCTGCTCTGTAAAGCGTCACAACCTGCATTTATTTGGAGACCCTGACATAGCTTTACAACATTTTGGAGTATTTTATTTATTTTTTATTTATTTATTTACATTCTCTTATATACCGCGCTATTCTGCATCAGTGCGGTTTACATTGAACAAACTGAAATTACATTGAACAGGGCATTATAACTTGGAGATAACTATTTTACAGGGAACATGTGTTTGTGTGTGTGTGCCAGAGCACCTCTGTAATGTCATGTGTTCTTGCCAAGCCCATAAGTGTCATCCCAGAGCTAGATGACAGCCTAATAGGTGCTGGAGTAGGTGGGACGAACAAGGTTTATGCTTACCTGGCTAGCACTATCCGGATCCTCTCCCACACCTTCCATGCTCTAGACTGCGATGCAGGAGGTCGCTCTCTGTCTCGGAGAAATTGCACTCCATCCTGGCCATGCTTTTGGAGCTCTCTAGGAGAGAAGCACCAGTGGCTGCTGCAGAGTGCGGGGACTGGAGACATGTCCACACCGTCCTGTTCATGTGGAGTGCACTTGGGCATGTGCATTTTGCCACCAAACAGCAACTACACATGTAAGATACATGTGCAGCTCCTAAAACGCGCTCCTTTGCATCCGCATATGACCCATTGCCGCCCGCTGTAATTCCCACGTGCATCTGGCCCATTGGTGCTCTTGCCTGTAGAGCCACATTTTGGAACTCAGCTGCATCCTTTTGCCACTGCTTCTGCCCAGAGGATTTTCCACAAGCATGTACGGCTATTTGCAAAAAATACATGTGCATCTGCTGCAAGGTTTAAAAAAAAAAAATCCATTCAGAGGGGCAGAGAGATATCAATTTTACAGTACATTGATCTCACATGTTCACACCTCTCTTCTAAGATTGACAGATATCCAGACGTTTTCATTACATGGCTACAGCCACATAAACGGCTTTTGTAGAATGTGCCTTCATATATTCCCAGCATTGTGAATATATAACTTGATGAGAACAAATATGTTTGCAGTTGCTTTCTGCATTTTGTTCATGTAAATGTTTTAGGAAAGCACTTGCTGCTTTACAGGTTACAGTTAGTAGAATAATTGTATTAAGATGCTGTTTATATAAAATACTTGTAAACATTTTGTTGCATTTCTTTTGCTCATATCCAAACAGTCAATTCTAAGCCTCCATAATTGTAACAGGTCCACGGGGAACATTTGTGCTTTGGTTGGCACTTAAATTAATCAAAAGATTTTTTTCAAGGCTGACATTTCATAAAAAAATAAATAAAAAATAAGTAGTGTGCCAAAGTCAATTAGTTACGCAACAAACTTGAAATTTGTCAGGGAAAGCCATCATTCTGACTGACTGTATCAACTTGGAAAAATATTTGGAGACATACTCCAGCTAACACAGCAAATCTTCCAAAATGTGAGTTATAATTAATTGGATTTTGACTACTCCCAAAATACATACAGGTACAAAAGTGAAATCACTTGATGCCTGGTTTCACAGCAATATGCTTTGGATAAGTGCAGCAGAATAGGGTGCATGTTTACTAAAGCATGCTACCCGGATAGTGTGGAGTTAGTGTGGGCTTTTGGCACTGACTAAATAGTAGAGCAGTGCGCTGCACGAAGTAAATCCATGCTACCTGAGTAGTACATGTATCGACAGTGCTTGGGCACGATGTGAGCATTCCTGCCATGGCACTGCTAGCATTAGCCTTGAAAGCCCACACTACCAGCACTTGGCAGGGAGTAACTACTGCCAGCACAGTGGGTAGTGCTAGTAGCTCCCTGCAGCAGTTTTAACGTGGAGAGCTGCGCTAAATTCAGGGGGATGGCTGTCCCTGCCCTCTTGCATCTAGCATGGTGCCCCGTGCTAGTAATGTGGCCCAAAACCCATGTTACTAGCATGATGCTTAGTAAAGATGTCCCAAACTCACGCCGATAGTGTTTGGTAGAGGTATGCGCTGAATATTTCTTCATTTAGTTTTATTTTGTTTGTCTCATTTCTTTTAGAAAAAAAGCAAACATTAAAGGAAAAAAAAACCATTCCCCCTTCAACCTAAAAGATCCATCCTTCTCCTCCCCCCATGAAAAACAAAATGAAAAGAAAAAAATGGCAGGTCCCACCTCAACTCTTATCAACAGAATTTCTTTTAGCGCGTCCTTTAGATGGGGCCACCTCCTGGGCTCCTACACACCCCTTAACCCATTTGTTAATTCATGTATGGTTGTCTGCCTCTCCTGCCCTGACACATTTTCTACTGCAGAGTCTGTATAAGAGAAGATGGCCTTAGGTCAAATTATACCATTTTCCAAAATAGCAGCAGTAGGACAGTTTCTGCCCATAGAAGACCTGTGAATGGAGTAAGAGAAAGACCCAAAGGTGACCAACAGATGCTCGTGGGAAAGGTGAAGTATTTCTGGTGGCTAGGTATTTCACAAATAGTGATCAAACCAAAACAATAAATGACATTTAATTCATTTTTACTTTTGTTTTGTTGCAAAACAACTATTTGATGACAGCATACCCCTAATGTTTTGGGGTTTCTAGATTTGTGTTTGACATACAGTAATTTTGAGTTATTTCTGTCCAGCATCTTTATGCCCTCCACAGGCTTGATCTGCTGGACCTATGACACCATTCCAAAGTCCTGCACTCCAAACAGAATCCTGAGAAAAGTCTGCATCTTTAGCCTGGTTATAATTAATTTCAACATTCTCAGATCTTACAAGTATAGCTCTATCTAGCTGAAATCTCTTTCAGTAGCATCTTTAAGTGCTGTTATACTAAACAACACAAAATATCAAAATATTGAGTAGTTTGGACTTGATTTTACTAGTTCAACACCCCCCGCCCCATCAGCTTTTTCTGACCTCTTCCCAGGGTGGGCACACCCAATACTCCCAGAAAGGTCCATATTTTCTTTTCATCTTTTCCCTAAAAATTATCATAATGACTGTGAAGGTAACATTTTGCTTACCAGACAATGTCCTTTCCTTGAGTTCTGCTAGACCAGTCCAGACAAGTGGATTGTGCTCCCCAACCAGCAGATTGGTGGAAACAAAGAACCAATGAAAGCCCAGGTTTCAATGACATCACTCCCATGTCTCTATCTGCCTCAGCCACCAGAAGTCTCTTCGGTATCCATCCCAAAGCATATGGGAGAATACAGCAAGCCTCACACAACCTCAACATGGGCAACAGTGAATAATCAACAGTAGAGAACTATGTACTGGAAAGCTGAAACAGAAGGCTGTCATTAGAAGATGAACTTGCAGAGCCAAGTATAGAAATCATAGAGGACACAAGGGCACCACAGCAGATTTTTGTGCTGGGTGGAGGGTAGGGGAGGTCAATGTCTGGGGGGCAGTGACCCCCCAGTGCTGTGTTGGGAGCACTGGGAGTTTTTTCGGTGCCTGGATCATCTGAGGTAAAGTGTCAAACTTCACCTCAGATGATCCTTTTGCTCTCTGATGGATCTTCAAACTTGCCCGTAGTTGGCACACAGATCCCAAATTAAATAAAAGAGTAAAAAACTGTGCTAAGTTTCAGCACAGTTTTTTTTACATTGGGAGCAATTAAATATATATCATTTTAATATGATTAGCTTGCCCACTACTCTATACTTTAGCACAGTGTTTTTTCTGGTGATTTTCCCGTGCAAGATTGATTTCTGCATTGCAGTGGAAGACTAGCAAGGGAAAATCACCAGCAAAATGCTATGCTAGAGCTACAGCAGGGTTTCTGCATTGGCCTTAAAGAAAGAAAACAGAGTAGATGGGAGCCCTGTGATGAGGAATGATAGGCCATGCATTTCTCACATTAGGGCCAGGATATTAGGCTGAGTACCAGCTCCTAACACAGACCATGGAGGGTTTACAATGCTGAAAGCTGTGTGTTACAATGTTACTACACTCCTGCACACAGCAGTCTAACAGAAGCAATAAAAACTATTTTATTCCAATGCAGTAAACTAATGGCAATCTGACTTTCGTTCTCTACATTCCACCGAAACGGCTCTTGCCAAAGTCTCAAGCAACTTGTTCCTCGCCAAATCCAAAGGCCTCTACTTCATTCTCATTCTTCTTGATCTTTCTCCTGCTTTTGACACATCACCACGTTTTCCTCAATACTCTGGCCTTACTTGGATTTAGGGGCTCTGTTCTGTCCTGGTTTTCTTCTTATCTTTCCCATCACATTTTTAGTGTATGTTCTGGGATACTCCTCTACTGCAATCCCACTTTCAGTCAGTGTTCCTCAGGGCTCTGTCTTGGGACCTCTACATTTCTTTCTCTACACTCAGTCCCTTGTTGCACTGATTTCGTCCCATGGTTTTCAGTACCATTTTTATGCTGACGACTCTCAGATCTACCTTTCTGTGCCTGAAATCTCTCCAGGAATCCAGGCCTAGATCTCTGCCTGTTTATCCAGTATTGCTGTCTGGATGTCTCACCGCCATCTGAAACTGAACATGGCCAAAACTGAGTTCTTTATCTTTCCCCCTAAACCCACCTCTCCCTTCTTCCCTTCCCTGTTTCTGTGGATAACACTACATTCCTCCCTGTTTTCTCAGCTCACAGCTTTGGGGTCTTCTTTGACTCTGCTCTCTCTTTCTCTGCACACATCCATCAGATAGCTAAAACTTGTTTTTTCTTTCTTTATAACACTGGCAAAATGTGTCTCTTCCTTTCTACACACACTACTAATACGCTCATCCACTCACTAGTCACCTCCTGTCTTGACTATTCTAACCTGCCCCTCACTGGTCTTCCTCTGAATCATCTTCCTCTCCTTCACTATCTTCTGCCATTGTCACTATGCTCATGTAGCCCTTCTTCTCAAGTCACTTCACTGGCTCCCTATCCATTTCCGCATCCAGTTCAAACTTCTTCACTCTGCGGCTCCTGATTACCTTTCCTCTATTATCTCACTCTAAACTCCTCCTCGGGAACTCCACTCCTCTGGCAGATCCCTTTTATCTGTGTCCTTTTCTGCTACTGCCAACTCCAGACTTTGTTTACTCCACCATGCTGCTCCATATGCCTGGAACAAACTAACTGAGTCAGTGCATTGGGTTCCTTCTCTGGCCCTATTCAAGTCCAGGATGAAGACTCACCTCTTTGAGTCTGCTTTTGAATCCTGATGCTCATGATTCTCTTGTCCACTATCTATGTGTATCTTGCCATATACTAGTTCCCAGTTTTGTGATGTATTTTTCATCTTGATTAGATTGTAAACTCTGATGAGCAGGAGCTGTGTCTTACATCTATATGTACAGTATTGCATATGCCTTGTAGCACTACATAAATGATTAGTAGTAATAATAGTAGTAGGAGAACTGAACAAATACAGTTCCAGGTGTGGGCCCTGGACGGGTCTAGCAGGAATCAAGGAAAGGATATTATCTGGTAAATAAAATGTCACCTTCCTGTTATACCAGTCCAAACAAGTGGGACATATGAAGACTACAACTCCACTGGGCGGGAAGAAGATATAGCAGCTTGCAAAACCTTAGAGCCAAAGGCCATGTCCACCCATGCATGGAAATCCAAGTGATAGTGCTTGACAAAAGTGGAAAGTGATACCCATATTGCTGCCTGACAAATGTCAGCAGGGGCTGCCAAGCTCTGCTGTGCCCATGAGGACGCTTGCGCTTGGGTAGAAGGAGTGTGCAAACCCTCCAGAACTGGCCAATTCTGCAGCAGATATGCCAAGACAATGGTGTCCATAATCTAGTGCCCTAATGTAGACTTAGCCATCGCAACACCTTTGCGCAGGCCAGCAAACAGCACAAAAAGATGGTCTGACTTATGAAAAGAATTCATAACCTCCCAGAAGGACTACCTAAAAGGACTGCTACTGCTGAAAAGAAATCTGCACTTGTAAGTATTTAACTTCTGAGAAATTCTCTAATTCTTGAGGAAAAGAGAATTATTTGGGTTAAAGCTGAGAAATCTGTGTATTTTAGAATTCAGTGCTTTTGTTAAGTCAGTCAGGGCTTAGTACCACCAGAGAACTTTTCTAGAATATAGCTATCAGAATATAGCTTAGCATAGAAGGTAGAATAGGGTAAATATTCTTTGAGTAGAAAGAAAAAAAATTGCTTCTAGAGACCTTTACGAAGAGGCCTTCTAGTTAGGAGGCAAGAGACCTGTGAAGTTGTCTTAAAACAGGTGTTAAAGCCAAGTGACAGACAAAAGAGCAATTTGAAAGGCTCCCTCTATCAAATCCAATGGCTGTGTGAATCACCCAGAAAATTAAGAGATTTCCTTAGAAGTACAGGTCAGGGCACTTTGCAAACTAGCTTTTACTAAGTATTCTTTCCCTCCTACCCACACTGACTCCCACCCATCCCAGGCATAATCTTAGCTATATGGGCTCTTAACCTATTAAAGATAAAGAGGAGGTTAAATTCACTTTCAGGTTCAGCTGGTTATCCTCATTATAAAATAGATTATTTAAGGCCCTGAAATTAATTAATCTTGAGGTGAACCAAGTCCCATAAATGTGTTAGATATAGTTGTATTAGTACAAGTAAGGGGTCTTACATGTGCACTAGCTGCAAGAAGCTGTTTGCTCTCAGGGAATGAGTCCAATCTCTGGAGGCTAGAGTAGCAGACTTGGAGGATCTAAGAAAGGCAGAGAGGTATATAGATGAGACCTACAGGGATGTAGTACTGAAGTCCCACCTTCAGTCTGATAGCCTCTCTATTGCCATGGAGGAGAGAGGTCACGTGAAAGGAGAGCATCACCTTGGTGTGTCAGGAAATGATCCTGTAGATAGGACCTATCCTGCAGGTGATGTAAAGCCCTCTCACATGGAGGAGGTTTCTCCAGGGACATGTGCTCATGATGGAAGGGTTAGGACAGCCGTTATAGTTGGCGATTCAATCATTAGTCATATAAATAGCTGGCTGACTGGTGGACATGAGGATTGCCTGGTTACATGGCTGCCTGATGTGAAGGTAGTGGATCTTATGCGCTATCTAGACAAGGTTTTAGATAGTGCTGGGTAGGAGCCTGCTGCCTTGATACATCTTGGTACCAATGACATAGGAAAGTATAAGAGAGAGTTTCTGGAGGCCAAATGTAGGCGTTTAGATAGGAAGTTGAAATCCAGAGTTTACAGGGTAGCATTCTCTGAAATGCTTCCTCTTCCAAAAGGCAGGCAGATTTCTGGAGCCTCAATGTGTGGATGAGACGATGGTGCAAGGAGGAGGGTTTTGGATTTGTTAGGCACTGGGCAACATTCTGGGGAAGAGAGGGGCTTTTCTGAAATGATGGGCTCCACCTTAACTGGGATGGAACCCAGCTGCTGGCATTAACCTTTGAAAAGGAAATAGAACAGCTTTTAAACTAGATAATGGAGGAAAGCCGACGGTCGTCCAAGAGTGAATAGTTCAGATAGATGTATCCTTGAAGGATCTCTAGCAAAAGAAGGAAGATAGGACACCCCAACAGAGAGGTTCCAATAAAAATAAGAGTAACCCAGATGCCCTTAAGTACAGAATAGACAGAGCTGAAAGATTCCAAATTATCCATGTCAACTTAATATGAAGAAAATACAACCTCTAAAATGCTTGTATGAAAATATTAGAAGTTTAAAAAATAAAATGGGGTAGTTAGAATATATAGCACTAAATGAAAGGTTAGATATGATTGGCATCTCAGAGACCTGGTGGAAGGAGGACAACCAGTGGGACAATGTGATACCTGGGTACAAACTATATCACAATGATAGGGTAGATCAAACTGGTGGAGAGGATGTGCTCCATGTTAGAGAGGGCACTGATTCACACAGGATTAAAGTTTTGCAGGAAACAAAATATACCGTAGAATCTCTATGGATAGATGAAATAAATGACTGCTTCTTGGAACAGCTGGTTCATGACCTGACAAGAGGGGAAGCTATTTTGGACCTAGTCCTTATTGGAACACAAGATCTGATGCAAGATATTAGGGTGTTGGGGCCACTTGGCAATAGTGATCATAGCGTGATAGTGTTTGATTTAATAAATAGAAGCAGGACGGCAAGTAAATCCACAGTACCACCTTTTAACTTTCAAAAGAGAGGCTGATAAAATGAGGAAAGTAGTTAAGAAAAAAACTAAAAGAAACAGTTGCAAAGGTTCAATATTTACATCAAGCATGGGTGTTGTTTAAAAATACTGTGCCAGATATTTAAGGCATTTATACAGTTTACAGTCCTGTAAACTATGTAAATGCCACTGAACAGGATATTCAGCAGCACTAACTGTTGAACATCCCCGATTAATGCCGCTACATGCCCCAATTCTAACCGCTTACCATTGGGGCATGTGGTGGGCATTCCAGGGATGGCACCAGTGATATTGCACCACTGCCTGGTTAGCACCTTTGGGTAAAATTCAGGCACAACAAAAGCTGGTCTATCTTTATCTATGGGAGCTAACCAGGCAATGGCTCAATATTGCTGCTGCCCAGTAAGCTTCTGTGGGCTTGTGGGCTGTGCGGCAACCCTGGATATTCAATGCCGGGGCTGCATAGGACCCTGGCATTGAATATCCAGGGTTAAAGATTGGCGGCGACAGCTATGGGCTGTAGCAGTGCATAGCCATTCCAAAAGTATATCGGGCTGACTATCTTGGAAGCCTAGACCAGATATATTCCACACTTTAAGAAAAGTGGAAGGAAGGCCAAAAAACTGCCAGCAAGATTTAAAGATGAGGTCAGAGAGGCTGTTGTTGCAAAAAAGACATCTTTCAGGAAATGGAAAAAGGGCCAAATGACGAAAATGTGAAACAACAAAAGCATTGGCAAGTTAAAATCAAGGCATTGATAAGGCAGGCAAAGGGAGAATTTGAAAAAAAATATTGCTGTGAAACAAAAAATGTATAATAAAAACTTTTTCAAGTACATTCTTAGCAAAAAACCTATGAGAGAGTCAGTGGGACTATTAGATGATAGAGGAGTAAAAGGGGTGCTAAGGGAGGACAAGGCCATAGTGGAGAGGCTGCTTTGGTCTTTACTGAAGAAGATGTAAGGAAGTTACCCATGCCCGATATGGTATTTAAAGATGACTTATCAGAAGAACTGAGCAACAGCTTGATAAATCGAGAAGATAGGTTGATAAACTGAAGAGTAACAAATCACCTGGGCTGGATGGTATACATCAAAGTGTGGTGAAAGAACTGAAATATGAGATTGCAGACCTATTAGTAATCTGTGAACTATCATTAAAATCATCTGTAGTACCCGACGATTGGAAAATGGACAATTTTTAAATAGGTTTCCAGGGGTGATCTGGGAAACTACAGACTAGTGAGTTTGACATCAGTACTGGACAAAATGGTAGAAACCATGTAGATGGTCATGGTTTAATGAGAGAAAGCCATCATGGATTTAGCTAAGGAAAATCTTGTACTACTAATTTGTTATATTTTTTGGAAAATGAAAATAAACAGGTAGACAAAGGTAAGCCGGTTGATATAGTGTATCTGTATTTTCAGAAAGCCTCATGAGAGACTCTTGTGAAATTAAAAAGTAATGGGATATGAGGCAGTGTATAACTGTGGATCAGGAACTGGTAAAATGATAGAAAACATAGAGTAGGGCTAAATGGCCAATTTTCTCAATGGAGAAAGGTGAACAGTTGAGCACCCCAGGGATCTGTGCTAGGGACACTGCTTTTTCACATATTTATAAATGACTTGGAATGGGAATAATGAGGGAGGTGATCAAATTTGCAGATGACACAAAATTATTCAAAGTTGTTAAAACCAAGAGGATTTTGAAAAATTGCAAGAGGACCTTCATCAATTTAATGACTAGACATCCAAATAGTAGATGAAATTTAATATGGACAAGTGCAAAGTTATTTAATTATTTTCATATTTATTTATTTAACATTTCTTCTATGCCACTTTTCATGGTATCAAAGAGGTTTACCTCAAACTCAACTATAATATACATTGAACGAGCTTATGTGGTAACATGAAAACAACTTTACATTGGGGTTATAGCTTTAAATAGGGGAAGTGTTCAGATTAGAAACAGTAGTGGGTAGGGGGCAGAACTTATTTACATGTTCAAATTATGTACTTAGGAAAGAACAACCCAAACTACGGTTACACAATGCAAGGTTCCACATTCAGAACCAACACTCAGGAAAAGGATTTAGGCGTCATTGTGGATAGCCTAGTGGAGTAGCCTAGTGGTTGGGGCAAGGTACTTCAGGCCAGAAGGTCGGGGGTTCAAATCCCACTAGAGGACAGCAACCTTGGGCCGGAAGGACTGGGGTTTCTAGTCCCACAGATGCTCCTTGTGGTCTTGGGCAAGCCACTTAACCCTCCATTGCCCATGTTCCCTGTAAGTATTAGTGTATGTGTCTCATATCCCCATGTGTTAAATGTATCCCCCAATTGTGTTGTGACCGCTTTGATTGAAGGATAAGGCGGTATACAAAACTGTCTAAATAAATAAATACGTTCAAACCCTCTGCCTAGTATGCAGCGGCATTCAAGAAAGCAAATAGAATGCTAGGACTTATAAGGAAAGGAATGAAGAATAAAACCAAAGATATTATAATGCCTCTGTACCATTTCATAGTGTGACTGCACCTTGCATATTGTATGCAGTTCTAGTTGCCATATCTTAAAAAGGATATAGCGTAATTAGAAAAGGTACAGAGAAAGGCCAACAAAATAGTAAAGGGGAAGAAAGGATACCTCTATGAGGAGAGGCTTAAAAGGTTAGGGCTCTTCAACTTGGAAAAGAGATGACTAAGGAGAGATATGAAACAGTTCTACAAATTAATGAATGGAGTGGAATGGGTAAACGTAGATCAGTTGTTTACATCATCCAAAAGTAGAAAGACTAGGGGACCCACAATGAAGCTACAATGTGACCCTTTTAAGTACTAATAAAAGAAAATATTATTTCACTCAATGTGTAAACAAACTCTGGAATTCATCACTGGAGGATGTAGTGGTAGCTGTTAGTGTAACCAAGTTTAAAAAATGTTTGGACAAGTTCCTGGAGGAAAGGTCCATAAACCATTATTAAAGAGGACCCGGGACATCCACTGCTTACCCCAGGACAAGCTTTGTGGAATCTGTGTACCTTTTTGGGAACCTGCCAGGTACTTGTGACCTGGATTGGCCACTGTTGGAAACAGGATACTGGGCTAGATGGACCTTGGTTAGACCCAATATGGCATTTCTTATGTTCTTATGTACTGGAGAAACACCCTCCAGACATTCACAAAGCGAAGATCATTATAACTGCCCTGACATTGCTTAGATGTCTAAAAAATAAGATGGGAGAGTTAAAATATATAGCACCAAATGAACTGGTTAACATGTAAGGTAGAATTCACTGTACGCAAGAAAGAAGGCACAGGTTGAATGGAAACAGCCTTCTCAGAAAAACATAGGAAGGTCGGGGGTTCAAATCCCACTAGAGGACAGCAACCTTGGGCCGGAAGGACTGGGGTTTCTAGTCCCACAGGTGCTCCTTGTGGTCTTGGGCAAGCCACTTAACCCTCCATAGCCCATGTTCCCTGTAAAATAGTTATCTCCAAGTTATAATACCCTGTTCAATGTAATTTCAGTTTGTTCAATGTAAACCGCACTGATGCAGAATAGTGCGGTATATAAGAGAAAATAAAATAAATAAATAAATAAATAGGTAGGGATCTCGTCAAGACAGAGCTTTCAGGTCAGAAATCCACCCTGTGGAACAAATTGCAACCAGGAAGAGCATCTTGAATATCAAATCCTTCAGAGTAGCGTGTTTCAGTGGTTCAAAGGGTTCCGACATAAGGTCCTGGGCACCAGACACAGACCCCAGGAAGGGACCACAGACCAGAGGGGAGGACATAGGTGCCAAACCTCTGAAGAAAGCGTTAAACATTTGGGTGTAAGGCTAGAGACTTACCAGCCACTGGATCTCTGAAACAGGCCAAAACTGCCACCTGAACCGTCAGAGAACTAAGAAAAAAAGCCCTTCTCCAGACCATCCTGCAGAAAGGAAAACAGGGACAGCACCTTAGCTTCCTCAGGAGACAGCTGCCATGCGCCACATCATCACCCAAAGAGGCACCAGATCTGTACATGCCAGGTTCGTAGACCTCCTTCAGGCTCTGAGCAGAATGGAAACCACTGCCGGAGACTAGCCCTTACACACTAGCCATCTTTACTCAAGAGCCAAGCCACATAAGCGAGAAGGGAACTGTGCCCTCCAGGATGATCGGTCCTTGATGCAATTGGCCCCGAGACAGAGGAGAACAAAAGGGTGGTGCTTGCAGGAGCTGCATCAGATCTCTGAACTATGCACTCCTTAGCCAGTCTGGCACCACCAGAATAATCCTTCCCAGGTGGTGCTCTATACACCAAATTACATGCTCCTCCAGGGGCCAAGGAGGAAACACATACAGTAGGTGTTGACTTGACCAAGGCTGAGCCAGGGCATCAGTTCCCTAAGGCTCCATCTTCCTGCGGCAAATAAAGAAGCAGCACAATTTGGCAATGGTGCGGATCGCCATCAGATCCATCTCGGATCATCCACAGTGGCGCAAAATCAACAGAAATGCCTCCTGACTCAATTTCCACTCCACTGGATCTAGAGAGTGCCGACTGAGAAAGTTTGCTGCCACATTGTCCACCCTCGCAATGTGCTGAATTGACAAAGCTAAGAGGTGGTTCTCTGCCCAGGCAAACAGGAGAGTCATCTCCAGATCTACCCCAGCACTCCTCATGCCATCTTGATGATTGACATAAGCCATTGCCATGGCATTGTCTGAAAACACTCAAACCATCCAGCCCTCAACCAGAGGCCAGAAATGCAGGAGAGCCAACCAGCAGAAAGGAGGCGGTATTTTTTTTATTTTTTATTTATGCAATATTTAAACAAACAAACAAGAAAGGCCACACAGACCAATCTTGAAGAAACAGATCAAGCATTAAGAAATACATCCACAATGCAGACATACAAAGAAAAATTACCAAGAAATTGTTTCAATGCCTGATCACACTAGCCCACAAAACAGAGGGAGTTTAACATCATTAAATCTTATCCCAATATACAAAGAAAAAGCAAACAGCCCTGTAACGGAATCTCAATCTATGAGTCAACAGTAGAAGCTGCGCGCTTGGAGCTAATGAAAGCAAGCAATTGGGAGGGCTCCCAAAAAATATAAGAAATCGCCTGATACTTTATCAGACATTTACAAGGGTGTTTGAGAAAAAAGAGCCCTCCCAATTGCAAAACCCCCGGACGGAGCAGTAGAAACTCCCTGCGCCGCCGTTGAGTTTCTCTTGAGAGATCGGGATATATACTGTGATAAGGAGAGTGTAGCCCAGCCAGGGAAAAGTGAAAAAAGGAAGAATTTTTCCTCTTTGCGGGGGATGGGCACACAGGATCACATAGTCCACAGCAGAAGCCAGGAGAGAAACCTAGAGGGCAGACCTAGCTGGAAGTCACGCCCACACTCCAGGTCAGCCACAGACAGGAGTGGGAGGTACAGAAGGGCGGAGCCAGGAAGGGAGTTGCCCTGCTCAGTGTTTGAAAGGGAGCAAACAAACACTAGAGATAGAGTCGGTTGGAGGGCTGGTTCAAGAGGTGGTTCAGAGTGTGGTTGGAAGCATGGTTGGAGAGCTGATTTAGGAGTTGGTTCAAGTGCTGGTTGGAAGCATGGTGCGAAGCATGATTGGAGATACAGTTCCAGTTGCAGTGGCAGTTGTTGTCGGAGTTGTAGTCCAGGCCTAAGTGGGAGTTGCAGCTCAGGTTCCAGTCCTGGTTCCAGAAGGTACAGAGGGAACAGCCCTGTAGCCAAAAGGAGCAGCAGGAAAAGGAACCGCTATAAAGACAGCCAGAGAAGGTACAAAGGAAGCCGCCATACTCAGCATAGTAGCCACCGAGGATATAGGGAAGGTTCCAGGGGGAGAACCACCTACCCTAGCAAGAGAGTGGGAAAGTGTTACCACAGGTCTCTGCCCTACGCTGAGGCAGAGGGAGTCCTGACTGGCCAAAGCTCTAACCAGGAGAATACTGCACAAGAAGCCCAAGGTAGGGGAAGGGAGGCAGCAAGGCCTTCTAAGTATGTTTATTCTTCTGACTCTGATGAAACTGTTATGCCACAGATAACACAGCACAAAAAGAAATGTTGTACCAGGAAGGTTAAGCAAGAGCAACCCATAGGAGACCTGCCTAGAGCAGGGAAGGCAAGAAAGTGGGAGAGGTTGTTTTAACCTGTTAAAAAGTCTAAAGCAGAAAGTTCCTGAGCGGTACCTAGCAGAACCCTGCTACAGCTCAGCAGAGAGTATGGACATTGAAGTCAAGGAGGCTGAGGTAAATTCAAATGTCTCAGAAATGGAATGTGATGCCTGCACTAAGGTAAATTAGTGTGAGCCAGAAACACTTGATATTGGAATTCACTGTTTTGTTTTGGATATTTGTTGCTGGAGAAGTATCCACTATTTTCTTTTGTCGGGAGAGTACATGTGTTTGGGAGAAATTGTATCCACTTACCTGCAAGGAAGCTGAATAAATTCCTGTGTGCTTTATAAACCACTCGTCCTCATCATTCCTTACACAACTACAACCCTAGGAAATAGAAGAGGTGATCACCCGTCCCTACTAGGCGGCCGCCTGGGTCGGGGCACGAGCGTCACAATACGTACTGGCAAACCGCAAAATAAGATGTTACGTATATATATAAATGATTAGTAGTAGTAGTTAGGACCTTTTTATGAGTGATGTGATATTGTGTGTTTAATATTTACTGGCTAGGTGTATTTGGAAACTGTCAATAATTTTATGATAGGCAGTATGTAGGTAAGAATAAGTAAAATTAAATAAATACATCAATAAAGCATTTTATTTTGCTGAAATTGGTGTCTCTTTCTTTAGGTGACAGCGGTGTACGTTGCACTAAGTATTTGCAGGCAAATGAACCTGTAGTTTCTAGTCTCAAAAGTTAGGTTTTCTCTAACTACTGTGCAGTTGTTACACCCAGGGCCAGATGTAAGATGCTGATGCCCATTGGCAATACCAGAAAGCATTGGGTAGGGGAGATTTCTTCTCCACAGATCATAGAGCAAGTGAAATCAGGCTCCTAGGTAACCCAGGTGTTTGGTCCCTTCAAAATCTAGTGACCTGGGCAGTTTCCCATGTTGCCTATGCCTAAACTCAGGCCTGACAACTCCTTTCCTGAAGGTGAAAGAAGAAAGTAAAGGAGATGACACGTGGCCGCTGGTCTCCACAGAAAGAAAACTCCAAAATCCAAAGCTCATTTTAAAATTAATAAAAAGCAGCAAGACATCATCTAGACAAGGTTCTGACCCAACAGCTTTGTTCTGTCCCTAAACCTCCTTGATCTACAGTTCTTGTGTTCCCTTCTATGTCCCAGATCCTCTTCTTTCCTGTGATACAATGTCCTAGGTTGAGAAAAAGACATTTCTGTGACAAGGTCTCCCCATTTCTCTTGGTGCATCTGTGTTCCTTCCATGCCTGCCCTCCTTTGCCTCTGTCTGTCTTTCTGTTTTGGTCTTTTTAGAAGTTATTATATAGAATAAGATGACTGCTTTATGTCTAGATGCTGTGACTCTTCTCAGACATGTGCAGACGTGAGCTCTCTTCAGTGTGTGTAATATATACTGAATACGCTGAAGACGTTTAGCAGATAGCGTACCATTGCATTTACAAAGCAATGGCATGCTAGCAGGCCAGAAGAGAGAGCTGGAAGCAGGCAAATGAAAATCTTGGTATGAGCTCAAAGCAAAGAAGTTGAGAGAAAGGGTGGGGAGGTCAAGCGTATGATGGGGGAGGGGGGCACTGAAGCAATGTCTCACAGGGGCAGGAGGGAGACGCAAACTACCAGGAAGGAATGTCAGTGTTTCTTCATGCAGTCTCTCTGAAACTGAAATCTTTCCAGCTTTTTGTGAAGGGGTTCATATGAGTTTTTATGGCTTTTTATGTGTTTTCTGCATTAACTTCTCTGTTTTGTGCCTGGAGTGGCCTTGCGTTTTGCAGGTGCGTGTTGTGTCTCCTAGGTTTGCCCTGACCTTTCTTTTGGTCCTTGGGTCAGTTTATCCTACGCTGTGCTGTTTTCTAGCTCCTATGTTGCTTCACTTTCCCCTCCATTTGTTTACATTCCTTTCTACTTTTTATATCGTCATCTTCAGTCTGGCTTTGGATCATATCTCATTTAATTATGTATCAGGTCTATCGATGTACATTTTGTACTCTCTTTGTAAGGTGGCCTTGGTAGGGTGCCATATGAATAACAAACTAATAAGAATCAGACTAAGGGGAATTATTTCAAGTTCCTTTGAAGGATGTTAAATACAAATTATACTGTATTTGACAAAGTTGAGCACATGAAGGCCAGTTTTAGATAGGTCACCCCCATACTACTACTACCACTTATCATTTTAATAATGCTTCAAGGTGTACGTAGCACTGTACATATATGCACGTGAGAGATAGTCCCTGCTCATCAGCGCTTACAGTCTAATCAAGGCAGACAACACAACAACTAGAGATAAGGGTAATTCTGGAGGAATGATAATATATACATAGGTGTATCTTACCATCATCCACTGCTTAGCAAAATCCTTGGTCCTTTCAGTGATTTGAAAGGTCCAATGTGGCTGTCCCTTGGTCCAAAAACTTTGGGGACCCCTGCCATAGAAGAATGCAGGTTGTGTTGGAGACCTACCAAGAGAACGAGTGTGGTGCCACTCTGATGTGCTGCTAAAGTTGTTTTTTAATATACTATAAAGCCTTTTCTCTGACAAGGTAAAACACTGGCTTGTTGAGATCAGTTTGAAAAGATTAAGGAGGATGAAGTTTTTGTTTGTTCTTTTTTATCAGAGGGCATCAAGAGGCAGTGCTGAGATCTTTATCTTTATCTTTATTCATTGCTTTATATACTGCCCAAGCGTGTGCGTCAGGGCGGTGTATAATATAATCGATAAAAGCAAGAAAAGGAAAAGAATGCCATCATTAAGACAGGACAGAAAGAGGCAGAGAAAGGTATTTGAGCAGGAGAGAGATAGGTCTAGTAAGGGTACTGGCGGAGAAAGCTAGTCTTAAGGGTCTGGGAGGTTGAAAGCCTGCCGAAAAGGGTGAGTTTTGAGTGAGCACTTAAATTGCTGAAAGGACAGCTCGGTACGGAGGGCAGACGGGAGGGAGTTCCAGAGGGCTGGGGCCAGAAAGAAAAAGGCGGAGTGACGGGTTGATTCTAGGTGAGCTGAGGATGGGGCAGGGAAGTAGAGACGGTAACCATGCGCTGAGCGAAGAAGACGGGGGAGGGTTGTAGACGGATGGAATCGGCAAGATATTGAAGGGAGCCGGAGTGTACTGCTTTATGAGTGAGTATGAGAATTTTGTAATGGAAACGGAAATTAAGTGGGAGCCAGTGTAAACGAAAAAGGAGGGGAGTGATGTGATCACGGGGGGAGGAATAGGTGAGCAAACATGCAGCCGTGTTCTGAACCAGTTGGAGACGCCGAAGCTGATATTGTGGGAGACCTGCTAAAACTGTATTGCAATAATCCAGCCTTGAAAGTATGAGAGAAATGACTAGAGGTGAGAGGAGGAAGGGAGAAAATGGCAAACAGCTCAGATCTGACGTAGAAAAAAGAAGGAACGACGAATGAGTGACGAAATGTGATGGTGAAACGAGAGAGAGGAATCAAGGGTGACCCCAGGGTAGCGGAGGGAAGTGACTAAAGGAATAGGAGTAGAAAGAAAGAGAGGAGAACAGGTAGGTGGAGATGCATTGAAGGAGAACCAAAGTGCAGCGGATTTAGAAGGGTTAACATGGAGAAAGTTATCACTGATCCATGAGGCGACACGGATGAGACAGAGGTTAAGGGCAGATGCCATGACGGTTTTTTTTTTAAAATCAAAGGATAACCAGAGGATGGGGAGGCAGGCCAAAGATTCTTCATGAAATACAAGAGATCACAGAGAGAGGAAGACAGGCATCTGTATTTGGAAAAACTTAGAGAAGCTAGCAAAGTAGTCAAGAAGGCAAAGATTCAAAAGGAGGAGGAAATAGCCAATGCAATAAAATGGGGGATAAGACATTTTTCAGATATATTAGTGAGAAGAGGAAGGGCAAGAGTGGTATTGTCAGACTCAAGGGTGCAGGGGAGGAATATGTAGAAGCTGATAAGGATAAAGCGGAATTGCTTAACGAATATTTTTGTTCTGTGTTCACAGATGAAGAACCAGGAGCAGGACCTCAGAAAACACCCACAAATAGGAACAGAAGCAATGGACATCTTGAACAATTTTCAAAAGACTGTGTTTGTGAGAAACTATCTCAACTTAAAGTAGACAAAGCGATGGGACCGGATGGGATACACCCGAGAATACTGAGGGAACTTGGGAACGTTCTAGCAGCTCCACTGACTGACATTTTCAATGCCTCGTTGGAGTTGGGAGGGGCTCATGTGGTGCCTTTACACAAAAGCGGAAGTAAGGATGTGGTTGAAAACTACAGGCTGGTTAGTTTAACTTTGGTGAGTAAATTATTGGAAACGCTGCTGAAAGAGAAAATAGTGAGGTTTCTGGAGTCCAGCGGATTACAGGATCCAAGGCAGCATGGACTCACCAGAGGCAGGTCTTGTCAGACAAATCTGATTGATTTCTTTGACTGGGTGACCAGGGAGTTGGACCGAGGGAGAGCCCTAGATGTGGTGTATTTAGATTTCAGTAAAGCCTTTGACACTGTTCCTCACAGGCGACTTATAAACAAACTGAACACCCTAGGGATGGACCTTAAAGTTACTGCCTGGGTTAGAAATTGGTTGGGTGGGAGGCGACAAAGAGTACAAGTAAATGGAGCTCACTCTGAGCAGAAGGATGTTATCCGTGGTGTGCCCCAGGGATCTGTCCTTGGTCCGATTTCTTTTTAACATCTTTGTTAGTGATATAGCGGAAGGGCTTTCAGGTAAGGTTTGCCTCTTTGCGGATGATACCAAAATCTGCAAAAGAGTAGACACCCAGTAAGGGGTAGATAACATGAGGAGGGATCTAGCTAAGCTTGAAGAATGGTCTAGAATTTGGCAGCTGGGATTTAATGTTAAAAAATGTAAGGTCATGCATTTGGGCTGCAGCAATCCAAGGGAGCAATATAGTATAGGGGGTGACGTACTTTTGTCCACTGAAGAAGAGCGGGACCTAGGCGTGATTGTGTCTGATGATCTTAAAGTAGCTAAACTGGTAGAAAAGGCGATGGCAAAAGCTAGAAGGATGCTTGGGTGCATACGGAGAGGAATGGCTAGCAGAAAAAAGGAGGTGATAATGCCTCTGTATAAGTCTTTGGTGCGACCTCATTTGGAGTATAGTGTGCAATTCTGGAGACCGCACCTTCAAAAGGATGTGAACAGGATGGAGTCGGTTCAGAGGGTGGCTACTAAAATGATTAGTGGTCTTCATTATAAAGCATATGAGGACAGACTGAAGGATCTTAATATGTACACCTTAGAGGAAAGGCGGAATAGGGGTGATATGACTGAGATGTTTAAATACTTCCATGGCATAAATGTTCAGGGAGAGAGCCTCTTTCAATTGAAAGCAAGTTCTGCTCTGAGGGGACATGGGATGAGGATGAAGGGAGATAGATTCAGGAGTGATATGCGGAAATATTTCTTTACGGAAAGAGTAGTGGATCCATGGAATAGTCTCCCAGTGGAGGTGGTAGAGATAAGGACAGTAACTGAATTCAAAAAAGCATGGGACAAACACAGAGGATCTCTAAAGGTAAAAAGGGGACTGTTGTAGTTGTTATGGAAGGACAGACTAGATAGGCCATGTGGTCTTTTTCTGTCGTCATATTTCTATGTTTCTGTTCTGGAGGGAACAGACAGTCAAATGTAGAGGTTTTTTGTTTTATTTTTTAATCAAAGGACAGGAGGACCATTTTATCATATTTATTGTATTTATTTCTGCCTATCTCAAGAGTCTAAGCACATATTGAGCTAGATAAACACAATTCAATAAGCAATTCATCTACACAAGAAAAGAAAAAAGAAACCCCACCAAATAATATAAGCTATATCTTAAGAACTAATGTAAGCAAACAAGTCTTTGAAGTCTTCCTAAATTCCATGAAATCCACTACTGATCGTAAGTCCACTGGAAGGGCATTCCAAGCTGACCGTACCAAGCTAGAAATCTGCCCTGTGCCACTAAGGAATCTGATGCCCCCCTCTGCCCCAGTCACATGCCGTAACTCACTCTTTTTGAGCTCTCTCAAAGCCCAGTAATGAAATCAATGCCCCTTCTGTACTTGCGCCCTGTGTAGCCTTACAGCTCACACACCCTTTGGTATGGCCCTGACTTCAGCCATGGAAGAAACACATGAACATGTACCTACCTTATGAACTAGAAGGGGGCTTCCTACATTGGTGGATGGTTTTAAGAGGTTAGCCCTGATTTCCATTGCCAGTCAGCTAAGTTTTGGCAAGGAAATGAGCTTCCTTAATGTAGACAACTATATATTAGCTGGCTATATTTAGGAAGATTTTCAACTCAAAATGAACTTGAATTAGACTATGCAAATTTTGATTGGTTAAATTAGGACTGGAGACATATTTTGAGTGTTGGAATTCACAGCAGGAGCTGCCAGACTTTCTGCAGTTAGTTCCTATAGCCTGGGTGCCAATTTAGTTAATAGAGTATTTTTTGCATGGAAAACCTTCTGGAGAAGGTAGAGATTTGTTTCTGAAGTTTTGTGTCTTATTATACTGGTGGATTTATGAGCTAGAAAAAAAGTAGATTTTTGGGAATTGTTTCATAGGTATTGTAGACTAGTGGCTAGGGCACTAGCAGCCTAGAACCAGAAAGACCAGCGTTCAAATCTCACAGGCATTCCTTATGACCTTGGCCAAGTCACTTAACCTTCCATTAGAACATAAGATATGCCATACTGGGTCAGACCAAGGTTCATCAAGCCTCGTATCTTGTTTCCAACAGTGGCCAATCTAGGTCATATGTACCTAGCAGTTTCCCCAAAAGACACAGGTTCCACAATGCTTGTATTGGGTCAAACATTGATATCCTGGGTCCCTTCTTAATAATGGTTTATGGACCTTTCCTCCAGGAACTTGTCCAAACCTTTTTTAAACCCAGCTACACTAACAGCCTTTACTACATTCTCCGGTAACAAATTCCAGAGTTTGATTACACGTTGAGGGAAAAAATATTTTCTTTTATTAGTCTTAAATAGTTTACCCTGTAGCTTCATTGCATGTCCCCTAGTCTTTCTATATTCTGATAACTTAAACAATCGATCTACGTTTACCCGTTCCACTCTGTTCATTAATTTATAGACTTCTATCTTATCTCCTCTCAGCCGTTTTTTCCAGGTTAAAAAGCCCTAACCTTTTTAGCCTTTCTTCATAGGCATATCCTTCCATCCCCTTTACCATTCTGGTGGCTCATCTCTGAACCTTTTCTAATAATGCTATATCCTTTTTAAGATACGGCGACCAGAATTGCACACAATATTCATTGCCTCAGGTACAAACTTAGATTGTAAGTCCTACTGTACCTGACTGTAACTTACCTTGAACTGCTACTGGAAAGGTGTAAGCTAAATGCTAATTAATAAATAATATCTGTAGTGGGTTCATAAAACTTAGAGGAAGGAGAAGAGTAAAGGAGCTGGAATTGTGCTGGTGAAGATGCAGCTTACTGGTTCCAGATTTTGGAATCTACAAAATAAGAAGGACCAATGTATTTGAACAGCAGTATAAACTGATTCAGCCAGAGATGAAGGAGTCCAGAATTTCACAGAAGAAAAGAAGATGAACATCACAGAGAAGACAGCAAAGGATATCAACATCTATTGCCGTTATCTGTGTTATTTGAATAATATTTTTCCACCTTTTTTTTAGTTTATCACCCAGTAAAGACTATGGGGCCAATTTTTTAATGTTGGCGGCCAGCCCAAGTAAAGTAGCTGGCCATCACTGTTTTAAATTAGACACAGATATTCAATGCCAGGGGTCATATCTAGCCATTGACATTGAATATCCAGTATGCATGGTTAGTGTTTTAGCTGAGTAGTGGTGATGTTCTGTTTCTGCCAGTTAGCCAAACTGGCTAACGTTAGGCCAGCCTTCTATGTGTCTAATGTTAGCCAGTTTAAGTTAACTGGCCACTGGCTGAATATCACTGCTGCCCTGTTCTGGAACCTCGCCCCTGAAATGCCCTGATGCTATGGAGGTTATTCCAGAACACAAATAAGGAATTGTATGTGCGGCGGGAACATTTATCGGCCAAAAATGTCCCCAACCATTTTCTGAAACACTGCTGACATGCACATCCATGGCGCTAGCATGGGGATCTCAGAACATGCCCAGAAGGGGCGGAATGGGGGCATGGTCAGCCACAGAGACATGCAAAGTGTATTCCAGAAAGGCCCGTATAGAAACATAGAACATGATGGCAGAAAAAGACCACATGGCCTATCTAGTCTGCCTTTCCATATCAACTATAAAGGGCCCTTTTTTTTACCTTTAGAGATCCTCTGTATTTGTCCTGCGCTTTTTTGAATTCAGATACTACCCTCGTCCCTACCACCTCCACTGAAAGACTATTCCATGGATCTACCATTCTTTCTGTAAAGAAATATTTCTGCATATTACTCCTGAGTCTATCCCCTTTCACCCTCATATTTTGTCCCCTTATAGCAGAGCTTGCTTTCAATTGAAAGGAACTCTCCTCCTGGGCATTTATGCCATGGATATATTTAAACATCTCTATCATCTCCTCTATCCCGCCTTTCCTCTAAAGTGTATATATATATATATATATATATTGTCTTCCTCATGCTTTATAACAATGACCACTAAACCAGGCACTGGGAGACATGAGTGATGTTGTGCCAACATCCCCTGGATTATGCTATGAGGCCTACATCCTTCCCCAGTCCAGGATCTATGCAAGCTGTGGGAGTGGTGATATATCTGGAGGCTGGCTGCCTGGATATAATGGCACACCAACAACTCAAAACCCCAGGGCAAAAGAAACACTGCCACCCAAATACATAGAATCAAAAAAGAACTCAGGCTCCTCTCCTCAAATGATCAAACAAATCCCCAACAGCATTAGAAAATAATTTTGTCGGACAAGGAACCCCAGGCAAGAACTTCTTAACTGGAGGTTCATGTTCTTTTATTCAAGTGCAGTCAAACCTCCTACCTAAAAGCCTAAATTTAGCCTCCAGAATCTCCCCTACCACATTTTCCTATGTCATTGGTACCGACATGTACCAAGACAGCAGACTCCTCCCCAGCACTATCCTAAGACCTTATCTAGGTGGCGCGTGAGGTCTGCTACCTTCGCACCAGGCAGGCATGTTACCAGGCGATCCTCACGTCCACCAGCCACCCAGCTATCTACATGCCTAATGATCGAATCACCAACTATAACAGCTGTCCTAACCCTTCTCTCATGGGCACATGGCCCTGGAGAAACTTCCTCGGTGCGAGAGGGTTTTACATCACCTGGAGGACAGGTCCTAGTTACAGGATCACTTCCTGCCACACCAGGGTGATGCTCTCCTGTCACGTGACCTCTCTCCTCCATGGCAACAGAGATGCTGCCAGACTGGAGTTGGGACTTCAGGACTATATCCCTGTAGGTCTCGTCTATGTACCTCTCTGTCAAACCTTTAAATTGCCAAAAAATCTTTTTCATGAAGAAAGTACTTAACTGAAACCACAGCACTTCAACACAGTTCATCGGTGAAGGTGGAAAATGACACAGTCCTGCGTTTCGGGTTAACAAACTTTAAAACCCTGCTTCAGGTTAATATCCACCAACGTGCGCATAGAAAGCTAGGGAGAGAATGAGATTTTTAAACCCATGGCGTCTGACGTCATTTCCGGATATAGGATTACTGCTTAGCCGGCTAGGAGGTGAGAGCAACAACCGTACTGACACCAGACAGCCGGCTAAAAGAAAGGTCAAAAATAGTAATCAGGAAAAATCAAAAAGGATCAAAAAGGATAAAAAAAGAGAGAGGGATATTTAAATTGATCACAGCAAATTATACTAATCTTGTTGCAAATTTAATCCCCGTGGCATAACAGCATCCAATCGAAAAATTCACTGTCTGGAGGCCCTAATTAACAAAACACGCAAAATAAGAGCTAGAAGATCCATAAATTAGAACCTACTATCTATTCCCCCACTTATGACAAGATGCATGCATAAGAACATAAGATATGCCATACTGGGTCAGACCAAGGTCCATCAAGCCCAGTATCCTGTTTCCAACAGTGGCCAATCTAGGTCATACGTACCTAGCAGTTTCCCCAAAAGACACAGGTTCCGCAATGCTTGTACTGGGTCAAGCATTGATATCCTGGGTCCCTTCTTAATAATGGTTTATGGACCTTTCCTCCAGGAACTTGTCCAAACCTTTTTTAAACCCAGCTACACTAACAGCCTTTACTACATCCTCCGGTAACAAATTCCAGAGTTTGATTACACGTTGAGTGAAAAAATATTTTCTTTTATTAGTCTTAAATAGTTTACCCTGTAGTTTCATTGCATGTCCCCTAGTCTTTCTATATTCTGATAACGTAAACAATCGATCTACGTTTACCCGTTCCACTCCGTTCATTAATTTATAGACTTCTATCATGTAGCAGCTGATAAGCATGCAATAAATAATACCAGGAGTCTGTTCAAAGATCCAAGCCAATTTATTGTGCACATGGCTCAGTTAGTCAAAGCTTCAAAAGGAACTGATCAACATTCTTACAGAGACATACTCATTTATACCTTTTCTTCAGCTTGATACATGCAGACTTTCTATTGGCTCCAACGCCCCCTGCATCTCTCCAATCGGGGACCCTCTCTGGGTCACCCTGTTCCCCCTTCTCAGGCTATTCTAACAAAGGCTCAGTTTCTAGACATAAACACATCCCTACTACAAGGTCATCTCTAGGTTCAGAGAATGTGAGAATGCAAAACACTGGAACATATTTATCATCAGCATAAAAGAATTGAATAAGGATTAACACAAACTTATCAAAAGCAGTTTAGAGCGGTTTAAGGCAGATCCTCAGACCTTCACTGACTCTGATCTTTCTCAGCACTACTATTTCTAAGTGGGGGTGGGGACTCAGACCTAGCTTTCAGGCCTCTCATACATGTACAGGCTATTATATAGGCCATGGCCTACCACATTCCCCCCTTTGATTATTCTCACCCGCAAGTTAGAAAGGGTGGGAATTAAATCACATATTATACTCGTGTAACAGCATCTTCTTGGGGTATAGGGTAACATTGCCACATAGTTAATACTTTTGTAGTTGCCTTCCTTTCTACAGTGTTATCAATGGCTTCACTTGACTGTAATGAATCCAGGGTTCGAGTTCTGCAACTTCAACTGCAGTTGGGGTTAATAGATGACAACATAAGGCCCCTTCCGATGCGGTGCCAACGGTGTCTTTCTCCACTCTTTGATCCACACCGAGACTCCAAGCTTGAGAGGATGCAGGGGTTCTGTTAGATGGATGGGCAGCTAATCTTGTACCCACGTATGAAGACTCTTCAAAACAGAACTAAAAACCAATAGTTCTTGTCTAGTAATTTCAGATCTAATCTCTTCCATATCTCCCTTTATTCCCTATACAATAGGCGGGGGTCGCCCATAAAGAATCTCAAAAGGGGAAACTCCTAAAGACTTAGTAGGGGCTAAGTATATCCTAAGAAGGGCTATAGGAAGAACATGGGGCCACTTCAGGTGAATTTCTTGACAAATTGGTGTTACATTGGCGATCCTCCAATCTTCAGGTATTAGAGATGATTTTAATGATAGTTCACAGATTACTAATACCAGGTCTGCAATTTCATATTTCAGTTCTTCCAACACCCTTGGATGTATACCATCTGGCCCATGTGATTTGCTACTGTTCAGTTTGACTAATAGTTGTAATACATCTTCCCGATGTATCAATATTTCCTTCAATTCTTCCACACCTTTAAATACCACTTCAGTCATGGGTAACATTCCTACATCTTCCTCAGTAAAGACCGAAGCAAAGAATTCATTCAGTCTCTCCACTATCACCTTGTCGCCTCTTAGTGCCCCTTTAACTCCTCTATCATCTAATGGACCAACTGACTCTCTAACAGGTTGTTTGCTATAAATGTACTTGAAAAAATCTTTATTTCGCGTTTTTGCTTCTGCAGCAAGCTTCTTCTCTAATTCTCCCTTTGCCTGCTTTATCAATGCCTTGCATTTGACCTGCCAGTGCTTGTGCTGTTTCCAGGTTTCGTCGTTTGGCTCTTTTTTCCATTTCCTGAAAGATGCTTTTTTTGGCAACAGCCTCTCTGACCTCACCTTTAAACCATGCTGGCAGTTTTTTGGACTTCCTTCCACTTTTCTTAAAGCGTGGAATACAGTTGGTCTGGGCTTCCAAGATAGTATTTTTCAACAACACACAAGCTTGATGCAAGTCTTTAACCTTTGCAACTGCTCCTTTTAGTTTTTTCTTAAATATTTTCCTCATTTTATCATAGTCTCCCTTTCGAAAGTTAAAAGGTATTACTGTGGATTTCCTTACTATCCCTCCTCCACTAATTAAATCAAAGGCGATCATGCTATGATCACTATTGCCAAGTGGACCCAACACCCTTATCTCTTGCACTAGATCTGGAGTTCCACTAAGGACTAGGTCTAATATGGCTTCCCCTCTGGTCGGTTCATGAACCAGCTACTCCAAGAAGCAGTCATTTATGTAATCTAGGAACTTTATCTCCCTAGCATGTCCTGCCGTGACATTGACTCAGTCGATACCGGGGTAATTGAAATCACCCATTATTATTACCGCACTGTAACATTTGTTAGCTTCCTTGATTTCTTTGAGCATTTCGTCATCCATTTGTTCATTCTGGCCAGGCGGTCGATAGTACACCCCCACTGCCATTGCCTTCCCCTTTTTACATGGAATTTCAATCCATAGAGATTCTACAGCAAATTTTGTTTCCTGCAAAACTTTAATCCTTTCTGACTCAATGCCCTCTCTAACAGAGCGCAACCCCTCCACCAATTTGATCAGTTCTATCATTACGATATAGTTTGTACCCAGGTATCACAGTGTCCCATTGGTTGTCCTCCTTCCACCATGTCTCTGATATTCCAATCATATCTGACCTCTCATTTAGTGATATATATTCTAACTCTCCCATCTTATTTTTTAGACTTCTAGCATTTGCATACAAGCATTTTAGAGACTGTATTTTATTCATATTAATTTGGCTATTGTAGACATGGGTAATTTGGTATCTTTAAGCTCTGTCTGCTCCATACTCAAGGGCATTTGGGCTACTTTACTCTTTTTTGGAACCTCTCTGCTTTTGGTAGTATCCTTCAAGGATACATTCTTCCAAACCATCCGCTCTTGGGCGACTGTCGGCTTTCCCCTATTATCTAGTTTAAAAGCTGCTCTATCTCCTTTTTAAAGGTTAATGCCAGCAGCCTGGTTCAATCCCGGTTAAGGTGAAGCTCATCCCTTCGGAAGAGCCCCTCCTTTCCACAGAATGTTCCCCAGTTCCTAACAAATCCAAACCCCTCATCTCTGCACCATTGTTTCATCCACGCATTGAGACTCCGGAGCTCTGCCTCCCTTTTGGGTCCTGCACGTGGAACGGGAAGCATTTCGGAGAATGCTACCCTGGAAGTTCTGGATTTCAACTTCCTACCTAAAAGCCTAAATTTAGCCTCCAGAACCTCCCTACCACATTTTCCTATGTCATTGGTACCGACATGTACCAAGACAGCAGACTCCTCCCCAGCACTATCTAAGACCTTAACTAGGTGGCGCGTGAGGTCCGCTACCTTCGCACCAGGCAGGCATGTTACCAGGCGATCCTCACGTCCACCAGCCACCCAACTATTTACATGCCTAATGATTGAATCACCAACTATAACGACTGTCCTAACCCTTCCCTCATGGGCACATGGCCCTGGAGAAACTTCCTCGGTGCGAGAGGGTTTTTCATCACCTGGAGGACAGGTCCTAGTTACAGGATCACTTCCTGCCACACCAAGGTGATGCTCTCCTGTCATGTGACCTCTCTCCTCCATGGCAACAGGGATGCTGCCAGACTGAAGTTGGGACTTCAGGACTATATCCCTGTAGGTCTCGTCTATGTACCTCTCTGTCTGTCTTATGTTTTCCAAGTCTGCTACTCTAGCCTCTAGAGAACAGACTTGTTCCCTGAGAGCAAAGAGCTCCTTGCACCTAGTGCACACGTAAGACCTCTCACCAACTGGGAGAAAATCATACATGTGACACTCAATGCAAAAGACTGGAAAGCCCCCATCTCGCTGCTAGACTGCTGTCTGCATCTTAGTTTTTAGTTTTTGTTTAGATCTTTAAGTTCTTTACTTGCTAAGGGTTACTATGGATATTTATACCAATAAAACTGTACCTAATACGTTTAATATACCTTGTTCACCTGAAGCTTAATTGATCTCAGGTCCTTAGTGTATGACTGATTTGGGTAATGAGCTTCACCTGAGAGCACCTCCTGTCTTTTAAGATGTGTAAGTACCTATAAAGCTACGATTATCCCAGGGGTGGGTGGGTGTGGGGAGGGAAGGAGGGAAATAATACTTATTAAAAGAGGGCTGCTACACAGTACCCTGTCTTGTGCTGCTGAGGTAAGCTATATTCGTATTTGATTTAAATTATAGCTCTTTGCTGCTGCTAGGCTCTAACTTATTATGAAATTTAAACTACAAGCTTTCTGCTGGGTTCTAAATTTAACCAGAAAGCTCTCTTCTGTATTTTGAATTTAAACTAAAAGTACTTTGCTGATGCTAGGCCCTGAGTGACTATTAAATGTAAACTACAAGCTCTCTGCTGGGTATGAAATGTAACCAGAAAGTTCTATGTTTTAAATGTAAACTTAAACTGCTGCTACTAGGCCCTGACTGATTTAACAGATTAAATAGCTTTAATAGAAATAATTCATTTCAGAAAATTCCCAGAAGTATATATTCATAATTGCAGATCTCTCTCCAGAAGTAACAGTCCCCTTTTCTAGTCTTTCAAGACTCATGCAACAGACCAGCTGCAGTCTTCTCCCTTGTTGCTCCTATAATTTGGACTTTGCTTCCAGAACCTACAAGCTCAGTACAAACAATACAAGACCTGAAAAAGAAGCTAAAGACTCACCTTTCCATAGAACATTATAAGTCTGATGAAATTACTTAACTTCAAATCTCTAAGTATGTCAATTTTACTCATATTTGACTAAGTCCAAGTTGCACACTCCTGTAAGTTTTATGTAATTCTATCCCATTTTAATTGATTTGAATTTGTTTTATATTCTCTGTAAACAGCTTTGGTTTCAAAAGCAGTATATAAAACCTGTTAAAGAAAGAAAGAAAGGTGATGGAGCAGAGATGCAGGAGAAGCTGAAGGAGCCGCCTTGATCCCATCACTTGAGTGATACCAGTGAGTCCTCTCCCCTTTATTATAAGTGTGACTTGTTTCCTTGGGCCCCAGACTATCAAAGGAGCAGTAGTTGAGAGGCCTCGGGAGGAGGGAAGGGAGGTCCGCACTTGAAGAATCTCCTTTTCTGTTTTGAGGATATACCCAGAAAATGGGTATTAGAGCTACAAGTATTCACTCTTTGCAGGCAGGGTCCTATGGTACCATCATCGGCAACTAAGGTTACTCTGATGGAGGAACATGCTAGCAGAGAGCTTCCCCTATGAAGATACAATACAGTTCAAAAGGAAAGAAGAAGTATAGTCTGCTCTAATGTCTAAACAGGTGGCTGGGGTTCAGGAAGTGAGGAATATTTGATGTTTCTAGTGCTTCTGATCACCAGGGTTGTCCCCTACTGAATGATTCACGACAGTGCATCCTCAGATTCTTCTTTACATCCCTCAGCATGTCAACTGGGCACTCCATGAATGCTTTATCCACCTTGGGGGGATCTTCACCTATACTTAAGGTTCCTGTGCTGAACTAAAGTCCTCAATGTACTCGTACTGTGAGCGGAGTAGGAGGACTGCAGTACTGTGAGTGGAAGAATAGCCTAATAATTAGAGCAACAGCCTAACACCCAGGAGATTGGGGGGGGGGGGTTGATTACTACTGACACTCCTTGTGACCTTGGGGATGTTGCTTTACCCTCCCCTGCCTCAGAAGAAAAGACCTACCAATCTACTTCTGGTCATACATTGCCAAGAAAAAACAGGGGCTGCTGGGTTGCCAGGAATCGGCATTGAATTGATGGCACTTAAAAAAAGTCAGTGATACTTACCATTAAGTTTCATGCAGGTCTGAATGGAAATAAATGGAAAACCTGACTGTTGCATTGCAATATAGCTTTCCCCATAGATCTTAATGGGGGCCAATTGGACAAACAAACAAGTGCTTTGGTTTCCAAAGACTAACCTAAAAGATATACTGTGATGAACAAAATCAAGCCTAAAATTCTTTGGTGCGCACATGCTTAATATCTAACATAGAGCTTTTTAACATTTCAATTTGGGTTATAATTTTGCTAAAAGAAAAATACAAGAAATGCAAGCTATTATAACAAAAGGGATTCTCAAGTCTTTCAAACTCATTCTCTAGCTCTAAGTCTCCTTTAATAAGGGCCACAGTTGATGCTTGCACAAAGACCCCACCATTTGTTCTTGTATCTGAATTTTAACCTTAACTTCTTCCAGGTCTAACTCCAAAAACTGGGAACTTCTGACTGCCTCATCAGCAAAGGTGCAGAACTGGATAAACAATTAGACAGCATGTTCTCCATCTTAGCAATAAATCTCCAGACCTCTAAACTAGTTACCACCCTCAGAAATGTTAAGGGAAGACGCCTTTCACTACTCACTGTTCCCATAAAGGACACTGTTTTAAAAAGTCCTTTCCCTTTTGATGTTACACCAAATTCATTCCCAGAAAACTACAAAATACTCTTCACATTTTCACCTCTATCTATTACAGAGGCATTTGGAGCTGACTGCTCGAAACCTTGAAGTCTCTTTATTCACCTCACTCATACTATGGTCATCACCACTTACTAAGGTGGATCCACCAACTGTTACCCCTTCAGTAGCAGGCATATCCTGTGCTACAGCTGCGTGCAGAGGCGGTGAACGAGGTACTGGACTTAGAGGGGCTTCTTCTATTACAGCCCTATTAAGCTCTCACATCTCCAATAACCAAAGGACTTGGCTGCCCCAGATATCCAAGGAGCCCCTCAGTCTTCACCGCATCTCTGCCTGGTCTCTGAAGGGGATTCAAATATGCATTCCTCTTTGGGAACTCCCTTTCAGGCATGTGCCCATGGCTATATGATTGTAGTTAGCTGGCAAATTTAAACGGTGCACCAGCACTGGCTCCACTAACGTCACTTCTGGGTCGCTGAGGCATCTCACTGCTCCTGGCTTAAAGCAGGGCCAGAAGACTCTCCCTTTCACAAAGGTACCATCTGTGCACTTAATCAAGGTGTCTTCTAAGTTCTGCCTAAACTTCCACAGTTAGCTGGTAAACTTAAAAAGTACACCGTCATTGACCCCACTGATATCACTTCTGGGCCACTGGAATAGCTCACCACCATGCTCCAAATGTGGCTATAAGACTCTCTCCCCTTCACAGTACTGTCCACGCTCTTGATCAGCTCTTCTCTTATATATATTTTTCTACAATTTTTATACATTACAGTATTTAGATAGGGTGGCATCCTCAAAGCCTTTTAGACGGTTAGCAAACCTGCTAAATGACTAAAATGCAGTGATCCTGATATTCAGTGACACTATCCTGATAGTGTCAATGAATATCACCCCAGAACATTGAAAAGATACCTGGTTAAAACCAGGGCAGTCCGTGGGCAGACTGGGAATGATCCTGGTTGCTATCTGGTCAGTGGCGATATTCAACCACTAACCAGTTAGTTAGGACAGGTCAATTGCCATCCTAACATTATCCTGTTATCACTATCCAGATAGCGGCTGAATATCACCGCTAACAAGACAGTGACAGAGCTCTCTGATGAAGCCAGATATTTACCCCTGGATGCCAGGTAAATTCCAGCACAGGTTAGGTAAAGCGGTGTTGAGCTGCCACTGCTGAATAACAGTCCCATAGTTTTATGACTGATGTATGCATAATATCTCAGCAGGATTCTTCCCTGGGCCCCCGAGCAGACATTTTTGATTCCTGGGCAAGGAAATATCTTCCCCTTCCCCTTTGCCTTTTCCTTTTCCCCTCTTTATTCCCCTTCACTGATTGTCTTTCTTTTTCTCTTGGCATAGAACACCACCTCCTTTCAATGGCCTTTAATTGTACACTAGTTTTCTTTTTTTATGACATCTCTACATGATTTTCTGTACCATTAAATAATAATTATATGTTTTTTTATACATTTTTGCTGTCTCCTAGCTCATTTATTTTATGTTTCTTACTCATTCATTTTATTGTATTTATTTAATTTTCTATTCATCCGTTTATTCATTTTTATGCCCCTTTACTGTTTTGGTTTGTTTGTATTTTGTACAGGAGAGATGCCCCTATTTTTGCTGCTGTACTTAGATTTCCGCAAAGCTTTTGACACAGTTCCATACAGGAGACTTACAAATTTATTTACTTGCAACATTTTATTGCATACCTTTACAAAAAGGTGTGATACAATAACAGTAATACCCCACCCTTATAATTCCCTTCTCACATGTGGAGGGAGATTCCATAACATGCACGTCTGGCCCGGGGACACATCTAAATTGAAAATGGGCCCCATTTGAACCTAATTCCACATCCACAGGTTTAGACATGCATGTGGGTCGAGAATTGGGAAGGTAGACAATCTGGCGCAGCACCGGCAAAGCGCTATTTAGCTGATCCGTGCACGCATCTGGTGTATGGCCTGCGCAGAGGTATAAGCATGGGCCATGCAATATAATGGAGAAACACGTCCCCTGTCAATATTATGGCACTTCGGTAAAAGTTTTGGATGTCCCCACGCCCACCATATTCTGAAAAGTTGCAGATTTCGGATACTGCATGTCTCTGCAACGTTCTCGCAGATGCCACATTTCCTCAGTAAAAATGTGCATCTCTTAAGCTGCCCTTCACACTGACAGTAGTTTGCTCATGCACACTAGACATAAATACCAATGAGAAATGACTGCTGTTGCAACCTAGACCATATACCAGTCCTCTTCAGGCCCTGAAAAGTGCTAGGTAATCCCAGTGCACCCTAATACAGTATAAGAGAATGTATCTGAACAAATAGGGGTGATCTACACAGAGCAGTGGGTACACCCCTAAACAAAGGCATGAGGAGGGATGATCTGCACGGAGCGACAAATGAACCTTCTCTTGCCACCTTGCTGGGCAGACTAGATGGACCATACTGGTCTTTATCTGCCGTCATATACTATGTTACTATGTAAATATTCAGGACATATCTTGCATTAAATGGTACTTGGTATTATAAAATGGCCCCATTGATTCCTGTTTTGGTCATCTCTACAAACATGCCTTAAACTGCTAAGGATGGACCCTTACTAAGTGCACAAAACTTGAAACTAATATTGCAGTTCCTCAAAGGATGCATAATATTGCTGAGCAACAAATGTATGCCCGTTTCATGCCTATGGCTTATAAGTGCACTCATTCAGTTGCTCCGCACTACCGTTCCTCTCTTATCTCTCCCTACAACCCTCTTCGGGAACTCCGCTCTTCTGGCAGATCCCTTCTATCTGTGCCCTTCTCTTCTACTGCCAACTCCTTTCACTTTGCTGCTCCTTATGCCTGGAACAAACTACCCGAATCTGTACATAAGGTTTCTTCTCTGGCCCTTCTCAAATCCAGGCTGGAGGCTCACCTCTTAGTTATTGCTTTTGGATTTGATCCGCCTAATCTCCCTTGTTTTTCCTGATCATTCCCCCTAGATGTATCCTGTCCACAGTTGCTGTGTTGTCTGTCTTGACTAGATTGTAAGCTCTGCAGAGCAGGGACCATATTTTAGGTGTGTCTGTGCAGTGCTGCAAATGCCTTATAGTGCTATATAAATGATCAGTGGTACTAGCAGTATGACCTTCTGGCTATGGCCTCTGATTCCCACATATCTGAGTACTGACATTTCTTACAGCAGCTACACCGGTCCCATCATGGCGTATTTCAGTCTGTATAAATCCACTATCTGTGGGGCAACCCTGACTGCAGGAAACAAAATCTGTTGTAGAATCTATATGGATTGAAATTCCATATAAAAGGGGGAAGGCGATGGCAGTGGGGGTGTACTATCGAGCACCTGGCCAGAATGACCAAATGGATGATGAAATGCTCAAAGAAATCAAGGAAGCTAACAAATGTTACAGTGCGGTAATAATAATGGGTGATTTCAATTACCCTGGTATCGACTGAGTCAATGTCACGGCAGGACATGCTAGGGAGATACAGTTCCTAGATTACATAAATGACTGCTTCTTGGAGCAGCTGGTTCATGAACCGACCAGAGGGGAAGCCATATTAGACCTAGTCCTTAGTGGAACACCAGATCTAGTGCAAGAGATAAGGGTGTTGGGGCCACTTGGCAATAGTGATCATAGCCTTTGATTTAATTAGTGGAGGAGGGATAGTAAGGAAATCCACAGTACTACCTTTTAACTTTCGAAAGGGAGACTATGATAAAATGAGGAAAACAGTTAAGAAAAAACTAAAAGGAGCAGTTGCGAAGGTTAAAGACGTACATCAAGCTTGGGTGTTGTTGAAAAATACTATCTTGGAAGCCCAGACCAGCTGTATTCCACGCTTTAAGAAAAGTGGAAGAAAGTCCAAAAAACTGCCAGCATGGTTTAAAGGTGAGGTCAGAGAGGCTGTTGTTGCCAAAAAAGCATCTTTCAGGAAATGGAAAAAAGAGCCAAATGACAAAACCTGGAAACAGCACAAGCACTGGCAAGTCAAATGCAAGGCATTGATAAGGCAGGCAAAGAGAGAATTTGAGAAGAAGCTTGCTGCGGAAGCAAAAACGCAAAATAAAGACCTTTTCAAGTACATTCGTAGCAAAAAAGAGTCAGTTGGTCCATTAGATGATAAAGGGGTTAAAGGAGCACTAAGAGGCGACAAGGCCATAGCGGAGAGACTGAATGAATTCTTTGCTTCGGTCTTTACTGAGGAAGATGTAGGGATGTTACCCATGACTGAAGTGGTATTTAAAGGTGCGGAAGAATTGAAGGAAATATCGATACATCGGGAAGATGTCTTACAACTATTAGATAAACTGAAGAGTAGCAAATCACCTGGGCCGGATGGTATACATCCAAGGGTATTGAAAGAACTGAAATATGAAATTGCAGAACTGCTATCAGTAATCTGTGAACTATCATTAAAATCATCTCTAATACCTGAAGATTGGAGGATCGCCAATGTAACACCAATTTTTAAAAAGGGTTCCAGGGGTGATCCGGGAAACTACAGACCGGTGAGCCTGACGTCAGTACCGGGAAAAATGGTAGAAACCATCATAAAGAATAAAATTACTCAGCATGTAGATAGTCACAACCTAATGGGAGACAGCCAACATGGCTTTAGACAAGGAAGATCTTGTCTTACTAATCTGTTATGTTTTTTTGAAGGAGTGAATAAACAGGTGGACAAAGGTGAGTCGGTTGATATTGTGTATCTGGACTTTCAGAAAGCCTTTGACAAGGTCCCTCATCAGAGACTTTTGGCAAAACTAAAGAGTCATGGGATAGGAGGCAGTGTACTATTGTGGATCAAGAACTGGTTAAAAGATAGAAAGCAGAGGGTAGGGCTAAATGGCCAATTTTCCCAATGGAGAAAGGTGAATAGTGGTGTACCCCAGGGATCTGTGCTGGGTCCGCTGCTTTTTGACATATTCATAAATGACCTGGAAAGTGGAATAACGAGTGAGGTTATCAAATTTGCAAATGACACAAAACTATTTAAAGTTGTTAAAACCCAAGAGGATTGTGAAAAATTGCAAGAGGATCTTGATAAATTGGAAGACTGGGCATCAAAATGGCAGATGAAATTTAATGAGGACAAGTGCAAGGTTATGCACCTAGGGAAGAACAACCCAAACTATGGTTACACGAAGCAAGGTTCCACATTAGGAACCACCACCCAGGAAAAAGATTTAGGCGTCAATGTGGATACCATGTTAAAAGCCCAGTGTGCAGCGGCGGCCAAGAGAGCAAATAGAATGCTAGGTATGATAAGGAAAGGAATGGAAAATAAAATAAAAGAGATTATAATGCCTCTATATCGTTCCATGGTGAGACCGCACCTTGAATATTGTGTGCAATTCTGGTCGCCGTATCTTAAAAAGGATATAGCGATTTTAGAAAAGGTACAGAGAAGAGCCACCAAAATGGTAAAGGGGATGGAAGGATACTCCTATGAAGAAAAGCTAAAAAGGTTAGGGCTCTTTAACCTGGAAAAGAGACGGCTGAGGGGAGATATGATAGAAGTCTATAAATTAATGAACGGAGTGGAATGGGTAAACGTAGATCGATTGTTTACGTTATCAGAATATAGAAAGACTAGGGGACATGCAATGAAGCTACAGGGTAAACTATTTAAGACTAATAAAAGAAAATATTTTTTCACTCAACGTGTAATCAAACTCTGGAATTTGTTACCGGAGGATGTAGTAAAGGCTGTTAGTGTAGCTGGGTTTAAAAAAGGTTTGGACAAGTTCCTGGAGGAAAGGTCCATAAACCATTATTAAGAAGTGACCGAAGATATCAATGCTTGACCCAGTACAAGCATTGTGGAACTTGTGTCTCTTGGGAAAAACTCCTAGGTAAATATGACCTAGATTGGCCACTGTTGGAAACAGAATACTGGGCTTGATGGACCTTGGTCTGACCCAGTATGGCATATCTTATGTTCTTATGTTCCCACAGTCTGCTTTGTGGCACTGCTCTCCTGGTCAAGCCTTTGTGGGCAATACAATCAAAACATTGCAAGAGATACAATAACAAATAAAATAAAAATGTTGGGGCTCATATTCAGTCTGCGGCGGTCAGCATTATTTTAAATGCCAGCTGCCATGGTGAAATATAATCTGCATATCCATACATGAGCTAATGCAGAATATCTAGATTTAGTGGCCAGAACCATTGCTATCCACATAGCTTTTTTGCTGCCCTAAGTTATGCAGATTGTTTTCTAGATAGCAGGACTGAAGATCACCACTATCCAGATAAGTACCGTCTCTGCACCAGTTCTACCTTCAGACAACCCTGGTACTATCCACAAAATGCCAAGGTGCTCAGAGGAAATATTCAGTGACACAATTCGTATTGAGCTGATGAATATCCCCCTCAGTGGGACCTATCCAGTTATCAGATCGTTTTAACTGGATAAATCCTTTTCAGGGTGGAATTCTCCTTTCATAGAAATCGTAGTCACATAAAGACTAATAAATAACAAGAGAGTTAAAGCCTATCCGTCCTAGGAACCTAATATGCTGAATTGAAAGAAATATCATTTAATAAAGTATACCATTATACAGAAAATAAAATATTTTGAAACATAAATATTTGCAGATTCTACAATTACAGATGCTGGTAAAATCCTTACATTAGTCTATAATAAAATCAACAAATACAGCCTAAATGACAGTGTACTAATTAAAAGTTTGCTCAAAAAAACATGTTTACATTAGCATCCAAAACGTCAGGTAATCATTCACTTAACGAGCCTCTAGTGAAATCAAATTCCATAGCATCAGAGCAAAATATGAAATGGCATGTTGCCTGGCGGCAGTCAGTTTAATCTCAGAGGGCAATGGCATGCAGAGCAATAAAGCTGCAAAGATCCAATACAGTGGTGGGCATCTTTTTCTCTGTGGCCACAGTTGTGACTTTTGCCTGGCAGAAAGATGGGGGTCCATCGTGCAGAAAGAAGTGTGGGGATCTCACGCTGAACAGCATAATTATACACTTCCCCCCGCCCCCCCCCCCCCCCACCGGCACAGTTACCACAAATGCATCTCTCTCCTGATCATCTTTGCCCTTAAAAACAAAACAAAGGAGATCTGGGTGAGGAAAGGTCCCTGCAGTTATCACCACTCTGCTCCGTGATTGAGACAAATAAGGGTGAGGATTAGTGTGTGGGGGGGGGGGAGGGGAGGCCGGAGGGAGGATCAGCAGTGCTCCCACCATCTGCAAGTTACCCAGTAGCATCTATCCATGAGGAAGGCTGAAGTTAAGTAAAGGAAATATCACCAATTCTGACCAATCCCCAGATCTAGGAGCTGCTGTTTACTGCTCGAGACCTTCCCCTTCAGGCAACCTACAGGAAATAGGAATTGGAGGGTGCTGCTGAAAGGAACAAAGGAATTATTTTCTACTCAGATGTGTCTACTCCAGCTTTGCTTACTCCCTCTCTGTATTACCAGGTAGTATATGAGGAGAAACAGGAGGAGAAAGGTTAGAATAGACAAAGCTTAGCCCGAAGCTGTCTGTGATCCAAGGACTTCAAATTCATCTGGACACAGAGTGGGGAAAGAAGAAGGAAGGAATAATCAGGAGAACAAGTCAGCGAGTATCCATGTGGAGTTGCCAAGTTACTATTGCTGCTACTACTACTACTGATCATTTCAGATGACCATTTTTGTTGCTGCCCTCTGGACCCACCCCACCCCATCCTGTTTATGTTTTTGAAGGTGCGGTCTCTAGATTGAACACTGTGGGCCTGGTTTCCCCTCAAAATTCCCCAAATATTACCAATTACCAATTAATAGCTCAGACAACAGTTGCTTAGCTACAAATCTCTTTATTTGGCAAAGCAAAATAATTTATAAATGCAGATAGCATATGTCTGTCTGAGAGGTGACGGACAGTGTTCTCTCTGCAAGGGGAGAAAAACACTGCCCCCACCCTTCTGCTGCTGTCTTGTTATATACCCCTCTGTCTCAAGAGTTCTAGCAAATGCTGCATAAATTCTTTCTCGGGACCCTAGGACCCTCTCCTGTTAATCATTCTTTTGCAGTTGTTGTTTCAAGGTCTGTCTTATCTGTAGCCGTCTGCAGCCCTCTGCTCCTTCCTTTGTTCTGTACATGTTATCTCAGTTTCCTGGTACCATCTGTAATCTTCATGGCTAAGAGAATTTGTTTGCTCATTAGTTTTTTGAAATCCTAGCTTGGCCTGTATTTCTTGTCTGGGCCTAGGCCTATATCCTTGGACACTTCTCTCCAAAGTATGGCTCCTTAGGCTTTATTATAATAGGCCACATATTTTCTCTTCTGTAGCCCACATGCGTTGTTCTTGTGCCATTCATATGTAGCTGCGTACAGTTCAAGCAGACAGGGGTGCAGTTGCAGAAAGCAAGAGGCTGACCTGAAATCTAGACCTAAATCAAAATTATCCCCACAATACAGTACTCCAAATGAGGTCTCACTAGAGTCTTACATAGAGGTATTATTGCCTCCTTTTTCTGCTGGCCATTCCTCTCCCTATGCACCCAAGCATCCTTCTGCCTTTTGCTGTTGCCTTTACTACCTGTTTGACTACTTTAAAATCATCTGATAGAATGTATTTATTTATTCAAGGTTTTTGATAAACTACCAAATGGCCAAAAGGTTGTTGTGGTGATTTACAATAAAACAGAAAAGAAATAAAATAGGTGGAGAGAAATCAGAAAGAGGAGAAAGCAAAAGACTAACGAGTGGAAAAGAGGTTGGGTATACAATAATAGTAAAGGAGAAAGGAAGATAGAAATGTAGGCATTGTCCCAGAGAGGCTGGAGGTCAAGAAGAGAAGGCCTACAGGAAGAAGTGCTGGAAAGCCATGCTTTTAAGCCCTTCTTAAACCTAGAAAAGTAAGATTCTTGGCAAAGGGGAAGAGGAAGGGCATTCCAGAGGGGGCAAGATAGACAAAGGATAAGTTCCTGGAGATAACTAGGCAGTTGTCAGAAGAGAGGTCTGGGAAGAACAGAGAGCCTGGGAACATTTGTAGGGGAGATCAAGGTGGTAAAGAAAGAGGATTTGGAAGCAGAATTAATCTGGTACTTGAAAGTGAGAGCAGAATATAAGATAATACTGATAGTCTTGACAGATTCCCAGAAAGGGAGAGGAGGCAAGAAGAGTTAGGGGGGTGGAAGGGAGGAGATACATCAGGAGATGGAAAGCAGATGGGCTCGTACTTAAAAACATTGAGAGAAAGGAGATAGTGGTGGAGCTATATGGAGAGAATAAAGGGAAGAAATATCATGGGAAGAGGAACAGATGGTGAAAAGAATATGGATATCAGGGGGATTGATGAAGGGGCTACAGTCAAGGGATTGGATCAGAAGAGTGAAAGGGTGCTAAAAAAAATACTAAAAAGAGTGGGAGCAAGGAAGGAGCATTGAGGGACACCAGAGAGAAGAGTAGAGGAGGATAACCTTGAAACAAAGGAAACCTGGAAGGAGTGATATGGGAATAAGTGGCCATCTGTCTCAACCCAGTGCATACAGCCCTCAATATGATAGCGAGGATCATCCAAAAAGGAAAGAAATATGACCACATCAAACCTATACTGAGAGATCTTCACATTTTCCCTCTAGAAGCACAGATCAAATATAAAACACTAGTCCTGATTCATAAAGCATTTCACCAGCAACAAGCCACACATATGAGCACCCTGTTACAATGTCCAAGTTCCAGAAGACCATCACAATGGGCCACATGTGACTTACTGTCCATACCATACAAGAAGACCAAATTTAACCAGCAAACTTGTAACCACACATTTGACTTATATGCCCCCACACTCTGGGATGCACTCCTACCCAGTATCCGAAGCAACACGGACCTCTCCTCATCCTGGAAGCAACTTAAGACCCATTTATTCGTCATCCACCTGGGACATGAACAGAGAAGCACCCAGTGAACCCAACCTGAGACTCAGAAGCAGACCGAAAGTAAACTGCAAATAAGATGATTGTGCAACTGAAATGTATATATGTTCGAACTTCCTGGTGATGGTAACCCCCCCCCCCCTTGTAAATATGAGATACCATGTTTCACTGTAACCCCTCTCCCTTGTAAATATGAGATACCATGTTTCACTGTAACCCCTCTCCCTTTTTATTTTCTAAACCACTTTGACCTGGTGAAAAGCGGTATATAAGCACAGCTAAATAAATAAATATAGAATACTTCACCAACCACTCCTGGTGAAAGATATGCATTCATTAGTGTGAATTCAATTTGTTTGGGCAATTTAAATTTTTAGTGCACACAAACTCAATTGTATGCCTGTAAACCCACAAATTAGCATGTGTACAACTGACTGACAGGCATTAGAATGTTGCAGCATGCATACAATGCACACATTAAAAACGAATGTGTGAAATGAACCCAAAAATACCCTCACCCCAAACTGGGAAAATTTTGGAAAATTTGAAAATGAATCAAAATTGTATTTAGGTGTGTACATTTCTATTGTTCTTTTTCATGGAGAACAAAACAAATGTACCTAATTACTTCTCTACTTCCCTATTGTTTCTTTCTTTAAAAAAACACAAACTATCTAATCCAATAGGGCAGGTGGGAGCAGTGGCAGGAAAGAGCAGTAACTTCAAAACCGTATTAATTGCCTTCTATTGTTTTTGAAATTCTAAGATTAAAAACTGTACGTCACCTAGTATTAACAAGATAAGGCAAGATATAAATTAATAAAATTAAATGAAAACCTCCTACAGCAAAAAAAAGGCTTTCCGGAAAAGCTACAAAAATAACCTAGTAACTCAATCAGCCATTTGAAAAACAACAAAAATAAACCTCTTTCTATAAGATCTCCGAGAGACAGCATGTAAAAGCCAGAAAATATCTTAACTTGAAATATGCCCCTTTATGAATGACTGTTGCTCAGTTATTGACATATTACCCCACACTTGGCCATACTACATTGGCTTCCAGTTGTGCATAGGACCAAATTTAAGATTTGTGTCTTGATTCTACTCTTCTGACTCTGCTGTCATTAATAACAGCTAATTTCGGGGAGGAAGGTGCCTACCATCTGAGCACTATTGGGACTGGAATGATTCCTTGGCTGTTCCTTCCCCCGGCTACCTGTTTTGCTGTGCTGACTGTGATGCTCCTGGAGGAATCAGGGCTGACCCAGTAAGGTTATCAAATGGAGCCAGAACAGCTGTGTAAAAATTACCGAATTGTAGCATGAGCCATAAGCATGAGGCCAAAGAGATGTGGCATAAGGGGCAAACTTCTTTGGAGCCCCTTCAGAGCCCAGAGGAGTCAGAGGAGGTGTGTGACTCTGCCAGGAGATTTTAAACAATACAATGAGCAAGAGGAAAGGTAAATCAAAGAAGTCTGATTCCTTGAAAATTGTGATGTCAGATCTTATTGATAAACATGTGGAGGCCAATTTAGATTAGGGGGATGTCTGGCCTGTCTGGATGTCCAAATCATGGACGAGCCAGATTTGCATGCAATTCTGCAACCCTGGGAGCTATATGTTCCTGTGGGTGCAGAAACGGGGCACTTGGATGGGCTAGACGTGCCACGATTTGCAGTGGGGAATGTCCAGGAGTGCTTTTACGTCTACCCCATGAATCTTTACATTTAATACGAAACCCTCCCGTACTGTTCTCGGGGCTTCCCCTACCAGAGCAGTACGTGAGTAACAGTCACTTTTCAGATGACCCTTTTTCCCACATGCAAAGCATTTCTTCACATTCTCTTTTGCTAGAGGCTTATTACTTTTCACAACACCATATGGGGACCGTGAGGGGTTTTCCACTCTTTGGGCCTCCATTCCCAGTGTCAGTCTGGGGGTCCCTACCCTGAGTTGGGTGACTCTCTCGGCCTCTAAATAGCGCTCCGTGAGAGCTATTGCATGTGTCGTTGTACAGCAATTTTGCAAAATCAAGAAATTCTGTACCCTATTTGGTACTGCGGACATGTACTGCTCAAGTACTATCGCGTCCATTAATGTGTCTACGTTTTTCTTTTCTGGCTGTAGCCATTTATTCGCCAGACCCCGTATTCTATGGCCTAAGGCTTTTGGGGTTTCATCGGCTCTAAGGGTGGTGGCTCTAAACATTTTATTGTAAGATAATGGTGTAAGGCCTAACCGATCCCTTATGGCATTGACTACTTCCTCATAGCTGTTAGCTAGGGCTGGGGGAATCGACCTGTATGCAGCAAGGGCCTCCCCTGTAAGGGACGCTGCGAGTCGAATGGCCCACTGTTCAGGCGGCCAATGTGCTGAACCTGCAATCCTAGTGAACGAATCTAAAAAGTCATCAATATTATCATTGGGACTTAGCTTCCCCACGATCAGATCGTGGCATATCCATTGTCCGCTCGCTGGGTTAGTCGGTCCGGCAGCCTGCAGCTTTTCAGCGCTCGCCTTTGCCATCGCTTCCCGTTGTAATGTTAACCAGTTTTCCATAGTTTGCAATACCGGCAGTTGCTGTTCCTGCATGGCTCGCAGAGCTTGCGCCTGGTTCGCCTGGGCGAATTCGACTTGCTTGTCGAACTGATGCGCCATCCATTCACAGAGCTCCTTTGGCTCCATGGTGAACTTGTATAGAGAGACAAACAGAAGAAAAATGAAAACCAAGTGTGGCTCTCACAACACTAGTTGTTTTTTTTTTTCCTAACTTCCCTTAACATCCAACACTGCCCCGGTTAATTACTTTTTACCTGAGGTAAGTGTTGAATTCAGCTCGGGAACATCCGATGCTGTTGCATTCCGGAGCTCACCACTCCGAAAACCGGCAACAGGATTTTCTGCTTCCAGGATTTTCACAAGCCACTCCGGATTCCACCTGTTCCACTCCGGGTCTTTCTTCTTCCACTCCGGGTTTTTCAAGTGATCCGCTCCGGGTCTTGTTTTTACTCCAGGTTTTTCAGCAGAACCATCTGAGTTTTTCCTTTTAAATTCAGGAGTTTTATTTTTCTTTTTCTGGTAGTTTGAAGGCTCTGATCCAGCATCCAAAAACTACGCCATTTTTATGTCACGATGCCGCCCTGGCGGTTGATGGTGGTCAAGGCAGGTCGGACATAAAGAAAAGTAAAGTTGGGTTTGGTATGTTTCTCTTTCTAGGGCCCAAGGTTGTATAGCCTCGGTAGCATCCTGTATTACCAAAAATACCCAGAGAACAAAAGGTCATCGAGTGTAGGGAAAAATAAGGCTTTATTTCCCCTGGTTTGCACAAAGGTTCAAAGGATCGGCTTCAAACACCAACAGAAATCTCCTTACATCAGGTTACAAAAATCACAACTCAGATTCAAAACAAAAACTGTTCTTTCCACAGAAAGGTTACAAAGGCAGGCATTCCTATTTACACCGGTTTTAGTGCTCACTGGTTACACAAGCATTCTACGCTTCCCGTGATGCAATAGCTGCAATCCATGTCTTCCTCTGAAAGGGATTCTACCTCTTCCACTTGCATCGGTTCCTCCAGCAAAGTATCTGAGACAAAGTCAACAGTTCCCGGCAAGCTATAGTTAGGTTTCTCATCCAAATGCTGTATGACCTCCCAGTGTTTGGAGTTTAGCGTGGGGCGTCGGCCATGAGCATTTTTACAGTGTGAATCTCTCTCTTTCTTCCCAGGGTTTACATGCACTTCCTGCAAACCTGGCTTACTTAAAAGTTTCTTATTCAATAAAAACTTTTCATACCTTTTCTTTTGAGCAGTGGGACATGTACAGGGAGCTTCTGTCTCTTGCCCTTTCCATAGGCTGTTTCCAATACAATATGGTTTTCCTTGTAACTCTTGCTTCTTTCCTGAGGATGAGGCTTGTGGCCTACTCCTAGGGAGATTCTGCCTTGCTCCAGCAATATGGCTTGGGTTCTGCCCACAGCAATCACAATGCAGCTTTTGCGTACCTGAATCTCTTGGACCCTTTTGTAGTCTCTGTCCATTCAGGTTCCTTTGGCTTGTACCTCTTTCCTGCACTCCAGCAGTGTCTGTAGCTTCTGCAGCTCCTGCCGCTCCTTCGGCTTCTGAAGGTTCTGCAGCTTCTCTGCGGCCTTCTCTGCTGCTTCTGGCTTTAAGGCTACTTCTGCCTGTCCAGTCACTTCTGCTCGGCACAGCACTTCTTCCAGAGCTCTCACTGCTCCTACTTCTCCTCCTGCTCCTCCTGTACTCCCTGCTCCTCCTGTTCTCCCTCCAGTCTTCCTGACTTCCTTTAAAAGGAGTTCCTGTCTTCCTGGATTGGAGGCTGGCTGGTTTTAGGTTACACCCTGTAGGGCGTGGATCCTCAGTCTTCCAGAGGTCCCTCTTGCTCCCCCTATCAGGCTCCTGCAAATACTGCAGCTTGTGCACGTCTTTTTTCAAGTTTAAAACATTTTCTTCTATGCCCTGCTGGTCTGCTGCATCACAGGTGTCAGCAAACTGAAATGGACTGGCATCGGGCACTTTGCATCAGATGATCACATTGTCTACTATGCTGGAAATGAAAGACAAAGAAGAAATGGTGTTGCATTTATAATAAAGAAGAAGAAACTTGCAAGAACATAACTGTAATGAAATACAATGCAGTCAGCGAACGTTTAATATCTATTCGTCTATGGGGAATGCCTATCAACACAACTATAATTCAAGTATATGCCCCAACAACAGCTGCAGAAGAGAATGAAATTGAAGAGTTCTATGAACAAGTACAAGCTGAAATTGACAGAACATGCAAACAGGATATCCTGATAGTCATGGGTGACTGGAACGCAAACGTTGGCAACAAAGAAGACAAAGTAGTAGGAAAATATGGACTTGGCAACAGAAATGAAGCTGGAGAAAGACTGACAGAATTCTGCAAGACCAACGATCTATTCATCTCAAACACTTTCTTCCAGCAACACAAGCGGTGACTGTACACATGGACTTCACCCAATGGATTGTATAAAAATCAAATTGACTTCATTTGTGGACATCAACGATGGAAAAGCTCTATAACATCAACAAAGACAAAACCTGGAGCTGACTGTGGTACAGATCATCAACTACTAGAATGCAAACTCAAACTAAAGTTGAAAAAGAGCAAACCACTCATGAATGCAGCAAAATATGACCTTGAGAATATACCACTGGAATTTAAAGACTGCCTGCAAAATCAATTTGAACAACTTTAACCTACTTGGATCAACTATCAATAAAAAAGCAACAAGCAGTCAAGAAATCAGATGACACATTGCTCTTGGCAGAATGGCTATGAAAGACCTAGATAAGATTCTCAAGAGCAGAGATGTCTCTCTCCATACAAAGATTCGACTTGTTCAAGCCATGGTATTTTCAATAACATCATATGGATGTGAAAGCTGGACAGTGAAAAAGATAGAGAGGAAGAAAATTGATGCCTTTGAATTATGGTGCTGGCGGCGAATACTGTGTATACCATGGACTGCCCAAAGAACAAATCAGTCGGTACTAGAGGAGATCAAACCTAAGCTTTCTTTAGAAGCTCAGATGACAAGACTTTGACTTTCATACTTTGGACACATCATGCGAAGAGAGAGATCATTAGAAAAATACATCATGCTTGGCAAGATAGAAGGTCAACACAAAAGAGGAAGCCAGCAATGAGATGGATCGATACAATAACAGCAGCTATGGGTACCAGTCTGTCAACAATGAGCCGCCTGACTCAAGACCGAACACAATTTAGGTTAGCTATCCATAGGATCACCATGAGTCGACTCCGACTCGACGGAACTTAACAACAACAACATATCGCTCCATGCTGAGACCGCATCTTGAATATTGTGTGCAACTCTGGTCACTGTATCTTAAAAATGATATAGCGTTATTAGAAAAGGTTCAGAGAAGAGCCACCAAAATGGTAAAGGGGATGGAAGGATACCCCTATGAAGAAAGGCTAGAAAGGTTAGGGCTCTTTAACCTGGAAAAGAGATGGCTGAGGAGAGATATGATAGAAGTCTATAAATTAATGAACGGAGTGGAATGGGTAAACGTAGATCGATTGTTTAAGTTATCAGAATATAGAAAGACTAGGGGACATGCAATGAAGCTACAGGGTAAACTATTTAAGACTAATAAAAGAAAATATTTTTTCACTCAACGTGTAATTAAACTCTGGAATTTGTTACCGGAGGATGTAGTAAAGGCTGTTAGTGTAGCTGGGTTTAAAAAAGGTTTGGACAAGTTCCTGGAGGAAAGGTCCATAAACCATTATTAAGAAGGGATGCAGTATATCAATGCTTGACCTAATACAAGCATTGTGGAACCTGTGTCTTTTGGGGAAACTGCTAGGTACATATGACCTAGATTGGCAACTGTTGGAAACAGGATACTGGGCTTGATGGACCTTGGTCTGACCCAGTATTGCATATCTTATGTTCTTATATTGTATGCAGATCTATCTCATGCATATTCATTGTACATATCCCAAAATCCTGACTGGCCTGAGGTCCTTGAGGACTGGGTTGAGAACCACTGACCTAGGCTGAAAGGAACACAGTACAAGGCCTATAGTATGTGGAGAGAAAATTACACCCTCAGTCACTCCTCTCATATGGCTTGGACAGCACCATAGCCATTATGGAGGGTGTCCCCCCATGGGAGGGGAGGGTGCTAGAGCCAGGGGGTTAGGATGCTAACTGTAATCAGCACACATGCTCTGGGCAGGCTGACAGTCAGCTCATAGGGATCAGAAGCACCCACCCTATGGAACACCTACCCTTGTGGCCTGACATTTACAATGGGGGGTATAAGGCAGTCCATCCATTCTACCCCCCTCCCTACTGGGAAGAGCTCAGGGGAAACACTATATGAAGGTGGTCAAACCCAAGTAGCCCCCAGGCTGAACACCCCAGCTCTCAAGGAAACAAAGACACACAGGACCTTGGAAGCATAGAAGAGCTCCCTATGTTCATGGAATAGCTTATCCCCTGGGCATGGGGGTCAGGGAGGGGTCACTGATAAGTGAGCTCCTACACAGGAAACCCATGTTCAGTGATAGAAGCATTATGTAGCTGCTCTGAGCTGGTAGGTCTCAGACATATCCTCCCTTGGTCAGGATGAGTGGCCATCTGCCCACAGAAACATCGCCCATGGCAATATCAGGGCCCCTCAGGTATATGTATGCACTGCTATATGCTCCCTCCATGTAGGGCAGGTGGGGGTCGGATGACACCTTTTGATGCCACATAGTCATGTTGACATTATATGACACAACTAATTTTTATGCCTCACCTCCTACTGTATTCTGTTGGCTTCAACTCTGGCTTTGTGCCAGAGCACAGGCCCTATCTCCTGATGCCTCCACAGGACACATCACCAACAGCCCTTTGACATCTATCCATTGCATATACAGACGTGAATAGCAGTCTGTCAGGAAAGCTGTTGATGTGTCTGCGGATGTTTACCCACTGTCCCATCAGGTCACTCATGACCTGCTAGCCCTAATTTTATGGTTGTCAGGCTGCGGTGATGCACTGCCATGGCAGCTGCACTATGCAGTCCCTCCAGGCAGGTACCTAGGTATTCTGCTAACATCATCTATTTGCCCTATTATTCCTTATGTATTTGCCCTGCTCCTGCCCTTCATATTTCCTAAGGCTCACGTCTGAACTGCACGTTCGGACTGCACTAGCAAAGCAGATCCAACTATCACCTGGTCAGAGGCAGGCGCTGGTTCTGCCCACGCTACCAGCATCTTTGTGCCATTTTCACGTGACTGGCACAGCCGCCCTAGCGACAGACCTCATCACTGCCTACTCTCTGCCCATTCTCTGCCTTAACCCTGCCTATTTTTGTGTTGCTCAGGTAGCGCAGCGTTATTAGCATGGTTGCCTTTTGGTCGCGCGCTCCTGGCTAATGTGCAGACAAAGTGCACTTTAGCCCCATGCTAAACCCTGCACTTCTGGCTACCGTGCTTCAGTAAACATGCCCCTTAGATTGTAAGACCTCCCGGGACAGGGAAATGCTTACTGTACCTGATGTAACTCGCCTTGGAAAGGTGTGAGAAAAATACTAATAAATAAGATTCTTGTGAGGGTTTTTTTTGTTTTTGCTTATGATTTTATGGTTGTTTAGATATACTGTGCTTAGGTTAGCCATTAGATGTATTGATAATAAATGAATGAATGAAATCTATCTCATGAATATTCATTTGGGTTAGCTGGAAAACAATTGGACAGTTGGTAGCTCCTGAGGACTGGAGCACTTATGAAACACTCCACTACCTTCCCTGCTGTAAGGCTCTTCCTCCTCCTTCTTATATCATGTTGCTTGCTGTTCCCCACCTGTGGAAAAGTAGTCTAGTGATTAGAGCAGCAGACTGCAGCTGGAATTACCAGCATTTGAATCCCACTGACACTCCTTGTGGCCTTGGGCAAGTCATATAACTTTCTATTGCCTTCAGTACAAACACAGATTGTAAGTCCTTCAGGGACAAGGAAATAGTGGCTGTACCTGAATGTAGCTCACCTTGAACCTCTACTAGAAAAGGTGTGAACTAAATAAGAAGAGCCCTAGCTGTGCTCTGGATGTCTGAAAACAGACACAGAGCCATTTTAGAAGCTAGTTCTGTGGACATCCTCAGCTCGAGGACATCCAAGTCAGAACAGAGGCGTGGCTGAAGCATTCCCAAGAACTTGAATATCCTCATCTGATCTCAGAAATGTCTTGAGCTGCATTCAAGTTTATACTAGATCCAAGCATGAACAAGCAGCAGAAAAGTGCGTATTTGGTCAGGAAAACATCCTGAGGGTGTGGAGAATTATGTTATAAGTAGAGAACAACCTATTTCTACTACTTCTCCTTTTGCACTTCCAGGATGCTTCTCCACATTACTTTTCTCTTCATTATCCCTCTGCTGATATTTTTTCACTGTTCTCCTGGCGAATCTCTTTCCAGGCATTCCCTAGTGATGTTGCTCATTCCTTATGAAGCACCTCTTCCGCACCTGCTTTTTGTGAGCTTCTTCATCTGCTTTGTCCTGATGACGTTTCTCTCTATGGATGACTCCTCTGCTTCCCTGGATCCTAATGATGAACCTCCTCTTTCTGTGACCCATTACACTTTTCCTTCCTTTTCATCCCTGCCTTGGATTTTCTCATCATCATCTGTAAAGTGATAATCATTCTCTCCAACTCTTCTGATGGTGTTCTCATTCCTTTCTCCACTTGCTGCAAGTTGTTCTCAAAGTCTCAATGATGCCTCACATTCCCAGCCCCCTTTGATGTTCTAAGAGTGACATCCAGTCAGCATCTGGTCAGCCTTGCTTTTTTTTTTTTTTCCATTATGAAAGCTAACACCTTGCAGTCAACAGCACCTATAAATTGGCCACATGATTGTAAGCAGTATAATTTAATCCCTGGCTCAAATGTAGTGGTCTGGAACTGAGCAGCATATGATCATTGCTCCATCTGCAGTCACTCTGCCTTTGAGGATCAGGATTCTTATCTACAATAGAAGAATGTACATAGGGGAAGGAAAGAGAGAAAAGGAAAAGGTAATACTGCAGTGCTGTGAACTTGCCATCTCCTGGTCTATGCTAGCCCTATGCATGCTTTTCTAAAAGAGGAGCTAGCCTCAAGGCTATCACACTCAACTGTTCACACTCAGGGTTTTTATTATAGGAGTACAACAAGGGCAACTGCACTGGGCCCCAATCATATAGGGGTCCCTAGCCTACCCAAAGCTAAAGAAAGCACAACCTGCTGTGGACTTTGAGGCCTCTCCAAATCTCTGTCCTATGTCCCAGCATGTCTGACATATACATATTGTAACCCATGGACCTTCATGGGTGGGGTTGATAGCTAAGGCTCCCCTTGTATCACCGATGCTAAGCCAGGACCACTGCATACTAACAGTCCCATAGTTTGGAGCACAAAATAGATACTACCCCTCTATAGTGTGTTTAGACATGGCCAAGAATGGGTACTCTGGAGGTAGGAAAGAGGGACTGATGCTGTAAATAAAAAGAGTTGTAGAAATAGAAAACACTACTGTACAACAGCATGGCTTCTGTCAACAACACGGTTTTGAAACCCTGCTGGCCTCCCTTATAGAGAATCTAGTTAGGGGCATGAACGAAATGAAACAGGGCTTCATTCTAATCTTCCTCGATATTGCATCAGCCTTTGACAGTCTGTCACAGCCTCCTGCTTACTCAACTACAACTGAAAGGCATACAGAACTTAGCCTTAGAATGGTGTCGATCATATTTAGCAGACTGCCAACAACTGGTATGCATAGGTGCCCAAACATCATCTGAATACCAACAAACCCAAGGAATACCACAGGGTTCTTCCTTATTCGCCTTGCTTTTCAATATATACATCCAACCGATTTGCGCAATCTTCCAATCCTATGGCATACTTTACCACATCTATGCTGATGATGTGCTGCTCTACACCCCATTCTCCATGGACAGTCCCAATTACACCAGAATTACAGATTGCTTTAATGCAGTCTCGGACTGGATGGGCACTCACAATCTGAGAGTGAACTGTAAGAAGATGGACTTTTATTCATCACGAAGGATCCAACCTGCATGCCACCATCTGCCCTACAGGTAAAGGATGTAGAACTGAAGACTAAACAAGAGGTGCAATATCTAGGGATCACTTTGGATCAGTGCCTGAATATAGAATCACATATAAACAATATCACTAAGGCAGTATACCTCAAAATACAGACCATCCATCACCTACGGCTCTTACTGGAACCCGTCGACTTCCGCACTGTATTCCAGGCTCTTATCATCCCTCACTTCGACCACGCAAACATCATCCTGCATAGCTTACCTGCCTACACACTCCATCCCTTACAAATGTTCATAAACACTGCTGTATGAACCCTTTACAGAGCTGCTAGGTATGAGCATGTGACACCTCTCCTACAGCAACTTCATTGGCTCACTATAGCTAACCACCTCAAATACAAAGCCTTCCTAATCATGTTTAAAATCTTGCACCATCTTTCTGCAACCTCACTGGAAGAACTCATACAATGGATACCGGACAATAGAGTTAGGAAGACAAGCATGGCTAAAACTCTTACCATCCCTGCTCCGGCTAGAAAAAGCTCCCAAACTGCCAGGTACAGAGCCTTCAACCTATATGCACCATTGCTCTGGAACTCCCTCCTTGCCCCGATCCGTGTCATCTTCGACCTGTCTACCTTCAGAAAGGCAATAAAGACACATCTCTTCCAATTAATCATACTTTGAACATGTAGCATAGCCCACTCTGGACCCACCTTCTTACCATAACTCAAATCCACCTACACATCATAGTCCTCCAATCATCTTGTAAATAGTTGCCCAGGTTCTACCCAAGTAGTCTATAGATTTTGTTATAAAAGGCTACTGTTCATTGTAATGCCTGTTAAGTTCTATTCATTTGTTCTATGTAATGAGTTGTTTCTCTGTAAATCATGTTGATTTAAAATAGTGCGGTATATAAAACCAAATAAATAAATAATATTCTAGGAAACTGGGGAAGGCAGACACACAATCAAGAGTAGTGGAGAAGCCCAAACGTTTAAATAATTTGTGAACTTTTCTATGAGGTTGACATGTGTAAGAAACTCTACTTGTTATCTCTTGCATTCCTATCTTTATAGAGTTTGTTGACATTAAAAAGATTTAAACTAAAGATTATGAAGTGGGATATAGGAGGAAAATCTGTAAAAATAATATATGTCAAAGTCAATAATGACAGCAGTTATAAAACTCTCAGTTTTTGCAATCACAATCACCATCCCAACTGAACAATGTTTGTCATGTTAGGAGGTGCTCTACATTGGGTAACCACCCTTTGCCATTTCAACTCCCAATGCACTTGCACTGAGTTTCAATAGCAACTACCCCCTGAGCCTGCGTTCTTGGACTCAGCCTGTTTTGGGTGAGGTACAAGACAGTCCCTAAATCAAAGACTTCCAGCAAAGGTGATTCCCTGGCCTGAGCTCTACCCAGTAGTCTATGCCCCAGTGAAGTGTCAGTAAATCAAATTCCAAGGCTTCCCACCAACACCTCTGTAATTGAACTCAATTTCTATAATTGTTACTGGCCAGTGTGGCGTGTATGCATGCATAATTTCACCACTGAGTTCTGAGTACCTCATATAGGGAAACTCGGCACTGTTGGGTCCTGGAAGACTTCTGGTGTTGGGTGTCCACTCAGTGATCTGCGATGTTCCCTCCCTTTAGAAACACATGTCCTCTTGTCCCTCAATGCACCTGGCTAGCTATTAAATTACAACCCCGCCCCCCCCCCCCAGTAGCCCCTGGAAAAAAGATTAAGCCTGCACTCTGTGTGTATGAGCTAGCTGTATACTGTGCCCTATATAAACTAAGAAAGAAAACAAAACTAGAGGTTTCTGTCTAACTTAGGCTTCTGTAACAGGCAAGGGACATATACTGCAAGTGGCCATTATCCTTTGGGAGTGCAGGAGTTCTTAGGGTCCTTGCACCTCACCACAACTTTAGAGGCTTCCGCACAACTGTTACTCCTTCTGGCTCCCATGGAGCTGCTCATTGTCTGCTGGAAGGCTATCTCTCTGTTGCAGCTCCATCTGAAGCTCCTATGTAGAGGAGGCTAGTTCTGGGGCTTACTACTTCTTAGATCTTTTTCTCTTTAAGAGTTAGATTCCTAGGACAGTTCTTCACCAGAATATTACATAGCTTGACTCTCTCTTCATAAGCTGGACTTCAAAACTGTGCTATTCTTTGGCTTGCTTTTTTTCTTCCTTCTCTCTCTCTCTCTGCTATAACTGGGCACTCCTCCTGTCCCATCTAAGAACATAAGAACATAAGAAATGCCATACTGGGTCAGACAGAGGTCCATCAAGCCCAGTATCCTGTTTCCAACAGTGGCCAATCTAGGTCATACGTACCTAGCAGTTTCCCCAAAAGACACAGGTTCTGCAGTGCTTGTACTAGGTCAAGCATTGATATCCTGGGTCCCTTTTTAATAGTGGTTTATGGACCTTTCCTCCAGGAACTTGTCCAAACCTTTTTTAAACCCAGCTATACTAACAGCCCTTACTACATCCTCCGGTAACAGATTCCAGAGTTTGATTACACGTTGAGTGAAGAAATATTTTCTCTTATTTGTCTTAAATAGTTTACCCTGTAGCTTCATTACATGTCCCCTAGTCCTTCTATATTCTGATAGCGTAAACAATTGATCCACGTTTATCCGTTCCACTCCATTCATTAATTTATAGACCTCTATCATATCTCCCCTCAGCCGTCTCTTTTCCAGGTTAAAGAGCCCTAACCTTTTTAGCCTCTCTTCATAGGAGTAGCCTTCCATCCCCTTCACCAATTTGGTGGCTCTTCTCTGTACTTTTTCTAATAACTCTATGTCCTTTTTAAGATACGGTGACCAGAATTGCACACAATATTCAAGGTGCGGTCGTACCATGGAGCGATACAGAGGCATTATAATATCCTTTGTTTTATTCTCCATCCCTTTCCTTATGATACCTAGCATTCTATTTGATTTCTTGGCCGCCGCTGCACACTGGGCGGAGGGTTTTAACATGTTATCCACGATGACTCCTAAATCTTTTTCCTGGGTGGTGGTTTCTAATGTGGAGCCTTGCATCGTGTAACTATAGTGTGGGTTGTTCTTTCCTAGGTGCATAACTTTGCACTTGTCCACATTAAATTTCATCTGCCATTTGGATGCCCAGTCTTCCAATTTATCCAGATCCTCCTGCAGTTTTCCACAATCCTCTTGGGTTTTAACAACTTTAAACAGTTTTGTGTCATCTGCAAATTTGATAACCTCACTAGTTATTCCTTTTTCCAGGTCATTTATGAATATGTCAAAAAGTAGGGGACCCAGTACAGATCCCTGGGGTACTCCACTATTCACCTTTTTCCATTGGGAATATTGGCCATTTAGCCCTACCCTCTGCTTTCTATCTTTTAACCAGTTCCCGATCCACAATAGTACACTGCCTCCTATCCCATGACTTTTTAGCTTTGCCAAAAGTCTCTGATGGGGGACCTTGTCAAAAGCTTTCTGAAAGTCCAGATACACTATATCAACCGACTCACCTTTGTCTACCTGTTTATGCACACCTTCAAAAAAACAGATCAGATTAGTAAGACAAGATCTTCCTTGTCTAAAGCCATGTTGGCTGTCTCCCATTAGGCCATGGCTATCTACATGCTGTGTAATTTTGTTCTTTATGATGGTTTCTACCATTTTCCCTGGTACTGACGTCAGGCTCACCGGTCTGTAATTTCCCGGGTCACCCCTGGAACCCTTTTTAAAAATTGGTGTTACGTTGGCGACCCTCCAATCTTCAGGTATTACAGATGATTTTAATGAAAGTTCACAGATTACCAATAGCAGGTCTGCAATCTCATATTTCAGTTCTTTCAACACTCTGGGATGTATACCATCCGGTCCAGGTGATTTGTTACTATTCAGTTTATCAAATAGTTGTAATATATCTTCCCGGTGTAGCGATATTTCTCTCAATTCCTCTGCAGTATCACCTTTAAATACCACTTCAGTCTTGGGTAACATCCCTACATCTTCCTCAGTAAAGACCGAAGCAAAGAATTCATTCAGTCTCTCTGCTATAGCCTTGTCCCCTCTTACTGCCCCTTTTACCCCTCTATCATCTAATGGTCCAATTGACTCTCTCACAGGCCTTTTGCTACGAATGTACTTGAAAAAGTCTTTATTTCGTGTTTTTGCTTCCGTAGCAAGTTTCTTCTCAAATTCCCGCTTTGCCTGCCTTATCAATGCTTTGCATTTAACTTGCCAGTGCTTGTGTTGTTTCCAGTTTTCATCATTTGGCTCTTTTTTCCATGTCCTGAAGGTTGCTCTTTTGGCAGCAACAGCCTCTCTGACCTCACCTTTAAACCATGCTGGCAGTTTTTTGGACTTTCTTCCACTTTTCTTAATGCGTGGAATACAGCTGGTCTGGGCTTCGAGGATAGTATTTTTAAATAACACCCAAGCTTGCTGTAAGTCTTTAACCTTTGGAACCGCTCCTTTTAGTTTTTTCCGAACTATATTCCTCATTCTATCATAGTCTCCCTTTTGAAAGTTAAAAGGTAGTACTGTGGATTCCTTTACTATCTGTCCTCCACTGATTAAATCAAACATGATCATACTATGATCACTATTGCCAAGTGGTCCCAACACCCTTATTTCTTGCACCAGATCTGGCGTTCCACTAAGGACTAGGTCCAGTATGGCTTCCCCTCTGGTCGGTTCATGAATCAGCTGCTCCAAGAAGCAGTCATTTATTTCATCTAGAAACTTTATCTCTTTAGCTTGTCCTGCTGTGAGACTGTCCCAGTCGATACCGGGGTAATTGAAATCACCCATTATTACTACTCTGTTGTGGCTTTTGTTAGCTTCCTTGATTTCTTTGAGCATTTCATCATCCATTTGTTCATTCTAGCCAGGCGGTCGATAGTATACTCCCACTGCCATCACCTTCCCTTTCATAAATGGAATTTCAATCCATAGAGATTCTACAGCAAATTGTGTTCCCTGCAAAACTTTAATCCTTTCTGACTCAATGCCCTCTTTAACATAGAGCGCAACCCCTCCACCAATTTGTTCAGCTCTATCATTACGATATAGTTTGTATCCAGGTATCACAGTGTCCCACTGGTTATCCTCCTTCCACCATGTCTCTGAGAGTGCAATCATATCTAACCTCTCATTTAGTGCTATATATTCTAATTCCCCCATCTTATTGTTTAGACTTCTAGCATTGGCATACAAGCAGTTTAGTGACTGTATTTTATTAATTTTATTAATATTAATCTGGCTATTGGTAGGCATGGGTAATTGGGAATCTTTATGCTCTGTCTGCTCCTTACTCAAGGGCATTTGGGCTACTATACTCCCTTTTGGAACCTCACTGTTTTTGGTAGTATCCTTCAAGGATACCTTTGTCCGAACCATGCGCTCCTGGGTGACTGTCGGCTTTCCCCTATTTTCTGCCTCTGTCAGCACTAGTCCCAGTGCTTACCTCCCTGGTGACTTCTTCTTCTTCAGTCCTTCTGCTGGCTTGGCTTTCTTCCCAGCTCTTCTTGAATTAGCTGAGTTCTTTTCTTTTACAGATCTTTCACATACCCACCCTGTCTTGATCTGGATGCCTCTCTCTCTCCTTTTATTTTCTTATTTAACCAGTTTTTTATACCACCTTATCCTTCAATCAAAGCAGTGGGAAATGGAGGATTAAGTGGCTTGCCCATGGCCACAAGGAGTCCCTATAGGACTAGGAACCCTAGTCCCTCTGGCCTGACATTGCTGTCCCCAGGTGGCCTGAGGTACATTGTCCTAACCACTAGGCCATTCCCAACTCCTATCTGTGTCCTTCACTCTTGAGGCCCATCCTTCCCTTATATCCTTTAAGCGCTGTTCCTCCTCCAGACATAGGTACCTGCTCTCTCAGCATGTGGACTCTCTGATTTTCTGTCCTCTTTAGCATACATCTTTTATGTGCTGTTATGGCAGGTACTAGCTCCCACTCATGCTGAACTTCTTCTTGGAAGTTTCATATAAGGTCACTGATGTCATTCTTTCTTTCTGGAATGTGGGGGGGGGGGGGGGAGGTAGCTTCTTGCTCATCTAATGTCAGATCTCTTCCTCTCTCACAGTTCATTGGTGCAGCCACAGTACTCTGGGGGGGGGGGAGGAGGAAGAGAGATGGTATAGGAATTTCTTCCTCTGGCTGCAAGCTGGATATCAGCAAAGAGGGAACTTTATTAGGGTTATTAGCAAATCTGGGACACCTAGGCAAGAATGGGAAAAAACAGGGGCCCTCCTTCCTTAGGCATCTTTTATTTATTTTTTAGCATTTACCTCACACCTTTCTATCAGTAGATCAATGTGAGTTACAATCAGGTATAGTAGGTATTTACCTATCCCCAGAGAGCTTGCAATCTAAGTTTGTACCTGAGGCAATGGAGGCTTAAGTAACTTGTCCAAGGCCACAGGGAGAGTCAGTGGGATTTGAACTATGGGTTTTCTGATCTCAGGTTGCTAATATAACCACTAGCCTACTCCTCTCCACATATTTCAAAATGACCAGTCTTGATAGCATTCAGTAATTTCAAAAGTTTTAAAAAGACACTAGCAGCTCTTCTTGAATTATTTGCATGCATACATATATGCTTAAAGTTTATTTTATACATATACAGTAGATAAATATTCTATATATCTCTAAAATTCCTCTTCTTAAAGAACTTCATTTTACATCTTCTTCTACCGGGATTGAGAAGACTAAATTAGAAGGGTAGGCAGGAGAAGCAATGTCCTTTGTCCCTGTCCCCACTGAAATCGGGAATTGGAGGTGGTTATAGTTCATGGAATTGAGGATTCTTCCTCAAAATTGGGAACGTTTGATAGCCTTAAACTTTAGTCTTCTGCCCCTGTTCTGGCTGGAGTACTTCTGGTCAGGACTTTCTCTCTCCTCTTCTCTACAGGGCTGCTGTACATGATGGAAGGACACTCTCCATGGTATCACCTCCTATGCTTCCATGTAGCTGCCTATGCTCAGCCTCACTGCTGCAGGGCTGCTCCACTTAACAACAATAACAACAACAATTTTTTTACAATATTTATTTATCAAGCTTGTTCTCATATGTTTACTGGCACAGATTCTATACCATTTTGGTCACCCTCCTCTGGACTGTTTCCAGTTTCTTTATATCTTTAGCAAGATACATCCTCCAAAACTGAACACAGTACTCAAGTGAAGCCTCACCAATTGCTTATACAGAGTTATCACCACCTCCTCTCTTCTGCTGGTTATCACCTCTCTATACAGCCTAGCCTTCTTCTGGCTGTGGCTACTGCTTTGTCACATTGTTTCACCAAGTCAATATCTTTAGACATTATCACCCCGAGATCTCTCTCCTGGTCTTTGCACGTCAGCCTCTTGCCGTCTATCACATACAGCTCTTTTGGATTTCTGCATCCCAAATACATTACTCTTTTCTTCTTCACAAATGTTAGACTATGCTTCTCATTTTTGTAGGCCGCTTCTCATGTTGTCTGTCCCCTCCGATGAATCCACTCTGCTGCAAATCTTTGGGCCAGGGGCACATATTGCTGCTGCTATCACCACTCTCTAGGATGTGCATCGGCAGTAGTCATTTTACAATGGCAACGGAGTTATCTTCCGCCCCTTCCAATTCCACTTCCTTTTGCATGGGAACAGAAGCGGCTTCCACCCCCATGCAAACATGAAGTGGAATTGAAAGGGGGGCAAAAGCATCAATGGCACCGCAGCAGTGAAGCTAAAGATAACTCCAGCACTTTGGTGCCGTTTTGAAAAGTATCGCTCCTGCTGCACGTCTCGGACAGCAACGGCAGCACTCCGAGCAGGGGATGGAGTGGGGTGGGGTGCTTGGAACGAGGTTTGCCTAGGGCACTTCATATCTTTGCACTGGCTCTGCCCAGGAATCACAAGAAATGAGCAGGTAAGATAGCAAAACTGGTCTACATTTAATCCCTGTTTATTCATCCCCATGCTGCTTCCCAATGCCTTTGCTTTTGATAGTGTGTCTACTTTCTCCTCTGTACCCTCTATTCTGCTGCTCCAGAAGGCTTCCCCTTTCTCATCATATATTAACCATTCACAAACTCCACCCTTACAGATATCATTTTCAAGCTTCTAGCTCTTCCTCCACACCACTGATATTTCTTCCTTCTTTTGCACAGATCTCTATTCCTGGCCATATTCTACATATCTACTCCACTATCTCTTGTGGGTTGCCATCCACTCCTTTATACTCAGTCATCATATTCCCAAACTGTGCCACACTCTCATGAAATACTTTTGCTAATTTTACTTTTTTGTACCAAAAATATAAATATAACAGCAGAAGAAATACAACTTTAGAAAATAGGTTCCAGAAACAGCCCATACGACTTGCAAATTCCTCACATAAATTAACACCTGCTTCAAAAGATGTAAATGTATGCATGTATTCTATATGTGTACCCGTATATTTAAAAAAATGTAGATGTGCATTGTAACTCTACCTCTCTTCCACCTAGACTATTCCCCCCAAAACACCTATGCACAGATAATTCTGAACATCTACTTTTCAAGTGCATATGCGGTCATTTTGTGTGTAAAACAAGCTTTACATGTTGATAAAGCTTTATGGGCCTGATATTCAAAGGCATTTACATGGTTTACAGACCTGTAAACCATTTAAATGTCACTTAGAGGGATATTCAGTTGCATTAACACAGTTAGCATCGTTGAATATCCCTGAGTAACGCTGCTACATGCCCCAGTGCTAACCGTGTAGTACGAGGTATCAGTGTTCCAGGGGCAGAGTGTAGGCGGAACCTGTCGCAGCACCGATATTGAACCTCTGCCCAGTTAGTGACCTGTAGGTAAAGATAGGCGTGGGAAAAGCAGGCTTATCTTTACCTGTAGGAGCTAACTGAGCAGTGGCTCAATATTGACTCTGCCCAGTTAGCTTCTGTGCCGTGCAGTGTCCTGCGGCAGACCTTGATATTCAGTGCTGGTAGCCAGATATTGCCCTGGCATCGAGTATCCATGGTTAAGGCTCAGCGGTGATGGCTATGTGCTTTAGAGGAGCATAGTCATCATAGATGAATATCAGGCCCTATAAATTAAGCCTCTATTTGTTCATAGTAGCAGATATGATAAGTTAATGCTATCTAGTCTTATGAATAGTCACTGGAAGTTCTGCATGCCAATATAGCTGTATTTTTTGGATATTCTGTACTGTATGCGTCATTTGATCTTCCTATAGTCCTATGAAAGCATAATCCTATTCATAGGTGATGTGTATTTAAGATAACCGAGGAGATTGTGGCATTGCAGCTGACTTCTGAGCACCATAAGCTATCACCGCCCTACACAGTTTGAATTCAGAAAGAGCCACAACACTGAAAGAGCTACACATGCTTGGAAGGAGGAAAGATGTCCTCCTAACCTAGGTGGGCCTTAGTGCAGCCTTCAATATCATGACCACAGTCTTCTGCTAAGTAGTTTGCAGGAGGTGGATGTTACTGGAACAGTTTTTAAATGATTTCAGCCATATCTGTATTCAAGGATCTTTAGGGTCATGATTGATAACAATTCTTCAGTTTGCTTGCTGTCTAGTAGTGTTCCTCAGGGCTCAATCCCATCCCCAACACTATTTAATATATTTCTTGCTCCCTTCACCACTCTGTCAGAGTCTGAGGTTTGGTGCATATCTTTTTTCAAGTGATACTCAAATAGTCATCATTCATGGTTCCTGGGATACATTATTTCATTATTAATACTTTAAGAAGAATAGAGGACTGGATAAAACTGCATAAGTTAATTATTAATCCATTTAAATTGGAATCAGTTTGATTTTTGATGAAAAAATCAATTCCTTTCTTTCATCCTAGCATATTTGGCCCTAGAAATCCATTGAAGGATTCCGTTTCTTCACGAAGCATATCGTTGGATACTTTTTCTTTCGCTCCTTATATCTCTTTGCTGGTGAAAAAATCCTTTGCTGTGCTGCCCTTCAGATAATCAGATTGCTTAGGTTCTCCCTTGATTGCAAAGCTCTTAGAACTCTCTTACGTGATCTAATCTTAAACTGCTTTACTTACTGCATTTCTCTGCTAGCAGGTGTTCCATTCCATAGTCTAAAATGTTTTCAGCTACTGCGGATCAGGGCAGTGAAATTCCTATACACAGCAGAGTGTTGAGATCATGTTTCTCCTTTGTTAATGGAGTAACGCTGACTTCCAATTATAAACTAAAATACAAAATATTCGCCCCACCCATCGGGCTTTTAATTCTAGCTTACCCTTTTATTTAAATTCTTTTGTTATCCTTTATTTATTTATTTATTTATTTATTTATACATACATTTATATACCGCATCTTCCAAAGTTCAGTTGCGGTTTACAGTGAACAACAATTAACAAAGCAAGTTTGTTTTACAGGGAACGTCATATTATAACAGAACATATTTACAAGGAACATCATATTATATATAGCGTATACAGTCTTAACAATTTGAGATAATATAGAACAGATTAAACTATATACAGTTTTATATATATATATATATATATAACAATTTGAGATAATATAGAACAGATTAAACTATATACAGTTTTATATATATATATATATATATATATACATACATACACATACATACATATATACATATATACATGCATACATATATACATATACACACATACACATACACATATATATACATATACATATATATATATATATATATTATTGACCTGACCGTATGCTAAGATCTTTATAGGACAATCTTCTAGTTATTCTTCCTCATCAAAATATAGACTAGGGTCATCAGGTACGCAAAGCAGCCTTTAGTATCTGTCCCTCTCAATGTGGAACTCTTTACCTTCTGACGTCCATATAAAAAACTATTTGTAAATTTAAGGACGAGGTAAAATCATGGCTATTTCACAATGCTTTCACTTGGTCTTGGCCTATAGTCTATTTCTGTCACTCAAATGCTATTTTTGGCTAGTTTATAGGATCAAGGGTGATTTTCCATTTACCTTCCTTAGGTTTGGTTAAATATTAATATAATGGCTCTAAACTGTTGTTCTATACTTCTTCCCCTCCCTTCTGTCTCTGTCTTTTCTCAAATCTAGTACAGATGGGGTTTTACATGGTTTTTGTAAAGTAATATTTAAGATCATAAACTGCAGTGATATCAAACTGATTGGATTGCTGTGTATCAAAAATTCAAATAACATTTAAAAAATTAAACTAAAGAGGTGAATATATGGAAAAGGATAGCAAAAGCATGTAGAATGTGGTTGAGAGTATATGAAAGTGTATGAAGTATAACTGTTTTGCATTTATGAACGAAAGGAAAAGCTGTTTTAAGAAAAGAAAAAGTGTATGCATGTTATGTTGTATATGAGAATTTAGGTGTTAAGTCTGACCAAAGAGAGAGAAGGGAGAATTAATGATCTTTTGAAAGTAGCTTTTCCATTTAAGAATCCTTAAGAATAAAGGGAAGTTACTACATATAACCTGGGGAGAAACAAGTTGTTAACTAATTGGGAAAAATAGGAAACCTAGATTGATTGTGTTCTTTTCTTTTATCATAAGTATAATAAAGGTCATGTAGGTCAGAACTGCTTCAGTAAGGAATAATGATTACTGTATAATGATCTGAGGCAGTGTTCCACCTGGAAATGCAGTAGCCTGGCGTTTGAGGCCTATCAGAGATGAATAAATGCCAGGTGCATATATATTTGGCTGGCATGCATTTATAGGCATGTCTGTGGGCAGCGTGGCAGTATCCATGATTATTTTCCCTCTTGCATCATCCAAATATCATTTTCAGACCTTAACAAATATCTTCTTTCTTTGGTTGGACATCTTCCTTATATCAGCTTTTAGGCTTTTAGTTCCATTCAATCTCCAGAAGGGAAATGGCTTTAGATGAATCGAGTCTTTTGCGTAACTGGTATAAATGTTGATGTTTTCATTACCTCATGGCCTTCTCCACTTCCAGGTAAACATGCAAAGTTGCTCCAGTTTTCATTCAGATGCTTAAAGTTCGATCCTGATTTCATTTGCCCTGCTTTCATTTGCGTTTAGCTCATGCCTTTCCAGCACTAGTTAAACGTGAGTTACATTCATTTCCCAGTTCCTGGAAGACTTACAAATAAGTATGTACCCAAGGCAATGCAGGGTTAAGTGGCTTGCCCAAGGCCGCAAGGAGCATAAGTGGGATTTGAACCCTGGCTTCCCTGATTCCAGCCTACTCTTCTTGTTCTTAAAATGGAGATACCAGAACTTCAAAGGCATAGTCTGGAATATTATATCTAAAAAAAACCTATCCAGATCAGTGAATTTATGATTGCATATATGTAGAAGAGGGAACCTATTCCCCAAGTTAGAAAACTGGTAGGTTACATGAGTTAGAAACATAGAAATTTATTTATTTAGCTGTATTTATATCCCACTTTTCACTGGGTCAAAGCGGTCAATTGGGAGATACATTTAACACAAGGGGATGTAACACACATATGCTAATACTTACAGGGAACATGGGCAATGGAGGGTTAAGTGGCTTGCCCAAGACCACAAGGAGTGCCTATAGGACTAGATATCCCAGTCCCTCTGGCCTGAGATTGCTGTCCCCAGGTGGGACTTGAACCCCTGGCCCTCTGGCCTGAAGTACCTTGTCCTAACCACTAGGCCACTCCTCCCACACATAGAAATATGATGCAGAAAAAGACCACATGGCCTATCTAGTCTGTCCTTCCCATATCAACAACTACAACAGTCCCCTTTTTATAGAATCATAGAAATATGACGACAGAAGAGTTGAGATTTATTTATTTTTTATTTATTTTATTTACATTTTAATACCGCGATGTCCTGCAGATCAATTGCGGTTTACAAAGAACAGTATGAATTGTATGGAACAGTACAAATTCAAATTACATGGAGCATTTTCAACTATGTACATTAACATTATAACAAATTATATAATAAAATAATATAAAATAAAATAAATTGTTAACTATATACATATTGTTCTTGCATTGGCAGTGGAGATGCATTCTGGTGGGAACGGTTCTTAGTCTAATTATGTAGAGTGGGTGTGCTATGTGCTAGTGACTATGTTATGGACCCAAACTGTTGAGTGAATAGGTGCATTTTAAGTTTTTTTTTTGAAAAGAGGAGAGGTCTTAAGCTATCTGGGAGCTTGTTCCAGAGGAAGGGAGCACAATGACAGAATGCCCTGCTGTTTGTGATTTTTTTAGCTTTCCTGTAGTCTGTCGCTGTTATAAGTTTGTTTTTATTGCAGTCCCATTGGGTACGGGTGACTGTTTCATTGGTGATGAGGGAGGAGAGGTGGGATGGGGCAATGTCATTAATTAGATTGAATGTGGTCACAATAATTTTGTACAGGGTGCGACTTTGTATTGGAGCCAGTGCAAGCTGAGTAGGATAGGAGTAATATGATCTATTGGATTGGCATTTGATCTTTTCCTTGCTGCAATATGTTGTGCAATTTGCAGTGGTCTTAATGTCTGTTTAGGTAATCCTTGCAGTAATGAGTTGGCATAGTCTAAGTGTGGAGTGATAATAGCATTGAGTACTGATTTGAAGTTGTTGGGGTGTAAGAGTGGGGTGTAAGAGTGGGTGAAGCTGTTTTAGTAGTCTGAGTTTATAATAGATCTTTCTTGTTGTTTGTTTTATAAATGAGGACATGTTCAGTGTGTGGTCTAAGATGACTCCAAGGTATTTCATCTCATCTTTGACGGATATGGTTGTATCATGAATTTTCATAGTTGGTGGGGGGGGGGGGGGAGTTAGAATTCCTTGTCATATAGAGGGCTTCAGTTTTATTGAAATGAATCCTGAGATTGTGGATCGATAACCAGTGGATGTCCTGTGATGCAAGCTAATCAGTTTATCAAACTAAGTAGTTATGCCAAGACCATTATATTAATTTATGATGAACTGGACACGATTTTAAGAGAGAAAATATCCATACGCAGTTTATACAATAGGAAGAAGTGCTAATCTAGTAATTCTGATCTAGTTTGTGGTCTAGAAGGAATTTTAATTTTTGCCGCAGAATTGTATACAGGTGCACAAAGGGGTATGTTTACTAAACCGTCTTAATGTTCCCGGAGCTAGTTGCAGCGATAATGTGAAGGATGCCATATAAGGAGTGGGCGTTCCGGTCTTAAGGTAGCAATTGTGGGTTATCGCGCGATAAAGTGAGCCGTGACCATTATTGTGCGATAGAGGGAGCCACTCACGTTACCGCGTGTTAACCTTAACTTCGCATGCTGAGCTACAATCACAGCAACAGAGGTGTAGCACACTGGTTAATACAATGACTTATGAAATAGGGGTCATGAGTTTGATCCCCAGTGGTGTTATGTAATAAGGCTGTCTGAGGCATTACCCTTTACTTTAAATCAGTGCTGTCTGAGGCATTTTCTTTTTTAATTTAAATTAGTGCTACCAGCAAACACACCCTCACAGTGTTGTAATCTAAGGTGCTGCATAAGGCACCCTATAAGGCACTCCAGAGGGCACATTATAAAGTGCACTGTCTGCCAAGGCACCTTATAATGTTCCTTATAGGGCGCCTTATAAGGCGCTTTATAGGGTGCCTTATAGGGCACCTTAAGTTTACAGCACTGTGAGGGTGTTTTTGCTGGCAGCACTAATTTAAATTAAAAAAGGAAATGCCTCAGACAGCCCTATCAAATGACACCACTGTGAGATCAAACCCCTGACCTCTGCCTCCACACTCAGTGAAGTAACCAGTGGGCATAATCTCTATAACTGCTAACAAACCCCTGGCTGGCTACAGAAGGACTGCAGGTCACCACACAAACTGTCTGCTGTGGTTACCAGGATAGGGTTAACCCACCCATACCCATGATACACTGTACATGCAGATCAGCAGTCTACAGATGAACACAAGATTGGATATGCACCCCCACAGCACCTCGGCCTGGTAGGGGGAACTGACCGTGTGTGTTACTGGCACAGAGTAGCTACAGACCGTCACATTGTGCGGGTACTGTGCTCACCCTGAGGGCGAGATGGGGCGCCCAGCACCAGGTCCACAGTACCTGGCTTAGCTGAGATAGGCTATGCTGCAGGTTGCTATCAGTGCCAGTGTGTGATAGGTAGTCCTTGCAGACACACCTAGGATACACCTGTGTCTATCTATATTTCCCAGTCATGTCTAACCCTTGTAGACTATGATGCATCCAGAATAGTGCATATCCTGTGTGGGTGCTGTGGTCACATGATTTAAGTGAAGGGGATTATGCAGCACCATCCAACCCACCCTCTGGGGCTCAGGGTGGGGGACAGGGTCTCCCATCAACAGATCCACATTCTACATCCCTGCAATGGTGGCAGTAGAGGGGACCATCAACCCCAGTCCTGCTGGGGAATGGGTACTCTACAGGGCAGTCCATGTAGATCTATACACATCCATAAGACAATGGCAGACAGACAGTAAGCCTGGAAATGCTCAGCTGCCTCCCACCACTATCTGACAGTCTCTAGCTGCTGCACCCTGCAAGGTGTTCCAGCCACACACATACTAACTGCAGACAGTCTGCTAGCTAGTACGTAGTGCATGTTCCTGGAGAAACACTGTGCACCCAAAAATGGGATGTCAGCGCGCACACCAAGCAGGTAAGTCAGTGACTGGGCCCCAGAAAAGGGAACTCATAAAGATCACTTAAGAGAAATACTAAATAACACTATGGGGGAACCTAGCCATGCCGTGGTCACTGCTCAATCAAAGTGAGAGTGACCTCCCAGCAGGACATGCTGTGGCTACCCTGTCCATGCAGGTGGTGGCCAGGCACTACAATGTCTCAGCCATTGCCCTCTGCCCTGTGCAGATGCATCCTGCCCAGGCCACCCTCTCCGGGCTATACCCACAGTACCTTGCTTCTCATTATGCACAATGGCAGGCTAACACTGGAAACAGTGCAAGCAGTGTGGGCTCAGTAAGGTGTAGGCAGACACACACTCCCACACATATGCCAGCATTGTGCAAATATAGAAGCTTTTGGCAGCCCCGGCCACGACACCAGTGCTGGGCACAGTGCAGGCATGGCTATGGTACGCAATATTGTTGGGGTCACTCCCTGTGGTGGTAAACACCGCCAGAAAACAAAACTGAAACACACTCGACAGATATCAGAAAGGTTGCTATGATGCAGCTCTATCAGCAAATTGTGATTAACATAGGAATTGTTATCTGCCATTAATCATAGCAACCTTTTGATATATGTGGAACGTGTTCCCAAGTTTAGGGCAGCATTGCTAAGGTATGCAAGTGCTAGTATTGAGAGATGCTGCTTTGCGCAGGGCCCAACAGCCTGACTCTCCATGAGGCTTTAGATAGTGGAGCCTGTGGGTGTGGGTGTTTATGCCCCTGTTGGCCGCTGCTCTAGGGCAGAGGTTCCCAACTCCGGTCCTGTTGGGCCAAACACTGTTCAGGTTTTCATGCTGTCCCTAATGAATATGCATGAGATACATTTGCATACAATGGGGGCGGCACATACAAATGCAGCACAGGCATATTTATTAGGGACATCATGACACCTGAATGGTGTTTGGCCCTCCGGGACTGCAGTTGGGAAACTCTGCTCTAGGGATTGCACATGTTTATGGTGTCTGTGCTCTGTAGGGTAAAATATAGGCGTTTCAGGCATGTTTATTTTATCTGCAATAAAGGTTCCATCTTTATTACCATGGTTTAGTAGTGGGTAAAATATGGGTACAGGGTTGGCAGGAGCCACAGCTGGGACTTGAACTGGTGACCTTCTGCTCCTGAACACCCTGGCTGTGTGTACTGCATCACACTGTTGCCACAGGGACAGATCATTCCCTGGGGATACCATAACTGTTCGTCGGACAGACCCTATCTGTTGAAGTGCACAGCACCTACCTAAACGGGGCTTGGCTGTGGCCTACTGTGGGCAGATGCCACTGCCCCCTCTGCCACCAGCACCCCTCCGCCACCATACTGACATGCCCTTATGCCAGTGGTGCTGGTGGTGCACAGTCCCAGGCCATCCAGTGTTCCGGTAGGCAGCTGCCTATGATGTGGGTTCTCGGGTAGGTGTGCCTACCCGAGAACCCACATGGACATGCGCGCTTCCCCCCTGCACCGCCTGTCAATGTTATGTGCCTTTGGGGGTACCTGCTGGATAATATCCCCTGTGACACTGTGGGACACACACTCGTGCCCATGTTGTACCCTCGTCAGTTGCTGTCTTGCTACTTTACTGTTTCAGCATTCGTATGTGCCACCTAGGCACCTGCCTAGCCCGCACTGTGCCCCAGCTGGACCACAGCATGTGCTGCCTGAAGCCCTCTGTATCACATTTACATCAGTAGCCCTTTCCTACATGCCCACTCTGTTGTTACTGCACATGTGCACGCCATAACAAACCTGCCCAATATAAACGAGAAAAACCCTGATCAGCGCTATTTCAATGTGGGATCATTCACTTTGTAGGGGGACAGAGAATAGACCTTATTATGAAAGTTATTGTTTGCAGTGGCTGGTCCATTGGGCCATATAGACTCATGTGAAGTTGGCTGAATAGCCTTTTTAAATTTTGAATAAAATGGAGGGCCTGTTACTAGAGAATGGTTGACATCCTCATTGCAGGCAATCCAACAAAAATCTTTGAGTAACTTATTAGCTTTGCCCGTTAAGTTACGGGAATACATTTTGGTGACTTTAGGGATTTTTTGGAGTGTGCCTTTTTTAGGGATATTATTGTGGTTACACGGGGGGGGGGGGCGGTATGAATTTATGGGTTCTAAATGAGCAGTGTTTATAGTACTTCCTAATGTGTCTGGCGGTTGGCATTGGAGTATAGTAATGTAGAAATCTGGTAGTCTTTCTTTATCTAGACACTCATTAAGAGGCATGTTTACTATAAGTTAGTGCATATCAATATTATGCAAATATTTATTCAAATGAGGCCCTGCAATGAGCCTTCGCAAATGACGCTGCACCCCCCTCATCTACAATTTGAACATCCAAGTCTTCCAGTTTATCAACTTTAAATAGTTGTGTGTCATTTGCAAATTTGATTACCTCACTCATTATTCCCATTTCCAGGTCATTTATGAATATGCTAAAAAGCAGCACACCGACTATTCACCTTTCTCCACTGGGAAAATTGCCCATTTAGTCCTAAACCTCTGCTTTCTATCTTTTAACCAGTTCCTGATCCACAATGGTACGCTGCCTCCTATCCCATGACTTTTTAATTTTTCCAAGAGTCTCTCATGAGGGACCTTGTCAAAGGCTTTCTGAAAATCCAGATACACTATATCAACCGACTCACCTTTGTCTACCTATTTATTTACACCTTCAAAAAAACATAACAGATTAATAAAATAAGACCTTCCTTGGCTCAAACCATGTTAGTTGTCTCCCATTAAGTCACGACCATCTACATGTTCAGTAATTTTGTTCTTTATAATGGTTTCTACCATTTTTCCTAGTACTGACATCAGGCTCACTGGTCTTTAGTTTCCCGACTCACTCCCGGAACCCTTTTTAAAAATTGGTGTTACATTGCTCATCCTCCAATCTTCAGATATTGCAGATGATTTTAATGATAGTTTATAATATTATAGGTCTGCAATCTCTTATTTCAGTTCTTTTAACACCCTTGGATGTATACCATCTGGTCCAAGTGATTTGCTACTCTTCAGTTTATCAAATAGTTGTAATATATCTTCCTGGTGTATCGACATTTCTTTCAATTTTTCTGCGGCATCACCTTTAAATACCATTTCAGTCATGGGTAACATCTCTACATCTTCCTCAGTAAAGATCAAAACAGATAATTCTTTCAGTCTCTCCACTATGGCCTTGTCTCCTCTTAGTGCCTCTTTTACCCCTCTGTCATCCAATGGTCCAACTGACTCTCTCACAGGTGTTTTGTTATGAATGTACTTGAAAAAGTCTTTATTATGTGTTTTTGCTTCCACAGCAAGCTTCTCCTCAAATGAACTCTTTGCCTGTCTTATCAATGCATAGCATCTAACCTGCTAGTGCTTAGCGAGGTTACTTACCTGTAACGGGGGTTCTCTGTGGACAGCAGGATAAGTCAGCCACACCTGGTGATGTCCTCCAGGTGGCGCCAAGGTCGGAAGTGCTCTCCAGAGATCAGATTACCGTGCTCAGGTAGCCCACCTCCCAGGACCGCCCCTAGCCTGGCCAGTTGTTTTCCCGGCTAGGGAGCGGCCCTTCATGCGGACCTCCTCCAGGGGAGGTGGGAGGGATTGTGTGGCTGACTTATCCTGCTGTCCACAGAGAACCCCTGTTACAGGTAAGTAACCTTGCTTTCTCCATGGACTGCAGGATTGCGTCAGCCACACCTGGTGACTCTCTAGCTGTGCGAAGCGCACTGAGGTGGAGGAGGGAGGCGTGAACAGAAGGCTACAGGAGCATGAATGAGAAAGCTTTACTAGACAGTGCAAATAACGAGTGTGAAATAGTGCAATCACAGTGCAAAAACAACGTAGGTGCAATCAGAGCAAACATAGTGTCATTAACAACAATCATTCGCAATAAGGTAATGTCACAACAACGTGCAACCCAGGACATGGGTGCAGAACAAGGTGCAGGATGGTGAGAGTGCTGTCAAACAGTGCAGTAACAAGCATTACATTGAGGGCAGAAAGACAGTCTTGGGCTGACAAGCTGCTACTTATGGCCCAGCCCGGCGGGGCTCCAGAGCCATAGCGAGGACAGCGTTGCCGAGCGCGCAGCTCTCTTGGGACTTGAGGTCGAGGCAGTAGTGTTTCTGAAACGTGTGTGGAGAGGACCAAGTAGCTGCCTTACAGATATCGGTTAGGGGAACTGACCGTAGGTTGGCTATTGAGGTGGCCAATGCTCGAAGGTGGTGCGGGCCCACTCTTGGGCCTGGGTGAAGTCCGGTAGGGTCGAGGCAGTAGGAGACGCAGGAGGCAACCCAATGGGAAAGTGTTCTCTTTGTGACCGGCTGCCTGGGCCTGTTTGGGTCGAAGGAGATAAACAGCTGTTCGGCTTTCCGTGCGGGAAGAGTCCTGGCAAGGTAGATCCGGAGGGCTCGGAGACAGTCTAAGGTATGTAGATGGCGCTCCTCCTCCGAGTGGTGCGGTTCCGCAAAAAGGAAGGCAGTTCAATGGACTGGTTTAGATGGAACGCTGATGGTACTTGGGGACGAACTTAGGGTGTGTTCGCAGGGAGGCCCGGTCGAGATGGAGCTGGGTGTATGGAGGGTGCGCCACCAGCGCTTGGAGCTCACTGATTCTCCGGGCGGAAGTGATAGCTACCAGGAACAACGTCTTCCAGGAGACGTATTTCATGTCTGCAGTTTCCATGGGCTCGAAGGGGGCCTGTGTAAGACCATGCAGGACAACTCTGAGATCCCATGGTGGTACCGGAGGTCTGATCGAAGGTTTAAGATTCGTAAGTCCTTTCATGAAGCGCGCCGTAAGGGGTAGCGCTGCGATGGAGTCGGCTCCGTCCATGGGGGTGTGGAGGGCCGCAATGGCGGAGAGGTGCACACGGATGGATTGTGTCTGGAGGCCACCATCGGAGAGGGAGCCGAGGTACTGCAAGACGCAGGGAACTGGGCATGAGTTAGGGTCCAGACCTCGCATGCCGCACCAGATGCTGAACCTCTTCCATTTGAGACCATAGGATTTCCTGGTGGATGGTCTCCTGGCCGCAAGGACGACATCCTGCACCGCCGTAGGGAGTTGGAGGGCGGCCAGGTTCATCCGCTCAGCCTCCAGGCAGTAAGAGATAGGGCCTTGAGGTTGGGGTGTCTCGTGTAGCCCTTGTTCTGTGTTAGGAGGTCGGGGCGGAGCGGCAGGTGTACTGGGCTGTTCCGCGCCAGACGTTTCAGGAGTGCGAACCACATCTGTCGTGGCCAAAGGGGAACTACCAGGATGACCTGCGCCTTGTCCAGGATGATGCGTTGCAGTGTCGCTGGGATAAGGGGGGTTGGTGGAAAGGCGTACACCAGAGACCACCCCCCCCCCCAGTACATGTCGAATGCATCCCCCGATATTCTCTTGTCGGATGGGTGCCTCGAGCAGAATAAAGGGCACTTGGTGTTCTGCTCCATGGCAAAGAGGTCGACCTCCGGGACTCCCCACCTCTGGAAGAGGGTATTGGCGACCTCTGGCAGGAGAGCCCATTCGTGGGGCTGCAGTTGTCTGCTCAGCTTGTCCGCAAGGATGTTCATGTAACCGGGAAGGTAAGAGGCGCGTAGCCAGCAGTTGTTTTGCAGGACCCACGCCCATATCGCTAGTGACTCCTTGCAGAGGGACCGTGAACTGGTGCTTCCTTGCTTGTTGATATAGAACATGGCTACTTGATTGTCTGTCTGGATGAGGATGGACAAGCCCCGAAAGTGGGGGAGAAATGCCTTGAGGGCGTATTTGACTGCCCTCAGCTCCAGGAGGTTGATGTGCAACTGCCGCTCTTTCGGTGACCAAGGAGCTTGTGTGCTGAAGTGGTGGAAGTGTGCTTCCCAACTGGAGCATGACACGTCCGTGTTGAGGATTGCCTGGTTTCGCAATTGATGGATACCCTTGCCTACAGAAAGGTTCATCTGCATCATCCACCAGTGAATCTGCGCCTGGACTTGGGGCGTCATCGGGATTCAGGAGGACAGGGACTGAGTGTGTTGATTCCAGTGGGTCCGAAGGTGCCACTGGAGCCAGTGCATCTTCATCCACGCCACTGGGATGACCGAGGTTGTGGCTGCCAGGTGGCCTAGTAGGCGTAGGAAAGACCGAGCTGAGGTGTCCGAAGATGCTATCAGGCTGGACACCAGTGACGTGATGGTTAGCATCCTGCAGTGTGGAAGGTAGGCCTTCGAGGACTGCGTATCGATGACAGCTCCGATGAACTCCAGTCGCTGGGTGGGGCAGAGCTGTGACTTGTTGTAATTGATCACGAATCCCAGGGAGGAGATCAGGGTAGTCGTTGTGTGTAGAGAGGCCAGCAGCTCTTGAATAGAGGGTGCTGAGATGAGCCAGTCTTCCAGGTAGGGAAAAATGGCAATGTTCTGTTTGCGGAGGTGAGCCGCAATTGTGGCCACACACTTTGTGAAGACACGTGGTGCTGGAGATAGTCCGAAAGGAAGGACTCTGTACTGGTAATGATGTCCCAGAACATGGAACCGAAGGTACTTCCGGTGCGCTTTGTGGATGCGGATGTGTGTATATGCTTCTTGCAGGTTCAGGGATGCTAGCCAGTCTCCGCTCTGAATCAGAGGTAGGATAGAGTTGAGGGAGTACATCCTGAACTTCTCCTTGGTGATAAATCTGTTCAATTTGTGCAGGTCCAAGATGGGGCGTACTCCGCCCGATTTCTTCGGAATGAGGAAGTATCTTGAGTAAAAGCCCATGTGGATCTCTGATGGGGGAACCTGCTCTATCATGTGTGAGGACAGCAGGTGTAATAGCTCCGTCGCCATGGCATGCTGAAGGTGAGGAGGAGTTTCGCTGATGGGTTTGTTGTGTTGGCAGGGTGGCGCAAAGAACCAGATGCAGTATCCTTTGCGGATGATTCGTAGTACCCAGGAGTCCGAGGTGAGTTTTTTCCATTCTGGCAGGAAGAAGGAGAGGCGTCCCCCGATCTGGGAGGGGGCCCGCCCATAACTGTCAAAAGGATGGACCGCCTTTGGCAGGCTGCGAGTTGCCGCTCTTCTTCGGTCTACGGTCACGTTGGGACTGGCGCTGATGTGGAAGCCCTTGGTAGGAGTTAGATTTGTATCTGTGTCCTTGCCATTTCCTGTTTGAGGGATACTTCTTGTTGTAAGTATAGTATGGTTGCCGCTGGTAGCTGTTCTTCGAAGAGCTACTGGCCCGTTCTAGGCCATCCTCTGCCAGGGCCTGCAGGGTAGTACAGTCCTCTTTCATGTTGTTCACAGTGTCCGTGACCTTGTCCCCAAAAAGTGATTCACCCGTGCAGGGGGCATCAGCAATCTTGTCGTGGGAGTCGTCTCTGAGTCTGGACGCCCTCAGCCATGCCCATCTCCTAGCGGATATGGCTGTACCCGCCGTCCTTGCAGATGTATCGAAGGCATCGAAGGCAGTACTTGCTAGGTGTTTGTTGCATTCTGACATGTCGGCGAGGGCGGAGGAAAAGGTGGCTTGCGCCTCTTTTAGTAGAGAGGAGATGGCAGTCTTTATGGATGCCATGCAGGCATCCTGGAACAGGACATGCTGGAACTGGTGGGCAGCGATACGTGCATTGAGCATGACCCCTTGATAGACTTTCTTCCCAATGTCATCAAGGAGCTTCTGGTCCTGTCCAGGTGGATTGTTGGCATGGGTGCGTGTAGATTTAACCCTCTTCAACGCGGAGGAAACTACTATCAACTGGTGTGGTAGCTGTGCCTTCTGGAACCCTGGAGTGGGTTGAAGTTGGTACTTGGATTCCAGCCTCCTGGAGGTTGCACGGCCAGATGCAGGGTTAGACCAGAGTCTCATGTGGCTGTCACGCAGTTTTTGATGTAGAGGTAGCGCAAACGGGCTCTTTGGGACTGCCAGGTACTTCAGGGCCTCTGGTTCCGCCTCCTCGGGAGCATTGGGGGAGGACAGCATGAGGGCCATAGCCACTTTGCTGAGGAACTTGCAGTATGTCAAATCCTCTTGGGGTGGCGGAGGGCCTTCAGGCTCGGGAGAGTGTCTATTCTCTGAAGCCATTAGTTCTGCAGCTGCGGATCCTACTACCGCCGCTTCAATCTCCTGATCCTCTGCGGTTCTGTCTGAGGAGGGTGCTTCCGGAGACAGTAGCGGTGGTCTGTGGTGCGCGATTGGTTCTGCCACTTTTGATTCTGACCCTCGCGCCGCAGGTAGCAAGTCCATCTCCGCAGTGGTGGCGATACGTGGGGGCGCCGTGGTGATGGAGGGTGCTGTTTGTTGAACAAGCTGGGCCAGTAGATGTAAGATGGCTGAGGAGTTGGAGGGGTCAGAAGACATGGAGGAGCTTCTCCGGGATCTGTAGCGCCTGGAAGCGGATTGCCGCGAGCGGTGCTTCTTATGATGCCCATGACTCCTGTGGTAATGGTGGCTTGAACCGGAGGAGTCGCTGCTGATGGAGCGTTCTATTCTGTGTCTTGTGCGCTTCTTCGCGCTCCGGGAATCGCTGCGATCCAGAAAGACATTTTTCTCCCGTTCCCGGCTTCTCCGTCTCTTGTGGGAGCTGTGCTGCTGTCTGCTGAGTCTCTCGGCGCCGATATCGGCGCTGACGAAAAGTGCAGGGGCGGAGGAGTGATGACGTTGCAAGTGGGAGGGGCCAGCATTGTGAGAGCCCTGAAGATGGAGAGAGACGGAGGGCTCACCGGAGGCGCCATCTTGACGTACCTCGTGGCTGTGGAGCACCGCATGGCCCGAAGAGGAGAAGCAAGCCATCCCTGTCGCGTCCTCCGCTGCAAGAGGTATCCTGGCAGCGGCATGAGAAGGAGAAGTCCCAGGAGCCGGGCTGGAGGTGGAGGCCTCGATAGGCACACCTCGGGCCTTAGTGGCAGTAGCGGCAGCATGCTGATTCGAGACATCGCTGAGGGCAGAGAGGTGATCTCTCAAAGTATGCCCTCTTGTCTTGCGTGCTCTCGGGGACATCCTGGAGCAGTGGGGGCAGTCCTCGATGTTGTGTGTAGTGCCTAAGCAGCGTACACACAACTCGTGGAGATCAGTGCTACTCATCTTCTTGCCACAGGGGCATTTCTTGAAGCCCGGCTTGTGTATTGCGGTGAGTCGAATATCTTTGCTTGCTTCTTGATGTAATGTGGAGAGCAGGGTTCCGTCTTGCCGGCAAGGTGGAAGGAAGTAAACTGGCCAGGCTAGGGGCGGTCCTGGGAGGTGGGCTACCTGAGCACGGTAGTCTGATCTCTGGAGAGCACTTCCGACCTTGGCGCCGCCCAGAGGACGTCTCCAAGTGTGGCTGATGCAATCCTGCAGTCCATGGAGAAATGCTGTTTCCAGTTTTTGTCATTTGGCTCCTTTTTCCATCCCCTGAAAGATGTTCTTTTGGCAACAACAGCCTCTCTGACCTCACCTTTAAACCATGCTGGCAGTTTTTTGGACTACTTTTCTTAAAGCATGGAATACATCTGGTCTGGCCTTCCAAAATAATATTTTTAATCAACACCCATGCTTGATGTAAATCTTTAACCTTTGCAACTGCTCCTTTTAGTTTTTTCTTAACTATTTTCCTCATTGTATCATAGTCTCCCTTTTGAAACTTAAAAGGTAGTACTGTGGATTTCCTTGCCATCCTTCTTCCATTTATTAAATCAAACACACATGGACTCCCTTTTTCTCCCCTTCCCCCTCCCCCTTCCTATCCCTTCTTCCTTTCCTCCCCCTTCCCTTTCCCCCTTTCCCCTTCCCCTCCCTCCCCTTTTCTCCCTCCCTCTCCCTCTCCCCTCTTGTTTTTATTTCATTTTATTTCCTTTTACTTCTGCTTTTACGAGCGTATTTTTTGTTTATATATGTTTCTTAGTCTTTCCCCCCCCCCCCCCTTTTAGCCATTTTTAAATATGCCACTAAATTTGGATACCCTGGACGCTTTGCAACCTCTCTTTTAATTTTTAATCTCTTCATTTTTATTTTTTGATTCTTCTCTGTCTCTTAACCTGGTCTCATTAAACTTTTGTTTTTTACTGTTTAGTTTTTTTTTTCCCATTTTAATTCCATAGGACACTGGCTTTATAGAACAGGGCAGATACAATGGTCATGCGCCCCCTTTTTTTCCTGGCGGTTTCACAGCTGCTCTTATCTTTCTTTCTTTTTTATGCATCTGGCCATTCATTCCTTTTTGGGTTTATTTTTTATTGAGGCTCATAACTCACATTCCTATCATTGATGTTTACAAATAGGTCTGAGTTCTAATCTGATTCCAACATGACATGATATATTTTCTCCAACTGAGGCTTACAACTCACAGCACTGTTAATGAAATTTATAACAGTTTCAGGTTTGAATCTGACACTAATATGATGATATATATGTTCAGTTCAGTCATGTTTCTATAGTGCTATATAATTAGTTACAACATTAATAGATTTTTTAAATTGAAACCATGCTTTCAGTACTTTGTCCCCTCCTGTGTTCCCTGCCACTGTCAAAAACTTCATTTGCATACACGGTTTCACATTCTATCGTTTTTTTGTTTCTCCTGAGGGTCTTCAGTTAGATTAATGTTATGGTTTTTAGTTTCTTGACTTTCAGGTATTATATTATGTTTTGTATCACAATGATGTTCATAAAAAGATGTGTTTTAGTCCTATACCTTTGACCTCAGATTTTTGGCTCCATTTTGAGGGAGTTTAAAAGCCACGGTTTGTTCAGTGCCGTCTGAATTGCTGATGGTGTGTCGGTTCGGAGCTACGTGAATGAGGCAAGTTTTCCTTCTCTGATTTTTTTTTTCCTGCATACATTGTTTGGATGCCTTTGCACCTATCCACGTCCAGGAAAGGCCTGAAAACCTTTCTGTTCTTAGACCACTTCGGAAACTCTGACTCGCATCAAATACTTCCAACTTAAATTACCTTCATCATGCTCTAGTATACACTCATACCCACACATATGTGTGTCCTGTCATCCCCTCCTCCTGTTGAATGTAGACCCACAAGTTATACTGCTAACCACTTTGATTGAAGGATAAGGTGGTATACAAAACTGGTTAAATAAATAAATCCCTTATCTCACATACTGAGCCAAACAGTCTGTAAATAGTTGTATATAAGTTAAACAGCGTGATGTGAGGGCCACATATTAACCTCCAAGCCCCTATCTCTTCTTTCACTGGATTCTACTCCTATCTTTTATAAATATTTCTTTTCTCTAATGTTTTGAAAATATTGTTAGTTCGTTGTTACATTGTATACCGCAACTATCTCTTGTTCTGTGTAAAATGTTGTTAAATTGTAAACCGCTTTGATCCTTGTAAAAGCAGTATAGAAGAAACTTTAAATAAATAAATAAATAAAGGAGAGAAGATAGTCATGTGCCTACCAAGCTCTTCAGCCAGCAGGAATACAAACGAAGTTGTTGAAATACTTAGCGCAAAAAGTGAACACTCCAAACTTGATGTTGTTATCCACTTAGGCACAAATGACCTGGCTAGAAACAGTGCCTCTACAGTCCAAAGGACTTCCAATCTCTGGGAGAGAAACTCAAGCCCATTGTTAACACTGTTGCATTCTCAGAAGTTCTACCTCTTCTTGATAAGGGGACAAAAAGGCTGCATCGCATTAACAGCTTTAATACATGGCTCCAGACCTTGTGCAAACAAGAGGGATTCAGATTTATTGGTGACTGGGACAACAGCTGGACCAAGAAACTATACTGTGCTGATGGACTACATCTCTCTGTCGCAGGGAAAAGAATCCTAAGTGAAAAATCCAGGCAGTATGTGGATATGCATTTAAACTAAGAAAAGGGGGTGACGGATGTGGAAGGTTAAGATCTGCATGCCACCCCCTGCAAAAGCAGAATAACATCAGAAACAGCCACACTTTTAAACCACACATCAAAAACGAGTGGGAAGAAGTGGGCAGAACAAAATCAATACAAAATACACACAAGCCAGGTAAATGCTGGAAAGCAATGAGCACAAATGCTCGAAGCTTAGCCAACAAAATTCCGGACCTGGAAGCCCTAATGGTGGAAATGGATTTGGACATTGTGGCCATTGCAGAAACATGGTTTCATGAATCTCATGATTGGGATATAGCCATAGCTGGCTATAATCTATTCAGAAGAGACAGAGAAAATGGAAAAGGAGGAGGAGTAGCCTTGTATGTCAAAAGCAATATTAAACTAAAGAAGAGTGAAAAAACATCAAAAATGATGAGCGAGCGCAGGGAAACATTATTGTTGGAAGTATTTTTGTCGGAAGATCGGCCATGAGGTTAAAAGCCTCTCGAAGCCGTTACTTCCATTTTAATCAGTTTTATTACAGTCCAATTAAATAAGCCCACAACAGAGCCAAAAAAGAGAAAGGTGAAAAGAACACCACAACTTGGTGCCACCTTCAAAACATAAATGTACTTGTGAGGGGGAAATATTAAAAACTTGACTTATCTGAACCGCCGTTGATCCTAAGTTGAATATCGCATGAAACGGAACATAGCAGCAGATATTCCAATGTCTTTCTCAAATTCCAGGAAGACAAAGCAAAAATGATGACTTCCAAAGAGAAACAATTTCCAAAAAGAGCAGTTATCCAAAAGTACACAGCACTGCGTTTCGGGCAAATATACGCTCCATGCCCTGCTTCAACGCTTAGTTGAACTGCCAAAAAAGAAAGCAACCAAACGGCACCTCCACCACTCCGAGACGCCGGCGCATGCTCATTTTGGAAATTGATCAATGGCGGTTCAGATAAGTCAAGGGTGGAGAGAGGGCGAGGGGAGGGGTCAATGGGCGGGGAGTGGGTGGGGAGAGGCTCCCTGCACACTAACGTGCTGAACTGAAGGGCTGAATCCTACTGCGAATGAAAACCTGCCGTTAGATGCACATTTGCAGGAGAGAGAAACCATTTAAGTGTCAGCAATGTATAGCATAGACAGGGAGCCCAAGAAACATGATAGTAGTGCTCCATGTCCAGCACCAGCATAGTGCCCAAGTATGAAAGGCCACTATGGCGATGGTGCAAGTGGGGCATAGGAGGCTGCAGGCAGGACATGTATTGGGGGCAGCAGGGGCACAGGGTGGACTAGGCGTGTGTCTAGGTGGCACATAGGAGCATAGAAACCGGAAATCATCATGACAGCAGCTGACAAAGTCCAAATACAATCACCTACATCACCTGGTCCACCCGAGCTAACAGTTGCCAGGGCACTGACCTGACATACCCCCAGCCAACCCTCTCCCAAGCAGAAAGAACAGACTATTGGTAGGCGGTGATGGGGGGATGTGAGGATGCTCATGTATGCCCCATGCTCCATACCCCGCTCCCTAGGCGACCACCTACCCACACAGTGGATGGCCTGGGACTGCGCACTACCAGCACCGACAGCATATGGCCATGTCAGCATGGCAGGGTGGGAGTGTGCCCGTACTGGAGGGGGTAGTGGCACCTGCCTACAGTGGACCTAGGCTATGCCCTGTACCAGTACGTGGTGTGCAGTGCAACATAAAAGGTCTGGCTGAGAAAAGGTACAGGTAGCCCCAGGGACCACCATGCATCTTTGGCAACAGTGTGGTGCAGTACACCCAGCGAGTGTGTCCAGAAGCAGAGGGTCACAGGTTCAAACCCCAGCTGTGGTTCCTGCAGAGCATGTCCCTATATTTTACCCTACAATGCAGATACAACAGCAACATGTGCAAAGCCCAAAGCAGCGGCAAACAGGGGTACAAACACCCACTCACACAGGCCCCACAATCCAAAGATGCATGGAGAGTCAGGCTGTTGGCCCCAGCATTGAGCTGCAGTTATCACCAGGGCACTACTACTACCTCCTGCACAGTTTAGCAATGTCGGCACTGTGATCAGGACCAGTGTGGCGGGCAGGGTTGCCAACCACCCCTATCTGTGCACAATGCTGCAATGGGAGTGTGTGTGTGTGTGTATGTCTATCCATTGTTTTGTGGCTGCCCACACCTCACCGGGCCCACAATGTCCCACTGTTACCAGCATTAGCCTGAATAGGTGCATAATGAGAGCAAAGTGTTGTGGGTATGGTCCAGACAGGGCGGATTGGCCAGGATGCATCTTCACAGGGTGTGGGGCAATGGCTGGGACACTGTACTGCCCGACCACCGCCTGCATGGACAGGGTGACCACAGCATGGCATGCTGGGAGGGCACTCACTCTGACCGAGCAGTGACCATGGCATTTCTAGGTTCCCACATAGTGCTCTATGTTATCTGCTTCTAGTGATCCTGTTGTGTCTCCAGTGTTGGGGGCCACAAAATCACTGAGATGCCTGCTTGGTGCACATAGTTCCTCTGTGAGCATGCACTATGGATTGGCTCATGGACTGTCTGCAGTTAGACTGTGCATGGTCAGAACACCTCTACAGTGCAGTCTATGCTGTCTGCTGGTGACTGGCAGACAGTGGTGTGAGGCAGTTGGGGTTTTCCAGAGCTAACTCCATCATTGCTGCTGGTCTGCCACTACCCCAGCCACAGGTATGGCTCTAACCCACCAACCCTGGAGGGCTGTCACATACCAGCAGGATGGAGGTTGCTTCACAGGGTCTTGGGCACCTGTTCCTTAACTACAAAAAGGGTGATGTGAGCCCTTTGGGGCATGTAGTGTATACCACTTTGAACTATCAAGGCACTGCTACACAAACCTCAAGCAAGTCTGGAAACCCCTCTGCACTGATAATTATATTATAATATTATAATAGGTGCCCATGTCAGCCAGACCCTAATATGGGGTACACACTAATCTGGGTGGTGTCTGGTCCCAAAGGGCCAGAGATGACTGCAGGATACAGATGGACATCAAATTACCTTCAGCTGCACTGCAAGGAACACCTGTCACACACTGGCAGTGATGGGAATGTACAGCAGGGCTTATTCCTAGCACCACATGTACTGCGGACCTAGTGCTGGGCACCCATCCTATCCCTCAGGGAGAACATAGAACCTGCACAGTGGCATGGTCTGTTGCTACTCTGTGCCAGTATCACGCACTGTCAGTTCATCTTTCCAAGCTGAGGTACCGGAGAGGTGCAGACCCCATTTGCTGATCAGCTGTAGACAGCTATTCAGCATGTGCATTGCATCATGGGTACTGGTGGGGTTACCCTATCCTGGCACTCAGAGCAGACAGTTTGTGTGGTGACCTGCAGTGCTTCTGTACCCAGCCATTGTTGTGACATACACCACAGAGGTATAGCCTACTGGTTAATACAATGCCATTCTTGGCAATGTTCACGGGTTCAATTCCTCATTGTTCCCTCCTCTCATGCCTGTCCTACTCAAATAGTGTGCATTTCTGTAACAGTCACATTTTTGCAGATTTGTGCTGCCAGACCATAATACCCTCACAACAATTGCCAACATTTCCTCGGTCCGTCTATCTGTGTCAGCTGTGTAGAGTCCTGTCTGCCTGTGCAGGCTGTCACCCCATGTCATGCACTGCTACCCTTTCCTGCATTGCACCTCTTCATGCTTGCCTTGCCTATGCCTGATCTGCATGGCACCACCACTCCTCTGTCCACCCATCATTATAACTATCCTGCCACCTCCGCCTCCACTGGGGGACACGTATTCCCATCGTCTGCCACCAACTGTCTTTCCAGTACTTTACATTGTGATCAGTACTGGCAGCCATATGGGATGCCCACAGATATGGCAGGTCAAGCAGCTCCCACCTCTCCCTCCTTCACTCACCTATTCATTGCCTTTCCTGAGTGCTCTATCTAGTGTTAGGGCTACATCTGTCTCTGTTCCTCACAGGTCATGTATGTCATCCTGCAGCACCTTGCAACCCTTTGGCCACACTAACCTAGGGCACCATAACCTTGTTAGGTCACCATAACCTATGGTTCCATAACCCAGGGTGCCCTCTAAGGTGCCCTGTCCAGGGGTGCCTAATACGGCTCATAGCCTAAGGAGCCCTACTGTATAGGGCACCTTACAAAGCGCCTTATGAGGCACCTTACAAGGCACCTTATAAGGAACCTTATAAGCCACCTTATAGGGCACCTAACAACCTAACAAGGCACCTTATAAGGCACCTTACTTATACGGCACCTTCCAAGGCACCTTTTAAAGCACCTTACTTATACGGCACACTTATACACCTTGTAATGTGCCTTATAAGGTCCCTTGTAAGGTGCCTTATGAGGCGCCTTGTAGCGCGTGTTTGTAATATGCGTTAGCTGATATGGCTTGCTGTAACGATGTACCGCCCATGCCTTTATATGGCCATCCGTACCTTTACCGCAGAATCTAACACAAATGACATTACCGCAGTTTAGTAAACATACCCCAAAGAGTCTAAAAGAGAAATAAGGATAGCAAAATCAAAGGCAGAGAAAAAGACGGCTAAAGATGTTAAGGGTGGCGACAAAACTTTCTTCAGGTATATTCGGAAAAGGAAGAAGATCAGAGTTGGAATTGCAGGAATCGGAAGTGCTGGGAAAGGACTCGTGGAAAGTGACATTGAAAAAGCAAAATTGCTAAACAAATACTTCTGCTCTGTTTTTACTAAAGAAAATCCTGGAGAAGTACCAGCTATGACTCCCAAATATAAAAATGGGAATGAAGTAGATACCACACCATTCACAGAAGATGAGGTGTTAGAACAACTTGCTAAACTGAAAGTGGACAAAGCCATGGGACCGGATGGGATACATCCCAGGATACTGAAAGAGCTCAGAGAGGTTCTTGCAGGACCATTAAAGGATGTCTTCAACAGATCCTTGGAAACAGGAGAGGTTCCTCAGGACTGGAGAATGGCTAATGTTGTACCTCTACACAAAAGTGGTGACAGGGAAGAAGTGTCAAACTACAGGCCCGTGAGCATTACCTCAGTGGGGGGAAAAGTAATGGAGGCACTCCTGAAAGAGCGAATAATGAACTTTCTCAAAACCAAGAGGTTGCAAGATCCAAGGCAACTGATTGAGTTCTTTGACTGGGTGACCAAGGAACTAGATCAGGGGCATGCAATGGATGTCATCTACCTGGATTTCAGAAAAGCCTTTGATACTGTTTCTCATAGGAGGCTTGTCAATAAACTCTGTAGCTTAGGGATGGGTTCCAAGATAGTAAACTGGATTACAAATTGGTTGACTGACGGACAACAGAAGGTGATGGTACATGGAGCTCACTCGGATGCAAGGAAGGTGATTAGCGGGGTGCCCCAGGATTCGGTCCTGGGCCCAGCACTGTTCAATGTATTTGTGAGTGATATTGCTGAAGGACTGAATGGGAAAGTCTGTCTTTTTGCAGATGACACAAAAATTTGCAACAGAGTGGACTCCCCCGAGGGAGTGGTTAACTTGAGGAAAGATCTACAAAAGCTGGAAGAATGGTCTAATGCTTGACAACTACAATTTAATGTGAAAAAGTGCAGTGTCATGCACTTGGGTAGCAGAAATCCAAGGGAAATGTACTTGATAGGTGGCGAGAGGTTTGTGTGCACAGTTCAGAAGAAAGGCCTTGGTGTAATTATCTCTGATGATCTCAAGGTGGCAAAACAGTGCGACAAGGCGGTGGCAAAAGCCAGGAGGATGTTGGGCTGCATACAAAGAGGGATTACCAGCAGAAAGTAAGAGGTACTTATGACACTGTACAAGTCACTGGTGAGGCCTCACTTGGAATACTCTGTTCTGTTTTGGAGACCATATCTTGGAAAAGATGTAAAAAGACTGGAAACTGTTCAGAGGAAGGCGACCAAAATGATTTGAAGCCTGCGTCAGAAGCCTTATGAGAAGAGACTTGAAGACCTAAATATGTACACTTTGGAGGAGAGGAGGGACAGGGGAGATATGATTCAGACCTTTAAAGAATTAAAGAGAAATGATGAACAAACAAACCTCTTCCAAAGGCGGGGAAGCTGTAAAACTAGAGGGCATAATATGAAGTTGCAAGGTGGTAAATTGAAAGGCCATATCAGGAAATATTTTTTCACTGAAAGGGTGGTGGATGCTTGGAATGCCCTCCCGATGGAAGTGGTGGGGGAAAACACGGTGACAGAATTCAAAATGGCATGGGACAATCACAGTGGATCCCTTTACAGCAACAAGATAAAAACAAAATATACGGTACCATCTAACTTCGGAACCATCTAACGTTTCAACAAATAAGGGTGTCCTACATGGAGTGGTGGGTTCACCCCTAACGAAAGACATGGGGAGGGGTGGCCTGCACAGAGCGACAGGTGCACCTACTCTTGCCATCTTGCTGGGCAGACTAGATGGACCATGCTGTTCCTTATCTGCAGTCATTTACTATGTTACTATGTAAATAAATAAAATAAAAATATTAGCTGTTTGAGTTGTTTTTGTACACATCTTTTCTTTTCAACAGATTGTACTATTGGAGTTCAGCACTCAGCGGTTCCTCCACATAGACCAAGTAAGGTTTCCATACTGATACATTTCCATATATTCTTGCACTTTTTAGCAACATTAAATACTGGGTCTTCTGTCACTCATGCCACTTGACAAATTAATTGTATTCACCACACAGTTAGATTGGCATGGTATATATATTTTTTTTCACTCCCCTCTGGTTCTACTGAATGCTGTCTTCAAGAGCACAAAACAATATACATAGTTCCACTTTTTGGTTATACACATGGTCCTCCTTGTCTCTCCTGCTTACTTCCTTGGGTGAGCTATTTTTGTGCTTGTTTGGTTTTTACTTACAGTTTGATGTCTGTATTTTAGTATGTGTTGTTTGAAAATTGCTGTTTTACATGTTTTAAAACACTATAGTCCTGGGCTCATTTATTATTATTATTATTATTTTAAATTGTTTATTTATCTTTATGTATCTTTCTAACCAGTTTATTTATTATTTGTTTGATGATTTTATATTGTCACGCTGTGGCTCGACCCCACGGGTTAAGGTAGGGTATGGAGCCGGGGGCCTTGTAGTTGACCAGCCTGGAATAAGGTATAGAGGGCCTTGCTTGGCACTCTGGGAGTTGTAGTTTTCTGGCTAGTCAAAAGAACGAGTTGTGGATACGAGGTAAGGCTTAAGACAGTTTTTATTCCCCTTCCGGGAGGATTCTTTTGGTGGTAAAAATAAAAGGTAGACAGCCCCACTTTGGGCACAAAGTAAAGAAACAAAAATTGCTTAACTTCAGCTTTCTTAATCACATAATACACGGGTATTTCAAACAGTACTCTTCCAGCAAAAAAGCCTTTCTTTGCTGCTTCTAAAACTCAGCAACTACAAGCAAACAAAACCTTTTCTTTGTAGCTTTAGTGCTTATCACAATTTCACAGCTTGTTCACCGCAGAGAGGAAAACTCATCAGTTATCGTGAGCATACAGTCCATGTGTTCACTAACAGCTTGGTCCTCTTGTACTTCACATTGCATTTCCTCAGGTTCTGCGTTTAACAATTCCTCCTTTGCACAGCAAGGAACGTTACCAAACAGTCTCTCCCTATTGTATGGAGATTCTCTTTCCCCCTTCGTGAGACAGTGTATCAGGCTATTACCATATTCACTTGAGTGTTTAGCCTGGGAGCCCTTCCACTGCTGATAACCACAGGGTAAGTTATAACATTCACTTCTCCCTCTATTAGTAGAAATCAGTTTACCTCCCAGCTCACTCTGGTTCAGGCTTCTTGGTGCAGCTGCAGTTACTGGAGTAAAACCAAACGGAAACTTTCCATGGGCTTTGCCTTTCAACTTCCTCCCAGATATAACAATATCCTCAGGTAAAAAGACTTTATCTTTTCTGTATCTGTTATTCTGGTAAGTGGCTTTTCCTGCCTTCCTCAAGCTAGCTTCCACATTAAATTCTCTGTTACCTTCTGGATAACGTTTGCTGAGCTCTGACGTCTCTGTGCACTGCTTGTAATAGCAGTCACCTGGGCTCTCTCTCTCTCTGCCTGGGAATAAAACCTTTCAGCTTTTACAGCTCTCTCACCGGCTTCATTCCAACCCGAGCTTTCCCCAGCACGTCTTTGGCTCCTTGAATTCTCAAAGCTGCTTGTTCCTGTGTTCCTTCCTGTTTCCTTTCTCTGCACACCTTGCACCGCTCTCACCCTCCTCACTCCTCTGGCACCTCCCTTAACTCCACGTGCATTGGGTTTATCTGTGTGTGTGTGTGTCAACTCCACCCACCCCAGCTGGCTTTCATCTCCTAATGATCCCTCAGCCTTTCTGCTGCTTGGGCGTGTTTCTGTAGCTCGTGACCCAGTTTGTTTGTGTTGCCTATAGCAACTTCCTGACATATGCCTACCTGAAATGTCAGTGTAAGTTTCATTACTTGCTGAAATGCCTATTTCCATGGGCTCTGCTAGATCCACATTGTGACAATATGTTTTTAAGAACATAAGATATGCCATACTGGGTCACCAAGGTCCATCACTCCCAGTATTCTGTTTCCAACAGAGGCCAATCTAGGTCATAAGTACCTAGCAGTCTCCCCAAAAGACACAGCTTGTATTGGGTCATGCAATGACATCCCGGGTCCCTTTTAATAATGGTTTATCGACCATTATTTTAATTTGTTTTGGGGTGTATTCCCCCTGAAGACGGCATCTACTGAAATGAGTTGGGGATTTTTAATAAAGATTTCTTGACCTACTGTCTTGGCACACCTGTTTTGTTTTGTTCCTTCCTTCCGGCCCTTCCTCCATTTATTAAATCAAATGCGATCATGCTATGATTACTATTGCCAAGTGGCCCCAACACCCTTATCTCTTGCACAAGATCTTGTGTTCCACCAAAGACTAGGTCCAAAATAGCTTTCCCTCTTGTTGGTTCATGAAGCAGTCATTTATTTCATCTAGAAACTTTATCTCCCTCGCATGTCCTGCTGTGACACTGACCAACTCGATACTGGGTTAATTGATATCACCCAATATTATTACTATGCTGTAGCTTTTGTTAGCTTCCCTGATTTCTTTGAGTATTTCATCATCCATTTGTTCATTCTGGCCAGATGGTCGCTAGTATGCCCCTACTGCCATCACCTTCCCCTTCCCCTTTTTACATAGAATTTCTATCCATAGAGATTCTATAGTGTATTTTGTTTCCTGCAAGACTTTAATCCTTTGTGACTCAATACCCTCTCTAACATAGAGTGCAACCCCTCCATCAATTTGGTCTGCTCTATCGTTATGATATAGTTTGTACCTAGGTATCACAGTGTCCCAGTAGTTCTCCTCCTTTCACCATGTCACTGAGATACCAAACGTACCTAACCTCTCATTTAGTGCTATATATTCAAACTCTTCCATCTTATTTTTTAGACTTCTAGCATTTGCTTACAAGCATTTTAGAGACTTTATTTTATTCATATTAATCTCGTTATCTGTAGGCAGGGGCAATTTGGAATCTTTAAGCTCTGTCTACTCTGTACTTGGGTTACTTTTGTAATTACTGGAACCTCTCTGTCAATATACCCTAATTTCAATCTTTTGCTAGAAGAGTGGGCATGGCCACAGCTAGATTGTGGGATGGCACCACAGGCTAGCTGTCACAACTGCTTATATTGTGGCTTCACCTAACACCTCTTCAAGGTAGCATTAAGTGCAGCCACACTACCAGCAGTTTGGTAGCATGGCAATTGCTAGGCCTTTTATTAAGAAAAATGGTATCTGTGATTGACCCTGAATGCCCTGATTATATGCCCTCCCAAAAGAAATCCCCCGATCCAATCCATCACCCCATAGTAGTGCAAAACATTGTCCACAAATACCCTCCTGCCCCAAAATTCTCTTCCTATTTCAGAATCCCCCTGTACAGCCATATTGGTAGATATAGCAGACACCCCCCTGCACCAGATTCCTCCTTCCTGATCAAGACCACTGTCTCAGCACCAAGATTCCCCCTTAAAACTCCTCCCCAAACCATACCCCTCATAGCTTTCCCCCCCTCCCAGAGCCTATCCCTCGCCCATCCTGTCCCACCCTCGGGACTTAGCTTGGGGATTCTCTGGTGCCTAGTGGTGCTGGACAGGAGTGGCCCTCCTCTACTCCTGCTCCAGCTGTCATGGCTTTCAAAATGGCATTTTTCACCCTTAGCAGTAGTCTCATCTGCACATGCCTAGAAATACTATAAAAAGTAGTAGTAGTAGTACAACACATGTTATACCTGGTTTTCCCATGCCTAAGTCAAATGTATAGTCTGTATTTATGGGGCCTGAATATCTGTACATATTTGCAGCCCCATTCCTGGAACACCCTCATCCTGTCCCTTTTGTTCCAGATATTGCACTAGAATTTATAGTGACTTTATGCATATAGCAATATACACATACAGGATTCCGGAACATGAACCTCCGGCCTGTGAGAACGTAGAAATGGTAGACGGGTGCCAACATACACCCGATTCCAGAATGTGGGATTAGATGAACATGTTGCTCCTGCATCGAAGACATAGAAATACACAATGATAGTTGTTGCCGAGCCTCCCCATTTCCACGCGGCAACGCCTCCACAGTGAAAAGGTGCACCGCAGTGTTCCAGTCAGTGCGGTCCTGCCCATCCCCACTGACTGCTGCTAATGCAGTGGACATCCCTACAGCCAAGGTCCCGGCCTGCCATTCATGCCCTCCAGACCTGTGGCTGTGCTAAATAGGGATGTCGGAGCATGCTAATGCTGGTGGTATTCTGCAGATGCCCATAATGCAGATAGCCACCCGCTGTGTCATATTCATGGGAATAGCGCATACCGAAGTGAAACATAAATGATGTACGGTATACCACGTGTGCTATGAGAGCAAGATCTCACTCCCGCCCTGAGCTCTGTTCCTGTGGCAGATGGCTGGCAACTATTTTATTTGTTTATTTATTTATTTAACATTTCTTATATACCGCCTTTCATGATATCAAGGCGGTTTACATTGAACAAACTGAAATTACATTGAACAGGGCATTATAACTTGGAGATAACTATTTTACAGGGAACATGGGCAATGGAGGGTTAAGTGGCTTGCCCAAGGCCACAAGGAGCACCTGTGGGACTAGAAACCCCAGTCCTTCCGGCCCAAGGTTGCTGTCCTCTAGTGGGATTTGAACCCCCGACCTTCCGGCCTGAAGTACATTGCCCCAACCACTAGGCCACTCCTCCACTCAACTACACTGCAGCACTCTCCACAGCAGGGCACGGAGCTTACTGGTTCAAATATGTTAGCACACAACATTTTTGACGTTTCACCGTGTAAATTTATCCAGTAGGACATCAAAAACATCCCAAATAAGCCTTGAATGATGTAATATTGCATCACATTGCATAATACCAGCATGCACACATCATCCAGAGTTGATTGCATCATTTTCTGATGCAATGCAATACTACTGCCAGATGGCTGCTGAAGCCACCTGATGTCAGCAGTGTACTATATGCAGTCGAAAAGGTTGAGCATTTAAAATATTTCAGACTGTGCGTGAGACAGTTTAAGCTACTGTTACATGTAACTTTTATTAATCATATAATTTTAGCCATTTAGGTACAATACAGAACAGTAATGCCGCGAAAGTGCGTTAATACCGTTGACAATTTCTGCTACATTTGTGGGGAAATGACATTTGTCAACCAGAAGACAAATAGCACTTCTCAACTGAAGAAGGCATATCATCTTTACTTTGGATGCAAGATTGGTGACCAAGACAAGCCTTGGGCCCTGCATATATGCTGCACTACCTGTACAATACAGCTTTCACAGTGGTTGAATTGCAAAAGACCATCAATGCCGTTTGCAGTCCCCATGGTGTGGAGAGAGCCAAGCAACCACATAAATGACTGTTACTTCTGCTATGTTCCTCCTCTTTCCAGCAGAATAACGAAGCAAAAGAAGTCGAACATAGTCTACCCAAACATTCTGTCTGCACTGAGACCAGTTCCACATGGTGAGGGATTTCCTATTCTAGAACCTCCATCAGAATATTTTCTTGATTCATCTGATGAGGACAAGGGTGACCTGAACTGTTCTTCTCCCGCTCTGTCAGCATGCAGTGACCCAGATGCATTATCAACTCCACACAGAATAACTCAGGAAGAACTAAATGACCTGGTTCGTGATTTGGACTTATCCAAGAACAAGGCAGAATTGCTAGGATCAAGACTCCAACAATGGAATCTTTTAGAATAAGATGTCAACATTACTGCATATCGGAAGCGCCACCAGCAGTTGGAGCCTTTCTTCAGAAAGGAAAGTAATCTGGTATTCTGTTCCGATATTGAAAGCCTCATGAATGCCTTAAAAATCACTCATGACCCACAAGACTGGAGACTATATAGACTCTTCGAAACTGAGTCTGAAGGCTGTGCTTTTGAACAATGGAAACCGTCTTCCATCTATTCCAGTAGCTCATGCTGTCCACATGAAAGAGACATACGATAACTTAAAGATAACAAGAAATCTACAACACATAGTGAACCAATCCCTCTCACAAGGCACAATGCCTGATGCCTTAAAACTCACAACACTTAGACCAATATTAAAGAACAACAAGCTTGACCCAAAAGACCCGAACTCATACAGACCCATAGCCAGCATCCCATTTATAGCTAAAATAATAGAAAAAACAATTCAAATACAGTTACAAGAACACATTGATGAACATAAACCACTTGACTCACACCAATTTGGGTTTCGCCCATTCCATGGAGTAGAAACTCTATTAATCACCCTAATGGATTTCCTCATCAGAGGTACAGATGACAACAACCAAGGCTTCCTACTTCTATTCATAGATATTTCTGCCGCTTTTGACAATATTAACCACTCCACACTGATCAACAGACTACAAAGCTTAGGTATAGGCGGGACTGTCCTTGATTGGTTTAAGTCCTACATATCAAACAGACTAATACGCGTACAAATCGACCAAGAAGCATCAGAACCATTCCCTCAAGGCCAAGGAATACCCCAAGGGTCAGCCCTCTCCGCCCTCCTATTTAACTTGTATCTACAACCAATAACAAACATATTTAAAAAACACAGGATTAACCACTTTATATACGCCGACGACATCATGCTCGCTATCCCTATAACCGCTAAAAACCCCACTTATGACACACCATCAGAATGTATGACTGAAACCTCCTCCTGGTTAGAATCTAACTACCTCAGCATCAACCTCAAAAAAACGGAAGTAATGTTCGTAACAAGGTCATCAATCACAGAGAACACTTTCCCAGAAACAATCACAATTAACAGAACATCCATACCTGTTAGAAAAGAAGTAAAATATTTAGGTGTGATAATAGATCACACACTCACCATGCTACCACACATAAAACAAACCGTAAAAACCATCTACTACAAACTAAAAACTATACAGCACCTAAGGCCACTCCTAGAAACTCAAGATTTTAGATCTGTAGTAAATACACTAATCACCCCCCACTTTGACTACTGCAATAGTCTATTAATAGGCCTCCCTCAAAAAAGCACATACCTTCTCCAAAGAGCTCAGAACATCTGTGCAAAAGTAACAGCTAAAGCACGTCTAACAGACCACGTAACCCCAATACTGCTAGAACTACACTGGCTCCCAATCAACAGCCGAATCAGATACAAAACTATCCTAACAACCTTTAAACTCATAAAAGCCATAGCCCCCTCACACCTATCCACACTTCTGCAATCACCAAACAAAACTAGATCACACAGACAAAACGAAGCCCACTCTCTTATCACACCAAAAGCCTTCAGGAAGACAAAGAAAACTACTAGCTCCAGAGCATTCACATTAACTGCCCCTACGCTCTGGAATGACCTCCCAATTGACCTTCGCATCATAAATGACCTCTATCAGTTCAGGAAAGAGCTAAAAACCTACCTCTTTACTGAACACTTTGAAATCACATATTCCCCAAAACACCTCCATAACCATGGTAATACACACACGAACCCCTTACTCAAAACTAAATAACCCCCCCCCTGTCTGAAACCCCAAACACACCCCCGATTTACGTCATAAAAGGAAATAAATTCCAAAACATACACAACCACTGTAAATATCCAATGTAAATAAGTTAATGGATGTTTGTATTATTAATACATCTTGAAGTTGAAGTTTTGTTTAATGTAAATAGTTAAAATCAACCGTTCATTGTAAATAGTTAAATCTAATTGTTCAATGTAAATATATACATCTGTGTACAGTTGTTAAAATGTTCCTTGTAAACCGCCCTTGATCGCTGGAAGGGGCGGTATAGAAATATATACATAAATAAATAAATAAAATAAATAAAGCATCTACTGACTTCCATTAACTATAAGAAGTACAGCTGGCACCTCTGTGGTGACTTGAAGGTAGTTGCCCTTTTAATGGGACTGCAGCAGGGATATATAAAACACATGTGTTTCTTATGTGAGTGGGATAGCCGAACTAGGGAATGGCACTACTTGTGGAAGGAATGGAATCGCAGACAAAATGTAACAGTTGGAGAGAAGAATATCCAGCACCCAGCTCTGGTTGAGGCTCACAAAATCCTGCTACCACCCCTTCACATCAAACTAGGTTTGATGAAAATCTTTGTGAAAGCCATGGACCGCACTTCGCCAGCTTTCCGATACCTGCATGAAAAATTCCCTCGACTCAGCAAAGCAAAGATTAAAGAGGGAGTTTTTGGGGTCCTCAGATTCGAAAGATGACCAGTTCAACAACTAGCTTCAGGGTGATGCGAAACAAGCATGGAATGCTTTTCGCCTAGTGTCAACAAACTTTCTCGGGAATGTTAGGGCAGAAAACTGCAAGGAACTAGAAGAAGACATGCTGATGCAGTATCAGAAACTTGGCTGCAATATGTCTCTAAAGATCCATTTCCTTGATTCCCATCTCGATTTCTTTCCTGACAACTGTGGTATGGTTAGTGATGAACTGGGTGAACGTTTTCACCAGGATATCGCAACGATGGAGCAAAGATACCAGGGAAAATGGTCCACTACAGTGCTGGCTGATTACTGCTGGACACTCCCCAGAGAAGCTCCAGAACAGCTGTACAAGAGACAGACGAAAAAATGTAAGAAGGTGGGGTTATTTGATAGGGCTGTCTGAGGCATTTTCTTTTTTTAATTTAAATTAGTGCTGCCAGCAAAAACACCCTCACAGTGCTGTAACCCTAAGATGCCTCATAAGGTGCCCTATAAAGCGCTCTATAAGGCGCCCTATAAAGCATCCTATAAGGCGCCTTATAAGCCACCCTATAGGGAACATTATAAGGTGCCTTGGCAGACAGTGCACTTTATAATGTGCCCTCTGGAGTGCCTTATAGGGCGCCTAATGCGGCACCTTAGGTTACGGCACTATGAGGGTGTGTTTGCTGGCAGCACTAATTTAAATTAAAAAAGAAAATGCCTCAGACAGCACTGATTTAAATTAAAGAGTAATGCTTCAGACAACCTTACTCATTAAGCCTACTGGGGGATCAAACTCATGAACCCTGTTTCATCAGTCAATGTATTAACCATTGTGCTACACCTCTATTGCTGTGTCTGTAGGTCAGCGCACCTAATTAAGGCTAAAGCACATTAACGTGCCATGGCTCCCTCTATCGCACGAAAATGTACCTTATCGCACAATAACCCTAAATGCTACCTTAAGACCGGAACGCCCACTACCTTATATGGCATTCATCACAGTAAGACTGCAACTAATGCCGGTAACATTGAGACGGTTTAGTAAACATACCCCTTAGATGTGGAGGGGGAAACCTACAAGAAGAAAATATAAAAGAAGGAAATATCTGTTGACAAAGCACCATTGCCATTTAAACACCCCCATTCCCTAGCAGAACATGAAAAAGGTAATTTAATTAAGAAAATTCTTTACCAAGTAGGAAAGCTTCAAGCTTCTCTGGATCAAAAAAGGAATATGAATTACCCAGAAATCTAATCAGGCATTTGCAGGAGAATCTTAAATAAAAAAAGATGCCCCAATTGCACCTACCCTATGCTTAAACTGAAGGAAAATTTTCCTCCATGCTTGTGTGGCCTTAGTTACATCAGGGAATATCTGAACTCTTTGACCACAAAAGGAAGTTTCTCAAAACTGGAAATAACTTTTTAAAAATCTAGTCATCGGTTTCTGAAGCCAAAGTCACAATAAATGCGGACCTAATTGTTATAATATAGTTCAACAAATTTTCAAAAATTGTTTGTTTCAGAAATTAAATGTGCTATTTCTTAATGAATTTGATACGCTGAATTCAAATATGATAGTGAAATTGGTCAATTAGCTCTTGTTTCTATGATATGTTGAAGATTTTACATTTTACCACTATGTATGGTGAAAATTGAGCCTAAATCCTTAGATGTAAATCAAAATCTTATTACAAATGAAACTTTGCATAATAACAAGCATGTTTTTATAAAGTATAGTTCATAAACATACTTATAAGAAACAGAGGAGTAATTATGTCTGCAATTTAACTTTCATTAAGAACATTTGTAAGTACATTCTAGCAAGTTTTGTTCTCATTAAGTGGCTTCACGACTCTTCCTAATCTGTTTCTTGTACTGAAGCAATGGAATATCCCTTGTCACTGTCCAGCAGTAGTCTGCAAGCATTGATGGACTCCATTTACCCTGACACCCCTTTTCTATGGCTGCAATGTCTTGGTGAAATCATTCTCCATGTTCATCACTTACTGCTCAACAATTTTGTGAGAAAAAATCTAGATGAGAATGTAGAAAATGAATCTTTAAGGATATGTTGCAATCAAGGTTTTTGTATGCCTTGAGAAGATCTTGAACAATCTCTTGGTAATTATTTGCTTTGTTGTTTCCAAGAAAATTTTGTGTCACTGATTCAAATGCTATCTATGCAGCCTTTTCCTTTCCATGCAATAAATGAAGAAATTCGTCATTTTGAAGAAGTGCACTAATATGAGGGCCAACAAAAACTCATTCCTTAACTTTGGCATCACTCAATCTAGGAAATTTACTACTAAGATACCTGAAAGCAGGTTTAGTTTTATCCATCGCCTTGACAACGTTTTTCATTAGTACCAACTTGATGTGCAAGGAAGGCATCCAAATCTTGTTGCTGTCTACAAGTGCTAGAAACAGAACATTTTTTCTTCCAGGATCCAGTGACTGATGGAGTGGCCAGTCCCTTTTGATGAAATGACAATCTCTAGCATGACTATCCCATTCACACAGGAAGCAGCAGTACTTGGTGTATCCACTCTGAAGACCAAGCAAGAGGGCGACCAGTTTGAAGTCACCACAGATTGACCATAGATGTTGATCATAGTTTATACATTTCAAAAGTTGTTTCATATTGTCATAAGCCTCTTTCATAAAAGCTGCATGACCAATAGGAATTGATGGTAGCAAGATGCCATTATGCAGCAATACAGCTTTAAGACTTGCTTTGGATGAATCAATGAAGAGCCTCCAATCATCTGCATTGTAATTGATATTGAGAGCTGCCATTAAACCTTTTACGTTGTTGCATGCTGCAAGATCACCTTCTTTGAAAAAGAATGTCACCAAGTCTTTCTGATGGTCCCGGAAAAAAAAAATTTGAACGTCACCAGCCAGAAGATTCCACTGCTGTAGTCTGGAACCCAAAAGCTCAGCTTTATTTTTCAGAAGATCCAAATCCCTGACAAGGTCGTTCAATTCACCTTGCGTTATGAGATGTGGCTCATTAGCAGTGTCCAGAAGAAAGTCTGGGTCACGTGAGGTTGACGGTTCATGACTACAAACTTCTTCCTCTTCCTCACTTGATTCTAATGATAACGATTCTGACATTTTGGGAATTGGCAACCCTTCTCCATGAGGCACTGGGCGTATTGCAGATGAAAAGTTTGGATATTGCACGGTCCACTTACTCTTTCTGGATATGCCTTTCTGAATTGGAGGAACCATGCAGAAGTAGCAATTGCTGACGTGATCTGTGGGCTCTCTCCAGATCATTGAAACTGCAAAAGGCATTGATTGCCTTTTCCCATTCATCCATTGTCTGAGATTTGTTGCACATATATTGCAGCATATGTGTGGCGCCCAGCTCTTATCCTGATCTCTTATTCTGCAGCCGAAATATAAGTTGTAGGCTTTCTTGACCGCCACAGTCATATTCCGTTTTTGTGATGTAAAAATCATTTCACCACTAATATAGTAGAAATTATCTGCATTATTAACACAAGTACGATGCATCGCCGAATACGGTGTGATTGACCTATCGGCATAAAATAATGCAAAATAATTAATTTTTAATTTTTTCTGTGACTAATACACCTTAAGATTTATACTGTCAAGTGATGCAAATTTAAATACTGATTGTATCATCTGGTTTTGGACAGATATTTCTATTGGTTGCAAGTAGAGATTACGCAATCTCACACAAATGTTGCATAATACACAGTTAATGATCCCTAATGACTAATTAATAGCATATATCTTAGCAACTAGACCTAATCAGCCATTTTCATTATGATTTCTGTGTTCAGCAGCCTAAATTAGTTTAGAACAGATGCTTTCGTGGCCGAAGCATTTTGGCTGTTGAACAGTTATCAACACATTTTTCTAAAAAGGCATTGAGGTCCAGATTGTCAACTGTCACCTAGGAGTCCAGACTAGCCTCTTCCTTGGACTCCTGCGTCTTCCCCATAGGCATCTGGGGCAATACTTTTCATGACATCTTTAAGATACATGCATCATATCTCTTTAGCTGACAATAACATTATCCTCAGGAACTTCAACAGCCTGATATTCTGGGCTGTATTCATATTCTATGCCATTTCAAGCTTGTAATGAAGAGCCAAACTATCTTTTGCAAAACTCTCTACGGTCTTCTGAACCATAACCACATAGGGCTCAATAGCCCCATATGGTGCTCCAAGGTGGAAAGTCCAATTTCATGCTCTTCAAACTTAGCCACTACTTGCTGTGAAAACTCTGAAGCTATGGAAACATTAGTACTCACAGCAGCTTCAATCCATTGCAGAACCTCCAAAATGTCATCTAAAATGATATTCTTGCCAGTTGGAACCTTTGTATGTACAGGGGGCAACCCAGACAAAGGCTTGAGAAGAGGAACAGAAGGTGATCTTGAGATAATGCCTGTTAAAGCTGTCTGGCCGAAGGATCAGTGGTATAGCGACAGCTTGCAAGTCCTTTTCAGCCACTGCTTTCACTTCCTCCCCTAAAAATGCCTCACACTTCACCTTTTATTTGGGGGTGCAGACACTTCGGGAGAGACTGCCAGCTTAGGTGTTGACTTGGGTGGTTGGACCATTCAAGCTGAGCCAAATGCCAGTTCCACCACGGATCGCTCCTCCTTCATGTATGCGGCAGTTTGCAAGGACATGACTAGAACTGCATGCTGGTCAATCGGCCCGATCTTTTCCTTTCTCTTGGGCATCATAGCAAGTAATGACAAGAAACAGCAAGCAATTCACTAACCAAGAAGAGCGATTAGAAGTATGTCCTCTCATAGTACCATTCTTAATAAAATCTTGAGAGCATAATGGCATAAAGGGTGATAACAAAGGCAAAACTTTCAACACTTGACATACCATATACCAGATTCTACATGCTTGAGGAATAAAAGGATGCTCATGGGGAAGTCCTCGCACGGAAAAAAACTAATAGAGTCAAAAAAATTCCCTGAATCGGAAAGACCATGCTAGCCTAATTGAATCCAACGTCTAGAAATAGAATTGTACTAAAAATACAGGGACTTCAAGCAAGGAGACCAATAATATAATTCAGCATTCTGAAATCCCACATCCCCAGATAATACAGAGGATTCCAAAAGTTGAAAACACAACCATGGTTGCCTACATTGCCAAGTGAATTTACTGAAGAGCTTTTTAAAGGATGAAATAAAAGCTCTAGGCAAGTAAACAGGTAGGGCATTATATAGAAAAATCAATCTGGGAAGCACTAACAACTTGGTAATATTTATTCTCCCTAACCAAGCTGGGTAGTCATATTGGATTGGGCTACATGACAGTACAATAGATACCGAAAAAATTCATAAAAAGTAAGAAATGGACGAGTTGGATGTTTTTTGATTGATGATGTTTTGTGACATAAAAAGTCTATAGAGGCTGAAGAGCTGTCACTGAGGTCTTTTTCCCCCTTCCCTATAAATTTGAGATAACTCTATAACTGTTTGAGAAGAGTGTGGGAAGATTCAAGATTTCCTGATTGTGTGCATCAAAATAGTGGAAGTAGGCTATAATGGGTCAGAAGCAGTGTTGCCCAAACGTTTCATGGCAAAAAAATTCTTTTTTCTCCAGACATAGTTTACTGCCTCTTTTATGAGACACATTGTGTTGTAAAATGTTCTCTTACAGTTTTAAATGCATCTTCATCTTTGAGCTGTGGTATACCCAGAATTCTGATGTTGCAGTTATGCTGTTAATTCTTCAAATTGTCCTGTTTAAGTTAGAAACATGGAAACATGATGGCAGAAAAAGACCATATGGTCTATCTAGTCTGCCCTTCCATATCAACTACTATAGTCCTTTTTTTTTCCTTTAGAGAACTTGTGTGTTTGCCCCAGGATTTTTTGAATTCAGATAGGGGTAGATTCTGCCCTATGAACAGCAGCTTTGTGTGGGGAGTGCTGGATGGGAGGGGTAGGTGGAGTGCCAGAGGTGGAGCATGAGTGGGCTGAAGCACCCAGATGTACAGGGCCTATTCAGGTCATGGCCCTGTACGGCTAGCGGGGAAGAAATAGACATGGGACTTATTCCACCCTGGAGGTGGAATAAGTGTCATCGACTGTGGGGTTCAGGCCAGGCAGCCCCACCAAACAGGCTGGGCAGATGTAGGGGTGTCCCCGCTACCCAATCCCAGCATTGACTGCCCGCGCCAAGGGTCAGACAGTGGAAAAAATAGGTTTAACGTCGTTGTGGCATTTCTGTGCTCCTGCTGGGCGTCCTGGTGCCATGGCAACAAGACCCCACGGCACCGGCACACCAGCAGAAGCATAGGGTGGGCTAGACGGGCTGAAAGGAGGACATCCTACGCCACTGAATCAGGGCTATGCCAGGCCATCTAAGTGCCCGATTCTGCAACTGCATGAATGTCTAGCTCCCGCGGTTTCAGAATCGGGTACACTTTGGGGCCATCCATTTTTTGGACATCCAGATGACCCGGATGTGCCCCGATTAGAAATGGCCTCATACTGTCCTTGTCTCTACTACCTCCACTGGGAGATTGTTCTATGCATCTACCACTTTTTCTGTAAAGACATATTTCCACATATTATTCCTGAGTCTATCCCTTTTCACCTTCATCCTCTACCCTCTAGTTGCAGAGCTTTCTTTCAATTGAAAGAGGCTCTCCTCCTGTGCATTTATGCTATGGATGTTTTTAAACATCTTTCTCATATCTCCTCAGTCCCGCCTTTCCTCTAAAGTATACATACTGAGATCTTTAAATCTGTCCCCATATGGTTTATAACAAAGACCGCTGACCATTTTTGTAACCACCCTCTGCACCAACTTTATCTGTTTATTCCAAATGAGATCTCACCAAAGACTTAAGAATACAAGAACATAAGATACAGTTGTGGTCAAAATTATTGGCACCCTTGCCTTTTTTGGTATGTTGTGTACAATATCTTGAGAAATAATTGGAAATATTTCAACTGCATGTCATCATAATATTTTCATAGTATGCTGAAAAGTATACAACAAAATAAGATGTCTATGCAACTTAGATCCAGTAATTTCTGAGAAAAAAAATATAACTTGAACAGGATTAATGGCACCCTTCACTAATATTTGGTTGCACAGCCCTTGGCAGCGATGAGAACCTCCAAACATTTCTTGTAGCATTTATATGTTTCATACATCTGTCTTCTGGTAGTTACTCCCACTCTTTAACTGTGATTTATTCCAGCTCATGAATGTTTCCTTTTACCAATGGCAGATTTCAGCTCTTTCCAAAGGTTCTCGATTGGATTGAGATCAGGACTCATTTCTGGCCAGTTTAAACAGTCCATTTGTTCCTTTTTAGCTATACTTTTGTACTTTTGGATGCATGTTTTGGGTTATTGTCCTGCTGGAGGACCCATGACCTTTGACTCAGACCTAGCTTTCTGACAATAGGTAGCACATTTCACTCCAAAATACCTTGGTAGTCCTCTGACTTCATGATTCTGTTAATAAGTTCCAGGCCTCCAGTTCCTGAGGCAGTAAAATAGCCCCACAACACTGTGGAACCTCCACCATATTTAACTGTTGGAAGGGTGTTTTTTCCTTATAAACTTCATTTCTTTGCCTGTAAATGTATTGCTTGTCTGCATTGCCAAAGAGCTCAAGTTTGGTTTTATCTGTCCACAGAACATTTTCCTAGAAGGATTGCGTTTTCTCAAGGTTTGAACAAAGATTAGGCATGCCTTTTTATGTCTGTCTTTGAGCAGTGAGGTCCTTCTTTGTTTAGTGCACAGCATATGGTATGGGTTGTTCCAGGTTGCTCCAGTCAGCTTTAAGCTCTTTGGATGTTATATGTAGTGTTTTTCCAACAGTTCACATAACCTTTGAAGACTTCTTGGCTTAGTTTTCCTCTTCCCACCATGTCCTGCGATGTTCTTGATAGTTCTATAAGCAGAAAACATCTTAATAACATTGTGAACTGAAGACACAGGAATCCCAAAGTCTTTGGATATGGTCTTGTACCCCTTTGAAATTTGATGTTTGGTGATAATGGCTTTTCTAACGGTCTCAGGTAGCTCTCTTGTCTTCATCATCTTTATACTGATGACTCTCAGATCTACTTTTCTGTGCCTGAAATCTCTCCAGGAATCTAGGCCCGGATCTCTGCCTGTTTATCTGACATTGCTGCCTGGATGTCTCACCGCCTTCTGAAGTCGAACATGGCCAAAACTGAACTCCTTATTTTTCCTTCTAATTAGAATAAGTACAGAGATGATCTGCCAAAATGGTAAAGGGGGTGGAAGAATACCCCTATGAGGAAAGGCTTAAAAGGTTAGGGTTCTTCAACTTCAAAGATGGATGAGGGGAGATATGATAGAGGACTATAAATTAATGAATGGAGTAGAACAGGTAAACATAGGTTGTTTACTCCATCAAAAGGTAGAAAGACTAAGGGACATGCAATGAAGCTACAATGTAACCCATTTAAGAGTAATTAGAGAAAATATTTTTTTCACTCAATGTGTAATCAAACTCTGGAATTCGTTACTGGAGGATGTGGTAAAAGCTAATAGTGTAGCTGGGTTTAAAAAAGATTTGGAGAAATTCCTGGAGGAAAGGTCCATAAATCATTATTAAAGAGGACCTGGGAAATCCACTGCTTACCCCAGGAAAAACGTTGTGGACCTTCTGTACCATTTTGTGAACCTGCCAGGTACTTGTGACCTGGATTGGCCACTGTTGGAAACAGGATACTGGGCTTGATGGACTTTGGTCTGTCCCAGTATAGCATTTCTTATGTTCGTATGTAAAGTAAAGCTGGAATTAGAAGTCACTGATGAATTTCTATGAAATCTAATCAAAACTTTAGAACAGCTCTGCTTTGTTTCCATATAAAAGTGCCACATAAGGAAATATGCCCACTTTCTATGACACATTTAATATGAGATTACCAAATTTATAAATCAGCATCAGCACACAAGTTCTTCAAACTGAAAGCGGATAAAAATTTTATTCAGGAGCTACGTCAGCTCTATAGCATTTAAGGGTTCCTTCTATGCATAACACTCTCTTACAGAAGCTGTGGCTCAAAACTCAAGATTTAAGCTATTCTGATACTCTAGTCCAATAAACGCTTGCAAAAATCAAGTTAAGAAATTTAAACCATTGCCAGAACTTAATCATTCACTGGGCTTAGCCATCAAGCAAATATCAGCAGATCGGAATTTTTCACTGCATGCGTAGCACGGCGCATTATCATTGAACATAATTATGCCACGATGGTCTAGAATAAGAGTGTCACTGCAATGCTGCAAGTTAAGAGAGGTCCCTTACTTATTATCAGGCAATGTACAGGCTGCAATCACTGCCAGAGTGATGCAAGTGATTTCATACCCTTTTCTGCATTTAAATTCATAGGATCGGTCAGCCTCTTGATTCAGAAGAGCCAAAAGAAGTATCAGATGTTAGTGAAAACGGCACACTATTTAGGGCTGGAGGAGAGGAGGAATGGAGTTCATGTGGCCAGTTTCTTCGGCTCACAGGTACTGTCCCCCGCAGGTATAGATTTTGGGCCCAATATTGAAAGGGATTAATACAGTTAATCCCCTTATCTGGGATATTCGGCGACACTAACACAGTGCCGCTGCACACCCCGACGCTAACCACTTAGCATCGGGGCAGTCCGGGGCTGGCAGCCAGTGATAACTCAGCAGTGACAATATTGATCCGCTGTCCAGTTAGTTTTATTGCTGTCCAGGAAATCCAGATATTCAATGCCAGGACCTATGTATGGCCTCGGATTAGCATATCTGGGTATAAGGTTCAGCAATGGCTGCTAGCTGCTTCAGCAGTTCTATCTGCTGCCCCTGAACATCGGGCCTTTGATGTCTTGTTATGGCTGTTTTTTGGGCAGCATAACAAAACATATTATCTATCTATAGTGGTCGAATATTGGTGCTTATATGCACAGATTATAAATAGAGGTAGTGTCTCACTCGGAACACCTCTCTTTACATATAATTCTGGACATTTTTAATTATATAAACCCCTGCATAGTGAATTTGTATTTTTCTGCATCTTGCTTGTGACTATTTCATAAAGTTAATTAGGCCCATACAGTACTTTATAAAATCGGGGCATTAAGTGGTCGAAAACACCAAAGCTCTTACACCAGTCCTATAGCTGGTATGAATGTCCACACCTAGATTTTTCAAGAACCCATGTAAATTACAGTATATCATTGTGTGTAACTTTGCGCTCCACCCACACTTCACTCATGCTCCGCTCATGTGCACCCCCACAATGAAAATACATGCGAATCAGCCCCACATCCATACTTACAGAATAGCGACTGCTTCAAGTAGACACGTCATTGCCCACTGATGCATGTAAGTCATTGATTTACGCACATCAATGACACTGAATTTTCTGTGGCTCCTTATTTTCAAGCATAAAATGGCATTGTGTGTTCATAAATGGATCACACCAAAAAATATTTACGGTGGATGCCGGCTTACTCGAGCTCTCAATGCTATAAATGTAAATGACATCAAGGATGACAATTGTCTTATCAGTACAATATACAAGAAGCAAACTGCAAGAAACAATTTGCTAATGTTTGAGAGTCACCATCCATGCAAATTGAGGTTGGCAGATTGTGACATAATTGCTCTACAGTGTCTGACTATAAAAAAGAGCTTATTTGTGAGTTCAGTATGCTAATTGGGATTTACTTTTAGAAAATCAGCCCAAAAGACAGTCAAATAAACAAATACATGTATTGATGTATTCTACTTTAGCACTTAGGATTGCAGATATAATACATAGGAACTGGCATATTTTGAAATGGGTCCATGCACAGCATATACCAAGGGCAGAAACATGGGATATGGTTGTGCATTCAGATTTCCCATCCACTGATCTTGACAGTAAACATTATCACTAACAGTAATATAGGGCGGCATTTTCGAAGGCATTTACATGGATAACTGCTCTAATAATCCATGTAAATACCTTATCCGGGATTTTCCAAAGACACTTGCATGGGTAGTGCCTTTGGAAAATTCTGAATAAGTCCCTAATGTGCCCAGATGCTATGCCCCTCACCTTCCTTGCCCTCGGGGTAGAGCGGGAGCGGAAGCAAGGGCTAAACAGGTAGCAGCGATTTTCGATGCAACCCGCTTAGCCCTCTGCACCCTTAAGATAGGAGAGTTTTTTTCTTCACCTCTCTTTCAGGCACATGGGCTAAGCAGGTAGCATTGAAAATCGCTGATACCCATTTAGACTTGGTGGCTGCCGGCGCATCCAGCCATACCCGGATTTTCACTTCTGTCATCGCAGAAGTGAAAATCTGGGTTAAGGGGGATGGCGGCCAGGCTATGTGCCGATGCGAAGCATAGCCTGCCTAACTGAAAATCGGGCCCATACATTTTTGTTAGTGATATTGTGGAAAGGCTGTCAGGTAAGATTTGCCTCTTTGCAGAGGATACCAAAATTTACAAAAGAGTAGACACCCAGGAAGGAGTAGATAACATGAGGAGGGATCTAGCTAAGCTTGAGGAATGGTCAAGAATTTGGCAGCTGAGATTTAATGTTAAATAATGCAAGGTCATGCATTTGGGCTGCAAAAATCCAAGAAAGTGGCACAGTATAGGGGCTGAAGTACTTCTGTCCATGAAAGAAGATCAGGACCTGGGCGTGATTGTTTCTAATGATCTTAAAGTGGCTAAACGGGTAGAAAAGGTGACAGTGAAAGCCAGAATAATGCTTGGGTGCATGGGCAGAGTAATGGCCAGCAGGTTAAAGGCAATAGTGACTCTGTATAAGTGTCTGGTGCGACCTCATTTGGAATATTGTGAGCAATTCTGAAGACTATGGGGTCTATTCTGTCCCGTGAATAGTGGGGATAGAAGTCCCATTGGAATGTCTATTCCTGCTATTCGCCCCCCTGCCAGCCCTGTCAAAAGCCTCCCCGTATGAACAAGGAGTTTGTACAGGGAGGCTTAGAGGGGGGTAGGAAGGGGTGTTGTGGAGGTGGAGTTAGGGCAGGCAGAGGGCGATCCGTGACCCTGAACATACAGGGCAGATTCTGAAGTCGGCCCTGTATGTCCAGGGTCAGCAAACTGAACGGAGGATGGTAGGTCCGGGCAGTGCATGGAAGGTGAAGGGGATTCCCCGCAGCCTGACCCTGGCCAGGGAAGGCCAGATCTGGGGTCGAGCTGTGGGGAAATGAAAGAGTGATTGGCGGCCGGGGATCGCAGCTCCATTCAGGAGCCTGACTCCGTTAGCTGGGCATAGCTCTGTACATGCAGGCCAATCAGAATCAGATCCCAGCCTGCACGTACAGATACTAGACCTGATATGTTTATTTTTATATTTTATTTTTATTTAAGAGGATTTATATACCGCTTTCTCCTGTAATCAAGGCGGTTTAGCCCCTGTAACATCAGAATCGGTTCTTCCTCTGTGTGCCGCATTTCGATTGGATGCACAGGGGCCTGGACGTGTTCTATGGAATGTGCTTCTATACCCTCAAAAGGATACAAACAGGATGGAGTCAGTGCAGAGGATGGCTACCAAAATGGTCAGTGCTCTTCATTATAAGCCATATGGGGACAGACTTAAAGATTCAATATGTATACTTTAGAGGAAAATCGGGAGAGAGGAGATATGATAGAGACTTTAAATACCTCCAAAACTTAAATAAACAGGAGAAGAGTCCCTTTCAATATAAAGAAAGCTCTATAATAAGGGGGCATAGGATGAATGTGAAAGGGGATAGACTCAGGAGGTTTGTTTGTTTTTTTAGTGCCATCAAGTCAATGTTGACTCATAGCAACCTCTGGGCTTTCTTGGCAATGTATTACAGGAAGTAGATTGCCAACTTTTTCTTCTGAGGCAATGAAGGGTAAAGTGACTTGCCCAAAGTCACAAGGAGTGCCAGTGGGAATTCAATCCTTGACCTTCTAGGTACTAGACAGTTGCTCTAACCACTAGCCTACTCCTCCACTCAGACTTAGGAGCAATATGCAGTCATATTTCTTTATGAAAAAAGTGGTAGATGCATGGAATAGCCTCTCAGTGGAAGTAGTAGAGAACAGGACAGTATCTGAATTCAAGAAAGCATGGGACAAACATAGAAGGTGCCTAAAGGAAAAAAAAAAAGGGACTATGGTAATTGATAGGGAAGAGCAGATTAGATAGTCCATGTGGTCTTTTTCTACCTGTCAGGCATCATCCGTGTGTTTATTGTTCCTTTGGTAAGAATTTTTTTTCTATAATCAATAGACACATCCAGACACCCATAGACTATGCAAGCTAAACATCGAGCTTTGTTTGTCACCCTTTGTTTTATATGTGACTATACGCCTATGAGATAAAGCCAATATAGGAAGAACCTTGAGAATGATGAAAACCAGATTGGCAGAACATAAAAGCTCATTGCTTACCCAATCTGTTAGCACTCCATTGTTTTATCACACTGTTTTAGTGATTTGTGAGGGTTCATCACTAAGAAAGTACCAGTGCTCCGGAAGGGGAGTGATAGGTTGACAATACTTACTTCGAAGGACATATTTTTGGATTTTTCAACTGAAATCCATAAAGCCAGAGGAACTTAATGATGAAATTGAACAGAATACCATTGTACAACAATTTTTCCAAGAGTTTTTTGCAATGTTTCTGATAGCTTTATCTGTATATAAATTTTTTATTTTGAACATGTGGTAATTACAGTAAGTGTCATCTCTTTTCCACTGTGACTGTATGGACACAGGTGCAGTTTGCAAAATATGGGCCCGATATTCAACGGTGGCAGCTAGAGCAATTACAGTGGCTAGCGGTCGCTGCCGAATTCTAGACCTGGATATTCAATGTCGGGCCACCAACCATATCTGGCCACCAACAGTGAATATATAACTGGGCCATGGCAATATTCAGCCACTGCTCATTTAGCTTCGGTGGTGAAAGTTAGGGCAATCTTTACTGAGGTATAAGCAGGCAGTGGCTAAACATTGCCGCTGTCCAGTTATCCCTGGGTTCCACCTCTGCTTCGCCCCCAGGATGCCCCGATGCTAGATGGCTGGCACGAGAGTGCTTAGCAGCGGCACCCATAGGTATTCAGCATTACTGTGTTAGTGTCTTTGAATATCCCATTCACCACAATTGGCACAGTCAGCAGGTCTGCTAACCGCCTTAATCATTTTAAATATTAGGCCCTATAAATGTCTTTTGAATGTGACATCCCAAATTCTGATGCCGTTTTAATGCTGCTCAACAAACAATGTGGACAAACTAGAGTCTGTTTACTGACATAGTTAGGCATATTTTGTAGTCTTATGTTTCATCTAGGCAGATGCCTGGTCCCCCCTGTGCACCAGCAGCCCCAATGCATGACCCATGTGCCACCTTCTTTGCCCCTATTTGCACCATTAACACAGTGCCCTGTCATACCTGGGCACTATGCTGTGGCTGCTAATGGAGCACTACTATCACTCTTTTGGGATCCCCTCTCTGTGCATCCCATTGCAGATGTAAAATAGGCTCTCTCTCCTCAAAAAATACCCTTTCCGCCAGGTTGTGGATTGCGTTAGGATTCCTGCCGCTAAGGTGCTTGCGTTAAGGGAGCAAGACTTGTTCCCGCCCATTCCTTACCCATTGACCCCCCACTTTCCATCCCATGCACGCCTTTTCTCCACCTACAGGGCACTTTACGCTGCTGGTGCTGTTAGCGCCCGCTAAAGTACCATTTTGCATGTGCTAAGTGTGGAAATGCACAATTAGCACACGCTAATGGCACATTTGCTCCTTTACCACTGTCTAGTAAACATACCCTAAGAGTCACCACCCTTGGAAAAGGATCTAGGCATCATCATGGACAATAGTTGAATGAGAAAAGGTACACAGAAGGGCAGCAAAAATGCTCAAAGGTGATAGAACGATTCTCCTGTGAGCAAAGAATAAGGTGCATATCTACTAAGGTATATTGCTACTAATGTAGGTCTAACACAGGATTAACACCCTGCAGTAGCAGCTTACCCGTAGAAAAATCAGATATCGCAAACAATTTTCCACAATATCTGATTTTCACACGGTGCAGCTCCTAAAGGGCGAGATTGGGACAGATTGGCATGCCCAGGAGTGATCCTCCTCATTCCTTCCCTATCTTATGTCCAATATAAAATGGTTGCTATCACAAGCTCTTCTCTCCTGCCATTCTCACAGGCCCAAACAAAGATGAGCACAGTCGTGCAGTGGTATCCCCTAATGAAAGGCTAGAGGGCAGGACTTTGTGATGGTGGCCATTTTTTTATTGGCTGCAAGACTGGACAGGAGTGTGGAGGATCACCCCTGCTCCATTTTCAACTGGACCACCATGGATTTAAGATATGTGCAAGGGGTGGACATGTGGGAGGTTCAGGGGTCCGTGGGCCCCCTCTTGCTGGATGGCTAGCTGGGATTTTTCTTTTGGAGGGAGTGGTGGGACAGGGTTGCTTGGGGGCCATGGGGAACCTCACCCATGTGATTCTGTACTGGAGGTGGGAGGGAGGGACCATAGCCCAATTGACTAGCCAGGACTCTATTCTAGTTGAGGGTGCACTGATCCTCCTGGGCAGCTCCCAATAGGGATCAGGAGCTGATTAGGGGGCACTGATGCTGTAGGGGGGGGCACACAGAGGTGTTTTTTGTATATTTATTCAACAGGTTTTATATACTGCTTTATCATTCAATCAAAGTAGTTTACACTTAAACTTGGTAATGTACATTAAACAGGAACATTGATAACTTGGATTTTTCTGAAGCAATGGAGAGTTAAGTGATTTGCTCAAGGCCACAAGGAGTTCTAGTGGAAATTGAACCCTGGTCTCTGGGTTCATTAAGCCAGTGTTCTAACCATTAGGTTACTCCTCAATACCATGTAGATTGTATTTGGTTGATAATCTTGGATGTATTATGCGATATGGGTTTAGCTCCCTGAAGCAGCATTAGCGAAACGCCGGGCATCAGAGTTGAACTACTGGTATTTTGAAGATGGATTTGCAGTGTCTGTGGATGTATGCAGCTAAGTACAGCCATTGGGCTAAATTTTGATTCTTAAGCTCTGCTACACTGTATATAAGGTAGCCAACCTTTCTGTGGGGTATAGAAGCCAAGTCTGTTTATGTGACTTTAAGCTAACTGAATACTTTCATTATAGAAGAAGGGTATTTCATTAAAATATATGGAGGCTGGAGGTTTTTTGTGACCTATGATGTTATATATCTGTGGCTTGCCAATGTTGGCTGATGCAGAGCAATGAATTCTAGTGTCATTGCATTGGCGTGTGAACTCTGAGGTCTTTTTCCTCCAGCACTTTTGATTGATAGCTAGTCTAGAGGCTGCTGTACAAATGAGGAGATTCTAAAGCTTTGATCCAGTTATTTTGAGGTTGTGCTGATTGAACTTGGATCTAAAGAAGCAAGATTGTGATTCAATTTGGGGGGGGGGGGGCAAGGAAGTGATCAGGGCACAGAGCTGTTGACAGTTCTGTGCACCCAATACCTACCATCCCTCCCAGTGGATTTACTGTGTGGACCCACGGCACCTGTTTGGGCAGGCATGGTGGGACTTTTCCCATGTTATCTGCCAAGACAGGTAATGTTGGGTATCTGTGGGAAATTCACGCCTCCACAGTACCTGCAGGACCTCTCCTGAGAGCTCCCCCTTCAGATACCATGGAGGTTTGTTGCTTACCACGCGGTTTTGGCTACTAACACACCATTGTTAAGGTAGACCTGGGGAAAGCCACTGATTATCCCTGGGGGATAAGGGGTATGAAATATAGTTATTTTGGGGGTTCCTGCAAGTCACTTAACCCTCCACTGCCTCGGAAGAAAGGCCTGGCAATCTACTTCCGGTGATACTGCCAAGAAAACCCAGGAGCTTCTGGGTCGCCAGGAGTCAGAACTGACTCGAAGGCACACATTGCATTTGCCAGGTATTTGTGAGCTGCTTTGGTAAGTGTTAGAAACAGGATACTGGGCTTAATGAATCTTTGGTCTAACCCAGTATGGCAATTCTTATGTTCTTATATTCAAATATTCCTGCCTAAGTGGGCTCACAATTTCAGTTATACAAGAGGCAACGGAGGGTGAGCTGACTTGCCCAAATGCTGGTGGAGGGAGTGAGAACACCTGGTATTCCAAAGTGATCTTCCATGTTTTACCTGTTATGGAAAACAAATTGTAATAACAAGCATGGTTCTGAAGGGACATGTGGTTGCAAGTGCCTGGAGAGACACAGTATTTTTTTATTTCTCTGTAGTTAGGTAATAGCAGAACACTGGTATTTCACAAACAGGATATTCATATTCATTGAGATCCCAGAAAGTTCCTGCAACTTTTCTGGACCAATGCAGATATCTGGTTTTCTTAGCATCAAACGCCAATGCTACATACAACAGTGTTATTGACTGCAGAAATCTTTGAAGGTGTTTCAGAATTTCATAAGATGAAAAGTTCCTCTATCTGGCTGAATCAAATATCTCCCTTAACTTCAAAATATTAAAATTACTTCCACAAACAACTAAGAAAACAGATCCTTAAGTATCCTCATGAATATCTTGCATGCTGAGGTTTAGAGAAATCTGGGCGCTTAATACGATACATTTATGGCTTTATCATTGGTCAGGCAGTAAGCATCTTCTCCCAGAACAATAAAAGTATTTCTTAGAATGAGTTTTATAATCAGCTTTCCCATTTCTAAGTATGTGCATACGTTGACATTTTGCTATCTGACCGTACCACTAATGCATATGCATTTTTTTTTACTTCATAGAAAAATATCACTGCAAAAAGCTTTTTTACTGGAAGAGATAAGGTTCACCCTGTTAGTGCAAAACCACGCAAGAAGAAGAAAATTCAATCTCTTTATCACAACAAAAGTAATTTTCCTAAACTGGGAAAGTAATAGAATATGAACTGTGCAGGGCCAGATTCTCTTTAAAAAACTATTTCAAAGTTTTAAAAAAATCTGTAGATGGAATTGGCAATGAAGCATGTTTATGAATGACAATCTTCTTAGATCACATTTGTTATATTTTAAGGGGAATTTATGAAGATTTTCATGGGCATTTAAATCCAGATATACACAGTATATAATAACAGAAAGACAGCACTGTAGGAGTTCTTCAAAATAGTTTCAATATATTAAGTAACCGAGGCACCCGGATGCCCTTCCCTGTCGACTCTGAAAACCTGCCGCCCACCCTGCCAATCCACTATAAGCATCCGACAGTGCCCAATGTCCTCCCCCCAACGCCCCCCCTCTCCAGTACCCAAACAAAGCACATAGACACAGGAATCTGGAAAACAAGTGCTTGGTCGCAGCTTTATAAACAGTATTGAACAGTATTAACACCGGCCCAGCCTGGGCCAACTCAACAATTGTAATGCAACAAATTACCCCCCCACACCCCAATCCGGATGATGCCCCCCACCAGCCATTTATAGCAAAGTGGAGCATCATCCACCCCCCATTCCCCCTACCGCCCGCCTCGCATATTATTAGCAAAGGCCGGCTACGTTGCCTTCCACCGGGCAGAGACCCCAGCCGTGAAGTCTCTCCCAATCTAGGAGCACTGCCGCTCCCAAACGAAGCGGCACCCGCCTCGATGCCCCCGCCGGGTCCGCGAGCACCAGCTCGCTACCCCACCACCGGCACAAGGTAGACCCCTAACCTTGCGCCGCCCCCCCACAGAAAGCTGCGACCAGCACCAACCCTCCAGAGCTTCCTGTCAGTCATTCAGCAAAAGATCTTGACCCACCGGGGCAAGGTGCACCCCATCCAAGCGATAGAGCCCCGTGCACCGGACCTCAGCCCAAGGGTGCAGCACCTGGAGCCCTCCCATCGGCTGCACCCAATGACCAATCTGCCTGTTTATTTTGACCAGGCCACGCGACCAGCGCCGCTGATCCCAGCATGCCGGGCGTGGAATAATGTCAGACCATATGATGGCCACACCCGGAATCAACTCCCAAACAATGGCGATGTCCCTCTGCACAGCCCGGATGAGCTGCCGACAGGACCAGCCCTGTAAGTCATTGCCACCGAGATGAAGTAGCAACCCGACTGGTTGCCGCCATTGGCCGAGGTTCGCCCGAACAGATGCCAGGAGTTGCCACTATCGCATGCCGCGTTGACCCATCCAGCAGAGACGCACTCCAGAATCAGCCAGCCCAAGGTGGATGCCGAGCGGTCGCACCGCCGCACGCCGCTCCGCCCAGTAGACAAAGGAATGGCCGATGATCCACCAATCTCCCGCACAAACACCATCTGTAAGGAGAAGATTGGACTGCCACCAGCAAGCAACTCTGGAAGGCGAAGGAAAATGTTAATAGCCCCCCCAGCACCCATTGCCCCCAATGCTGCAGTCCACCCTCACCACAGCCCCCGTCCTGCCCACAGAGTAGCTAAGGGCAAACGTACCCTTCGTAAGGTCCAGAACGCCACCTGCAGATCTTCTGAATGACCCGGGCATCAAGCCCTGCAGCCCTGCACACCAATCCGAAAAGAATGCGAAGTGAAACTCCGGTCATCATAACCCAGGAAACGCAACGCCAAGCACAACACCGTGGTAAACTGGAACTGAGTCACCGGCCTGCCGTCAGCATGGATGAAAGATTTTCCTAGCCCCCCCGCCCGCAACCGCCTAGAGGCACGAAGGGCATGAACTGGGCAGGATAACAAAGGAAAGATGGCACTCAGGACAACCCAGCAACCTTTTCCCTTCTGATCTGTTTTGGAGCACGGGATGTATAGGCGCACCTGGGACGCCTCTAACTGGACATGGGCATAGTCGATCCCACCAAACGCACCCATACGCGCCGACCGGGGCACCAGCTCGCACACATGAAAAGCCCCAAAAAATGACATCGCAAACAACGCGTGAAACAAAACGGACTCGTAAGTCGACGCTGTAATGCGAGGTAAAGCCTCACAAATTTTCAGCAAAATCTCATGGGAAACAGGGAGCCTCCAATCCCGCACTCGTGGATGCCCCCTGGCCCAACCGGCCAGAAGGCGCTTAACCAAAAAGGACACCCGGGGATTACCCCAACCAGCCGCCTTGCAAAAGAAGGAAAACCCCGCCAAAGCCGCCCCCACTGCCGACCGAGCCCAACCATCTTTCTTCGCCCACAAAACAAACTGGCCCACAAGCCCGTCAGGCACACGCCCCCCTGACCAACCGCACGCACCCAGGAATGCACTCACCTGAGCATATCCACGCCAATACGTCATCCCAATGCCCCGAGCCACGGACGCAGCTAACAGGGACATCAAGTCAGCATCCCAACTCTCCAAAGATGCTCTGGGATCCGTGAGGCCCTCTCTTCTGCACCTGGGGCCAACTGCCGAAACTGCACCCAATGGAAATGGGACAAAGCGTCAGCAATGGAATTACAGGAGCCCGGGACGTGACGCGCCCTGGCAGTGACATCCAATTGCAGACAAGCCAGTACAAACACCCTCATCAAGGCAGTCACTCTAGGGCACCGTGGCGCCTAGCGATTAATAACCTCGATCACCGCCGCATTGTCACACCAGAACACCACTCTCCGATCACGCAGGCGCTCAGGCCAGACCCAAAATGCCACCACTATAGGGAAAAGCTCAAGAAAGGCAGTGTTACGGGTCAAGCCAGAATGCACCCATTCCTGTGGCCATGGTTCTGCACACCACGCCCCTTGGCAATAGGCTCCAAAACCGGAGCCGCCTGCCGCGTCCGTAAACAAGTGTAGATCCCGATTCGATAGCTCCGGCTGCTGAAGCACAGAGCAACTATTGAAACCAGCTAAAAAGGCATCCCAAACTCGCAAGTCCTCACGCATACCCACCGATACGCGGATCCGATGATGCGGAAGGCATACCCCCGCCGTAGCCAACGACAGTCACCGCGCAAAGGGGCGCCCCATAGGCAAAACCCTGCAAGCGAAATTAAGGTGCCCCACTAAAGACTGCAATACCGAAGAGTGACCTTGCTGGAAGACCACACTAAGGCCACCAACTCCCTGAGCCGCACCACTTTCTCCGCTGGCAGATGTGCCACCATGGCCGTGGTGTCGATCTCAATACCCAAAAAAGTGAGGCATGTAACCGGGCCCAAGGTCTTGCCAGCAGCAATGGGAATGCCGAAGTCACCTGCCATGCCCAAAAAAGTCTCAAGCAAGGTAGCACAGGTACCCCCCCAACTGGGCCCCACAAAAAGAAAATCATCCAAATAGTGCACAATCGTACAGACCCCCATTTTCTGCTCCAACACCCAGTGCATGAATGTACTGAAAGCCTCGAAATAGGAACAGGATATCGCATAGCCCATAGGCATGCACTTATCAAAATAAAAACTGGATTCAAAACAGAAACCCAGGAACGGAAACACCGAAGGCTGAACGGGCAACAACCAGAACGCCGATTCAATGTCGACCTTTGCAAGTAAAGCACCCCGCCCACACTGACTCACCAAGGCAACAGCCGCATCGAAGGAAGCATAGCGCACCGAGCACAGCTCTCTAGGAATGTGATCATTCACAGAATGCCCAGGAGGACAAGAAAGGTTATGAATCAACCAAAACTTGCCTGGCTCTTCCTTGGGAACTACTCCTAATGGAGAAACCATGAACGGAGAAAAAGGGGGCTCATGGAAAGGCCCCGCCACTCTGCCGAGTCCACATTCCTCGGCAAGCTTCTTTCACACCACCTCGACCTGGGCCCTCACTGAACTAGCATTACGCGTCCCGCCCACCACCGGCGCACCCTGCAACGGAATCCGAAAGCCTTCTGAAAAGCCTGCCAAAACAACTGCCAAGCCCCACCCCGTCGACACAGCCCATACTGCAGCAACCATGGGCGCATCGCCTCCACCCGCACGGGCGTGGGAGCCAATGCCCAGCAAACCCCGTCACTTACCCCCCGCAGGGGCTCCTGCCACTCCCTTGCGACTACACTTGACGGCCGTGTGGCCGTTCCCACACAGGGAGCAGGCGTGTCTAAATTTACAGTCGGGGAATGGGCACGACGACTTGTTGAAACGCCAACAGACATCGCCTCCAGCGGAACTAACTTTAGGTTGGGACGGAGAAAGGGCAGGTGCCTGAAAGGAACGCAAACCAGCCGCTACTGCGGGCGGCCCCACCTTGCTGCCTGCTCCGCCCACTCCCCCCACCCGATGCTTTACAGACATCTGCATCAACCACAGGTTGATGTCCTTCGTCCCCCACGATAACTGTACATTCTCCTCCATCATGTCCCGAAACTCCTCATCATAATTCAACCAGGCCCAGCCGTCGTGAGCCTGGGACGCTGCAAGAATGGTATCTGCGTAAGCAAGCAGCGCACCGTACTGCTCAGGGAAGTAATGGCCCCAAACACTGGCTAAATGCAAAAAGGCATGAGTCCGATTGAGGGTATTGTGGGAGGCCTTCCGCACCCTACCCGCTTTCTCATCCTCCTTGCGTTTCTTTCGGCTTTCCCCAGAGCACTTCCTGCCCTCGAGCAGACAAAAGATGTCAATGTACCGATGGCGCTTGATCCGATGACGCAGCTTTCGTGGCACGCCTTCCCACAATTCAGCGCAGCGGACCACAGTAGCCGCGCTGCCCTCCCCTTTTTGCCCCGCCACCGGCACTGAATCGCCCGATGAAATCGTAGCCGATGAGGAGGACGAGGATGAGGAAGACGCATGCCGACAGCGGCGACCCTGCCGGCGCTTAGATCGTTCCTTACGCCCTGCAGCTATGCCAGTACTCGGGGTCTGCGCCACACCCTCCCCCCCCCCCCGCCCTCAGCCTCATACTCACCAGTCCCGCTGGGGGGCTCCACCGGAACGCTCTCGGACTGAAGCTGCGCTGCCATACTGGGCTGCACTGCCGAGGGACTCGCGGGGCCTCTGGCCACTAGGCCACTCGAGTCGGCCATCCCAATCCTGGACATTGCGGGGAACGGGACCTGCAGGGGGAAAGAAGAAGAAAAGCCAGCAGCAACAGCCCCTGGAGCGCTGGACCCCTCACTCGGACCCGTCCCCCCAACCCCATGACGAGGAACCCAGCCCACCAGCATCCCAAGCAGCTGCACCCTTGCCCAGGACACTCCCAGCCCCCCCATAGCCAGCCCCAAACCAGTCCCCCCAACTTCCCCCCACGGCCCCAACACCCCCCATGGACCTGCACCGCACATCCAAGGCCCCAAGGGCCCAACGAGGCCTGGGTGCGCCAAGTGGCCGGTTCCCCCTGGCGCAGAAGAAGACACCCCCGAAGGCCCCCCCCACCGAGGCCTCCGAACGCAGATCAACAACGTGCCCCGATGATGCCTCCACCGCCCCAACACCGGTGGAGCCAGCGGCACCAGCCACCCCACCCGCTCCTCCCGCCGCCTCGCCACCCCCCGCCCGCAAGAAGTGACTGGACTCCCCATGCCCCAAACCCTCTGCTGCCCCTCTCCCAGACCTGTGCAGAAGGGTCCCTCCCGAAGCCTCCCTTGCCGCAACTCCCCTGGATTTTGCTTTTCCCCGCCCGCCCTGATGCTACGCAGCACCCGTGCTGCCGCCGCACCCCTACCAGCCACTCCACCCCTGGACGGGAAATTGCGCCGCGTCAACACCCTAGCGCCCACAGACTGCTGCCCAGCACCTCTCCCAATAGGCCGACGCACCAATATCCCCCGAGGGCCACTATCCACTACTGTATCAGGAAAAAGTCATTCCTAGCCGCCGCAGCCCTGTAAAGTTAAGGGGGGGGGGGGGTCTGGCCACAAAGAGAAGGTCGTGTGTGTTGATATCCGTTGGTTTGTTTTTTTCTTTTTTTTTGGAAAAATGTCCCCGAGCCCTCCTCCGTGGTCAGCGAGGCTTTAGATTTATTTTTTTTTTTTGATCAGGGTAGCCAGACAACGGAGCACACCTCTCCACCCGGAGCGCAACGCCCGCCCCCGAAAGACCCCCCCCCCGGAACCGAACTGCCAAGGACACGGCCCGCACCCACAACAGCGGGAAGTGAGCCGCCAAGATGGACCACCCCCCACCACGTGGCAAAGACCCGACGGCCACACTCTAATGGAGACCGGCCAGGTAACCGTCGGGGTTTGGATGACGTGCTCGGCCTTGCTGTTTTATGTGTGAGCTAGCAATTCTTTATTAAAACCCACCCCCACATGAAGCGCAGGCCTAGAAATGAAAACCCAAGGCACACACCTTTTTTCCGCGGCGATCCAGCAGAAAGAGGAGGACCCCACGCCTCCGCTCTCCCTTCAAACTGCCAGCCCCGCCCACAGCATGCCCTGCAGCCAATCGCCGGATCAGAACCCCATCGAGGGGCAGCCAAGGCCGTGACGCCCTCTCCCTCTCAGACCCTGCCCCCCCCGACCTCATACGCACACGCCAGGGAGCGTCGGGCCCCGGGGACCCGGTTACTAATACCGGCCTCGGGACCCTGCCCTACGGCGCGGCGGGACTGTTTGCCTACACAGGTCATATGTGCTCATGCCCTCTTTTACTGGGTGGCAAGAGGATTATAAGAGAGAAAACTGTTAGTTACCATTTGTGTCTAGCAAAATGTATATGACTCAGGACTAAAAATGAAGCCTTATAACTTGGAAGAATTTCTGGTAGAGTCTTCTCTTTGCTGTTAAGAGGGATCACTTAATCCTGCTACCTTGATTTGCATATTAAGAAGTAACTGTGCAAAGTGAGAGTCAAAGTCATACTTTATGTTCAGTGCTTTTTTTATCAGCTTGCCTAGAGGTAAATCAGCGCTGCGGCTTTCATGCCCTAGTCAATACTTGACTCGGAATCAAACCAGTAGCCCATCTGTATTTTATCAAAATGCCAATCTGTCACTGTTTTGTGAAGGTAGCTTTAAATAGTTATACAGTAAAAGTATGCAGACTATAGCACTGAAAAAACAACTGGCTTCAACAGATGTACATAGAGGGGATGTCATATAAATAGTTCAGTGCTTTACCACATAAAGGGAGATCAGCTCACACAGTTTTAAAATGTTATTGTTATAAATCAGCCCAGTCTTTCTGCAGCCACTTTGCATAGGATTTTTTTTTAGTCTCTTATCACTGGGATCATACTATGAAATAAATAAACTGTGAAAATAGGCAGTGCAGAATCTTTTGTCCTTTGTTAGCTATAAAACGACCACAAAATAGAAAGGGCTGCATTCAGATGGCTAAGAACAGCCATTACAATGCATTGAAGCAGGGACAATAAATAAACTGCTACTGTATCTTACACAATGCAGATGGCAAAAGAAGAGACATTTTTAATTTCTCATTACCAGTTCATTACTAGTTCCAGCAGGTATGGATAATGGAGGGAGGAAGGAACAGCTTTATTTCACACAGACATTTTAGATTCTTCCCATGATTCCTCTTGACTGTTGGATGCAGCCCTATTAGTGCTTATCAAACCACAAAGACATTGCCATCAAATTTTCCCTTTCTAACCTATCATTTGTGGAGTTAAAAATGCAGATTTTTCCTAACTGTTGAATCATGTGATATCCTGCTGAATATTTCTAAGCAAAAGCTTCATTTTCCCTAAATTATTTTTGGTATTTGCAAGGCATAAAGCTTTTTGGGCAGCCTAGAAGAACTATTAGAAATATTACATCAATTTTTGGAGTTTTTAAGTGCCTTCAAGTCATTACTGACTCCTGGTGATCCAGTAGCCCCTAGGTTTTCTAGGCAAGGTATGATCAGAAGTAGAATGCCTGGCCTTTCTTCTGAGGCAATAGAGGGTAAAGCAACTTGTCCAAGGTCATGGAGTGCCAGTGTGAACCCAGATCACCTGGGTTGTAGGCTGTTGCTCTAACCACTAGGCTACTCCTCCACATAGTACACTAATAATGCCCTCCAATCTGCTGACTGACCTTGGGCTAATTCAGATACTTAGTATGTGGTCCTTAGACTAGAATATACATACTCCTGCCTCAGACAGGAATATCTCCATGGCCGGTACCTTGCACTGATTCACAACTTCCATTCACAGCAATAGGCACTGTTCTAAAATGGACAGGAGCAATGTTCCCTCTAATTTTGTGTAGGCTGTGTGCGCATAAAATATCAGCTGTGCAGCTTTTGAAGGAAGGTTAAATTTTTGTGCGCCACATAACGACACTCGGAGTTATATACTTTAAAATTTGACTACACGTCTGAATACAGTATGTACACCACATTGATTGCACTAGAAAATATTATAGAACTTGTGAAAACCATAAATACACAACAACTTTTCAATTTTAAGAACGTCTGTGTTGTTTTCTATCAGAATCAGAACCGTAATTTTTGTGCGCTCTGTTGTAAAGTATGTGCGCTCACTCGGCGAGGTGTGTGCGCGCGCACACGCGCACAGCTTAGAGGGAACAGTGGACAGGAGGTAGGACGTGGGAATCCCAAGCTGGCACTCTCCTTTTATATCCAGCAGGGAAGGAGGGAGAGGATATCCCTAAACAGGCAGACATTCAGCACAATATTCAAAGGGCTACAGTATATACATTTCATAGTTGATGCTAAACATATAACCCTTCCCCTCATGAATTTTCATAGCACTGACTTCTATGTTCTTTTTATATTTGTATGGCTCCCTTGTGTGCTTTTCAATGTGCCTTTTGTTACAGTATGTCATTGGATGTTTTTGAATGCTTTTTGAATGTGTTTTAATGGCTCCTTGAATATATTCTTCATGAGCTCTCATTTACAAGTGCATCAACTTCTTTTAATACAGCCTGTTCATTTCTTGGTTACTTTTATCTTCTGTTGTAGGATCTCTAGCGTTTTGGACCTGCTGTAGTTCTGGTATGGTAATTTTCTATCATTATGTTTTCGTTATCATTTTTTATTTTCTTCCATGGTCCTTTACATTTTCCTTTATGGATCACTTTTAATGTTAGTCCAAATGAGAGCAAAAACACCCATAGGGGAGTAGAAGCACAAACAAAAGCAGGTGCAAAAACAGGTGGCAGTCAAAACAACCTTATTGGAACCTTATTGGAACCAACCCCAAAATGTTTCAGCTATGAAGCCTTCCTCTGGGGCTGCTAACCTTGAAAAACTAACACAATGTCACAGTTGGAGAAGTCTTCTATAATGACTTTCCAAGTATTGACTGGATGAATGAAGACATCTTTAGTGACAAGAGAATTCTGACAAACTGTACACCGGCCACAACGAAAGTCAACCACATACCCTAGAAATGGTATGAAGCCTAGAAAAAGCTGAAGGTACTAAGATATTGACCAAATTTGGGATTTCTTTTGTGCGCTATTGTTAGCTGCTTGTCTTGTAAAGAAGGAACCAATACCCAAAGGTTCCATTCTTCTCTAATAATATGGACAATGTCTTTGGAAAGTTCAGAAAAAGTCAAGGCACAGACAATTTTATCTTCAGCTTGACGGGTATGTCCTTAAAGAAGTGCAGCACGATCTGATGTTTTCACTTGGCGGTAAGCTTTCTATATGCATTCTTTTGAATATCCTTGATCTGAGAAATGTTGTCGCCCCTAGTCTAGAGCAGCAAAGATGCCAGTGGCTAGTGGCACCTTATAGACTAACCAATTGATTGAAGCATGAGCTTTCGAGGACAAGACACCATTTCATCAGATGTTTGGAAGTCTTGTTTTTCTGCAATCTCAGTTCATCTTCAGAGTGGTTGAGATCCAGACATGTTCTTCTACCTGCTCCATCAGGCAAGCCACTAAACTCTTCAATGCCTCAGGTACAAACTCACAGGCCGATGCAGAAAGGGGCTCATTTGCAGATTAGCCACACATTAAACTGTTCACAATGGCAGCGTTAAACTGGGAAAGCAAGCCAAACACATGCACACATGAAGTTGGCGCTGGTTTGGCATGTTCTCCCAGAGAAACAGGGGCACCGCGTGGCTAATTTGCATATGAGCCTCAAAAGCATTTTGATGGCATCAGGGGCTTTCCCCAGTGCTATCAAAATATCAAAATACTGTCGGCAGCAACTTGACCCCCCCCCCCCCCCCACACACACACATGCCTAAGTAAAATTAATCTTTGGTAGCTTCAGAAAATAGAGATGTGCATACAATTTGCAATTTAGTTCAGAAAATTGTATATATAAAGAATGCACAATAAATTGGCATTGCATGCAGAAAGCATCAGAATTAATGAAAATAATTTTGATGACATGAACTAAAGCATTTTGGTTCATTAACCCAATATTGCATTCATTAAATTCTAAAATTAACCAAAAAATGTTTTTTAGAAATCCAAATGATCTCATAATTAGTCAAAAATTGTTCCCATATACACTGCTATCGGCAACCACCTGGAGTAACAATTTTGTCTAAATTTGGTTGGAAATTGCTAGACAATATATATTTGATCATGCAGAAAACCATAATTTAATATTTATAGAAGAAGCATGAACGGATGGTGACTTAAAATGGATAAAATAGAAGCTGTGATTAATCTTAGCAAATATAAAAATGTGTTTTGGATTAAACAAATGTATGTTGAAAAGCCTTTTTAGCTGAGCTTTTGTTCACATTCCTCCTAAGTTACCTAGTAATCAAAGCTTTGCTCAGATGTTTCATTTTACAAAATTAAACATGCTGGAACTCCGCATGCACTGGGCCGTTATGCATAGGACGCTTACATATTTGTTTGCAATTTATGGTGAACCGCATTTCCCTCATCACCTACAGCCTAGTAACTTGACCACTCTGGTGTAATCACTCGAACGCCAAATACATGTTGTATGCTAAAGATCCTCAGAACAGCTTGGAGGCAGATTTGCAGCCCTTCTGCCATCACTTTGAAGCTGGAATGGATTCAAAACTGATTTTTCCGTAGACCTTCCCTACAGAATATGAGAGATTAAGAATTATAAGTTTGATATATAAAGGTGAAAAATGCAACAATGGAAAGGAAAAGTTGTTTGTGCATTTTGTACTCTTTTCGGAAAGCTTAGCCTAATAGATAAATGCAAAATGAGATTGTTAAAAATGCAAATTATTAGAAATAAAAGTAAGTCAATGTATGAGAATATCAAAATATAATGACAGATTAAACTGTAACCATCCTTGTCTTTGTGATGTGGCACTGTGAAAAGAACTTATTTTGTGACAATGCAGAACATTTTCGTGTTTTGACTATAAATAGTCTCCCCATAAGTTCTAATGGCCATGATTCCACACAAAAATACACTGTTCTTGCCTACTGTTTCAGAGGCCTGGGACACATCCATTATGAGTGCTCACTAGATTAATATACTTCAAGAATTATGCTATCCTCATGAGAAGATGCCTAAGCATTTTACTGCACCACACACATATGACTCAATTCACCCCTTGAGTTTCTTGCAACCCAAGAGTAAATATATCAGGCTATTTGAGTTTAGCCAAATAGCAACTGTTGTAAAATGGATAGGCAGGAGATATTTGGTACAGCTAAATAAAGATATTTAGGACTCAAAGAAAGAGCAAGAGCCATGGCAGATGCTTCCTTAATGCTCCACACTAAGGATGTGCACAGTCAAAAAAAATTTGGTTCGCTTTTTGATTTTTGGATTGTTTTCGATTCATGTCACACACTCGTTTTAATAAAACAATGTAACACCTTTTAGAACGCTTTCCATGAGGATAATGGGGGGGTGGGAGGGAAGGAGTGGATTTGTGATGCTATTCAAGTAAGCCAGTCTGCTTGTGAAGAATGCAAGACCAAGAACCCAGTGCAGGGCATTAAATGCTTGTTGGCAAAGACCAAGGTCTCTTTTACCTTCTATAGTCAGTGCTTTTCTCAGCAGCAGGAAAAACAAAATTGTGGCATGCCTGGAAAGGTAGCAGCTGAGCAGTGAACAGACTTAGGATTTCATCCACTCCCCAAGCAAAAGCAAGCCAGAGATCAATCATCTGAACCATAGGCAGCAGAATGGGGTGGGCCACTGAAGCCATGGCCCAATCAACCTTTTGCCCCACATAGCATGAAAAACTAGGGAGCTTGGAGATCAGTGATGGAGGTTGGTGTGTTTGGCCCCTCCATCCAAAAGCATATTCTGCTGTCCTTAATATATATAGTAGAAGGCTCAGAACAATCAGGGCAGACACTGCACAGCAAGCTGAAAAAGCAGCAGTGGAGAGGCTACATCTGTGGGTCTGGTCACGTATGGAATGAGTTCAAGCAACAAAGAACAAGATTAAAAGCTGCAGAGGGCTACATGTGTTTAGTGAGTACAACTAAGGAACAGACATTGAAATAGTGAGCAAGGTGGAGTAGTGGATTAGCCCAGGCACAAACTTAGATTTTACATAAGTCCTCTGGGGATAGAGAAATACAGTTGCTAGCATCCCTGCATGTAACTCCCTTAAGCTAGCATTGGAAAGGCGTGCCCTAAATCCAAATGCAGTGAGCCTCTGAACACTCACTGTCAAGAAAGGTTCAATAATGAAAATGTCAGCATTGTACTTGGCTAACAAAAATGGCAGCCTACTCCAGTAACAAAGAAGCTCTTCAACGCACAGAATCGAAGCATTCCACAGGAGTCTTAGAAGGCAAGTATGCGCAAAGGTGCATCAAATAGGTAAGGACTAGGCTTGAGACTTGTATGGAGAAATCAACCATGAAGAAAAAGTTTACGAGGAGGCCAGTATAGATGGGGCAATTTTATAAGGAGCCACAGAAAGTTGCATGCCATCTGCAGATGTAAATCATGGTATTTTAGTGAATTACACATATAAATGGGTCTTTATAGTGTATGTGATTGTAATGGGGTCTATAGAATGTTGCCCATCCCCTCTCCAGAGGGATTATTAACAGGCCCCTTTAAGAGAGTCTGCAGCCCAGAGTTCAGAACTGGGAGGGCGTGGCATACAGGAAGAGGTTAAAACCCAGCAAGCTGCAGAAGGGAGAGAGGGCCGTGGAGCCAGGAGTTCTTTCAAAATAAGCTGTACAAAAATAGGAACTTTGACTTGTCAAGGAAAGAACTTTAATTGGGCTGGAGGAAGGGCCGGGAAACCAGCTATGTAAAGGTTTAATAAAGTGGGTCTGAAAAAAAACACGTTTTGTTTTACCTGAACTGCTGTCTGTTTGGTGCTTTAACAGAAAAACCCTTCCCACCACATGCCACACTACCACAGCACTCTTTAGCTAGTTGGCATTCTATGTCTAATAGCATGCACTTTCACTATGGCTGTGTGCATTGGTGGAGTTTGAGTGCAGTATGAGCCTAGCATGCAAGTTAATGCACAAATTATAAAATTCTATAATTTACACATATTTTTGACAAATCCAGGTGGGGGCATTTACATCATCCATTAGGATGGTGTAAGTGATTCTGCCTAGATTTGATATGTGTTTCCAACCACTTATGCTATTATTTATAAAGTATGTGCACAATTTCTAAAATAGGCATGAGAAAGACACAGAACAATGTGTGTTAATTACACAGAACTTTATATATTACTCACAAGAGGTTTCCTAAGCAAGGTAGTCAGAGTGTTCAGTGACCAGTATATGAGATAGAGGAGCTGGCAAATTCAGTGCAGAAGATGAGTCTATATTCTGATATTCTAATTTTTTTTCAAATTTTCTGCCATTGTCAAATGCCATTAAGTCAATGTCAACTCATAGCAACCCTCTGGATAGTTGACCTAAACTGTGTTCAATCTTCAGTCAGGCATTGTTGATAGAGTGGTACCCATAACTGTTATTATTGTATTGATCCATCTGATTGCTGGCCTTCCTCTTTTGCATTGACCTTCTACCTTGCCAAGTATGATATCTTTCTCTAATGATCTCTCTCTTCGCATGATGTGTTCAAAGTATGAAAGCTGAAGTCTTGTCATCTGAGCTTCTAAAGAAAGCTTAGGTTTGATCTCCTCTAGTACTGACTGGTTTGTTCTTTGGGAAGTCCATCGTATACACAGCATTCTTCACCAGCACCATAATTCAAAGGCATCGATTTATGTTACTCGTTCATAGAATTCCGTAAACAGGAGGGTTTTGAGGGACTTGCAGAAATCCTTGATGTTGTTTAGGTCTCTTAATTCATCCAGGAGGGAGTTCCGAAGGGCAGGCGCTGAGAGTGATATTGCTCTATTGGAGGTAGCCTGTTTTGTCTTATGGTATCCTGTGGGTGTGCGGAGTCTGTTACTGCCATTAGCTCGCCTGGGTCTGCTGGTTGTATCCTTGGTTATTGTGTTTTGGAGGACATCTGTTGGGCATTGATGTATGACCTTGAATATGTTTATAGTTACTTTGAATCTCGCCCGTGCAATTCGGTAGCCAGTGCAGTTGTTGAAGTATAGGTGTGATATGTTCGTATTTGGCTGTGCCCATAATGATGCGTGCTGCACTGTTCTGCACCAGTTGAAGTGGGTGGGTAGATTGCTTGGGTAGACCTTGATATAATGAGTTTCTGTAGTCCAATATTGGGGTGATGACTGCTTGGCATATGGTGCAGAAATGGTCCTGACTGAGAATTGGTTGGAGTCTCCTGATGATCTTCAATCAGTGGTATCCCTTTGCAGCAGTTTTGTTTATGTGCGATTGTAGGTTCAGATTCTTGTCTAGGGTGATGTCTAGGTACGTCACCTCATCCCTTAGTTTTATTGTCCTGTTTAGGATACTGATAGCTTGGGGTGGGTTGAATGTGGGTTTCTAGAAATGAGCATTGCCTCTGTCTTGTCAAAGATGACTTTCAGGTTATTTTTAGCTAGCCAGCTGTTCATATCTTCAAGGCACTTGGTCAATGGGGTCATATCGAGTGCACTTGTGTCTATCGGGGGCATGCACCATGATGTCGTCTGCATATAGGTGATAATGTATCTTGTGGCATTTGATGATGTTATAAATGGGTTGGTTGTATATGTTGAATAGGATGGACAAGAGAGTTAATTCTTGAGGTATTCCCTGTGTGATGGGAAACTCTATTGATTTTTTTGGTCGCATTTGATTTGCTGTGTTCTATTGCTCAGATAGGAAGTGAATCATTTTAGTGTGTTGTTGCGTAGTCCGATCTCCTGTAGGCGATTTAACATTATGGAGTGGGACACCGTGTCGAAGGCCGCTGAGATGTCTATGAAAACTAGCAGAAATCCATTTTTATGTTGTCTAGGTCCTTCAGTAAGTTGTCGAAGAGGGATGTGAGCAGGGTCTCCACATTGTGCTGTGGTTTGAAGCCATGTTGTTGGGGGTCCAACGGGGCACACAGATTGATATGATCCTGTAGTTGTCTTTGTACTGTTTTTTCAATGATCTTTGATATAAATGGAAGGCTTGAGATGGGGCGGTAGGATTTTTGGTCAGAAGTGCATAGCATTGTGATCTTGAGGGCAGATTGTATCATAGCTTGCTTAGTGCTTGTGGCATGTGTCCTTGTTGGAGGGATTCCTTCATGATTTTGTGGAGGTGATGGCTTAGTTGGTCCTTGGCATCCTTGATCCATTCCACTGAGCATGGGTCAGATGGAGATGTTGCCATATTTAGGGTGCTCATATGTACTGATCTGTAGGCATGCTAAAGTTGTTCCAGATTTAATGGGTTTTTGTCATAGTTGGGTGGCATGTCGCCGGGAGGTGAGTGAGGGTTTGACTGGCGTGCTTGTCCATTATGTGATTTGTGAATTCTTGGGAGTCTAGTTGATGGGTGCTGTGTTGAGGGTTGTCTCTAGTGAGCTTTTGAGCGATGTTGAAAAGCTCCCTTGGTTTATTTGCTGCTTTCATAATTAGGTTGGTGTGATGTTGTTGTTTGTGATCGTTGATCAGGCTATTGTATGTTAGTTGTTCAGCTCTGTATTGGAGCATAGTATCCTGTGAATTGTTTTGTCTCCATTTTCTTTCAAGTCGTCTGAGTGAGCGCTTTGCTTCTCTGATTGAGTTGGAGTACCAGGGGGCATTGGTTCTCCTGTGTATGCATGACTTTTCCTTGCTTGGAGCTGATGCGACTTTGGATATGGTATGGTTCCATTTTTCTATTGTTTCTTCTAGGTTGTCACATTCTTGTAGTATTTGTGGTATTATTTCCTTCAGGAAAATTTCCTTTTTGTAGGTTCTGAATCTTCTTGTTCTGTTCTTCCCTTCTGTGAGGTGAGTGGGGATCTCCAGGTGTAGGGTGAAGGTGAGGATATGATGGTCTGACCAGGGGACTGGTGTGGATGTTGGGTTTGTGAACTGGTTCTGTTTGGTTAGTTGTATTGGAATGAAGATAAGGTCCGGTGTAGTTGCATGATGGTGTGTCGGCGCATTGACCATCTGTCTGTAATACAGTGCTTCCAGGGCTTTGAGGAAAGCCCTGGTATCTTTGGTGGGTGCAGAGGTTAGGTTGTAGTCTCCCAAGGCAATGAGTGGTTTGTGCTTGTTACTAAATGTGAAGATTGATTCTAGTATTGCTGAGAGATGCTCTGCCCTGGCGTTGGGGGGGGGGAGGGCTGTATGTGAGGCAAAAGCTGATGTAGTGATTTGATATGATTATTGTGCTTGATTCGGCTGAGTTACATGTGGAGATAACTTTAAATCGGTAGCTTTTTCTGGTCAATATTAGTGCTCCTCCTCCTCTCTTGTGTACTCTAGGGCAGCTGATTGCTGTGAAGTCTGGTGGAGTAACTTGGTTTAGGATGACTTGGTCCGTGTCGGTAAGCCATGTCTCAGTGATGCATATAATATCCAGCTTTTGGTCCAAAATGTAGTCATAGATGGTGTTTGGCTTATTTCTAACTGATCTAGCATTTAATAGTGCACAGTTGATAGCTGAGGCAAGGATGGGATTGCTGGTTGAGGTTCGTGATGGTGGTGTATGACCAGTGTTGTATTTTTTGTTTGGTGTTTGCTGCCTGGGGTGCTGGTACATCTGGGGGATAGTAATCCAGGGTATATAAATGGGTTGAGTGGGCAGGAATGAGTAAATTGGTATGTATGTGCTGTGTCGGATTTGATGTGCTAGGAGCAGCAAGGTAAGGTAAACCAGAAAATAATGGTAATTGGCATACATGTTTGCCTCCCGGGAAGTATACAGAGGGGAGTTTGCCTGTTTTTTCTTTTGTTGCTTGCTGGCAAATCCTCTTAGTTTCGTTTTGTCTTGACTTTTGGGTCCGGGAGAGGGCCCCTTGATTTGGTCTCATGTTTTAGTAAGTGGCTGTGCCAGGCTGAATGCCTACAGGTGGATCTTGGGGTGCTCACCTGGTGTGTAGTAGTGCTGAGGTCGGCGGGTGGTTTGGCGGTCAGGCAATTCGAGGTGAACCGGCGTGTGGTCTGCTCTCACTTTTTGCGGAAAGAGCCTGTGAGTTGTAGGTTGAGGCACTGGCTTGTGTAGAGGCTGACTCTGTAGGGGTCTTCGATGGAGCGGGTTGGTGTCTTTAACCGGTTCTGTCACTGGAAGCTCCTTGTGCTGGGGCCGTTGAGTCTATAGGTGGATCCTTTTAGCGGTTCTGCCTCGGTGCCCTGCCTAAGGGCCACGCCAAAGGGCCCTCTGGCAAGGCTCTCACGCGTGGGCCCACCAGGCGCGGGCACGCTGATGGCATCCTCAATTATATGCTCAGTGTGATGGAGTCATTAGCCCCAATTGGGCTGGAGCCTCAGAGCGGGAGAGATGCTGATTTTCCGCTCCGTAGTTCAACCCCGATCGAAGGAGCTGTGCAGCAGATGGCGGTGGCTGTAGTGTTCTTCCCAATGGCATCCTCAATTATATGCTCAGTGTGATGGAGTCCTTAGCCCCGATTGGGCTGGAGCCTCATAGCAGGAGAGATGCTGATTTCCCACTCTGGCACTCAACCCCAATCAGGGGAGCTGTGCAGCAGATGGTGGTGGCTGTAGTATTCTTCTCGATGGTGTCCTCGATTATATGCTCAATGTGATGGAGTCCTTAGCCCTGATAGGGCTGGAGTCTCAGAGCGGGAGAGATGCTGATTTTCTGCTCTGGCACTCAACCCTGATTGGGGGAGCAATGCAGCAGATGGCAGTGGCTGTAGCGTTCTTCCCGATGGCGTCCTCGATTATATGCTCAGTGTGATGGAGTCCTTAGCCCCGATTGGGCTGGAGCCTCAGCGCGGGAGAGATGCTGATTTTCCGCTCTGGCAGTCAATCCCAATCGGGGGAGCTGTGCAGCAGATGGTGGTGGCTGTAGTGTTCTTCCTGATGGCGTCCTCGATTATATGCTCAGTGTGATGGAGTCCTTAGCCCCGATTGGGCTGGAGCCTCAGTGCGGGAGAGATGCTGATTTCCTGCTCTGGCTCTCTGGCGCTCAACCCCGATTGGAGGAACTGTGGCGGATGCTCTAGGTCTTCAATGTATGCAGACTGATCTCATGCATATTCATGGTGGGTATCATGAAAACCCAACTGGTTGTGAGGTCCCCAGGACAGGTTTGGGAAACTTTAGCTTAATACAAACACAGGAGAAAGGAATGTGAAAGTTCCTGTTTGGTTAATACGGTTATTTGTGGAATGGCAGAAACCACTCAGATAATTTAATGCAAGCAGCGTATTAGTCAAAGTTTTGAAGGGCTGTTAATAACAGTTATTATACCAAAATGTGATTTGTGTGAAGTATTGTAGAAGCATGTTCTTAGGTTGCCTATTTTCTACAAATAGCTTGCAGTTAAACTAAGGGGTAGTCTCATATTATGCCTAGTGATCTATATGAAAACATTTGAAGGCTTAATTGTGATTTCAGGAAGAACAACCTTTACCACTAACAAATACTGTATATTCATAGGGCCAGACATTCAAAGGCATTTACATAGTTTACAGACCTGTAAACCATGTAAATGCCACTTAGAGGGATATTCAGCAGCACCAACAAGGTTAGTTTCCTTTGTGTTCCTTACCTTTCCCTAGTTGTACCTTTGTCTTCAGCTGTTGTATTGTCTGTCTTGACTAGATTGTAAGCGCTGATAAGCAGGGACCATCTTTTACATGTATCTGTACTGTGCTGCATACACCTTGTAGAAGTAGTAGCAGTAATTGAGAGAAAGAGAAGATGCTGGAAGGATGGGGGCTAAGAGAGAAAGAGAGAGGAATGCTGGATAGATGGATTGGACAGAACAAAAGAGGAGATGCTGGACGGATGAGGCTGAGAGAGAGGGGAGATCCTGGACGGATGTGGGATCTGACAGAGAGACAGAAGTGATGCTGGATAGATGGAGGCGGGGGGGGGGGGAGGGGACTGAGAGAGCGAGATAATGCTATATGGAGGGGAATGCTAAGGGAGAGAAATAATACTGGATGGATGGGTGCTTGAGAGAGAGAGGAGATCCTGGATGAATGGGGAACAGACAGAGAGAGGGGAGGTGCTGGATGGAACAGGAGGGGAGAGGAGAGCTAGTGAAAGATTGGAGAGGAAGAGGAAGGGGAATGGGAAGGCTGAATGTAGATCTGATAAAAAGAGGGAGACTGAAGACTGGATAGTAAGAAGGACTGAAAGTTGAGTAGAAAGGCAGAGAAACAAATGGATGTAGGGGAGAAAATGAAGACAACAGGATGAGAGAGAAGAATGACAGGACCAACACTATTAGAAGAAGAAAATGGCAAGGCAGCAGAGTTATAAAAAATAGATTTTAAATTTAGTGATTGGAATATGGAAATTTTTGAAATTTAGATCTGCTATTTTTATATTCTGCACCGTACAGGGGAAATGAATCCGTTTATTTTCTTTCTCAGTTGTTGCACTGCAAGCAGGGTCTGGCCTCTGGTTGTATCAGTTTAATTTTTGTCTACATATTTCTATTTTTAGGTGTGATTACTTATTCTTTGCTTGGTGAGGGTCCATTTATATTCTGCATGCGTGAGAGGCCAGGTACTCTCTTAGTGCTGAATTGGTCTTTAGTACAACCAATCCTCGTAAGCTAGCTTGTTTGGATTTCCATTAGGCATCTGATGTTCTAGTGCCCACTGCAATGCGTATGATGCTGCCTTTTTCTTGGTGACTCTTGGAAGTTAGGGCTGTTATGGTATGGTAATGATAGAATTACTCTGTAAGTCCTGAGTGATTTTGTAGGATTTAGTTTTACCTCACAATATTCCTGGCACTGGGGAAGGTTTGTGATAAGAAGCATTGGTGCAACTAATACAGATGATACATAGTCCAAACATGTCTGATAACTCAACACAAAAGGTAAAGCCAGCAGATCTGAAGCATAATGGCAATTTGGCAACCTATGGAAAGAACTGATAGGCAAAGACAGCTATTTAAGCTCATGTATTGTAACATAGTAACATGGTATATGATGGCAGATATAGACCATCATGGTATATGATGGCAGATATAGGTCTATCTAGTCTGTCCAGCGAGGTGGCAACAGTAGGTGCACCTGCCGCTCCATGCAGGTCACTCCTCCTCATGACTTTGTTTAGGGGTCTATCCACCGCTCCGTGTTGGGCATCCCTATTTGTTGAGATAGCTGAGACAGTTAAGGTTATTTTGATTTTATCCTGTTGCTATAAAGGGATCCACTGTGTCTGTCTCATGCCATTTTGAATTCTGTCACTGTATTTGCCCACTACTTCCATTGGGGGGGGGGGGGGCATTCCAAGCATCCACCACCCTCTTAGTGAAAAAGTATTTCCTGACATCGCCTTTCAGTTTACCCCCTTGCAGCTTCATGTTATGCCCTCTAGTTGTACAGCTTCCCCGTGTTTGGAAGAGGTTTGTTTGTTCATTAATATTCTTTAAGTATTTAAAGGTCTGTATCATATCTCCCCTGTCCCTCCTCTCTTCTAGAGTATACATATTTAGGTCTTCAAGTCTTTTCTCATGTCTTCTGGCACAGGTACAAAATCATTTTGGTTGCCTTCCTCTGAACCATTTCCAGTCTTTTTTTTATCCTTTGCAAGATATAGTCTCCAAAACTGAAGACAGTATTCCCTTGGATTTATGCACTTGGGAAGCAGAAATCCAAGTGAATTGTATGCGATAGGAGATGAGAAGTTGGTGTACTCATACCAGGAGAAGGACCTCAGAGTGATTGTTTCTGAGGATCTCAAAGTGGCAAAACACTGTGACAAGGCAGTGGCAAAAGCCAGAAGGATGCTAAGTTGCATACAGAGAGCAGAAAGGAAGAGGTACTAATGCCACTGTACAAGTTGCTGGTGAGGCCTCACTTGGAATACTGTGTTCAGTTTTGGAGACCATTTCTCATAAAGATATAAAAAAGCTGGAAGCAGTTCAGAGGAAGGCGACCAAAACGATTTGGAGCCTGAGTCAGAAGACTTATGAGAAGAGACTTGACGACCTAAATATGTACACTCTGGAGGAGAGGAGGGACAGGGGAGATATGATTCAGACATTAAAATACTTAAAACGTATTAATGAACAAACAAACCTCTTCCAAAGATGGGGAAGCTATAAACTAGAGGGCATAACATGAAATTACAAGGGAGTAAACTAAAAGACAATGGCAGAAAATACTTTTTCATTGAAAGGGTGGTGGATGCTTGGAATGCCCTCCCATTGGAGGTGGTGGGGGCAAATATAGTGACAGAATTCAAATTGGCATGGGACAGATAGAGTGGATCCCTTTATAGCAACAGGATACAATCAAAATAAACATAACTAACTCTTACATCTCAACAAATAGGGGAGACCTACACGGAGCGGTGGGTATACCCCTAAAAAAAAGCATGGGGAGGCATGACATGCATGGAGTGGCAGGTGCACCTACTCTTGCTGCCTTGCTGGGCAGACTTGATGGATCATACCGGTCTTTATCTGCCATCATATACTATATTACTATGTTATTATGTTACCAACAGTGGCATTAGTATCTTCTCCTTTCTGCTGATAATTCCTGTCTGTATGCAACCCAGCATCCTTCTGGCTTTGGCCACTGCCTTGTCGCACTGTTTCACCACCTTGAGATCCTCAGAAACAATCACACCGACGTTCTTCTCCTGGTCCATGCACACCAACCTCTTGCTCCCTATTGCATACAATTTCCTTAGATTTCTGCATCCCAAGTGCATGACTGTACTTCTTCACATTAAATCTTAACTGCCAAGCATTCTTCCAGCTTTTATAGATCTTTCCTCATGTTATCCACTCACTCAGGGGAGTCCACTCTTTTGCAAATTTTCATGTCATCTGCAAAAAGACAGTTTTCCATTCAGTCCTTCAGCAATGTCACTCACAAATACATTGAACAATACTGGTACCAGGACCAATCCCTGGGGCATGCCACTAATCACCTTCCTTTCATCCAAGTGAGTTCCATTTACCATCACCTTCTGTCGTCTTTCAGTCAAGCAATTTCTGATCCAGTTCACCACCTTGGGACCCATCCCCAGGCTGTTCAGTTTATTGATAAGCCTCCTACGAGGAATAGTATCAAAGGTTTTGCTGAAATCTAGGTAGATCACATCCATTGCATATTCTTGATCTAGTTCTCTGGTCACTCAGTCAAAGAACTCAATCTGATTTGTTTGGCATGATCATCCTTTGGTAAACATGTTTTACTAAAACATGTACCCGTGCATTTGACCTCTATACCCAACCCTATGGAACTCTCTCCCAACCAAAATCCAGAACAGCAAGGACCTCTCCTCCTTTCGAAAACAAATAAAGACCAACTTATTCAGAGAACACTTTGGAACAGACCTGAGCAACATCCAATGAATGTAGGATCATGTTGTACACCAGATAAATTTGAGGCTGAGATATGAAGAAGAATTGTTGGGGAATCCTGATGCATACCTTATTGGGATTGTAAATAACTTGAGACCATGATGAATGTATAACCTCCTGTAAATATGTTATGACCTGTTCGATGTACAGTATCTCTTGTTGTTTAATGTAAACCGCTTTGACCCAGTGAAAAGCGGTATATAAGCACAGCTAAATAAATAAATGTTGCCTTGGATCATGCAACCTTTTGGTTTAGAGAAAACCCACTATTTAACTGTTTCAGGAGCACCTCCATTACTTTTCCTGCCACCAAGGTAAGGCTTATTGGCCTGAAGTTTGCCACTTCTTCCCTATTACCATTTTTGTGGAGAGGTACCACATCAGCCCTTCTCCAGTCCTGTGGAACTTCTCTTGTCTCCAAGGATCTATTAAAAACATCCTTTAATGGCCGTGCCAGAACCTCTCTGAGCTCCTTCAGTATCCTGAGATGTATCCCTTCTGGTCCCATAGCCTTGTCCACTTTCAGTTTTGCAAGCTGTTCAAACACATCATCTTCTGTGAATGGTGTGGTTTCTATACCATTCCCATTTGTATATTTATCAATCACAGGCAGTCCTCCTCCAGGATTTTCTTTACTAAAAAAAGAACAGAAGTATTTGTTTAGCATTTTCACTTTTTCAATGTCACTTTCCACAAATTCGCTCTTGGCACTTTGAGTTTTGCAATTGCACCTCTGATCTTCCTCTTCTCCCGAATATACCTGAAAAAAGTTTTGTCATCACACTTTAGATCTTTAGCCATCTTTTCTACTGCCTTTGATTTTGCTATCCTTATTTCTCTTTTTGTCTCTTTTAGCTTTATCCTGTATTCTTTTCTGTGTTCCTCTGTCTGCTAACTTCTGAATTTTGTGAAAACTGTGTTTTTTGCCTTTATTTGTATAGCCACTTTTTTTGGAGAACCAAATTTACTTTCCTTACGTATGTATCTGTTGCCCCTTTTATTGCCTCCTTTAGTTTAGCCCACTGCAGTTCCACTTCCCTTAACTCCTCCCACCCTGCAAACTCCTGTTTTAGCACTTGACTATTTTACTGAAGTTAGTGTGTTTGAAGTCTAGGACTTTGAGCTTGCTGTGATTGGACTCTGCCTTGGCTTTTATCTCAAACCACACCATGCAATGATTGCTGCTCCTCAAATGGGCATCCACCCAGACATTTGACATGCTGTCTCTGGTGGTGAGTACTAAATACAGCATCAAACTTTCCCTGGTTGGTTCCATCACCATTTGTTTAAGCAATGCATCTTGGAAGGCATTCACAATTATTTTACTTCTTTCCAGATTTGTAGAAGAAATTCTCAAATTCACATTGGGTAGATTAAGGTCACGCAATAAGATCACTTCCCCCTTCATGGCTACCTTTGTAATATCAATAAACAAGTCTCTATCCATGTCTTTAGTTTGAGTTGGAGATCTGTGAACTACATCAGTATGGATGATAATGCCATCTTCTCTTTCTAACACAATCCATAGTGCTTCTTTTCCCCATGTTCCCTGCATTTCAGCAGCTTTAATACTGCTTTTGACATATAGGGCTACTCCTTTTCTGCTTTCTCTATTTCTCCTAAATAAATTATAGACAGATATGTCAGAGTGGAGGAGTGGCCTAGTGGTTGGGGCAAGGTACTTCAGGCTGGAAGGTCAGGGGTTCAAATCCCACTAGAGGACAGCAAACTTAGGCTGGAAGGACTGGGGTTTCTAGTCCCACAGGTGCTCCTTGTGGTCTTGGGCAAGCCACTTAACCCTCCATAGCCCATGTTCCCTGTAAAATAGCTATCTCCAAGTTATAATGCCCTGTTCAATGTAATTTCAGTTTGTTCAATGTAAACCACACTGATGCAGTATATAAGAGAATGTAAATAAATATGACTCATTAGCCATGTTTCTGTAATGGCCACAATGTCCAAGTCCATTTCCACCATCAGGGCTTCCAGGTCATACCCCCTGTATGCATTAAGAGCTTCCAAGTTAAACTTCATTATAGAAAATATATCTTGTTTAACTGTTACTTCTATCATATATAATCACTGTTACCTTAAGCTATCAAACTAAGTGTACCTATTAAGTCCCATATAAGCTTCCTTTCCTGCTCTCAAGTTTATTGTAAACTGCTGCGACTTGGAGAGTATGTGATATAAAAATTTGCTATATAAATACATAAAATAAAGTAAAAAGAAAATAAATTTTGTTGCAGTGCTGCTAAACAGTACTGTTCACATGGCCAACAAAAAGATGCTGTACTGGAGGGCTAGGGCTGACTGGCAGCCAAGGGTTAAAATATCTACAGATATTATAAGCAATGTTGCCGCTAAGCCGCTCTAAGTCCTCTGCCAGCATTCCTGCCGGTGGGAGGAGGTGCAAAGCCATTACGCTTAGGGTCACACAGCATCGGCAGGCCCTCAACACCTGCCTATGATGTGCAATGCTAAGCATAATCACTTTTGTGATCTCTTTGCACCTCCCCCCACCTGCAAGAATGCTGGCGGAGGACTCAGCGCGGCTTAGCGGGAATTCAAGAACACTGCAAATAGTGTTCCATTTGATATGTTGTATTAATCTGATGTATTATTTTGCTTTTTTTCTGACACATAATTCCCTGGAGTGCATTCAGCATGCATATCAGTAATGGAGGTACTAGAAGGGAGACAGTTGGTGCCGTTACACCAGAGCTACACCGTGAAAGGGTCCTTCCCTGCTGTGTTCAAAAGTGTTCCAACTATCCTTTTACTACTGACATAACTCACCCTCGTTAGCGCAAGGATTTTAACTCAGCCTGCCATGCTCCAACTCATCCCATCCCATTCAGCCCCACTGTACTTTAGCCTCCCCAAAGAGCTGAGTCAATCACCACCTAGGTCAGCCCAGAAGTTCCTTTGTGACAGTGGCAGAGTGCGTCTGTGCGGCTGATGGCAGCCAGAGCCTGAAAGAGCATTTCCCATGGTGGGGCCAAAGTCTCACAATATTCAGAACTTCGGCCAGGCAGAGGGGCCTGCTTCTTCAGTTACTGTGGAGCAGCACTTTATAGGGAAAGAAGCAGTGAAGGTGGTGCGGCAAACGTCTTTTAAAGTAAGTGTGATGTTTGCTGCATTCTGTCACATGTTTTTAAAAATGTTTTTGGGGGCCTGCCATGGGGGGTCATTTGCCGCCTTCATGTTCTCCAGAATGTGGCAGCATGGCTCATTTATGAGGTGGGATATAGGGTGAGTGCAGGCCTGTTGTTGGACCAGTTGCATAGGTTGCCAGTGTGGTAGCAAGGCCTTTTTAAGATGTTCGTTATAGTGTACCGTGTAGTACATGACTAGCTATCAGGGTATCTATGGAACCTTATTGCTATATTTGATCCAGTCTGCCCTTTGCAGTCCTCTCAGGCCTGGCTGCTGGTGGTTCCCGGAATGAAGGTGGTGTACTGGGTATCCTATCACGAGTGGGCCTTTAGGGTGGTCACTAGTGAGGGGTGGAATGCGCTGCTGGTAGAGCTTCATAGCCTGCTGTCTATGCTGTCCTTCCGAAAGGCCCTGAAAACGTGGCTATTTCTTGCGGGTGAAGGGGAGGGCAGGTCCTTTGGGAACTGGGATTTCCTGATTTGATTTTGATTGTCAGGTGATGCTCAGTCTTTTGATTGATGTAAGTCAGAAAGGTGGTCAAAGCACTTGTAAATAAATAAATACTCACACACACACACACACACTTTCCTGTCCAGCATATCCCATCTCTCTTTTTCTCCCTCTCTCTGTCCTCCCCCATGCAACACTATCCCTGGCATCGTCTTTCTTTTTCTGAGTCAGCGGCAGAAAGATCTCATAGCACCATCCCCAGCTTTATCCTTCTTTCTCTGAGTCAGCACACAACAGCCAGTGCTGCCTCTAGCATTCACTTACGTTGAATGTCCCTGTGTACTGAAAATGAATGCTACGGCAACATTGGCTGCTGTTGCTGACTCAGAGAAAGAAAGCTGAAACTGCATGATGCTGGAGCTGCTTGCACAATGAGTTGTGCCAGCTCCTGGGCCCAGCATCTGAGTCCTTACTTACTCTTTCAAAACCCAGGAAATCTTATATTCTGTCTTCTTCTTTTCTCCCACCCAATTTTAAAGTCTCCACCTAAGTCCCAGTCCCTGCTCTCCATCATCTCCCTGTTCTCAGTACTGCCTCCTACATCCCTTCTGCATACCCAGTTACTTCCACCCAGTTATTTCCTCTCTGATATTCACTAACTCTCCCTATACTCCTTCTTACCCCTACATTCATTCTTATGCCCCTCTCTTTCAACTCTTCCCTCTGTATGACCTTTTCTCTTCCTTCCTGTACAAAATATTGGATCCCCAATCCATCCTCACTCCCCCAGCTTCTTAATTAACTCTCCTGCTGGCCAATACAGTCTAACATGTGATTCACTTTTAGAATTTGTGAGGAAGTACTTGGATATTTTTTTGAAACATGAGATTCCAACTATTAAATTGTATATTCAAGAGTCCACACGTTTTCTACAGCTTTTCAACAAGTACAGGATGTGCCATCTATTCAAAGGCTTGTTATAATGGATGTAGCTGAACTCTATACTTCTAAAAGTAGTAAACTAAAAGTAGACAAAGCCATGGGTCTGGATGGGATACATCCAATAATATTGAGGGAGCTTGGGGATGTTCTAGTGGCTCCACTGTCTGACCTTTTCAATGCCTCTTTGGAGTCGGGAGTGGTGCCAGAGGATTGGAGAGAGGCACATGTGGTCCATTTAAACAAAAGCAGATGTAAAGATGACATTGAGAACTACAGGCCAGTTAGTCTAACCTCTGTGGTTTGTGAATTATTTGAAAGGCTACTAAAAGAGAGAATACAGAGGTTTATGAAGTCCAGTGGATTGCAAAATCAGAGGCAGCATGCATTCACGAGAGGCAGATCTTGTCAGACAAATCTGATAGATTTCTTTTAAATTATTTATTTTCATTTTCAACAGGAAAACATACATACAAAACAGAACATCAAACAATACATAAACGAGTAAACCCACCCATCCCCCCTCCCCCCTCTCCTCCAGGACAATCATGGCGCAGGCCGATACAATCCTAGACTTCGTTATTGTAGCGTACAGCAGCGATGTGGATCTCAGCATCCAGCCTGTGATGACCCCCCTGCACATTTAGCTCTATTTACAAAGTCAGATAACAGTTGCCATTTAAGCCTGTGAAGATTACTGCAGGGACTAGCTCTCCACAACAGCTGCTCATATTTACTATAAAGGCATACCTGGTTCCACCATTCCTGTATGTTGAGCTTGGTGCCATCCTTCCAGTTCCGGATAACCAAGCAGATCGCTAGGCCCAACATGAAATCGAGCAGAAAGTGACCGGCTTTGGGTAGGAAGGGGAGCCCCGCTACTGACCGAAGTCCCACCACCCTCCAGCTAAGGGGCCCTTTAAATTTGAGAATGGCTTGAATACGTTCCCATACCTGCTGCCAATATGGTTTCAGTACAGGACATTCATATATAAGGTGAGCTAGGGTACCAACCTCTTGCTTACAAGTCCAACAACGATTACTGACATTCTTATCCCATTTTGCCATTTTAGCTGGGGTATACAAACATCTGTGCGTAAAAAGGTAAAGCGTTTGGGTGATGGAGGCTGACCTGGTAACTCGAACCAAGTTGCACCAAACCCTCCGCCATTGTTGCTCACTCAGGGTGACCTCCATTTCCTTCTCCCATGCCTGCTGAGTCTGGCGCAACCTCGATCCGTCACTCTGCGTGAGCAGTTTATAAAAAGTGGATGCCACTCCGGGCATGCTGGAGATCGTGTGAACAAGGTCCGCCACCCCCCCCCCCCTCTCCAATATCCGCACTCGGGTTGACCTGAGCATTCTTAAGACAGTGCCTGAGCTGCAGCCATTGGAAATGCAGCTTAGGCGGAAGGTGAAACTCTCCTTGCAACTCCCCGAAATCTTTCCATCTATTACCCACCATGAGTTGGCTAGCCATCCATACCCCTCGGGAAAACCACGGTCTCCAGGCAACCATTTGGTTGTGAATTTTAAAGAGGGGGTTATGCCACAGCGGGAGCCTGCATGGAGGACATACTCTCGAGCCACTTGCTTGGAGGAAGGCAGTAAACGCCCTAAGGGTGTCCACTATCATGCGTGGGTAATGGTCTCCCTGGGTAAACTGCATGCCCGGTAGATTATGTAACGGGATCGGAGCAGTAAGGCTCTCCTCAATGTCTAACCATATTGGCCGTGGACCCTCAAAGGTCTCCAGCCACCGTCAGCCCTGCTTCAGTAGGAAAGCTCTGTGATACGATAGGAAATCTGGGAATCTAACGCCCCCTAGTGCTTTATCAAGTTGCAATTTTTGCCTTGCTATTCGCGGGGGTTTGTTTTGCCATAGAAACCGTACGAGGATACTCTCTATCTCCTGATAAACCTGTGGGGGTAACAAACATGGTATCATTTCTAAGACATAGTTCACTTTAGGAGTTATCATCATTTTCACAGTCTCGACTCGTCCCCACCAGGAAAGGGCAAGAGGGGACCATCTGCTAGTCATTTCACTGACTTTAGAGACTAGGTCCTTAGCGTTAAAGCGAATGGTATCTTCCAGCGGATAGCAGTAGTGGACCCCCAGATACTTCACCGGACGAGGCTGCCAAACAAAAGGAAAGGCGTTCATATCCTCCTTATGGACCCACTGGTTGAGTGGGAAAGCAACAGACTTGGTCCAATTGATTTTATAACCGGACAATCGAGAGTAGCAGTCGATCTTTGCCAATACCATGGGGACCGATGACGGTGAGACAAATAGCAGTAAGTCATCTGCGTATGCCGATAACTTGATCTCCCGATTGGCGATTTGAGCTCCGCGAATATCCGGACATTGTCGCAGCATGAGGGTTAAGGGCTCCAGTGCTAAATTAAATAGCAGCGGAGAGAGGGGGCACCCCTGACGCATCCCCCGCTGGAGGCTAAAAACCTGAGATTTCGTGGCATTGACACAGATTCGAGCAGTGGGCTGGGCATACATGACTTCCAGGTATCAGAGAAAACCATCCCCAAAACCAAACCACTTGAGGGTCGCAAATAAGTAGGGTCATTCCAGCCGATCAAAAGTCTTTTCGGCATCGAGAGAGAGGCCAACTAGAGGTTGCTCGGAAGTTGCAGCGCCCACTAGCACGTGGCACAGGGTCCTGGCGTTGTCAGCCGTAGACCTACCAGCTATAAAGCCGCACTGGTCTGGATGGATCAAAGTAGACATTTTCTCCGATAGCCGGACGGCTAAGATAGTGGCAAAGATCTTATAGTCCACATTTAAAAGGGAAATGGGGCGGTAGTTGGCTGTTAGCAGTGGATCTCTCCCCTCTTTTTCGAACACTACCACATTCGCCGCCGAAAAGGTTCCGACATTAGGAGTGGCAGTTGCAAGGGCGGTATAATACAGCCGTAGTTGAGGGGCTAGATCTTTCGCAAAAGTTTTATAAAATTCAGCCGGAAGGCCGTCAGGACCCGCGGCCTTCCCCACAGCCACACGCTTAATAGCGTATTGAATCTCGTCGTTAGAGAAGGATCTATCCATGTCCTCTTTATCAGCAGCGGCCAATGTCGGTCGCTGGATACCAGAGGTCAATTGCGTGAAGCTTTCCTGTGTGTAAGCACTCTCCGACCGATACAATTGGGCATAAAAAGCCCGAAAGAGTTCCACAATCTCATCATCTTTCATGATCAGCCCTTTCCCCTGGGGGTCTCGGAGGGCAGCCACCCTTTTGGCTTCCCGCTTGCCCTTAATAGCATTGGTGAGCAATCTCCCAGCTTTGTTACTTTCCCGATAGTATATCCCCCGTTGGACCCTTATACTCCGCGATGCTGCAGTAGATAAAATCGTGTTATACTGGAAGCGTAGTCTTTGAAGATGCAGCAGAATGCATGGATCCCTCCTGGCAGTGAGTACACGTTCTCCTGCTTTAATTTGCTGATCTAAGAGCAGTAGCTGCTGCTTCTGCTGCTTCCCCCGCCAAATTTGAAAGCTAGTAATGACCGCTCTCATGGTGGCCTTGAAGCCCTCCCTCCAGGCCCACCCCGCGGTGGCATGAGACTCATTAAAATGGAAATAATCATGGATGGCTAGCCGAACTTCCGCCTGAAAATCCTGGTTATCTAGTAAGGTTCTGTCAAAAAACCATTCCCCCATCTTCTCCCTCGACTGGCTGTCTCGCAACAGAAGGGAGACCGCAGCGTGATCTGAAATGTGGAGAGGGTGAATCAGTGCCTCCTCCACCTTGGAGACCAGCGTTTTAGAGACGAGGAGGAAGTCTATTCTCGACTGAGAGTGGTGAGGTGGAGAGAAAAAGGTAAACTCAAGTGTAGTGGGGTGCAAGAGCCTCCAAATATCCACTAGAGCTAGCTCCTGAATCAGTGAGGTTAACATGAGATGACCTTTAAGCGGGCGAATATTCCTAGGGGGCTGCTTATCAAGCAGGGGGTCAATTACCTGGTTGAAGTCCCCACCTATGATCAATGGAGTTCGGGCGGCGGCCTGAGCCTCCTGAGCTATAGTTGCAAAGAATGCAGGGTTATCTACATTGGGAGCATAAACACAAAGACAAGTCATTTCAAGGTTTCCAAGCTTGAGCAACACCCTGGACCATCTGCCCCCTATATCAGAACGTGTTTCAAGAACACTAGCGTTCAGAGATTTCCGTATCAATATAGCCACTCCACATCTTTTTGCAATGGCTGGAGAATAGGCGGCCACCATGTAAGGTATAATACCAAGTTTCAGGGTTTCCTTTTCATTTAAGTGGGTTTCCTGTAAAAATACCAAATCAGCTTTCTCAAGTTGTAAATAGCTGAGCATTTTTTTCCTTTTAATCGGGTTATTTATACCCTTAACATTTAAGGAGAAAACCTTACATAGGGCCATCCATAAATAAAAGTACATTCCAAACGAATAGGCTGCATTGATTGTAGATCCTTTGGGTAGGGCTGGATGGCAGTATACCCTGAGTCCCATACGCGCTGCACAAGAAGAGTGTAGGTGACTTCATATCCATCTTCATGTAGCGGTTCGCTATGTGCCTGGAGGAGAAGCAAGATCCCAACAGTCTGTGGTGAGCCTGCCCCAGCAGGGTAGGCCCGAGAGGCCAACTATTCAAACCGCCAAACTCCGCACTGCCACCCAGGGTTCGGCGGCCCGATGATGATTAACTGTAGTACATAGTGAACCCGGTGAGGGACAAAGACCCCGGGCTCGGGGCTTGCAGAACCCGAAGCCTCGCTGAAAATGCTACCGGCAATCGCTGCCATGGTACCTACGGCAGAGTTGGAATAGGGATTCCTCCACCGTTCCTCAACGCATCTGGTCTGCCTCCTTATTTTCCAGATAGGTTGCCAGAGCCTCTGGATCATCAAATGTTCTGGTTTGATTATGCAGCGTTACTCGCAACTTGGCAGGATACATGAGGCCATAGCGGGCTTGCAGTTGCTGCAGCCTAGGTTGAAGCTCCAAAAAACGCTTCCTCCGCTCCACAGTAGCCTTGGCCAGATCCGGATAAAAGGATATTCTGTTCCCTTCAAATTCTATGGGACCTCTCACCCGCGCTGTGCTCATTATCTGCTCCACGTGTTGGTATTGCAGGAGCCGAAAAATGATGGGTCTCGGGGCTTTGCGAGTAAGCGTCAGGCTCGCTGGAACTCGGTGTGCCCGGTCTATTTCCAAGTCTCGCTCAAAGGTGATTCTCAACACTGAGGGAAGGAGAGTGGACAGAAAGGCCTTCATGTCAGAGCCTTCTGCGCCCTCTGGGATGCCTACAATCCGGACATTATTTCGGCGGGCTCGATTGTTTCCTTCCTCCACCTCCCGTTGAAGCGCCCGTAGCTGCCGCTCTACTTTATCCAGCTTAGCTAGGCATGCGCTATGCATGTCCAAAATTCCCTCCATCTTATCCTGCCGTAGGGAGACTCCTTCAAGTTTGCTTTGCAGCATGGCTATGTCTTCTCGTACGGCCCGGAGTGACTCACCATTTGTTTGCACAAGTTCTTTCACTCCTCGGATCTCAGCGAGTATCTCCTGCAGGCCCTTCGGCCCCTCGCGAGCAGCAGCCATTTTCTGGGGAGAGAGAGGTTCCGTTTTTGAGCGTTTGCCGTGAGTATTTGTCGGCGCTGAATAATCTAAGCGGACTGGTTTGGGCACCGCCATATTCCGGGTTCACCGTGGCAGCTTAAATATGTGATGCAATAAGTTATTGCGGATTTTGATCAGGATTCGTGCCCGGCCTCTCAGGAGCCTCGACGCTATGCGACTAACCCGCTGGACATCAGGCTCCGCCCCCAATCTGATAGATTTCTAATGACTGGGTGACCAGGGAGTTCGATAGAGGGAGAAGCCTAGATGTGGTGTATTTAGATTTCAGTAAAGCCTTTGACATCATTCCACACAGGCAACTAATAAATAAAAACTGAGCACCCTAGGGATGAACCCTAAAATTAATGATTGGGTTAGAAATTGGTTGAGTGGGACCCAGCAAAAGTACATGGAGCTCAATCTGAGGAGACAGAGGTAGAAGAGGATAGACTCAGGAGTAATATAGGGAAATATTTCTTTACAGAAAGAGTGGTAGATGCATGGAATAGTTTCCCAGTGGAGGTGGTGGACATGAGGACAGTAGCTGAATTCAAAAAAACATGGGACAAACACAGAGGATCTCTAAAGGTAAAAGGGGGATGATTGTAGTTGATATGGAAGAGCACACTAGTTAGGCCATGTGGTCTTTTTCTGCCGTCATGTTTCTTTTTTTTTTTTTAATAGTAGTTTTTATTCAGTTTTAACATATAAAATAACAATACAAACGATCGTGATATAGCAGGATACAAGCAGATGTTATTGATCAAAATAGCAAAAGAATATAATAACTTGAACAAGACAGTACAATAACGTTAACAAGAACTAGTATCAGTCCATGCCAGCACGCCACCCTCCCTCTCTCCGTTCAATGTGGTTACAGCAGAGACCATTCCACAAGGCAGCCTCCAGCAATCATTTTCATCAAACATAATTTTGTAAAGCTGACCATTTCTTACTTAGTTTACCAGACCATGGGTTCTTGGCTATATAGATCTCTTCGTAGGTCTTATGTAGGATTAAGAGACTCCACCAATGCTCGAAACAAGCTTTGTCGAGATTCTTCCAGTGTATTAGAACTATTTTAAGCGCTATCCCGAGCATTAAGTCCAGCAGTTTACCATCCCATTTCATCAGAGTAGGTTCCAGAGCTATGGATTTATATATCACTATCCGATAAGTGATAGGAGTTTGTAAGTTGAGGATCTGTGATATGCGTTCCCAAACTCTGTTCCAATATATTTCCAGGGATTTACAATGGAACAACATATGTGCCAGTGTCCCAATTTCCATGTTACAGGACCAACATCGATTTCCCTCCTGTAGTGTCCATTTCATTTTCTTAGCCGGTGTAATATGCGCTCGATGTGCTATAAAGTACATAGATTGTGTGAGAGACGCTGCTCTCGTGGCACGTATTTGAGTTCCCCAAAAAGTGTCCCAATTTTCCGGAGGTAGATCTTGGCCGGTTTCAGTAGCCCACACCGACTGTATCTTAGAACATGTCTTGTCACTTTTGGATCGGAGAATCGCAACACATCTCGAAACAGCTTTAGCATCTGTTTGTAATTCTTGAAGTTTCTGTCGCAGTGGCCATCCTGTACGTATCAAGACAGGTGACACACCCGCTTTGCTCATGCAGGATCGGAGCTGACACCATTGGAAATAGCATGTATTAGGCAATCGGAATTCCGTTCTTAATCTGTCAAAGGTTTTAAATGCACTTCCATTGATCAGCTGTCCAATGGTGATAAGATCATGTTCCACCCATTTTTTCCATAAGACAGGCTTCCCTCCGATGATAAGGCGCGGGTTCAGCCATATGGGCATATCTGCGGCAAAGTCATCCCCTCCATCGATACATGATGCCAATAATCGACAGGCATGCTGTGTTTCTCGGATAATAGCATTATGTGGTACAGTCTGGTCTACTACTGTGCCTGCCAGTAGCCATGTGGGCAGGGGGGAATGTAGGGCCCGCTCCACACTCAGCCATCTAGGTCCTTTATCCGTGTCGTCAGAGTCGACCCATTGAGCACCCTGCTTTAAAAGAGAGGCAGTGTGCAGCCAGCCGAGATCTGGGAAATGGACACCTCCTTGTGTATTAGGTAACTTCAGTTTCCAGGCAGCTATTCGAGGTACTCGGTTGTTCCATAGAAAGGCTATCAGTTGACTATTCATTTTCTTATAGAAGGCTGACGGGAAACGTAAGGGTATCATACTTAATATATAGCTGAGTTTTGGTATCAACATCATTTTTATCGTTTCTAGCCTGCCCCACCAGCTCAAATGAAGGGGGGTCCACTTGCAGATGTTATCATGTACAATTTCTTGACACATCTTAATGTTGATTGTGACAGTCTCTTCCAAGGTGGTGCCATAGGTCACGCCCAGGTATCTAAAGGATGACTTCTCATATTGAAAGGGGTATCCACGCATCATTTCTTCGCTGACCTGTTCATTCAGAGGAATAATTGTTGTTTTATTCAAATTTACTTTATATCCGGATATCGCTGAGTATGCATCTATGAGTTGCAGTGTTTCAGGAAGGTCTGATGGTTGTAGAAAAATGAGCAGGTCATCGGCATATGCTGACAATTTACAGGGACCATCAGCTAACTCAATTCCTTTTATGTTTTCCTTCTGTCGGAGCGCTATTAATAAGGGTTCCAGGGCTAAATTAAAAAGCATCGGTGACAGGGGGCAACCCTGTCTGGTCCCTCTTTGCAACTGAAAAGGGGCTGAGAGGTGTGAGTTGACCGCTATTCGAGCTGTGGGTTTGGTATATAACAATTCAACGCGTTTTAGGAACTTTTCTCCTATCCCAAACCACCGTAGGGATCGAAATAGAAAGGACCATTCCAGTCGATCGAAGGCTTTTTCGGCATCCAATGCTAGCCCTATCAGGGGCTCGGCCTTGGTCTTGGCAGATGCCAGTACATGTGCCAATAATCTTCCATTATCTGTAGTGGATCTGTTTTGTATAAATCCACATTGATCCTCATGTATCAAATCTTTTAAGATCCGTCCTAATCGGTTAGCAAGCACTTTAGCATAGATTTTATAATCAGAGTTTAGGAGAGAGATGGGTCTGTAATTCTCTATCTTTTGTGTATCCCTGCCCGGTTTCGGGTGAATTACCACCACAGCCTCTGCCAGGGCTCCAATCTCTGGAGATTCATCTTGCAGGCCACTGTAGTAGATCTGTAGCATGGGAGCCAATTGAATGCAATATTTATTATAGAATTCCAGCGGGATACCATCTGGACCGGCGGCTTTGCCACGAGCCATCTGTTTGATCGCATCTTGTATTTCAGTTACTGAGATCTCTTGTTCCAGCGTTCGACTTTGATGACTGGTTAATGTGGGTCCTACTATCTTGGAGACAAAATCTTCAAAGGCTCTGTCACTACATTGGGTATCTGAGCGATATAGTTCCTCATAGAATTCTTTGCAGCGGTCTAGTATTTTGTCAGATCTCAGGAGAAGGCCCCCGGAATTGTCCTGCAACGCCGCTATAGCGGTCTTGCTGGTTTTTGGTCTGAGCTGCCGAGCTAAGAGGGATCCAGAGCGGTTGCTGTCATAGTAGTATATACTACGTTGTAGCTGGATACTACTCAGTGCTTCTTTGTTGAGGAGAGCATTATATTGGTATCGCAATTTTTGGAGTCTAATCAATATCATTGAGTCAGCTCTTTTGGCTAGTAACCTTTCCCCAGCTTTTATTTGGAGTTCCAATTCATCTTTTTCTTTTTTCCTGGCTTTACGCCGTCTAATGGTGTAGGTGGTAATATGAGCTCGTATGGTCGCTTTAAAACCTTCCCACCAGCTCCAGATGGAGGTATCAGTGGGTGTATTATATTTAAAATAGGTCTCAATTTCCCCTGACAGTAGCTGTACAAAGGAGTCATCTGCTAGTAGGGATTTATCAAATGTCCATCTTGGCGGAACATGCTGTGTAACGTTGGTATTCAACACTAGGGAGACAGCGGCGTGATCCGATACCGTTGTAGCATATATCTCTGCGGACAACACTTGGGGCATCAGCTCTGTGGACAGTAGGAAGAAATCGATCCTTGTTTGGGTATTATGTGGGATGGAATAAAATGTGTAGTCTCTTTCTTGGGGATGAAGTAGGCGCCATGGGTCTACCAAGTGTAGCTCTGTTATGATGCCTTTAAGAATCGCCTGCGATTTGACTTTGTCTACAGCCCGATAGGGCGTGCGATCTAACAGTGGATCCAAGATGACATTGAAATCGCCCCCTAATATGATATTGGTGTGAGCTGCGGCTGTAACTTCTTTAGCTATCAGTTTGAAAAAGTTAGGGTCATCGAGGTTGGGCGCGTAAATATTGAAGAATGTGTAAAGCTGTTGATTTATTTTCATCGTCACTCTGGCCCATCGACCTAGCGGATCAATCCGTGTGTCGGTAATGGCGGATTGCAGGAATTTGCGCACTAATATTATTACCCCCCCTTTGCGTTGAGTGGCAGAGGCCGAGGCCGCCACCAGGAAGTATTTAGAGGTTACTTTCTGCGATTCAGTATCTGTTAAATGTGTCTCTTGTAAGAGGGCAATATCTGCTTTTTTTTGCTGGCAGTACGCTAAAATCTTCTTTCGCTTGACAGGGCCAGTAATACCTTTTACATTTAACGAAAGCATTAAAAGATCACTAGACATCAACGTTGGAATAAGCTGTCTTATAGGTGAAAGCTATCCTATGGATAGGCCTGCCGCGTACTTGCATTTTGCGTATATGTGGAGGGTTTTGTACTGGACTGGACTGACACAAACAACTGCATAACTGGCAAACATTGTATCGCTAAGGTGAACACAATCCACTGAAACAGTAACCAACCCCGACCTCCCGTTGCCACCCCTACATTTCAAGCAGAAATATCTGTTTAATTAAAACTATTTAGAACAACAGAAATACAATCAATGAGGTGTTTAACAAGGCTTAAGGCGTTCTCAAAATAGTGAGAACGCACGGCCGCACCCCCTGAGTATATGCTGAGTTCTCTACACTGCGTGAGAGATCAGAATATTGACCTCAGGTTTCCATACCGCATTTTTCTTGTAGGAAAGTTTTCAGTTTTTCAGCATCAACAAAATTCCTCGTTTCATTATGCAGCGTGACCCGCATGGTTCCTGGGTAGTATAGCCCGTATCTTGCCTGTGCACTTTGTAGCATGGGTCTACAGGCCAGCAACGCTTTTCTCCGATCTACCGTTTGCTTGCTCAAATCCGGATAGAGTGCCACTTTGTGTCCCTGGATTTGCAGTGATCCGGCCTTCCGTGCAGCTTGAAAGATCTGTAGGACCTGTGGGTATCTCAGTACCTTCATTATGAGTGGGCGCGGGTATCGTGTGTTTTCAGCTTTGTGTGTTGGGATTCGATGGGCCCGTTCTAGTTCAAAAGGCCTTGCAAAGACAAGCTGCAGCATCTCCGGTATGGTTTTTTCCAGAAATCCAATCGGATCGGTACCTTCAGCGCCTTCAGGGACTCCAACAAGGCGGATATTATTTCTACGGATATGGTTATTTTGATCTTCAATCAGATTTTCTATGTGCCGGACTCGTTTGGCCAAAGGGCCCAGCTGTTCTAATGCAACGCCATGCTTCTGGGTTTGTAATTCAACTGCTTTAAGTCGAGTGGTGATGGTGAGGAGTTTCTCTTTTACCTCCAGCAAGTCTTCTTGAATCATGTTCAGTGAACTAGAATTGGCTGCAATCATTTCTTTAACGCATTTCAATTCCTGTAGCACTTCACGTAGGCCACCGGCAGTCACTCCCTCCTTCTCTCCCGCGGCCATTTTCTGCGGGGAACCCACTTCGGGTTTGGATCGTTTCGCTGCTGAGCCGGATCCCTGTGGAAATTCCAGCCGGGCAGGCTTCAGGGATGCCATCCAGCTGTATTGCGGTGTTATTGATGTAGGTAGGGGGTACAAACTTCAATGTAATACCGGGATATGTTCAGGATTCTTGGGCAGCAACGGGAGCAAAAATTCAGGCGTCCATTCTGTTCAGTGGCTAGCTCCGCCCCCCCCCTGCCGTCATGTTTCTATGTTTCTATTCTGCAGGATGATGCATTATCTGTATTGGAGACAGCATGGGATAAAATACCTCAACACCATAGGGTGCCTACTTGTTTCCTACTACAGTGGCAGAAATTGCCTTAAAGAAGAACTATTTTTTGTTTGGCAATGAGGTTTTTTACAGGTGTCTGGCACTACTATGAGGTCTACCTTCGCTCCGCCTTTAGCAAATTTGTACATGCAGATGTTTGAAACACAGTGGGTTTACTCTTAGAAACATAGAAACATAGGGGCTTGTTTACAAAGCCGCAGTAGCGGTTTCCGCCTGATATCGGAGCCGCGGCCCCATTGAATTCAATGGGGCCGCAGCTCCGATATCGAGCGGAAGCTGCCACCACGGCTTTGTAAACAAGCCCCATAGAAATTTGACAACACAAAAAGATCACATGGCCTATCTAGTCTGTCCTTCCACATCAAGAACTACAACAGTCCCCTTTTCTCCTTTAGAGATCCTCTGTGTTTGTCCCATGCTTTTTTGAATTCGGTTACTGTCCTCATCTCTACCACCTCCACTGGGAGACTATTCCATGGATCCACCACTCTTTCCAAAAAGAAATATTTCTGCATATCACTCCTAATCTATCCCCCTTCATCCTCATCCCATGTCCCCTTGTAGCAGAACTTGCTTTCAATTGAAAGAGGCTCTCCCCCTGAACATTTATGCCACGGAGGTATTTAAACATCTCAATCATATCACCTCTATCCTGCCTTTCCTCTAAGGTGTACATATTAAGATCCTTAAGTCTGTCCTCATATGCTTTATAATTAAGACCACTAACCATTTTAGTAGCCACCCTCTGCACCGACTCCATCCTGTTCACATCCTTTTGAAGGTGTGGTCTCCAGAATTGCACACTATACTCCAAATGAGGTTGCACCAAAGACTTATACAGAGGCACTATCATCTCCTTTTTTCTGCTAGCCATTCCTCTCTGTATGCACCCAAGCATCCTTCTAGCTTTTGCCGTCACCTTTTCTACCTGTTTAGCTACTTTAAGATCATCAGACACAACCACGCCTAGGCCCCGCTCTTCTTTAGTGGACAAAAGTACTTCACCCCCTATACTATATTGCTCCCTTGGATTACTGCAGCCCAAATGCATGTCCTTACATTTTTTAACATTAAATCCCAGCTGCCAAATTCTAGACCAGTCTTCAAGCTTAGCTAGATCCCTCCTCATATTATCTACACCTTCCTGGGTGTCTTCTCTATTGCAGATTTTGGTATCATTCACAAAAAGGCAAACCTTACCTGACAGACCTTCCGCTATATCACTAACAAAGATGTTAAAAAGAATCGGACCAAGGACAGATCCCTGGGGTACACCACTGGTAACATCCTTCTCCTCAGAGTGAGCTCCATTTACCTGTAAACTTTGTCGCCTCCCACCCAACCAATTTCTAACCCAAGCAGTAACTTTAGGGTCCATTCCCTCAGTTTGTTTATAAGTTGCCTGTGAGGAACAGTGTCAAAGGCTTTACTGAAATCTAAATACACCACATCTAAGGCTCTCCCTCTGTCCAACTCCCTGGTCACCCAGTCAAAGAAATCAATCAGATTTGTCTGACAAGACCTACCTCTGATGAATCCATGCTGCCTCGGATCCTGTAATCCGCTGGACTCCAGAAACCTCACTATTTTTTCTTTCAGCAGCGTTTTCAATAATTTACTCACCACCGAAGTTAAACTAAACGGCCTGTAGTTTTCAACCACATCCTTACTTCTGCTTTTGTGTAAAGGCACCACATGAGCCACTCTCCAGTCCTTTGACACCACTCCCGACTCCAACAAGGCATTGAAAAGTTCAGTCAATGGAGCTGCTTGAACGTCCCTAAGTTCCCTCAGTATTCTAGGGTGTATCCCATCCAGTCCCATCGTTTTGTCTACTTTAAGTTGAGCTAGTTTCTCACGAACACAGTCTTCTGAAAATTGTTCAAGATGTCCCTCGCTTCTGTTCCTATTTGTGGGTGTTTTCTGAGGTCCTACTCCTGGTTCTTCATCTGTGAACACAGAACAGAAATATTTGTTAAGCAATTCCGCTTTATCCTCATCAGCTTCTACATATTCCTCCCCTTCACCCTTGAGTCTGACAATACCACTTTTGCCCTTCCTCTTCTCACTAACATACAGTATCTGAAAAATGTCTTATCCCCCCATGTTATTGCATTGGCTATTTCCTCCTCTTTTTGAATCTTTGCTTTCCTGACTACTTTGCTAGCTTTTCTAAGTTTTTCCAAATAAAGATGCCTGTCTTCCTCTCTCTGTGATCTCTTGTATTTCATGAAGGCCTCCCTTTTTTTCTTCACTTTTTCAGCTACTTCATATATGCAGTATGTGGTGGAATGGAGAAGGTATATTGATGACATTTTTTTCTTATAGAGCGGTACCTGAGAATTTCTGTATGATTGTGTTGCTTATTTGAATACCTGCAATTCTGCAGTCTATTAATTTCCTTGATGTTCAGGTTCAAAAGACTATGATGGTTTTTCAACTACTGTATGTTCCAAGCTGACAGATAGAAATACACTTTTGCAATACAATAGTTTCCATCAAGCACATCTGAAGAATAGCTTGCCCTACTTGCAAATGTTGCATTGTAGGCGTATTTGCTCATCAAATGAGCAGTTTCATCTATAAACTATGAAAATGATGAACAAATTTGAAGAGAGGGGTATCCTTGACCAGTTTTGCGTAAAGCGTTCAAACAAACATATTATGATCATTGGGGCTGGCTGTTGGCCCCTTCTAAGTCTTCTTCATCTGGTACGGATCAAGAATTATTTACTTGTGAATTTCAGTATTTGTCATTGGCAACAAGAATTGCTTCATCTGTGAGGAATCGGTTGTCTATTTTATCAGTGCACCCTATATTTGCGAATATCAAATCCCAGATTGTCTATAGTAGGGGTAGGAATTTATGGGAAAATTTTTGCCCTGCAGTACCTAAGGAGATTGTTGTAAAAGATTGCAGATGGCATTTTCACTGTGGACGGTGTCACTATTGCGCCAGTATGAAGGCAATAAATTTGTAATGAAGGAAAATACTTTTTTTCTAAAGTATGTTACATTTTGCATATCTCAGTATGTGGTATATATTATCAGTTGCCCGTGTGCAAAGATTTATATTAAAAAAACAAATTGGCAATTGAAGGTTCGGCTCTCTGAAGGTTCAGACCCTAAGGGCCCGATTCTGGGATATTGGTTGTGGGGGTGCATGTCCCAGCAGGATGTGCAGCCCCATAAGCCATCCAGGCCTGATTCCCCCTCTGACTTTCCCCATACGTCCTGAGCAGCAGGACGCTGGTGGGGGGTGAGAGGGGGCAGGATCTGGGCGGAGCAGGGGTGGGCCAGTCCAAGAGGACTGTATGTTCTGCTGGGTCAAAACTGATGTGCTGCTTATTCCACCTCAATCCAGGCCCCGGCAGGCCAGCCATTGGTTGGGCAGTGGGGATGAGGGGGGCCTATGCTGTGGGAGACAGAGGCATCTGCGGGGAGGATGTCCCCGAAGGCGGCAGGATACGCCAGGCCATCCATGGGCTCAGTTTTGTGCACTGTAGGAACATTTAGTTCCCATGGTCCAGAATCAGGTCCAAATGGGCCCATCTTCATCGGGGACATCCAGACGGCCCAGAATCATCCTTATGAGAATCGGGCTCCAAGGGTATAACTTTATAAAGGATTTTTTACATGTATAGGCCTAATTGCACACATAAAAAGCCTTTTATAAAATTATCCCAGGACTTATGTACATAAAAGTATGGAAAGTGACATGAAGGTGCGTGTACATTTATGCAACCCATGTGTGGGTGTGTCAGATATGGAGTTTGGGAAGAGTGCCAGCAAAGCTGCAATTTATGCATGCTCATGGCTTCAGTCTAGACACAATATCTGCCGCTTTTACTCTGGCATTTTATAAAGACACTTAGGCACCTCTGTGTCTTTATAAAATAGACTTGAAATAGGCACCTACTTGGTTTTCACACATAGGTGACCTTTTTTGTAATACCACAGTGTTCTGTATGAAATTCAGCCTGGGCTGGCACTAGCCATTAGATGAATTAGGCAGTCCCCTAGAGCGCCAGTGTTTTCCGGCTGGCCCTCTCTGAGACCTACAGCACCACAGCACTTCCAAAAGCTGCTTCAAGCTCCATGCAAACAGGAAGTCTGCATCGTAGGGGCCAGAAGCACCATCAGCACGCAGCTCAGGAGGGTTTTAGTAAATGCTGCAGTGGTGTTTCAAGGAATTGAAGGTCTTGGAGAGGGGCGTCAGGTGTTGGAAGCAGGGATAGAGCAGGAATGAAGTTCATAGAGTGCCTCGTATCCTTGCACCGACCCTGAATTCAATGCAAATCTTGATTCTGTAACTAGATTCAGTCCCTGTCCTCAGCACTACTAACAGAACAAAGACCATTCCACCTCCCCTTCCCTGCGCTCTAGAAATAATAATGTGTAAACAACTGCTGTTAGCTCTGAATTTTACAACTTTTCCACTTTTAAATGTTTTCATTAATTACTGATGTCCTCATAGGCCACATCAATTAAGTAATATTCTAACAAGCAGTACTGCAGACACATCTGTCACCAACTTCTGCGCGTCTGAGCCTTCTACCCCCTGGTGTATAAGGCTCTCTCACAAAACCATGATGAATATTGTCAGTCCAGAAATACACAGAGGTCAAAAGAGACCCATCATGTTTTCCAGGATTTGACAGAACAATGTAAACTTAACAGGACTTTGTAACCTTCTCCGAGTGTGAGAGGAGTATCAAACAGGAGCAAAATCAAACAGAGGTTGGACCTGAATATAGCATTTGGATGAAGGAAATATTGAGAGGATATTCAAATCTATATATAGAGCCTCATTACAAACTTACAGAGGTTTATATATCTTCAGCTGAAAGTGTTGCTGGCCAGATTCTAATTACCTTGGCTTCAGCTCCATGTTTATCTGCCATGACACCCACCCAGCCACCTGTCTGCTATTAATTCATTCAACGCTAACTTCATCTTTTCCTTTTTATCTTGTTTTTTATTTTCCTGTTTTCTAACTTTTTCAAAATGTGTCTGTTATTGGAAACAAAAAACACAATACTTGTTTGTCCATTGCATCATGTGCTCCTCTCATTTAAGAAGTGCACTACAAAACAAACATTTATGTTTTGCTGTTTTGTTCTGGAAATCAAACTGCCAGTTCGCATTTCACTTCTGGAATTGCATAGCGTCACTCTCCATATATGTAATGTCACTGAATATGCGTGTAGTGCAGTCATGGTTCTGGTACCATACCTTTAGTGTAGGCCTGCTATTCGGCAGTCCAAAACTAAATGGATATCTTATTCAGCAAATGGCTGAATATCACTGCTATCCAGATAATTTATTTGTCCACCTTCATTCTGCCCTAATACGACCCCTTTTTATATGAATTGTTTGTCCATTCCACCTTGCTGCTCCATATGCCTGGAATAAACTGAGTCGGTGCGTCGCGTCGGGTTCCTTCTCTGGCTCTATTCCAGTCCAGGCTGAAAACCTACTTCTTTGAGGCTGCTTTTGGATCCTGATGCTCCTCATTCTCCTGTCCACTACTTATGTGAATCTTTCCATACTCTACAGTATTCCCCAGTTTTGCAATGTTTTTTCATCTTGATTAGATTGTAAGCTCTGATGAGAAGGGACTATATCTTACATCTATATGTACAGCATAGCGTATGCCCTGTAGCACTATACAAATGATTACTACGGCAGAAGTAGTTAGTAGTAGTATCTGGCTGTTTAAATAATTTAAATGGTCCAATTCTATCTATATAATTTTGAAAAGATAGAAATATTTTGTAATCACTGGCCCCCAAAATTCCTGCATCACCGGTTGCAATTACTGTATATCAGAAGAATAATACTACAAAAATGTTTACTTTAGTCAACTCGGGTGAAAGGTGAAATCAATAAGATCCATTTTTTATTCTTACTGTATTTCATTCTTGTGGGGTGATAAGTGAGGTAATATGTAAAACTATTGTCCCTGTGGACATCGAGCAGCAGTAGTGGATGTTTGTTTAATTTACTGGAACGCAGAATGGCTACATTTTGTCTGCATAGGTTGTTATAGCTAATATAACTGTGGGCAAAAGCGGCGTCCCTGCTCCGAGGGAGCCGCTTTTGCCCGCAGCCGTCCAGCTTGAACTCCTGCCCAATCCGGGCAGTGGGAGTGCTCCTGCCCAATCGGGACAGTGGGAGCAGCTGAGACCGGCAACCTTCCACAAATTTAAGCGGCGTCCCTGCTCCGAGGGAGCCGCTTTTGCCCGCAGCCGTCCAGCTTGAACTCCTGCCCAATCCAGGCAGTGGGAGTGCTCCTGTCCAATCGGGACAGTGGGAGCAGCTGAGACCGGCAACCTTCCACAAATTTAAGCGGCGTCCCTGCTCCGAGGGAGCGTCAACAACAGCAGCGCACGCCAACACCTTCCTGGAAGCTATGTCCCAACTTGGGTATCATCAGATAATAAACGAGCCAACACACGAAAAGGGACATACACTGGACATGGTCTTTACTCCTAAAAACAAACAGCCCAACCATGTTAAACCCCTTATCAAAATCAAAGCAATACCTTGGTCTGACCGTCACCAAATAGACGTACGGATAAAACTCCCATCGGTACCAAAAGATGCGAAAGCACAACGAGAAATCCAACAGCAGAGATGTTTCAACAAACTGGATCTGGATGGTCTCACAAGTAACATCAAGGCGCACATTGACTTGGAAACTACAGACCTCGATGCACTAACAAATAGCTGGGACGAAGGAATTCAGGCTACAGCGAACCCGAAATGGAATAACACAGCAATCCCAGGTAAACAACAATCGGAACCCTGGTACACAACTACGCTAACCAAAAGGAAGAGAGAACTTAGAAGGTGTGAAAAAAAGTGGAGACGTAACAAAACTTTGGAACTCAGAGCTGCATACCTCAACATCCTCGTAAGATACAAAGATGAGGTAGATGCTGCAAAAAGGAAACACCACACCAACCTGCTGAATAAAGCCATCAACAAATCACATGAACTATTTCGACTAGTGAAAACACTAACCAAAACAAACCAACCAGAACAGCAGAGCGATACTATTCAGCCTCAAACTCTCGCAAACCACTACGCAAGCAAGCTGACAACAACCTCAACCACTCTATGTGTTGCCAAACCACATTTGAAAACTGCAGTGAAGCAAGAACAGACATGGAACAAATTTCACAAAATTGATGATAAGCAAGCGATTGAAATAATAACCAGTATCAATACCACCACCTCCCTGCTTGATCCCTGCCCAGCTACATGGATTAAAGCAGCAAAAAAGGATATTGTCCACCAGGTCTCACACATTGTGAACCAATCACTGTGCCAAGGAATCATGCCCATCCAGCTCAAAAAGTCTATAATTAGACCGATACTAAAGAACAACTCGCTAAACAAAGAAGACCCATCATCTTACCGCCCAATCTCCAGCATATCTTTCCTAGCAAAGATCATTGAAAAAGCAGCCCTCATCCAACTGCAAGACCACCTCGATGACCATGAAACCCTGGATAAACAGCAATACGGATTCAGAAAAAATCATGGGGTCGAAACCCTGCTTCTGGCCCTGTTTAACAACCTCCTCAAGGGCCTGGAAGACAGAAAGAAAATGTTTATTCTCATCTTCATCGACATCTCTGCTGCTTTCGACACTGTCCATCATCTAACCCTCCTTAACAAGCTGGCATCAATTGGAATCTTAGGAACCACCTTGAAATGGTTCTCCTCCTACATAGCAGACAGAAAGCCGCAGGTCCAATTCAACGGAGAAAAAGCTGAAACCTTCACTCAAACTCAAGGCATACCACAGGGTTCGGCACTCTCGGCACTACTTTTTAACATTTACATGCAACCCCTCAGTGGAATATTCAGGAAATATGGCATTAACTACCACATATACGCAGACGATATCATGCTGTACACCCAATTAGAGGCCGCAGACCCGAATTACGCTCAGCTTGAAACCTGCATGGGAGAGATGTTGGGATGGCTAAAACAAAACAATATGTCGATTAATCACAAGAAAACGGAAGTAATGTTTATATCCAGTAAACCTGACTTCGAACCACCTCCAACAATCACATTGTGCAACAATACTTACAACACTAAAAATGAAATTAAATATCTAGGAGTCACAATCGACAGCAAACTAAAAATGGAAAAACACCTCAGCAACACCAACAAAGCCATCTTTCACAAGCTTAGAGTACTACGACCCCTGCGGAATATACTTGATCCATGTGACTTCCGGTCGGTTGCACAAGCGCTCATCATGCCTCACCTAGACTACTGTAACGCCATCTTACAGGGTCTACCAAAGAAAACGACCAATATATTACAATTGGCACAAAACGTCGCGGCAAGGATCATCATGCGATCAAGCGTCACTGAACATATCACACCTGTATTGATGGAACTGCACTGGCTACCAGTCGTTGCCAGGATTCAATACAAAACATTGGTAACTACGTTCAAACTAATACACAACCTGGCCCCCTCATTCCTCTCCACCCTTATCTCCAAGCAACCAACCACCAGAAGCAGGAGAACCATCAACTCAGACACACTAATTTTTCCAAACAGCATCAGACATGTAAAAGTCAGTACTAGCCGCAGAGCGTTCTCCTTCTCTGCCCCCACTTTATGGAACCACCTACCACACGAGCTGAGAGCAATTAAAGACATATTTGACTTCAGGAAGAAATTGAAAACACATCTGTTCAATTGTCACTACGACCAGATGTAAATCCAAGATGATAAAAGAGGAAGAGAATAGCTGTATGTAAAAATGTAAATAGATGAAGGATAATCTCTTTTGTAAATGTATGTTAGTACATTAAGGTCTATATTTAGACCCTACTATGTGTGCTGTGTATTACCCCTGTTCTCTCTATCTATGCCCCAACTTTTCTGTCTTGATTTTTGACAAATCCCAAAATTATAATCAAACCGCTTCTGATCGCTGGAAGTAGCGGTATATAAGTGTTTACTAAATAAATAAATAAATAAAATATGTATCTATAAAAACTTGGAATGGGATTATGATCAATGTGGAAATTGGGCCGGAACTCATATGGACAGCATTGATATTCAGAAGCTGTCCAAATAAATTTTGTGTTCATTTGAACACAGAAATAATAACAGGGCGAACTATATATGGATAAATAGAAACACAGAAACATGATGGCAGATAAAGACCATAGGGCCTATCCAGTCTGCCCTTCCATATCAACTGCTAAGCTTTACAGTCCCCTTTTTTCCTTTAAAGATCTTCTGTGTTTGTCTCAGAAATCTATTTGCACTGGCGTGATATACACCGGGAGAAAAGGTGGACCGAGATTAATTGAAGATATACGCAGCATTGCTAGGAAAGGGGAAGTGCTACTGATAGGGGATTTCAATATGCCAGAGTTGATTGGCACATCCCTGCAGCAGTATCATCTAGAAGTACGGATGATCCTGGATTCTCTACAGGGAGAACTATTCATGCAAATGGTAACAGACCCCATACGCGAAGGGGCCATACTGGACTTGGTGCTTACCACTGGTGAAAGTGTTTCTGATGTAATAATGAGGGATCACTTTGCATCCAGGGATAATGGTGTGGTTCAGTATTAGGACTACGGCTGCTAAAATCCATTCAAAAGAGAGTGTCTTAGACTTTAGAAAAAACAACTTTGCCAAGATGGGCCAAACCTCATGGAGTCATTAGCGGGATGGGAACAGCTGGGGGATGTAGAAAAACAGTGAGCAAAACTGAAAGGGGATATTTTAAAGGCAACCAACCTTTTTGTTAAAATGGTAAATAAAGGTAAAAGGAAAAGAAGACCACTATGGTTTTCAAAAGAAGTAGTTGAAAAGGTGAGGAAAAAGAGGGAAGCCTTCATGAAATACAAGCAATCACAGTGAGAGGAAGACAGGCATCTATATTTGGAAAAACTTAGAGAAACTAGCAAATTAGTGAGGAAAGCAAAGTTTCAAAAAGAGAAGGAAATAGCCAATGCAATAAAATGGGGGGATAAGACATTTTTCAGATATGTTAGTGAGAAGAGGAAGGGCAAAAGTGGTATTGTCAGACTTAAGAGTGAAGGGGAGGAATATCTAGAAGCTGATGAGGATAAAGCAGAATTGCTTAACAAATATTTCTGTTCTGTGTTCACAGATGAAGAACCAGGAGTAGGACCTCAGAAAACACTCACAAACAGGAACAGAACTGAGGGGCATTTTGAACAATTTTCAGAAGACTGTGTTTGTGAGAAGCTAGTTAAACTTAAAGTAGACAAAGCGATGGGACCAGATGGGGTACACCCGAGAATACTGAGGGAACCTGGGGACATTCTAGCAGCTCTACTGACTGACTTTTTCAATGCCTCGTTGGATTTGGGAGTGGTGTCAAAGTACTGGAAAGAGGCACATGTGGTCCTTTTACACAGAAGCAGAAGTAAGGATGTGGTTGAAAACTACAGGCCGGTTAGTTTAACCTCAGTGGTAAGTAAATTATTGGAAGCGCTGCTGAAAGAGAAAATAGTGAGGTTTCTGGAATCCAACAAATTACTGGATCCAAGGAAGCATGGATTCACCAGAGACAGGTCTTGTCAGACAAATCTGATTGATTTCTTAGACTGGGTGACCAAGGAGTTGGACTGAACGAAAGCCCTAGATGTGGTGTATTTAGATTTCAGTAAAGCCTTTGACACTGTTCCGCACAGGCGACTTATAAACAACTGAGCACCGAGGCATGGACCCTAAAGTTACTGCTTGGGTTAGAGGCGACAAAGGGTACAGGTATATGGAGTTCACTCTGAGGGATCTGTCCTTTGTCTGATTCTTTTTAACATCTTTGTTAGTGATATTGCGGAAGGGCTGTTGGGTAAGATTTGCCTCTTTGTTGATGATACCAAAATCTGCAATAGAGTAGACACCCAGGAAGGTGTAGATAACATGAAGAGGGACCTAGCTAAGCTTGAAGAATGGTCTAGAATTTGGCATCTGATATTTAGGGGTATGTTTACTAAGGCGCAGTAATGTTACCGGCGATAAGTGCCACGCTAATGTTATGGATGCCCATATAAAGAAGTGGGCGGTGCGGCGTTAAGGCAAGCCTGGTCCGGTAATGTGCAATACAGGGCATCCTGGCCATTTAACGTGTGGTATAGGGCGCCCTGGATTACCGCACATTAATGTCACAGCCAACGGGAAGCAGCAGCGCTTCCAAAGGGGTTGCGATCAAAGGCGCTCAGACAGTAGAAGATATGCTGAGGGAAGCGCAGACATGGTGCCACATGAGAAACGGAGCCATAGGTGTAAGGCCTTAGACCACAGGCAGCTGATATCGCAGTCTGTACGTGGGACGTGAGCCACAGATAAACACATGCACACACACTATCAAATGGTATGCAGTGAAAACAGCATGCAGAAGAGTAAACAAATTAAATTGAAAGGGCGTCAGGGGCCGGTCTGAAGGGCCAGCCATGTGGATGGTGTGTGTAGAAGGGCAAAATGGGGAGGAGATCCAAAAAGGAGCATGTGAAAATCAAACTGGTAAACTGAAGAGTCCAAACACAGCTCATCAACATAAATACCAAACCACATAGCCAACTGCCCACCCAGACAACCCAAAGAAAGGGACAATATGTAACAGCTCATATGTGATGGATAGGCTGCATGGAGGGCACACTGTAGTGCACAGTGAAGAGAAGGAAGGGTGTGTAGAGAAGTGACGAAGCTGCAACCATTGTATGGTAAGGTTAGCAGAACACAAGAAAAGAAAAAGAAAGGAACATGTGGGAATCAAACACACAACCTATGGTGGCTTAACGTATATCTGTTATCACTACCCCAAACAACCACAACAAGCACAATGCAAATATGTTCCACCAAAGGGAATGTATGTCTGGAAACCCGTAGCTCCCTGTGAGGTGGCAGACGACTGGCACACAGACAGCTGTTACCGTTCAAGGATGTGAGCTCAGATGGGCCATGTACATCAGCAGTATACCACTAAATACTAAATACACTCAGCTAGCGTGAACCGCGCCACAAGTTTCTCTGCTGTGTTTAGAGCGGAGCCTCATGATGCAGAATGGCCACGTATGTGCAGTAACATGCGTTACTGCATGTGCTGCATCACAACACACCCGTAGCATGTGGAATAATGCATGTCAGCACCAACGCACGTTTTTCAGTTGCTGGAGCGTTGCAGTGCTGCAGACGCGCAGCGCACACAATAACGCGTGTGATGTTGTTTTCACATGCGTTATTGTGTATGCTATGCATCTGCGGCACTGCAACATGCTTAGGGCCACAATACTGCATCTTGACGTAACCTGCACACTACAGTAGACAGGATGAGGCAGCTTACTACCTGTTCATTGTCTTTCCTTTGGCTCTCTCCAGTTTTTGGGTTACATTTTGTTTTCTACCTTAAAGCTCACACCTGTCAACCTGATGCATCTTACAGTCCTTTAGGTACCTTAGGTTGTGGATGTCATCGGGGGGGGGGGGGGTGGTATACCAGATCCTAGGGCATTGGCAGACCAACAGTAGTATTGGGAGCCTCTGTTGCCTCCAACTATGGTCTGTCATTCATTAGCAGAAGGCAGAGTTGGACTGTACCTGCTGCACCCTGCCAGGTATTCCAGCCATGCACAAGCTAATTGCAGACAGCCTACTAGCCAGTCTATATTGCATGTTCATAGAGAAACTGCACACCCAGACTTGGGTTGTATGATGCAGATGCCTGGCAGGTGCCTCAGTGATTAGACCTCCAGAAAAGAAAAAAAAAAAAAGCACACATGTATCACTTGAGACATACGCTTTGTAGAACTATGTGGGAACATGGCCGTGCCATGGTCACTGCTCGGTCAGAGTGAGAGTATCCTCCAAGCAAGATGTACTGTGACCACCTTGTCCATGCAGGTGGTGGTTGGGCACAATGTCCATGCAGGTGGTTGGGCACAATGTCCATGCATGTGGTGGTTGGGCACCACTGCAGTTGCATCCTGCCTGATCCACCCTCTCTGGGCCATACCCACAGTACCTTGCTTCTCAGTATGCAGATTTGCAGGCTGGCGCTGGCAACAGTGTACATTTTGTGGGCCCAGTGCAGAGTAGGATGCCACACCACAATGGATGGACATGCACTCACCCACTCCTATTGCGGCATTGTGCAAAGTTAGGGGTGGTTGGTGAACCTGACTACCACGCTGGTCCCAATCACAGTGCAGGCATTGCTAAGGGGTGCAACAGATAGTTGTGGGCTCTGCTGATAACTGCTGCCCTGAGCCAGTGCAAACAGCCAGACTCTCCATGGCGTTTTGGTTAGTTGGGCCTGTGTGTGTGTGGATGTTTGTACTCCTGTTGGCTGATGCTTTTGGGATGTACCACTTTAAACTTATTGGTCTTTTTTACAGAGGATGTAGCTATTATTAATCACAACGGTAATTCCTCCAATATACTCTAGGCAATTTACTATGTAGATGTACTATATTGAGACACTCTCCCACTTGTCTCATTCAAAAATTTTTTTGTGATGAACTGGGTCTCAGACTTCATCAGTACGTATCTCGGGATTAACTTCCCGTTGTACTATTCTTGCATCAACGACTCCAGCTCATGTAAGTTATCACCAAAATTGTTTCAAAGCTATTATTTTTGTTTTGTTAACCAAAAAATGAATACAATGGAAAAGGATAACTTATCTGGTTATCAAGGTTTTCACAGTGTTTAACTGGATTAGCCCCGACGCAACCATTCGGCACTGCATTTGCGTTTCACGTCTGTTTCATCAGGGGTTCTATAACATACTGTAAAACAACAGATCTTCAGTGTAATGCCAAATCTAGCAGGATAAACGCGTTAACATTTTCAGCAATCTTTTGTACGCAGCTCGTTTGTACGCAGAAGTGACAATCGGTTTAGGATAACCACAATGTTGAAAGTCTTGTATTAATCTACGTGCTTGTTGCTTGTAGTCCATAGGATCTGAGCAATTTCTCCTATACCGAAAAAACTGCGAGAGTGGTAAGCTATCTCTCAATTGTTTCCGATGTCCACTTTGGTAATGTAGAAAAGTATTCCTGTCCGTTTCTTTTCGATAAAGTGAGGTCACCCATCCATTCCGTTTCCTCCTGATAGTAACATCCAAGAAACTAATAGTGTGTCGATCATAATTTATTATTTTATTTTATTTATTTAGCTGTATTTATATCCCGCTTTTCGCCGGGTCAAAGCGGTGTTACATAGAAGGGTGGGGAATTAAGTTGGTAGGGCCGGGCCATCACCAGGGAGGCAACATTAATGATTTTGATATGGTACAGACTTTGGACATGGGACAGACATTGGACATGGGCAGGTTACTGTAGTTTGAATCAGGTTCTTGGTGGACGAGATCAGAGGTTAGTTCACTTTTTGGTGGGGGTCGTGTTGAGGTATTCCTGGAACAGGGTGGTTTTCAGCTGTTTCCTGAAAGATGGTAGATCGGCGTTGTTTCTGAGATAACTCGGTAAAGATTTCCATAGGGATGGAGCATAAAGTTCAAAGGCTCGGTTGCAGGTCCGTTGCAAGCATTTAGTTCTTTTGTGGGGGATGGTGAGGGAATTGCTGGAGGTTTGTCTGGTAGTTCTGCTGTGGGCTGGACGAGACAGTAGGGTGCGAAGCTGGGAGTTCTGTGCTTGATGGATGGCTTTGTGGGTGAGTAGGATGGCTTTGTATTTAGACCTTGCTTCGAAGGGAAGTGTGTGTAGGTCTTTCAGAATTGGGGTGATGTGGTTGGTTTTCTTTGCAGTCTGGATGATTCTTGCCGTGGTGTTTAGTGCTGTTCGGAGGGGGTTTGTCTGTGTGGCTGGAAGGCCATGGTAGATTATGTTGCAGTAGTCCAGATGTGGGAGCGTCATGGCTTGCATTACAGTTTGGAAGTGTTGATGGTCAAGCAGGGGTCTAAGACGTTGCACCATTCTTGCTTTGTGGAATATAATTCCTGAGGTTTTGGTGATTTGCTGCTTTAAGGTGAGGGCTTGGTCAATAAGAGTGTGTGAATTGAATCGCTGGATCCAAACTATTGAGCCAGACAAAAAACTGTTGTAAGATGGCGTCAGACCCTCTCCACAACATAAAAATATTGTCAATATAGCGCTTCCACAGCACTATATGAATTTTATATGGAGAATGAATCACCCATTGTCGTTCATAGGAATCCATAAACAGGTTAGCCACAGAAGGGGCACTTGTGGCCCCCATGGCTACCCCAGAGGTCTGTAAATACAATTGCTGCTCAAACAAGAAATAATTCTGGAATATTACTAATTCAGCCAAATGTGATGTAAACGATATAGCCTCTTCCGACAGATCACCTCTATTGCACAAAGTGGTAACTATCGTATCATAAGCCGCCTTTTGTGGAATACTTGTATATAAAGTGGATACATCCAATGTAACCAGAAAAATCTCTTCATCTGCAGCCCATTCGGAATTCTCCATCAAAAGTTGTAAAAAATGAGAAGTGTCTTTTATATAGGAAGCCATCTCCCCTACCAGAAAAGAGTCAATGTATACCGAAAGTGGTTCCAATATTGATCCTCTGGTGGAAACAATTGGACGGCCTGGTGGGGAGGTTAAACGTTTGTGGATTTTTGGCACAAGGTATAGCCTGGAAATAGTAGGGTTTGGTCTATTCAAAAATTGCCATTCTTTCTTACTAATGATTTTATCATTTAAGGCTTGTAAAGTAAGTTGTTTAATCTGCTGACATAACCCTTGTGTAGGGTCAACGGCTAGTTTTCGATAAGTTTTATCATCCGATAATTGTCGCAAGGCTTCTTCCAAATATTGGTGTCTATCCTGCAGTACGATGGCTCCCCCCTTATCGGCCCGTCTAATTACTATATTGTCTCTTGCTTGTAACTGACTCAATATAGTTCTAGATATAGTTCTAGTTTCTAGATAGAAAACTAATTTTAGATGGTCCATTTTGTTCAACTCAGCTATATCACGTAAAACTAAGGGGTCTGTTTACTAAACGGCGCACTTGTACGGGGCGCACATGAGCGCTCTAAAAGAGGTATTTAAGTGCTCTTAAGCGCCCCGTACGAGTGCGCGGCACATTAACGGGTCCCGCAAGCGTGCGCCGACAACGCGCACATTTGCGGGACGGTAATGTGCGAAACAGGCGTGGAAAGGAGAAATGAGGGCGGAGGAAGGCCCCCTAGGGGCGGAGAGACGGGGTCAGTGGGCGGAATGTGGGAGGGGGGAGACTCGCCGCACAGGAGCGTGCCCGAATCTCCAAAGAAATATACCGCGAGTCCAACAGTCGCGTTAGAGGTGCTGGGAAGGGAAAGGAAACCGTTTCCGTCAGCAATGTGCAGCACAATACTGGAAAGCCCAAATCCGTGAGCAGTGTGTCCCATGTGCACAGATCAACCTCGTTAATTGCACAGGGCACTAACCACACGGGCGCCGCGCACCCTCGCGCATCTGTCACTCACAGCTTCCCGACGGAACGCCCACTCCCTCTACGGCACCCGCTCTGCACCGCGGACCGCACACCACCGGCCTTTAGTAAACAGACCCCTAAGTCTTTAAAGAGCAATAAAGCTGGGGGAAGTGGTCCCGGTGGGGTCCAGGTGGATCGAAGCGGTAATGGTATTCTCCATGTTGATGGAATAGTAGTCACTTCCATTGGAGATGGCTTAGACGCAAAAAAGATGTTCAAATGGAGCTTCCTAATTAAATTTTCCAAATCGATCCTAAACTGAAAGCTGTTGAAAAAGATAGCAGGTACAAAGGACAAGCCTTTATTTAGTACATCTTCTTGTTCTTTTGACAGGGGCACATTCGAGATGTTGACCACCACCGAAGGCAGGTTATTAATCATCGAAAGGGTCAAACATTCTTTCCTTCCTTGTCTCGACCCTCGATTCTGCTCTTCTGCCGCGTTTTTACCGTGTTCTTTTTTACTGTGTTGTCGCTGGCCTCGGGAAAATCCCTTCCTGATTTCATGCTAGAATCTGTGGTACTAGTGTCTTCCAAATTAATGTCAAAATCAACCTGTTTTTTAGTTTTCTTCAGCTTGCGTTTTAGATTCATCCATGGGTAAACATACCCAATTGTATAATCGTCATGATCACGTTTCAATTTTTTAGCCTTCGTTTTTTTAACTTCATCTTTGACCAACTGTACTGCTTCTGAAGACTCTTTAATTTTCCCCTCGAACCGCTCATTTGTTTCCAATGTTTTTAAATTGGTAATCAGCATTTCCATCTCGGAATTCATTTGTGTTAGATCTTTGGCCGCCATGTCCACGATAAGGACCATTAAATCAACCGAGCATTTATTTAAAATGCTATTCCAGGTTTCAATAAATTCAGTGTTGGTAATGAACATTCTGGGTTCCTTATACATTCGAAGGCCCCTGGGTATGTGCTTCCGTCTAATGTACTCGATCATAGATAATTTATGTAGCTTCAACCTTGCAATACGTTTCTGTAGTTTGGTTAGTGTTTCCCAATCAGCTACATTGTTAATTGTTTCTTCAATCGTAAAAGGTGTTGATTCTTTACACAGCATAGTTATATAGGTATCACTAAAGCTGTACGTGTCCGTCCATAGACCACGACCTTCCATGTTCGTGGTGTACCACTTTAAACTTATTGGTCTTTTTTACAGAGGATGTAGCTATTATTAATCACAATGGTAATTCCTCCAATATACTCTAGGCAATTTACTATGTAGATGTACTATATTGAGACACTTACTCTCCCACTTGTCTCATTCAAAATTTTTTTTGTGATGAACTGGGTCTCAGACTTCATCAGTACATATCTCGGGATTAACTTCCCGTTGTACTATTCTTGCATCAATGACTCCAGCTCATGTAAGTTATCACCAAAATTGTTTCAAAGCTATCATTTTTGTTTTGTTAACCAAAAAATGAATACAATGGAAAAGGAAAACTTATCTGGTTATCAAGGTTTTCACAGTGTTTAACTGGATTAGCCCCGATACCACCATTCGGCACCGCATTTGCATTTCATGTCTGTTTCATCAGGGGTTCTATAACATACTGTAAAACAACAGATCTTCAGTGTAATGCCAAATCTAGCAGGACAAATGCGTTAACATCTTCAGCAATCTTAATGATACCTTATGAATATGTGGAGATAGCTCCTGCTTGCGTGTAACGGCGTATATGGATTCAAGCTCAACTTCAAAAAACGCCACGCATGCGTAGGGAGCTTAACCCCGCCATTTAAATAATGACTATTCTCTATCACATGACCCTGTTGAACTATCATTCAATATCGGACTTTCATTGAAAGACAAGCTCCCCATTCAATGGCATTATTAAGGCCCCCAGGGGATACCGTTCCTAAGCGGTAAATCCATCGTTGTTCTCTAATGAGTAATGATTGTTCCCGGGATTTACCATTTTGTCCCGTAAGTATTTGATCCAGACAAAAGCATCGAAGATCTTCAAAGGCATGTTGATGCTGCAAACAATGTGCCACTATTGGGGCTTCATGCACTCTGCATCATAATCGACTGCGATGTTCATTCATTCGGACCTTAAGCATTCTGATGGTTTTCCCTATGTACAATAATTGGCAAGGGCATTTGATGCCATAAACTACAAAAGTAGTATTACAAGATGTTAAATGGCGCAATGAATATGTAACATTATTGTATTCAAAAGCCTGAAGATTTTCAGATATAGGACATATATTACATTCCCCACAGGGATAATGTCCAGTATTAATCCCCTGTAAGGTGACAGATAACGGTCGAAGCACCGCGGGGCTTAATTTTTCTTTAAAATTTTGAAGTCTAGTCCAGACACATCTGATTTTTTTCTGAGTTAGCCCCGGTAATGTGCTAATGACGTTAAGATGATGTTTGATGATTTTTTTCATCTGTTTACTGTACGGGAAGTGTTTCATTATTAAATTGATAGTCGTATCATCCATTGATTTCATTCTACTAGTACTCAACAGCAAAGCCCGATTATTATATAGAGCTCATTTGTACGCAGAAGTGACAATCGGTTTAGGATAACCACGATGTTGAAATCTTGTATTAATCTACGTGCTTGTTGCTTGTAGTCCATAGGATCTGAGCATTTTCTCCTATACCGAAAAAAACTGCGAGAGTGGTAAGCTATCTCTCAATTGTTTTGGATGTCCACTTTTGTAATGTAGAAAAGTATTCCTGTCGGTGGTGGTCAACATCTCGAATGTGCCCCTGTCAAAAGAACAAGAAGATGTACTAAATAAAGGCTTGTCCTTTGTACCTGCTATCTTTTTCGACAGCTTTCAGTTTAGGATCGATTTGGAAAATTTAATTAGGAAGCTCCATTTGAACGTCTTTTTTGCGTCTAAGCCATCTCCAATGGAAGTGACTACTATTCCATCAACACGGAGAATACCATTACTGCTTCGATCCACCTGGACCCCACCGGGACCACTTCCCCCACTTTATTGCTCTTTAAAGACTTAGTTTTACGTGATATAGCACGAGTTGAACAAAATGGACCATCTAAAATTAGTTTTCTGTCTAGAACTGAGCGACATATATTGAGTCAGTTACAAGCAAGAGACGATGTAGTAATTAGACGGGCCGATAAGGAGGGAGCCATCGTACTGCAGGATAGACACCAATATTTGGCGGAAGCCTTGCGACAATTATCGGATGATAAAACTTATCAAAAACTAGCCGTTGACCCTACACAAGGGTTATATCAGCAGATTAAACAACTTACTTTACAAGCCTTAAATGATAAAATCATTAGTAAGAAAGAATGGCAATTTTTGAATAGACCAAACCCTACTATTTCCAGGCTATACCTTGTGCCAAAAATCCACAAATGTTTAACCTCCCCACCAGGCCGTCCAATTGTTTCCACCAGAGGATCAATATTGGAACCACTTTCGGTATACATTGACTCTTTTCTGCGTCAGATGGTAGCAGAGATGGCTTCCTATATAAAAGACACTTCTCATTTTTTACAACTTTTGACGGAGAATTCCGAATAGACTGCAGATGAGGAGATTTTGGTTAACAAAACAAAAATGATAGCTTTGAAACAATTTTGGTGATAACTTACATCAGCTGGAGTCGTTGATGCAAGAATAGTACAACGGGATGTTAATCCCGAGATATGTACTGATGAAGTCTGAGACCCAGTTCATCACAAAAAAGTTTTTGAATGAGACAAGTGGGAGAGTAAGTGTTTCAATATAGTACATCTACATAGTAAATTGCCTAGAGTATATTGGAGGAATTACCGTTGTGATTAATGATGCTTTTGGGATTGCACATGTTGATGTTGTATCTGCAATGTGGGTAAAATATAGGGACATGCATTGCAGGATCCACAGCTGGGACCTGAACCTGTGACCATCTGCTCCAGGACACACTGGCTATGTGTACTGCACCACACTGTCATTTATTTATTTATATTCTCTTATATACCGTGCTATTCTGCATCAGTGTGGTTTACATTGAACAAACTGAAATTACATTGAACAGGGCATTATAACTTGGAGATAACTATTTTACAGGGAACATGGGCTATGGAGGGTTAAGTGGCTTGCCCAAGACCACAAGGAGCACCTGTGGGACTAGAAACCCCAGTCCTTCCAGCCCAAGGTTGCTGTCCTCTAGTGGGATTTGAACCCCTGACCTTCCGGCCTGAAGTACCTTTCCCCAACCACTAGGCCACTCCTCCACACTTGCCATAGAGGCAGTGCAGTTCCTGGGGCTACATTTTCTCTTTCTTAGACAGACCTTGTTTATTGCACTGCACACGGCACACTGGGGCAGGTCATGACCTTGGTCCACTGCAAGCAGGTGCCACTGCCACCAGCACCCCCCTGCCATGCTGACATGCTCATGCTGGTTGTGTGCAGTCCCAGGCCATCCACTGTGCAGGTAGGTGGGTGCCTAGGTTCAGGGTCTGGGGTGCGGTGGCATACATGGACATCCACATACCCCCCCATCACTGCCTGCCACTATTCTGTCACTTCCACATGGGGGTGAGATGGCTGTGGGGTGTGCAGTGTGTGATCTGGAAACAACTGACTAGGGTGGACTTGGTTGATTGATTGATTGTGATCTTATGGAAGACTGTGGTCAGGCTGGGGCATGCAATGTGGGTCCGGTGTATCCATTATGGACTACTGGGTGTTTACATATTTCCCCCTACGTGTGGTCACACCCTATACTGCCTTACCAGGGGCTGTGATAATGGGTGTTCATTTTGCTGGATTTACGGACAGTTTGTGACTTATCCTGGGGAAGGTCTGTAGACCCTTGTTAGAGTGGTCCCCAGATGTGCACTGCTGGCCCCATTATGGGCATTCTGGTTCCTGTGTGATGTTCCGGGTATCTGCTGGGTACGTGTCCTCTGGATTGGACACTGTGATACACAGAGTACTGGGCATTTTGACCTTGATTAGACACTGTCATGCTGATTGCCAGTTTCTGTGTTCCTATGTATCATCTAGGCAACAACCTAGTCCACCCTGTGCCCCAGTTGCCACCACTGCATATCCCGCCTTCAGCCCCCTTTGCCCCATTTGCAACATCACCATGGTGCCCTTTCATACTTGGGCACTATGCTGTTGCTGCAAATGGTCACTACTATCACTGCTTTTGGGCTCCCTGTCTGTGCTCTACATTGCTGACATTGAAATGGTCTCTCTCTCCTGCAAAAGTGCATCTAACGACAGGTTTTCACTTGCGGTAATGTTCGGGCCTTCATGTTCCCACGTTAGGGTAGCAGGAGCCTCTTCCTGCCCACTCTCCGCCCATTGACCCCTTCTCTCCGCCCTCTCTTCACCCTCTGAGAGAGTTACTGCGGCCGGAGTCATTACCATGCATTTATGTTACATCTGGCAACGTTACCGCATGTTAACGTTGCCGCTGCTACATTACCGTGCTTTAGTAAACATACCCCTTAATGTTAAAAAATGCAAGGTCATGCATTTGGGCTGCGGCAATCCAAAGGAGTAATATAATATAGGTGGTGAAGTACTTCTGTCCACAAAAGAAGAGCGGGACCTAAGCATGATTGTGTCTGATGGTCTTAAAGTAGCTAAACAAGTAGAAAAGGTGACGGCAAAAGTTAGAAGGATGCTTTGGTGCATAGGGAGAGGAATGGCCAGCAGAAGATAGGAGGTGATAGTGCCTCTGTATAAGTCTTTGTTGCGACCTCATTTGGAGTATTGTGTGCAATTCTGGAGACCACACCTTCAAAATGATATAAACAGGTTGTAGTCGATACAAAGTGTGGCTACTAAAATGGTTAGTGGTCTTCGTTATAAAGCATATGAGGACAGACTTAAGGATTCTAACATGTATACTTTAGAGGAAAGGCGGAAGAGGTGATATGATTAAGACGTTTAAATACCTCCATGGCATAAATGCACAGGAGGAGAGCCTCTTTCGATTGAAAGCAAGCTCTGCTACAAGGGGATATAGGATAAGGGTGAAAGGGGATAGACTCAGGAGGAATATGCAGAAATATTTTTTTATGGAAAGAGTGGTAGATCCGTGGAATAATCTCCCAGTGGAGGTGGTAGAGATAAGGACAGTGTCTGAATTCATAAAGGCACAGGACAAACACAGAGGATCTCTAAAGGAAAACAGGGGACTGTTGCAATGGTTGATATGGAAGGGCAGACTAGATAGTTAATGTGATCTTTTTCTGCCATCATGTTTTTATGTTTATATGTTTTTAATTTTTATACAGTCCTTGTCTCTACTGCCTCCACTGAGAGACTATCCCATGAATCTACCACTCTTTCTGTAAAGAAGTATTTGTGCATACTACTCCTGAGTCTATCCCCTTTCACATTCATCTGATGCCCCCTCCTTGCAGAGCTTTCTTTCAATTGAAAGAGGCTCTCCTCCTGTGCATTCATGCCATGGAAGTATTTAAACACCTCATATCTCTTCTCTCCTGCCTTTCTTACAATGTATACTGTATATATTGAGCTCTTTAAGTCTGTCTCCTATACCTTATGATGAAGCCCACTGAGCATATTATTTGTATAAAATTATTTCAGCATATTCATCATTTAGACAAATGAGTAAATGTGCTAAAAATCCTCAGGAAGATATACAGATACATTATCCATGCATATTTATGTAATCCTTCCTAGCGGCAATGTCTCCAGTTAGGGTTAGTTTTGGACATATCATGACAGTAATGAACAGGGTATGTTGAATATGATCTCAATCTCTCAGATTTCCTCTTAACACTTGCCATAAGTATTTGTATTGGGCCAAAGAGAGCTTCCTTCTGGAGTTTATAAGATGTAATGGGGCAATATATCAAGGTGAACTATAAGGCAGATGACCATACGGCTCATCCAGTCTGGCCATCCATAAGAACTATTAAGTCCTATAATCCCTTCCTCTTCCTCAGAGATCCTCTATAACTGGTGTATTTGGTAATTGCTTTTAATGAGGCTTGTGGCTCCCAGTACAATGGGAAATATTTCTATATCTTTCTGCCAGATTTTCTTGGTCTCCGACAGTGGCAGACATTCATATTATAGGCTCCCAAGTAACAATTTGAAAAGGGACCCAGAATGGGAGGAGTCTACTTTAGAAGATATTAGGACAAGTTGCAAGTGGGTCCCTGAATTTCCCGGTACTTGAGAATCTTCCCCCTCTCCACACAATTTACAGAATACTTACTTGCAAATGACACCTCTTATTAAAGTAGTTCTGATGTTTTTCTCCTTCAACACAATGTCCATTTTCCTTGCATCCAGCCTCTTTAATGAGAATGTCCCAGGTGATCACAACCTCTTCATTCTCCATAATTTTCTTAGGGGTATGTTACTAAATGATGGTAAAGGAGCATGTGTGCCATTAATGCATGCTATTGGCACACTTGCTCCATTAATGCCAAAAATATGCTGCTTTAAGATGGGGTAAAGGCACCGGCAATGTTAAGGATGCAGGGGCGGAGAGTGGACAGGACTGGGGCAGGGAGTGGGTGGTTACAATATGTGCTCCCATACCGCTGATTGCACAATGGCCAGTGTTTGTAGAGGGGAGAGAGACTATATAAGCATCAGCGGTGATGCACTGACAAGGGAGCCCAAGATAGTGATAGTAGTGCTAATTATTTAAGCATATTCAGCATTTAGACAAATGAATAAATTTGCTAAAAATCCTTAGGAAGATATACAGATACATTACACAGGTCTGCGACTAAAAAGCTGTTTGATTATTTTCATCTAATTTCCATGTATTTTGGTGTGCTGAAAACAAATAAAATATTGAAAAAACTCCTAGACATCATGATTTGCCACAACATGCAAAATTGTCTTCAAATTTATCAATTTTTTTGAAATTACTATTAATTAATTCAAATTACTATTAATTAATTCACATAAAGGCTGTTAGTGTAGCTGGGTGTAAAAAAGGTTTGGACAAGTTCCTGGAGGAAAGGTCCATAAACCATTATTAAGAAGTGACTGAAGATATCAATGCTTGACCCATTACAAGCATTGTGGAACTTGTGTCTCTTGGGGAAACTGCTAGGTACATATGACCTAGATTGGCCACTGTTGGAAACAGAATACTGGGCTTGATGGACCTTGGTCTGACCCAGTATGGCATATCTTATGTTCTTATGTTCTTATGTAAGTGCATTTAAGACATAAAATGCCAAAAGAACCTTAAAGGGGTTGTCTGAGTTATGTAAAAGAAATATAGCACTGTAAATCTGATGGTCAGCAATATATACATAAGCTAAGCAAGTTTTAAGTCTGTGCTTCTAATGGTAGACGGGGTTAATCTTTCCTGAAGAATCCAGTGGGAGCAGATAGCAGCAACTCCGGTCAGGGCAGGGGGCGTGGCCAGCACTGTGACGTCTCATGTACAGACACAGAGCTGCTCTCTCCTGCATGCCACACTTGTGCACGAATCATCATCAGGTTCTTGGTTCTAGGCTGTTCACACTTTTTCATTGCAGTTCATGTTAGCTCGTCATTCTTCAACCGTTATGTTATGGCTCTGCAAAAGTGTATTAATCCGCCAGACAGTTTCTGTGTCATCTGTGGTGAATATACAGTGTTGAAGCAACAGTAGAATATTACAGACTTTGTGAAAAAAGTATACTTTGCATACTTTGGACTAAAAATTGGAGATCAAGATAAAGTCTGGGAGCCTCATAAAGTGTGCAAACGGTGTGTTGAGGAACTCCAAAACTGGTTCAAGGGTAAGAAAAAATCTTTCCGATATGGGATTCCTATGGTAAGGCGAGAGCAAAAGAACCATAGTGACGACTGTTACTTTTGTTCATGCGATGTGAAAGGGTTTAATTCCAAATGGAAGCATTCCATTTCATACCCCAAATCTTCACTCGGCAATTCGTCCCATCCCCTATGGCACAGATATACCAGTACCCAAGCCCCCCTGCTATCTTGGAAGAGGTACCTAGCTCCGATGAAGGTGAAGTCATACCTGAACCAGATGACGAATCAAGTTCTGACTTTGAAGATGATACAAGACCAAAATTGTTTTCTCAGGAGGAGATGAATGATTTGGTAAGAGACTTGAATCTTCCCAAAGATGCCGCTGAGTTACTCGGATCAAGGCTGAAAAGCAGGAATTTATTGTTGCCAGGAGTGTCATCTTCATGGTTCAGACATCGTGAAAAGGAGTTCGTTCCTTACTTCACCCAGGAAGACAAGTTGGTTTATTGCATCGATGTTGACGGTTTGATGGGTCAATTTAAAATCCAATATGATTCAGAGCAATGGCGTCTTTTTATAGATTCTTCAAAAAGAAGTCTCAAAGCAGTTTTACTCCACAATGGTTTTTACGCTTCCATACCTGTAGGTCATTCCGTACACTTGAAGGAAACCTACGAGAACTTGGAATTGGTTCTTCGTAAACTTAAATATGAAGACCATGGTTGGCAAGTGTGTGGGGACTTGAAGGTCTTGTGCATGCTGTTCTGGCAACAAGCTGGGTATACCAAATATCCTTGTTTTCTGTGTCTATGGGACAGTCGAGACCGACAAAATCACTGGACCAAGAAGAGTTGGCAGCCGAGGGTGCTAACAGTTGGTGAAAAAAATGTCCTCTGAGAAACTTTGGTACCTTCCCATAAAGGTCTTCTACCACCTCTCCACATAAAATTGGGATTGATGAAGCAATTCGTAAAATCATTTCCAAGAGATAGAGAATGCTTCAAATACTTGGTCACCAAGTATCCAGGCCTGTCAGAGGCAAAATTGAAGGAAGGTGTGTTCGTCGGACCAGACATTAGAAGGCTTATAGTTGATCAAGAGTTTGTCAATACCATGACGGATCCTCAAAAAGAAGGGTGGATTGCATTTAAAGAAGTCGTACAGAAATTTTTAGGCAATAACAAAGATCCTCACTACAAAAAGATCGTCGGACGAATGCTGAAAGCATTTCAAGCTTTAGGTTGCCTGATGAGTTTGAAAGTGCATTTCCCCCAGTCCCACCTTGACTACTTTCCTGAAAATTTGGGAGCTGTGAGTGAGGAACAAGGTGAACGATTCCACCAAGACATTAAAGAGATGGAAAGGAGATACCAGGGAAAATGGAGCATTACAATGATGGCAGACTACTGTTGGATGCTTCAGAGAGACATTCCAGATGCTACTCACAAGCGTAAATGCACCAAGAGGAGCCTCACAAGGAAGAAGAATCGAGTTTAGTGTGTGTAGGTGAGCTCATTTCAGTTAAAAAAAAGGATTTTCATAAAAATATTGTAATAAAACTTTAATTTTATGTCTATTTACATTTATTTTGAGGTATTGTCTTATTTAACATAGTTACCTAAATTGTCAGGAAACGTGATGTCCTATGACAAAATGGAGGTCATTTTCGGATTCAGCGCACCAAAAAACATAAAGATTATGTGGAATAACCAAAACAGCTCTTGAAAAAAAAAATTTTGGAGACCTGTGATCCATACATATTTATGCAATCCTTCCTGGCAGCATTGTTACCAGTAAGAGCATGGTGCTCATGTAGGAAAGGGCACCATGCTGATGGTGCAAATGGGGCACAAGAGGTGGCACAGTGGTCATGCAGTGGGGGGTGCTGGTGGACATAGCGGACTACACAGCTGCTTGGGAGGCACAAAGGGGCATAAGAACATTAGTTCACAATATATGCCATACTGTGTCAGACCAAGGTTATTCAAGCCCATTATCCTAATAGTTGCTAATCAGGGGCACAGGTGGATCCCGAAAGGACACCCATGGTCAAAGAGACCTGTATTTGGCCAAACAGCCGATCCTCAGTGTCCCCCGAATAAACATATAATGACCTGTCCTCCAGGACCATGACCAAACCCTCCCAATGTTCAGCTATACAAGGAGCTGTCATGACATAAACTGCCACTGTGTGCCAGTATTTTCCAATGCATTGAATGACAAACTATATGCCTCAATGTGTCTGAAATGTGTCAGACTGTAGTGGCAGTGCCTGTCTCCTAGTCCCCCCATATTGTGATGGTGTTAACAGCCGTGAACCATTCCACCAGTACTCTATAGACCCCTATCATATCTCCCCTCATCCATCTCACCAACAGGATAAGGAGGCCTTACCTTTGTAAGCTCCTCACATAGGTGAATCCTTCCATCTGCAGTACCATCTATGATGTCCGTCATGATCACACAGTGACAGTGGCAGCACACAGTCCTGCTACCGCTGTGGAAAGGCAATGTGCCACATGGGGTGGTCCAAGAGTCCTGGCACCCCAGGTGGAGATCCAGGCTGCCTCCTCCCCCCTCCCTCTCTCTGTCACAGAACCCATCTGTGGGTGAAGAGGCCGATAGTGTCAGATGCTGCAGCCCTCCACGTTGCTGGAAAATGCAGGTGCTCAGGGAAATATGCGAGATGTATCGGTGAGAGGTGGTGATGGGGCCCCTACATGGGCAGCTGGTGGAGGGGGGGCTATGTGGCCATCCATGTATGCCCCTGCCCCCCCATCCGGCCCTTGTGCCCAAGGCGCTCACCAAACCCACATGTTCAACATGCTGGGACTGAGACTACCACCACTGACAATGCATGGGCATGTTTGCCTGATTGAGTTCTGGTGGTGGCGTGGGAAGTGGCACCAGTCTGTAGCCAAAAGAAGCCTTGTCCTGGTCATGTGCACCATGCATATTGTAGAATGTGCCAAAGTCCAGCTCAAGAGAAGCATATCAGTAACATAAGGCAGCACTGTGGTGCAACACACATGGTTGGTGTGTATATGTGTGGAGGGTCACAGGTTCAAGTCCATACTGGGGTTTCTGCATTGCATCTTCCTGTGGACAAGGTTTAGCTGACAGTGTAAGCACAACTCCAACATGTGGAACCCCCAAGGAGGCAGCCAGCAAGGGCAGAAACACTATTCACAGCTGGTTGGAGGCTAATCACACCAAAGTTATAAAGTATGGTGAAGCCAAGGCACAGTAATAGCACCTGCAAACAGAGCACAAGTTATCAATCCTTGAGCTGACATTGAGACAGGAGTGTCAAGCAGGAATGCCAACCATCTCCACTTTTGCACAGTGCGCCAATGAGAGTATATGCACATGTGTGTGTATGGTTCCCCTTTGTCCTGTGGCTTTCTGCACTGCACTTTGGCTTGCGCTGTCTGAGTTTTTCCCAGCCTGTTTGGAAAATGTGAATAAGGCGAGGCAGAGGACTATGAGTATTGCCTGAAACAACGCAGATTGACCTGGATGTGTCTGCCACAATGGTAGGTTCATTGGCTGAGACACCAATGTGTCTGTCTGCCACTTGCATTGCCTGGGTGGCCACTAGATGGCATTCTCACTATTACCAAAAAGTGACCATGGCATGGCTATGTATCCACATAGAGCTACTATAATTTCTGGCTCCAGTGAAGTGGATGCATTCCCCTGTTTGGTAATGCCAGTCATTGAGCAAACAGCTGGGTGTCAATGCTGAGTGTCATAAGGCAGGGTGCTTGTGGTTGCACTATGCACATGCTGTGCTTGGCTGACACAGTCCAGTGAAGGGCAGCAGGAGAAGTCTTACTGCCCCTGTTGTAGTCAATTGTTCAGTCCTCAATGGTTGGGGCACTAGTGGTTCATGGCCTATTCACTGAGACCCTGGCAAGAAAGTAGCAGTAACCCCACACCAGCAAGTTGTCCATAGTAGCAGCATATTGACTCTGTACACTTCCTACATTGTTATCAGAGGATTAGTGTCCAACATGGGCAGAACACAGGGTTGAGCTGTCACCATCACCTACAGCAAATAGGAAACAAGGAGAAAAAGCATAACACACTGCAGACAATACTTGCCACACACTAGTAGCACAGCCAGCAGAAACCATCTCTAATGTGCAGGTTCAGTGGACCAGGTGGTGGACACACCTTCTCATGCTCAGAGTGACAGCTGAAAGTACTCTGCAGCACCACTTGCTGTTTTTATGTGCATGTAGCACATGCAGCCAGTGCATCTTACTGAGTTGATATGCTGGATCAGTGCAGTCTCCATTGGTTCTTCAGCTGCAGACTGCTGTTTACATATGCAGTGCCTCATGGGTAGTGGAGAGTCCAACCTATACCGGCACAGACAGAAAACAGTATGATCAGAGATCTGTAGACTCTACACAGCTGTGTGGAGGTGTAGCCTACTGGTTGGTGCAATATTTCCATGCTCAACGGTCCAGGGTTTAATTCCCACTTATTCATTTTGTGCCTGGTGTGATGGGGCCTGTGGTTAGAGGCCTGTTTAGCCCTATATAGGCGGTTGCCTAGGGCGTATGCACAAGTAATTGCTCTGGCCTTGTAAATAAAAAGTCTTTCAGAGCAACTTGAAATGAAAAGTGGGTTTTATTCCCCGTCCCGCTCGGACTTTGTCAAAGGAAACAGAAACTTTAAATCAGATAAGCTTAGCAACAAAAGTGGTGACACATGTATTTTCTCTTGTTATATTCACAGAGTTCTCTTCATCCAGTATTTACATCATACGGTTGCATTTAACACAGACACTGCAATCCATAGGAATATCCTCTTGCAGACTAGCAGCGTCTTCCCATATCATTTCCCCAGCACTACTCACACTGCTGGTATCAGACCCTTCTTGAGAACGGTAATCAGCTATAGCGTCTTGTGACACTTCACTATAACAGTCAATGGAGGCTTTTCCCCCTTTGGGTCTATATCTCTCTCTGTAGCTGGTTCTGCCTGGGCTTGACTCCCAGAACATTAGCTCTGAAACATCTTGCTTCTTATGTCTGTAATCAGAACCCCGCCCTTTGCAGTTATAAGCTTTAAACTTCTCTTTGTTACTATAGGGAAGTTTCCTTCTCTCTGCAGGGCTTGTCTTTATGCTTGGCTCTCTGTAGCCTTTGCTTCTAGCCTCCCGGGCTGGTTGAACAGGAATATATTTGTTCCTAACTTCACACCTATTTCTTAATCTGTAGTCATGCATGGAGTGCCCATCCCCCAACGCTTCCCTCTCACCGTGACCTCTGCCTGGAGCTGGCAAATACTGGCCTCTGGGGTAGTGGGGTAATCCTGGCTTCTCTCCAAAGCTATTCTTGGTAGCAGGTCTTCCCTTAGTGCAGCTTGCCTTGAACCTTCCTTCTCGAGAGCTGGAGACAGACTCACTTCCTGACTCCTCGTGAGAAGAATTTCCTCCCAGCAATCCCCTGGGGCTTCTGTTCAGCTGACCTGGGACACACCTCCTGCTCCTCTCTCTCCTACTGCTTCCCGTGGTGATCCTGCTTCTGACTCTGCCCTCTAACTGACTGGAACCCTGCCCTAAATAATCCCTAGCTCTACACGTGACCTGGGGACTCTCACTCAGGTGTTCCTGATGGGACTTTTGTTTGCTACGTAGCAAGAATTTCCCTTGCTGCAGTGAATCATGGTGCCTATTGCTGCTTTCTAAAGCTGACTCTGAGGTAAGTCTCTCTTTTATCTTATTTTCCCTGGGCTGTGTGCCCCCTTGCTGCATCACATATCCCCCCTCTTAAGATATTCCGTGCTGGTAAACCATTGTGCACACAGCGCGGAATCTGTCCTAGCCTCATGAGTGTTCCCTCATACCTGCTGTACAATGGGTTACCCTCCTCGTAGGGCTTCCGGGGACCTGTGTGTGCTGCCCGGTACTTGGGTACTATATTAAAACTGCTAACAGTGGCCATCCTTTCATGCCATGGTTTTAAAACATTTATGTGGTACGTCTGAAGGCGCCCTCTGTCACTCTCGACTAGATATGACACCGGACCCTTGCGATCCACTACCGTATAGGGACCCTTCCACCGGGCCTCAAATTTTGGCCCTGGATCGGTGACCATTACCACGACCTTATCACCTGTGGCCAACTGTCTAGGTTTTTTACCCCTGTCATAGTACTTTTTCTGTGTTTTTCTACTATCCTGTAGATTCTTATCCGCGGCTTGAGATGCCCTCTGGAGGCGACTCCGTAGCCCGCAAAGAAATTGAGGAACTCCTATTTCTTCCTCACCTGGTTCCACCCACTGGTCTCTTAATATGTCCAAGACCCCTCGTGGTGCCCGTCCGAACATAAGTTCGTAGGGAGATGTTCCTAGGGAAGTTTGTGTCCGTTCCCTTCTAGCATATAGGACAAATGGGAGCACAACATCCCAGTCCGCCATTTGCCCTTCTAACCCTCTCCTTAGCAACTGCTTAAGGGTTTGATTGAAGCGTTCCACTAGACCGTTTGTCTGTGGATGATACGCCGCTGTTTTTATATGGGTGATGCCAAAAGCATCCCATACCTGTGCTAAATATTTTGAGACAAAATTGCTTCCCCTGTCTGTGAGCATTTCCCTCGGGAAACCTACCTCACAGAATAACTTTATTAATTCTGTGGCTATAAACCTAGCAGAAATGTTCCGTAAAGGAATCGCCCATGGGAACCTAGTGGCTACATCCATGATAACTAGGATATACTGAAATCCCCTAGGGGTTCTTATTAGGGGCCCTACAATGTCCATTGCCATTCTCCTAACTGGTTCCGTTATGGTAGGCATCTGGATCAGGGGAACTCCTGCAGGCTTTGCAGCGCTTACTCGCTGACAAGCCGGACAAGCCTCACAAAATTTCTTTGTCTCGCGAAATACTCCAGGCCAATAAAAACGCTCGAGAATTTGGTCGAGTGTGGCCTGTACCCCTTTATGCCCTCCAATAGGATGGTCGTGAGCGAGCCTCATGACAACAGCCTTAAATGTGGTAGGAACTACCAACTGTTTCCTAATGGCGTTATTTTGGGGGTTACTACTCTCCCTGTATAATATCTCCTCCTCTAATAGGAATCTAGGGAGTACGTCCCTCTCCGCCTTTGCAAACTCGAAGGCATATTTTAATACAGGGTCTGCCCTCTGTTCTTTAGCAAAGGACGGAAACTTTTTTACTAGGTCTGCCGGTACCCATGGCAAGCCTTGCCCATCGGCTACTCCGGCTCTCCACTGGGCTCGGTGCTGCCTCTCTCGGCGCTTTTCACCCTTACTCTTCTTTTTCCCTTCGCTGGGGTTAGCAATTAAATCATCGTGCCTGGGAAGCTCGTGTAGGCCCTCATCTGCACTCACCTCTTCCCCCTCTTCTGGTTCTACCTCACCTTCTTCCATTATAGGATTAGGATTTCCCTCCACTAAAGTGTCACTAGGGGTCCTCAGTTCCTTCGCCTGAGATCTGGTGGAAACTAACCCTCCCTTTATGCATGTATTGCTCTCCATGCCTTTATAGAAGGGTGGCCAATCTCTTCCTAGCACGATGTCGTAGGGTAGCCGGGGAATGATGGCTACTAATACTTCCCTTCGTGTGCCTAAGCCCTTAACTTTTATCCTGAACAAAGGATATGAAGTTGTTGCCCCGTGCACACACTGAATCTTCGCTGTTCCCTCTTGCTGACTCGGGGGAAAACCCCTCTGGGCCTGTATGGCCTTCCAAAAACGGCGAGAGACCATACTTTGGTCGGCCCCCGAGTCAAGCAAGGCCTTAGCTGGGACTCCCTGTATCTCTACATCCACTCGGAAACCTGCAGCTGTGTGGTGAACCTGGCCAGTAACAAGTGCTGTGCGAGACCTGCATTCCCTTTTAAAGTGTCCACTTTTCCCACACTTAAAACATTTTAACACCTTGTTACCTTCTGCTTTTATATACCTGGATTCCTGTGAACCCACCTTGTTCCTTAAAGACATATTAGCATTTCTTACAGAGTTGTCTAACCCTGACCTGCTGCTAGCGCTGGCTCCTTTGATTAGTTCAGCCTCAAAGAATCTTTCCGTTAGGTGTGCTGCTTCAGCAGAGGTTCTACAATTCTGTAGAGTAAGAAATGTTCTAACCTCTTCAGGTACTGCGTCAAAGAACTGCTCTAATACAATTAGATCAAGTACTTCCTCCATTCGTTTACCCTCGGGTTCAAGCCACTTTAAAACCAACCCATGCACTCTGTGATACAGTGCCTTTGGTGTTTCCTCTGGTTGAATCCGGGTAGACCTTAGCATGCGTCTGTACATGGTAGGGGTTAAACCCAACCTATCCCGTACAGCTCTCTTAACCTCTTGATAGTCACTTGCAAGAGCTGCTGGCATGGCCCTATAGGCTGCCTGAGCCTCACCAGTTAACGCTGAGGCCAGCCTAACGGCTAACTGCTCTTGTGGCCATTTAGCATTACTAGCTATTCGTTCAAATGTTTGCACAAAGTCATCAAAATTGTCACTAGCATGCATTTGTCCTAAAGTCCAAATCCCACAGCTCTGTGGGCCTACCCCACAGATAGGAACGGCTGCTGGAGATTCGTCCTTCTTAGGCTCCTCCAGGATAGTCCGCATTAAGTCCGTCAGGGGCTTCTGTTGCTCCACCAGGGCAGCGATAGCCTGCTCCTGGTTCTGTCGAGCTAGCTCTCCCTGCTTCTCGAACTGGCTGCTCATCCACCTGAGAACCTCCCGTGCATCCATCGTCGTCGTCATCTCCTTTCCTGAAACAAATCAGAAACACACCAAACCAAGTGCGGCACAATAACAAGGATAAAAATTTCTCCTCCCAAGCCTCCTCTTCTCACCAGCGATCCTCCCCAACCTGTGCCCAAATACCCGTTACCTGAGCAAGGTGGAGGGTCTTATTTTGAGAAGTTGCTTGCGGTCGCACTTCTGGAACCTGGATCCTCCTCCGTGCGTGCCAACTCCGCTCGTCCCGCGTTGTTGCTCTGCACTGTAGCTCCTTGTTTCCTGGACTGGATCCTGCCAACTACGCCAACCTGTGATGGGGCCTGTGGTTAGAGGCCTGTTTAGCCCTATATAGGCGGTTGCCTAGGGCGTATGCACAAGTAATTGCTCTGGCCTTGTAAATAAAAAGTCTTTCAGAGCAACTTGAAATGAAAAGTGGGTTTTATTCCCCGTCCCGCTCGGACTTTGTCAAAGGAAACAGAAACTTTAAATCAGATAAGCTTAGCAACAAAAGTGGTGACACATGTATTTTCTCTTGTTATATTCACAGAGTTCTCTTCATCCAGTATTTACATCATACGGTTGCATTTAACACAGACACTGCAATCCATAGGAATATCCTCTTGCAGACTAGCAGCGTCTTCCCATATCATTTCCCCAGCACTACTCACACTGCTGGTATCAGACCCTTCTTGAGAACGGTAATCAGCTATAGCGTCTTGTGACACTTCACTATAACAGTCAATGGAGGCTTTTCCCCCTTTGGGTCTATATCTCTCTCTGTAGCTGGTTCTGCCTGGGCTTGACTCCCAGAACATTAGCTCTGAAACATCTTGCTTCTTATGTCTGTAATCAGAACCCCGCCCTTTGCAGTTATAAGCTTTAAACTTCTCTTTGTTACTATAGGGAAGTTTCCTTCTCTCTGCAGGGCTTGTCTTTATGCTTGGCTCTCTGTAGCCTTTGCTTCTAGCCTCCCGGGCTGGTTGAACAGGAATATATTTGTTCCTAACTTCACACCTATTTCTTAATCTGTAGTCATGCATGGAGTGCCCATCCCCCAACGCTTCCCTCTCACCGTGACCTCTGCCTGGAGCTGGCAAATACTGGCCTCTGGGGTAGTGGGGTAATCCTGGCTTCTCTCCAAAGCTATTCTTGGTAGCAGGTCTTCCCTTAGTGCAGCTTGCCTTGAACCTTCCTTCTCGAGAGCTGGAGACAGACTCACTTCCTGACTCCTCGTGAGAAGAATTTCCTCCCAGCAATCCCCTGGGGCTTCTGTTCAGCTGACCTGGGACACACCTCCTGCTCCTCTCTCTCCTACTGCTTCCCGTGGTGATCCTGCTTCTGACTCTGCCCTCTAACTGACTGGAACCCTGCCCTAAATAATCCCTAGCTCTACACGTGACCTGGGGACTCTCACTCAGGTGTTCCTGATGGGACTTTTGTTTGCTACGTAGCAAGAATTTCCCTTGCTGCAGTGAATCATGGTGCCTATTGCTGCTTTCTAAAGCTGACTCTGAGGTAAGTCTCTCTTTTATCTTATTTTCCCTGGGCTGTGTGCCCCCTTGCTGCATCACACTGGGTATGCTTGCCCACCTCACACAGTCCTGGCTCTGCTGTGACCTGCAGACAATCTTTCTTCTACGTTTCTATATGTTATGGCCACACATTGGGTAGCCCAACATGGCATTCCCCATCATGGACATCTGTGAGCATGGCTTTAGTGGCTCTGCCACGGCACATTGCAGCAGATCAGTGATGTATGTGCAGCAGATATCTGGGTCCACTGGTATGGATGCATTTTCTGTTTTGCCATCATTGTGACCTCCCAACTTTATGTAAGGAGGATATATCTCATACATTCAGGCACATAACACTCATTGCATAGCCATCCCCTGCACTGTTCTGCCATCATTACTTGCCCCATAAGGAGCAAATGGGTTCAACTTGTCCCTTTCTATCATGCCACTCTGTTGGGTGTATTGTCTTCCAGTTGCACAGGCTGAAGCACCAGTCCCACCCACACAAATGCTGTTTCATGTAACCCATGGCACTGCTACTTTTGGTTCACACACACCAAATGCTTTTGGCCTGTATGATCTCATACATCCACCCACCACACACATTGCAAACTCTCTGCTTGAAAAATCCATGGCACAGTCCTGCACCCACCATTTGGCTGTCATGGAAATTCATGTTGGAGCTGCACCCACAACTATGGCCATCAGGGGTCATTTGCAGCAGTTAGCCATATTATGCACACCTCTCTTGTGATTGCTCCACATGAGCACTTATTGACAATCCTTCCTTTGCTGCCTACATCAGGAACATGCTGCCTCCACCCAGACATTGTCCTGGCCAATGGCATACCACACACTGACAGCACATCTCTGACATGTCCACACTTCACAGACACTATAATGTAGCTTATGGCATGGTGTATGCTTTCAGGAGCATCTAGGACTATACGCCTGTCACAGTGCCCCCCGCTGCTGCGTCCCCTCCGCTGACTCCACTGCTGCCACCACCCACCCATGACACAGCCAACACCCACACTAACCATCATCACTAGGCAACTGCCTATCTCGTCTAGACAACAGCATAGGCCTGCTGTATGGTCAAACATGCTCATCACACATACTGTCACTTAACCAGGCATCAGGTGAGTCATCTCCATCAGCTATTAATTGTACTTGCATCCATACCTTCTCCAATGGCTTCCCTGCCCCCTTTTCAGCGTTTCAATGGCTTTCCTGTGTTAAGATGCCAGACACCTTCCCATAGCATGTGCTATTACCACATGGTAAGTGTCCACTACCAGTCCTTAATGTCCTGTTACCACATGATAAGTGTCCACTACCACCCTTAATGCCGGATTGCCTCTAACATGTCTAGCACACTTACCGCCCTTACCCCTTATCGCTGCCATTAACACACAGAAAACACTGCTCCCTTACTGCCATTCAGTAAACATACTCCTTAGGGTCCATGATCTCAGTGGTTTTCCAGGTGCAGGGAAATTGTAATGTTTACAAAGTTTCCAATGGATGAGACATGCTACCATATTGTGAATTTCTGTATAGAAATTTTCTCCCATCAGAACTTTGCAGCAGGCTACGAGATGAGTGATCATTTCCAGCTTTTTCTTACAGAAGCTATATATATCTGTTTTACCATATTTGTTGTGAACCATCTCATCTGGAGTCCACTGTCCTGGGCTGCAACTATCAATCTCTCATCCTTAGTTTTCAATATTCCCTCCTGCAGATTTTTTCTCTTTTATTGAAAAATAATAAAAAAACAAGAATCAAAATAAAACATAGTAACTTAACACAACAATACACAAAGTGGTACAATGCAGCTCCCTCAAAACTAAGAATAAGACCTGAACAATGCATCATGATTTCATGTTATCATTATACATAAAACAGCCCGAGTCGTTTAAGAGAGAAAATATAGTACTGTACCCTCTGTATTCAAATCCAGGTTAAAAATTCACCTGTTCAAGGCTGCTTTTGGATCCTGATCCCCTTAACCTCCTGTTCACCTCTCATGCATTTCCCTACCATTCCCCTAGATTTATCTTAGTCCTCAGTTGTGCTGTCTGTCTTGACTAGACTGTAAGCTCTGATGAGCAGGGTCTGTCTCTTACATGTCTTTGTACACCACTACCTATGCCTTGGAGCGTTATAGAAATTATTATTAGTAAAACAATATGTAACCCAGGCAAAGAGAATTCTCTGGCCACTGAAGGCACTTGAGATGGCCAATGCAGTCTACAATACCTTTTAGGCAAAAGAGCATAACTGGATCACCTTCATACAGCTATTTGCTTTATCTTCCAAGAGCATGATTGTCCATACAGAAGAACCCATTGGTAGTAAACTAAAGGCCACAGCTTCATTTGCAGTCATACTCATTTACCATCACCAGCATAGACATCTTGCAAGTAACAGATAATTGCAACAAAGCAAATCAAACAAAATCCCTTTGGACGTTTTTGGAACCTCATTAAGCAATCCATTTAGTTTTTTTACATTTAAAAGGTCCTGCAGATGATAGTGTAGAACTTGGATGCATGCAGGACAATGTCTTTAGCTTTTGCTTGACCTTGAAGGTAATGAAATCGTCTGAGCAACTTTGCACCTGAGAGTATAGGGAAACTGTACAGCTGCATAGTGCCAAGTAGCTCAATTGCCCCTCCCTGTCAGTATAGCAGTGCCATACACCTAGTAGGCTGGTCATCTCCTTTTGTCAATGCTGTCATGATACAGTTTAAGGAAGGACGTTTAGGCTCAGGCCCAGATTTCCAACAATTCTCTTCCAGATGCATTATAGTAGCTGTGGCATTAATTCGAAATGCTAGAAGCAGAAACTTCAAAAGTGTCCTATAAACTGGGTTGCTTGGCAGCTCTGTTTTGCCTCACAGTGTCAATAAGGAAACTCCTGACCATCCATGTCTTTTTACAGCTGGGGCCTGAGGTCTCCTTTCTTTTTGCTGTTTCTTTTGACCCCTTGCCCATGGTGAGGTTCCGCTGATCTGTGACATCCCAAAAATTCTGCTAACGTGACCCACCCTTCAGTTAGCCTTGGCTATATTCCTGATGAGTGTGTGGACCCTTCAACTGCTCCAAAAGGATCTGGAAGACCAACAATAAGAGTTCTGCAAAGTGAAGGTAGGGAGCATAGAACATACACAAAAATATCCTAAGTACAGCTCATAATATGAAATTGTTTGACTTCTGTCCTCTTGTTTTCCTTCTTACCTATTGCAGTTCTTTGACCCATCTTTTACCCTTTTACCTATCCTACTTTTCCCCTCTCTCACCTGTTTCAAAGGTGTGGGCGATGGAAAAAAAGAAAAAGGCTGGTTACTGAATCCATTCTCTGAAAAACTAGCTTGTTTACTATGAACAAACTAGGCCTAGAGCCATCAAAGTAGCCTGGCCCTTTAGATATCACAGTTGATTCAAAACAAAACTCATCTCCAGGAAGACTCACAAATATTCTACAGCTGACTTCAAACTGTCAGCTCAGGAATTCAATTCTAGCCAGTCCTTCTGGAGTCTGAATAGGGGCAAAACAATTCCAAAAATGATTTGCCTCCTTAAGAGCACAAAACTCTGGCCAAAGCAAGCATTTTGTTTTCATGCTTGACTCTCAGCTGGGGCAAACACCTCTGGAGAAATGTTTATGATATAGATTTGTGTTGCCAGTGCAAGATGGGGAATAAGCTTACAGATCCCATGATCCTCTCGCTCTCCTAATCTCCATTTATCTGTCTCTTACTATACTCTAGTCCCCAGTTTGTGATGTTATCTGGCATGATTAGATTGTACTCTGACAACCAGGGAATGTCTCATAGCATTATACAAATAAATAGTAGTAGTAGTAAATATGGATTCTTACCCTTTAACCTTCTATCTTCACCTATTTGTATTTTAATCATTTCCCTAAGAATTCCATTGTTCTGCTTGCCTGCCTTAGCTCTGTGGAGCAAGGACCGTCTCTTTCTTGTGTACTTGTACAGTGCTGCATATGCCTAGTAGTGCTATATAAATGACAAGTAGTAGTAATACTAGTAGATTATCATTCTGAACTACAGCATTTTTGTTCCATGTAAACCGCACTGATGCTGAATAGTGCGGTATATAAGAGACAATAAATAAATAAACAGCAGCCTCCTTCAACCTCTGTTTTACACTGAGCAATCAAACCCCAAAATTATAAAGTTCCTTCCTCTGTTTCTCTCTTTAAATGCATTCAAACTACTGACAGACTAAAAAAACCTCTTCAAAGCATAAACCCAATAAGCTAATTCTACCTAAGGTGGAAAGTTGCTGAAATATATTACAGGAATGACACATATTATTTGGTCCAAAATGAATGTAGAAGGGCAATAATATGCATTAACGCACAATTTGCCACTGCGCTATGTGTGGAATAATAGTGTGAAGCAAAGCATTCAAATACATTCAAAACACTTTGTTATTTAAATTTAATAAAAGAGCTTGTGCTGATCACTGTATCATTTCCTAGACAGGAACATTGAACCACTAACATGTGACCCAATTCTCCAGGGCACAGTTTTAAAGGGGCTACACTGTTAGAATAAAACTGGTAGTCCATAGGTCCTTTTCCCCAGCAGAACAATGTGTCAGGACCTCACAAAAAATAATACCCCTCCCCACAGAGAGCCTGGTGGTCCCTGACCCCAAGTAGAAGGCCCCCCAAAAGATTCCCACATCCTGGATCCAGAATTAACATTCCCCCTCCCCCCTTCAAGATTTCCCCATCCTCAGAAGGCCATGCCTGCCTACCTTTTAAAATGCCCTGATGGTCTAGGGTAGGCCAATAGGAGTGATCCCCTCTCGCTCCTGCCGGCACCGGTGCTGGGTTCAAAATGACACCTGCAATCCTTAGCAGTAGTTTTGTGGTACTATCAATGGGGTTGACCCCTAGTGGTAGTACCGCGAGACTACCACTAGGGGATCGTAGTCACAATTTTGAACCTGGCACCAGCACCAGCAGGAGTGAGAGGACATTACTCTTGACCACCGGGGCATCTTAAAAAACAAGCCTGGGTGGTCTTCTGAGGATGGAGAAAGTCCTTTACTATGGGAGTCTTACCATAGGTTAGTGACTCCTACACTAAACTAAGCTGTGGTAAAACATCCATTTAAATACAATACACATTTTTATACTCTCATTTAAATTCAAACACACATTCATAAAACCCATTTTCATCTGAAACCAAAGTACTTTGCATTCTTTAACCATTCAAATTTATGGTTTATGAAGTTATAATTAAATTACTTTCTACCTTCCTCAATCATAGTTTTAAATTTTCTTTACATCCTTAGATACTACTTAATTTCTCAGACTAAAAATGTTAATTTGGTTTAGAGACCATTCTATTTGGAATTTCAATCGTGAAATTTCTTTGCAAAATAGCTGCCATCTGAAATTCTTTCATACGGTTTCAGAGAGCCTGTAACACTTGTCAAAATTTAAAATACATAAATGCATAAATGTAACTAAATATAAGGTGATGGTCCTTATAGTTCCCTAACCTCATATAGGGGATTTACAATAACTAGGAATATGTGTTTGCATAGTTTTGAGGGTTTTTGTGTATTTTGTGCCATTGGACAGTTTCATTTCATTTGGAGGGAGGGGAAGGGATTAATTTTATTTTGTTTCCTTCCATTTTGGGACTAATGCATTCTGGGGGTTTTTCAGAGACTTTGGAGACTATTTAAATGACCCTATATTAACACCTTAAGAAAGTCTTCACAAAGCCTTTTCTGTTTAGAGGTTACACATTCTTTTCCAGCTTACAAGGGCAGTGTTGCCAAATTTGTTGTTAATTTGTCAAATGGCTACAGGCCACTGGCAGGAAGAACATGACTGTAAAAAATAATCCAGCACAATGCACATTTGTTGTATAAACCAAAACCTACATTCACAGGTGATCTGCCCCACACACCCACTGCTGGCTCACTTTCTCCATGATGCACTATTCAGTACGGCTCCCTACCCCTATAAGCAGGCACTGCTGATGCACCTTTAATCATTTTGATGGTGCTGCCAGGGATGCTCTCCTTTCACATTACACTTTCTGTCACTTACATAAATGCAGCTCCTTGTGCCCCATGTGTCTGGCCAACCTGCACCTGTGGCAGACTCTCAAGGCCCATGTGGTTTCTTAAAAATGTTCCCTTTCTAATACCACTGGCACCCTGTTGCCTAGAAACCCCCCAAACACAGTAATCACTGCTCCCTGCCTGTCGTCTACTACAAGGAATGTCTCACACCAGTCTTTCTGTTACTGGAGGCCCCAGCTGGTGACAACCACTGTTAGATTCATGGCTCCTCTCACCATTTCTCTGTCATTGCTTACATTTATTTTATTTATTTATTTATTTATTTAGTAAACACTTGTATACCGCTGCTTCCTACGATTAGCAGCGGTTTACTTTACAGAATCATAATGTATTGTACGGTACATTGAGATTTCAGTTTTACATTTTGATTAGTCAATGATTACGTAACACAGGACAAGCATTTGGATACGATACATATTTGATTAAAGCACACAGATCAAGGTATACATTTGATTTCAGTAGATTGGGGGAGGGCCCCATATATACAATTTGTACAGAATTAGTTGCCAAGGTGTACAGACTATACATGGTTATATACAATTTGTACGGAATTAGTTGCCAAGGTGTACAAGTTATACATGACTATATACTATTAGATTATATGCTGCCGAGTGCGGCAGAGGAGATCTGGTTGAGGTAGGGTATCGCAGTTAGATCAAGTTGTGTCATACCCCAGACTTTAGATCCGCTGCCGAGAGTCTGCGCTGTTGAAGCTGACTCCGGCTCCCTTCATCTGGCAGTTCATGTTGAACATAGAGTCTGACACTGCATTTTGCTTCCACAAGTCTCATATTGGGTCTCAGCATTGTCTATTCAACAATTCCAGTACTTGTATCCAAACCCACTTCCGTGGCATGTTCCAGGGCTTGTTCCACCTGAGCTTCCAGGGCCTTTCATGCTGTTGCTATGACTGAGAAAAAAACTGAATACTTCTGCTTCTGCTGCCAACAAAAAGCAGTTCAAAGGAAATTCAACACAGGATGGAGCCCACAGCCTAATACGAGGGGGTACCCAAAAAAAACCAGGAATTATTTTTTAAAAACAATTTATTTCAAATTCTTTACAAAACAACCTTATCCCCTTCAAAATACTCTCCATTACAACTGATACATTTGATACATTCCACTGTTGATACATTTGATACATTCCACTGTTCGAAACATTTTTTGTAGTCATCTTTAGAAACGGCTGACAGCTCCTCTCTCCTTTTTTTCTTGACTTCTTCAATGTTGTCAAATCGGTGTCCTTTCATGCCCCTTTTCATGCGTGGAAATAAGAAAAAGTCGCACGGAGCCAGGTCAGGCGAGTAAGGTGCGTGGGGCAGCGGAACCATGCCATTTTTAGCAAAAAACTGTCTAACAGAGATGGCTGTGTGTGCAGGTGCGTTGTCGTGGTGGAAGAACCAGTCTCCTGTCTGCCACAAATCGGGTCTTTTTTGACGAACACTGTTGCACAATCTTCTTAAAACTTCCAAATAAAAGGTTTAATTGACGGTCTGACCTGGGGGAACAAACTCTGAATGAACTACCCCCTTGGCATCAAAAAAGCAAATCAGCATTGTTTTGATGTTTCATTTGACTTGACGACATTTTTTTGGACGGGGTGACGATGACGTCCTCCATTGGCTTGACTGTTGCTTTGTTTCTGGGTCATAACCATGGCACCATGACTCATCACCTGTAATGACCTTTGACAGAAAATCTGGATCAGTTTCAAGCTGTTGTTTCAAAACACGACATGTTTCAACTCGATGTTCCTTTTGATTGTCAGTCAGAACCCGAGGAACAAACTTGGCAGCAACCCTTTTCATTCCCAAATCTTCCGTTAAAATTTGCTGAACCGAGCTCCAAGATAACCCACTAATCTCTGACAGTTGATCAATTGTCTGTCGACAGTCTGTGAGCACAAGCTCTCTAATTTTTTCAATATTTTTGTCGATTCGGGCAGTTGATGGATGCCCAGAACGAGGTTTGTCATCAATCGACATGTCGCCATTTTTAAACCGAGCAAACCACTAGTACACTTGACTTTTTCCCATAGCGTCATCTTGATAAGCTGTTTTCAACATTAAAACAGTTTCAGCAGCATTTTTACCGAGTAGAAAACAAAATTTCACAGCTGCACGTTGTTCACTTAAACTTGTCATCATAAAAAAAGAAACAAGAACAAAACAGCGCTAGCAAAAACAATCACTGCAGATGAACAGAACAAGCCAGGTCGACAACACAGGCGGCACTGAACTGACAATGAGTTGCACTATACATGCCTAGCGGCAGAAGTGCGTACTACACAAGCTCCACCCACGGCAATGTTATTCCTGTTTTTTTTGGGTACTATCTACACCCTCCCTTGAATCTAGCTTGAAAGGGTGGTTTTTTTTACAAATGATGTAACATCCCATTGTTCAAGAGATGGCCCATTAGCTTTCCTCTACTACTGGTCATAAGAACACAAGAACATAAGATGTTCCATGCTGGGTCAGACTAATGTCCATCAAGCCCAGTATCCTGTTTCCAACAGTGGTCAATCTAGGTCACAAGTACCTGACAGGTTCCCAAAAAGACACACACGTTCCACAGTGCTTGTCCTGGGGCAAGCAGTAGATTTCCTGAGTCCCCAATAGTTTATGGATCTTTCATTCAGGAACTTGTTCAATCCCTTTTTAAACCCAGCTACACTAATAGCTTTTACTACATCCTCCGGTAATGAATTCCAAAGTCTGATTGCGCGTCTTAAATGGGTTACATTGTAGCTTAATTGCATGTCCCCTGGTCTTTCTATATTTTGGTGGTGTAAACAATCGATCTATGTTTACCCATTCCACACCATATTCATTTATAGACCTCTATCATATCTCCCCTCAGCCATCTCTTTTCCAGGTTGAAGAGCCCTAATCTTTTTAGCCTCTCCTCATAGGGGTATCCTTCCATCCTCTTTACCATTTTGGTAGCTCTTCCCTGTACCTTTTCAAATAACGCTATATCCTTTTTAAGATACGGTGACTAGAATTGCACACAATATTCAAGGTGCAGTCGTACCATGGAACAATACGGAGGCATTATACTATCCTTTGTTTTATTTTCCATTCCTTTCCTTATCATTCCCAGCCTTCCATTTGCTTTCTTAACTGCCGCTGCACACTAGGTGGAGGGTTTCAATGTCCTATCCATGATGATACCTAAATCTTTTTCCTGTGTGGTGGTTCCTAATACAGAACCTTGCATTGTGTAACCATAGTTTGGGTTGTTCTTTCCTAGGTGCATAACTTTGCACTTGTCCACATTGAATTTCATCTGCCATTTCAACATCTAGTCTCCGATTTATCAAGGTCTTCTTGCAATTTTTCACAGTCTCATGGGTTTTAACAACTTTGAATAATTTTGTGTCATCTTCAAATTTGATTACCTCATTCATTATTCCCATTTCCATTTATGAATATGTTAAAAAGCAGTGCACCCAGCACAGATCCCTAGGGTACTCCACTATTTACCTTTCTCCATTGGGAAAATTGGCCATTTAGCCCTACCCTCTGCTTTCTATCTTTTAGCCAGTTCCTGATCCACAACAGTACACTGCCTCCTATCTCATAACTTTTCAATTTCACGAAGAGTCTCTCATGAGGGACCTTGTCAAAGGCTTTCTGAAAATCCAGATACACTATATTAACTGACTAACCTTTCTCTACCTGTTTATTCGCACCTTAAAAAAAAAAAATAGCAGATTAGTAAGCCAAGACCTTCCTTGGCTAAAGTCATGTTGACTGTCTTCTATTAAGCCATGACCATCTACATGTTCAGTAATTTTGTTTTTTTATAATGGTTTCTACCATTTTTCCGTTACTGACGTCAGGCTTACTGATCTGTAGTTTCCCAGATCATCCCTGGAACCCTTTTTAAAAATTGGCGTTACATTGGCCATCCTCCAATCTTCAGGTATTACAGATGATTTTAATGATAGTCCATAGATTAATAATAGTAGGTCTGCAATCTCATATTTCAGTTCTTTCAACACCCTGGATGTATACCATCCGGTCCAGGTGATTTGCTACTCTTCAATTTATCAAATAGTTGTAATACATCTTCCCGGTGTATCGATATTTCTTTCAATTCTTATGCGGCATCACCTTTCAATGCCATTTCAGTCATGGGTGACATCCCTACATCTTCCTCAGTAAAGACCAAAGCAAAAAATTCATTCAGTCTCTCCGCTATGGCTTTGTCCCCTCTTAGTGCCCCTTTTACCCCTCTATCATCTAATGGTCCAACTGACTCTCTCCCAGGTTTTTTCTATGAATGTAATTGAAAAAGTTTTAATTATGCATTTTTGCTTCCACAGCAAGCTTCTTCTCAAATTCTCTCTTTGCCTGTCTTATCATTGCCTTGAATCTAACTTGCCAGTGCTTATGTTTCCAGTTTTTGTCATTTGGTTCCTTTTTCTATTTCCAGAAATATGATTTTTTGACAACAACAGCTTCTCTGACCTCACCTTTAAACCATGCTGGCAGTTTTTTTGGTCTTCCTTCAACTTTTCTTAAAGTGTGGAATACAGCTGGCCTGGGCTTCCAAGACAGTATTTTTAAACAACACCCATGTTGATGTAAATCTTTAACCTTTGCAACTGCTTCTTTTAGTTTTTTCTTAACTATTTTCCTCATTTTATCATAGTCTCCCTTTTGAAAGTTAAAAGGCAGTACTATGGATTTCCTTGCCGTCCTTCCATTTATTAACTCAAACACATTCATGCTATGATCACTATTGCCAAGTGGCTCCAACATCCTTATCTCTTGCACCAGATCTTGCATTCCACTAAGGACTAGGTCCAAAATGGCTTCCCCCTTTCTTTGTTCATGAACCAGCTGCTCCAAGAAGCAATCATTTATTTCATCTAGAAATTTTATCTCCCTAGCATGTCCTACCATGACACTGATCCAGTCGATACCAGGGAAATTGAAATCACCTCTTATTATTACTGTGCTGTAACCTTTGTTAGCTTCCCTGATTTCTTTGAACATTGCATCATCTATTTGTTCATCCTGGCCAGGTAGTCAATAGTACATCCCTACTGCCATTGCTTTCCCCTTCCCCTTTTTACATGGAATTTGAATCCACTGAGATTCTATAGTGATTTTTTTTCCTGCAAGACTTTAATCCTTTGTGACTAAATGCCCTCTCTAACATAGAGTGCAACCCCTCCACCAATTTGATCTGTTCTGTCTTTATGATATAGTTTGTACCCAGGTTTCACAGTGTCCCACTGGTCGTCCTCCTTCCACCATTTCTCTGAGATACCAATCATATTTAACCTCTCATTTAGTGCTATATATTCTAATTCCCCCATCTTATTTTTTAGAGTTCTTTATATTCTAATTCTCCCATCTTATTTTTTAGTTGCAACAGTCTAGGCATGCAGTGAGGAGGGAGTGGATAAGGATATTATCTTCTGAGAAGAAAGGTTGAATTTTGCTGATGTTGTAGAGAAAGAAACACCACGTTTTAGCTGTTGGATACATGTTTCCTTGTGTTTCTTCTCCCAATTGGACCCTTATTTCTCTTGTATTGTATTGTCTGTTTTAACTAGATTGTTCTCCATGTTCAATAGAATTGGCAGACAGAAGCATAGCCGTAAAAACCGAAGTCCAACCCTCCATTGCCCATGTTCCCTGTAAGTATTAGTGTATGTGTCTCATATCCCCATGTGTTAAATGTATCCCCAATTGTGTTGTGACTGCTTTGATTGAAGGATAAGGCGGTATACAAAAACTGTCTAAATAAATAAATAAAATAAAATATCTAGGAGTACCGTTTGATCAGTCCCACATAAATAAGGCTACACAAAAGGCATACTATAAAATGAAGGTCATGCAGATGCTAAAACCATTGCTCAATGAGAAAAACGTCCATACAGCAATCCAAGCAATAGTCACACCTATAATGGACTACTGCAACTCAATGTACTAGGGCCTCCCAAAATACACCATCCATCCCTCTCAGATGGCACAGAACACCGCTGCTCAAATTATCATTGGCACAGCAAAATACGACCACATGACACCACTACTGAAGCAATTACACATCAGCATTTACACATCAGCATTTTTAAAATACTAAACAACAACTCGGCAGACATACCTCAGGAACTCATCACTAAAGACAATAATAATTGACCAAAAAGGAACAAGAACAGGAACATGATATACCCAGCATCTATATTAAGTCCAAGGATATCACAACCAGAAGAGCGTTCTCACTTGCAGTTCCGATGCTATGGAACACATTACAGGAGGATGTAAAATCCATGCAGGACATAAAGTATAATATTATAACATTTCAAATGGATAAATAGGATTACTTAGCATTCAGAGGGACTTAACTTGTGTTAGAACTTATTTACAAGATGGGTTGCTCATCTGTTAAGTGTCTTAACATTGTGTGGTCGGATCTTGTGCCAGGTGCTGTGGGTACTAAGTGACATTTGCAAAGTTCTCTTTGAATAGGTGTGTTTTCAAATTTTTTCTGAAGTCCTTTATGTCCTGCATGGAAATTAATGCTATACTGTTATACTGTAAAATGTTGAGTTGTAATATAAACCGCTTCAATTTAAAGATGAGGCGGTCTATAAAACCCGTTAAATAAATAACTAAAATATGCATTGTAAGCTTTTCAAGCAGAAACTGTCCTTTTCTGTGTTTGTTCTGTGCTGCATATGCCTTGTAGCGTTTTATAAGAGATAAATAGTAGTAGTAGTAGTTCAGTGAAAGAGACCAAATAATCAAAGATAACTGCGAGGTTGTGAGCCGAAGAGAAAGGAGGGATGACAATGTTAGCCATAGACTGGATGAAGATTTAATAGAGGGCATATGCAATATTGCCATGTAAGGAGAAGTGCTACTATTTTATTTTATTTTTTATTTACATTCTCTTATATACCGTGCTATTCTACATCAGTGTGGTTTACATTGAACAAGCTGAAATTACATTGAACAGGGCATTATAACTTGGAGATAACTATTTTACAGGGAACATGGGCTATGGAGGATTAAGTGGCTTGCCCAAGACCACAAGGAGCACCTGTGGGACTAGAAACCCCAGTCCTTCCGGCCCAAGATTGCTGTCCTCTAGTGGGATTTGAACCCCTGACCTTCCGGCCTGAAGTACCCTGCCCCAACCACTAGGCCACTCCTCCACTCCATGATAGGTGATTTCAATATACTGGATGTGGATTGGCACATCCATGCTGCGGTTTCATCTAGAAGTAAGGAAATCCTGGATTCTCTGCAGGGAAAACTATTCAGGCAACTGGTAACAGAAATCATATGTGATGGGACCATACTGGTTTTAGTGCTTACCAATGGGGAAAGTATTTCTAATGTTACAGTGGGAGATCATCTCACATCCAGTGATCACCAGATGGTATGGTTCAGTATTAGGACTACCGCTGATAAAATCCATTCAAAAGCAAGAGTCTTAGACTTTAGGAAAACTAACTTTGCCAAGATGGGACAACACTTCAAAGAGTCAGCAGGAAGGGAACAGTTGGGGGATGTAGAAAACAGTGTGCAAAACTGAAAGGAGATATTTTAAGGGCAACAAACCTTTTTTTAGAAAGATAAATAAATGTAAAAGGAAAAGGAGGCCGCTATGGTTCTCAAAAAAAGTAGCTGAAAAGCTGAAGAAAAACAGGGAGGCTTTCAGGAAATATAAGAGATCATAGAGAGAGGAAAGCTAGCAAAGTAATCAGGAAAGCAAAGGTGCAAAAAGAAGAAAAAAAGCCAGTGCAAAAAATGCAGGGATAAGACATTTTTCAGATATGTTATGAGAGAAAGAAGAGCAAAAGTGGTATTGTCAGACTCAAGGGTGAAGGGGAGGAATATGCAGAAGCTGATGAGGATAAAGCGGGATTGCTTAACAAATATTCTTGTTCTGTGTTCACAGATAAAGGGCCAGGAGCAGGACCTCAGAAAACACCCACAAACAGGAACAGAAGCAATAGGGATCTCAAACGATTTTCAGAAGACTGTGTTCATGAGGAACTAGCTAAACTAAAAGTAGACAAAGTGATAGGTCTGGATGGGATACATCCAAGAATACCGAGGGAACTCGGAGACATTCTAGCGGCTCCACTGTCTGACCATTTCAATGGCTCTTTTGAATTGGGAGCGGTACCAGAGAGCTGGAGAAAGTCATATGGCCCTTTACAACAAAAAAAGATGTAAGAATGACATTGAGAACTACAGGCCAGTTAGTCTAACCTGGTTTCTGGAGTCCAATGGATTGCAGGATCCGAGGCAGCATGGATTCAGCAGAGGCAGGTCTTGTCAGAGAAATCTGATTGATTTCTTTGAGTGGGTGACTAGGGAGTTGAACCGAGGGAGAGCACTAGATGTTGTGTACTTAGATTTCGGTAGAGCTTTTGACACCGTTCCACACAGGTGACTTATAAACAAATTGAGCACCCTAGGGATGGACCCTAAAGTTATTGATTGGGATAGAAATTGGTTGAGTGGGAGGTGACAAAGGGTAGAGGAGATTGGAACTCACTCTGAGGCGAGGGAGGTTACCAGTGGTGTGCCGCAGCGATCTGTCCTTGGTTCGATTCTTTTTAACATCTTTATTACTGATATTGCGGAAGAGCTGTCAGGTAAGGGTTGATTATTTGCTGATGATATCAAAAAATCTGCAATAGAGTAGACACCCAGGAAGGAGTAGATAACATAAGGAGGGATCTAGCTAAGCTTGAAAATGGTCTAGAATTTGGCAGCTGAGATTTAATGATAAAAAATGCAGGGTCATGCACTTGGGCTGCAAAAAATCCAAGGGAACGGTACAATGTAGGTGGTGAGGTACTTCTGTCCACTAAAGTAGAGCGGGACCTTGGCATAATTGTGTCTGATGATCTTAAAGTCACTAAACAGATAGAAAAGGCAACTGTGAAAGCCAGAAGGATGCTTGGGTGTATAGGGAGAGGAAAGGTCAGCAGAAAAAAGGAGGTGATAATACCTTTGTATAAGTATCTGGTGCGACCTCATTTGGAGTATTGTGTGCAATTCTGGTGACCGCACTTTCAAAAGGATATAAGCAGGATGGAGTCAGTGCAAAGTGTGGCTACTAAAATGGTTAGTGGTCTTCGTTATGAATCATATGAGGACAAATTTAAAGATTGTAATATGTATACTTTAGAGGAAAGGCAGGATAGGGGAGATATGATAGAGACATTTAAATACCTCCGGGGCATAAATGCACAGGAGAGTCTCTTTCAATTGAAGGCAAGCTCTGATACAAGAGGACATAGGATGAGGGTGAAAGGGGATAGATTCAGGAGTAATATGTGGAAGTATTTATTTATGGAAAGAGTGGTAGCTGCATGGAATAGTCTCCCAGTGGAGGTGGTAAAGACAAGGACAGTATCTGAACTCAAAAAGTCATGGGACAAATGCAAAGGATCTCTAAAGGAAAAAAAGGGGACTATTGTAGTTGATATGGAAGGGCAGACTAGATGGGACATGTGGTCTTTTTTTGCCATCATGTTTCTATGTTTCTAAATTCCGGCCTGGATTTTGGTAGAGATTTCAGGAATAGAGAGGTAAATCTCTGAGTCATAAGCATAAAGATTGTACTGAAAACCATGGGAGGAGATCAGGGCACCAAGGGAAGAGACAAGATCCTGAGACAGACCCCTGAAGTACAGTAAGTTAAGAAAGGATCAGCATACATTGAAAGTGTGATGTGTGAGATAAGAAGAAAACCAAGACATAACAGAGCACCACAATCCAAGTGTAAAAGGGGTATCAAGAAGAATGTGGTGAGAAACAATGTCAAAAGCATCAGATAGATCAAAAAGGACAAGAATCAAATGAAGACCCTTGGATTTGGCCAGGAGCAGGCCACTGGATAATCAAGGAGCAGGCAGGCTAGGCCTAGTAGCAATGTAAGATTGCATTATACAGTGCTACACCAGAGAATCATAGTTGTTGAATGTGACAAAGTACCTGGACAGTAGGAGTATTTTTATAAGTGGGCATCTAGTTTAAGCTTTTTTTCAGGCACCTATATTAAGGCAATTTTGTAAGGACAAGAAGGCACCTATTTGTCTTTAGAAAATACTAACTTAAGTAGTGGATCTCATGCCTACATTGCAATGCTATCCTGGAAGTTCTAGATTTCAACTTCCTAAATCATAATATCCCACTGGTTGTCCTTCCTACCACATTTTTCTATGTCATTGGTTGAATGGCTGCAATAATGCAATACAATTTACACACACTATTGAAACCACCAAAATTATCTTTTTGGATGTGCAGATAATGAAGGGGCCTGAGGGATGGACATCTACTATATACAAAAAATCAATTGCTCGAAATACTTTCTTGCATTATGCGAGTGGTCACCCAATTGGGCTAAAAAATAGCCTCCCTTTTTCCCAGTTTTTACGTTTTCGACGTAACTGTTCAGATACGGTGGATTTTAAAATCCAATCCCAGAAATTGTCAACAGATTTTTTGGATCGGGGATACCCTCGCCAAATTATCAAAAAAGCATATAAGCGAGCATTATACAACGATCGGGCCTGGTTGTTTAGATCCAAGTCAGAGAGGACGAGTGAGCCGTCTGAAGAACATGTGAATCTTATCACTAGGTTCTCCCCACTAAGTCATAAAATTCAAAGAATAATACAGAAACACACAAATTTATTGAAGGCAGTTCCTGGTTTAGCAGAGAAGAATGTCCGCTGCGTTTGGCAGCAAAATGTAAATCTTAAAGAACAGCTTAGCCCCGCGGTTCTACGACCTCTCATAAATACTGATGAAAGGATTAAAACGCAAGGACACACGAGATGTGGAGAATGCACTATTTGCGAAGTTACAGAAGAAGCAACTGAGTTTACTTATTTAGGGAACAACTACACTTTGAAACAAACAACATCTGTACCACAGCTTCAGTTATTTATGCCATCAGGTGTCCGTGTAATAAACTTTATATTGGCAAAACAAATAGAGTGTTCAAAACCCGGATACTAGAACATAAGAGTCGCTTACGATGCAAAGTATTGACAGCTCCGCTAGTTCAACACTGCATTGAGTCACAACATGATTTTGACCAGTTACGGTGTTTTTGCATAGACCACATTAGGTCAGCGATAAGAGGCAAAACTCTGGATGAGACTCTATTGTCTTGCGAACAACGCTGGATCTTCACAGTTAACACTTTGCAACCCCACGGTTTAAATTCCTCCATAGAATGGAAGGTATGTCTTTAATTTATAAAGACACAGAGGAGAGCAATACGATTGAAGAATACAAGTCAATGGAAAAGGCTAGCGCCAGCTATAAAAAGGTGAATGAGATAGCTAGGCCGCATGCGCGGCGTTTTTTGGTAACAAAGGTAAACATAATGAAATGCGGGCAGCAGCAATCTAGTAAGTGAAATTGTATGTTCTTCTCATAGACATTCTTGACTTTCTGATTTGAATTTTAAAATACACAATACCTTCGTATCACAGTGGATTGAATGTTAAATGCTCAGTGACATTGTTTTTTCATATATTTTTAGACCCACCTGAAGAAACTCCTAGCGGAGTGAAACGCTACAAAGGTGCTGGGGGAGGCGTAGAGGCAGAAGACATAAAGCAACTGAAAAAACAAAAAGCTAAGAGCTTCTTAAATTTTAATATCAGTTTGGATACACAGGTGGTGGGGAACCGGGTCTTTTGGGAGCAAGATAAAAAACGAAAGAAAAATTTCCAGGTTGGTCGTTGATGTTACCATGCGCCAATGCTAGACTTAAAAACAAGCATTAGCTCGAGCGCAAGTATGGGTCTGAGACCTCCTGTTGCTTAAACAAATATTGCTCATGACAAAGAGTTCCTCGCTTAGTTAAAAAGATGTTTCCACTCTGATTATGTGTTTGTTTCTTATGGAGTGATTGCCTTCGAATTCAAGATTATTATTTACTCCAAGAAGATCAGTAGTCTTTTTGCAGTAAACTAATGGCATGCAAATTACTGCTGCATTAAAAAATGAACCCTGTCAGCTATTTACTGCATTAGGAGTAAATATTTCTATTCATATCAGTAGTGAGTGGGGATTGTCTCATGCACTGACAGGAAGGGAGATTAAAAAAGCAGATGCCAAACTTCCCTCAAACAACCATATTGGTGGCCCAAGTGGGTACTGTCTCTATCCCCCGACCCAAAACATCATTCTGTTGCTGTCACCCCCTCAGACACCCAAGCATACTCATTGGTGGCCCAAATGGGCCCTCTCGCTACTCCTCCCTGACTGAAGCCTTCGTTCTGGTGCCACCATGCTCCCAAACAAAATTATCAGGGGCCCAAGTGGGCCCTTTCATTCCCCCTCCAACCCAAACCCTCATACCAGTGCTGTCATCCCTTCTCCACACCCCCATGTTCCAGTTGCCCTGGACTCTGAACACCATCGCTACTGACCATGGAAGCGCAAGGCTGATCCCAAACGGTTCAATTTGAAATGCTCCATTCAGAGTCAAGTACCTCCTGCCTCCCACTTCAAGAGGTGTGCAGAGGGACTTCACATGTGGGCAGGGGTATGGAAGGGCACCTACTTCCCTTGTGCTGCTGCAGTCAGTAGTGATGGGGTCAGGGGTCCCAGACATAAGGACAATGGTTTGGTTTAGGTCAGGGTGGAGTAAGAGGGCCTAATTGAGCCACCAATGATTTTGCTTGTGGGTTGAGAGGTAAGGGATCATAGGAGAAGAAGATGATCTGAGGTAAAGTGCTGCATTTCACGTCAGATCAACTTCAGCTCCGACACTTCATAAAGATTCAGTTCTACAAAAAGAGCAAATCAGTATGCAACAATTTCCTTGCATTTTGCATGCCCACTGCACTATCCTTTAGCACAGTGGTTTTACGTTGATTTTCCCACACTGATCTTATTCCTGCATTGGAGAGTAAGGTTAGCATGGGGAAATCAAGCATAAACTGCTGCACTAAACACCTACAGTACCTGAATGTAGCTTGCCTTGAACCCTCAAGAAAGGATGTGAGTCAAATCAATTCCCCTTAGTTTTCTACTCCTTCTAGGGGGTCATTCCAAGGTGCAAATAGCGGGGATGGATGTCCCATTGGGACATCCATTCCCATTATTCGGCCCTTCTGCTAACCCTGACTAACTTCCCTGCACATTGTATGGGGAGGCTAGACAGGGGTAGGAGTGGAGCGTTGCGGGGCGGATTTAGGGCATGCAGTGGGTGGTCTGCGGCCCTGGACTTACAGGGCTGATTCCAATGTTGGCCCTGTACATTTGGGTTGGCTGCTTGTACAGGGAACTTATTCCACCCCTGAGGTGGAAAAAGTTCCCCTAGACAGGTGGTTCAGGCAGGCCCAAGGCACAGCAAAGGTAGGAGGGGGCAGAGGAGATTCCCCACAGCCTGACTCTGGCCTTGGGGAAAAGAGGCTCTCCTCCTGTGCATTTATGCCACGGTTGTATTTAAATGTCTCTATTATATCTCCTCTATCTTGCTTTTCCTCTAAAGTATACATGTTGACATCCTTAAGTCTGTCCCCATATGGTATATAATGAAGCCCACTAGCCATTTTGGTAGCAACCTTCTGCACTGACTCCATCCCATTTATATACTTTTGAAAGTGTGGTCTTCAGAATGGAACACAATACTCCAAATGAGGTCTTGCCAAAGGCTTATATAGAGGCACCATCACTTCCTTTTTCCTGCTGGCCCTTTCTCTCCCTATGCACTCAAGCATTCTTCTTGCTTTTGCCATCACCCTTTCTACCTGTTTAGCCATTTCAAGATCATCAGAAACAATCAAGCCCAGGTCCCGCTTTTCTTTCTTGGACAGAAGTACTTCACCCCCTGTACTGTACCACTCCCTTGGATTTTTTCAGCCCAGATGCATGACCCTGCATTTTTTAGCATTAAATCTCAGCTGCCAAAAATTCACTACTATTCTTCAAGCTTAGTTAGATCACTCCTCATGTTATCTACCCCTTCTTGGTGTCTACTCTATTGCAGGTTTTGGTATCATCCACAAAGAGACAAACCTTACCTAGCAGCCTTCTGCAATATCACTAATAAAAATGTTAAAAAGAATTGAACCAATGACAGATCCCTGTGACACACCACTGGTAATACTCGTATCCTTCTCCACAGAGTGAGCTCCATTTACTTGTATACTTTGTCGCCTTCCACTCAACCAATTTCTGACCTAGTCAGTCACTTTAGGGTGCTCAATATATTTAAGTTGCCTTTGTGGAGTGGTGTCAAAGCCTTTGCTGAAATCTAAGTAAACCACATCTAGGGCCCTCCCTCTGTCCAACTCTCTGGTCACCTAGTCATAGAAATCAATCAGGTTTGTCTGACAAGACCTACCTCTGTTAAATCCATGCTGTCTCTGATCCTGCAAACCATTAGACTCCAGAAATCTCACTATCCTCTATTTTAGCAGACTTTCCATTAATTTACTCACCACAGAGGTCAGACTAACTGGCTTGAAGTTCTCCACCTCATCTTTACTTCTGCTTTTGTATAAAGGGACCACATGTGCCTTTCTCCAGTCCTCTGGGACCATTTCCAACTCTAAAGCAGTATTGAAAAGGTCAGACAGTGGAGCTATTAGAACATCCCCAGATTCCTTCAATACTCTCAGATGTATCCTATCCAGCCCCATTGGTTTGTCTACTTTAAGTTTAGCTTGTCCCTCACAAACACTGTCTTCTGAAAATCATTCAAGATAGTCTTCACTTCTGTTTTCTGAGGTCCTGTTCCTGGCCTTTCATCTGTGAACAAAGAACAAAAATGTCTGTTAAGAAATTCTGCTTTATCCTCATTGGCTTCTGCATATTCTACCCCTTCCTCCTTGAGTCTAACAATACCACTCTTGCACTTCCTCCTCTTGCTAACATATCTGAAAAATGTCTTGTCCCCCCATTTTATTGTCTTGGCCATTTCTTCTACTTTTTGTATCTTTGCTTTCCTGACTACTTTCATAGCTTTTCTAAGTTTTTCCAAATATTGTCTTCCTCTTTTTGTGACCTCTTTATTTTATGAAGGCTTCTCTCTTTTTCTTCACCTTTTCTGCTACTTCTTTTGAGAACCATGGTGACCTCCTTTTACTTTTAAATTTATTTACTTTTCTAACAAAAGGTTTGTTGCCCTTAAAATATCCCCTTTTAGTTTTGCCCATTGCTTTTCTACAACTCTCAGTTGTTCCTATCCCACTAACAACTCCTTGAGGTATTGTCCCATCTTGGCAAAGTTAGTTTTCCTAAAGACTAAAAGCCTCACTTTTGAATGAACTTTATCAGTTCTAGACCTAATAGGGCTGATAAACATGTCTCTAAATCGTCATGAGTGCAAATTGCCCCCCCCCCCCCAGTGCGAAAAAGTAAACCCACACTTTCACAGCATGTATAGCTTTGGCCAGGAGTGAAAGAAGTGGGCTAGAAGGTGATGCTACAGCACAGAAGACAATCTGCATGCAAAGATTTCTTGTGCAACCTGCACATTTTCCTGCTTGTACTTAGCACTCAAGGTAAACAAAGGTGCAAAAATCCATGGGTAAATTTTTTACCCGTGGTATTTGTCAGTCTGAAATGTCAAAGTAGATCTCTGTGGGATGTTTGCCTTTGACAAGTAGATTACAAGTTCATAGGTACAACAGCAAATGAGCCGGAGCATTTAAAACTTGTCCCCTGTCCTCCAGTGCTATAGGTTGGTGGATGTTAAGACCTGTTTTTTTAGCGCATGGGCCATTAGCATGAGTTTGACTCTCTCCCTCTGCTAAGTCATTTGCTGTGATTAATGCAGGTGCACTTACTGCCACCATCCACTAAGATGGTGGCCAGTGCACCTGTGCTAACTGTAACATTGCTGCTTAGTGCACAGTAAAGTTGCCTATACCAACTGCAGTGTACACACTCTGCCCCTGAATCCACTCAGTCACCACCTCTACCCATGTGGGATTTTTATCATGCCTGCAATTTTAGTGTGTGGTACCAGTTACTGCAGTGAGCTTGGGGGCATGTTTACTAAACTGCACGGCCAAGGTAACACAAAATAAAGCGCATGATTTCAGTGCTATATGCCTTGCTACCCTGGTAGCTTGGGCCAGGGTGGGGACTGGGCGGGACACGGATGTTCCCAGCACATTGCAGCTAGCACAGGTATTAGTGGTCCACTCTAACCACTTGGTGCAACTAACTCCACCTCAATGGTTGGCATTAGTTACTCCTGAAGCCTGGTCACTGATTAAGGCCGGGCATTCCTGCACTAACTGCAGGAGGATGGATGTGCCCCCCTGCAGTTAGCTGCAAGCTCTACACTGGTAACATGTCCTACGGGTGTGCTATCAGTGAATGGCTTAGTAAACAGGCTCCTTAGTACAAAGTAAACCCCACGCTAATCATTAGCATACTTTAGTAAACATGTCCCTTTATTCCTGGTGCTAGCATGGAAATCATTTTTAACATCAACTATATTTCTTAGCAATTTATGGGTATTTATTTTATTTGAAAATGACATGATCTAATACAAGTTTATATGGATCAGTTTTCAAAAATTATTTTGATATCTTTTGCATTCTGTATGCACAGGGTTGCTTGTTAGCATGTTCGTCCAGTGAAATAAGTTACTTTGTTGTATTTAAGGAGTGCATTCCCCCACTGACTTCCCTGTCATGTCTGTTCAGTTCAATAATTACAATTTTTACTTTTTTTATTTCCCAAGGTAACCTATTTGTGGAAAATTAACTGCATTCTTTCTCCTTCACACACCATTAAACAGAAGAAAAACTAGATTCTAAATCTAGAATGTTTAAGTGGGCAATGCTGTTGATGTCATGTGAGAATTATGCTTTTATTTTCCTCAAACACTTTCTGTTATAGCTGCAGAGCTACCAAGTTACCCATTTCCAAGATGGAGATTTCAGCCAAGTCCTAGATTTCTGGCAACCTTATCCTGATGCGTTATGGGATGCACAGCAGTGATTTCAATGGGTAACATAGTAACATCGTAACATAGTAACATAGTATTCGGCAAAGGTGGCTAGTGTGATTACAGTGCCTAGCTGTCGCTGCTGAGCACTAAACCCGGATATTCAACGCTAGGGGCTATATCCAGCCACCGTCATTGAATATCCAGGTCAGCTATGGAAGCAGGAAGCTAATCAAGCAGTGGTGATATTCAGCTGCTGCCTGGTAAACTTCAGCAGCAAAAGTTAGGACAGCATTTTCTGTGCCTTACTTTCACCACTGAGGGATAACCAGACAGTGGCTGATTATCGCCGCTGACCAATTATTTCTGGGTACCACCCACGGAATGCCCCATTGCTAACTAGTTAGCTTCATGGCATATAGCGGCGATACCCATGGATATTCAACAGCACTAACCATGTTAGTGCCGCTGAATATTCCGCTTAGGGGCATTTACACGGTCTGCCTAGTCTGTCCAGTGAGGTGGCTAGAGTTGTACCCTCTGTTCTGTTCAAGTTAATCCTCTCTATGCCTTTGTTTAGTGTTATAGGGTCATATCCACCACACTATGCAGATTATCCCCATTATGCTTTTGTTTAGGATTGTATCTGCCATCTGTGCAGGTTACCCCTCTCTATTATTTGAGGTGTAAACGTTATTTAAGTTTGCTTTGATTCCATCCACTTCCTAGACAAGGATCCTCTGTGTCTGTCCCATGTCTTTTCAAATCCCATCATTATTTTTGCCCCCATCACCTCCATTGAGAGGGCATTCCAAGCATTTACAACACTGTCAGTGAAAAGTATTTCCTGATGTTACTTCTGAGTTTACCTCCTTGCAGCTTCATTTCATATCCTCTAATTCTACAGCTTCCCTGTCATTTAAAAAGTTTTGTTTTGGTATAATCCAGGAATACAAATACTACATTGCTTTTGGAATATATGTTTAAAACCAGGACCCCCAAATCCCTTATTTGGCAGCTTGAACACTAGAGGTACCATTTTGCAACCAGTGCTGGAGGGGTCAGGAGCAATTGGGGATTACTTTTGCCCTTGAACCCTAGAGCCCCAGGGATTCTTTTGGTATGCCTTGGGGGCAAGCGGGTAGGGGTCTTCCTTGAGGGAGGTTCATAAGAACATGAGGACATGAGACATACAAGACACAGCAACGAGAATACAACCATCTTAAACAAATAAAAAAGTGAATATCACACCCACCTAATAATGAATGCCCTAAACAAACCCAGAAAGCAGTTCAAAATAGCTCACTCACTCATAAGGGACCTAACACAAAAGAAAAATAACAACAGCATCAATCCACAGGAGATAGCAAACCTCTTAGAAGCAAAATACAAAAACAAAATCTCAACTATGCCCCTCCAAATTCCCACCAGCAGTCATCACAACCACAAGATGAGAAGTCCTGGAAAACATTCCACACCCCATCAAGAGAACACTTTGAGAATATCATCACCAGCCTAAACACAACTATGTCCCCCCTATATCCATGCAGGGGTAGCCCAAGGGGGTGCGGGGCCATGTGTGGAGACTCGGTGCAGGGCCTTATTTGCATAAGTGGCCTCATTTGCATAAATATTTGCATCATGTTACCATACACTAATTTTTAGTAAACATGCCTCTTAATGAATGTATGGATAAAGAAAGACTAAAAGATTTCTACATTACTATAATCCAGTGCCAACTGCCAGGCACATTAGGAACTACTACAAATGCTGCCCATTTAGAACCCATAGCAAACCCACCGTATCATAACAGCACTACCAGGACTCATAAAGCACCAAACCCTACCTATCAAAAGGCAACACTGGAACAGGAAGTCAATAATTAAACTGGGAACCCCAAAAACCAAACTTGGAATGTACAACACTGTAGAAATAAAACTATAAATTAATTTCCTCTTGTACTAAACAAAGCACAGACATTAATGATGCACATTTCCCAGAGCTGAAATATTCCTGTTAATAAATTCAAAATAAAGAGATATCTTTCTTCCTTTTGTGCATTTTTTTTCAGTTGCAATTGCTCCAGCCACTTTCTTCTGGTTTCTTCGTGTCTTCTGCTAACTCTCCATCGTCTGCTGTCCATTTGTCCTTTCTTCTCTCTTCTAGTTTTTTCCATTCTCTCTCTCTGCATCTGCTTTAACATACTAATCTTTCTCCTTTTGCTCTTTCCTCATTCCTATTTCATCCACTCAAATTTTACCCCTCCATCCTCAATCCCAACTTACTCTCCCAATACCCGGCCAATTTTAGATTTTTCATCCCTCCCACACAAAATATTTTTCCCTTCTCCATTTCACTCTCCCAGCCCCATCCCATTCTAATCCTCCCCCAACATCAGCTCCCTTCTAGTTCCAGCCTCACCCAGCATCCGCTTCCTTCTAGCCCTGCATCAGCCCATTTCCAGTCCTAGCTCCTCCATCCATTTCCAGTCTTATCAGTTAACTTCTTCTGCTTGGTCAAAATGATTACATGTAGAGTACTCCTTTCTCTTCTCTGTTAGATATGTTAAAACACTCCCTTCATTACTCTTTATCTTAAGCAGAACAGTTACTCTACTCTTCACTAATCCTAAACCTTTGTTAATTAGTCTGGTTTCCCTGAGTGGGAACCTCTCTCTGTTGTTTCTAGTACTTTTTCCCAGTGCACCTGAAGCTGGTGGTGATGCAGACATGGATACCCAGTTCCGGAAAGGATTCACTCCTGGATCTGGTGTCACTGCTATATGATGAGTGCTTGGGTTTCTTTCTTCCTAAACACTCTGTTCTCCTAAGCTGCTGTTCTGATTCTTGTTGCTCACACTAGATAGTATGAATGGCTGTGTGTCAAAGACATCTGCCCATTAGGGCAGGTTCCTTACTCCCTTCTCATTGTGCAATGGCTGGGTGCCAAAGACAGACTATTTTATATATGAACTTAGATTTTCACTCCCAGAGGAGTTTCCTCCCAGCATGAAGTGACTTGAAGCAAGAACCTCCCCTGTTTTGGAATCAGTTATGCTTTTCTCTAATCTTCTTTCTAGTAATCTACAAATCTGCTCACAAATAAAATCACAGCAGTCTTTACAAACACATCATGTGAAGAGAAAGATCATTAGAGAAAGACATCATGCTTAGCTAGGTTGAAAGTCAGCAGAAAAGAAGGAGACTGGCAATGGAATGGAGCAATATAATAACAGCTATGGGCGCCATAGCCTGACTGAAGACCATACACAGTTTCACTTGATGGCAATTAGCACTACCTGCTTTTAACACACCCTCCGGCTATGAGTTTCAAAGCTTATTTGATGAGAGAAAAAATATTTTCCCATTTGTTTTAAATATACTATTTTGTAACTTCATAGCATGTCCCCTAGTCTTTGTACTTTTTGAAAGAGCAAAACATCTATTCACTTTTATCCATTCCACTCCACTCAGGATTTTACAGACATCTATCATATCTCTCCTCAGTCATCTATTGTCCCTATTCTCCTTAGCCTTTTCTCAGAGGAGAGACATCCTATCCCCATGAAGGGACATTTTAGAAAGGACGTCTAGGTGCTATCAGGGATGCCCAGGCCAAAATGTTCCCCAAAGAAGGCTTGCACTTTTCAATTTGGATATGATTTCAGAAACATAGATGTCCCTGATATGGATGTCTCCAGGGATGTCTACACAGACATTCCTGCAACTGAAGATGTGTCCCAGCCTGCCATTTAAGCAGTGCAGAAATTTCGCAGCATGACAGCCACACAACAGGTATCCCCAAATCCTATCAATTCTCTTTACTATTGTGGATCAAACTGAGGATAAGAGAATTCCATCTCCACTGCAACCTCTAAATGCAATAGAACGGGTAAACGTAGATGGATTGTTTACGACATCAAAATATAGAAAGAACTTAAGCTACAGGGTAACCTATTTAAGACTAATAACAAAACATATTTTTCTCACTCAATGTGTAATCAAACTCTGGAATTCGTTATCGGAGGATGTAGTAAAAGCTGTTAGTGTAGCCAGGTTTAAAAAAGGTTTGGACAAGTTCCTGGAGGAAAGGTCCATAAAACATTATGAAAGGGGATCTGAGATATCCACTACTTACCCCAATATAAGCACTGTGGAACCTTTGTCTTTTGGGGAAATTGCTAGGTACTTGTGACTTAGATTGGCCACTGTTGGAAACAGGATACTGGCTTGATGGACCTTGGTCTAACCCAGAACGGCATATCTTGTGTTCTTATGTTCTTATTTGCTTTTCTGGGAAAACAACAACTTTTCAGATGCCTATTTGGACTCAGGAGCGGGCTTAGTCTTGGATGGGGCAGGGATGTACTGGCCATTTTGAAATCAGATATGCATATTTAAAGTCTCTGGAACATCCCCACCCATGTCCCAGCATAGGGACATCTCCGGAGCCATTTTACAAAATGGCTCCAGGGACATCTCCATGATTTGCACATCTGCATAGCCATTTTCAGATGTCCAAATTACAATTAGGCATTGTTTGTCCAGCTACGTTTATTGTTCTTTTTAAATGCATTTAGAAAATAAAAAATGTAATTGGTTGGCCTATGATTGAAACTGTTAGTTAATTTGTGGGGCTGCCACGTCTTTGTTATGTTAGTGCATCCCCCTCCCCCTCTCACTGAGGCTTGCCCTTATCTCGGAAATTGTCTTACAATTGTGGTCTTGTCCCTTGTTCTCCTAGTGGGGAACGTTATTAGTCTTTACATTTTGGTTATTTTTGAGTTTGTTCAAATTACAATTAGAGCATCTAAAATGACCCCTTTTATCATTTTAGTTGTATTTTGTACAAAACAGGTAGACATACAGGGGGCGCCCTGCAGTCGGACCCTAGCCTTGGAAGGCCGGCTGCAGGGAAAGGACATTCTCGGTGCAGCCAGCAATCGAGGCTCCTGAATGGAGCTGTGGTGTCATGTGATGGGACACCATGGCAGTGCGGCTCCATTCACGAGCCTGTCAGAGGTAGATGTGGATATGGCTGGATCTGCGGCCCTTCAGAATCAGGGCCCAGCCTGCACGTACAAGTCGGTAGACCCAATTCTGATCCCACAGGGGCTGATTTCTTTTGGTACAGCTGGGCTTTTTTTATATTTTCTCTGTGCTTGCAATATACAAATTATAATTCCTTTTTAATCCTCATTAGATAAGTGTTTATAGGTTGGTTATTAATTGGTTCAATAAAATTGCAGATTGGATGCGTCTACATTGATTAGATTAAACATTTTGACTGAAAAAAACCCATGCTTTACTTTGGGTTGAGGGGAAAACCAAAATAATACCTCTGCTTCTCTCAGATACCAATAAAATCTTCTTTATCCAATTTGGATTCTCACTTTGCAATTAAAAAATAGGTTTTGCTACTTAAGTAAAATGCAATGTGTGCCTTCAAGTCAATGCTGGCTCCTGGTGACCCAGCAGCTCTGGGATTTTCTTGGCAGTATGACCAGAATTAGATTCTTTCTCATGTACAATCTCCATATTCCGTACAGGGCAGTCCTATGCAAATACACTCCCATATGTGTCCACAAAATCCACATCATGTTGCCATCCTGTTGTGATATGTGTGTGCAATATCCTTACCTCACCATTTCTGTTGACATGTCTGGGGTTCACATCCAAACATACCTCCTCAACCCATCCCACGAGAATTTGGCATAATGAAGCACACACACATGAGTCACCAGACACAAAACAACTGTGATTTCCATACACTGCATGACTGTGTTGGTCATTTCCAAGGCATGTTTTGTATGACATGACAGCAATACAGTGCTGCATGTGCACCCCAGTGGGCCAAAGGTGATGCCTAGTTGCCATACGCTGCACTATGGGTCCTGCGAGTCACATGTAGCACTGAGAGAATCATATGACATACAAATATGACCCATACTCACAAACCAACACACACATGCAGTGATTTGCATAAAGCAGGTGTTAGGGTGGGGGCAGTAACACGCATGTGCGGACATATGTTACAAAACAGAGGAATGGGATGCTATGGGCAAACATGTGCAATGTGACCATGAACAGGAGAAGGGGCGATCTGCCACCTGTGCATGGGCACAGCACACACATGTGTCCCTAACCCAGACACATGGTGGTGACACACACGTATGGGAGTGTGTCCGGTGTCCGGTATGCAGCACACATGAACGGACGCAAAACATCCTGTCTGTGTGTTATGTATCACACATGTATACATATGTGGTTTGCTGAAACATATGTGTGCTCTCTCTGATTCCTCCCAATGCAGGTGACTACAGTCAAATGGGTGCGGAGGAAGAGGAGGAGGAGGGGGCAGAGGAGGAGCAGGAGCAGGATGAGGCAGTGGTGGAAGAGGAGGAGGGGGAGGTCTACATTGCAGCCCCTATGTCTCTGACGGAGGCAGAGGCTGATGTCTCTGGGGGGCAGCACAAGTGCTGGCGATGAGTCCCTGGAGCCACACGTGCGCGCCATGACACCATTGCGTGACATCAGCAATAGAGACCAGCCAACCACCCATGCCAGCAGAACCAACACCTACACCTCTCCCGGAGTTGATGATGGCAGAGATGAGAGCCTATGGTGCATCATCACATCGTGCTGCTGAAGGTGGGTGACAATAGACTGTCACAAACCACAACACACACACCAGTAGTCCACAGTTGGTGTGTGTGTGTGGTGGCTGTTCAAACATTACCTCCACACGTTACATGTTCTGCTTGATTACCTTAGATGTGTGATACCCAAAGGTTGTAGGGTACCTAAAATGATAGCATTCTACCCCCAATAGAATAGTGTATGTTCAGGTTGATACACATGGATGCAGACATATGAGGAATGTGTCTGACGGCCCAGCACTCTATGACAACATAAAATTGATACAGACATTGGGAAAGCTACATCCTGCCGCTCTGCAGATACCCAAAATGTCCTTGTACACAGCAGGATGACCAACTTAGCCATAGTCTGCTGTGTTAATGAGCATATGTTAAGCTCTTTGACCATTCCTCAATGTCTGCATTTGCGGGTAGCGGGAAACATAGCCATGTCTTTGTAGAGCTCTGATGTCCCCCTCTGTTGCTTCCCCTGCTCTGTCCAAACAGAAAAGCGTGTAAATGTACTACACAAAGGGCAATTTCCTTATCGGCCCCACTTATATGGAACTCACTCCCTCCCGATGTGCGATCCATGGATGATTTAAAGGAGTTCAGAAAACAACTGACATTTGTACTCTTCACTGAGTACTATGGCACAGACATCTAACAGTCTCTATTATTATAGCCTGCATGTAACGTGTTTTACTGTAACAGTTCCCTGATGTTGTGTATCCCAATTTCACCTTCACTCTTAAGTTTAGTCAGTGTATGCCCCCCCTGTCTCTGTTCTCCCCTCTTGTGTCTTGGTAACCGCTGTGATTTAAGGAAAAGGCGGTATAGAAACCTGTAAAATACATAAATAACTAAATCACTACACATTTGTTACATGGCCTACATTATCTGGACCAAGGACCCTCCTCTGTGTTACAGTGAGGGTGCACATGTATCACTCAGGAGTCACATATGTGCAGCAGAGGTGCACATGTACAGGTAAGGTGGTGTCATCCCTGTGCCTACCAGACATCCGCATTGCTTCATTTACCAAACACAAGTCCCTGACAGAGAATGTGTTTTTCCCTCCACATGTGTCATCAATTGTGATGTCATATCCCGACCTTCCTGTGATCATCTCCGTTGGTGTCCAGCTGATGTAGATGTGGCTCGTGCATGCGCAAGCTCCCCTACACGATGGTTATGTGAGAGCTGTCATTGGCCAATCCTGTTGCCACAACTGTAGTATATGGGTGTTTCACCACAGCCTGTAAATCGTTGTGAGGGCATACCACATCTACGTCGTGTGATGTGCCCTGTGGGTTTGTCTGCCTGCCATATACTACTGTGGACATTATGTATATTGACCCTCTCCATTTCTGTGATTGAGTCTGCCCTATCACATCACCAATCGTGTGGCATGTACATTAAATGTTTGTGTATGGCGTTGGAGTAGTGGAGATGTATGGAATATAACACGCTGTATCCCATGCACAGGCAGTCGACGTGTTCTGGAGCGGATACGCCTTGCAGTGGAGCAAAACACAAGGCAGGTGTGTGGTGAGATCCATCAATTACATGAGGCGGTCCAAAACATGCCCGTCACCCGGATATGTGAGGCCCTTGAGGGCATGCTGGATGTTATGCGCCGACTTGCTCCTGCACCACCACCATCATGTGTTCGAGAAGAGGGTCGGGGCCGGGGGTGGGGGAGGGGGCCCGACGTGTCAGGCGTGGGCGCCCACGTCGCCAATAATGAAACATGATATATGCAATAACATGGTATAATCCTAGTTTTTGTTGATCTTACAATGCTCAGTTACAGCAATTATGTATCCAGTTCAACATGTTTTTGAGGTGTTTGTTATGTGTGTCATGTCAAAAGCTTACATATGCAGATCATATGTTGTGTGGGTGTCAGGTAACACTTAAATTTGTAACGCACACACATTAGAATATCCATGTGTATACAGTGTGTGTGTCCAATGAGTGTCCATGTTGTCCCATGTGTATCAGGGAGGGCGGGGGGTGTTTGTGAAAACCCTAAATGAGCTGCGCCCAGGTCATCTAGTGATGGGTACAGTAGATGACCCACACACAGGTTCCCTGCTGCAAATACCTCAACAGAGTCAGCTACGATTGTCATGCTGCACAGACATGTGATGTGTCACGTGCACCTTGTTTCCCAACATCCTTGGGGATGCAGCGGCACAGTGTGCACAGACATCCATGTGGTCACAGGGGTACTATGTTCCCAATGGCAATGTTTACATCACATACTCATCGCCGTGAGAAACCCATCATAGAACACTCATTGGTGGCATATATGTGGCTTTTTCCCTTGACCACATCAATAATCTCCTTGGGGGAGATTCCCAACACTCGATAGGTTCGTGTGTGACAGAGGCATTTATGGGTTGTCTGCCTATGTTTGTGTCTCAGTTTTTTGAAGACCTTTGTTCCACTTATGACGATTCCTGTGCCATGTTCATCTGTGTGACAGCTGCTACGTTGCAATGGTTACTGTAGACCCCTAATTATGAACATCTACACCTTATTTGGGGGGTGCTGTTGGTTTCACACACACCTGTTTGCCACCACAGGGAAACATAATGTGCACCCACACATATCACATTCTGACATCCGGCACACTTTGCCTAGGTCAGACAACGTGAGCAAAAATTACAGGTTTTTTTCAAAAAGAGATTTTAATGATGCAAAACAGAACTTGGGATAAACTTTACAAGACGTGGGTACGGGGAAAATACCATCACCTCAACCCTCCCCCCCGCTCCCCAAACACCTTCCCATCCCCTCCCCTCCAACCGCCCCACACGCAAATATAAAAACACACACCACATACACACACACACACAGGTGACACCACCCTCCCCCAGCATGCCCACTGATGGAAGACCAGGGCAGCACAGGGCACGAGGTGGCTGACGTCCCATCACAATCACTGACGCCAGTGACGCCATTGAGTTGTTGCTGGCCTGCCGACATGGCAGACGTACCACCTCGGCAACCACCCTCTCATCACTCCTCTGCCAGCCACTGTCCTGAGAGTGACACATCTCATGTATGCCTTTTGCGTCCATCCCATCCAAGGCCACAGACAGGTATTCCACTCATATGCCACCACACACACACATTGTCAGTGTTGTCTGGTGTGGTGCATCTGCATAGGGCCTGTCTGTGGCCCTGGATGGTGGAGGCAACTGCAGTGGCTGGGGGGAGCCCACAAGTGCCACTGTGATGCCCTGTCCTTCCAACATCACTACTTTTCCCAAACCCCTTTCTGGGTAATCCTCCACCCCCTGATCCCTCCCACACATCCCCCCCCTCCCACATCACCCTGCAGCCGCCTCAACCACCCTGCCTCCCCCACAGACACCCCCTCAGAATGTCCTTCTTGGCCCTCCTGGTTTCCTTTCTTCAGGTGAATCGAGGTGTTTGCGGCCTCCACCCACACCGCCTCCACCTCATCATCCTCGTCCCACCTCCTCCTCCCCCTCCCCTCCTCCACCACCTCCTCCTCCTCCCCTCCATCCTGTGGTTGTCCAGGAACCACCACCTCTGCATCATGTGGGTGTTGGTGTCACTTTCGGAAGATGTGTGCAGAGGTGGTGGCCTCATCCTCCTCGGTGCCATCACCATCTGTGGAACATGACAGGAGCCGACCATCAGCAACGTTTCTCTGTCGGGAGAAATATAGCACATCTACATAGGCAGGTAAACAGACAGAAGTCATCCTCTGATAATGGGACATAAGTTACAAATACGTGACATTCTCATTATTATACATCATTCAAAACCCTTTTGTGAGTTCTCCACCCTGGAGGCGCTGCAGGTATGCAGCATGGTGGGAGGTGCAGCTTCCCCCTGCCCTTTCTTTCTTCCCTTTCTTCCTAGATCCTCGATCTGTGATAGCAAAGGAAAGGTGAGGGCATTAGTGACTGGTCACCTTCTGCTGGTTTGCCCACACCCACACAACACACACTACATCACTGTGCACAGGGTCTGGCTTGCTGCTTCTGTCTTCTGCGATAGTGCTGTGTGTGTGTGTGTGTCATGGTACTGCAATAGTTTTTGTCACCTGGTCAGCAGGCCGTGTTCCATGGGCAACACGCATATGTCATGCCATGGGTTTCTTCCCCGCTGGTGACAAGGGAGCCTGTGGTGTCACAGCTTGACCCTCATCCTTTTTTGTGACGGTGTGTGGTCAGCATCCCACAGTGTGAATGCACTGGGGCCCCTCCCCTGTCCCAACATAGTCCTCCGCTCAGGTGAGGTTATACCGCTTACACAGGGATTCAACAATTGAGCAAAACACGGTGTGAGAGTGACACCACATGGGTGGGCCCTCCCCCCCCCCCGGGGATTGGGGGGGCTGGTTATTTTCCTCATGCTGCTGTTACGCCATGTAAACTCTGACAGGGGTTTGGGCTATGGCTGTCCCCAGAATACACACATAACATGGTCTATCACCTGGCTGCAACGTATATGTACATGCTAGTAGTTTGTTTGTTTTTCACAGGTGTGCTGATGGACTGTGGCTAGCACTTCTTATTCCCCACCTCTTTCTATAGCATCCTGTGTGAGTGTCAGATAAAAAGTGGGTGACATCATTTGGTGGTGCCCAGTGCAGTCAGCCCCAAACGGGCCATGCCTGGTAGGGCCTTCAGTGAAGCTTGACCCCTGGTTCGTGGGGGGTGGCCAGCAAGGCGTCTTAAGTATTCATATTTCATTATGGCCTATTGGCAAACGGGGGGAAACCTACAAAGTGACATACTCCTGTTATCTCCTGGCTCCAGTTGTGTGGGGGGGGTTATGGGAACCTCCATTTTGTGTACATTGTGAGCAATTAGGTCATATGACACACAAAATAAACATACCTGCAACACAAACGTGTTTCAACTACAATAACTAGTGTCATGCAATGACCGACACAGTGACCTGCTTGGATGTTTTGGCACTCCATGACCTAGGAAGAGCCATATTGCACTGGCCCAACATCACAACCCAAAACATACACATTATTATTGCCTATGACTGTCATTTAAACATGGACACTGGGGTGTTTTCTCATTGCATCCTGGGGTTTCATCAATATAGACACACACTGGAAGGCCTACCTCCTTTTGTTCACCAGAACATTCGGGTTCACAGTACCACCTGCATTAGTTTGCTTTTGGTCTGTGCACATGTGTGCAGGTGACACCTGTGGCCAGTGTACATGGCTCCCTCAGCACATCCTGTACATACCCTATCGCACCCTTGCATGACCTTGTAGCAACATTGCACATTTGGTTGCCAATGATGGTTGTCCCTATGCTAGTCACAGTTACACTGCAATGTGCTGTGTTACACACATCTATGTTTGAGATTCTCTTTAGACATCCTGGTACTCAACCCCACTGGCAAAAACTGGGGGGAAAAATGCAACCAATCATTGGCGGAGTGTGGTGAGAGGAGTCATTGTGTGGGTGGACCCTATTTGACTGTGACAGGGGACACTAACATAAACATTCAGCCTTTGACCAGGGCCCAACAATATCAATGCTTTGCCACCACTGGCTGGCAATTGTGGGAGGTGTGTCATATGGGCAAGCTTCTGCTATGTGCAACCTACGTTGCACACAGTTGATGTCAGACGTAATGTAGGGGTAGTGGTGGGTATTGTTCCTGTTATGGCCTAGGTTTATGTTGTTATGGTTTCATATTCACGTGGTTCAGCTGGGGCTGACAGAGGGTGTTTTTGTGGAAGCAATATCGACAGGGGCCAAAACCAACAATAACGGCTCTTTTGCACCAGTGCTCAATGTGTGGGTTTATGTATGGGTGTTTATCCAGCAACATCAGTTGCATGTGT